>OY728142.1:465137637-466531137 GCA_963277665.1 Viscum album | reverse complement strand
ATCATTAGATAAGAATTTAATAATGATCGTTTGGGTTAATTCAAGTAGCTTTTCGATCACAACAAACGTGTTTTGTTTAATAATTAAGTAATATGTACCTAAGTTAGTTATATAAAATTAAATAGGATATAATAAATATAAAACAATCTGGTAAAACCATAACAATGGTTTCATGACCATATCTGAAGGTGGTAAAGGAAAATGAAAACATGTCACTCTTGAAGGTGGTAAATTAACACCTAACGAACATGTTTTCCTTTCTAAAATAAAAACAAGAGGATAAGGTGTTGGGATGATATATTATCCCATTATTATCATAAAATTATAGTATATTTATGATACTAGAGTTAACATACCATGTGGATAAGGATAGTTTGGGAGAGATTAAGAAGAGAACTTGGAATTGAAAGGAAATTGAAGAAAAAGAGAGAGGGGAATTGCCTCTTGAATCCTCTTTAAGGCGCCATGGATTTTTCTTTTCATGAGAACATAAGCACTTGGAAATGGGGGTGGGGGTAGGAAAGATGTTTGGGAAGATTTTATATATGTATTGAAGCTTTATATATGTGAGAAAATTAGGGTCTAAAGGGTGGTATTTATAGTGGAGGGGAGATGGGTTTTCATAACAGAATATTAATTAATTTATTATTTCTCCACAAGAAAATAAATAGTGATGATTAAATGAACAAGAATATTAATAAGTTCATGTGAGTTCTAAACAATGTCAATTTACATTAACCATGACTCAGTAATGATGCATAAATTCATTTATTTAGCATATTTTGTAAATTATTGAATTTGACTATTCACTAAAAATTCAAGTATTTCAAAAAAATCCCAAAAATTCATCCTATACATTTCACGGCGTGTAGAATCAAAAAATAAACTCCATTTTTCAAAAATATTTTTGTAAATATGTTAAATTAAATTTTTAAATAAAATAATAGTTTATTCAAAAAAATACTAATTTAAAATCATTTATGTACTTACTCTAAGATATAGGTATATCATATTTTCACTTAGCTTTTATTTATATAATATCATATGTAAGGTTACTATTCATAATGGTAGGTTAATATTTATAATAGAAGGTTACTGTTCCCCGAAAATAATATGTTTGTTCCATCAGACCCCAAAAAAAATCCTGGATGCAACTGTGTATGTCATATTTTTGAAATTCGAAACACAGAAGTGGAAAAATTGTGTTTAATGGTCACATAGTATTTAGTATCAATATATTTAATTATGTTTATTAATGTGATTATAATTTAATTAGTGATTATAAGAAGTAATTTTCATTGATAAAACTCTGGGTCATTACAAATATTCTTAGACCTTGAGTGTTGGAATAGATTTTTAGAAAGGTCTATAATACTTTGATTATCACATAAGTTTCTGAGAGGTTTTCCACCTTCACCTAAAAATCATCAAGATAATATTTCATCCATATTATATTGTTGAAATCAAGAGTAATTAATATATACTCAACCTTTGTAATACTCATTGTGATTGAGTTTTTTTCTTATAGTGCCAACTCACATGACTATCTCCCAAGAGGAAAATTTCACTTTAAGTGGAGCTTCTATCATTATAATCACCCAACATGTCTATACATATAAATTCTAATAGATTTAAGTCATTTCATATATGTATATAAAAATTAGAACACAAACATCCCTTAACACATATATGTACTCTTTTAGTATCCATAAAATGTACTGTCTTTAGGCCACTCTAATATCTAGCACATAAACTCACAACATAGACAATATATGTTATAAAAGATTTGAAATATATCAATTTTCTAATAAATTTTTTGAATTTTAATTGATTAACCCTATAACCTTCAATATCCTTTAACAAAAATTTTCCCTCTATAATGGGTTTAAATTGTGGTATTTATTCTTCTATATGAAAATTATTCAAAAAGTAATTTGAATAATTCTCTTGGGATAGGAAAATATAATTTTCAGATTACAACACTTGTAGAACAAGAAAAATATTTCAGATAACCCTCTATGGATATGTTAAATTTTTTATTCATTTGGATAGAAAATTACTAACAAACACTCTCACAAATAATTTTAAAAATGATATCATCTTTATATTCAATTATAATACGTATATGCATCATTATTTATTTGACATATAGGTGATTGTCAACTTTTTCATTAATGAATTTTAACTCCCTTAAGAATTTGAATAGCCTTAAATACTAGACCCCTAGGGATTGTTTAAAGATATATATGAATGTATTAAAAATTTAATAGCCTAGTACCATAAAAAAGAACAAATACATCAGGTTTATCAATATATACCTCTTCTTCAAGCTCACCATTAAAAAAAGAAGATTTGATATCCATTGAATAGATTTTATAATAAATGTATGTTTCCAAAGTAATTAATATCCCGATATCCTCCAAATTTGAAATTGGAGAAAAAATATCTTCAAAATCTACCTCTTAAACTTGAGAGTACTATTTACACACTAGTTTGGACATGTTATTGGAAACCATTCCTTTATCATTCATCTTATTCCTAAATACCCACATTTTTCCAATGAAATTATTATTATTAGGTCTTCAAAAAAGTTCTATAATTTATTTTTTTATGAAATTAGTATCATAATCCATAGCTACAATCTACTCATATTGGATGAAGGCTCTTTTCACTGATTTTGGTTCAACCCTTTAGATGAGTAAGGTTTTATTTTCAAACCTCAACCTTCTTTTTGTTGGATATACTATTTATTCCTCATATCATAGATTTTTTCTTATATGAAGAGGTTCAGATTGTTCTCTAATGATATTAACCACCTTAACATGATTTTTAAACCATTGAAACTATTTATCACTATAAAGAACTCATTTTCATCAATTTTCTAGTCTTAATTATCATATACAGTTTGTGGATTTAACTCAACAAGTTTTTTATTAGATGCCAAATATTCTACTCATGGTCCGCACCAATTTTTTCAAAATTACTACATATTGAAAACTATTTTGGGGTGTTTTTTCAATTATTTTTATACCATAATATTTAAAAACCTTTTGATGTTTTTATTCATGAATCTTTATCCTTTTCTATTAGATAATTCCCTATGAAAGACACATTCCTCAACTCTTTCATCGAATATTCCATGATTTATGTCTTTGATTTTGAAAATAAAAGGGATACCAAAAACTATTAAATATGTCACTACATTTTTAATTGTATACTACATTTCATCTAAGGTCTAATTCGAATCTATCCTAAAAAATTATAGACTTTGAATATTCACAATTGTACACAATACTTATCTATAAAAGAACATTGATATTTTAAATTCAAAAAGAATTGTTCTACCTATTTCAACAATTATCCTATTAATTATCTCATTAGACACATTCTATTGGGGTGTGTATAGTGTTGTATATTATGTTTAATCTTTTACTTCCCAAGGTAAGATTTAAAATAATTTCCAATGTACTCCTTCCCATTATTAGTTCTGAATTTATTGATCTAAATTCAATGATCTCATTTAAGTTATCTTTTGTAAATCTTGAACAAGTTCACTTTTTATGAAATGCAATTCATAAATACCACTCTACTAATTATTTTATAATAATAAATTAATGTAATAAATTTGATTTTACCTTTTTTTATTTGTTTCTCATATATCCACAAAAATCTGTGTGAACTATTTAAACTGGATTTCTTGATTGGGTCTCTATACTTTTTTGTCTTTCTTGTAAATATTTTCCTCTTTTGATATGTTCTATAATATAGATTTCTGTCAAAATATAACTGGGGATGATTCCTTAAATAATTATATATAGAAATTTTAAATAGATTATTTTGGGTAATATAAAAAATTACTCTGTGATGAAGATTATTTTCGTCACTTCCACTAAGGTAGAAATAATTACAAGTATATACAATCTAAAATAAATTTCTGCAGGTTATTTCTACCATTTTGATAATTTTACCATATTCAATAATTTTTATGAGATAAAAATATTCTTAAATACCACCTCATTATCTTCATCATAATACTAGACTACACTCAAAATATTATGTTTTAGCCTATTAAAAAATAAAACATCTTCTAAATTCAACTTCTTATGCTCAATTTTAGTTGTTTTAGTACTACTAATTTTCAAAGATCTTTCAATTCCAAAAGTTATTACACCAGATTCATTATATTATATATTTTTTCATAATATTTGTATCCTAAATCATGTGGATGGGCATCCATTATCATGGATCCATGATTTTCTCCTCTTATTATATTTAAGTTCTATATCTATAATCAATGACTTTTCTATATTTCTCATATTTATGTACTATTATATTTTCAAAAATATTTTTATTAACCTAGAAGAATGTTCATACACTCTTATGCATAGTCTCATTTTTGGTAACATCGTTAAAAGATCTACTCAAGCCCATCATACCTATTTTGGATGGATATAGATGTTGTTAAGTCTATCTAGTTTTCTTCTTTACAAGTCCACATACTCTACTTTCAGAGTAGCTACCCCTTAATTCAAGCCTTATTTGGATCCAAAATAAAGAAATATTATGAAAAAATATTAATTGTTTCCATAGACACCACAAACCGACAACATCCTAAGAAACCAATTATTTTAGAAAATCATTGAGATTGTCCCTGGAAACCTACTTGATATTTTTACATAGAACCAGCCTTCTTTTTCTTGGTTTTTGGGAGTAATATATTCTTATGACATTTCTAAAATCACATTAATACATGATTCTCATTCGTTACGTTTTTTCTCAACCATTTTTCCCTATTTAAAATTTAGAACCTCAATGGTTTATTGATAAGAATTTAGTATTTTCACAAACTACTGGTGTATATTTTTCATATGTTGATGCATGAGAATTATTAGTATCATGTGATGGACAAAATTTACATTAATATCTATAAAAAAGTAATAATTCTTCTTTACATGGTTCTTTTTATCCTTAAGGCACCTTGATTAATCCTATTTAATCATTTATTTATGTTCATACATCTTCTTATCAGATTATTTTATGATTATTTCTTAGTATTCCACCTTTAATTTAAGGATTTTGATTTTCTCATTATGATCATTCTCCCTACTATGAAACTCACCTTCTCCGCTCTTCAATTTACAAACTCTATTCTTAATAGATTTGATTTATTTATTATACTATTTATTTCTTAATCCGATTAATCATCATAATCCACACCCTAATTTCTTTTTGGGAAGTCAAATTTATAGTAACAAACTCTTCTACACATAAAACATTTGATTGAGAGATTATACATTTGTTTTCCTTAACCAATTTTGATATTTTTAGATGTTAAATCCCTTACCATTTTGAGCTCCCACTACTCTCCTTATATTCTATAGATTCACATTAAAATTCAACATCCACTTATTTAATATTCAACTTACTCAAGGATTTAAAATATATCTCATATTTATCCTTTTTATTTAAAATTAGTGTCTTCTAATTTATTAATTTAGGGGCTATTTTGAAAATCATCAAGAGAAATATCATGTATTTAATCTAAAGAGGTTATCTTTTGGTGAAATATCTCAAGAATGTATGTCATTAATTTATTAAAATAACATAAATCATCCAAATTATCTCAAAAATATCTTATTTGACTTATTATTTCATTTACTATTGAAAAATAATTTTCAATAGTCTAATATTTTTCCATTATGATATCTTTTAATTTAACTATACAAATATTATATTAGGAATATTTTATTATTATGTTACATTTTTACATATTCTAATGTTCATCCCCCATATCTATAGCTATATAAAATCCCATATCATTGGTGTACACTTCTTCTAAAAAAGAAGATAACATTTTATTTCTAGACATCCTATAAATCTGAATATTCATCTTATCAGTGAATCTCATAACCTCGTTACTTGAAATTGTTGTATATACCATAGTGATGGAATAACTCACTTATAATCCTTATTATATTATATATAATATCATTTGATTCTTCCACCCATTAAATTTATTTCTTTAAAAAAAGTGAACACCTCTGGTATTCACAAAACACTAAAAATATATAATGTTCTTCAGTAAGAGTAGAGTATCAAGGGAACCTAGTCTACTCTGATAGAAGTTGTAGATCCTTGATTTGTTAGGGTACCATTGGTAGTGGGAATGAATGAATATTAACAATGTTTTCTTTTATAATTTCATTTATTTTAATTAAATTCTTATGATTGATTAATGAAAACATTCTTTCTTTAGAATCTCTTCCTTACCAATATGCACTATTATAAAAGGCATGAAACACATGAGATATTTTTAAAAGGTTTGACCTCAGTGTAAGAGACTACTACCTACCATTATCAATCTTTTTTTGATTCACATATTTTACTATCACTATAGCTTATGGTGATTACAAATTCCACACAATTGGTAAAAAAGTTTAAAGGATGTATCATCCACTCTCTATGTGGGAACGTATTATCTAATTGAAACTATTAAATTCCCAATGTTGTTTAGATATAAAGTACCTATTATTCAGATTATATTACTTTTATCTAGAATGAATATTATCATCATCAAATTACTGGACATGTGAACATCAAAAGAATCTGCTTATGAGGGGGCATTGACTATTTGGAGAATTTCATAATAGTATCAACATGTTTACCTCTTCTCATATATTATATAGTATTTAATATTCATATATGAGAGTATGAATACATATACATAATATATTTCCTCCTCAGTAGTAATCAACTAGATCACAAAAAATATAATCAAATTTTGTTGACCAATTCCAAATACTCAAAAATGAAGTTTGGGTTTCTATCTTATATTCTTATTCTCATTGACACCAAAAAGGATAAGGTTTTTATCAGAATATGTGAACTCATATTTTATTCCTTCTTTTAAGAACATATATATTCACTAAGTAAATTTTTGAATATTAGTTTACTAACTAAATTTTTGGAAAGTATAACTTTTAAGCATCAACAATATCATATTTTAAATCATTAAATGGGATTTGGATTTATTTTCATATTAGAACTCATTTTAATCTCTATCAATATCCCCATTGAAATACCATAATACCCAGTATTATATTCCATGTGATATTTAGATATTGAGGTTTTCTAAGTACAAAAATCTATAGATTTAAATTCTTTAAGATTTAAATCCATGTCTGTATGGAATTAAATAGTGGTTATTTGGATCTTATTCTTATAGTGTGGAACTCTTCCCATCCCTCAATATTGAATAATAACCACCTTTGGTTTGATGTTGGATTCTTATCTTGAATCACAATCATGTTATTTAAATTATGATAGTTAAATCATGAAGATAAAATTAAAAGTATCATCCGATTTATCAACTCATTTTTTTAGAGAAAATATTTTTAAATTATTCATATATTCATGTATCAACATTATTTGAATTTTTCTAAGTACATGAATCATACATTGTCAGCTGATGTGATGGATCATACTAAAATTATAATAACTTAAAAGGTATCTGAAATCACACATACAGAATTCATTCCTTTTCCAAAAACTCAATAATCAATTGGGAAATGACATGCAGGCTTCTCCAAATGACTTGAATTCAGTCTATATTCACTCACATACAAATTTTAAATGACCCAAACACAAAATCAGAATGACACATATGCATAGTTCAAATCAAACTTACATAGAGTGGGAATGACTCATATGTTACCTACCTTTTTCATAATCTCAGTATCATTATCATGGAAATGACTCATATAAAGCTATGAATTTTTCACAATTATAAAATTATAAATTTAACATAAAGAGAGGTAGAACCTTTTCAAAAAACATCAGGGCATCTCAAAATATATCAATGAAACGTTAAACACATCTAAAATTTTAATCTCATTCTTGAAAATGAAGAAACATTATTAATAATTCCAAGTTAAATTCAATGTATTATAAATTAAATGGAATTAAGGTCTATCCTGATAATGTATCCTTGGGTAGAGGTAATTTAATCAAGAATATTTACTATTCTGAAGGCTTATGCCTTTTATTGAATATTTGGGGTTGGCTATCTATCTTCTTAAGCTTACTCATATGTGGATTTTTTATTTCATATGATTATAATATTTTAAATGGAAGGGTTTCATGTACCTTATTCATATGATGTATTTGGATATGAGTGGATATAGTTAAATTTAAATTCATGTTAGTAACATAAGCTATGAGTTTTTAAATGAGTTATATGTAAATATATATTCAAAATAATTATTTTGTTGTGTAACGACCCTGAATCTAGTAACCCAAAGTCAGTGTATACTTTAATAAATTGAAATAATATACTAGGAATACCATCCTAAATGACTAAATAGTTTAGTAGTCTTGGTAAACAAGACACATACATGTTTCTAAGATTATTTTTTCTCAAAAAATTATAAAATTATTTTTTTGGAGAATATCATTATTTCAATATGATATCCTCCCATATCATTTATAGTACACTTCCTCAATTCATGGGAAATGATGAATAATAAGGTCAAGAACAAATTAGTTGTAATATTTATGTAAAATGATACTTTCACGAGTAAATTAAGAATAATCAATATGGAAAGGTAAATAGATAAAAACAAATTAAATTTAATTATTAACTTGACTATCATGATTAGATAAGAAAAAGCCAATATGAAAAGGTATATAACTGAACACACATTCCATTTAAATAACATTAATGTCATGAATTGATAAAGAATTATAAATTGGGAAAGGTGTGTAATTGAACACACATTCCATTTAAGTATGTTTACTATCATAAATAGATATGAAATATTCAATATTTATGAGTAAATAACTAAACACGCCTTATAATAATAAGAATATAATTAATAGATAACATATAATCAATATGGAAAGGTAAAAAATTGAAAATATATGCCATTTAATAAATCACTAATAATGAAATGCATCCAAATATAATATCGTTATGAAAATATATTAGAAAATAATAACTAAAATCTTAATAATGAAAATTATTAATTGTTGTATGTTATGATCTTATGTATCATGATATCTCTACTATTGCGACATTCCACAAGACAGTATAAAAGTATATGAAGAAACCTTTTTAATATGATATTACTAATTCAACTCATAAAATTACAAATGCATCAAGGGGATATATAATTGTAGTCCACTAAAATCACTTCATGTCCAAATAATTATTTATATATTGAATAATTGATTTAATTTATGAAAAATTTCCATCATTATCAAATATCCATATTGAGTAAAGAATACATATTATTCAATACTTCCCCATAGAAACACATAACTTAAAATTTCAAACAATCTGTGTATAAATTATATATATTTTATGAAATAAACATATACATCATAAATAATATGAATATTTAGGGGAAATTTAATGTCCAATGATCATAGGAAAGTTAATATTTCAAGGGAAGGTTAATGAATACCAAAATAAATTAATAAAGTGAATGTTAGTACTTTATCTGATCACAATTATCATGATAAATATTTATAAATAATATATATGGTTTCAATACAACAAATTCCATGTTGAGTATAAGTAAAATAATGGGTCATTATCATTGAAAAATACAAATACCAAAAAAAGATCTTTAAAAAATTTCTTAAGGAAAATATCCTTTTTATCCTAAAAATAAATTATTAAAAATAAAGGTTCAATTTTTTTTAAAATACATTTATTTGAAAATAAACATTTAATATTATAAAATAATATTTAAAACAATGAGTGTCCCTGATGGAATGAAATTACATACATTCTGTACTTGTTAAAAAAAGATTCATTTCACATTTTCAGTAAAAACTGAATGGGCCTTGTTTGGACAATGACATGAATTCTCCTATCAAAAAAATTATAAAAATTAGAAAATTGGTAAAATTATCATTAATACATAATTTTTTTATGTTAAAAATTTGAAAACATTTTTAGAGAACATGATTTTTTGAAGAAAAATGACTTTCGACAGGAGAGAGAAATGAAGTATGATTTTATTAAAAATATTTTCTCAATAATTTAATAAACCAATGACTGAAAAATTGGTACTATTAAATGAAATATTTTTTTAAAAATGAAGGAGAAAAAATGAAATATATTTTTAATTCATTGATCAAATAATTTATTTCAATATAAATTCAAGCATGAATAATCACGATTAAAATGAGATTGTTAAATAAACCCTCATAAAGATTGTAATGTTAAAGTCAGAATTAATCAATGAATAGATTATGTGTATAAAATTTAAATAAATATAAAATAATTGGAAATAATTTATAATATCATTAAAATTAATTACACATACAATATTAGAATATCATAGATAATGAAGAAGCAATATAACTAAATGAAATGAAATTGAGTTATAAAATTATTTTCCACTTGGTAACTTTAATGTAAAATCTAATTGGATGAAATAACTCAAATTTAATCTTAAAAAATTACACGAATTGTTAATGATTCATGATATTAGATTTAAATGGGGCGTTATAGAAACCATATAAATGAAATTAGGTTCTCAACATTTCAATATGACTCAATAAAGGGAAATTGAGATGAAGTCCCTTACCTCACACGTAATTTTGGTTTAATATAATTTAACCAACTACATAATTATTTAAATCATGTTATTAATTTATAAAAAATCTATATCCATATTTATAATATTATATATGATCCCCTTATAATATTTTACAACCCTTTTATTAATAATGTTTCGTTGTTTTTACTGTTTCAGGTGTTAATTGTCTTGTTTTCTCATGTATTTTCTTCATTAAAGATATAATTTTAGTGAATCGTATATAGTAATATCATCTATATAGTGATATAAATATTATGAATATAATTTTTTCATTATATAAATTTTTATAATCGTTATTTAAATTTGAACTTGGACAATGGATCACATCGCTTCATGGAGATGGTAGGTTGTATATACGCACAAGCAAATTGTCATTTCCTTAATGGGTGAAGGGGTGAGGATGTGTGTAATATATTAATTTTATAGAATAAATATAATTTCATATATAACACATATATTAAATAAATTAATATTTATTACCTTCCATGTAAAGTATATGTGAAAAAAGAGTCACATTGATTCACGGGTAGGTAATCCACCGTACAACCTAGTGACATTATCAAATTTTAAATGGAATGGAAGTTAAAAAGGTATATGTGATAATAAAATTAAATTAGTATAATAGTATAATTAATATCATATAAATGTGTTAAATATATAATTATATCTATCCTTGAAATGTGGTGATAGAAAATGAATTACATTAGTCACGAGGCGGTAGTCCACCATACACATGATCGACGGTTTCGTTTCCCATTTGAGGGAAAAGAATATGGATATAGGTCATTAAATTAACAATATAAAATTTTATAATATTAAATTTACTATGTTTATTATATGACATAGTATAATAATATTTTAAGGAGGTGGAATAAGAAATAAAAAAATGATCGTTTAATAATGTTATATCTCTTTTGGATAACTTCTTTAGGTTTTCACCAAAACCCATCATAAGATTGATTTATGATCAAAATAAGGGATATAATATGTTTTTTAGGATAGTAATTAAGTTATTTTGTTAGGTATTTACCAAAATATTTTTTAATTGTAAATAGGGGGGAGAGTGGGAGACCTTTAACAAGCCTTGGAGAGGACACACAAGAATTTTTTGAAAATAATCAATTAGAACCACAATTTTATCATGAAAAAGAATCCAAAATTAATTATTATAGAACATTATAGGATATGAGGTCTAAATATTTTCATCTAATGGTTTTTTTGTGTGTTTTGAGGTCTTTTAACCCATATATTTTTAGTTTAACCCCCTTTTAAATCTGTTTTTACCTTAACCGCGGTAATTAATTTATACTCATTTTACTATTTATAATGGTAAAAAAATAATTTAAAACTATTATAAAATAAAATATATTATTAATCATAATATGAAATCCATTTTTAAAAATTAAATTCACAGAAGTGTTAGAATCCCATTTGAAATTATACCCGCAGAAGCTACAACAAAATGAGTTTCCAAAGAAAGAATTCTCATATGTATAGAAGGTTTTAATATCATAAATCAGTATTATATTTTTTCAAATGACCTAAATTAGATAAATTTTAATAAAATTATACTAATTATTCTTTAAAAAAATTAATAATGTAATTTATCTTTGTAAATAATTTAAATGAAAAGGCAATTTTTATAAAAAGCATCCTTTTGATTGTTTATCAAAAAATCAAAATTTTCAAACAATTCTCAAAAAACCACCCATGAAAAATTTTGATACGTAATTTTAGAGAATTATGTTTATCATTCACACCCCATGTGTTTTTTCCTTTTTCTAAAAACATATCAATATAATTACCATAACTCTACATGTGTAATAAACCATAATTAGCTCAACATAAAAGATACTATAAACCATAAAGGATACCAATAACTTTTAAATTTTTCCCAAAATTGTAATGGAATTATTCCTTAAAAAATTTTACTAAATTATATACTAAACCAATGGGTTTTATTTCCATGAACGTCTCCCAAAATATACTTATTAATTGTAGAATCCCATCACATAAAACCTAAAAATGGGCATTTAAGACTTTGAACTTATGACCAATATTAATCTCATAAATCCATGATGGTTACATTAAGTATTATTTTAATGAAGTCATATATGCTTCTTAAATTTAACACAATACTTTTAGGGTTCACGATTTTTAAAAACAAAATACTATTGGAAAAAATACTTTTATAATTTAATACAGGAATCAAAATAAACAATTCAACCATTTTATTTCAACATAGGCCCCTCCTTGGTATAGGACACGAGGTTTAGAATTTTTAATTAACATATATAGTTTCTAGGTTACCCATATTTATTAAAAAAAATATAAATGGATCCTTAATATGAAATTTAATTTCTTCTATCATACACTTCATTTTTCATCAGTAATTCATCACCTTATTACCTTATTTTCCACACATAAAACATTTTTCCATTCCTTAAGATGCTTTCTTGGGAATCTTTTTCCATATTTATTGTAATATGAAAATTGATCCTTTTTAACCAATGGTCTCTATAAATCTAGATCTTAGAAAATTTCATCTAATTTTCATTGGTGAATCCTAGAGTTTGTTAAGGTATAGGTTGTTAATCATGTATCGGGATAACTGCATATTTATAATCATGATATCTTTCCCTCCTTTCATCATACCATTATTTCTCATTTCCACCACATTTTCTTTCATATTCAATGCTAACATGATTCTTATGGGTTATATCCATTGACTAAAACCAAAAAACATAGTGTGATAAACAATAACCACTGTGAAAAAAATATAATCATTTATAGTATGTAAAAATGATGGAAAATTATTTTAAATATAACACACCATTCTTTAACCTAGGTCATTAATTTTCATCATATGTTGAAATATTTTATAATATTTTATTAAGAAAATTTTAATTATTGTAGAATATACCATAAGAGTTTCAAACCAGGTGCACAATAAAGCCCATTTTTATGTATCTGTTAAGGCTCGAGTCAAGCTAGACACGCCTTTTTTAGAGTTATTACCCCTAAGAACATTTAGACCAGAATCACACCCATTTATAATATCCATAAGGGATGTATTTCTAGGAAAACCGTATAATATCTAACTTACCAAAATTTGTGGATTTCTTTTCTGTATTTATCATTAATGTTTTTCATAGGGTTATATTCCATGATATATGATTTCTTAAATCTAGTTCCTATGGATTCTACTAAACTTCCTCTAATTCCAACTATAATCTTAACCATAATAACCTCAATTCAGTGACTACTTTATTACATACGAATAATGAATAAGGAATTTCATTTTGAAGGACCAAATAGTTTAATAGTCTTGGTAAAATAGATACATACATGATTCCCAAATTATATTTGAATATACAAATTAAAATATAATTTTTTTAGAATAACGTTATTTCCTCTATCATATCCTCTCATATCATTCATATCAAACGTTGTGGATTCCTGTGAAAGAAAAAAAATAAGGGTGAGCACAAATTTTCAATAAGAGTTATGTAAAGCATAAGATATTATGAGTAAATGAAGAATACTCAATATATAAAGGTAAATATATTAACACACATTCTATTTAATCAATAAATTGGCCATCATGATTAGATTGGGAATAATAAATATGGAATGGTAAATAAATGAACACATATTTAATTTAAATAACTCAAATCTCATGAATAGATAAGGAATAATGAATATGGAAAAGTATATAAATGAATAGAAATACCATTTAAATAACTTGAATATCATGAATAGATAAGGAATAATCAATATTAAAAGGTATATAGCTAAAACCACATTCCATTTCAATTACTTAAGCATCATAAATAGATAAGAAATAATCATTATGGGAAGGTAAAAAAATGAATACAAATGCCACCTAATCAATGGCTGAGAAAGAAATGAATCCATATATAATATCATTTAAAATAACACCTAGATAATAATAACATGATTAGTAATGAATAAAATGCTTAATTATTGGATGTCTTGGTCTCAAGCATCGTGATACCTCTACTGATAACAACATTTACAAGACAGTTTAAAAGAATAGGTAGAAACCCATTTAATGTTATCTTACTACTTTTCCTCTTAATACTTTTGATGCATTGAAGGGATTTATAATTCTAATCCCCACACATCACTGCATGTTCAAATAATTACTCATATATCTAATAATTGATTTGATTCATGAACAATGTACCATATCATCCAATATCTTTATTGAGAAATGAATACAAATTTATCAATACTTTCCTAGACAAATAAAATAAATTTCATTATAGAACACCATATATATAAGTGATATAAAGTTTTAGAAATAAATATATCCATGAATAATAATATATATATTTAGAGTAAATTTAATTTTCAAATAACATTTGAATGTAAATATTTCAATGGAAATTTAATGACTAAATAAATGAATTAAGAAATTAAAACTCAATACTTTCCATGGATAAAATGATCATAAACCATCCTTATAAATAATAAGCATGGCATCAAAAAACATATTCCTAGTGGTTTATAAGTAAAATAAAGGGTTATTGTTGATGATTAATAGAAAAACTAATTAAAAGATAATTAAAAATATTATTTGGGAAAATATCATTTTCATCATGAAAGATACCTTTTAAAACAAAAGGCCCAAAATAAATTGTGGGAATAATTTTTTTTGAAATAACCTTTGAATCAGATATATTAATATTTGAAACATTGAGTAGTCATGAAGAAATAAAATTCCATGCATGTTGTACATGTTGAAATAATGATTTCTTTCACATTTTTGGTAAAATCCAAATGGGACTTGTTTGGAAAAAAATATAAAGATTCATTTTAAAATGTTTTATAAAAATTAAAACATGGGTAAAAAATAATTTAAAAAATTATTTGGGTGATTTTAAAAACATTTTTGATTTTTTTTTTCTAAAACATGGTTTTGGAAGAAAAATGGTTTTTGACCGAAGAGAGAAATGATGTCAGATTTTCATAAAACAATTATCAATAATTTTAAGTTACAATGGGGGGGGGGAAATAGTACTATTACATGAAATATTAATGAATAAATAGCGGATAATAAAATTAATGGGGTTTATTGGACAATGATGAAATAATTTTTTCCAATAGAAATTATTTCTAAACAATCTCGATTAAAATGTGATTGTGAAATAAACCATCACAAAGATCAGAATATTAAATTCATAATTAATCAATGAATAAATAATGTGTATAATATTTAAATCAACATAAAAAAGTGGAAATAAAACATAATATAATAAAAAGTAATTATACACATAATCTTATAATATCAAATACAATGAAGAATAAATATAACCCAATCAGAGGAAATTGAGTTATGAAATTATTTGACACTTGGTAAATTTTAATTCAAATAATTTTTTGTGAAATAAATCAAATTGAAACTTAAAATAACATTAATTATTAATTAATAATAATGTTATATGTCAAAGGGAAATAATATACACCTTATAAATGAAATTAGGTTCATAAAATTTCAACATGCCTTAATAAAGATAAATTAAGATGAACTCTCTTTCCTCATGATTACTTTTGATTTAAAATGATTTAACCTCATATACAATGGTTTCATAAACTTTATTAATTTATAATATAACGACAAACATATTTATAATATATTATAGGATCCCATTAGATCATTTTACCACCCTTTTTTAATAATATTTCAATATTTTCATTGTTTCATGTTTTAATTTTCGTGTCTTCTCATGCGTGTTTAGTCATGAAAGTTCATGTTCTAGTGAATAATATGTTGTTAAAACAAATCCATAGTGATATTATTTTTATTTAATTTTTTTATTTTAGATATTTTTATAATCATTATTTAAATTTGAACATGGATAATGGACCATATAACTTCATGGAGATGGTCAGTCATACATACACACGAATGACGTTATCATTTAGTTAATGGGTGAAAGGGGAAATAAGTGTGTGATATATTAATTTTATATAATAAATATAATTATATATATACCACATAAATTAAATAAATTTATTATTATTATCTTCCATGTAAATTGTTTGTGAAAAAACTAATCACATCACTTCGCGAGGCAACAGTCCACTGTACACATGAGCGATGTAATCATATTTCAAAAGGAATAGAACATAAGAATTTATATTCAATATTAAAATTAAAAAAGTATAATAATATCATAAATATCATACAAATGTGTTATATACATCATTCTATTAATCCTTGAATGGTGGTGATGGAAAACGATTTACATCGGCTTGGGAGGACGTAATCTACCGTATAGACGATTAACAGTTTTGTTTAATATTTGGTGGAAGAGGAGAATTATTTAGATATTAAATTAACATAATAAAATATTATTATATTTAATATAAAAAGGTTTTGATATAATCATGGTTTAATTATATTTGAAAGAGGTGAATGAAGAAACAAAACAAAAGTTCTTGTTTAAGATCGTTGCCTCTTCTTCAGAAAACATCTTAGGTTTATACAAAAAAATTTTCTAGGTTGAATATATGATCAAACCAAAATATATAGATTATTTTTATGGGATTAATTAAGTTATTTTTTCAGGTATTCTCATAATCAAATGATTTGGATATTTGAATAAATTAGGATAAGGGGTGACCTTTCATAAGTAAAGGAGTGGACACTCATGCAATTATTTAAAAGAATCAATTACACCCACATTTTTCTCATGAAAAATAGCCTAAAATGGGTAATTAAAGAACAATATAGCTTTTAAGGTCTACATATGGATACTAAATGAGTTATTGATAATTCGGTAGTTCATTATAATCCTTATATTTTTAGTTTAACCCAGGGTAAATCTATTTTTACATTTACCACGGTAATTAATTTTTACTTATTTTACTTTTAATAATGTTATAACATTAAGTAGAAAATATTATATAATATAAATTATTATTATTATAAATATTGAATCCATTTTTTCAAATTTAATTCAAATGATTAGTACAATTCAATTTATAATTTTACCCACAGACCTGATAAAAATCTGGTTTTCAAAGAGAAAATTCTCATAAGTATAGAAGATTTTAATATCAAAATTGAGAATTGAATTGATTATATTGAACTAAATTAGTTAAATTTTAATATAATTGAACTATTTTTTCTTCAAAAACAAGTCAAAAAATTTGAAAATAATTTAAACAAAAAAGTTGTTTTTTGTTAAAAATCAGTATTTTCACTATTCATCAAAAAATTAATATTCTTCGAAAATTCTCAAAAATTAACCCAAGGATAATTTATAAATGTAGCTTTAAAAAATTTACGTCTATTTTTTCAAATAAATTTCTTAAATGAGGTAAAAATTACTTTAAAATTATGTTTGTAAAGGGTGACAAACCATTGTTTAGAAAAACAATTTTGAAAAAAAATATTTATTTTCATTTAAATGATTATTATTTTATTTATAATAAATATAAAACACTAACTTTAATAATTTAGTTATAAATTCTAATACATCCCAATTTAAAGGCTATTTTATAATGGTATACTATATTATTTTTTCTTTGGGCTAAGTGTTCCTTACTCTACAGGCTATCGAAGAGATTAAATTTAAAGAAATAAATTTCATGAGTTGTTTAAGATCAATTCTATATATAAAATACTCTATAAAATAAAATTTTATTATTTTAAAATATTATGGTGTTAATTTTCCCCAACTTCAATATATTTAATATTTACAATTTAAACATTATCTCGATAATCAAGGGTTTAACATTTGTAAATAACTTTTATGAAAAACCCACATCATAAATGTGTTAATAAAACTTTTAATTGATAAGAGATAAATGGAAATAGGAAGTTCATCTATAATAACTGATAAATTTATTTCTAAGTAAGTTAAAATTTAGGAAAATTGAATATATGGACATATAATAAAATCCAAAATGTTATAGAGTGCAATATAGGTCATTGATAATAAGAAAGTGAATCATCAATGGACAGTTAAAAACTTGAATTCCATAATTCTATGGCTATTTCAAATACCATTTGATTCATAAGATTTGAAGGTAATATGATATATTTAATGTTTCAATATCCTATTCATAAAGTTAAGGAAATCATTTAAGAATATAAGAAAATATAATTACTTTATATGTTTCTATTTCATAATCACAATTTCATCATTCAGTAGTGCCACAATCAATTTTCAATTCATCACTTTCTATAGAAATAAATATTGAAAAAATATTTTATTTATACACAAAGAACTAAAATTATATTTTTATGGATCATAAGATCTATAAATGAGTGGAAAGTCTTTCCATCTATCTCTAACTATTTTCCAAAAACAATATAGTTAGCACAAGTTATCTAATATAATACATTAGTCTATATACCTTAACAGTAACACAATTGGTTCATCATAAATATTTATTAATAAAATAATTTAGGTAAAAATAATTAAATATTAATTAAAAATCACATAGGATAGTGGTAGGTGTTAAAAGATCATAACACATCAATTACGGGTTCAAGCCCCATAAATTTTCTGGATGCGATGTTTTGTCACCCAACATGTGAGTTTCCCTTATAAAATTGTATTAATATAATACATATAACATTATAAAAGTCTAACAACCCATAATTACTTAAATATCCCATATAAGATAAATCCTAAATATTATCAATTCTTTTAAACTTATTCCCAATATATTAATTGAATTCTAACTTAAATAAATTTTTTCACAAAAACATATACTAAACCAATGGGTTGTATTTCAATAAATGTATCCTAAATTAAAGTAAGTATTAGTAGAATACCATCACATAAAACCTAAGAAATGGGGCTCAAGACTTTGAACATATAATCAATATTAAACACATAAACCCATGATGTTATCCATATGTGTTAAGTTAATGAAAACATATATGCTTCTACAGTTTAACTTATTCAGTAGATGTTTCATGAGTCTTATAAAAAATTCATTGGTAAAAATAATTTTAAAATTTAATTATGCAAACCAATAAAATACCGCATCCATTTTATATTATTATAGTTCATTACTTGGTTTAGGGTTTAACCTTTTCAATAGGTTCTTGATTTGAATAATTCCCAGGTTCCCCACATTTAAGACAATTAAGTATAAATAGATCTCTAGGACAAAATTTATTTCATTCAATTATACTCTTCATTTTTGCTCTGTAATTTATCACTTTATGCTTTTCTTTCCACATGTAAAACATTTTCACCCTTCTTTAAAGAACTTTCCTAGGAGTATCTTTATACATTTCTAACAATAAGGAAATCAATCCTTTATTCCTCTATGGTCTTTATCACTTAAAATCTTAGTGAACTCCATCTATATTTTTTTGTGAGTCTGAATGTTGGTTAAGTTATATATTATTAATCATATTTTAGGATAACTAATTAGAGATAATCACCCTATCATTCAATCATGTCATTATCCTATTTTGTTTCTCATATTCACTTCATTGTCCTTTATATTTAATTTTAACATGATTCATTTGGGTTCCAACCATTGAATAAAACAAAAAAACTGTGAGCAACAATAATCATAGTGGGAAAACCATATAATAATGTTCAAGATGTATAATCCATGAAACTATATTTTCAGTCTATAACAATGTAGGTTTTACATAGGTCCTTCATTTTCATTATCTGTTCAAATATTTCATAATGGTTTGTAAAGAAAATGTGAATTATCAAAACATATTCCCCAAGAGTGTCAAACCAGGTGCATTGTAAGGCCTGTTTTTTGTGTACTATAAAAAAATTGATTCTATCCCAACATTCATTTTTCAGAGTTATTTCCCCTAATTACATCTGTTTCCTAACTACACCAACTTTTAGTATCTATAAAATTTTATGTTGATAGTAAAAACCACATAATCTCTACCTTACCAAAACATTAGGATGTTTTTCTTTATTTATCCTCAAATTAAATCATTGGGTTACATCCCAGATCTATTTTTTCCTAAATCTAGTTCCCAAGGTCTCTACTAAACTTATATAATATCAATTTTATTGACCCCAACTCTTGTAACTTTAAGCCAACATCTTCATTGTTACATTGTAATAATATACATGGAATTTATCCCAATTATCTTAATAGTTTAGTAGTCTTGGTAAACTAGATATAGGCATAATTCCAGTATTTCATTTGAATATACAAAGTACAACATAATTTTTTTCAATAATATCATTATTTATTCTAACATATCCTCACATATCCTTCTTAGTAAACTTATTGGATTTATATGAAAGGAATAAAAAATAATGGTGAACTCCAATTCTAAGCAAGATTTACATAAAGAAGAATCTTTCATGAGTCAATGAAGAATTATCAATATGGAATGATCAATATGGAAATGTAAATATTAAAACACACATTTTATTTAAAAAATAATTTGACTATCATGATTATATAAGGAATAATCAATATAGAAAGCTAAATAAATGAACACACATCCCATTTAAATGACTAGACTATCAATAATATATAAGGAATAATCATTATGAAAAGTTAAATAACTAAACACATAAGACATTTAAATAACTTTACGATCTTTAATAGATAAGGAATAATCAATATGGATAGGTATATAAGTGAACACACATGCCATTTAAATAACATTAGTATCATGAATAGATAATGTATAATCAACACAACAAGATAAATAAATGAAAATAAATTCCATTTAATCAATAACGGAGACATAAATTCATCCATAGATAATATCATTAAGAGAATCTCATAGATAATAATAAATAAATTCTCAATGAAGGATATGATTAATTATTAGATGTCATGATCTGAGGCATCATGATACCTCTACTATTAAGGGCTTTCACAATATACTTTAAAACTATAGGTAGAACCCAAATTAATGATAGCTTAATGAATTGTCTCATGAGACTACCGATACATTGAGGGGATAAATTATTATTATCCCACCCATCACTACTTTCCCAAATAATTACTCATATATAGAATAATTTATTAAATTATTGAAAAAAATTTCTTATCCTAAAATTCTCATATTGATTAAAAAATACAAAATTATCAATATTTCTGCAGATAAAAAATTGTGTCAATATAGAAATAAATATATAGAAATGTTATTTTTTATAAGAAATAAACATATTTATGATAAATAATTAAGATATTTAGGGATAATTTAATATCCAATTTCATAGTAATAAGAATATGTCAAAGTAAATTTAATGACAAAAAAATGAACCAAGAAAGTGAATTTCAACACATTCCTTGGACAAATTTATCAGAAAGCATCATTATAAATAATATGGATGGTATCAATACAATGTATACCAAGTGGAGTATAGGTAATACAAATTGTTTTTGTTTTTTATGAATAGAAATACCATACAAATATCCTTAAAACATTATTAAAAAAATTCATCATGAAAATCAACATTTATAACTAACTGTTCACAAAAATAAATTTAAAATACTTTTTTTTTAAAATAAACATTGAATATTATAAAATAATAATTAAAACATTGAGTTTCTATGAAGACATAAAATTTGATACATGTTAAGAAAATTGCTCTCACATTTTTGATAAAATCCAAAACAGACCTTGTTTGGAAAACAAAATCAAGATCATTTAAAAAAATCTATAAAAATTCAAACATGGGTAAAAATTTCTTTAATAAATAATATGAAAATTGTTAAAAAATTAATTTTTTTTTATAAAACATGATTTTTGATGAAAATATATTTTTAAATGAAGAGAGAATTGATGTCAAATTTTATTAAAAACATTTTCTAAAATAATTTAAGTACAAATGAGTGGAAAAAATTGAACTATTTGTTTAAAATTTCAATAAAAACCATAGAAGAATAAAATTAAATTGGATTATTATTTAACGATAAAATAATTTTCTTTAGAGGAAATTCAAGCATAAATATTCCTAATTAAAATAAGATTTTGAAATAAACCCTCACAAATATTGTAACGTTAATGAGAGACGAAACCCATGAATTAATTATGTGTGTCAAATAAAAATCCACATAAAATAATTGGAAATAAAATATAAGGTAAAAAAATTCATTACACACATAATATTAGAATATCAAAGACAATGAAGAAGTAATATAACTCAATGAAAGGAAATTAAGTTGTCAAATTCTTTACCACTAGGTATCTTTGATGATATATCCCCTTGGATGAAATACATCAAATTGGAACTTAAAATCCTATTAATTATTAATGAGTCGTGATATTACATCTCAAAGGGGAAGTGTATACATCATATAATTTTAATTAGGTATATTACATTTCAATGTTCTTCAATGAAGGGAAATTGAGACGAAGACCCTTACCTAATGCATCCTTCTGATTGAACACGATTTAACCTCATGTATAATGGTTTTAATCATTTTATTATTTTATACACAAACCTTAACCATATTTATAATATCATATATCTTCTTTTTATAACATTTTACCACCCATTTTTTAATAATACATCATTACTTTCATTGTTTCAGTTGTTAATTTCCTTGTTTTCTAATGCATTTTTACAATATAAATTATAATTTATGTTCATATTATATATTTAAATCAAATATAAAATGATATTAATGTTATAAATATAATTTTTTCATTATATACATTTTTAAAATAATTATTGAAATTTGAACACGGAGAATGTATCACATCACTTTGTGCATACGGTAGGCCATACGTATGCACGAGCGATGTTATCATTTCATTAATGGGTGAAAGGGTAATGAATTGTGATGAAAAAACAATCAAAAGGTGTGGGAAAAGGAAATTTTAGTTTTTTAGTATTTCAAAATGGATGACCGAGGCCATATCACTTGAGTAGCTTCACATTTTGTTTATTTACTAATTCTAATTTACCTAAGAATACACACTTTTTGTTTTTTATTAGTTTATGAAAACTATTGAATTGGAGATTGTTTTTTTGAAAATAAATGTAGTGAAAAACTAAAAATATACTATCAGGAAAGGTAGGATGATATTATAAATAAGGTATATGGACTTTAGATTTGGTCTCTAGTTCCCTCATTTTCCATTGTTTGTTGTTTAAAATTTTAGTTTGCTAGCTCAATTCTAAAATATAATGAATAAACTACTAATATTTTATTTATTAGTAGTATAATATTTAATTCCTAATCAATATAAATTACAACTCCTCCTATAATCATGTTTGATCTAACACCTCAATTGAGAGTTTGACACCTTCCAGAACTCAACTCCATAATATTTATTTTCATCCATTGAACAGATCAACTCCACTGTATGAAGAGCTCGTGTTCAATGAAAGGGAGGTAAAAGGTGTAAACAAAATAATATAAGTGAAGTTGAGATCCATGATATAGTGTATGAATTTCATACTCATGCACTTCACCTTCTTCCACTGCAAAAATATTCAAACCATAAAATGATCTAAGCATTGAATTCAAAAAAACCTAACATCCCCTTAGACCAAGCCTCAGGTAAACCTTCCTTTGTCAGGAGTAATAGATCCCTAGTGGAAAGAAATGTTTATGGATAAGAAAAGAATAAAATATAATAAATAGAAGATGATAAAACATTATAATAATTAATAATAATAATAATCTTAATCTTAATTTTGTTGTAATTAATACACATTGAATATACAATCAATGGATGGATTATATTTAATATAAAATAAAATAAAGATATAAATTACTAAATAAGACAATTATAACAAAGAAACAAAAACTTCAGTGTTCCAGTGTGAGGACTCCCATCATGGTCGAGCTCACTTAGTAGTAGTAACCCACTCTATTTATTAAAAGAAAAATCCTTGTATATTCCGTCATTCATAATTCTTAGTGATGGTAATATTTATTTTCAAATTTTAATTTATATTTTAGTGGATATATTAGAATATCTCTCATAGATATTGGGATATCTTTAGTATCATGTATTGCTCCCCATGCTCATCCATTTATCATGAATGGGTAATGGAATGTTGTATGCACCATATCCTTCCTTTAATGGTGACTCCACGGTATAATGGTGGTGGCTTACAAGGCATTGTTTTCCTAGAATAATCTTACCTTCAAAGTGTATGAATGAAGATCATCTAATCAGGCATATAATCCCCCCTTTAAAATGAGATTAATGATGGTCATTTGAGGTCATAGAGTTATTCCATGGTAGTTCATTGGCCGCAACTATGGATATTAGCATGATATTGACCTTCCAAGTGGATTCCATGGAATATTCCAAAAGTTAATGATAGTGGATGAATGCATCAATCAATGACATATAGTGGAAATGTATTGGATGTATGAAGTGTAAATGTCTGATGTGTAGTGTTCATGTGACCAACACAGAATGATAATATTTTTTTAATATGAATAATATTTGAAAAAGTATTCATCCCACATCAGAAATGATACAACACTTAATGATCATTTATAATTAATTAGGTAGCAGTATCACCTCAAAATCCTAATCCGAGAAGAGCTCTCAGTAACACGTACACACACACACACATGGCGTTCGACCCACATGACCCATGTGGGCTAATGCATGCTATATTCACCAGTAGGTTCCTCCCCATGGGCCACTACACACCTGCTACTGGCAGGCCCTCACATGGGCTCGGCATATGTAATCATCTTATTTGGGATAGCTATGTGGATTGTGCGGCCCTTGAGGTTGAGGGCTATCCAGTTGGCTACTTTTTACCAAAAAACATTAAAAATTCAATAAATTTCACAAAACAATATTCAATAAAATAAATCATTAAAAATAATATTTAAATTAATTTTAATTATTTAATTATAAATGGCAATATATTAATAAAATAAATGAATACATGGAATTATTTTGTTAAATTAATTTAAAATCATTGATTTTTTTTTGAATTTTTTCATGATTATAAAAGTCCATCAAATAAACCCACTATTAAATTATGATTTTCATCAAGAATTACATATCAACATTGAATCTAAGAGGGAACCAATGTTACCATTATTAAAATCTCAACTTAAATAAATGATTGTTAATGTAAAACTAAAAATTTATGTTCCACATAAAATATCAATTCATTTTATCATTTTTCAAAGAAATAATAAATTCTATTATTTTAATTTCTATAAATAAAAAATGGTGGTACTTATCCTTTAATTACATAATGTTCTTCACATTATTATAATTTAACATTACAAATAATCTTCCACTTCCCTTTAATATCTTCTCTCATCACTCATGATATAATTTGAAGTGGAGTTATTATCATATCATTAGATCATCCTCTATATCCATAAGAACTTAAAATAACTACTTTCACTATCTTGTAATGAAAAAGGCACATAAAATCATAGGGACATGAAATAAAGGCTCAAATGACTCTGAGTTTTATTCTTGGTAAGAATTTAGGTTCAAATTATGGTTTAAAGGAGGAGGTTTATCTATTAAAGAATATCTTATGACATAAAAATGTAAAATCTCGCTAGAATTATTCCCTTAAACATGACAACACCCACTTCCCAATCTCAAAGTAATGGTATTTATTAATATAAACTAATATTTAATGAATAACATATTCTTTAATTTTTTCTATGTTTTTAAACTGTTTTAACTTTTTTCAAGCTAAATTTTAATTGTTTTTAATTTTTTTCAAATTTATTCATAGAATGAATCTTTCATTTGTCACTTAACTATATATGATAATAATTATAGGCATTATAATGGTTTATTTTTATTTTCCCAATTCACAACCCATTCCTATTTTTTTCATTTTTTTATTTTTTTTCCAAGGAAGGGAAAACTATAAATGTACAATGTATAAATCAATGAACTTTCTCAATACCCAAAACTTAAGCACCCCCATAATTTTTTCTTACAATTTATTTCCTCTTATACACCATGGCTTCCATCACCCCACAATCCCACTTTAAAATATTCTATAAATATTAATAGGAGAGTATAAATGGATAAAAATGGCTTTAAATACAGATTATTCTTAATAAGGGCATTCGTGGTCTCTATAGGATAAAAAAATAAAATTTAAAATGTGGTCTCAAGGATAATATCTTATAAAACTACGAATAAAGAATTTTAAATATTTTTTTTTATTTTCCTATATTTGGCATGTTTCAATGCAAGTTCTAGTTTGTGGCATTCCCCAAGATCACTCAAGAAATAAGATCAAGATAAAATATGAATTATTTGGTCTAGAAATAATCTTAGGAATGGATAATACAATATTAATAATTCACTCATGGAATGAAAAATAATAACAAATCAATTCACGTAAATTTCATAAATTCAATGCATGAAAAATTGTAATGAAATTTCTTTCACATGAATTGTCCAATTCCATCAAATAACATGTCACAATTTCAATATAATTATATCACTCTAATAATTCAATTTTCTAATATCTCATTTAGTCTCATTATGATTTAAATCTACAACATGGAATCAATGTGTTCCTAAGTAACTCATGTATCCTAGATAATTCATTTAAATCTTAAATCCAAATCATGGGCATGAAAATTCTTATTTAGAGTTCAAAATAGGTATTTAGAAAAAAAAAGTAGAGAGTTTAAAAGATAAATATTTGAAGTGAACTCTCTTTTATCATGAATATTTGTTCATCTTCCACTAATATTTAGTCTATTATAGACTTAATAAATATAATCAATCATTAAAACTCAAGGACCATGTCATTAAAGATGAAATTATTGAGGGAATGGGGATACATGATAGAATAATTCTTAATAAATGAAATATATTTATTATAAAATAAAATTAAATATAAATCTCTGTTTAATCTCCCAAGTTTGAGGTAGGGTTTTTTCTTTCTCTATAAGGGAAGTAACAACTGTAATCCAATATTGTTTGGTGTGTGGAGCTTCTTAGATTTGAACCACCACATGTGGCTTTTCATAGCTTCCACATATTTTTTGTTATTGAGGAATAATCTAGGGATAGAGTACACATAATAGATACCCTTCACAATAAGGTATATCTTCCATTGAAGGGGTAGAATGACGTATAGATTATCCACCTTCTTGGTTGCTACTCATGAAACCTAATCTTGTTTTTATAGTGCTTGGTCAATATAGGATGAAATAATTGAGTGATAGAAGGGATGGTTAGAAAGAAAAATATACTTAAAAAAATTGAAACTTGTAGAATCAGTAAATAAAATTCTTCATTTCAATCTGATAAGTTTTTTCCATGCTTTCCTCGGGAATAGATACTTCAATATTCTTATGGTACCCCTCTAATTCATGTTCAATAAACTTAATGAGTTCTATGTGTTTCTTTATAGGTGGATTTACTTATTATTGATCTTCCACTAGGATAAAAAATGTTTTTCATGAATAGAAAAATTAAAAAATGTGGGAATTAATACTCAATTTATATTGAATAAAATCAAATGAAATAGAGTTTAAGGAAATAAAAACTCACTACCTTGGTTCATCTTGTATATCTTATTTATTGGAAAGTGCCTCTTAAATTTGGATCCCACTAGATGAGAGTAGGTAGCTACTATCCTTTATAGTTTCTTAAAATTCCCCTAATTTTGTGGTTTACTAATCTTAAATGGACAATAATAGGAAGTCAGGTGCTGATTCTTCAATCTTGTAGATGTGAAGATCTTTATACATTTCATATTCTGCCCTTTCACTCCAAATTTTATTGGAATCATTTCCCATATTTCTATTAGCGTGTGATTATTCATATTCAATCTCAATTTCTTCATGTATTATTGGACTTGGATCACCATTTGGTCGGTTTTTATTTGATCTTTTAATTTAGCCTCAACCCTAGGATATATTCACTAAAAACTAGGAAAAACGAAGGGTTCTTCTTATAGTTCAGGTTTGGGTTGGTCCATTAATTGATAGAAATATTCAAATACCCTTTTCACCTAGGTCATTAATTGTTCTACAACTTCCCTAAGTTATTCCACTCGAGATCTGTTATATTTTAATGTTGCATCTTTTTTTTTGTTGTCGTAACCATGAGTAATCTAACCATGAAAAATAATCTGAATTCAAACACATCACAAGAAAAATAAATTTTAAGGATTTTTTAATATTAATGCACAACTAGATATATAGTGTGAAAAATAATTATTAATGAAACTCCTTATTGGAACTATAATAATAGTTTTATTTTTTACGGCACGCCTATCATGGTTTATGGAATAATAGAATTATATTTTTCTTGGTGAAACACAGTGAATGAAAAGTGTCATTTCACATGAAGAGTTTCATAGTTTTTTAACTTACTAATTCTAATTCACTTAATAACTACATATTTTTATTTTTTTTATTATTTTATTCAAACTATTTAATTTTAGTTTTTTTGAAAATAAATTAAGTTCAAAACTAGAACTATACTAATATATATTGTATGATATGCTTTGGAAGAAAGTGATTATAATTTAAGTTTTGTATCTAGTTCCTTAATAATACAATTTTTTTGTTTTAAAATTATGTTTGATAGCTCAGTTCGGAAATCTTATGCATTAACTATTAACTTCTTATATATTGGGTATGTAATATCTAATACCTAAGAAATATAAATTCTACCTCCTCCTTTAATCAATGTAGATGTTGCCCCTCAATTGAGAGTGTGAAACCTTCCAGGACAAGATTCCATTATATGTCATTTTATCCATTGAACGAATAAAATCCAACATATGAAGAGATTGTGCTTAATGGAATTGAGGGAAGATATGTTTAAAAAATAATACATGTGAATTCAAGTTCCATGTTGTAGTGGACAACCACCACATGTGTAAAATTAACTTCTAACCACCAGAAAATGATTCAAACCATAAAAAAATCAGCACTAAATTTTGAAAACACCTAACCTCCCTTGAGGCCAAGCCTCATGTCATCCTCCAATTATATAGAATAAGTGATCACTGCTATAAAAAAATAGAAGAAAAAGAGGGTAGGTGGGGTTTTGGGATGTGAGGATCGACGGCAGTCGACATTCTTGGTGCAAGGCCTCGACGATGGCTTCGATCTGTATAGAAACAACATCATTACAAAATGTTTTCTCAACTATCATTTTGTTCACCGGTTCTTCCTCATTCCAACATTAAAAATTTGTTGGGTTTAAATAATAAGGTTTTTTATGTCCTTTTTTTTATTATTTTTTGGATATGGTGGCGTCCATTAGGTTTTGTGTGATGGTACTATGCTATTTGGTTTTCAGATGTGGTGAGATCAATTGTCTTGGTGGTCACGGGTTCGCTGTGGAATGACGATGAATTGGTGGGATGGTTTTAAGCAGCCTCGTTAACGATATCTGATAGGTGTAGTGGTTGAATGATGACATCAACATCAGTAATGGATGTTTATGATGAAAGAATACTCATGATATTGATAGTAGGAAAATTGACTTAGGCTAATCTTATCTGGTGTCCTCAGGTGTTTGAATTTTGAATTGTGAATCTCAATTTCTTTTTGATTCGCTTCCTGCTCACCCATAAAGTGGGTTTTAGAATATCAAATAAAAAATAAATTAAAAAAATAAATTCACTAATTATATTTAATATAAAAGAAACTAAAGATAAAAATTACATAAGAAGAATATTAAAACAAAGAAACAACAGCTTCTTCCATCAAGCGCGAGCCCTCCCCTCACGGTCAAGCTCCCATGGAAATATAAATCCCCTCTGTTTATGGATGGAAAAATATTTGTATATTATAAATTGTATAAGTATTATTAAATGTAGTATTTATTTTTAAATATTTATTTTAGTTTAAATGGAGATATAAAAACATCTCCCATATATACCAGGAGATCTTTCGTGGTATGGTCAACTACTCAGACACATGCATGGATCATGCATGGGTCTTGGCATGTGTAATACACCATATCCTTCCTTTTCTAAAGACTACATCATACATGGTTTGTGTCTTATTGTGTATATTGTCTCATTGAACCATTCGTCCTTTAAAGTGGCCGAATGAATATAATCTCATCATTAATGGAGTATATCCTTTCAATATGAGTTTATGGGTGGCCTTCTAAGGCCCTAGAGTTGTCTCATGGAAAATTGGGGGACATGAAAGTGGATATTACCTCATGTTCAAACATCTTGGTGGATACTATGGTTTCTTCTAGATGTTTTAGATAGCGGATGTTGGTTTTGAGTGGCGGCAGATGGTGGAGATGTGGCTGAGGTTTTGTAGTGAAAATTCATGAGGTGGTGTGGTCGCGCTACCAGGATGATTTTTTTTTTGTTTTTATGAAAAGTACATATATAAGGATTTATCTATTGAATGAATTAAATCCACCAAATTATTATATTTTTTTAATGGAAGTGAGGTAAGATTTATAAAAAAATAATATAATTAAATTTATGTTCTCTGCTACAATGGAAAAACATGACACTAATTCAATTCAAGTTTATCCATCATAAAAATATTTAAACCATAAAAATTTTGAGGGACTGAATTCAGAAAACACCTATCCACCATGGAGGATAATCCTTATGTTAGCCTCCCATTATTAGTAATAATATATCACTAGTAGATAGAAAAAAATAAGAGAATAATATAAGGAAATAAAATAAAAAGAAGATGAGAAAAGACAAGAATAATAAAGAAGAAGAAGTAGAAGAAGAAGAAGAATTCAGGTGGAAAGATGCCACATTCAATATAAAAACAGTGCATGAATTATATTTAATATTAATTAAACTAATGATAAAAATTAAAGAAGAGGAAAATAAATACAAAGAAACCACAGATTTTTCATTATATCTTTAGGCCTCCCCTCACAGTCTAACTCTCTTAGAAATAGAAACCCCTATATTTATAAAGGGTATATATTTGTATCTTACTATATTCATAAGTATTTTTCAAGTTAATATTTATTTTTAAATTTGGATTTTGGTTTAAATATAGATATAAAAATATCTCCCATATATATTAGGAGATCTTTAGTGGCATGGTCAACTTTTCACACACATGTCGGGATGACAACATGCAGAATACACTGCATCCTTCCATCAATGGTGAATTCATGGTATAGGGCTAGTGGCTTATATTGTAGCATGTAAGCATGAATCATTTGACCTTAACGGTGGTAGATGAATATAATCTCATCATTAATTGAATCTCCCACTTTAATATGAGTTTAATAGTGGACTTAGGAGGTCCCAATGTTGTTTCAAGGCTGCATAGGGGAATCGATAGTGGATATTAACTCATGTTAGAACATCAAGGTGGATACTATGGAGTCTTTCGATAGATATATATGGTGACTGGGGGAGTTGAGTGGCAGCAGATGGAAGAGATGTGGTGGAGGTTTCGTAGTGAAAATTCATAAGGTGGGTTAGTCACACTACCATTATAAAACAACAACATTTTTGTTAAAATGAATAGTTTATGTAGAATTATCCATCCAGTGAATCAATCAACTCCACCATATGAAGATATTTGTCTTGTAGAAGTGAGGGAAGAGATATAAAAGAATAATATAAGTAAATTTAATTTCTATGATGTAGTGGAAAACCATCACACTTGTTCAATTCAATTTTATCCACCAGAAAAAGATTAAAACCATAAAAATATTTATGCATTGAAATCAGAAAACACCTAACATCCCTTAAGTCAAGCCACATGTCGTCCTCCCATTATCATTAATATGTTATCATGGATGGAAGGAAATTAATGTGGATAAGAATAGAATAAAATAAAATAAAAAGAATATGATAATAGACAAGAATAATAAAGAAGAATATGAACAATAACAAGAGGAAGAATTTCAGTGGAAAAGAGACACTTTGAATATAAAAAAATGTAGTAATTATATTTAATATAAAAAACTAATGATAAAAATTACAAAAGATTTAAATTAAAATAAATAAATAACTACTTCTTTCTTCCATCTAGAGGCCTCCCCTCATGGTCAAGCTTCCTTGGAAGAAGAAAACCCCCAATATTTATAGAGGGGGAAATCCATGTTTATTTATACATTCATAATTAATTGTCAAGTTAATATTTATTTTAAAATTTGGATTTTAGTTTAAATAGATATTTTAAAATATCTTATATAGATATCTAGATATATTTAGTGGCATGATCAATTGCTCACACACATGCATAGTTCATACATGGGTCATGGCTTGTTTCATGCACCACATCCTTCCTTCGGTGGTGACTTCATGGTGCAGTGGTGGTGGATTATGGTGTAGCATGGATGATTGAATAATTAATCCTTAAAAGTGGATGGATGGTTATAATCTCATCATGAATGGCATATCTCCCATCAATATGAATTTAAGGGTGGCCTTATAAGGCCCCAAATTTTTTTCATGGTTGTTTGGGGGACTCAATAGTGAATATTTGTTCATGTCTGAACTTATAGGTGGATACTATGTAATCTTCTAACATTTGTAGATAGTGGATGATGGAGTTGAGTGGTAGCAGATGGAGGAGGTGTGGGGGAGGTATCATACTATAAAATCCGGAGGTGGGGTGGGTATTCTACCAGCATACAATGACAATTGTTTTGTTAATATGAAAAATAACTATATAAGGATTCATCCCACATTATAAATGAGTCCCACGTGGCTTGTTTAGGCTTAGAACCACACTATGAACCCATGGGTTCATCCCCATGGGCTAATACACAACTACTGCTATCAGGCTCTCCCTTAGGCTCTACATGGATGGCCAACCCATTAGGGAAAACTATGTGTCTTTTGGGGCCCTAGAGGTTGAGGTATATCCAACTAGATACTCTTTAAATTAAATAATTATACAAACCAATAGTAAAATTTTAAAAATAATCATCAATAAAATAAATCATTAACAAAACATATTTAATAACACCATAATTATTTAATTATTAATCCCCATATATTAATAAAAAATTTAATATATGGAATTGTTGTGTGATTCATTAAAAACCATTATAAATTTTTTACATTTTTTCATGAAAATATTAGTTCCTCTAATACCCCCACACTTAAACTATTTTTTTACTCAATGATTAAATCTAAACATTGAATTAAATAGGGCAAAAATTTTACCATTATTATAATCTCAAAGTTAAAAATAAATTATTATCAATGTAAAACCGAATTTTCATGTTCCATATAAAATGTCAATTATATTTCACATTTTTTAAAGAAATAATAATTTTTGGAATTTTTCTTTCCCTATTTTGAAAATTGGGGGACTTCTCCTTTCATTCATCCAGGTTCATCAATTTATTATTATTATACATGAAAAATAATAATCTACCTCTCTTGAATCTTTTCTCTCATCCCTAGTGATACAAATTCAAGTGGAGTTATGCATATATAATGAGAACACACTCCATATCAATAGGATTGTAAAGGAACCACTCAATAAAATTTGTAAAGTAAAAAAGGAACATGAAATCATGAAGACTTTCCAAAAAGGTTCAAATGAATTTGAGGATTAAGGTTGGTAGGAATTTATTTTCAAAATTAAATCTCAAAGGAGGAGGTTTATCTCTAAAATCATATTTCATGAGATCAAAAAGTAAAATATCACTATACATATCCCCTTAAAAATTAAAAAACCATATTCCCAAGCTTAAAGAAAATATTATGATTAATATACAATCATATTTCATGAATTTTACTTTATTGAATTTTCTCTACATTTATTTACTTTTTTAAAAACTATATTTTCTATTTTTTTCCTTTTCAAAATCTCGGCTTGGAATGATTCTCTCATCCATCACCAAACCAAATATGATAAAAACCATAGGTATAGAAGCAATGATTTGTTATTTTATGAAGACACAAATCATTTCTAATTAAATTTTCAATTTTTTCTCAAGAATGGGAAAAAATAAAATTACATGTATGAATCAATATCCTTTATCAATACCCAAAATTAAACACCCCACAATTTCTTCTTAAAATTTATTTTGTCCCTTCCACTATGTATTCCCTCACCCCACACATTAAATTTAAAAGACGATAAAAATACTAACAGGAGGATATGAGTGGATAAAAATGGATTGAAACATGGCTCATTACCCACAAGGTCATTTATTGTATCTATATTCCAAACAAGGATACATTTTGAAGCTTTTCTTAAAGATATGATCTTTTAAAAATATTCCTAAATCATTTTAAATGTGTTTTTTCACATTCATAGCTTCAATATGTTTCTATTCATGTTCTATTTAAATTTATGTTGTAAGATCAATCAATAAATTTTCTCAAGATAAAATAATTAATAATTGGTCCTGAAATACTCTCTTGAAAGGGATATATGATATTATAAAATCAATCATGACATTAATAACACTAATAAATCATTTCACATGAAACTTAGAAATTCAATGCATGAAAATTGTAGGGAAATTTCAGTCACATGAATCAAAGAAAGTTCCCTCAAATCATGAGTTATCATTTCAATATCCATTCTTCACTCTAATAATATAATTTTACACCTGACTCATTCAATATCAAAATCATTAAAATCTAAAACATTGTATCACGGGGTTCCTAAGAAACTCATTTCTCCTAGACATCTCATGTAAAGAATTAATTCAATGTATGGGGATACAAATTATTTTTTAAAGTTCAAAATATTCTTTTTTAGACAAAAAATGTATGTATTTTAAAAGATAAACATTAAAAGTGAACCCCCTTTTCTCATGAAGTTTTAGTCTTCTTAATGCACTATTTGGGCTCTTCCATGTTTCATCATGGACCAAAAAATCAATCATTAAAAATTAATGAACATATCATTAATGATCAAAATGATACATGGAATGCGGCTTCATACCATAATAACTACTAATAAATTAAATATAAGGTTTATATAATGTTAGTAAAGATAAATATCGATTTAATAACCTATGTAGGCCTTGGGAGTTTGAATGCCTCACAAAGTGTAGTACCAGATATTTTCCAATGCCATTTTTTGGGTAGATCTTCTTAGATATGAACCACCTCATGTGATTTTAATATCATCCATTGCTTCATTGTTTTTGATGAATAATCCATGGATAGAGTACACCAACTCCATCCCCTTTATAATAAGGTATAACTTGCATAGAAGGGGTAGGATGAAGTACGGATCATCCTTATTCTTGGTTTCTACTTGTGTAACCACCTCTTGATTATCTAGTACTTGGTAAATATGGGATACGTGAATTGTGTGATAAAAGGGAGAGTTAAAAAATAATTCTACTTAGATTGAACATAGACATGTGGAATATATAACAAAATTTTCCCTTTCAATGTGAGGAATATTTACCTTCGTTTTCTCAGTATTAACTCTTTGGATCTTATAATGGTTATACTGAAACTAATGTTCAACAAAATCATGAATTTTAATGTGTTCTTGAAAAAGGGCATATTATTTTTCTTGATCTTCCTAAATGGGAAGACAAGGATTTTAAGAATCAAAAAATTAATAATTATGGGAATTAATAATTAATTTATATTGAACAAAATTAAATAAAATAGAGTTTATGGAAATATCAAATCCCTATTTTGGTTTATATTGAATCTCTTCATTAGTGGTAAATGACTATTGAAGTTGGATTTCACTAGATGGAAGTAGTTAGTTAGGATCCCCCATCACTTATTCATATTCCACTTCTTGGGTGGTTTCTTCATCTTCCATGAAAAATGATAGGTAGTTATGTGATGATTCTTCAATATTGTATATGGGACGATATCATTTCATTTCATCTTCTACCCATTCAATCTAAAATTTATTCAAATATTTTCCCATATTATTATTAGCATGTAGTCTTCATATTATCTCTATATATCCTCATGGTATTAGTGAATTTGGATCCCTGGATAGTTGGGATATAGGTGGTAATAAATTGTGGCCTCAACCCCTTTGATATCTTCACAAAAATCATTAAAAACTGAGGGTTATTCCTCCTGTTTACATTTGGGTTAATGCATTAATGGAAATAAATATTCAAACATCATTTTGACCTTGCTCATTAGTTGTTGTACACCATCCCTATATTATTTATATTGATATTTTTTATATTATAAAGCTTTTTCTTGTTATTGGTTCTACACCTGTGAGTAATATAACCAGGAATAATATCCCGAATTAAAATATATCGTAAAAATATATTTTTTAGGGTTCTTTGAAAATAAATGATAAAATATCTATGAAGTTTGAAAAATAAAAATAAAGTAAACTATTGATCAGATCCCCATAAAGGATTCCATTTTTTATGAGACACTTATCGTGGGGTATGGAAAAGAAATTTTTTACCTAGTGAAACATAGGGGCTAACTATTGTCATCACACATGAGGAGATGTTTAGTTTTTTCAATTAAAAATTATAATTCACCTAATAAGAATTAATTTTTTTTGTTTTTACTGCATAATGAAAACTATTGAATTTGAGTTTTGGTTTTTGTAAATAAATAAAGTGAAAAAAAATCTATGCTAATATAAAATTAAAGGTGAGATTTGAAATAAATTAATATGACTTTAGGTTTGTTATTAGTTTCCTTTGTTATCCATTTTTCTTGTTTTAAAATTATGTTTGATAGCTCAATTATAAAATATAATGCATGAACTAATAAAATTTAATTTATTAGTTGTGGAATATCAAATTCATAAGAAATATAAATTCCAACTCCTCTTATAATCATGTTTGATGGAATACCTCAATCGAGATTGTGACTCCTTTTGGAAGTTGATTCCATTGTATTCTATTTCATCCGTTGAATATATTAACTCCAGCATATGAATTTATTATGTTAAATGTAATGAATAGAAAATATTTAAACAAAGGAATATAAGTGAATTATAGTTCTATGTTGTAATGTACAATTTCCACACTCATGTAATTCACTATCATCCGCCACAAACAGATTCAAACTGTAAAATAATTTAAGAAATAAATTTAAATAACTTCTAACATACCTCAAGGACAAGCGTTGGGTCATCAAACCATTACTAGAACTAAGAGATCACCAGTGTATAGAAAATAAATAGTATAATAAGAGGATAAAACAAAATAAAATTAAGATGAGAAAAGTGAATAATAAAGAAGAAGAAAAAGAAGAATTTGGGTAGAAATAAGACATTTTGAATATGAATGAAATACATGAATTAGATTTAACATAAAATAAACGAAGGATAAAAATTAAAGAATAAGAAAATTTAAAAAATAAACAACATATGTGGCATTCCACTATTAGTCATCCCCGACTGGTTGTTATCTTCTGAAAACAACATCAAAATTCTATTTATAGAGTGATAAATCAGTGTATCTTCCTTCATCCATAATTCCTACACAAGGTGATATTTATTTTCAAATTTGGATTTTTGTTTGAATAGAGATATGAAAATATCTTTTATATACATCAATAGATCTTCAGTGGTGTGGAAAAAATTCTTATGTACATGCATGCATCATGAATGGGTCATGGCATGTGGCATACACCACATCCTTCCTTTGGTGGTGAATCGATGGTATAATGGTGGTGGATTACAGTGAATCATGGATCCTTGAATCATCCATCCTTCAATGTTTTTATATGAAGATTGTCCCATTATTCATGGAATCCCCCTTTAAAATGAACTTAAGGGTTGTTTTATGAGGTCCTAGAGTTATTCCATGGATGTTTGGGGGGTGTTGGTAGTGGATATTATCTTGAGTTTGAGGTTACAGGTGGCTTTCATGGTGTCTTCTAGATGCTTCATATGGTGGATGGTTGTGTCAAGTGATGAAAGGTGGTATAGATATGCCAAATGTGCTATGGTGGAAATGTCTAAGGTGGGGTGGTCGCACTGCCAGCATAGAATGACAATGTTTTTATTAATGTGAACAGTGTCCACAGAAGTATTTGTCCCAAATTGGAAATGAGACTGTGCTCCATGATCATCTATAATGAATTTGATAGTGGTATATCATTATAATCCTACTATAGGGTGGGATCCTAGATACACACATACACACACACACACACACACACACGTAGTAGCCACATTGACCCATGCAGGATTTGGTGCACCCTATGAACCCATGAGTTCCTACCTAGGGGCCACTACACACCTACCATTGGAAGGATCTCTCTTGCACTCTTCTTGGTCGGCCAGCCCATTAGGGATAGCTATGTCTGTTATGGAGCCCTTGATATTGAGGGATAGCTAGGTTGCTACTTTTTACCTAAAAATTATTAAATAATCATTTAACAAATTTAAAAAAATAGTGTTCAATAAAATAAAACATTAAAAACAATTTTTTAAATTCATGTTAATTATTTAATTATAAATAACAATATATTAATCAATCATTGGAACACATGTACTTATGGTGTGAAATTCATTTAAAATAATTAGATATTGTTTAAAAATTTTCATGAAAAAATAAGTGCATTAAATAATTGCATACTTAATCTATGATTATTCTCAAGCATTAAAGATCAACATTTAATTAATGAGGCACCCAATGTTAGCATTATTCAAATATCAAAGTAATAAAAAAAATTACTCTCAATGTAAAAACAAATTCTCATGTTTCACATAAAATATCAATTCTATTACTAATTTTTCAAAGAAAACATCAATTCCAATATTTTACTTTATCCCATTTTAAAGTAGTAGTGTTATCCTTTAATACATTTATGTTCATAAATTTATTATTGTTAAACATTCCAAATCATGATCTACCTCTCTTTAATATTTTCTCTCATCACTCATGATACAAATTCATGTGGATTCATGCTTCTATTTTGAGAATGTGATACATATTCAAAATATTTAAAAGGAACTAATTTCTCCAATTTTTAAAGAAAAGAGGCACATGAAATCATGAGGACGTGCAATAATGGTTCAAATGACTCTAAGGCTTATGGTTGGTAGGAATTTATGTTCAAAATTAAAGCTAAAAGGAGGAGGTTTGTCTCTTAAATCATATTACATGACATGAAAAAGTAAAAGCTCACTGAAATTATTCCATTCAAAATTAAAACACCCACCTCCCAAGATCAAAGTAAAGGTTATGATTAATATAAAATCATATTGAATTAATTTCACCTTCTTTAATTTTCTATACTATTTTTTACTTTTTAAAATTTTTTCATAATACTTTACATGTGTTTTACTTTTTTTAAATCTATTCATGGAATGAATCTGACAGACACCACCTAACAATATATGATAAAAATCATTAGTCCAATATTGGTGATTTTCTATTTTCTCAAGTCACAACCCATTCTTATTTTTTTTATTTTTCAATTTTTTATCAAGAATGTAAAACTCTAAAATCACAATGTATAAATCAATAGTGTTTCTCAATACCTAAACATATGCAATGACACACATTTTTCTTACAATGTATTTCATCCCTTAAACTATTTATACCCTCACTCAGACACATAAATATTAAAATATCTTGAAAATATGAAAAAGAGGGTAAGAATTGATTAAAATAGATTTAAATATAGCTCATTCCTAACAAGGAAATCCATGTAATCTATAGGATAAAAAAGGATAAATGTATAAGGTAGTATCAAGGTAAAGTTCTTATCAAAAGACACCTGAAAAAATTTAAATTTTTTAATAGTCATAGATCTTAAAGGTATCGATGAAAATTATAGTGGGTTTCATGCCCCAATATCACTCAGGAAATATGCTCAAGATAAAATGGGGACTATTTGTTCTAGATATCCCCTCAAGAAAGGGACAAATGATATTGGAAAATAAATCATTACAAAACTTGTAATAACAAATCAATTCACATAAATTTATATAAATTCAATGAAAGAATAGTTGTAGGGAAATATCATTCACATGAATCGACTAGTCCCCTAAAATAATGATTTATCATTTCAATATCCATGATTATCTCTAAAAATAGAATTTTCAACATTACTCATTCAATATATATATCGTTAAAATCAAAAACACCACATCACTGTGTTTTTAAGAGAGTCATGTCACCTAGATAAGTAAAGTAAAGTATAAATTCAACTAATGGGTATAAAATTCTAGTTTAAAGCCAAAAATAAGGGTTTAGACAAAAATGTATAGATTTTAGATAAATATTAAAAGGGAACTCTATTTCATCATGAATCATTGGTGTTATTCCTCCACTATTTGGGGGCTACCTTGTTCCATCATTGACTTGAAAAATATAATCAATCATTAAAACTCAGGGAACATGTCATTAAATCTCAAAATGATATATGGAATGTGGATGCATAGAAAAATAATTCCTAATAAATGAAATTTAATGAATCTAGAAATAAATTAAAGATAAATATTGGTTTAAACCCCCCAAGTGGGTTTTGGATTTCTAACTTCATCCATAATATAAGTACCAACTATAATATAATGTCGGTTGGTAGGGTATTCTTGTTAGATTTGAACCAACACATGTGGATTTCCCCAAATTCCACTAATTATTTATTGATGAGTAATAATCCAAGGATAATGTACACCAAATCCATCCCCTTCACAAAAAGGTATAACTTTTATGGTAGGGGTAGGATAAAGTGTGGGTCATCCTATTTCTTGGTTGCTACTTTTTCAACCCACTATTTCATTTATAATGCTTTCTCAATATAGGATACATGAAATGTGTGATAAAATGGAGAATTATAAATTAATTCTATTGATATAGAATTCAAAAATGTAGAATCAATTAAAAAATTCCCCCTTTATATGTGATAATTCCCTTCCTTGTTTTCCTCAGGACTATCTACTTGGATATTTTTATGGTTCTATACTATTTCCTATTCAAAAAACTAGGGAGTTCTTTGTGTTTTTAAACATGTGGATATGTTTGTTTTAGATCTTTCTTCAAGGAAAATAAGGATTGTTTGAATTTGAAAATTTAAAATTGTGCTACTTAATACTCAATTCAAATTGAATAAAAAATAATAATTTTTTTTATTGAAAGAACAACTTTGTGTCAAGGTTTGACTTGAATCTCTTCTTTAGTGGTATGTTTTAATGACTAAATTTTCTCTTGTTTGATTGTTTATAAAATAATTGGTAAAAACTTGAGACCAGGCACTGAGATGACATGACATTTTAAGGCCTGCTGTGCCCGAAACAAATAATTGAAAATTGTTACTATTTTAATTGAATGTTCATGTTGTTTTCCTAAAAAATAGGAATAACTCTTAAAAGGGTGTTCAAATCATTAATAACAGTGCACCATTATGTTCAGAGTAGTGGATTTACCTTAGGCAAGTCCTAAAATTATCCGGCATAGGTCAGTAGTGAAATATAGTTTTTAGATGTAAACATAAATAAAATACTTAAAGAAAAATTATTTTATTTTAAAATCCTAATAACTCGTGAATGGAGACACAAATTGGAAATATGAGACCACAGTTGAGTTCGTAATGTATTTTTTTCCCTAGTTGCGATTTAAAATTATTTAGCACGAGTTTTTGGGGAAAATTAAAAGAGGATGTAATTTTCATTATATAATTTAATGATAAGTTATTTTTTTAATAAAGTGGTGATTTCCTTTAATATAATCCTTATACATAAATCCTAGGGTTAGTCAAATTAACCTAGGAACGTCGTAGAATATCTAGAGAGGGATTACCAAATGAATCCTCTTAGGTGAACGATGAAAGATTAGAGATCGGATGGTAGATCATCGCGCCAACAGAGTTGGAGGATCTCATCAATGATAGAAATTCAACCGTTCCTTATCAATGGCCAATACAAACATTACATAGGGCGATGTTTCTTTGTGATTATTTTCCCCATTCTAAATTTTAAATGATGAACGCGGACCAACCCACAAACAAGTTGATTTGTGGTTCGGTCATTCTTAAATGATGGAAATTTTATTGGGGTTGATTATTGGGATTGATTTTTCAAAGAGATTAGATTTATTCCCTCTCCATTCTTCATTCTAACATGAATGGGCCAAGGACGGCAGTAATAGGGACCAGATATGTTCTTTGGGCGTTCTTTTTCATTTATCTATTTTCCCAATTCTTTTGCATTCCACATTCTACGTGAAACACTTTCATAGGATCTTTTCACCTTCGATCTGTGAAAAAATGATTAGAGACTGAGAATCTAACACCTCAATAACACCACATGTGTGAGATTGAACATGGTAGTGGTGCACAATGGCGACCAGTGCAGTATCTCTAGTTGGTTCTGGAAGAGTTCATAGAGAACAAAGGTCTGCTATTAGGGTTTTGGTTGAGGAGAAAGGCATGCCCCAGTGGGGGGCTTGGTTTTGGTAGAGAGTGAGGTGGATGGGCCACCAGTGGGGTGGTCTATGATAGTGAAATAATGCGGTCCAAGAGGGACTATGTGGGACCCTGCGGCTAGAGTATATCTAAAGGTGGCGACTGGGGGACGCAGCAAAGACCGACTGTGTGGAACCTACGACGACAGTGAAACCACATGATGGGTGGATAGAGGGATGAATGTGTGAACAAGGTGAAGCACCGGATAGATCAAGGTGGAACATGGTCTGGGTGGACTGTGTGTGGCACACCGAGCTGGCCTGCAGCGTGGGCTAGATGGGAGGAGCTGTGCCACTTCAGTGGCCCAGTGGGCTAGACCTAGTGGGAAAAGTCCACCAGGCCCAGTGGGACGGGATAGTTCAGGTAGGCCAGACTGGACCAGACCAAGTAGAGTTCACTAATAGGTCGGTTTGGGGTCTGGTGGGTCAGATCAGACCCGAACTGGACCAAGTCATACATTTTTAGTAAAACAAATGTAACTTTCAAATTTTTTGTTTATTTGATTAGTTGTTTATTGTGTTGGGATACTTTAAATGATATGGGACTTTTTAGATAATCTAAGTGAGTTTTTGTGTAATTTGGAACATGACCTAATGGCTTGTGAACTAGGTTCTTCCGATACAAGCACGCTATGACCGGAATCCTACAGTTGGCTGTGACTTGGTCAATATATGACTTAGTGACTACATGACTTGTGGACTACATGAATTATTGACAATCTATGTGTTATTGAAGATCCATGTTTTATTGAAACTATATGTATTATCGTCACTTCATGTGTTATCAATACTCTGTGTGTTACCGATACTAGGTGTTTTATTCAATATGTATGATAATACTACTTTCCATGCTATAGAATTATACCTATATGAGCTCACCATTATTCATTTTTTTCCTTTGTGGTATACCATGTATTTATTTGTGGCGTACTTTATGTATTTATTTATGGAATTCATTGTGTATTTATTTGTGGGGTACTTCATGTATTTCTTTGTGGTATTCCTTTGTGGTTTCTGGGTGTCCTACTGAGTATTTTTTCAGTGACCCCTACACTAGTTTGCCCACACGTGTTGTGTCTTTTGTAGATGATCAACACTTTCATAGGGTTCTAGGTGGACTATGACTTGGTGGTTCTTAGAGTGTATATATATATGATATGTTCTACTATGAATTTAGACAATTTTCTAACACCTGCTTTTCTGGTAGGGTTTTCGAAGGATGAGTTTCAAGGACTTGTGTATTTAATTTTTCATTCTCTTCTTTTGGTAGTCTTGTATTATTGCTCGATTTACTTTTTAGTTTCATAATTATGTACTGCGTGGTTGGTATCTTAGTGTATGATTTCATTTTCTACTTAGTGATTTTATATTTTAGCATTTTGGGCTTGGAGATATGTGTCTGTTTACGAGTACTTAGTAAAATGGCTCCCATTTTTTGTATATTATTACTCAGTGCTAGTCTCCATCCCCTAGCCTATTGAAGTTGGCATTAGGGTAGTCATGACATGGTTCCCTCTGGGATTGTTCATGAAAAATTGGTATCCGAGGGAGTTTGGTTCTACTTAAAGATTGGGAGTCTATAGGTTGGTTTGGGGAAACAGTTTCGAGTGTTTTGAGTTTGTATTTCAGGATAGGAAATCCACTGTTAGTGCGGTGGAAAATGTATCCACGCACCATGAATATGAATTCTTATTTTCACCTCAGTTCATGAAAACACAAGTTATTGGAAATAAATGGTGCATACATCATATAGGATTTGGGTGTGTCCTCATTTCCTTCTTGAGTTAGGTCACCATGAATACTCTATTTACTATGGTATATCTTGATCTGTTTTAGGATGCTTCCATATAGAAAACCTATTAGGATCCATTACATGATCAAATGGATGATCCAACTAGTGATGATGTGTATTTTTAGGGGCATGTATACTCTATTGACTATGGTATATCTTGATCTGTTTTAGGATGCTTCCATGTAGAAAACCTATTAGGATCCATTACATGATCAAAAGGATGATCCAACTAGTGAGGATGTGTAATTTTAGGGGCATGTATCATAGATACTCCGTTCATTGTAGATAGCACCTCCTGGTGGTTTACCAACGACAAAACAACACATCAGGTATTAGTTACTACCAGCACTACTCGTTGAAGATGCACACTGGATAAAAGTATTGCATGAGTTCTAGAGGATGTAACCTCTCAAGTTTAGGGGTGATCAAAACCCCCAGGTAGTTTATGATTGGATGGAGGTGGTGACTCATGTCTTCTGCCTTGTGAGTACGCCTTCTAACTAGATGAAGGTCATAGCTTCACATTTTCTTTCAGGGCTCTGTGAGGGGATGGTGGAGCTTAGTGACCCAAACACATGATGAGGTGAATGTATCTTGGTCAGACTTCGATAAAATCTTCAGAGAGGAGATCTTCCAATCCATGTTATGATCAATGGTTATATATGAGCTCATGCATTTGCAGTAGGGAAGTTATATTGTGGTAGAGTACTCAACATGGTTTATTGATCATTCTCGCTACTCCACAGATATGGTGCAAGACCCATTATTCAGGGCCTAAACATTCGATATGGGTTTAAGATGGGATATTAGGGAATCCATGATATCCATCATCATCCATTCATATATTAGTGTACTAGAGTGTGCTATTCTAGCGGAGAGCTCTCTGAAAGAGAAAATGCCAGTAGTGAAAGCTACGATCAGGCACCAGGCAGCTGAGTCTTCATCAGTAGTTAACTGATTGTAGGTGTACAGACCCAATTGGGTCAAGTACATTAAAAAATGAACCCATAACATGGGATCAGTGGTGTGGGGATCCTAGGGTAGAGCGAGTTAATGGAAGGATAGGTTGTGTTGCTCATGTGGAAATCGGGGACAACTGACACAAGATTTACTGACCCGCCGTACATAAAATCAGGAGATAATCGAGGGACTAATGATGAAGAGGATGATGCATGATTAGGGTGGTACACATGGAAAAGGACGTGGTAGTGGAGTATGTAGAACAAAAGTACATGGGAATAGGCTCAACGTGTTACAACCACCTCCCCTAGTTGGTCCAGACCAGGCTCAGGAAGCTTGTGGGTAAGGATGAGAACAACTTTAGTAAATGAAGGCCTATTACCTTGATACTCCAAGGATGATTATAGGTATGATCTAGGTATTTTTCACCCCATCTTCAATTTTAATAGAATCATATTTCAGTAACTCATTTCTTATCATGACACCTTTTGATACTTGAAGAGTCTGGTTGAACCATTGACTTGAACCTTATGTTTAGAGGATCCTACAGGAGGAGATTCGATGATCACACACTAGTGATGACAGTATGACCTTACTCTTAGAGGCGATTTTCTCGATTGGGATCTTGTGGTAGTGAAATCAAGACCTTATGATGTCATTCTCAGTATAGAAAGGTTATTTTCAATCCATGCCCATATTGACTGTGTTAGGCATAGAGTGTGTTGTGTCCGTAGTTATGGGACTAGGTTATCCTTTGTTGGAGAATAGTAAATGTATGTAGTGAAGGATGGACTTACTTATAAGTGGGTGCAGCTGATTAGTCATTAGTTGTCTGTTATCACCCTCAGTGTAGTGGATGATAGGAGTCCTTAGTTTCTTATAGTGGTGCGGAGTATGAGGACCTCTTTCATGAGGATGTCTTTAGATTTCCTCCCTATAGAGTTGTATAATTCTTTATTGATCTATACCTCAGGATGAAACTTATATATACACCTTCATATCAGATGGAAATAGAGGATATTTTGGAGTTTAGGGTATAGCTGGAGGACTTACAAAGGAAGGTCTTCGTATGAGATAGTGTTTCTACATGGGGATGGTAGTTTTGTTTCACAAAAAGGTAGACAAGAGCCTGTTGTTATGTCTGGACATTCAGCCCCAAAGTAGGTAACCATGAAGAACATTTATCCCCTAACAAGTATTTATGACCAGTCTGATGAGTTGAAGGGAGAGAGGTGGTTCTTGAAGATTGACCTCAGGTCTGACTATCACCAAATTCATGTTCATGATGAGGATGTACTGAAGACAACTTTTAGATGTTGGTATGACCACTATGAGTACTTGCTGATGTTGTTTGGTATGAAAAAATCCCCATCAATGTTCATGGTACTCATGATCAGGATCTCTTAAATTTATTTAGACTTGATCCTGGTGGTCTTCATTGATGACATCATGGTGTACTTGATGATTGAGGAGGAGCACACGCAACACTTGAGGATGGTGCTAGTAACAATTCGAGATAAAAATATTTATGGTAATCTCTCTATGTAGATGTTATGGATATTAGAGGTTCACTATCTGTGACATGTCATTTATGTGGCTATAGTTGTAGTGTATCTGGTGAATATTGAGGTGGTTCTTTCTTTTTAGCCATCCAAGAGTGTTACCAAGGTTCAAAGTTTTCTAGGTTCTAGCTAGGTACTATCAAATGTTTGCACAAAAATTTTCTAGAGTATCATCACCCTTTAAAGTTTTAACATGGAAGGGGTAGCCTTTCATGTGGACAGAGAAGTTCCAGTAGTTCTTTCAGGAGCTAAGGCAGAGGTTGATGAGTGCTCCCATCTTGAGATTACCAGAGGTGGGTGTCGGGTATGTAGTGTTCTGTGATGGTTCAGGGAATGAGCTTGGTTGTGTCTTGATATAGGTGTAATTAGTGATTGAATATGGTTCACCATAGTTGAGACATCATGGGTATAACTATGCGACCCATGATCTTGAGCTAGCATCGATATTCTTCGCATTGAAGATATAGTAAAACTACCTGATGGGCGAGTGGTTTACCGTCTACTCTGAACACAAGAGTATCAAGTATATCATCTCTTAGAAAGATTTGAACTTGATAAAGAGATGATAAATAGATTTCCTCTAGGAATATGACTTTGATTATCTTTATAATCCAAGGAAGGGGAACGTAGTGGGAGACGCTCTCAGCAAGAGATCTAGCTTGCAGTTGATAAGTGCAGTGTCAGAGTAGTTGTCCACGTTTTAGATATTTTTTTTGAATGTAAATGAAGAACCTTACCTCTAGTCAATGGTTTTTACCTCTCCACTATTATATAAACTCAGGGAGTCACAAATTGGTGATATCGACTACGAGTCCCGACATGCTCAGTTTTCTATAGGTCATGCCCCTGATGGATATTCGATAGGTGTGGAGCACATCATTCTTTTTATAGGAAACATAGTTTTACTTGTGTCATTTTAAGAGGAGTTTATGAAGGAGTTCCCCACATCCCATTAGAAAGTACATCAGGATTTGGAGAATATGTACCAGGACCTTTGATGTTAGTTCTGGTCGCTGGGGATAAATAATGCAATGGAAGAGTTCATTTCTCAATGCCTTGCTTGTCAGAAAGTGAAGGTCGAGCACCATGTTCCAGCAGCCTTGACCCTTCCATTTGAGGTGCCAGAGTGGAAGTGGGATGGTATATCAGTAGAATTTAATATGGGTTTACCATTAATGTTAAGGGGACATGATACCATCTAGGTGATTTTTGACCGACTCACCATGTCATACAATTTCATTCTGATTCGGTAGTAGAGTTTAGTAGAGAGAACAAGACACCTCTAGGTGTAGGAGATAGTTCTACTTCATGGATTACCACCAATGATCATTTCATATCGTGATGATCATTTAAAATATTTGTCGGTGAAGGGATTGTAGGAGTCATTTTGGAATCAGTTACTCTTGATCATGGCATTTCATCCTCAGATGGATGGCCAAATAGAGAGGACCATTCAGATTCTTGAGTATATGTTACATGCTTATATCCTAGACTTTTCTAATAGTTGGTAGGATTAGCTACCTCTTGTGATGTTTACATAAAAAACATTTATAACTCCACCATTGGTATGAAACCATTTGAGACCTGGTACGGGTGACCATGTTGGTCACCACACTTCTAGACTGACCCAGGAGAGTCAAAACTCAAGGGTTCAGAGTTGCTACGCAAAACCACTGAGAAGGTATAGATCATCCAAGAGTGGATGAGGACTACACAGCGCCAGAATAAGTCTTATAATGACATGATAGGGTGGCCTATCAAGTTTTATGAGGGATACCATGTGTTCCTTCAGGTATCACCTCGATGGGGATTGTGGATATTTGTCTAGGGTGGCAAGTTATCACTAAGATACACCAACCCTTTTAAAATTCTACATATAGTTGGTGAGGTAGCATACCACTTAGAAAAACCTCTATAGTTGCATTAGGTACATGATTTCTTACATGTGTCTCAAGTGAGGAGGTACATGCATGATCCAATGCATGTAATCGACTTAGGCAAGTTGAAATTTGACGATGGGTCAAATTTTGCAGAGTACCGACTTGAGATAGAGGATCAACAACATAGGATCCTTTGTGGTTGGTCAATTCATTTGTTGTGCATTTTGGGGTAGAATGTCAATCTATAAGGGAAAAAATTAATGTGGGAGGCGCATATTTGTGCTCATTACCCTCACCTTTTTGTTGATTAACACTTGTTTTGGTGTTCAGGGACATAAATCCCCAAGGTGGGGAGAAAGTAATGACTCAGATTATCTTGATTTTTATTTTTTTATAAATTAATTTGGAAAATTCAAAGACCATATGCTGAGAGAGAATGAGATTCCAAGGCCCTGTGTTCCAAGATGAACTCATTGAAAAATGTTAACCTTTCAATAACATTTGAAGGTGAGTTTTTTTGATAATGTGGAATAACTCCTCAATGGATTTTTAGATTAGAAATACAATGGCAGTGTTATCTTTAGAGTAGTGATTTTAGCTTAGGAAAGGCTTAACATAGGTTGGAATGAGCCGACTATGAAAGCTAGTTTTTTGATGTAACTAAAAATAAAATAATAAAATAATTTTTTTTAAATCCTAATAACTCGTGAATGGAGAATCGGATGGAAATCTGAGACCACCATTGAGTTAGTAATGTGTTTTTTCCTATGTGTAACTTACTTTATTTAGTGAGGGTATTCTCGGGAAGACCCTAAAAAATAAATTATCGTTATTAAATAATTTAAAGATCAATTATTTTATTAACACGGTGACGATTTACATTAAAATGATATTTATACAAATATCCATGATTAGATGAATAACCTTATCAATGTCATATAATCTCTTGGGAGAGCATGGAGAAATAATCCCCTTGATAAAACAGTGATGGATCATAGATCAGATCATTGATCGTCACACCAATAGTGTTAAAGGATCTCATTAATGATGATTAGAGAACTGTTCCCCATCAACGACCGATCCAAAATTGAGGTAGGGTGTTGTTTCGTTGTGATTATTTTCTCTATTCTGAATTTTGAAAGTAAATGTGGATAAACCCATGAGCAGGTTGATCTGTGGTTCAGCAATTCTTGCAGGATGGATAGTTTATGTGGGTTGATTATTGGGACTGAATTTATAATGTGATTTTATTTATTCTATCTCTGTTCGCTATTCAAACATGAATGGGTCAAGGACAACATGAACAAAGCCAAGATCTTTTTTTTGAGAATTCATGTGAATTTATCTCTTTTCCACAATTATTTTTCATTCCTCATTCTTCATGAAACATGGTCAGAGGATTGTTGCACCTTAGATACATGGAGAAACAATCTGAGACTAGGAATCAGGCACCATAATTAGACCATAGAGGTGCGACGACACATGGTAGTGGCACGCAATGGTGATTGAAGAAACAAATCTATTCATTTTAGGTGGAGTGCAAGGTGAATAGAAAGATACAGAAAGGTTTATAGCGATGGAGCGAGGAACAACCCAGTAGGGGGTCATGTACAGGCAGAGCACAAGATGGATGTGCCACCAGTGAGAAGGCTGGTGGCAATGATAGGATGCAATCCAGGTGGGACTACATGGGATCCTTTGAAAGCAGCAGTGTTATGGGTGGCGATTGGGGGATATGGTGAGGACAGGCCGCGTATGTGGTAGGAGGGATATGGGGTAGAAATAAGGTTGGAAGACCAAGTGAACATGATGCGGTATCATGTGGATTATGGTGGCATGTGATCTTGATGGACTGCATGCGACCAAAATAGTAGGCCCACAGTGCATGCCATACTAGAACAACCGGACATATCTTGTAGTCCATGTGAAGAACTGGACAAGAACAGACTGGGTTGGGTCGGATGGAAATTCGGGTCATGTCAGTGGGTCATATTGGACCTAGACCGGATTTGGGTATGAACTTTTTAGTAAAACATCCATAACATTCAGACCATGGTTCTTTTTGATGAACCCTTTGCAGAGTTGGGCCCCTTTTGATTATAATATCCTTTCATGATACTATAATGGAGTTGTTCTGGATGTTGGAATATGAACTAATGTCTTGTTGTGTCAGTTCTCCCGGTACAAGCAAGATACAAGTAGAATCTTGTAGTTGGCTGTGACTTGGTGACTATGTGATGTAATAACTATGTGGCTTGGGGGTAACATGACTTATTGACAATCCATGTGTTATCAAAACACCATATATTATTGACACTCTATGTCTTATTGACACTCTGTGTGTTATGGACACTCCGTGTGTTATCGACACTCTGTGTGTTATCGACACTCCATTTGTTATTGATACTCAATGAGTTATCGATACTTGGTGTTCTACGGACTGCATCTGATAATAATAATTTTTGTTCCATAGAATTATACCTATGTGGAATAAATATACTTCATGGGTTTCTTTTTTGGTATACCACATATTTCATCATGGTACACTTAGTTTATTTCATTGGGGTATACATCATGTATTTCTTTGTGGTGTAGTTTGTGTATTTCTTAAAGGTATTCCTTTGTGGTTTTGGTGTGTCCTACTAAATATTATTTTACTCACCCATGTATAGAAGTTTCCATAACATGTAATGTCTTGTGTAGATGAATAAAACTTTTACAGAGTTCTAGGTAGATCAGGACTAGGTGGTACTTAGAGTGTTTGGATAGAGGAGGTGTGCTACTACGAGTTTAGATATCAATCTTCCATCTACCCTTTAGGTAGGGTTCTATACGAATGAGTTTAAATAACATGTGTGTTTACTTTTGAAAACTCTTCTTTTGGTGCGATTTTATTCTGGCCTTATTTACTTTTTAGTTTTCTACTATCGTACTCTATGGTTGGTATCTTAGTGTTTTCATTCTTCTTATACTTAAAGTTTTTACATTTCACAATTTTGGGCTTGGAGATGTGTGTGTGTGTGTGTGTCAATGTACTTAGGAAAATGCCTCCCATTTGTAGGATATACCTACTCAGTGGTAGTCTCTAGCCCTTGTCCAATCGGAGGCGGGCTTATGGTAGTCACAACATAGGCCCCTCTAGGACGGGTTGGGACATAAGTGACATTTGAAGTTATATCTCCACAGATTAATGTAGGTAGTTAGGATCCTACATAGGTTCATGAAATTTCACCACTTGGGTGGTTTATTCATCCTCTGTGGACAACAATAGGTAGTCTAGTGCTGGTTCATCAATCATATAGATGAAAAGATCTCTTTTCATTACACCTTATGCCTCTTCCCTCTAGAATTGATCAAAACATTTTCCCATATTACTATCAACATTTGAGTCTTCTTATTCACTCAAAATCTATTTATGTTATTCTTGAATTTGGATCTCTATAAGGTTTGGTTCCAAGTGGTATATGAGCGTGGCCTCATCCCTTTTTATATCTTTAGAAAAATTAAGGAAAACTAAGAGTTTTTCATTAGGTTCATGTTCGGGTTACTTCATTAATGTGTGTAAATATTCAAACATGCTTTTAACATGGATATTACATTTTTCATGTTCCTTCCCTAAGTTCTTTCACTTGAGATTTGTTATATTATAATGATTATACTTCTTATTATTGTCATTGCATTTGTGAGTAATCAAACTATGCATAATAATTTGAATGTGAATATGTCATTGCAAATTTTTTATGGTTTTTTGAAAAGAAATAAAAAACTATCAAAAAATTCATAAAAAGAAAAATAAAATAAAATACTAATTAGATCCTAGATAATAGTTGTAGTATTGAAGACACAACTATAATAGTGTGTGGAAAAAAATAATTTTATTTTTCCTAGGGCCACAAAGTGGTTAACCAAGGCTATCTAACTTGAGGAGCTTCATAGATTGTTCACTTAATAATTATAATTCACCTAAAAAATACTTATTTTTGTTTTTTATTATTTTATGAAAACTATTAAATTTGAGTATTGGTTTTTGGAAATAAATTAAGTACATAAATAAAACTATACTAGCATGAAATGAAAAATGAGATTATAAAGAAAGTACTCGGTCTTTAGGTTCAGTCTGAGGTTCCTTCATTATACATTTTTTATTATTTTAAAACTCATATTGATAGCTCAATTCTGAAATCACATGAATGAACTAACAATATTTTATTTATTGTCCGTGGAATATCAAATTCCTAAGAAACATATATTCTACATACACTTTTAATTAATGTTGATGGAAAAAATAAATCAAGAGCATGACACTTTCCAAGAATTGACTCCATCATATTTCATTTCATCCATTGAATGGATCAAATCCACCATATGAATATCTTGTGTTCAATGTATTGGAGATAAAATATATAAATCATAAAATAGAAGTGAAGTTAAGTTCCCTATTGCAATAGACAACTATTATACTTAAGAACTTCACTTTTATCCACCATAATAATATTCAAACCATAAAATAATTTAACAACTAAATTATGAAATCCCATAAACTCCTTTGAGAAAATGCCATAGGTTATCCTCCCATTATTAGGAGTGAAATATCCCTTTTGTAAAAAAAGATAAATATTAGAAGAAGATACGATATTAAAATAAAAACAATATTAGAAAATAGAAGAATAAGAAAAAAGAAGAAGAAGAAAAAATTTGGGTGGAAAGAAGACAATTTGAATATAAAAAAATACATGAATTATATTTAATATAAAACAAACTAAAGATAAAAATTATAGATGAATAAAATTAAAAAAATGAAATAAAAACACTGACCTTCCATGTTGGGGTCTCTACTAATATTCGAACCCCCTTGGAAGCAACAACCCCCACAACTTATAGAGGGGGAATCCCCATATATTACTTCTTTCATAAGTCTATTTCAAGGTAATATTTATATTCAAATTTTAATTTCAGTTATAATATAGATATACAAATATATCCTATAGATATAGATATATCATTAGTGGTGTGGAAAACTCCTTACACACATGCATGGCTTGTGCATAGGTAATGTCATAAGGAATAACCCACATACATCCTTAGGAGTTGAATCTATAGTAAAGTGGTATTGTATTATTAAGAAACATGGCTCCTGGAATCATATGGATTTTAATGTGGCTAGATGAAGATCATATCATCATGCATGGTGACTCTCACATAAAAATGAGCTTAAGGGATGCATTCCATGTCCCGTACTTGTTCAATGGATGATTGGGGGATTCAAACATGGATATTTTCTCATGTTTGAGTATACAGTTGTCATCCATAAAATCTTATAGTATTTTCAGATGGAAACAAATGGTATCAAATGGCATTAGCTGGCAGAGATGTGAAACTGGTTTCGTGGTGAAAATTTATGAGGAGAGATAGTTATTTAGCTAGCATGGAACGATAAAGTAGTTGATAGTATAAATAGTATCCATTGAAGGATTCATCTTACATATAAAATGAAACCACACTCCATGATTTTTTATAACAAAGTTGATAGTGGTATTACTTTAGAAGCCTGGTATAGGGTGGGCTTCCAGACACACAAACACAGACACACACACAAACACATCAGGCCATACTGGCCTACACGACTCATGCAGGCCTAGGCCTACCCAATAACCATAAGTGTTTATACCCATAGGCCACTACAAACCTACTTTTAGAAGGCTCTCCATCGAGCTCTACATGACCGGTCGGCCCATTAGGGATAGTAATGTGGCTTGGGGGGCCATGAGGTTAAGGTCTTTCTGAATGATAATTTTTTTCCTAAAAAATATTAAACAAAAATATAATAAATTTTGAAAAATAATATCTCATAAAATAAATAACTAAAATACCATATTAAAATTAATTTTAATTATTTATCTTTTAATCCTCATATATTAAAAAATATTGGAATACATGAAATTATTTTGTAAAATTCATTCAAAATAATTTGAAACTGTATACATTTTTTCATTAAAATATAAGATCATAAAAGTGTGAAATATATTAATTTTATATAATCAATATATGTTCATATATATCACATATATTCAATACATTTATCCATATTACCTTCTATGTAAATTTTATCTGAAAAATGAATCACATAGCTTCGCGAGACAACAATCTGACATACACATGAGCAATATTATCTTATTTTAAAAGGATTTCAATATTATATATCATATACATGTGTTAAAACTATTATTATATTCATCCACTAAATGTGGTGATGTAAAAGAAATTAAATGAGTTCATTAGGAGGTAGTTCATTGTACACATGATAGACGATTTCATTTCCCATTTAATAGAAGATAATATTTATATAGGTTATTGAATTAACATAATAATATCTTAGTATATGGATTATATTTGGTTTATTATATAATCATGGTTTAAAAATATTTTAATGAGTTGTATGAATAAAAAAAATAAAAATGATCATTTAAGAACATTACCTCGTCTTCAGAAAAATTATTTAGAATTTTAGAAAATGCCTTCCTAGGTTGGTTTTATGGTAAAAATAGATCTCTAAAATGTTTTGAGAGGATTACTAAGGGCATTTTTGTAGCTATTTTCTGAACCAATTGGCTTTGGATGTGTGAAGAGTGGAATATGGGGGGTGGCCTTTAATAACTGGAAGAGTGGACACACATGGAATTTTTTAAAATAATTAGCTATACCCATTATTTTATAATACCAAAAACCTCCAAAATGGGTCATTATTGAACCTTATATAGGATAAAGTAAAAATATGTCTAACTAATGGGTGTTAGACATGTTCTTAGGTCATTTTAACCACTATCTTTTTAGTTTAACCAATAGTAAACCTATTTTTACCTTAACCGTGATAATTAATTTTTACTTATTTTACTATTCATAATGGTCAATAATTAATTTAAATATATTAAATAATATAAATTTTGATGATTCCAAATATGGAATCCATTTACCTAAATTCAATTATGAATATCCTTTGTGATATTGTTTATTTTCAATGTTTTATTTTTGTTGACTACTAACTTTTTATAAAAGAGTATTTTTATAAATCAGGTGAAAGATGTGTTTCTAGAAGTTTATAACTCATTTATAGAGAATATGTTGATAATAATTTTAAATAAAGTGTTGTTAAAAATTGTAAATTAAATAATATTCTAGATGATCCATCATATACATTTCATCAGAGTTAGTGTTTGATTGAATGTCAGAAGTTTCTGAAATGAAGTTGTTTAAATGATGTTGGGACTTGAATATTTTGGATGTTCTAGAGAATTAAAAAATATGTTGTATGATGCTTTTATATTCTTTCAATTTCCTAAAACATCATAAATAGGTCATGATATATGCTGGAGTTTGGATAATAAAATAGAAATGCGAAGTTATATTGTGATGTTTTCCAGACATGATTCATTTGAACAATATGCAATAGAAATAGAAGTTTTCAGAAGTATAGAAGTGTGATGTTGGTGCATTTTGAAGAAATGAGAAGTTTCTAATCAATCATGGTTCATAAGATGAGAGTCACCAAATGCAATTTATATGATGTAAATCTAACTTGTTTTTTGGTTTCTATATTATGAGTTTTTTTGATGTTGAAAATGTGAAAAAAAAATGTTTGAAGATGTTAAAATATAATATTTGAATATTTGAGGAAGTATGAAGTTGTTTCACCAAATTATTTGATCATATGAATATGTTTTTTGAATGATTGAAAAGTTTCATTTTTCTATTGAACAATTTTTTTAGAAATATGGAAGTGTTGTGGTAACTCATATAATTTGGGGTTGATAAATTTGAAAGAAGCAGTTGATATCGATTTTTTGGAAGAGATGCTGATGTCGATCCATCAGAACAGACACTAACACTGATTAATTGAATGATAATTTGAAACAGTTCCATTATATGAGCATGTGGAACTAATAAGTAATCATATTTTGATATCCAGATAGAAATGTTTGGGAAATTTTATGTTAATTTAGTAGACATAAGTTGATCAAATTTAGAGTGTTGTTCAGAAATTGTGATAAATTTAGTATAAGATTTCAATGATTTTAGACATATAAAATTTAAGAAAATTTGAAGTTGATATGAAGTTGTCATTTCAAATTTATAAATTCTTTAGAGGTTATAAAAATTTATTCAACCATTTTTAGTTGGGTTAGAGCATCAGGGTGATAAATATTTTTTTAATTGGGTCAAGAGAAACAATTGTGAGTTATTTTATCAAGAAAACAATGGTTAGTAAAATTATTTTTTATTTCAATTGGGTCAGGAGAGTCCAAAATAATAAATAGAGTTCTGACTGAGATGTTCCAGATATTCAATTTATAGAAATAGAATTTAAAAATCATGAGATAATGGTTGTGTGTTATTTTATGAGCATCAAAATGAGGAATAGAAAACCTGGACTGTTATTTTTGATCACCATTTCTAAACTAGTTTTTTTCTTTCAAATGGGTTTCTATATTGTTTAAAGATATTAAATATGAGAATTTTTTAAGTAATAACAAATATTTTAGATGTATATATAATATTTAAGAATAATTTTAGTTGTCAAAATGAAGATAAAATGAATGACAAATTCAGAGTTTTGGAAATTGGGTGAATGAGAAAATATTTCAGTTTCCCACCTTTAATATTCTAGAAGAACCTATAAATAGAATTGAAAGGTACAATGGTACTTTACACTGGTCAACTATGTATAAACGGTGATACTATATAGAATTGGTGTCATAAGTGAGTTTTCATGCCGATGTTGTTTTGTGTTGAAGAGGATTTTTTTGATATAGGATTATGATAAAAAAGTCATACTGAAAGAAGTTTATATTATCTAACCAAGATATTAAAAATGAGGAAATTAGTATAAGTTTTTAGAACTAGTTTTAAACAATATATATTTAGAGAAGAAACATCATGAGAATGATATTTGATGTCGGCCATCGAACACTGTATGATCAAATAGATACAGATCAGACACAGGTTTCTAGGCATTCCTTATAGAGAAAAAAGATTCAAACATATTCATTATTTTTTGGATAAGAGTTTTTGTAATAAAAAATTATAAATTGACTAGTTTTAGTATAATCATTCCTATAAGTAGATATAAGGTTTCTAATGGGATTTTACACAATTTGTACTCACTTCTTCATAATTATGTATTTTCATAGACCCGTAGGAGTGGATATGGAATGATGTAGGTTCTTACACTGAGGAAGAACCTTATAAATTGTATGTTCCTTATTTAATTTTCAATTTATGAATTAACTTTAGTTTATTTAATTTTAATAAGGGGAAAAATATTACTATTTATAGTGGTTATGTTTCTTAAAGGTGAAATTTTTAAAAAAGTAAAGAACTAATTCACCCTCTCCTCTTAGTTGTTCTATGATCCATTGGAACTTTATGTGGTATCAGATCATTGGTTCCTCTGTTAAATCATTATCATGAAAATTTTCAATTTTTCAAATAGTATATGAATTTTTAAATATTATGGAAAAAAATTTATGGTTGAAAAAACTATTTGATTATATATATCTGGTATCTTAGACTAGAAGTTGTTAATGCTTCTATAATTTGGTTTCCACCCATTGACAAATATCCCTTGAAGAATTTTTATAACAAGAGTAATATTTATGTTAGTGGAAAAGATAGAAATATTATTCTTATTTATCTATTAGAAAGTGATTATATGAAGACCATCAGTCTCAAAATAGAAAAAACATGTGGGACAAGATAGAAATTATTTTTGAAGGGAATACTAAAGTGAAGGAAGAAAAGAAAAAAATATGTCATAGCATGTTTGAAGATATAAGTATATGATATCTAAAATAAATTGATGAATATTTCAGAAAAGTAAATGATGTTGTTTGAAACATTATATGTTTCAAATATGTCTTGGAAGATTCTAAAATTGAAAAGAAATGCATGAGAAACTCTATAGATAGGTTTGATTCTAAAATTTCTGCTCTAGGAGTTAAATATTACTAATCACTTGATGAACTATCTAACTTTGTTGTTTCTTATAAAATGAGAAAAGATTCACTATACAAAAAAATATAAAATATGAAATTTATTTTGAAGATATGAGAAATATGAAAATTAAATATATTAAAGATTTCGATCATTGTGATTATGAGGTTTAGGATTATTATGAGTTCAATAAAAAATCATGTATCTTATTCCCAAGAACTATCAAAGAGAAAGAGGAAAGTATAAAAGAAAAATTAGTCTCAAATGTTTTTAGTGTGTTGGATGTGTGAATTTCTATATGAATTTACCAAGGAATAAATTTTGGGAATATCAATATGATTATAATGAAAAAACGTGATGGAACATGTAGAAATAAAATATAAAGAATTAAAGTCATTCAACAAATGTATGAATAAATTCACTAGAAAAAAAGGATTATACAGAGTCAGAAACCTAAATTAGACTCAACTACAAACAATTATTCAGAAGTTGAAAGTTCAAGGTCAAAAAATTCATTTCAAAATTTGGGAAAAAATTTCCTTAGATAGTGAAGGAGAAGAATGAGGTGAATAATATTACAGAGAGTATCATCTCAGTGTAAAATATACTTCACGTATTGAGAAAAATATAACTCTCCAGAATGAAATTATAATGATGAAGTAAGATAGGTGATATTTTGTTGAGAAAATAAAATATTTTTTGATAAAAAAATAAATCTATAATATTTTAAGTTACAAATTGAGAATTTTTAAACATGGAAAGATGATTTAATAACTTAGTAAGAATTTAGAAGCTAGGGAAGATGAGGTTAAAAAAAATCCATAAAAAATCTTTGAAGTAAAAAGTACATTATGAATGTTGAATGAGAACTTATACAAGGCTTCAGATGTAAAAGTTGAATCATCTAAAGATACAAAAAAACATCTCTCCAAGAATAAAATGAAATATATACTCACTAAAAATATTCATCTGATTTTTTTAGAATTTAATGTGTTAAGAAATTTGTTGGGAAATATTGGGATTAGAAAGGATTTGAAAAATATATCACATTAATAAAATATTAAAATACCCCCAAGAAGAAGCCTTTCACAGGCCCAGAAGTTACTAAAGATGAATGATGGTATAAACCTTGAAAGTATTATTATAGGGAAAGATCATTCTTCTATAGAAAACTAATATTTGATGGGTTCTGTTGGAGTTTTAGATTTCAAGGTCAAATAGATTACAACATTTGACATAATAAGTCTCTTCTAGGAAAAGGGTTTTAACAGAGTAGAAGAAATGATGCAAGAAGAATGAGTAACTTTCAAAAGTCACCAAAAATATGAAAAGTAAAATCTCAAGATGATAGGAAAATTTAAAAAAAATCATATTGATTTCCTAGAGAAAATACGTGTACGATGTGACAAATCAGGTCCCATTTCGAAGAAATGTATGAAAATTCTCTTAATTTTTTTTATTATAATAGAAAAGAAAATGAAGCTAGAAAGAACAATTTTGTGAAAATAGATTTCATTGTTGAAACATATTTGAAATCTAGAAAAAGGTATAAACCTTGGAAACTTGATAATATTCATTCATCACACATGGATGATGATTTAAAAATATTGAAATATGTTGAAAAACATGATGGAGGATTTGTTAACTTTGAGAATGATAGTTCCTTAAAAAAGGAAATGGAAACACTGAGACTAAAGTAAAAAAGATAAAATATCTGTAATTTATATTTGTTAATGGTATAAAACATAACTTACCCAGTTTAATTCAACTTTGTGATGATTTAAAATATGTTATACTCAGAAAATATTCTTCTATCATCAAAATTTTTGAGGATAGAAAAGATGTTATAAGAGGAGAGAGAACTAGTGGAAATATATTTAAAATTTAATAACTTAACAACTCATGTTATCTAAGTGATGAAGATGAGAATATGTTCTAGAATTAAAGACTTGGTAATCATAGATTTAAAATCAAGAATAAAATTTCTAAAGTAGATGCTCTTTGAATTTTTCCATAATTGAAAAGAAGATAATATGTTCTTTTTATAACTTGTTATCAAGGAAATATGGTAATTAAAATCCATAAGAAATTTAAGATTCATTGTACTAGAAAACTTGAATTTATTCATTCAAATTTATGTGGTCTGATGAGAAATTATTAAATAAAAGGATATTTTTAATTTATCACCTTTTTTTAAGATTTCACTTAGATTACCAACATTATGTTTATGAATCAAAATTCGAAGGGAGTAGAAATATTCGGATTGTTTAGAAAATAAGATGAAAGATAAATGGGGGTTTATATTAAAAATTTTAGAATAGTTAATGGTAAATCATTCACTTTCAATTATTTAGAATCTTATCTAAGTAATAATGGAATAAAACATCTGTATAGTTCTCCCTACACTATAGAAAATGGAGTAGTAGAAAGGGAAAAATAGAAGTTTATTGGAAATGAGAAGAATCATGTTAGTAAAATAAAAAATTTCAAATTTCTACTATAGAGAAGCTATTAGTATTTTTTTACAAGTCCAAAATATATTCTTTCTAATATTATAATCCAATACGGCTTCTAATGAGATGTGGTATAAAAAACCATCATTGAATTTCTTAAACGTTTTTAGAATACCAGTTTTATTAAAATTAAATTATTCAATTCCTAAAAAATATTGAGAAAGTTGAAGAAGAAAATTTCTAGCAATATAAACCATATCGAATAAGTTATAAATGTTTGAATAAACATGTAAAATATTTGATATATTCCTATGATTTGGAATTTTTAACAATCCAAATTCCTTAAATAATGATATTGAAAAAGATGATGAAGATAAAATGAATATTTAAAACAAAATTGAATGTTATTCAAAACAGATATATCAAGACTCAACGGAATTGTGTGATGAAGAAATTGAATTGGGAAGATAATATTTAAAATTTACTAATTTATAGAAACTTATCAAAATTGATAATACTATCAGGAATAAAAAAGATCGAGTTTAAATTATATGAAAGTTGATATTAGATAATAAAACATTACATATATCATATAATGAACTAGAATAAATTTTAAAATCATTTAAACACAAAGAATGGGTGAATATAATGAATAAAGATTTAATTTAGATTGAGAATAATGAAACAAGAGAGCATGTTCCACGACCAGTTGGTAAAAATGTTATTAGAACAAAATGGGTGTATAAAAACAAGTTAAATGAATATAAGTTTCATGAAATAGATAGAGACTTGTTTGAAAAGGATATTCCTAGGTGGAAGGTTTTTATTTTGAAAAAAACATTTTCATATTTACAATATTAGAAACTATTATATTATTTATAATATTGGATAGAATCAAAAATTAAAAAGTTTATCAGATGAATGTAAAGTCATCATTCTTTAATGGTATGTTTGATTAGGATGATTACTTTGAACAACCATGTGGATTTTTAATTGATAATTATGGAATCAATCTATTTAAATTGAAGAAATATATATGTGTGTCAAAACAAGATCTACATGACTAGTATTACAAATAAGATAGTTTTTTGAAAATGTTAATTTTTTATAAAATAAATGTTGATCTCAACTTGTATGTGAAGGAAATTAACCCTGGTTACCTAATAGTTTTTTTATGTTGATGAAATACATTTTTATTGAGATTAAAAGTGTTCTGTAAATAAATTTCATAGTAAATGAAGAAGAATTTTGAAATATCAATATTGGTAGAATTAACCATATTCCAAGTCATAAAAGTTCAAAAAAACGAAATATAAATTTTCCTATCTCAATAAAAGTATGTCATGGAATTTTTAAAAAATATTGGAAAGGTTGAATCCAAATATGTTTAAAACCCTATTTCAGTGAGAAAAAAATTGAGTAAAGATAGAACTAGAAAAAATGTGATTCCTAAAGATTTTTAGAAGCTGATAAGTTGTTTTCAATATCTCATATCCTCAAGACCATATATTGTTTATGTTTTGAATTTTTGTGCCAAATATAAATGTGGTTTGAAAAAATCTCACATGTTGGAAGAAAATAGAATTCCACGACATGTTAAAGGAACAAATTAACATGATTTATTATACAATAGTTGTTATAAAATGAAATTTCAGGGCAATACTAATGTTGTTGGGTATGAAGATTGAAATGAAACAAAATAAACTTATAGAGCATTTTTCTTGGTAGAATATTGCGTGAGTTTTCTTGGCAAGAAATAGAGTTAAGTAACTTTGAGAAAAGTAGAATCATAATGTTTTATAGCTACAAAGGTCTCTACTAAAATTTTATTGATGAAAGTTTAGTTAGAAGATTCGAAAGATGAATTTTGAAAAATATTAAAGATATATTGAATAATAATAGTGAAATTGATCTCTAAAAGTATTTTATAACGCTCAAGATAAAAAAATTGATACTAATCATTATTTTATAAAAGAAAAAGTTTCTATTAGAGTAGTTTTGTCAAAATATATATTAATTAAATATCTAATTTTTTATATTTTCACAAAAGTCATGGAAAGGTGGAGATTTAATGAATTGAGGCTACAACTTCATGTTCAGCCTCCACCAAAGACTTACTAAACCTCATAAGAAAAATTTCCCACTTTGGTTTGGATTATTTTAACAAAGGGGGATAATATATAATAAATTATCCTATAATAGATAAAGATGTAATTTTCTTTATTAAATAAATCAGAATATGTGGTTATTATAAAATGGGTGAGAGAAAGAAAAGAGAGAGGAAAATATAAAAGTGATGGGGAGTTTATCTTAACATGGATGAAATTTTTATTTTACCCAAGGGATTAAATTATTTTAAAAATATTACTTTATCCGGTATTGTGGTGTTGGGACACTATGTTTTTTACAAATTCAATGTTTTGATAAAATTTGAAAAACATGATTTGTTTACAAAAATGAGTTGTGAAAAATTATTAGTGATGAAGTATGATGAGTTGAAAAATGTTATTAATAAGACTTTTCAACAAATTCAATGGGGGATAAGGGTGATTATTTGTAATATCTTAATTTTGAAAAGCCTTGTTTTTTTGAAAACTAATTTTTTAAAAAAGAATGTTTTTGTAAATTAGTTGAAAGATGTGTTGTTTGAATTCAATCACTTGTTTGTGGAGAAGTTACTAAGAATATGATTAAATAAAGTGTTTTTCAAAGTTAGTGATTGCAAAATCCATTATATGATTCATTGGAGATAGTTAATCAGATCGACAGTTTGATTGATAGTCATAGGTTATTGAAATGAATTTGTTTGAGAGATGTTAAGAATAAAAATTTTAAGAAGACACAAAACATTCCAAACAAAGTTAAACAAAGCATTTTTTTTCTTTCAAATTACAAAAATACCTTGAAGATGTCATGATACATGCTAGAATTTTTAGACAAAAGGAGAAATGTGAATTTATATAGTGATGTTTTAAAAACATGGATCATTAGACTAAGAAGAAATGTAATATGAAGTAGTTATAAGACTATAATTATTATGTTGATTATGTTTGAAGAAATAGATTTTTTTTTATCAAATTTGGTTCATCGGAAGGAAGTCATCAGATGCACCCAATTAGAAGCGAATCAGACTAGAATTGCAGTTTCTATGTTATGAGTTGTTGCATTATTGAAAATGTGAATTAATTGTTCAAAGAGGCTTAAAATATAATATTTGAATATTAGAGGAAGTATCAAGTTGATTCAATATAAAATTTTGTCAGATATAGATATTCTTTGAAAGATAGAGAAGTCTGAGTTGGGTACCAGACACAAAATTTTATAGAATGTTGGATGTGTTGTGGTTGATGTTATTGTGATATGTTGATAAATTTGAAAGAATCCATCAATACCAATCCATAAGATGAGATGTTGATATTGGTCCATCAGATAATATTTCGACATGAATGAATTAGATGAGAATTTGAAACTGATCCATCATATGATAAGTTAACATCAATAAGTCATCAAATACAAAGCTCTGGAAAAATATGTTTGAGAACATTGAGGTTATATTATAATATCGAAGTTGATAAAAGGATGGGAGTTTCTTAATACTTATGAAGAATGACATAAAAGATTTCAATGTCTCTGAACATAGAAAATTTTAGAAATAATGAAGATTCTATCGGATAGTCGTTGCAGGTTTCTAAAGTCATTAAAATATACAATAATTTATTCAACCGTTTTTATTAAGGTTGGATCAACCAAGGTAGAAATATTTTATCTATTATTATTTCAATATTAAAATATGTGATTTATTTTATCAAGACAAAAATGATTTATGCATTTGTGTTTTTATTTAAATTAGGTTAAGATAATAAAAATTATTAATAGATTTTCGAACTAATAAGAGATGATTTACCACTTGAATGTTAAGTAAGACTATATATTAATGATGTTGTAAGACTTCATGGAGTACCCCAATCGATTGTTTCTGATCCTGATCCCCAATTTACATCATGATTATAGAAAATTCTTTATAATTCCATAGATATGGGACATTATTTGAGCACTGCCTACCACCCTCAAACTGAAAAAAAATCAGAACTCACCATTCAAACCTTAGAAGACGTGTGGTGATTTTTTGCACTTTACTTTCATAGTATGTGGGGTCTATATTTAACTATGGTAGAATTTTCCTATCACAATACCTTCAGTTCCATTATTCAGATGGAACCATAACAAGAATTATAGTGAAAGAGATGTCACACACCAATATGTTTGGATGATGTTAGTGAAAGAAAACTCATAGGCCTATAACTTATTGGGGAAACAATGTAAAAGGTGAAGGTTATCCAATCCAAAATCAAAGTAGCTCAAAGTAGGAAAAGTAGATATGCGGATAGCTGAAGGATATATTTGGAATTTCAAGTAGGATATCATGTTTTCATTGGTCATATTGTACTAACCGATCAATACCACCATGAGACCACCTTCTCTGGTCCGAGCATACCCTTCCCAACCATCTTGGGTGCTTTCGGTGACCTAGTGTGCGGGGTATTCGACCCTACCTCACTATCTTTGGGAAAACATTATCCTAATTTGATCAAGAATTGTTTTTGGTAGGTCAGACCAGCCTGGAATGGGATTGAATAGGCCTAATAACCCCATAACATTCCTCTACAGGGCCTAAAAATCCCAAAAATGGATTTAATGGGTTTAACCTAACCCGAACAGGCCTTCCTTAGACGATTTAGGGAAATAATAATTTTTTAAACAAAAATTTAATTTATTTTTTGTTTTAAAATAAATAAATCAAATATTTATTTTGGGTTTAAAATTAGTAATTCAGGTTTAATTTATTTATTTTTTGGTGTTAAAATTAAATTAATCAATTAAATTTTTAAATTTTTTAATAATTAAAACAATTAACGGGACAAAATAAAATGAATATTGAATTAAAAAAAGACTGAATTTTAATTCAATAAATTTTCCTTGAGTAAATCTTAATTAAAGTTTAATTTAATTTCTTCATTTAATTTAAATACGTGAGTTCAATGCATATTTGATTGATCATGAGACTTAGACCATCAAATGTATGTCTGGTGATTGTTTTTATTCTTTAATTTATTATTACAATGGTAATTTGTAATAAGCTGTTTAATAAAAATATTATATATGTATCATTTTAGCATCATTATATGTATATGTTCGTATATGTCCATTTTTGTGATTTGTAATTTATTATCCTGAAACCCCTCACCTATGAGCATGCATTGTTATAAAGTAATTAGATGATAAGTGACACACTTCATGCCAAGTTGTGGCAACACACTAGATAGACGTTTGACACATTTGATGCGAGTGCACTACAACTCGAGACACAAGCGATGAAAATCAAGGTATTACTCATAATGTCTAGGTTGATCCATTATATACTCAATAGATCAACCATTATTATTGGATCATGATCACATAATCATTTTATTTTTTCATGGTTTATTATTTTTTAAATGTGTATTTCATGCATGATCATATATAATAATAAACAAGCATGAACAGATAAAATGAACTTGTGATGGGATGAATATTTTCTATTTATTTCATGGTAAGTTGTGAGTGAAATCACAAAGGACATGCTAGGAATATAGAAAAATATTTCTTTATTAACTTAAAAATATAAAAACCTCAAAGAAATATTATTTCACAACCACATTTCATCATTCTAATTTGGAATAAACTGTGTGTGTGGGGTACTCGTCATCCAAAGATGATGGTTCCTCTTTTCACCAAGAAGTTTTTATGAGATTGGTTGGATGACTTAACTGAATTTGTAGTAAGGATTATCCAAATATAAATTTTTTATTTTATAGTAAATAATTGAGTAAATAAATTTATGATTTTAGAAGATGGGACTTCACTCAACAGATCAAGAACTACTAGTTAATGTGGTTGGAAAAACACACACCTATATTGAACCCTCCAAATACTGGCATAACCAAAGCTTGTAGACTATGTAGGGAGGTTCAGCTATCCTTTCTACTTGAATACTCAAGTTATAGAATATTCCAATTCTAGTATAGAGGGATCCTATAATTTTATGAAATAGTTAGAGATAAAAATGATTTAATTAATTAATAAAAATGTCTAAATCAATAATCCAGATTAAAAGTATAAATATAATAGATTTTTTTTATAAAATGGAATTTTATAACAAAATAAAAACTACGATTAATATTGGAAAACATAAATTTAAAAAACAATATGAATTTATGAGGGTTTTATAGGAACATACATATAATACTACTATATGAAAAATTCAAGGTGTTGGTGTCCCTATACCTATTAAGATACCTCATGAAGTGAGGGTGAGCAATATGATTAAAAGAGATTCACGTTTTAAGAATATTATGGTAATGTCATAATTCCATCACCAATGCCTGATTTTGGTTACAATCACTACATAATTACATGGGTGATAAAACATGAAGTCTCATCTCAATGAAGTTTCCAAAGATAATTTGAAGCAAGATATCAATAAGGTGATGAATAAAATGGGCATGAGTAAATTGGAAGATGGGTCATGATCTTTCAATGGATCGCTTTCTAATATCATGTTCATTAATTTACTCAAGTCTCATTTTAGGTTTAAAAATGAACAGTATTGAGTAAAACCTTCATTACCTATTTTGGTGAGGTTGTGCAAGAAAATTAAACTATAAAAGATTGATCAATAATTAATTCTTATGGTGAACAAATTGAAATAGAAGCTGCAAAGGACAATGGAATGTAATTTCAAAAGCACATTCATACCTTCATTCAATGTAATGATATTGGATATTTAATTTGAGTTTATTCACTTCACATATAAAGAAATATATAAATAGGAGTACAAACACAATAAACTAAATTAGCGAATCAAATAACAACATATTATTTAGGTATATTCATAAATATAAAAAATATGTTTCAATCTTACTTATTGAGTACTAAATATAGTATTCCTTTATCATATGTGTATTTAAATATAGTAATAATGTAGGTTTATAAATGTTACAAGAATTCATGTGTGTACCCCAATCAGTAGAGAAAGTTTGATTCCTAATTTAGAGGTGATAAGTACACGACTTATATATTTCCAAGTGAATGATTACTGTAAGACTACTATTGAGTATTACCAAAAAATTTATCTCACGTGCCCTTTAACATAAGGATATATTATTCCATGTTTTGGAATGAATGTGGTTTTTGGTGTATAATACTTAACCAGTAGTTTATAGATACATGAGTCATAAGAAATATATGATGAATATAAAATTTAAGACTCATTCACCCTATTTGGGGAAGATAATCCTTGTCAGTAAAAAAATTATACTTATAGTATATACCCATTATGTTATTTAGACTTAGTTAAACTAAATACCTTAGGAATTGTTGATGTATATACTCATTTTTAGATAAAGGAACCTTTTAAAATAAAGGTAAGCCATAAAGATTTAAAAATTATTTCAACCAGAGAGCATGAACTATTCCAAGGGTAAGCTAGTGGTAAAAAAACTTCATTATATCCCTTTAAGTAATTAAGGAATGTTAATGTGAAGTATGATATATGCATGGTTATAGGATTTGAGTCTCTTCGAGCTGACATGCCGAAGAATATCTTGACTCAAAAATCATTGATCAATAAAAAGTAGTGTGGAGTAATTCATAAATGTACATTACCTCATCTATATCATGAAATTGATGTTAATGAGGAAGATCAATGATTAAATATTAAATGTTAACACTGATAAAAAAAATATACCATGAGGAAATTTCTAAATGCACATTTTATTTTTCAGATTATTGATGTAAGTATTATCAATGTTGAAACCTGAAGAAACTATCATTACATTTCATGATGTGCTTTGAAAATAATGAAAATATCCCAAAAGTATATGATAACTAAAATGAAAAATGAATATCGTATGAGTAAAAGTATTATAGTTTTCCATTATGTCATATGGTACATATTTTTAGATGAAAAAATATTTTTAGGAAATAAAAAAACTTACTTCAGGAAAAAAAATCAATGTTCATCTAAAGAAATTACCCTAACTATTTCCTAGGATATTGCATAAATACTTAAGATACAAAACAAGTAGTCAAGTAATATGCTAAATTTCTATAAAGGGTTACACATCTCTTTTGAGGAAGTGTGAGACAGATTGACTTGTGTTTAGTCAATGCCAGATATGCACAAATAGTCAGCATAGGGACAAGTTCCACATGGGCATGTGAAACAGGAATGTTCCAGAGATACATACTACATAAGGTGGATAAAACCATAGTGATGTTTTTATATTCACCACATTTGGTGATATATTATTCATTATAGATAATATTTCCTATAATTATGAAGTGTATGACAATAAGTTAATATTGGAAATACCAACTAAAATTCAATAATGGATTCCATGCATCAATGTGAAAATGGGTTAATATGTTAGAATATTGTAGTTGGTATTCAAGTGAGATGATACATGGATGGTACAAGGATAATACCAATAAGATCAATTGATTATAATAATTATTTATTCTTAAATCTATTATAATTTTACTTCCCATAACAAATTTCTATGATAATTTTTTTGATTTAGATTTCATGACCACCAATCATGGACAGTGTTTATATGACACAACCAGAAAGGGGTGGTCCCGTCAAAAAATTATAATATAGGTAACAAGTTACTAAAAGACTATTTAGGATTAATGTAAGGAACATGATCATAGAGGATTCATTTGGAATGAATAATTTCCATGTGTCTACCAAAGATTAGTGGAAGTGACAATGTTTTACAAGTAAAATAAGTTCGACAACATATGGAAAACATCTATTAGCCTTAAATTTTGTTAATACTATGATGAAATTTATTCTCTAGTGATTTACTTAAAGCATTTTCTTATGTTCTAAGGAATAGGATTTGCTGTGGTATATATAATAGTTTCCTAGACCTATTCAATTGTATATATAATGATATGGTATTAGAAAATACAATCTGGAACAATTTAAAAGAAAATTGTTACCAAATTTATTTGGTATTAATCATTACATATTGATATGTTCAGGATAAAGGAGGAGATTAAATTGGTTAGTCAAAATATGTACCATTAAATGATGGATATATCAGGTATGCCTTGATATGAACAAGTATTAATATTTCTATGATATACTTTATAGTAGGGAAATATTTTTTTATTTTCAAAATCACTATAAAGGAAGAATTCAGAACTATCGATTTATACTTCAGAAATTACAAAGGATATGTTACTGGTATATGAAGAAGAAAAAAAACTAGTTTTCAAGTGATGAAAACTAGTATTCCTTATATCAATGTGATATAATATCATAGTTAGGCTAGGTGATGTGTGAATAAAGATCATATAATACAATGGAATCCATACCTAAATGTATCGAGTACGTTGCGGCTTCTATGGCAGGTATGTAGCAGTTAAATGCAACAATTTGTTCTTGTTTTTGGAATTTCACCTAGTATGTAAAGTATTATCATAATAAAAATTATGATATTTTTACTAGACAATATGTCATGTTATGATAGTGAAAAAGAGGGATATACTTGATGATACCATATATTAAGAAGTTTTACTCAAGGAGATGAGGTCACATATAACATAATTACCACATGGTAATATCATGGTCAACACAATAACTGAAGTTTTGACTCAGTAGAAACATGATTTTGATCATGTGGGAGCTAACAAGGCTGGTTAGCACATTGGATCTTATTCAAGTGGGAGGGTTGTAATAATGGGATCCCTAGACCTAACTATGAAATACACTTGATTACCATATCATGTGTACTGTTAGATATACAAGATGAATACATACCATTATTATGTAAATATTTCTCCATCCACTATTTAATAGTAATATCCATAGATTAATTATTGTATCCAAAGGTTATAGAATATCATAGGATATGCTGAGAACCTTGAGATACAATGACATTAATATAAAATAATGGTCATATGTTCTATATACATCTTACTCACTAGACATAGTAGATGTTGGACTATCAGGTGTTGGGGGATCATAGCCCTTGAGACTTCTTCTCATGAATTTTACACAAGGTGATCTATAGTAGTGAGATCATGAGGAAAAAGCATCCAATAGGAACACCACATGCTTTAGGTGTCATTGGATGTTTCTATATTTGAAAATATGTAATGGTCTCTTGACATTATATCAATACCAGTGTGTTCCATTTGATCGTGTACTTTGATGTAAAGAAAAACCTTGATAATCAAATTATGGCAAGGAATCTTGTGTTGGGTGCGTCATTGGTGGTATGACATTAGTTGAATGATCAAGAATGGATTTTTCACTTCCAGGTTAAAAAAGTAATATATCATGGGCCTCATTTATTTGGATTTTAGTACATTTATAAGACCATGGACATGACAATCAAGGGTATATCAGTCCAGTTAGTTCAAAAAATAGTAATGAAAAGAAAGGGAGATTATATGAGCGTGTGTCCTTATTTATGAGATATTAATAAAAAATATATTATATTACATAGTGCATCTTCATAGGTTGGTTTTAATATATATGACTATCCTAATCTATTTACAAGCCTTGATGAGTTTATAGACTCCACTCATGGTCTATTAATGGTATTCACTACAATTAGGATATGGTTATAATGTGTCACCCACAATATCATATTCAAAAATCTTCCCCATTTAGTTGAATAGGTATATAAGAAATGGGTGGACCCACTACTGGGGCTTGGATTTTGTCTAGGGGTATATGATCACCAAATTAATAAAGAAATTCATATTATTGAAGTTAACACTAATTTTAATTAAATTAATTTATAAAATGTATTTAAAAGTTTTAAGTAAATACTTGGAAAATATTATTTGAACAAATATTAGTTTAAAATATTCATGTTACATTTAATATTTCCCCAAATGATTATTTGAGTTAATGGATTGCTTATTATCACATAATATATTTATTATATTATAGGAATTTGATAAAAATATAAATGGTATTTATGAATCATTATAGTATTTGAAATATTCTGTTTATTTAGTGAGAAATATATATTCAGGTATTAAGAGTTTATTATAAATATTTATTATTTTACTATATAAAGAAGAGAGAGACCATGTGGGAGATACAATTCATTACCTATCTCTCTCTTTTTCATTGTTATGAATTCTAGAGAGAGAGAGAGGCTCTAGAACTATGATTTTAGATTTAGAACCCTCTCATGCATCACAAGAAAGGCTATGCAGTGATCATTAGAGCTTCAAATACATCTTTATATTTCTTCAGTAGCACCCAAATTTTTTTGATCAAAATTCACATTGTTTTTTTGAAGCACTAGGGGATGATATAGAGGAATCCAGGTTTGGATCTTTGATCAGCAATCACTAATGATGAGAAAACATCATGCACAACATCTGATATAACTAGGTATTTGTAGTTTTAATTTTTTGACATAAAATTCCTAACATGGGATCCTCAGGTGGTAGTCAGATAAAGCATTGCTGATGAATAAAATTCCATGTCCATAATTGGTGGAAAAATGCTAAATTCCCATATTTGGGACTTTAATTACATGCATGATACACACACTTTTCTATGTTGGAGCATCAGTGATCTAGCTAGCCTGACCTATAATGTTCCTTGGTCTGATATACCAGTGCTTTGGTTTTGTACTATTTGATCTTTAAATTATTATTTTGATAAATTTGATGTGATTTGAAACTGTTTTACATAGATATTTTTAGAATTATGGGAAAATTGAATTTATTTTCCATGATTTTGATATAAAAACTATTTAACTGATTATCATTCCCTATTTTCTTTAAAAGATGAGCATGTTCAGATTATTGTAGAAAGGATTTATATAGAACACATGGGTGGTATCATACTGACCCTGTTTATCTCAAACCCTACACACGCTTTTGATAGTGCATAGACTTTTTTTTGTCTTTTGATACATGAAAAAAATGAACTATAATGAGGTGGAGAGGTTCATGTCAGTTGGGTATGGGTAGCTGGTGGTGATATGGCGGGACATTTCCCACAAATCATATGGAGTGGTTTCTTTTTTTGTTTGTCCCTTTTTCTCTCAGACTTGTACCATAGGGTTTTATCTGGATTTCAAGTTTTATCATTATTTTAATTTTCCTTTATTTATGGTATATATATTTCTTGTTTTTTATTCCACTTTTTCTTTCCACAGTGTGTATGTTTCATGTATATTTCTATAAGTTGGGTGAAACCATTCTCTCTTTTTTATGTTTGATGCTAGGTTCTAGTCACCATCCCATGGGTATCAGGAATGCCCTTCATATATATGGAATGTTGGTCTAGGTACCAGTGTTAGAGGGTAAAATTATTTAGTTTGTTACCTAAACTAAGCAAAAAATATTAGAATATAGTTGTTAATAAATAAATGATAATCAATAATATGGGAAATCATTAAAAACTGTTACAGTAGTAAGATAAATAATTATCATTAGTCAATATTAAAGAGTTTATATTCAATAAAATTCATTTTATTTGTATTATGTATTTTATTTCTAAAATTTAAATTTAAAGTTATAAAATATAAATATGAAAACATTAAATTCATTTTATAATTACTCCCAATAAAATTACTTATTACGAATTTTTGACTTTTTTCTGAAAATAATGAATTTTAGTCGAAAAATATGAGTTTGAGTAAAATATAATTTATCGGATTTTATCATTATTTAAGAATATAAATTAATATTTAAAAAACTCTTAAGTAAAAAAATATTTATACAAATAATTACATTATGTATTTTGATATTAGAAATCCTATTTCTAACATTTTTAGAAATAAATTAAAAGTTTAATTCAAATTTTTTTTCTCAATATTTTCTTCTAATTAACTATCTTAATGGTGAAATCATATTTTTAATATATTATAAATAAACCTATATATTCTTTTTTATAATAAAAAATATATCTGCCATAAAAATTAGTAACTATGATCATCTTATCTCATGCATAAATTTTTAATGAAAAAAACAAATTTTTTCAAAAAATTAATTTTACGTGCTATGTGAACTAATATTAAAATTAAATTTTAAAAAACTAAAAAAATTTATTTAAAAAAATTATTTAAAAAAATTTAATTTTAAGGTTAAAATTTGTTAAATGTTTTAATATTATCATTGTAAATTAAAATTAATTACTATGATTAAAAATTAATTAGCAAGGAAAATAAAAATTATGGTAAATATTGAAAAGTTAAAATAAAGAACCCTAAAACACTCAATTTTATCTAAAAAATAATTTTATGATGACAATATCATCCCCCAAAAACTTCCCCTCAACTTTTTTCCATTTTGGAGCTATTAAAATTTTAATAGTAACATTACATTATTGAAAGTGTAATGGTTACATCTGAGACTACCCTTCTATTCACTAATAAAAAGGTAAGAATGAAACCATTTAAAGGCTCACTTATCCTTAAAATTTATTGTCTAAAATATAAATATTTTATCTTATTATAACCCTATCCTATTTCAATAATCTTTTGGTCACATTTATTTTTCTTAATTCTTTTATTTCCAATGAGTTTTCTAATATAAAAATCATGCTTCCAACTTAAGTATATCTTCATCTTAGCCTTTTATTTTAATGATATAATTCATATATAATATATAAAATAATTAATAATATTATTTATATATCAATATTATACTTTAATTTCATTATATTAACTATACAAAAATTATTCTATCTTTTCCATTCATTAAGAAAAAAACAGTGATCATGCGTACATGCAGACTATTGTTTGTAAAAATCGATGTTTCTTCTTTTTCATAACTGAATCTCATGGATGGTAAAAATGATGTATTTTATTAGTTGTAATGTCTTATATTCCAAATTTCTAATTATTAAATTATAATATACCGTATTCCATCTTTATTTTGATTCATTGAAAAATGATATCATTAATCATGTGTACGTGTAGACAACTGCCACCACGAAAAAGGGATTTCATTTATTACAACCACCCATATTGGATGGTTATATTTATTTATTTAATGAGGATATATAATAATTATTAAATTTTAAAAAATTTATGTTTTAAATTATCATTATCTAAATAATTCTCCTTACTCATGAAAACATTGTAATACTTTACTGTTTCAGTTAGTTTTACCACCTATGTAAATATGTTATTACGATTATTCCATAAATGATTATGGTATGTCATGTAATGGTATTATTATTTCATAATGATATATTTTATTTGTTTTAATTATTTTATAAATGTTATGTTAATATTTAAATTATTTATTAATATATCACATTTTGACTGTTAAACACATTGAAACCTTGTGCATCATGATTTCCATTTTTGCAAGCCATATTCAAGTATTTCACCACATGAAAATGCAGCATAAGTAAAAATATAAAAAATCGGATTATTATTTAGTTAATTATTTTGTAATTATGAAATTTTTTCCACTTTGTATGAATCTATCTCATCTTTGTGATGTTTTTTGCGAAACAAAAAACCAAAAGTTCTGACACTCGATGAGGGAAATATTGTATATCTGGTTAATATATTTCTAAATATAGTTATAAAATAATTACAAAATGGTATTATGTTTATATTAATGTTTTATATAATTCATTAAGATAGTTATGTTCATTATTCAAGAGGATAAATTATGGTCGAGTAAGCATAAATAACAAGGGTCTTCCTCTCAAATTCTTCTCTTTGAGACATGATTGGTATTTTCCCCCAAATTTCATTTAAGTGGTGTCTATGACTCCTTATTGAGATATTATATCATGAAATTTACTTAATTTATGTTTATTTAATTTTAATTTAAATATCTCTCTCTTTTAACTGGTTTTGAGTTAAATGCTTAGGGGTTTCCATGACTTAAATCTTTTCCTTGGGTCAGAATCACTCCTCATTGAATAATATATTTTAATATTGATTTATATAAACCAATAATGAGGTTAATTTTTATTTAAAACTTATTTTCTTGGAAAATAATGTTTCATACCAAATTCTCCCTCCTTGATGATTGTATTGTCTCATGAAAATGCATTCTTTAATAGTAATTCCCAATTATTTAAATGGTTTTTTCTTCCATATCCGTGTTTTTACTTCCCACCATTGTTTTCCTTTAGCTAATAGAAAATAAAATTGTTTTCATCAACAATTATAATTTTATTTCCCATTTTTTAATTTTAAAATAATTGTTTTTTTATTCTTTTATTTATTCCAATTTTTAATAAATGTTCATTCAAATATTTCAAAGGGTTTTCCTTTCAAAAATCTTATATTATTCCATTATTTTTATCATTTTTGAAATATAATTTATTTATTTTCATGGCCTCTTTATTATAATTGTTTTTAATATATTTTAAGATGTTTTCTATTAGTTTAAAAAAATTGTAATGTTACTTTAAAATCACATCATTATAGGATGATAAAAAAGAAATAATTTTTAAGAACAATACCTTTTTGTGATTTATCTTCTATATATAATAGATTTTATATAATAGAGTAATGTTTCATAAATCCCCCCATATGTACTCTTATTAAATTATTATTTTTGGATATTATGATTTTGGTATCAAATAGTCTTGTTTTTATATAGTATAATTTGGAATTTTTATGAAATATATTTTATTATGATGGGTTTTTTGTGATAAGATGAATTATTTTATTTTAACTTGTACTCATATTAATATATTATGATAATTAGGGTCCCATATATCCCTCCAATTCATTGGTTAAGGATTTATAACTCATTAGACATGGATGTTAAGTGTGGATAATTTTTTGTTCACAATATGAGGCATGAACATTGTGTTTATTCAAAAATCTAAGTATGGACATTTTTTTATTCAAAACATTAAATGTAGCCATTTTTTTCACAACATGAAGCATGGGAATTTTATTTTTTTAAAACATGAAGCATGGTATTTTTTTTGTTCACAACATGAAACATGGAAATTTGTTTGTTCGCAACATGATCTCAGGGCATTGTTTATTCATAACATGAATCATGGATATTTTTATTTCACAACATGAAGTGTGGGTATATTATTTAATCAAAAAATAAACAATGGAAATTATTATAGTTCATAACCTACGTTGTGGTTATTTTTTCACAGTTCTATAATTTCTATAAGATTATGATTGTTTCAATGTTATTTGTTATGTTAGTTTTCATGGGAATGTTAGATTTCCTAGCCATATACATTGTATTAATCTCCATGTAACATGTTTATTATCTCCATATTTCAAAATATTTTACAATTTTATTTGTTGTTTGTTTGAAATTTCATGTCTTTATATTATTGGTTATGGAAATACTTATTATTATAAGTCATTTTAAAAAGAAATTTACCCCTACCCACATTTTAAAATTTTATTATGATTTAAACCTCAATGAATTTTTTATAATATTTCCCCTATTATAAATTTTATATCACTGTTTTCTTATATTTATCTTCCCCAGGTTATGAAGATGATTATATCTTATGAGAAGTCTTTCATGTGTTGATTATGTAGAAATGTTCATAAGTTTTGTAAAATAAGTTACCAATTAAAGTGTTCTTCAAATACACTAAACCATTTATTCTTGGTACTCTGAGATTATTTTCTAAGATATATTGTTTTTATCATATAAATTATGTAAAATAAATATATTCTTATCTTGGGTTGATTTAATCATATGCAGATTATTTTGTGGGAGATGTTGAATAATTATTGTAAATTAACATGGCTATATATCTGATGTCTAAATACTCTAAATCTATAGGTTTTGGGAGTGCTTGTATTTGTGATATTTAATGACTAATTATAGTTAAATTATTTATGTTATATGCGTTTTATGCTGGTTTTTATTGGTTAGTATCATAGTTATTTTTAGTAATTATTTGGAATTTGAATAATATATATAAGCGAACCAATCATAAATAAATCTAGGTTGAACCAAAGTTGCCATTAGTTGAAATGAATGTATCATAGAGTAAGAAATATTAGGTGTAATATTTTACATTAATATGATTTTTTCTCTATTCCTCATAATATATTATTTCATATTACTCATATTAAGCCTTCTGGATTTAGTAAATATAAAGAACCATGAGGAATTGAATAAACAATTAATGTTATGAAAAATGCGGTGATTACACCAATGAACAAAAAAATCAGAGGGGAGATGAAATATAACTTTCAAGCATATGATATATTGGATAAATAATAATAAATTTATCCATGTCAAGATCACGAAAACACTAAATAATGATTAACTATCTATAGAGTCTTTATTACAATGACCACAACACATTAATGGCTCTTACAATCCCCAACTCACTAGGAAATGGATAAAAATAATTTGAAATATGTTTTAATTATTTAATGCTTATAGTATAAAAATTTATCTTTGTTTTTTTACAATTTATAGGTTTAAGAAATCTATTGGTGGATCTTCCCAAAAACACGAACAAAAGGAATAAATTTAATCCATGTATTGGGAGGAATTTTATATTTCATTTTAAAAAAAATATTTTTTACAATGTCTTTTAATTATGATAGAATAATAATTCATTTATCTTAAATGATGAATAATTTTTTTTATATGAAGAATATTTCACAAGTCTTGTATGGTATGCCTTTATCATTTTTATTAATCATTAAATAAAAAACTTATTTTTTTATTGGATTATAGCTAAGTGTCTAAAAATTATTAGCTAAAAAGGACATTCGTAAATTTGAATTAAATTTTAAATGTTCCATTAAGATAGAAATTTGGTTGGATACTCTCACTATTACCATGTTTTTAGAGATAAGAAAAATAAAATGGAATTCTATAGAAACTTAAACGATGAAGCATATGTAGGAATGAAAATTTGACCACATTCATTCCAAAAATGTGGGTGGAATAACCCATGGAATTTCTTTATAGGAATGATAACATGTTTTATGTACGATAGGGTAGGATATCAAGCACACATTTCTAAAGAAATATATATTGACCACTTAACTTAAGAGAGGATAAAAATGTCCCAACTAATTTACCATCCAAAATTCAATGCCTCAGATGAATGAAATTTTTTAATCCTAGAAATAAAATCACTAATCTATAGGATAATAAAAAGAATTAAAACCAATAATATCCAAAATAAAGGGAGAACGAAATGAATTAAACAATCACTACCACCAAATTACATCATGATAATAAAGTGCTGAAATGAGTAGTCATTAATTAGTAAATAAATGAAAATTTATAATTTTATTTTGGTTCTTCACATTCCTTCATATCCTATAAGTTTTTTTTTGAGATTATTGATCCACCACCTCAAATATTGGATCTTCAAATATTTGTTAAAACATCCAATGGTATTATGATTGCATCATAAGTATATAAATATTTTTCAATTGAGGTTTGTGGAAAAATAATTCCTATAAATCTAGTTATTCTTCCCTTGGAAGAACTCAATGTGATATTGATAATGGATTAACTCCCTCTACATATAGATAAAATCAATTATTGATATAAGGAAATTTAATTTAATTTCCAAAATAATCTCATGATCTAATATAACTGCAAGGATGGTTATGATCCCCCATTGAAAACTAATTCCTTAATATGGGTCTTGTTATCCAATAAAAAAGGATATTTTGTGGAAATGATTAGGAAAAAACTATATATTAAATACATTCCTACTATAATGGAATATGTCAATGTACTTCCTGATGAGTGATATGGTTTCCACCAGATCATGAGGTAGGGATTCCAATTGTAATTATACCTAGTTATATGAAAATATCAAAATACCTAATAGAATAAACCCCATTTAATTTGTGCAATTGAAGAAGATACTTCCAGAGATTTATGGTGTTGACCACGCCATTCAGAAATTCGGGGTGTCTTGAAGACTTATGCAATGAAAAAATCCCAGAGTAGTAAAATGAATTCTTTTTTTGTATATTTTTTTTATTTCAGACCTCAATCACTCTTTTAAAGGAATTCTTAATTCAACTATTATCCCCGGAAATGGAACCAGAAATTTGTCATGTGTGTTGAAATGCATGAATTCAGCAATATTTATTTACCAAACAACTACTATAGAAGCGGCGAGTAGGGTTGAACCATAGAGATAATGTGTGAAGACACTAGGATTTTCCTATAGGAAAAGTATTCTAGAAACTCAGTTCTTCATGTGATTAACAACTAATAAGTTCTAAAAACTAAATTACTATTTTAAAATGAATATTTAAATTAACTTTAACTATCTAAGTGACCTAAATTAAGCTATGAAATAAACTAAAGGATATGTAAGTATCAGAGTCGGATATCCATTCAGGTGTATGCAATGTCAATTATTTAATTCCCACATTTGAATATTTATTTATCCAATTATCACTCTTTCCAATTGTAATTAAAATAATATATAGTCTTGTTCTATTGTGTTAGATAGTATTCCAGTTTTCACAAAAATTATCCATTATTTCATTCTCTATCCTGATGAATAATTTTCATGTCATTATAGTACTGAATCACTTGGTGAGATACAAGGGCTCGTTTCTCACATGGTCGAAGTATCTACCAACACCAGGTTTACTCACAAGAGATTACTTATTAGGTATCACTAAAAAACGATTTATGGAGAGAGCACACAAAATATTAATTTTTTATTGATATATTTATTTATTTAGAATTCTCTCAAGTGGGAGATCAAATTTTAGATAAATAAATTCTTTGATAAACTTTAGTCTGTGATTACTTATAAGGTATAACACGAAGGGGAACCAAAGCATGTATGCAGAACCCAAATGAAAATTAATTCAAACAAAAATATAATTAATTAAATAAACATCAAATTAAAATTAATTAAAAAGGAAATAAAATATTGAAATACATTAATAAATGCAATTATCATCACATTTGTCACAAATCTGACACCAATAAAGTTACCCAGCAAAGACACCAATAATTTGGCACACACATCACAACGCATGAAATTTTAAATATTTGTTTACCTACCAACTACTATAGAAGCATAGAATAGGGTCGAACCATAGATATAATGTGAGTAAACACTAGAAATATCCTCTAGGAAAAGTGTTCAATAAATGAGTTCTTCATGCGATTAACAGCTAAAAAGTTCTGAAGAATAAATGAATATCTAAAAATGACTATTTGAATTAAATACATCTATTATTGTTAAATAAATTAATCTATGAAATAAAATGGTAGAGATGGAAGTGTTAGAGTCTCAATGTCCGTTCAGGTGCATGCAATGTCAATTATTTAATTCCCACATCTGAATATTTATTTATTCAATTATCACTAATTCCCATTTTAATAAAAATACTATCTGGTCTCACTATCTTATGTTATAAAGTATTCAAATTTTCACATAAATTATCTATTATTTCATTCTCATTCATGATGAATAATTTATATGACAATATATAACTGAATCACTAGGTGAAATACAACGACACATTTTTCAAAAAGTCGAAATATCTACCAACACTGGGTTCACTCACAAGAAATTACTTATTAAGTATCACTCCGGAATGTTTAAAGGAGAGAAAACACAAAATATTATTATTATTATTTTAATATATTTATTTATTTAGAATTCACTCACACGCGTGATCAAATTATAGATAAATAAATTATTTGATAAACTTCTTTCCCTGATTACTTATTATGTATCACACGAATGAGTGACAAAGTATGCATACAGAACCGAAATGAAAAATAATTCAAATGAAAATATAATTAAATAAATAAATATCCAATTATATTTAATTTTGAATCCAATAAAATATTGAAATAAAGGCATGAAATGACGGTCACTTTTTTCACAACTCCAACACCAATAAAGTTACCCAACCATCACACAAACTAGACACAAAAAATAAATAAATAAAGTCACAATGTTTGTCTCGATGTGAGGATTATTGTAAGCCAACACAAATGTTTGAAAAATAAAAATCCCCACTCTGTTGATCGCTAAAACCTCATACCAAACCATTTCACCTCTAAAAAATAAACGGATCTTAACTCTCTCTTACACTTCACTGTTAATCTCCAAAAGAAAAAATAATCATGTGTGAACGTCGCCGATGTGTGTGAATCACCCTAAATCACCAAAGCACCCAGATCCATCTACTGTAGGCATGAGGAGTGGGATGCCGTATGAGGTGGCCGAGGGTTGTCGAGCATCACAATGAGGCTATGCAGCAGATGTGGTCATCTAATTGTGGTGTTTACTGCAGGGAGATGGAGGCATGAAAGGGTTAGTAGGGTTAAGAAGGGGAGGGGGAGGGAGAGTGGGTTGGGTAGGGGAGGGGGGTGGGTGAGCAAGTTAGAGGGGCTGAAGGGGAATGGGGTGCGTGATTAGGAAGGGGATTAGAGAGAGAAGTGGAGGTTGGGGGGATGTTAGTGAGAGGGTAGTAGGTGTGTGGAGATAGGGGAGGGGCATGGGGGTGATATGGGATTAGGGGTGGGATGGGGTGGCGTGGAGGGATATGGTGATGAACGGGAGGTGTTTGGGGATTGAGGGGCAAGGGGTGGGGATTAGATGTAGGGGAGAGGGAGGATGGGGAGGGGTGATGTGGGAGAGGGGAAGGGGGAAAAGGGTGGAGGTTGAAGGAAAAGTGTGAGGGGATTGGGTAAATAGGAAAATAAATATAAATTAAAAAAAATTAAAATCAAATAGAATCAAAATAAAAAATTTAAATAAAACAAATTTAAAATTTAAAATTAAAACAATATACTTATCAAAGATTTAAATAATAATAATAATAATAATAACAATATATATATATAATATTTATGAACATTTAATTGAATATAATACTACTATATATATAATAAACTTATAGAAATATGTTATTTTGTTAATACAATAAATATTATGAAATGAAATAAAATACTAATAGGGAATTAAAGTATTCATACTAATTAAATTAATAATAAAATAAAATTAACTATCATTATCAAAACCAATAATAATAATAATATAGTGTTAAATATAATATTTAAAATTAATATAAGTAATAGAAACTGTAAATTACTAATATTAGAGTATAAATTAACTAAACATTATCGAAATATCTAAACTACTACAAAACTACCAAAATAAACAAAAAATATAAAAAATGGTTAAACTAATTAATTAAAACTAAGTTATAAAATTATAAAAATACATAAGAAATCCATGTACATCAAATCCCCCACACATAATCTTTTTCACTCCTAGGAAAGACAAATAAAGAATAAAACACAAGTGGTCATAGACAAATCAAAACATCAAAATTAAAAGTTCAAAAAAATTCAATCTATTTTACCCATAAAATATCATGCTTCATTTATAACTCCAATTTTTAGAAACCATTTTTCTTCTACTCACATTATTTTTAAAATAAGTACGTTCACTCATGTATCATGTGACAAACATCTCCATCACTCTCATCTCTCAAAATATTTGATCAAACCTATGTTCAATTTTTATACACATTATTGATTACCATATTCTCACCATGAATTTCACATCTCCACTAGTGGAAATAAAAACAATGCACCAATATCAATAACTTAACATGAGGTTAAAAATTCTCTTAGGCTGGAGGATGGTGGCAAAAAATAATTGACAACTTTTTGGTAAAAAGGAGGGTTGGATCTTGAAATAAATGCATGTTAAACGTAAATCCAAATGTCTGCCACAAACTCTTACTCACCCACAATAAAAAAATTTCTTGTCGCCAAGCATATGATAATATAATGTTTCACTCTTTTTTTTAAGGCATAACTCACTCAAATAAGTTGGCCAGGAAAAATTGTTGAGTATCAACTCTAAAACCCCATGAAATAAATTTCATACAATAATCCCAAAGAATGGTACACAAGTAGAATGTATGTTGTAACATCTCAGTGAATGTAGGTCACATAGAAAACTATCTAGATCCTAGAGTAATGGATCAACACTTTAATTGGTATACATAAAAAAGTGAGGGTTACTGCATATTAACCACCAATGTACTCATTATCAAAACCAAAAAGATTCTATATTCTCAAATAAAAATACCCATAATGAATGTGGATACTATTAAATAGAACTCATATAACAATTATGGGATAATGTTGATCCATGTGCATTAAATGAATCACTTCCCCTCAAAAAACCTACTCCATGAATAAATATCTTCCCCGCACATAGATTAAAAATTATCATGAAAATATCCAAGAAATGGGTAGGGAAGGGTATCAGCTATGTTCCCATACAAAAAGACTTCTTCATGGATTCTAAGGGATACATGATAAAGAAATTGGATGGGTGGCTCAGTGGGTCGTTGGGGCTGAATAATCAAACAGACGCATTGGTCATTTTAGTGAATCTTTCAAAATTTATATTGCTTTGATCGAAAAAATATGGAATGTCTTAGAAGACATAACATGGTCATGATTTTCTCAAGAAAAAGAGATATAGAAGATGATGAAAAAGGGTTCATAATCTTCACAGATATGCAAATAAAATGTTGTACAACATAGATGAGTATGAGAGAAAATAAGTGTCTAAAAAATATACAAGTTTAAAAAAAATTAAAGCATGAAATAATACCAGGAATCATATAAGTCATTAGATATAGGATCAAATCATTCTAAAAAATAATCATGTCCTCAAACTACCCAAGGATACAACTGGTATGTTGTTGACTACATTACGAAAAAAATGTAGTGGATTTCATGTGGGTTAGTCAATGAAAGTAATGTTAGTATTTTTTCACTTTTTAAAAAATTTCTTGTTGTATTTTTACATGGTGTCTTTAGAAGCGTCAATGATAGAAATAATAAAACACTTCCCTATATATGTGTATATATAAGCAGAAAGGTTATCTGTATCCGATGAATCTCTAGATATGGTATACCTATATAACATAAAAATTGACAGTACATACTTGCATTATATCAAAGAAGTCAAATCATTATAAGAATAATGTGGATGGAACAAATATGTATGATTAATTAAAATCAACTACAGTGCTAGGATAAAATTTATTGTAGTAAATTCATGCCTTTTATTTTATTTTTTTAAAATAAAAAAAATTAATTTAAATGCAGTGAAAAGAAAACAAAAAAATGATGGGTTTCCTTCCATTGAGTACTAATTTACCTTTACCTTTAGCTAGATGTTATTAAATTACTCTAGGATTGAACAAAAATGTACACCATGAATCTTCTTAATTTTCAGTAGAAGTGCTGAATCCATTCATTGAAAATGAATCTATCCTCCAAAATGCACAATATATCAACGGAAGAATGTTAGAAAAATGGATGTGCTAAATAAAATGAAAATAGGCAAACTCACAAGGGAATTAATATACCTCAATTGAGGATAGAATCAAAGAATAATTGAATTTTGGGTAAATTCCATCAATGGAAAGATCAATAAGATTACCTCTTTGAATGTGAATAGGTGAAAAAATGTGTTTTCCAGACTCATTCAGTGGTCACCTTATATCTATTACATCCTTGAACATAATACTTGGACTGATGATGTCTATTAATTCGTTTTTTCCACAAACCAACAGTATAAGGAAGTCCACTAGTTTCCAACTCAACTCAAGATTGATATATGGAGGAAGCAGGGCATGCTCAATTGGAGAAGATGACTCCATAGGTTCAAGAATGACAACTTTTTAAACAATTTCTTATATACCTCCATCCTGATGATTCTCCATTGGCTTATGTGTTACCACAAACTCAATATCCTATAGGAAATCCCGATGTTCCATTATTTCTAGAAAATTATGTGTGTTCTCTTCCACCAATGCTGACAGATTCTCTAACTCCAAAAATGTTTCAGATGTCTCTATTTTAGAAAAAAATTCTGACTCACAAATTTGTTTCATAAAGTAGTCATTTCATGTCATTTGAAGTTATGTCCTCTTAAATGGGGAAATAATCTATTTTTGGAGTACATTTTGTTTTTATCATGGTAAATAAGGGTCCCAGTTCAATGTCATCTTCATCTGAAAAAGGTAAAATTTGATATATATTGAATGTAACCTTTTTCACTTTGGGATGATTGGGTTGTGAACTCACAAAAGGAGGATATGAAATAAATTTTTTTGAGGGACCATTATGTTCAATAGGATGGAAGACCAAGCTCTAATATTCTTCAAATATGATTAGATTAGATTAGAAGAATAATATTACGATGAAGAGGAGTCATCAATGGTATGACAGGATGAAAGATCAATCAAAGTGGCCTCATCCTTAGAATCAGATGACGAATGTTGTTCAAATGGAACTTCTAATATAATTTCTAGAATAGAATTATTCTTAATCAGATCATCATGTTGTAGTGAGGTGGCTAGTTGAACAAGATGAATTATTTATCTTTATATATTCGTTTATGAGAAATGAATCTTTGCATTACATTGATCTTGAATTTCACATAACCTATTTGTCTCATTGATAGCATATTACAACTGGTGCTCAATTATTGAATCATTTGTTTCACATGAATTATAAAGTTCTAAATTTTCATGAACATTTTGACTTTGAAAATGATCAAATGAGGGATATGGAATATTAGTATAATATATATCATAATACAGACTTTAATGATAATCTTTAAAATAAATAGGATTTTCTGGAGAGCTCATGTGCGGTGAAAGATTATATAGCGTACCTTGAGTTGTGACTTTGTAGGGTGGGTATTGATTATAGATGTATGGTGCTGATCATGCCATTCGGAAATTCTGTGTGTCTAGAATATTCTTGCAATGAAAAATTCCTAGATTAGTAAACTGAACTCTTTTTTGTGCGCTTTTTATTTTAGACCAGAATCACTCTTTTAAAGGAATTCTTAATGAAATTATTCTCCCCTACAACTTCGCCAAAAATTTTGCACGGGAATCACAACACATTCAATTTGGAATATTTATTTACCAAAAACTATTTTAGAAGAAGAGATCAGGGTTGAACCATAGAGAGAATGTGAGTAGAAAATAGGAATATCCTTTAGGAAAATTGTTCAGGAAAATGAGTTATTCATGTGATTAACAACTAAGAAGTTATAAAAACTAAATGACTATTTTTAAATTAATATTTAAATTAACTACAACTTTCAAAGTGAACAAAATTAAGATATGAAATAAACTGATGGAGATGGAAGTGTCAGAGTTGTGACATCCGTTCAGGTGAATGCAATGCCAATTATTTAATTCCCACATCTGAATATTTATTTATTCAATTTTCATTGATTCCAATTTTAATCAAAATACTATCTTGTCTCATTATTTTATGTTAGAAAGTATTCTAATTTTCTCACAAATTATCGGTTACTTCATTCTCTCTCCTGATGAATAATTTCTGTGTCATTGTAGCACTGAATCACTTGGCGAAATAAAACAACACATTTCTCACAAAATCAATGTATCTACCTTTTCCTGGTTCTCTCCTAAGATATTACTTAATAGGTATCACTCAGGAATGTTTTAAAGAGATCTCACACAAAATATTAATTTTTTTCAATTAATATATTTATTTATTTAGAATTCGCTCGTGCGCGTGATCAAATTCTGGATAAAAAAAATTATTTAATGAACTTCCATCAGTTATTACTTATTAGGTACCACTCAAATGGGCACCAAATCATGTATTCAGAACTCAAATGACAATTAATTCAAATGCAAATATAATTAATTAAATAAACATACAATTAAAATTAATTCATAAGGAAATAAAATATGGAAATAAATTAAGGCATGTAATTACCGACGATTTTTTCATAACTCTCACACCAAGAAAGTTACCCAACCATCACAGAGACATGACAATAAATAAATAAATAAATGAAGTAACCATGTTCATGTCATCACGGGGACTACTGCAAGCCACCGTAGATGTCTCAAAATAGAAATCACCACTCCGTTGATCGCCACAACCTCGAACAAAACCATCACACCTCTAAGAAAATAACTGGATCTTCACTTGCTCTGGTCGTGAACTATCATTATCCAAAAGAAAAAAATAATAAAGTGTTCACATCACCGAAACTCTTGAATCACTATCAATCAATAAGGAAACCATATCAATCCACTAACGACTTAAGGAGAAAGATTCATTTTGAGGAGGTTTAGGGTTGTCTGGCATCACAAAGAGGATGTACAATAGATGTTGTCATCTGCTTGTGGTGTATGCTACAGGGAGACAAAGGATTGCAAGGGGTAGGTGGGTTAGGAAGGGGAGGGGAGGGCGAGGAGGTTAGGCAGGGGGAGGGGTGAGTAGGTTCGAGGGGTGAAGTGGAATGGGGTGGGTGATTGTGGAGGGGATTATAGAGAGAAGGGGAGGTTGGGGGATGCGGGTGAGAGGGGAGCGGGTGAGTAGATAGGGGAGGGGCACGAGGTGATATGGGCTAAAGGGGTGGGATGGGTTGGCGTGGAGTGATAACAGGATGAGGGGGAGGTGTTAGGGGATTAAAGGGCAAGGGGTGGGGATTGGATAGAGGTGAGAGGGGTGATGGGGAGGGGTGACATGGGAGAGGGGAAGGGGTCAAAAGGGGGGAGGTTGAGGGAAAATTGGGAGGGGGTTAGGTAGATATGAAAATAAAAATAAAATAAAAAATGAAAAAAAGAATCAAAATTCAAAAATTAAAGAAAAAAGTTCAAATTTTAAAATTAAAATAATAAATTTATCTATGATTTAAATAATATCAATAATAATGAGAATAATAATTAAAAAATATATACACATATATATATACATACATAAAATTTATTTATGCACATGTAATTAAATATAATACTACTACAAAAATAATAAACTAATAAAAAGATATTACTTTATTAATACAAAAAATAACGAAATAAAATAAAATTCTAATAAGTAATTAAAATATACTAACTAATAAAATAAAATAACGTTATAAAAACATATGATAATAAAATAATGTTAAATATAATATATAAAAATAATATATATAATAAAAATTTTAAATTACTGATGTTATTATATATATTAATTAAAAATTATCTAAATATCTAATCTACTAAAAAACTACAAAAAAACAAAAAATATCAAAAATGGTTAAACTAATTAATTAAAACTAAGTTAGAAAACTATAAAAATACATGTGAAATCCATGTACTTCATATGTAATTCCCCGAGGATTCGGGGTCCATTACATGGTGAAAATGTGATGTTTGGGTGTTCTGGGTGGTCTGGAAGGCTATCCCAGCTTCTCGGTGACTCCTAGCGGTATCCCTCGACTACCGGTAGCTCTCGGCTACCGATATCTCTAGGATACCGGTAGCTCTCGGCTACCGGTTGCTCTCGCCAACCGGTAGATGAGAGCTACCGGTTGGCGACAACGACTAGTAGGTGAGGTTTTCATTGGTTCTAGTACTTCAAGGGATCTCCCTTATCCCTTTGTTGTTGTGACTTTGCAATAGAACAGGGTGTGAATACATAACTGGCTGTTGGCTATAACTTTTTCCCTTGGGTTTTGCTTATGCTATTAGTTTCCCAGTAGTGTAGAAACTTTTTTTAGATATTATTATTGAACATGAATACAAGGATGGGACAAATGGGGATTTGGTTTGGTGTGAGTTGTGACTTGGGATTGGGTGATGTTCTCTTCTCTTGCAAATGAATAGTAAGGATAGTGTTCTTTAGGCTGGCGGAAGAAAAATCTAGATTGGGAGAGTGCTTGTTAGCTATACATATACTTGTAGTTTTTTGTTTCTTATTCGCACCCCACCCAAGTTGAGCACTTAGTTCCGAAGACCCCTATTTAATGGGGGAGGGTTTTTTTCGCAACACTTCTATTAGTCACTGGTTATTAGCTCCTTTCCGATCCCTTTCCTGGATAGCCCAAGTATCTTCTGGTAGGTTGTGACGTCCTGAAGTCCATTATTATCCCAAGAGTCTTTGGGCGGGGTACTGTGGTGGTTGGCCCAGGTGTTTGCGGGCAGTTGGTTTCCCAAGTATCTTCGGGATGAGGCCCATGTGTCTTCGGGCATGGCAGTGGTTGTTCTGGCCTAAGAGTTTGTAGGCGTGAATTACGTGTGACAGTTGTGTCCCAGGTGTATGCGGGTGGGTTAGTGGTTTTGGGCCAGGTGTTTGCGGGGGGGATGTGTGGATGTGGCTCAGGTGTGTGCGGGCAGGGTTTGGTAGTGGGACTTTGATGAGAATGGAGAGATTGGTCTGATGCATAAGATGTCTTCAATAACCAGTGGGAAAGTGGTGTAGGGTACCCAAACATCGATGTGCTACTACTATACACTACATGACTTGCGTTATTTGGGGAGTATGCCTTGGTGAGGCTTGGGTGGTTAGCTTCCTTGCTAGGTGCTTGGTTGTTTCTTTTCTCATAGGGCATTAGTATTCTTCCCCACTTTTGCATGAGAGTCTTTGGTTTTTCCCTACTGAGTATACTTTTATGCTCACCCTACGTATATATAACTGTTTTCAGGCTTCCAGGAGGACTTCGGGGATCGTTCTAGACTGTACTAGCTCAGACCTTGTGACAGATCATTACAGTTGCTTTTGTTCTTTCTTTTGGTAAATTTCTTTGTAATCTCCTTACACATTGTGGATTTTTACTTTTGTAACATGCATTGGGAATGGTTTGTGGCTTTACTTTTACTTTCAGTTTTGGTGTTGTGGGTTTTACTATCTTATCTCTAGATACTATTAAAAGAAAAAAGAGTAATGAATTCCATTTAGTGTATGATTCTATACCCTTGGTGCTGGTCACCTCTCTGGGTCCTAATTAAGGCAGGTTTCAGGGGTCATTATCTATCCTTCAACTTAATGAAGGATGTTCCTGGCAATCTGCTGACCCTTCCCTCCTTTTAGTGAAGGTGGGTCATGATAGAATGGTATTAGAGGGAAGGTTGAGAGATTGGATGGATTCTAGAGTTATGCTTAGTGAGGATTTCATGGGATGGTAGGGAAACAGTGTTGGGTGACCTTCACTAGTGTAGAAAACATTTTTTACGTCGGTTATTTTTCATTATTTACGTCGGTTTTTAGGCGATGTTAATACGGACGACGTTATAAATAACGTTTTTTACGTCGGTTATTTAAAACCCGACGTCACATCCCTAACATCACGGTGTTTATCACGTCGAATCATATAATAACCGACATGATAAATATGCGCGAGGGGGGGGGGGGGTTTATCACGTCGGTTATTTTCTAAACCGACGTGATAAAACACCTGGGATATCGTTTATCACGTCGGTTATTACATAACCGACGTGATTAACCCTTCCCCAGGCCTATTATCACGTCGGTTTCTTAAATAACCGACGTGATAAAAAGTCATGGGAAACGTTTTAGCACGTCGGTTATCCAATAACCAACGTGGTAAATCAATTCCCAGGCCTTTTAGCACGTCGGTTATATTAAGAACCGACGTGATAAAAGGCCCGGGAACGGTTTATCACGTCGGTTCTCGAAAAAACCGACGTGATAAACCCCTACCGATTTATTTACCACGTCGGTTATAAAATAACCGACGTGAAAGCGATATATTTTTTTTAAAATAATTGCACTGCTCTCACCAAAAAGCAACCAGAAACCAAACAACAAAAATAACCATGCCAGCCCTCCCCCAAGCCCCAACTGAACCCCACCCTCATCTATACCAACCTAACAACCTGGCCAGCCCTCCCCCACCACATTGCAGCCCCACCACAACCCTTGGACACCCCCCCACCCCTTGGACAGCCCCCCACCCTCATTTACACCCCCACGACCACTAGTACAGCCTCAAACACCCATTGGACACCCCTCCCATATCCCTTGGACACCCCCCACCCCTTGGACACCCCCCACCCCTTGGACAGCCCCCCCACCCTCATTTACACACCCAAGACCCCTAGTACAGCCTCAAACACCCATTGGACACCCCCCCACACCTTGACAGCCCTCCCAGACCCCTTGGACACCCCCCCCCCCCCGACCCCTGGACACCCCCCCGAGCCCTTGGACAGCCCCAAACACCCCTTGGACACCCCTCCCATATCCCTTGGACACCCCCCCCCCACCCCTTGGACACCCCCACCCCTTGGACAGCCCCCCCACCCTCATTTACACCCAACCGGCCCCTTGGACAGAACTCCCAGACACCTTGGACACCACTCGCATATCCCTTGGACACCCACCACCCCTTGGACACCCCCACCCCTTCGACAGCCCCCCCACCCTCATTTACACCCCCCGAACACTAGGACAGCCCCAAACACCCCTTGGACACCCCCCACGCCTTGGACACCGCCCCACCCCTTGGACAACCCCCCACCCCCTGGACACCCCCCCCCCGACCCCTTGGAAACCCCCCTACCCCTTGAACCCCCCCCCCCATCCCCTTGGACAGCCCCAAACACCCCTTGGACACCCCTACTATATCCCTTGGACACCCCCCCCCCCCCACCACTTGGACACCCCCCACCCCTTGGACAACCCCCCCCCCCCACCCTCATTTACACCCAACCGACTCCTTGGACAGCCCCAAACACACCTTGGAAACCCCTCCCATATCCCTTGGACACCCCCCAAACACCCACCCACCCCCTTGGAACCTCTCCCCCCATACCAAAATCCAGACCAGAAAAACCATCAACAGTAGACCAAAACAAGAAGTAGAGAAAAATTAAACATTCACTTATATAACATTCAAAACATACACTGTCAACTTCAAAAAAAAACTAAATCCAACCTAAATGACTGCGAAATACACAATTACATTGACAATATTCAAAATTACATTTTACATTACAAACAACTAAAAGTCAATCAAACCTGTAAAATAATTTGACCACTCCACTTGTAAGTGTTTGATATCTTCAGCAGTAAAGGGTTGAGGGTCATCAAAAAGCTCCAAAGGAAAAGGATAGTAGTCAACGTGTATAATGAATAAATCAAATTGAAATATTATGAGAAAGAGGAAATCTTACCAGGTCAAAACTCAGAACTGTCCCAGTTGTTATTATTTCATACATAAATCTTAACATGTAATATCCGCATTCGATGATGCCTTGTTGCTCATGACATTTCTGTTTGAATGAGTGTAAATTCAATATATTATTTTTATGTAATAAATCAAAATGTACAAATTATAAATGGATATTTACCTTCGCATGTACATATTTGATCTTGAAATTCCTTTTCTTTGCACTTTTTTGAAAGTGGACCCATGCCCTGTTAGAAAATAATACGAATGGGGTAAATTTAAAATTCATTATAATATATAAAACTATTGTGAAATTGAAACTTACATTTCCAATATATTCTTAAAACTTTCTCACACATCATCATGGAGAGAGCATATCCAATAAAGTGTTTTCTCCCTAGGGCAAAAAACCCCTAACATCCAATGATCCCTGATAAAAGGAAATTTAACGTTAGTGGTTTTTTATGTTAAAAGATAATTAAATCTTTGAGAGGGATGTGTTTCATACCTCTCACAAAAAGGCATCATCCAACACTGTGTGATTACATTCTTCTCAAATCTATCAGCAATATAAAGCATTCTTTGTTCCTCATCCAATGCACATGCTTCAGGGGAAATCAATTGTGGGTCCACGAATCCATATACATCTGTCAGCTCATTCCTCTCACAAATTTTATACAGATACGTAATACAAAGCAGACATAAGTATACATTTTTAATAAATATAACGCAAGGAAAAGGTGTTAAGACTTACATGATAAAAATTTGCACCACGTTGATGCCCAACTTATCTCCAGTGACAAACTCCATGATATCAGTTTTCATAATCCCCACACTTAGTTCACATCCACAGACATGAGCTTCCATTGTAAAGTCATAATGATCCGCCAACAAATTTGAATATCTTGACAATTTGTCAAGACTGCTAGTATCTGCATCTGATGTCATAGCTATCTGTCTTTGTTGTTGTCTATACAGTATTTCATTACCTTTGAAGTATTCCTGTAAAAATAAATTGAAAAATATATTAGTTTTCAAATGATAAAACATTAATAAAAATATAAAATAAAAGATATAACATCCATACCTCTATGGTAATGAGTCGAAGAAGTCTGGATGGCCAAAGTAAAAAATGCCCGATACTATGTCCAACTGTCATCACCTCATCTGTAGGTAATGGTATCCGAGCTGATCTATCTATAATATCCTGTACAGTGACCCTCTGATTCTCTACCTCTAACTGTTGATGATGAACTGTATCTCTTATACAATATACCATCCCATATGCAACTATATGATGTTGAGGATCATCAACATACAACTCACAATAAGTAGGTAGCTGCGGCGGAGGAGGAGGATCAAAAATGGGGTCCGCAGGCTGAGGTGGGGGAGTGGGAGCTACTAGGAGAGGTGGAGTGGGAGCTGCACCCTGAAATTGTCTTTGAAAGTCTGCAAACATAAACTGCACCGATGCTCTAATCTTGTCCTCCATTGTCGCATTAATATTATGGACTTCAGCCTCAAAGGATTCTATTTTTTTTATAAACTCCCTCAATGTTAGAAGTTGAGGAACGTGGCAACACTTTTCTTACCGATACACCTGCTGGATATCCTCTTACACGGCCAGGATGTTCGGGCTTTCCCAATGCCACAGATAAAATATCTTCCCTCCCAGATGGTGTAAATGTCCCCTGTGAACTCTGCTCCTCAAGAGAGTCCTGTAATAATTAATTGAACATTTCTATAATGATTGGAAATATATGACGAAAATAGAAAACTTAAATAAATAAAATAGATATCTTACAATCCTCTCAACTACGAGTATCGATTCTTCCGAAAGATATTGTCCTTTTTTTCCCTTCCGAGCTCTTTTCCATTTCTCATGTCTAGATGGAGGGGATGGAGGGGCCACCTCTCCAGAGCTTGAAGACTCAGCTCTTAGTTGTTGAAATTTTTCTGCCATCATTTGTTCTTCCAATAATGCATACCCTCCCCGAGATAAACTATGAGGGTATACATTTTTAGATTGGATCTCTTGATGAGCTTTCCTTGTTTGCTGTAAATTAAGAATAAGTAATCATTAACAAAACAATAATAAGATCATTTATATAAGAAAGATTATAAATGTTTACATTGCCCTTACCAAAAATGATTCTTTTCTTCTACTTTCAAAAAATTGTCTCCATGTGTCTTCATCTATAAAAGGATATATACGACATGGATTCTCACGACTCCTATGACCATAAATGAAATCAGATGAGAGGGTTGATTTGAAATCCCTCCATCTCCTAGCAGCCAACGATAATCATTTCTTCCTGACTCCTCTAGTGTCAGGAATATCAAATTTCATCTGATAAAAAAGAGGTTAAAAATATTATATATACTAGAAACATTTAAAGAACAGTCAAACAATAGCAAAAGATCTTACCAAAATGGTCTCCCACAGCTGAGAAATTATCGCCTTATCCACAATTCTCCAATCATCATAGAGAATGCTTACTTTTCTCTTAGCCTGAGTTGCTACAAAACCCTTAAAATCTTTAGCATTTGGACCTCTAGGAAGATCATCATCATCAAACTCCACGACTATCCTCTCCTCCTTTGTACGGGCAAGTGATAATTTTGGCAAACGTGTGCACCCACGCTTACCAACCTTTGAACTCTTTTTCGTAATAGGAGCATGTGAATGTTACTCCCCGGATGTATGACCAATATGATCATCTCCAGAATCATGTGGCTGATCAACTGATTGATCTATCATTTTCCTTCAAATCAAAAAAACAAACATTAGTTTACAAATATACAAATTCAAATATTGTAATACTACTTAATCAGAAAATAGAAAAGTGTACTAAATTACATAATAGTAAACATTGGTAATATGGTAAGCATGTTAAACAATGATAAACATGGTAAACACAGGCAAAAGGTTTCCAAGGAGTTGGCCCAAGAAAGCTGAAAAGTGGACTCACTGAGTCCACCGGTCAGCCGGTGTGAGCTCACCGGCCAGCCGAAGGACCCAGGCAGTAGACTTGCCCACTGCCTGGTGCCACCGGCCGGCCGCTGGCTCACCACCGGCCGGCTGCTGGACCAGAAAGAGCCTTCCTGTCTGGACCACCGGCCGGCCGCTGGATCACCACCGGCCGGCTGGTGGACCAGACAGAGAGCCTTCCTCTGTCTGGACCACCGGTCGGCCGCTGGATCAGCAGTGGCCGGCCGCTGGACCAGACAGAGCCTTCCTGTCTGGACCACCGGCCGGCCGGTGGACCAGACAGAGAGCCTTCCTCTCTGTCTGGACCACCGGCCGGTCGCTGGATCACCACCGTCCGGCCGGTGGACCAGACAGAGCTTTGCTCTGGACCACCGGCCAACCGGTGATCCACCACCGGCCAGCCAGTGCGCCCAGGACTTGTCCTCTTTACGTTTTTTATTGTTTTATCGTTTTGGTTTGATACATGTTTTAATAAGTAAAAAATTTACAATATATAACATTATATGAAAAAACTAAATGTAAACAAGAAATAAACATGTGTTACCTGTAATTTTAGGAATGTACAGTTGGATTGTTTTCCCAAATTCCTTCGTCGTGATCGTTCCTTATGGCACAAACCATGTCTTCAACATACTCATCATTATGTTCTGTTAATCTTTCCATGGAAGTAGGGATCTCACATAAATCAGCATCTTCATCAAATTCATCCTCACCAACATATTGTTTTTTCCCTTGTAAAACAACAGCCCACTGCATATCTGATTGATCTACTATATAGAAAATTTGTTTGGCATGTGTTTCCATTATAAAAGAATCAGCTGTGTCTTCCAATCTATTCAGATTAACAAGTGTCATTCCAAATTCATCGTGTCTGACATTGTTGTTACCGATAAACCATTTACAGTTAAAAATAGGAACTTTAATTTTAAAGTAATCAGCCTCCCATATGTCTTCAATCACTCCATAATATGCACTTGATGCCGAATTTGGGTTTCTGTCCTTAGCACTCGAAAAATGCATTGCTTCTGCAAACACCAATACATCACTATTCTGAACTGCACTTCTGTTGTCCTGAGCTTTCGTATGAAATGTATAGCCATTAATGTCATAAGCGGACCATGTTATCACATTTAAAGATGGACCACCCACTATCCATTTTAATGTCTCTGATACATCCGATCTACCATGAAAGGTCTTTTTAAACCATGGCAAAAAAGTTTTGTTGTGCTCATTCAAAATCCACATTTCTTTCTTCTTTGGATGACATTGTTTCAACTCATTAATATGCAATGTGATATACGGTTGAACATCAGCTATGTTATTCAAGATGTATGATTCTAACTTCTTCATATGTTCAGCTGATAGTTATTTGACTTTCAAGCCACGAATCCCCTTTCCCTCATTATTAACCCGTTCATGGCGAGATGGAGGCAAACCTATGGGTTGCGCCATAGCCAAGTAGCTCGTACAAAACTCTGCTACCTCCTCAGAAATATACTTTTCAATAATGGAGGCTTCAGGTCGATATGGATTTTTAACATATCCCTTTAATATTTTCATATACCTTTCAAAAGGATACATCCAACGAAGATATACAGGTCCACAAAGCTTTATTTCTCGAACCAGATGAATCATTAAATGCACCATCATATCAAAAAAAGTTGGAGGAAAATACATTTCCAAATGACAAAGTATAAAAATTGCATCCTTTTCCAAAATTTTCAAAGCATTCACATCAATCGCCTTATTACAAATTGAATTGAAAAAATAACACAACCTCATTATAGTCTTTTTGACACGGATGGGCAATATTCCATGCAGTGCAACTGGTATAATTTGTTTCATCATGACGTGAAAATCATGTGATTTCATACATATCAACTTCAAGTCTTTCAATGAGACAAAATTTTTTACATTTGAAGAATAACCTTGAGGCACTTTGATATCATGAAGACACTGACAGAAGCTACTTTTCTCCCTCTTCGATAATGTATGACAAGCCGGGGGAAGAAATGTTCGTCTTCCTTTAGGAGTGGGAGCTAACTCCAAACGTATTCCCATTGATAGTAGGTCTAACCTTGCATTAAACCCATCTTTTGTATTTCCTTTAATATCTAGAAATGTTCCGATCAAAGAATCACAGATATTCTTCTCCACGTGCAAGACATCAATATTATGTTTGACTTCATGATACCTCCAATATGGTAGCTCAAAAAATATTGACCTTTTCTTCCAAATATGTCTATCATTACCAGATTTCTGTGTCTTTCCCAATGTCACATCAAGGTTTTTCAACCTCTCAAAATACAAATCTGGGGATAAAGGTTTTGGAGAAGTATCAAATTCTTGTGAGCCATTGAATGCCTTTTTTAGTCTTCTATAAGGGTGATCCATAGGCAAAAACTTTCGATGACCCATGTACACTGTTTTCCTCCCATGATGCAATTGACAATATGACGTCTGTTATTCGCAAATTGGACGTGCTTTATGCCCTTTAACACTGTATCCAGAAAAATTTCCATATGCTGGGAAGTCATTTACAGTGAACAGAAGCACTGCATGCAATTGAAAATATTCCATTTTATAAGAATCATACACCCTAATACCATCAGCCCATAACAGTTTCAAATCATCAATCAGCGGTGACAAGTATACATCAATATCATTACCGGGTTGCTTTGGACCAGAGATCATGATACTCAACATGACATATTTGCGCTTCATACAAACTTCAGGAGAGAGGTTGTAAATTACCAATAAAACAGGCCATGAACTATGTGTGCTACTGAGGGTTCGGTATGGATTCATTCCATCTGTGCACAATCCTAGTATCAGATTTCTAATTTCATTTCCAAATGTAGGGTACTGGGCATCAATTTTCTTCCATTGTGGACATTCAGCTGGATGACATATTTTTCCATCACATACCCGCTCATCAGCATTCTATCTTAACCTTTTTGCATCATGTGAATTAGCAAATAAACGTTTGAAACGAGGAATTATAGAAAGATACCAAAATACCTTTGAAGGGAGCTTTGTAATCTCTACATCAGCTTGTGATTTTTCTTTCACCTTATACCGTGATGTCCCACATTTAGGAAACTCTTTCATAAATTCATATTCCTTCCTATATATAATGCAGTCATTCGGACAGGCATGTATTTTCCTGTATCCCAATCCCATCGGTCATAATATTTTTTTGGCCTTATAATGTGAATCTGGAAGATCGTTATCTTTTGGAAGAATGTCTTTCATCAATTGTAGCAGCTCTGTAAAACTTCTGTCACTCCATCCATGTTTCGCCTTCAGGTTAATCAATCTTAACACCGCCGAAAAAACCGTAAAATCTGTACAACCAGGATATAATGGTTTTTCGGCATCACCATATAGACGTGCAACTGTCGGTTCTATCTCAATTTGTTCTGCTACAATATCGCGAATCATTTCTTCAATTCCACCGGAGTTACCATCTTGCGATTCATTATCATCAGTGACATTCTGTCCAGTTTCGCCATGCCAAATCCAATGGTTGTAACTCGGATTGAAACCATGACAAATCAGATGATCTTTTATCTCTCTACTTTTTAACTTCTTCATATTCAGACATTTCAGGCATGGACAGAAAAAAATGTCACTACTTGGAACATTTCGTTTAGCAAATTCCAAAAAGGAATCAACACCTTCCTCATATTCATTGCTCATTCGATGTGCCGTAATCCAAATTCGACTCATTATTACCTATAACAAATAGCAAAAATATATATATATTTTAGATAAGACAAATATATGTTTATATGAAAAAAATCATAATTTGAATGTAAACAATTTTGAAATATGAAACAAATCGATGTGTATTTAAAAAAATATGCTTGAATATTATTTTGTAAACAAAATATAGTAAGATATAACACCCCCCTGGACACCCCCCGACCCCTCCGGACAGCCCCCCACCCCTCCTGGACACCACCCCCCACCCCCTACCCCCTTGGACACCCCCTGGACATCCCCCAACCCTCTGGGCAGCCCCCCCACCCACCCGGACAACCCCAAATACCCTCTGGAGAGGCCGCCACCCACTTGGACAGCCCCCCCACACCCATCCACCCCCTTGGACACCCCCCTGGACACCCCACCGACCCCTCTGGATAGGACGCCACCCCCTCGGACAACCCCCCACACCCACCCATCCCCTTGGACACCACCCTGGACAACCCCCGACCCCTCTGGACAGCCCCCGACCCCTCTAGAAAGCACCCCCACCCCTCCTGGACACAACCCCCTACCCCCGACCTGCTTGGACACCCCCCTGGACACCCCCAACCCTCTGGACAGCCCCCCCACCCCTCCTAAACACCACCCCCACCCCCTACCCCCTTGGACACCCCCTGGACACCCCCCAACACCCACCCACACCCTTGTACACCCCCCCACACCCACCCACCCCCTTGTAAACCCCTCTGGACACCCCCCGACCCCTCCGGACAGCCCCACCCCTCCTGGACACCACCCCCCACCCCCTACCCCCTTGGACACCCCCCTGGACATCCCCCAACCCTCTGGGCAGCCCCCCCACCCACCCAGACAACCCCAAATACCCTCTGGAGAGGCCGCCACCCACTTGGAAAGCCCCCCACACCCATCCACCCCCTTGGACACCCCCCTGGACACCCCACCGACCCCTCTGGACAGGCCGCCACCCCCTTGGACAGCCCCCCACACCCACCCATCCCCTTGGACACCACCCTGGACACCCCCGACCCCTCTGGACAGCCCCCGACCCCTCTAAAAAGCACCCCCACCCCTCCTGGACACAACCCCCCACCTCCGACCTACTTGGACACCCCCCTGGACACCCCCCAACCCTCTGGACAGCCCCCCACCCCTCCTAAACACCACCCCCACCCCTACCCCCTTGGACACCCCCCTGGACACCCCCCAACACCCACCCACACCCTTGGATAGCCCCCCACACCCACCCACCCCCTTGTAAACCCCCCCCCCCCCCCCCTGGACAACCCCCGACCCCTCTGGACAGCCCCCCACCCCTCCTGGACACCACCCCCCACCCCCTACCCACTTGGACACCCCCTGGACATCCCCCAACCCTCTGGGCAGCCCCCCCCCCACCCACCCGGACAACCCCAAATACCCTCTGGAGAGGCCTCCACCCACTTGGACAGCCCCCCACACCCATCCACCCCCTTGGACACCCCCTGGACACCCCACCGACCCCTCTGGACAGGCCTCCACCCCCTTGGACAGCCCCCCACACCCACCCATCCCCTTGGACAGCACCCTGGACACCCCCGACCCCTCTGGACAGCCCTCGACCCCTCTAGAAAGCACCCCCACCCCTCCTGGACACAACCCCCCACCCCCGACCTGCTTGGACACCCCCCTGGACACCCCCAACCCTCTAGACAGACCCCCCCCCCCACCCCTCCTAAACACCACCCCCCACCCCCTACCCCCTTGGACACCCCCCTGGACACCCCCCAACACCCACCCACACCCTTGGACAGCCCCCCACACCCACCCACCCCCTTGTAAACCCCCCTGGACACCCCCCGACCCCTCTGGACAGCCCCCCGCCCCTCCTGGACACCACCCCCACCCCCTACCCCCTTGGACACCCCCTGGACATCCCCCAACCCTCTGGACATCCCCCCACCCACCCGGACAACCCCAAATACCCTCCAGAGAGGCTGCCATCCACTTGGACAGCCCCCCACACCCATCCAACCCCTTGGACACCCCCCTGGACACCCCATCCAAATGGACACGCCCCAACCCTCTCGGGGATTTATAGAAAATGATGAAAAATTAGTGAAATCATAAAATTAGTCAATATTTCAAGTCAAACTAATAGATCTAGGGATGATAAATAAGATTATGGTGCCAAAACGAGTTAAAAGGGTTCGCAATCGAAGAATCTTAGCTAGTTTCAACAAAAAAATCACAACACAAATATATATACTATCCGCGAAAAAAAACGAACGAGTGGGAGGATTACCTGAGTGCTGCGAGTTTAGATGATTGATATGAGGAGATTAAATATGAGAAACGATGATCGCAAAATGAATCTAAACCAACGAAATGGACGAGCCGATTCGGGTTTACGCGCGAGAGAGACGAGTCGCGACTGTCGAAGGTAAACTCGCGAATGAAAATCCACGGGTCTGGGTAAATTTTTAAATGAGTTATCACGTCGGTTATTCAATAACCGACGTTATAATTTTTTTAAAAAAATTTATAACGTCGGTTATTCAATAACCGACGTAAAAACCTTCCTCGGATTCTTTTTTTACGTCGGTTATAAAATAACCGACGTTAGAAAGGGCTCAAAATCCGCGTTTTATTACGTCGGTTATGGAATAACCGACGTCAAAAACATCTGCGGATTATTTTTTTACGTCGGTTATAAAACAACCGACGTAAAAAGGCCTTCAAAAACCGTGTTTTTTACGTTGGTTATTGAATAACCGACGTAACAAACGCCCCCGCTTCTGTTTTTTACGGCGGTTAATGTATAACTGACGTAAAAAATGAAGTCGCGCGATTAATAACGTCGGTTATAAAAATAACCGACGTTAAAGGTGTACTAAACACAGGTTTTTTACGTCGGTTATTAAATAGCCGACGTAAAAAACCTCGTTTTACATATTATGACATCGGTTTTATATAACCGACGTAAAAAATGGTGACGTAAAAAACGTTTTCTGCACTAGTGCTTGGTGCGTGAATTAGGCCAGGGAAGACTGGATAGGACACAGGATTTTAGGGCCCCCCATGATCTGATGTAAGGACTCTGGGCCTACCGAATGACCAAGTGAGGCCACACTGATTGTAGTGTAGAGACCCTAAAAAAGGTACATGAATCATAAATGACTTGTGTTCTCGTGTTTCAGGGGTGTTTTGGGAATTTGAAATAAACAAGAAGTTTAAGGAGTTTTAAGAGAAATATTATGCACTACTTGGGCTCATGCGTTCTTTGTTTACCTTGCAGCTATGGCACCTGGGAGACGACCATGAGTTGTACGGGAGATCGAGGCCCGGGAGGTTGACTTGGACAATCAGCAGAGGGCTAATGGAGAGGTGGAAGACGACCAATGACAGATGATGCTTTGAGCTTTCCAGCGACAGACCCTCGAGAAGTATGAGGGCAGCACCTCTAACATGAAGACAGCGAGCTGGATAGAGGAGCTCGTGATATCTTTCGGCCTGATCCGGGCTCCAACAGAGTACTGGGTTCCTATGGCCATTAGCCAGATGCGGGGAGCAGCATGTAAGTGGTGGACGCTCTACCTGGGAGAGAGGAGAGAGGTCGAGGTGGCATGGACTGATTTCGAGGAGTTCCAAGCGGAATTCCTCTCTTCTACGATGAAGGAGGAGAAGAGGTAGGAGCTATTATCCCTCCAACAGTGGAGTATATCAGCAAGGGAGCTGGGAATCAAGTTCAAGGACCTCCTCCACTATGCTCCAGACCTCTTTCCAATCAAGGAGTCTCAGGCGAGATGTTTAGATGAGGCACTATGACCCTCCATCAAGTACGTTGTTACCCCCCTTCCCCTTGCCGACATACTTAGAGATCTAGAAGAAAGAAGAGGTGGTGGAGAAGATGCACACACTGGGCAGTGTGTCACGAGAGGGGATTCAGCTAGGCCCGTCAAAGGGAAATGTTGTCAACACCAGACCTCCCGCATTGAGACCCTCTAAGTTTCGACCAGTAGGGAGCAGGCCGCATCAGTTCCAGTTTCGGTCCCCCGGTCCTCGCCCTTTCCCTTCGGGCCTAGGACTGAGGTGTTCTATCTGTGGAAAACATGGACATCTCTGGAACCATTTCTCGGACTGAGTTCAGTACGGCAGTGGAAGATAGGCCCAACACCCACCTCAATAGCAGGTTACAGCGAGGCGGTTCCAGCAGCAGTAGCAGTGGCAGCGAGCTCCCGCTCCTCCGAGGGCCGACGATGCTGGGGGAGGCCGACCACAGGGTGCTCCTCAGGGACCTCTATTAGGGTGTGGTCGGGGAGGGGGCCGACAGACAAGGGGCATAGGAGCTGGTCGTAGGCAGTTGCACGCCGCAGAGGAAGCAGTTCCAGCGGGACCAGAGGTTGTTCGAGGTACAATCAGTTTGTTCAGTACCCTTGCTTATTCTTTGTTCGATACCGGAGCTTAGCACTCCTTTGTTGCACCTGGTCTGGCCCGTGATCTGGGTCTAGATTCCGAGAGACTACCAGTCCCCCTGGTACTGAGTACACTAGTTGGATGTGAGACCGACTTGTAATCTGTTTGTAGAGAATGAAGACTGATGATAGGGCCACATCAATTGGTCAGGTATCTACTACTGTTGCAGATACAGCCATATGATGTCATTCTAGGCATCGATGGGTTGTTCATTGTGGGTGCCGTCATCGACTGCTTCTACGGAATAGTTGTGTTCTCAGACTTGGGAGGCCGACGTGTTACTTTCACCAGCGAACGGAGTGGCGAGAAGGAAAGTAGGTGAGAGGAACCCCTCCTATCCTTGTTGGTCGAGCCGTGAGTAGAGTCAGTGGATGCTGAGATGGTGGGGGTACCAGGGATCGTTAGTGAGTTTATGGACATCTTCCCTAAGGAGGTGAAGACTCTACCCCCTCGACATGACTTCGAGTTTGGGATAGACTTGCAGCCTGGTGCTCGTCCGATTTTGATGGCTCCCTACCGGATGACGCCTTAGGAGCTACGGGAGTTGCGAATTCCGATCGACGATCTGATGAAGAAGGGTTTTGATCGACTGAGTGTGTCACTGTGGGGTGCTCCAGTCTTGTCCGCAAAGAAGACATATGGTTGTCTCATGTTGTGCATAGACTATAGGAGGCCGAATCAGGTAACGATCAAGAATCGCTACCCTCTTCTGAGGATAGATGATCTCTTTGACCTGCTGAAAGGGGCAGGATGGTTCTCAAAAATCGACCTACAGTCTGTATATCACCAGTTGAGGGTGAATGATGGCGACATCTCGAAGATGTCCTTCAGGTGCAGATATGGGCACTTTGAGTTTGTAGTCACACCTTTTGGATTTACAAACACTCCAGCTATGTTCATGGGGCTTATGAACTCCGTCTTCCGGGAGTACCTAGATCAGTTCGTAGTCGTGTTCATCAACGACATCCTGATCTATTCAAGATTAGAGGTGGACCACGCTAAGCACCTGAGGATTGTTTTGGAGGTCCTCCGACAGCACCATCTCTATGGGAAGTTGTCGAAGGGCATGTTCTGGATGCGGGAAGTACACTTTCTTGGGATCATAGTGTCCGATCAGGGGGTAGTGGTGGACCCATCAAAGGTTGAGGCAGTTGTTTCTTGGGAAGCACCCAAGAACGTGGCAGAGGTTCATAGTTTCCTCGGGCTGGTAGGTTATTATCGGAGGTTTGTACCCAACTTCTCTCAAGTTTCAACCCTTTTGATAGCCTTGACCATGAAGGACCAGGTTTTTGTGTGGAGTGAGCAGTGCGAGGCAGCCTTCCTCTATGTGAAGGAGAAATTGGTTAGTGCCCCAGTACTGAGACTACTAGAAGAAGGGGCGGCGTATGAGGTGTTATGTGATGCTTTGGGGCAAGGCCCTAGATGTGTGTTGATGAAATTACAAGGGGTGATCTCTAATAGGTCTAGGAAGCTACACCCCCATGATCGTAATTATGCCACCCATGATCTGGATCTTGCAGCAGTAATTTTCGTGCTGAAGTTATGGCGGCATTACCTCATCGGGGAACACTTTGTGGTCTTCATGGATCACAAAAGCTTGAGGTATGTCTTTTCTCAGCAGGACCTAAACTTACGGTAGTGAATGTCGAAGGAGTTCATCTAGGGTTACAACACTGAGATTTCCTATACTTGGGAAATGGGAATGTAGTGGTCGATGCTCTGAGTAGGAGGTCGCAGAAGGATGCAGTCCGAGAATCGGCAGACGCCTGGAAGGCAATGGTAGAGTTGTATTCCCTACACCTAGATGCGAGGATGGATAGTGGAAGGGGTTGCTTGTATCAAATGATAGTATAGTCCTCTCTGTTACGCCAGGTGGTGGATTCTCAATGGGGAGACCCATAGTGCGAAGTAATGTGTGACCGAGTTGACCAGGGAAATGCTCCGAAAGGGTGGACAGAAGATGGTCAAAATCGGATGCTCTTCCAAGGGAAGATGTTTGTTCCAGAGGCAATGTATGGAAAGGTTCTTAGTGAGTTCCACAACTCACCCATAGCAGTGCACCCGAGAGTTTCCAAGATTTAACAGGGTCTGAAGAAACAGTTTTGGTGGCCCGGAGTAAAATGAGCAGTGGCAGAGTTTGTGGCCAAGTTCCTAGTCTGTCATCAGGTAATGGCGGAACACCATGTTCCAGGTAGGTGGTTGCAACCTTTAGATTTCCCCAAGTGGATGTGGGATGACATCTCAATGGATTTCATCATAGGACTACCCAGGGTGGAAGGGGGCCGCGACGCCATCTGGGTAGTAGTGGACCGCTTGATGAAGTCAGATCACTTTCTGTCAATCAAGGAGTCAAGTATAATGGATTCTCTAGCATGGAGATATGTGGACGAGGTAGTGTGGTTGCATGGAGTTCCGAGTTCCATAGTCTGTGATAGAGATGAACGATTTAACTCGCGAGTCTGGAGGGGTTTGCAGCATGGTTTTTTCACTCAGTTGCGCCGTAGAACTGCCTTCCACCCCCAGACGGATGGGAAGATAGAGCACACCATCCAGACCTTGGAGGATATGCTACGAGCATGCATCCTGGACTTCGGAGGATCATGGGTGCGACACTTGCCTCTGGTAGAGTTCGCCTACAACAATAGCTACCACTCTACCATTGGCATGGCTCCATTCGAAGCCTTGTACGGGAGGCTATTCCACTCACCCGTGTGCTGGACCAAAATCGGAGATGCGGGCATCCTTGACCCGGAGGTGGTGCAAGGCATGATAGAGAAGGTTAAACTTATACGAGAAAGGATGAAGGTAGCTTAGGACCGGCAGAAGTCATATGCCAATAATAGGAGGAGACCCCTGGAGTTTGAGGCAGGAGACCACGTGTTCTTGAAGGTCTCCCCTTTGCGTGGGCAATGGAGGTTCGGTAAGGGAAGTAATTTTTCTCCCAGGTTTATCGGACATTTTGATGCGTTGCGACGAGTTGGTGAGGTGGCATATCAGCGGGCACTGCCACCTCAGTTTGAGAAAGTTCACAACGTCTTTCACGTCTCCCAGCTTCGTCGATATCTACACGACGACTCCCACATCATCGATTGGGGAGAATTAGATGTGGAAGCTGATGAGACCTTTATAGAAAGACCGATCAAGATCGAGGATCGTAAGGAGAAAGTGCATCATGGATGAACCATCCCCTTGGTTCGTTTGTTGTGGAGGCATGGTGGACTAGAATAGATCACTTGGGAGTAGAAGGCCTAGTTGTGTGTCTAGTACCCAGAGCTATTTTGACTTCCTTGTTGTATTGTTCTGACCTTGTTGAGATGATTTACCTGGTGCTTTAATGTATGTGAAATTCTTTGTTTTCCTCAACTATGAAGTGATATGTTCCATGTTCCCTCTGTGTGTGTACAAATGTGTGATGATGGGAAAACCTGACTGCTAATCAAGACTCATTAATGCAGATGCGATTAAACCCGTGCGGGCGAGTCAGTGCCACCCAAAGCAGATAATATCCTGACATTTAGGAAGGGACTCCCTGACTCAAGCGTTGGGTAGTGTGGATCCTTGTGCTTGTTGTAAATGTTGTGGTTGATAACTTGGGCCAGTGTTCCTGGATGTAGTAGGGGTTCTGTTCCAGCTTTGGATCAACTCAGGGGTTTTCCCCTGAGATGTATCTTTAGAGGGTGGTTGTTTGGACCCCACTTCTCTCCTTTCTGGTTTGTTATTATATTCATGGGGACGAGAATAGTTTTGAGAATTATCTAATGTAATGGCCCGGGGATTTGGGGTCCATTACTTGGTGAAAATGTGATGTTTGGGTGTTCTGGGTGGTCTGGAAGGCCATCCCAGCTTCTCGGTGACTCCTAGCGGTAGCCCTCGGCTACCGGCATCTCTCGGCTACCGGTACCTCTCAGCTACCGGTAGCGCTCACCAACTAGTAGCTCTCAGCTACCAGTGGCTTTGGCCGACCGGTATCTCGGCATACCGGTTGCCTTGGCTTACCGATGGCTCAGCCTACCGGTGGACCAAGCCTACTGGTGACCACAGTTTTTCCCAGTGGCGTCTCTTTTTGAGCAAATTTTCTTTTAAGCCTCATTTTGACCCCCTGTAAAGCCATTAATTCGTTTTATTTAATGTTTTTAAATGTATTGTGGGTCGGTTTAAACCGCCCTGAAGGGAAGGGACTCTTTAATGACGTGTGGGGTGTCCCAGCTGCATGGTCAACCCACAATCCCGCTCTTTACGCGGTTTCGAGTTTTCTTTCGTATCTTAACTGTCCTGAGCGTGGTCTATCTCAACCTGTATCAGCCTTTATAACCTAAAAGCTTCTCCCTACATTTATTTTTCTCGATCACCCTGCTGTCAGAGTACCCTTCCACCCGAAGAGTCATACCCCACCCCACAAAGTTTTCTTGATCGCGTTCCATAGAGTTCCTGCTACCTCTGTTCCAGTTCCAAGCGAGGACTTAAACGTCAAACTTTGATCAATCAGGAAGGGGTTTCACCTTCGTCTCTCCTTTATGTGTATCTTGCGGGGTGGGTATGCTACTGCTTCTGTAGAATTGGATGAACCAAACTTTAATGAAGATAATAAAAGGATTCTAAATAATGAAGGGGAGGGGTGTGATCGATGATGCTGCTTTGTTTTTATCCTCTTTCATGATTGATGATTTCTGAATTGTGCAGGCTTATGCCCACTGAAAATCATGGCCATTGGTGGTCTTTCTATGTGCACTAATAAACCCTTACCCCTTTCGATGTTTAAATGGATTGTAATTTGGGTGTGAAACCTGCTGTGTAAAGTAAATTGGTTAATTACTTATATTCGGCTAAAAGAATTGGAAGAACCAGGGTCAACTCTTTTTCTATGATAACCCCAGTTTAAGCCCAGTGGAATTGAAATCATGGAGTTTCTTAAATATTTTAAAATATAAAAATACACGTTGAGTCTACCATGTGTTGGGAGTATTGGTTTGGTTGTTTACTCCACGGGCTGTTTGCGAGTGACTGTATGGTTTTCATAGATGGTGGCTTAGATTTCTGGGGGTGATGTGGGTTAGGATGGGATCCTCTGTTTGTATCACGAATTGGGGTGGGATCCTCGGTTTTTGAGAAACCGTTGGCTCCTGGATATTGGGGGACATGGGGCTGTATCCTGGGGCTTTCTTTGGTTCCAGTACTTCAAGGGATCTCCCTTATCCCTTTGTTGTTGTGACTTTGCAATAGAACCGGGTGTAAATTCTTATTTTTCTGTTGGCTGTAACTTTTTTCCATTGGGTTGTGCATATGATGTTAGTTTCCCAGTAGTGCACAAACTTTTTTTAGATATTATTACTGAACATGAAGACAAGGATGGGACAAATGGGGATTTGGTTTGGTTTGAGTTGTGACTTGGGCTTGGGCGATGTTCTCTTCTCTTGCGAATGAATAGTAAGGATAGTGTTTTTTAGGTTGGTTGAAGAAAAACCTAGATTGGGTGAGTTCTTGTTACCTATACATATACTTTTAGTTTTTTTGTTTCTTATTTTCACCTTACCCAAGTTGATCACTTAGTGCCGAACACCCCCATTTCATGGGGGAGGGTGTTTTTCCCAACACTTATATTAGTGGCTGGTTATTAGCTCCTTTCTGCTCCCTTTCCCGGATATCCCAGGTATCTTCGGGTAGGCTGTGACGGCTTGAAGTCCATTATTAGCCCATGATTCTTCAGGCGGGGTAGTGTGGTGGTTGGACTAGGTCTTTGCGGGCAGGTGGTTTCCCAAGTATCTTCGGGATGAGGCCCAGGTGTCTTCGAGCATGGTAGTGGTTGTTCTGGCCTAGGTTTTTGCAGGCGTGGATTACGTGTGGCAGTTGTGGCCCAAGTGTCTGCGGGTGGGTTAGTGGTTGTGGCCTAGGTGTTTGCGGGCGGGATGTGTGGTTGTGGCCCAGGTGTGTGCGGGCGGGGTTTGGCAGTGGGACTGCGATGAGAATGGCAGGATTGGTCCGATGCGTAGGATGTCTTCAATAACCAGTGGGAATGTAGCATGGGGTACCTAACCATCGGTGTGCTATTACTATACACTACTTGAATTGTGTTATTTGGGGAGTATTCCTTGGCGAGGCTTGGGTGGTTATCTTCCTTGCTAGGTGCTTGGTTGTTTCTTTTCTCATAGGGCATTAGTATGCTTCCCCACTTATGCATGAGAATCTTTGGTTTTTCCCTACTGAGTATACTTGTATGCTCACCCTACGTATATAACACTATTTTCAGGCTTCCAGGAGGACTTTGGGGATTGTGCTGGACTGTACTAGCTCAGACCTTGGGACAGATCATTACAGTTTTTGTTGTTCTTTCTTTTGGTACTTTTCATTGTAGTCTCATTACCCATTGTGGATTTTTTTTACTTTTGTCACATGATTAGGAATGGTTTTGGCTTTACTTTTACTTTCAGTTTTGGTGTTGTGGGTTTTACTATCTTATCTACCGATCCTATTAATAGAAAAAGGGTAATGCCTTCCATTTAGTGTGTGATTCTATACCCTTGGTGCTAGTCGCCACTCCAGGACCTATTGAAGGTGGGTTTCAGGGGTCATTATCTCTCCTTCAACATAAAGAAGGAAGGGCCTGGAAATCTGCTGACCCTACCCTCCTTTTGGTGAAGGCTGGTCATGACATCAGATACCTTACAGAATAGATCCAATATAATTAGTGAAATTGAAGAAGAAACTCCAAGAGAATTTAGAAAAAAGGTTTTATTCACTGAATTTATTCTACAAGGGTCATTTTAATGCACTTTTTTATGAAGATGAATGGATAAATGAATCCTTGTATTGATTATCATGAGCTTAAAAATCATGATCAAGAACAAGTATCCACCATCCTATATTGATGACTTGTTTTATCAGCTTAAAGGGGATCAATATATATAAATGTGGATATCAAACCAAGATACCATCTATTATTGGTTAATATAAAATATATACAAAATACATCCTTCCACGTAAGATATGAATATTGTGAATTCATAGTGATACCATTCAAACATACAAATTACACTACAATGTTCAAATATTTGAAGAATATATTTTTTAAAGAATACCTTGAAAAATTCATATAAATATTCATTGATGATAATTTCATATATTCTAAGAGTATGGAAGTTTATAATGATAAATTGAGGATTATGTTAAAAATATTATGGTAGGAGAAACTATATGCCAATTTCATCAAGTGTGAATTTTGGAAATAAAAATGTATCCTTCTTTGGTCTTATAATATTAAGAGTGTGTATAACAATGGATCCTTCAATGTCATAGATGATTCAAGATTTTCCATCACAAATAACATTAATATAGAAATGTATTTTTCATGGATTGTCTGGATAATTCCAAAAAAAATTGAGAAATTATTCGTCATTTTCAAATCCACTATCTACGCTCAGAAAAAAGGGTTTAAAATCTCTTAGGATGGATCAATGTGAAGAAAACTTCAACGAAATTAATAAGAGTGTTGTCACCAAACCTATAGCTACACTAACCTATAATGGATAAGGTATTGTGATATATAATGTTTCATTAAATAAGGTATTAATATGTGTTCTTATGATTTTTTTAAGGAAATACCATATGCCTTATGTCCATTATTGACCCATGAGAAAAAGTACTCAACACATGATCTAGAATTATTAGTGGTAATATTTAAATTAATGATTTATTAGAATATATTTATAGAAATTAGTGTGATATATATTATTTATAACAGATTAAAATATATAATTAAATACAAGGAGTAGAAATTATTCCAAAGGAGATGGTTTGATTTAATTCAGTAATATTATTTCTAGATATATTACCATCCAAGGAAGGAACAAAGGTGGTTGATACTCTAATAAGGATGGATCATATTTCCATGTCCATAATGAGGGTTGAAAGAGATCCAATATTCATGGATTTTCAAAGTATGGACATGGAAATCATAATGGATGAGATAATATCCTACCTTTAACAAATTATTTTTCAGCCATCCATCTATTTTAAGATCAAGGAGGGAAAAGGAGTATATAATGTGACAAAATTAGGTAAGGAATATTTCAATGTATGACTATAATAATGATATAATTATAAGATTCCATAAAATAATATGTGCCCCATCAATAAAAGAATTAAAGAAGTAGTTTTTGGATGATGAACATAACTCATGATTATCTATCCATCCTAGAAGAACAAATATGTATAGATATCTCAAGGAGTATTTCGGGTGTGACAATATAAAGAGGGATATTCAGAATCTTATATCATGATGCTTAGTCTTCTAGAAAGTTAACACAAAAATAATGTAAGCCTACGATGATGGTTTAATAATTACCTGTACCCATATTGAAATGGGAGAACATCACTATGGATTTTTTTGGTATTCCCATGAACAATAATGTCTATAATTCCATTTTTGTTATGGTTGATCAACTTATGAAGTTGGAACACTTCATTATTATTCGAGATGAGTTCTCATTCCATAAATATTCAATGTTTTTTATAAAGTGGAACGTCTACATGATGTACCAATTTTGATTTTATATAATAAATATTTTAGGTTTATATCAATGTTAAAGAAGATTATTCAATAGTTATTAGATATGTAGGTGAGGTTTAACACAACTTCTGGAAGATTGTTTTTAGGTATTCCCATAAACTCTAATGACTATAATTCTTTTTTGGTTATGGTTGATCAACTTATGAATTTGGCACTCTTCTAATATGTTGGAATGAAGGTGGAGAGTGAAACTATTTGGGACCTAATCTTCCTAAATTAGTGACACATAATGTTTAAACCATTCAATAACATATTAGATGAACAAAAAGTTGATAAAAAAGTTATTTTGATAATCATTACTGATATTTGGAGTTTAAAATTAGAGATAATTTATTCATTTTGATATATCTATAGAAGAGTGTAATGATATTTGAAAAGAAGGGAAAATTGATCCCCAGATACATCAGCCCCTTAGAGACCCTAAATCCTGTGGGGTAGTAGTATATCACCTTTCAGTTTCACTAAATGCATCACAAGTGTGTAATGTGTTCCATGTATCACTTTCGAGAAAAAAATACAAAATACATCACATGAACTATAACATCCCCAAATGATAAAGGGATAAATGACTAAATGATATGACTCATGTCAACAAGGTACACCTTCCTTTTTAAGATCCTTTCCGATTAGAACTCCACAGTTAAGCGTGCTTGGCCTGGAGTAGTGATCAGGATGGGTGAACTTCAGGGAAGTTTTCCAGGGTGTGTGTGAGTGAGAACAAAGAACACATGAAATGACATGTGTTGGCCTATGGGGACTATCATTAGTCAGATGACCCATTCTGGAACGTGGGTGGACCCTGGGGTGGGTCTCACGTGTCTGCGGGGCAACTGGTGGTACCTGGTGGGCCAGGTCCCGATGACCATGTTAAGGTGGGGTGTATGTGCTGTCACAAGGGCCCGGTTGTTACATTTGGTATCAGAGGTGGTACACAGCCTTAAGTGCAGCGTACTTCCTGGGTTAAGATGTTGGGCCCACAACGAGGGCGTTGTTCTCTAAAGGTGGGGGGGTGATTGTAACATCCCCAAATGATAAAGGGTTAAATGACTAAATGATATGACTTATGTCAACAAGGTGCACCTTCCTTTTCCGGAGCCTATCTGATTAGAACTCCACAGTTAAGCATGCTTGGCCTGGAGTAGTGATCAGGATGGGTGACCTTCTAGGAAGTTTCCTAGGGTGCGTGTGATTGATGAAAAATCATAAAGGAAAGTAAATGTGGTGGCCTATGGGAACTATCATTAGTCAGATGACCTGTTCAGGCACGTGGGTGGACCCTGGGGTGGTCCTCACGTGTCTGCGGGGCAACTGGTGGTACCTGGTGGGCCAGGACCCGACGACCATGTTAGGGAGGGGTGGCTGTGTTGTCACCGAAACCCAATTGTGACATGAACTAAACTCAAAGTTTATACACATGGAGTATGAACTCTATTATGAGGAACAACTGGTAGAGTTTTTGGATCATAGAGATAAAATTATACTAAAATACCACTCACCTGGTCAAAGTTCTATGGTGAAATCATATGTCCAAAAAATATATGTTGGTGGACCCTGGGGTGTGTCTCACATGTCTTCGGGGCAACTGGTGGTACCTGGTGGGCCAGGACCCGACAACCATGTTAAGGCGGGGTGTATGTGCTGTCACCGGGGCCCGGTTGTTACATTTGGTATTAGAGGTGGTACACAACCTTAAGTGCAGCGTACTGCCTGGGTTGAGATGTAGGGCCCACAACGAGGGTGTTGTGATCTAAAGGGGGGTGATTATAACATAACGAAATGATAAAGTGTTAAATGAATAAATGATATGAATTATTTCAACAAGGTGCAACTTCCTTTTTAGGAGCCTAATTGATTAGAACTCCACAGTTAAGCGTGCTTTGTCCTGGAGTAGTGATCAGGATGGGTGACCTTCTAGGAAGTTTCTTAGGGTGTGTGTGATTGAGGAAAAATCACGTAGAAAATGACATGTGTTCGCCTGTGGGGAATATCATTAGTCAGATGACCTATTCAGGCACGTTGGTGGACCCTGGGGTGGGCCTCACGTGTCTGTGGGGCAACTTATGGTACCTGGTGGTCCAGGACCCGACGACCATGTTAGAGAGGGGTGGTTGTGTTGTCACTAGGACCCAATTGCAACATGAACTAAACTCAACTTTTATACACATGGAGTATGAACACTATTATGAGGAACAATAGGTAGAGTTTTTTGGATCATAGAGATAAAATTATACTAAAAATTCCACTCACCTGGTCAAAGTTCTATGTTGAAATTATATGTCCAAAAAATGTATGTGGGAACCCAAAGATGTAATGAAAAAAATGTGTCCTAATTTTTTTCAATTGAGTAATAAAATTTAAAGGGAATTTTTTTAGTAGGGGTAGAATGTAACTCCTCATATTTTTAGTGTGAAATTATATTTAATAAACCCCATTTTTAGATAGTTTTTTACAATGAACACTAAAAAAATCAATACTTACTTATTTCATTAAAGTAAAACATTATGATATAAAATGAAATAGATTACAAGATTATTTAAGTAAACATAATTAGTAAAATTACAAAATAAATAAAATAAAAAAACATAAAAATACTCAAAGGTTGAAATTATCATCATCTTGCTCTACTTAGAAAACCATACCATCGATGATAACTAGAGAAAGAATACAATATTTCAAAAATATAAAAAGAATATTTATAAAAGGAATAATACAATGATATAAATTATCTTTATGAGATATGAAATTTTATATATAGAGAGGTAATATGAGTGTTATATGCATGAACTGTGGTTATATGCAAATTGTTATATGGTCATTGTTTTCTGGTAGTTAGGTATATACGGTTTTTGGGATTATATGGTCATTAGGTCTATATCCTTATTTGATATAAGAAGGATAAAAGATATAAATTATATGCTTAGTGAAAATGGTTTTTAATAATCAGTCAAAATATAAACATTATTATCTAATCATTGATTTGGTCAGTATAAATAGAATTAATCACATTGTGGGATTTATTTATAAATAAATATGTTATGGAATCAAGTAGTAGATGTATAATATATGAGGCTCACTTATCCAAGATTAGGAAGGACGTAATTTTATTTGGGTTTTCCATTGACAAAACTCAAGATGAACTTCACCAATTAAGTATTTAGAGGAATCATCTATGGGATAAGTTCAAGATTGTGGAAATCATCATGATATTTATGCTAGAAAATCACCACTTCCCACAACAACCATGTCATCTCTCACCCTCAGGGATTAAAAAATGTCCATGAGGGATTTTTATATAGAATTTAAGATGATATTAATATATAATTATTAATTTAATAAATTATATTGTAAAATAAATTATGTATTTTGGATTATTAGTTTTATTAAAAACGTTTTTATATATTTTACAATAATAGAAAAAATGTATAAATTGAAAAAAATATCCCACTGGTAATATTGAAGGTCATAATTTCATTTAAACCATTTAGAAAATGTTTATCTTGAACGATTTATTTAATGGGTTTCAGTTTTACCTCTACCTATTTTAATAAGTGAATTAGTCATTAATCTTTCTCTATTAATAGGTTAATACCTTATTCTTCTTATAAAATGTCCAAACCATCTTCATATAGTCATAATTTTCATCTCATAAATCAGATCCCCTCTAATTTGTTATTCTATACGTTTATTTATAATCTTGTCCATATTAGTATATCCACATGTCTATCTTAGTATTATTTATTTTTTCTCCCTTATTCTTAATTAAAGATGACCCATTAATGGATAATAATTACTACCATATAGAATTGATTTTATAATAATTGTACTATAAAATTTACCCTTCTATGTCAAAATTTTTGTTGACGATAGAGCACCATTGAATAATTTATTCGTTTTATACATCTTGTTCAAATCATATTAGATAAATATTCATTAAAATCACCATCACATTGAGAAAAATACAATAAATATAAAAAAAATAAAATTTTGAAATAATTTGTTCTCTCAATCTTATTTCCATAACATTACTAGACAATAATTTTCTAAAAATACTCTTTATATATTATGTATTATCCCTATTAATATAGAAACATTTGGATTATAAAGGATCTCCCAAAATCTATAACTTTTAATAGACAACCTCTTTGGATTCTACAATGAGAACAATATCATACCAACAAATATGCAATTATGTATCTCATCTTGAATATTCATTGTATATTTATTTAATTCTAAAGTGAACGTTATGAGATTAAAATGAACCTTTATGTAGTTATATTGAGACAAGGAAGTCTAAAAAATCACCTATTTTATCTTTAACTTGGGTAAAACTACATTTATACAGGTTTTGGATGAATTTAATATATTCCACATGCACACATTTAATTTCAATAACTTTATATAAAAACTATATTAGAACTTTATCATATTCCTTCTCAAAATAAATAAAACCATATACAAATCATTGAATTATTTCCACAACACTCCATTAGACATATAATGAAATAAATTGATTTTATAGTTGAATGTCCAAACATAAAAACAAATTCACTATCTAAAACATTAGTTTCCTTTTGAATCCTATATTCAATCATTCCCTCACAAAGTTTAATGGAATGAATCGTAAGTTTAATGCATTTATAATTCTAATAAAATAAGTTGTCTCCTTTAATTTTATACATATGTAATAGAGAAATAATCATCTATTAATTTATAATTTTCTATCATTTCACAATCTCATTAAATAACCTACTGATCCAATTAGTACCCAAATCCCAGAAAATATTTCTTCTGTTCAATACATATGTTATCTAACCTATCTTCATAACCAATTTATATCCATCTTAAAGCCTCTTCAACCTCAAAAAGATGAACATTTATATAAAAGATATAATTGAGTTCCTATATACTAATAATTAGATTAACTATGTATAATCCACACATTTTCTCTACCTTGATGAGATTTTTAATGTAACACCCACATATTTTTTTAAAATTTATTTAGAATTAAAATGTGTATGCCCTTCTTTTTCTGTTATGCACCATAATTCATATGAAACTATATATCCTCGCTCACTACCTCTAGATAAACTATTGATTTTATTTTAAAAATATTAGTATTTAATGAATGGTATACTTACTCAAAAAAATTAAGATTTACCATAAACAAAATATTTCATATCCTATCTATGATAAAAAGATATTGATCCCATGAATCTTTATTACTAAAAAATTATAAATATTTAAAACACTATAGTTTCACTTTATCTCTTAGTTGAACAATCTCATTCCACTTCCATAATTCTTTTAGTTTTATAAAAAACCATTTTTAATAGTCCTAGAATATAAATGGAAATATTTAGAACACTTTTATCCATTTCATTCCATATGTAATCAGCAATTTGTTGAACTCCCCATCCCACTTTTTTCAAATGTCTTTTCTTAAATTTTATTATAATTTAATATTTTAAGTGGCAACATATGATTCTAAATTTCTTTAATTATTTCATATTTCTCTAATATTTAATACCACATAGGTCTAAAATAAATAACCAATGTTGGGTTTCAGACTTTCTCTATGTATAACCTTAAAATCATTAATAAATCATCCATATGACCTTTTTACAAATAAATAATAAATTTTTGATCTTGTGACTCCAATTTTATAAGAATTAAGATGTTCTTCTAGTTTTCTAATGAAAATATTTGATACCAAAAAATCAAAACTGTAGTAAAATTCTAAGTTAGATAATCCTTCATAATTTACTACAACCAAACTAAACCCTCTTTGGAAATCTAGGCAATCACTATAATCCTTTCCAATATTTTCATTTAGGTTCTCACATATAAATATATCATCATGTTTTGTAAAACTCTGAATCAAAGATTCTAAATTTACCTAAAAATAACACTTATGTTGTACATAAAGACCAACTTGATGCACATAAACACTAAAAATGTTTAATGTCACATTTTCTACAACTATACTGGTGGTCATAATTCCATATCCTAATCTTACAATGTGTACATTATCTCTTAATATCTTATCCACCATAATAACAACACCATTTTTAGTCTTTGTTTTACCTAGGTACCAAAGTTTTTAATAGGTGATATCTAATAATTTTTCCTTTTCTCCCACCCATTTAGTATCTTTTAAAAACACTGCACTAATCTATCTTCTAAACATATTATCTACCAATTTCATTGAATTGGATATCAAATTTCCAATATTCCAACTACCATCCTATGTTTCTGATTTTGGACTAGCTTCCTTAACCCCACATCTGTCTAGAAAGGCATGAATACACTTTCTCATTTAACACTACATCATTCCGTTGATGTAGTGGATCTAGCTCATTTGAAACTTCATTTGAGAAATGAATTGCATTGCTTCCGAGTAATGACCTCGTATTAGAATATTAAAATATTTGATCTATGTCATTACAACATTAAAAAAATGTGTTTAATTAAATTTGCACTTTTATAGAATGAGATTTATTTAATGTATTAATAAAAATTAAAATATTTTTCTAATACGAATTGATTGATTAAATTATATGAATTATTAATTTTAACGAAATATGAATAATATTATTTAATGTTAAAGAAGTCATTTTACAAACAGTTTTTTTTCTATATTTTTTTCCTTATCATAATAAATTAAATAGATAAATATTAAATAAATGTTCTAATTAAATTTCTTACTTATATATATAAACAAATAAATAAATATTCATTTAATGATTATTTCTTTGTAATAAATAAGATTAAATAAATTTTTAGGCTTGGAAATATTTTTTTAATTTTTTTTATATCTTATGAATTTATATTTAAATATTAATTTTAATAAAATTATAAATTTTATATTTTAAAAAATAATTTTATATTAGAAATCAGCATGATGTTATTTGGTAATAAGGTAAATTTTATTTGTGGCCAAAAATAATTCACTAAGGTAATAATTAAAAAACAATAAATAAAGGTTTAAATGAATAAAAATGTTTAATCAATGATTCAAATCCTAAAATATCTCAAAATTATCTCCAAATTGTATATATGAAGTTATGCATGACCCATACCCATTTTTTTTCTTTATATCAACTTTCCAAGTAAAATGGAATCCCTTACATATTAAGGAATGTTTATTTGTCAAAATTCCACCAAATCTCACCTATAAAAGGAACCCTCCTCTACTCACCTCAAAGAAAACATTTCATTTGATTTAAAATTGAATATATACCAAAATTATCTCCCTAAATTTTCAATCCCATTTTTGGAACTTATGGTCACAAGAGTGAGTCCCACTCATTCATTTCATAGAGGCTCTTTGAGAGAAGATTTATGTATTCAATATAAGTGTCATCATATTTCTAATAATTTTTCATTACCTTATTCATAATACTATTGAATATAATTTACCACATAAATCACATGTCTTTTAAATCAATACATTTTTATGATAGTGTTATTATAACAACAGAATAATATGTTCTTATTCATTCAATTATTATAACACATTCTTGTTTGGGTTAGTTTAAACACCTACATGAATAAGGTTCAAAACATTCCACCAATAATGATTCATAGAAATTAAATAATTTTAATATATCCTAAAAATAACGTTAATATGTTTTCATAAATTTATAATAGTAATAAATATCAGTATAATCATTAATAATATCAATTCTTTTTATTGAATCAAAATTTGAAAAAAAAATGTTTTTTTAATATTCCTCATAAACTGGAACTGTAACTTCCTTGAAATGGCCATGTGACTCCAAAAATATAACAAAAATATATATAAAATACCTATGATCATTCTAGAGATTATTGATACTTGATAAAAGAATAAGGATCATAACCACCATGCCAAAGAAAACATGGAACAAGCAGGACTATTACCACCCAAATATTAATTTTAACAAATAATGATAAATGAATGGTTAATAAGAAATTATAATTGAAATTAATTAAGGAAAATAAATATTAATAATATTATAATATATATTAATAATAAACCTAATTGGATTATATAGGGAGTTATAACACATCCTACCAAGAAGGCATCTGAGGTAAGGGTTTTGTTTACTCAATTTCAATTTCACCATTTCATAATATTTCTTCTTTAACAATATTATTAGAAGTTTTTTATTTTATTAAATGTAAATATTTCATATGGTATTTTATATTTTCACAATATAATTTTTATTTTCATATCATAACCTTATTCCTCTATTAATTCCTTACTTCAAAAATATGATGTTATTAAGACTAATCCGTATCCACTCAATTATCTATTTCTCTTCTATATCCATGTTTTTTTTACCAAAATACACTATTTTTTTATTTTTAATGGTAAATATGTTTTATCTCCATTACATAAAATATTTCATTTTAATTTTTTTAAATTAAAATTCTTTTTATATATGTGGGTTTCTTAAAAACTATCAATAGGGATTATAAATGTATTTCTATCCATTTTTGTATATTTTTCACCTTCCAATTCAAATTTTTTATAACAAAAAATTATTTTCATGGTTTAATTATTGGAAATTCTTTTTTAAAATAATTTTTTAGAATTCTACTTTTCACCAATTGAAATTTATTTCAAAAGTGACTTATAATTCCATTTTTAAAACAACATCAGGGCTTTGAGAAAACCATTTTTATGTTTTTTAATCCATTTTCCTCTATATACCTTGATTATTTGTCTCTTATAGAGTAAATATTTATGTATCAACCTATAAATTTGAATATGATATACATATCTTGGGAGATAGATTTTTGGAAATTCTCTATTATAATTCTTGATTGTTAAATAGGTGACACCATTTTAAAAGGATAAGTAACCCATTCTCTTTTCACGGGTTAATTAATATTTGATGCATGATTAAATTAATCTGGAAAACATATTTTGGGATTATCATCATGTGATAGGTGGGTCCAAATTTATATTTCCCACAAATTCATTGGATAATGCTTTATATCTCATGAAATTACTATGATATGTGAGTAGAAATTTTTAATCCTCTATGTTATGGTATTCAGATAGTAAAATAAGATCCACCATGTTATGGCATAGTGGTAGTGAAACCTGATCCACTATGCTCTGACTTCTATGGTGGTTAAACTTGAAATATGTTATTATTATCTATTCTTAATCTTATTCTACATTTCCTTGTTATATTTCCATCGATCATGACTATAACCTCATCTTTCCACATTATAATGCCATGATATATGTAGTGAATTCATGATTTATATTTTATGGTATATAACATCTCAACATATTCTTCCTGTTATGGTCATTATTTTATTTTAGTTTTTCGTATTTCTAATGTTTATCTCAGTTTTCTACTATTGATTCTTGGTTTTTATTAATTTTTAGAGCCTTTATATAGGTCTATATTGAAGTTTGTTTTTAATTTGAGAGGTCAGGACGTGTCCCGAGAGGATATATTAAGAGTGTACTTGGGATTGTATTTAGAAATGATATAAGAGGTCTGACTACTTTTCAATGAGGTCCACTGGATAGCCAGTGGAAGGATGGAAATAGGGGATTCATATAGGAAACCCACTGTCTAGCCAATGGAATCCCCCGATTGGATGGTTGGGTTCCCAGGCCAACATACATTCTCCTTGGCACTACATGATAACTAATATGAGGAAATAGTTAGTCGATGATGTTGTTATGGGAATGTAAAGTAAGGGTTGTATCATAATTCCTCCACCCAAAATATCCATTTTATTTCTCTAATCATCTCTCTCAACCATAATTTAATCCATTTCACTAAGGGGACCATCTTGGGGTGGGTTTTTCCCTTCCAAAAATGAAACTTCATGAATTTAATTTTCATTTGTCGTATTTAATCTATTGTTGTAAGTGTAATATTGATTCACTTATGGATACTCCTTTCCTATTTACTCTCTTGATAGTGTAGTGGATAATTTTGTTGTTGATGGATCTAGATATTTATTTGGTGATTTTTTGTTCTAGGATTTCTCCTTGACTGATTCTATCCATTTAAACTCTCCTTTTTAGGATCACATGTCGGTGATTGATGATACCTTGATTACGGTTGGTGGTTTCAGATGGTAATTTATCTCAATTTAGACCTTTTATTCTGGTTTATTTTCAACTGTATTTCTAAATTAAATCCAAATATTTTTTTGAGTTCCTTGATTAATGCTTCCAAAATGTAATGGTGTATTTGTGTTGAACCTCTTGGGTTTGAATTTTAAAATACTATGTCAGTTTTTGGAAAATGAATTTTTATTTAAATGAATTATTTAAAGAGTGACTTTGATATTGATTAAATAAGGAATGAAATGATTTATGAATTTGAAAATAAATGAGTTCTTTTGAAAGCATGTTTTTTTATGAAAAGCATTTTATGTTGATTTTGAAATGGAATTTAATGTTTTGAAACATGGAATTTGTACCATTTTAAATGATTGATTTAAATGATTTGATATTTACTTAATTTATTGATATCACTTAGTATTATTTATTAACATTAAGTAGATGAGAGTCTTGTTAGTAATGTGGGTATTTCATGACAAGCACACTAGGTATCTGTTATCTTCACCTTTGCATGGAATGATGATGACAGTAATACAAAAGTTGATGAGGGTGGGGAGTTCAATCATTAGGGGGGGCTTATATTCCCCCTAGGTTCGAGATCTAGTGATGTATTCATACCTAGAGCCATTTTTCAATGATATATGTGAGGATAATTAGGTCTTTATTTAGCTAACCCAATGCATTATAACCATGGTACTATTCTTTAAAATGATTTATAAATTACAGTGTTTAAAAAAATCATTATTAATTCCTATTTTTATAGAAATGTATATTCCTGCCTATTTGATAGAAATGCCCTTTTGTTCTTGTTTTATAATCTCTATTGAATTTATTTGAAAATAATGTTTTATTTTGAATTGTTTAACACCACACGGTTTCATAGTACGTTATCTCTTTAAAGTAATTCAATATCTTGCACCTCACACAAAACCGAGTTCAAGCACATGACGACTTATCAAAATAGTTGTTAAAAATAAATTATGAATATTATTAACTGAATTTTGAATTGTATATATTCCATATAATTTTAACATCCATATTATGTGTTTCTTAGACATAATATAAGAAAAAATTCATTTTTTTAGATAGAGGAAGTATTTTTTTAAAAAATGCAATTTTTCCGCCTTTTAATGGGGAACCCTTTTTAAATACAATATTTGACACTTTTATATATTCAATTTAACAAAATAAACATGTTATTTACAATGGGGAAATAACAATTTAGTTTTTATAAATTTTTGGTGTTTTTCTAATAACTTTCATTTTTGGGTGAATAGTGAATAATACTAAATATTAATTGAAACCATCTTATTTAATAAAAATAATTTATAGTGTTTAGTTATAAATTTTAATGGTTTGGAAGTTTAATTAGATTTTATTTTTACCATTTAATCTAATTCTGGTTATTGTAATCAATTTCACTTTGAAATTATACATAAACAAGTGTCAATCTTTTGATAGTTATTGTTTCTTAAAAACAGACTATTTTTTTAACAATGGGAATTAATTTTAAATTATTTAATACAACTTCAATGTTTTTGATATGGTAAAATAGACATCATTTTTTAATTTGGAATATCAATTATATCTTAGGCTGAATTTTTGGTAATTTTATGAAAAACTCCATTTTTGATGAATAGTAAAACCACTTAGTAGTAGTTAAAAAACTGAAATTTTAAATTAAATAAAATTTTACCACTTCTGTGAATTTAATTTTGAAACTCCTATATACATGGATGTTATTAGTAATTAAAATTCGGTTCAATAAGATGATTTTTTTTTGATTAATAGTAACTTTTGACTTTTGTTTACCCCGGATAAAGGTAAATAGGGTAATTCTAGGTAAAACAAATATTATAATAATAAAAAATTACCTCAACACTTTTCCTAACCTTATTGGAAGAGTTATGGCCGACCATCATAATCCTTGGGTCGATTTTGAGACTTCAAAGATCCACATAAGAATTATAATGACACATTATTTTAATTAACTTAAAGTAAAGACAAAAATGACAATAACAAATATCTTTTAGTATATCAATTTTTACATGGGGTTATATATGTCATCTATTCGACTCTAAATATTCATCATAATTTTAAAAACATTTCCTAGGTAATTGTATTTTTTTATAATTTTTAGACATCAAATAAATTAAATTATTAATGACACAATAATGATGAAGTATTTACCTCATTAATAAATGATTTAAATAAATACGATTATTCATATAAAAAATATCCCAAACCAATCCAATTCTTATTGGATGATATTATTTAGAACATGAGTCATCTTATCTTCATCTTTAATGAGTTTTGTACCTTTTTAAACTGAAGATAAGTTTATAAAAAAAATAACATTTTCAAACATTCCTAAAGATCCCCTCGTCTTGCTTATAAAAGGACACCACTACTAACCCATTACTCACACCTCTCAGGCCCATTGGATCATCCGACCCCTGCCCAAATAATCTCTCAAGATCCATCTCTTCCACCTAGAAGACTTACCTTAGGTAGATGTCACTTCAAGAAGTCCTTTTGGTTCAAACCAAAGGGTGTTACCCTAATTTAAAGTAATGATTTCTCTTAACTTCTTTTCTATTATTTTACTTCTCCAATCCTTATAATCTTTTTATCCATTTATTTTATAAAAACACTAGTATTCAAAATATACTAGTATGATGTTATGGGAATTATTTGAACTAAAATTACACACACCTCCATCTAAAGGGTAAAAAACATATTGTTTCTGTGGATGGAAAACTAACGCCTCACGAAATGATGATTGTTTAATTATCTCCTACCGCCTCTCATGGTGGCCATTAAAATAGAACTATATTTATATATGATATATATTATGTTTATTTTTTCTTTATTGTTATGTATTTTCAAATTATATCATACCTTCATTTTTTCTATTATGGGTAAAATGCGATAATTTCATTTGAGGAAGTGCGGACTACCACCCCCTAAAAGTGAAATGAATCATTAATTCCATATGTGGGAAATATAAAGGATGAAGTTAATGATATTATATATGATATTATACTAGAATTATAATATACCCATGAATTATTATGTTTTATTTCTATTAAAATAAAAAATAAAAATGAAATTAGCATTCATGCATACGTACGACTTACCATCTCCATGAACAGTGCATTTCATTTCATATATCCAAATGTTTTTTATAAGTTATAAATGAATATATATACTAGATATATGATATATATGTTATATGTAAATTATTTATATCATTCTAAAGATAATGGACTTTTGACCACTTGGACAAATTGTAATTATAACAAGTTCATTTTTTACTCAAGTTCCAAACATCGATAAAATAACCAATATGAACTCAAATAATTAACTAATTCTTATTGAAAGATAAGAAGTGATATAAAAGGAAAAATAAACTTGAAAAATTTTCTTAATCAATTAGAAATTAACTTTAGTTTATTATTCAGTAAGAACAAGGAACATAAAAGACAAGTCAGACTTGAGGTAAGGGGTTTCTTATCTCACTTTTAATTCCATGAGATTTCCAGTGTTCACCACTTATTTATTGAATGTGGTGTATTTTTTACTACAATTTGAAATATATTATCATGATTCTCTTTATATTCATGGTATTTTGTGATTCATTTGGTGGTTATTAACTTTTGGTCATATAACTTGATTTATTACAATTTTATAAAGGGTTTTCATCTCACATTTTATTCCTGTGAGATTCATGTTATATTTGCCACTATTTCCTTTTGTGTGGAATATGTACTGCCCATGATTGTTTTCCTTATGGAATATACTTTAATTTATGGTTATTTACATCTTCATTGTATGATCCTTCTTTCATGGGGTTTATGTTTCTTAAGTTACCAAATCGGTAAGGGAATTCCATATTTCAATTTATACTCATTGGGTTTTACGCATACTTCATTGATTATTTAACCCCCAACATATATATTGACTAACTCCTAGGCTCAAAAAATAAGATAAAGGTGATGAATGATAAGATCCCCAGCAGTGGTGACCATAGGGAAAAGAAACCTCAATTTACATCATACGGTAAATATGGAAGGTGATACCCAGGAAAGTGTCTCAATGGAATAATGAAACGATTTATGTGTGAGAAATAAAAACATAAAGTAAATAATTTCAAAGGAAAAAATGAAGATTACTATGGAAGAGAATAAAAATTGTCCCAATAATTCATTTAGAGTCATCTACCGTAAATGTAGGGGACCTATCCATTACCCGAGTGAATGCCCTATTCTATTGGATATCTTCCTGGTCAAGGAAGAAGCTATGTGGAAATAAATGGTTGGATAAATTTTCAAAAGTATTAGTGCTCTTTTTTTATGGGATTACATTGGAGGACATTTCACTTGTATGTGTAACCCTATAGTTTTTCATGTGAAAATGATATTTGAGGAAGAATTATCTTTTCTCTTGTGAATATAGTTATAAATAACCATTTGGTTTCATATGATCCTTGAGTTCGAGGCAATTATAATTATTAAATTTTGGGATGAAAATGCAATGTACGTGATCAAATTTGTGGTTAAACTATGTTATGGTCATTTTGAGGAATTTATCATATTTTTATAATGTTATAAAATATAGTATTTGAAAAAGGAAAACATGAAAACCATGTGACAACATGTCGCGTAGGACAAAGCTGTGGAAATTGAACTCACAACCGTAGTGCGACTGGGATTTATCACCTACCACTGGACTACGTGAAGTCTCTAGTTAGTGTGACTAATTTATTTTAGTTAAATTATTTTATTATGTTGATATCAGACCATGTATATTATCAAATGGATATCCTTATTATAGGAATATTATTTGGTGATTAAGTGATAAATGTTATTTTCGAAGATGTTTTCTCTATTGGGAACAATATATGCCTAAGGAAAATAGAATACTCTAGTATTTAATTTGAGGGGTAATGGTGGAAATTTTTGTATTTTTTTTATTGTGGATTTATAGAGATTTGGGTTATTTTATGGAAATTATTAACCTATCGTAGAGAATACGTGATTAGGTTAATTGCTTTTAAGTATGTGACTTTAAGAGTAGTCAATGTTATTTGGAGATACAATTTATCATGGAAGACTATGTAATCAAAATGTTCTGAGTTTTGGGTTTCAATCATATATAAGATTATATTGAATTATTTTAAGGACAATTGTTCATTGAAGGGTATTTTTTGACCTTTGGTTATTGTTTGTTTAAATTTTGGAGATTATGAAGTAGTATTTATTTCAATAATGGATTGTCCTTTTTAGGGAAAATATGATCATATACTAACCATTTTTTATTGGATAATGTTTAATGATAAGGGAAATATATAGTTCATCCTTTGTGTATTATGTGATTCTCTATAAGTTGATTCTATCACTTCAGGTGTAACCAAGTAATCTTGAATACTCATCATTTGAAGAAAAGATGAGTTTGTGGTAGAAATTTATTAATGGATGAAACTATACATGTAAAGTAAGTATATATCCTTATACTCTTGGTCAATATCATAAACAAATTCATCAGCATTATTAAAAGGCACTTAAAATAAAAACATTGTTTGTTTACTTTTCCTACTGGATAATCAAACACCTTTCAACCCATCACAAGTTTATGGATTTCAAATCGTGAACATTCTCCTAATAATATTCTCGATCACTCCCCATAAAAACTTGATGATTTATTTTCTCTTAAATATCCATGTTTTCATACATGGAACCCAGGTATGTGTTATTTTTGGTAACCTTCACACTTACTATTATTTATTTTAAAATAGAGGCCTCATTAATCTATTTTTGATGTTGGATTTCAACTAAGATATTTTGAAAAGTCAAAACCCAAGTTTTCAATCCTGCGATTAAATTGAGAGGATGCAATTTATTGAAGTAGGGGAGAATATAACACCCCCATGGTTTCATAGTACATTATCTCTTTGAAGTAATTTAATAGCTTGCACCTCACACAACACCGAGTTCGAGCACTCGACGACTTACCAAACTGGCCATTCAAAACCAGTTATGAATATTATTAACTGAATATTGAATGTTATATATTACATATAATTTTAACATCCATATTATTTGGTTCTTATACATAATATAAGAACAAATTCAATTTTTCAGATAAAGGAAGTATTTTTCAAAAAATTCAATTTTACCACCTTTTAATGGAGAACCCTTTTTTAAATCCAATATTTGATATTTTCATATTTTTAATTTGACAAAATATAATTCTTATTTAGAATCATGATATAAAATTTTAGTTTTGATAAATTTTTGTGTTTTTCTGATAACTTTCATATTTTGGTGAATAGTGAAAAAATACTAAATTTTAATTGAAAAAACTTTTTAAATCGAAATAATTTGTATTTTTCAATTATACATATGAATGTTTTGGAAGTATAATTAGATTATAATTTTACCATTTAATCTAATATCTTTCATTGGAATTAATTTCACTTTGAAATTATACATAAACAAGTGACAATCTTTTAATGGTTATTGTTTCTAAAAAACATGCTATTTATTTTAAAAATGAGAATAAATTTTAAATTAATTAATAAAAAATATGTTTTTTTAATATGGTAAAATAGACATAATCTTTTAATTTGTAATATCAATTATATCTTAGGCTGAATTTTTGGTATTTTTCTGAAAAACGTCAATTTTTGTTGAATAGTAAAACCACTTAGTAGTAGTTGAAAACTAACTATTTCATTTAAATAAAAAACTTCGATTTCTGTGAATTGAATTTTTAAAATCCAACAAACAATGTTTTTATTAGTAAGTAATATATGGTTCAATAAGTTGAAAATAATTTTTGGTGAATAGTAACGTTTGACTTTTATTTACCGGGGTTAAAGGTAAATAGGGCAATTTAATGTAAACAAAATATTATAATAATTCAAAATTACCGTAACACTTGTTATAAACTCATTCTATGAGTCATGGATGACCATGGTCATCGTTGGGTCGATTTCGGGACCCCATTGAGCCACTTAATAAAGATAATGACACTTTATTTTAATTAACTTAAAGTAAAGACAAAAATGACATTAACAAATATCTTATAGTATATCATTTTATACATGGGGTTATATAAGTCATATTTTAGACTTTAAATATTCATTAGAAAGATAAAAATATTTCCTACATAATTTTATTTTTTAATAATTTTTAGACACCAAAATAATTAAATTATTTATAACACAATAATGATGCAGTATTTACCTCATCAATAAATGATTTAAATAAATAAGATTAATAATATTAAAAACATATATAAACCAGACCAATTCTTATTGGATAATTTTATTTCAAACATGATTCATCTTATCTTCAACGTTAATGAGTTTTGGACTTTTTTGAACCGAAGATAAGTTTATAATAAAATAACATTTTCAAACCTTCCTAAAGAGCCCTCCTCTCCTTTATTAAAGGACACCACTTCTAACCCATTCCTCACACAACTCAATCCCCATGGCTCATCCAAACCCTGCCCAAATAATCTATCAAGACCCATCTCTTCCACCTAGTAGACTTACCTTAGACAGAAGTAATTTCAAAAAGTCTTTTTGGTTTAAACCAAAGAGAGTTACCAAAATAAAAGGTAATGGTTTCTCTTAACTTCTTTCCTTTTATTTTACATCTCGAACCCCTAAACTCTTTTTGTTCCTTTATTTTATTAAAAAATGTAACCTCAATATACTATAATGTTTTTATGAGAATTATTTGAACTACACTTACACACACTTCCATCTTATGGGTAAAGAACAAACTATTTTTATGGATGGCAGACTAACGCCTCACGAAACGATGATTGTTAAATTATCTCCTACCGCCTATCATGGTGTCCATTAAGATGGAACTGTATTTATATATGATATATATTATCTTTATGCTTCTATATTTTCTATTTATAGCATAACTTTATGGTTTCCATTGTTGGTAAAACATAATACTTTCATTTGAGGAGTGCGGACTACCGCCCCCCTCAAAGTGACATGACTCGTTAATGCCTTATGTGGGACGTATAAAGGATGGAGTTAATGATATTATATATTATATTATACTGTAATTATAATATACCCATGTATTATTATGGTTTAATTACATTAACATACAAAATACAAATGAACATAGCGTTCATGTGTACATACGACTTACCAACTCCATGAACAAGGCATTTCATTTCTTATCTCTAAATGGTATGTACGATTATAAATACATATATATACTAGATATTATATATATATAAGATATCTAAATCATGTATATCATTCTAGAGATAATGGAATTTTGACCACATGGATAAATTTTAATTATAACAAGTTCATTTTTAACTCAAGTTCCGAACATCGATAAAATATCCAACATTAACTCAAATAATTAACTAATTGTTATTGAAAAGTAATAAGCAATATAAAAGTAATAATAAACTTGAAAAATGTTTTTAATAAAGTCTAAATTAACTTATTTTTATTATTCAGGAATAACAAGGAACATACAAGACAAGTCAGACTTTAGGTAAGGGGTTTATTATCTCACTTTTAATTCCGTGATATTTCCATTGTTAACCACTTATTTATTGCATGTGGTGTATTGTGCACTACAATTAGATATATATTATAATGATTATGTTAATATTCATGGTATTTTTTGATTAATTTGGTGCTTATTAAATTTTGGTCCTATGACTCGATTGATTACAATGTGGTAAAGGGTTTTCATCTCACTTTTTATTCCCTTGATATTCATGTTATATTTTCCACTATTTCCATTTGTGTGGTGTATGTACTGCCCATGATTGTGTTCCTTGTGGGATATAGTTTAATTAATGCGTATTTACATCTTCATTGTATGATCTTTCTTTCATGGGTTTTCTGTTTCTTAAGTTACCAAATCGGTAAGGGAATTTCATATTTCAATTTCTACTCATTGGGTTTTATGCATACTTCATTGATTATTTCACCCCAAGAATATGTGTAGAATCACTATTTATTTATTTATGTTGTAATTTCCTCTATACTTTTGGTGGATATACTTTTTAAACACATAATCACTCCACTGATAATTTCTCAAGTCATTGATATGAACTTGATATGGGTAATTTTAACTAAATTTCTATTCATTGAGTTAAACATCCAAGTCGTTTGTGTTGTTTTTACAAGAATATGTGTGAATTTCCTATGATTTAATTACACTTAATATCCAATCATATTGAGTGTATTTATATTTATCACACATAATTATGTCTTTGATTTAACTTTAACCTAAGGATACGTTCTTTATAAAGGAATTCATTTGAACTTACATTCCATTGAGACTACATTGTTGTTATGTGAAGTTAACTTTTATTTGGTGTATATAATGTTCATTGAAATAGTGTATCATGAATCCAATTATTCTCATGGTATTATAATGTTTTCATTACCACAATTATTCTTATTCATTCATCTCTCATTTGATTAGGAACTCAAACTAAAATATCATTTTAAATGTTTTAAAAATTTATTCTTCTAAATATTTCTCATTAATGCCCATGTTTTAAAAATGGTTTTAAGTTTTAATTTATATTGACATTAATGTTGTAAAATTTAAATTCATTTTAAATGTTTCGAAGTGGTATGGGACACTCGGGTTTAAAAATCTATGTTAAATAGCTTGTTGACAAATAGTGAGACTTTTAAATGTTTTCATGAAAAAGGGATATTCCTCTCAAAGATTATTAATGATCATTTTCAACTATTTCAACATCCATTACGGGATATTATTCTTGATCAAGGTAGATTTATTATGATACATATCTTTCATACTTTATTGAAGGTTTTGTGATATGTTTGACTGTGGAAGTGTTATTTTTATATCATTCATGATTTATAGATAAAGTATTGACATTTGATCTGCTAGTTTTAATAAAAATGTTTATGTTTTGTTTAAACCTTTTCATTTGAGGAATTAATTGGACTTAGTAAGTGATGGTGGATCCCGTTATAGCTTCTTGATGCATCAGTAGGTCTAATGAGACAAACTAGTGTCTTGGCACAAGGCCTTGACAAAATCTTATTTGTATTCTTGGCATGAGGCATTGACTATGAGGCTGTGATGTCCGACATTAGGCATTCCATAATTGTCAGATTGGATATTGATATTTCATGTGGTTATCTGACTATTAGAATACCCATGATTATGTATTAATATGAAATTATTTACTCAGACCATATTCCTGCCATAAAGTGTTCATGTTTATTATTTGTAAAGGCATGTGTTATCAATTATTCACCATGACTAATGCTTATGTTATCTTCCACTATATTTCTTACTCTTACTGAGAATTTGAGCTCACCCCTTTCTTATGTTTCATTTTCCTAGAATATGAAGAAGATAGTTATGAGTGAATTTCAGGTATAATCTAGGAAGCATGGATGTTTCTAATGGAATAAGTTAGTGTTTTTTTCAAGTTGTAATGTAGAATGTATGTATATATCTTGTTCCCATGACTAAAAAACTGATCAGTCCTTCGGGACATGATTCCTTATAATCATGCCAATGTATTAAAATAATGCACTGGTTCTTGGATTCTGGGGTCAGGTCATTACAGTTGGTATCATAGGAAGTTTAGTACAAACCATGAAAACTAGATTTAGATTAACTCTAATTAGAGCACATTACCATAAGATATAATTTTAGGATTAGTATAGAAAAAAATCCAATAATTCTGGTAATGTAGATATTTTGTGTATTTTCTATGAAATACATCCTTGTTGGGAAATGAGTAGGTAGAGGTGGATCTGGCACAAATGTACCTAGGAGTAAATACTCCGACAAGGAGTTTTAGGCTTGACCCAGGGAATCCAGGTACACAAAAAAGGTATTTGCTGCACACTTGGTTACAACAATCTCATGGTATATTCTTAGGATAATATACATTTTCTTTAAAAACTAATTTGACGGATTTTAATATAAAATGAGAATAAATGACCTTAGTTAATCCTAAGGTATTTCATATTGAAAATAAGGTTTCCTGATATTCTATAAATGATTTTATAAGTATTGTTACACACAAAATGATTTCTAATTTTAGTAAATGGATAGATACCAAGGAAGTCATAGTAACATTGAGAATGATGTACATGGTGGGAATGGTGGTGGAAATGAGAAAAAAATGGAATGTTGAAAGGTGTAAAAGATATCATGTTCAAGCTAAATCTGTTTTCCAAAAACATGATCAACAACAAATATATTAACTAACTCCCAGACTCAACAAAGAAGAGAAATGTGATGAATGATAAGAGCTCTAGTAGTGGAGACCATAGAGAAAATAAACCTCAATTTCCATCATGCAGTAAATGTGGAAGGAGACACCCAGAAAAGTGTTTCAATGGAACAAAGAAATGATTTATGTGTGGGAAAGAAAAACCTAAAGTAAAGAACTTCCAAGGAAAAAATGAAGAGTACTATGGAAGAAAATAAAATTTGTCCCATGAATCCATTTACAGTAATCTACTGGAAATGTAGGGGACCTAGCCATTACCCAAGTGAATGCCTTATTCTATAGGATATCCTATTGGTCAAAGAATAAGCTATGTTGAAATAAATGGATCGAGAAATTTTTAAAAGTATTAGTGCTCTTTTTTGATGGGATTACTTTGGAATAATTTTAACTTGTATGTGTAACCCTATATTTTTTCATGGGAAAATGATATTTTAGGATGAATTATCTTTTCTTTTGTGGATATAGTTAGAAATAACCATTGGGTTTTATATAATCCTTGAGTTTGAGGCAATTACAATTATTAAATTTTGGGATAAAAATGCGATGTATGAGATAACATTTGTGGTTAAATTATGTTATGGTCATTTTGATGAATTTATCTCATTTTTATAATGTTATAAAATATAGTTCTTGAAAAAGGACAACATGAAGACTGTGTGACAACTTGTCACGTAGGAAAAAGCTGTGGAAATTAAACCCACAACTAGAGTGCGATTGGGATTTATAACATACCACTGGACTACATGAAGTCCCTGGTTAGTGTGATTAATTTATATTAGTTAAATTATTTTATTAAGTTGATTTGGGACCTTATGTATTATAAAATGGATATCCTTAGTATAGGAAAATTATTTGGTAATTAAGTGATAAATGTTATTTTTGAAGACATTTTCTCTATTGGGAACACAATATTCCTAAAGAAAATAGAATACTATGGGATTTCATTTGAGGAGTAATGGTGGATATTTTTCAATGTTTTTATTATGGATTTATAGATATTTGGGTCATTTTATGGAAATGATTAACCTATCAAAGATAATTTGTTATTGGGTTAATTACTTTTAAGAATGTGACTTTAAGAGTAGCCAATGTTATTTGGAGATAGTATTTAACAGGGAAGACTATGTAATCAAAATCTTCTAAGTTTTTGGTTTCAATCATATATATTATTATATTGAATGATATTAAGGACAATTGGTCATTTAAGTGTATTTGTTGAACTTTGGGTATTGTTTGTTTAAATTTTTGAGATTAAGAGTAGTATTTCATTCAATAATGGATTGTCCTTTTTGGGGATCATATGATCATGTACTAACCATTTTAGAATTGGTTAATTTTTAATGATAAGGTAAATATATATTTCATCCTTTTTGGATTATGTGATTCTCTATAAGTTGATTCTAGTGCTTCAGGTGTAACCAAGTCATCTTGAATACTCATCGTTTGGAGAAAAGATGAGTTTGTTATAGAAATTTATTAATGGATGAAACTATACATGTAAAGTAAGTATAACACCTTATACTCTTAATCAAAATCATAAATAAATTCATCATCATTATGAAAAGGAACTTAAAATAAAAACCTTTTTTTGATTACTTTTTCTACTGGATAATCAAACACCTTTTAACCCATCACATGTTTATAGATTTCATATCGTTAACATTCTTTTAATAATATTCTCGATCACTCCCCATCAGAAATTTATGATTTGTTTTCTCTTACATATCCATGTTTTATTACATGGAACCAAAGTATGTGTTATTTTCGGTAACCTTCATACTTAGCTTTATTTATTTATTTTAAAATATAGGCCTCATTAATCATTTTTCGATGTGGGATTTCATCTAAGATATATTTAAAAGTAAAAACCCAAGTTTCTAATCCCAATATTAAATTTTGAGGATGCAATTTATTGAAGTATGGGAGAATGTAACACCCCAATGTTTCATAGTACATTATCTCTTTAAAGTAATTTAGTAGCTTGCACCTCACACAACACCGAGTTCGAGCGCACGATGACTTAACAAACAATCAGTTCAAACATAGTTATGAATAGTATTAACTTAATTTTGAATTTTATAAATTACATATAATTTTTAAATCCATATTATTTGGTTCTTAGACATAATATAAGAACAAATTCATTTTTTCAGATAAAGGATGTATTTTTCAAAAAATAGAATTTTACCGCATTTTAATGGAGAACGCTTTTTAAATCCAATATTTGACACTTTTATATGTTAAATTTAAAAAAATAAATTTTTGTTTTAGAATCAGGATATAAAATTTTAGTTTTGATAAATTTTTTGTGTTTTCTGATAACTTTCAAATTTGGGTGAATAGTGAAAAATACTAAATTTTAATTGAAAAAAACTTTTTTAATCAAAAAAATATATAGTTTTAAATTATAGATTTGATTGGTTTATAATTATAATTAGATTATAATTTTACTATTTAATCCAATGTTTGTCATTGGAATTAATTTCACTTTGAAATTATACATAAACAAGTGTCAATCTTTTAATAGTTATTGTTTCTTAAAAACATGTTATTTATTTTCAAAAAGGGAATTAATTAAAATTTATTAATAAAAAATCTATGTTTTGAATATGGTAAAATTTACATCATTTTTTAATTCGTAATATCAAATGTATCTTAGGCTTTATTTTTGGAATTTTTCAGAAAAACATCAATTTTTGATTAATAGTAAAACAACCTAATAGTAGTTTAAAACTAACTTTTTCATTTAAATAAAATTTTACCATATCTGTAAGTTTAATTTCAAAAATCTGACAAACATGGTTGTTATTATTAAGTAAAATGTTGTTCAATAAGATGAAAATAATTTTTGGTGAATAGTAACTTATGACTTTTATTTACCACGATTAAAGGTAAATAGGGTAATTCAAGGTAAACTGAATATTATAATAATAAAAAATTAACTTAAAATTGTTATAAAATTATTGGATGAGTCATGGCCGACCATGGGAATCCTTGGGTCAATTTTGGGACCCCATGGAGACACTTAAGAAAGATAATGACACTTTATTTTAATTAACTAAAAGTAAAGACAAAAATGACATTAACAAATATCTTTTAGTATATCATTTTTTACATAGAGTTATATAAGTGATATTATCAACTCTAAATATTCATTAAAAATATAAAAAATTTCCAAAATAATGTTATTTTTTTATAATTTTTAGACATGAAATTAATTAAATTATTTTTGACACAATAATGATGCAATATTTACCTCATCAATAAATGATTTAAATAAATAAGATTATTAATATTAAAACAATATCTAAAACTTGTAAAATTATTATTGGATGATTTTATTTCTAACATGAGTAATCTTATCTTCAACTTTAATGAGTTTTGGACTTTTTTAAACCGAAGATATGTTTATAATAAAATAACATTTTCAAACATTCATAAAGAGCCCCTCCTCTCCCTTATAAATGGACACCACTTCTAACCCATTCCTCACAAATCTCAAGCCACATGGATCGTCCATACCCTTCCCAAATAATATATCAAGATCCTTCTCTTCCACCTAGAAGCCTTACCTTAGGCATAAGTCACTTAAAAGAGTCCTTTTGGTTCAAACAAAAGGGAGTTACCCAAATTAAAGCTAATGGTTCTCTTATCTTATTTTATTTTATTTTACAACTCAAACCCCCAAACTTTTTTTGTTCCTTTATTTTATTACAACAAAAGTATCTTGAATATACTATTATGTTTTAATGTGATGTATTTTAACTACACTTACTCACACCTCCATCTAATGGGTAAAGAAGATACTGTTTTTGTGGATGGAAGACTAACGCCTCACGAAACGATGATTGTTCAATTATCTCATACCTCCTCTCATATAGTACATTAATACGGCACTGTATTTATATATGATATATATTATCTTTATTCTTATATATTTTCCATTTATATCATACCTTTATAGTTTCCATTATGGGTAAAATGCAATAATTTCATTTGAGGAGTGTGGACTATCGCCCCCTCAAAGTGATATGACTCGTTAATGACTAATGTGGGATGCATAAAGGATGAAGTTAATGATATTATATATGATATTATACTTGAATTATAATATAACCATTTTTTATTATTTTTTAATTCCATTAACATAAAAAATAGAAATGAAAGTAGTGTCCATGCGCATGTACGACTTACCGTCTCCATGAACGGTGAATTTCATTTCTTATCTCCAAATGGTATGTACTATTAAAAATACATATATATATATATACTAGATATATAATATATATATATATTATATCTAAATTAATTATATTATTCTAGAGATAATGGACTTATGACCACAAGGACAAATTGTAATTATAACAAGTTTATTTTTTACTCAAGTTCCAAACATCGATAAAATAGCCAATATGAACTCAAATAATTAATTAATTGTAATAGAAAAGTAATAAGTGATATACAAGTAATAATAAACTTGAAAAATGTTCTTAATCAAGTATAAATTAACTTAAGTTTGTTATTCAAGAAGAACAAGGAACATACAAGACAAGTCGTACTTGAGGTTATGGGTTTCTTATCTCACTTTTAATTCTATGAGATTTCCATTATTCACTACTTATTTATTGCATGTGGTGTATTTTGAACTACCATTAGATATATATTATCATTATTATATTTATATTCATGTAATTTATTGATTAATTTTGTGGTTATTAAATTTTGGTCCCATGACATGATTGATTACATCATGGTAAAGGGTTTTCACCTCACTTTTTATTTTCGTGAGATTCATGCTATATTTGCCAATATTTCCTTTTGTGTGGTGTATGTACTTCCCATGATTGTGTTCCTTGTGGAATATAGTTTACTTTATGGGTATTTACATATTCATTGTATGATTCTTTTTTCATGGGTTTTATTTTTCTTAAGTTACCAAATTGGTAAGAGAATTTCATATTTCAATTTCTACTCATTGGGTTTTATGCATACTTCATCGATTATTTCACAACAGGATTATGTGTAGAGTAAATATTTATTTATTTATGTAGTAATTTTTACTCTCCTTTCTTTGGATATACTTTTGATACACATAATCACTCCACTGATAATTTCTCATGTCATTGATATGAACATGATAAGATTAATTTAAACTCGATTTCTCTTCATTGAGTTAAACATGCAAGTCATTGGTGTTGTCTTTATAAGAATATGTGTGAAAATCCTATAATTAATTTAAACTGGATATACAATCATATTTAGTGTATTTATATTTGTCACACATAATTATGTCATTTATTTATCCTTAACCTAAGGATACGGTCTTTATAAAGGAATTCATCTAAACTTACATTCCATTGAGACTTCTTTGTTGTTATGTGCCAATTAACTTTTATTTGGTGTATATAATGTACTTTGACATAGTATGTCATGAATCCATTTATTCTCATGATATTATAATGTTTTTATTATCTCAATTATTTCTATTCAAGCATCCATCATTTGGTTAGGAACCCTTACTAAAATATCATTTTAAATGTTTTAAAAATTTATTCTTTTAAATATTTTTCATTAATGCCCATGTTTTAAAAATGGTATTAAGGTTTAATTTATATTGACATTAATTTTTTAAAATTGAAATTCCTATTAAAAGATTCAAATTGGTATGGGACACTTTGGTTCAAAAATCTATGTTAAACAACTTCTTGAAAAATAGTGAGACTTTTAAATGTTTTCATGAAAAAAGGATATTTATCTCAAATATTTTTAATGATCATTTTCAACTATTTCAACATCCTTTATAGGATATTATTATTGATCGAGGTTTATTTATTATGATAAAAATATTTCTTACTGTATTGAATGTTTTGTGATATGTTTGACTGTGGAAGTGTTATTTTAAATCATTCATGGTTTATAGATAAAGTATTGACATTTCGTATACTAGTTTTAATACAAATGTTTATATTATGTTTAAACATTTTCATATGAGGAATTAATTCGACTTAGTAAGTAAAGGGTGGAGACTGTTATAGCTCCTCGATGCATAGGTAGGTCTCATGAGATAAACTGGTGTCTTGGCACAAATCCTTGACAAAATCTTATTTTTATTCATGGAATGAGGCCTTGAATATGAGGTTGGGATTTCCAACATTATTCATTCCATCATTATGAGATTGAATATTGATATTTCATGTGGTTATTTTACTAGTAGAATACCCATAAATATGTATTATTCTTACATTATTTACTCAACTCATATTCCTTCCATAATGTGTTCATGTTTATTATTTGTAAAGAAATGTGTTTTCAATTATTCCCCATTCCTAATGTTTATGTTATCTTCCACTGTATTGCTTACTCTTACTGAGCATTTGAGATAACCCCTTTCTTATGTTTCATTTTCCTATGATATAAAGAAGTTAGTTATGAGTGACTTGCAGGCATAATCTAGGAAGCTTGGATGTTTCTAATGGAATAAATTTGTGTTGTTTTTCAATTCAAGTTGTACTGTTGACTTATGTATGTATCTTGTTTCCAAGACTACTAAACCGATCGGTCCTTTGGGACTTTATACCTCGTAATCATAAAAAGTTATTAAAATAATGTACTAGCTTCTAGATTCTAGGGTCGGGTCATTACAAATTGTAAATAGATTACCATACCATGTTTTATTTTAATTTATGTATATTTGTTTTACTTGTAATGGATTGTTTATAAAATTCTTGGGGAAATCCTACTAATCTAGTTTTGTGCACACCCTACTTTTTTATATGGGAGTTTTTAGGCCTTATTATGTAAAACATAGAAATAGGTATATAATCATTCAAAGGTGGTGGGTATTCTTGATTAGTAGGACCTTATGAGTTGGTTGTGACAAGAGGAGTAATAAATCCACTTGTTATAAGAATATATTATGATGATTCATTTGATATTTTATGTGATTACTCATTTTGATATACCACTTTTGGGATTTTTAATTGCATACTTGTTGTACCTATCTATTGATCAGTGTTTTGGAATTCTAAATATTTAGGTATTCTTTACCCAAATTTTGTATTCTTGAGATTTTATTATGGTGAAATAATTCTATCTTGATTAATTTTGATGCCTGGGCACCAATCATCAGCCCACAAGGATTGGGAATTCCATTTGGGCCATGTCACGATTGATTTAAGTGATGGTTTAATTGGTTATTTGGGATTATTCATGAAAAAGGCTTATCAAAGGGAGATTGTGTCCTTTATTGGATGTTAGTATATAGTTTGGGATGTTTTGGTTGACATAAGACATGATTTTTAATACTCAAGAGGTAGGTTATAAGTGAGTTACTAGCCATATATCATCGTATAGATCCTTTTTAACTATGTTTGGTTGTGAAAAAGTATCATTGAAGAGTTGTTTTTATCTAATTCTAGACTTTTTCAATGACTTGATTTGATATTTGTGTTCCCATGTTGAAATCTTTATTGATAGTGTTAATATTTCTGTGTATCCTTACTAATTTTTCTTTATTATATATTGATTAATTGTAGTACCATACCCCAAAGAGTATATCGAATAGACAGTAATTGGGATTTTATGATGAATTAATATAGTAAAACTTATTAGTTAACCCAAATTTTGTGAATTTTATACTAAATTTTGGCCATTGTTTGGAAAAAGGTCCACACCCTATCTTATTCAGGCTAGAGAGTTGGAATCTCATATGGATGATAAAAAATATTTTGAACAAGAGTTTCCCCATCATAAAGCACTATCATTTAAGGAAACAAACAATCCTCATCAGGTCAAATATTTGAAGATAAATATTGAGTGACTCATTGAGTTTTTAGAGATGCCAATTTCTATTAGGGTGAGATATGCTCTCTTCAAACTTCAAGGGCCTTGAAAGATGTGGTAGGATGCTATAGTTCTAGATAATAAATTAGGAATTGGAATAGAAATACTAAATGAAACTTTTTATGAAGAAATTATATCTAGAATAAATGTTATTAGAAAAGTATATGGAGTTTCTAATCCATTGTCAAGCTAATTAGACAATAACTCTATATACTAATAATTTTACTGAACATGCTTAGTTATCACCAAAGTTTGTATAAAAAAATACATTTATGGCCTAATGGTTTTGGTTTGGTGTTTGGTTATTTATCAAATCTTAGGTCTTGATAAAGAATTTTACCCTCTATGCTAATTTTCTAGATAGAGCAATGATGGTTGAGTTTGACCTGGTTGGTAAGTCAAGGTTAATGGGAGTTCCTCCTACTCCTAGTATTAGCATTATTTGTTCATTTAAATGGGATAAAATAAATATGTATCTCTCAGTGGAAATAGTAGTAGTGATCTTCAATAATTTACTTTCATCAAATCATATATGATATCTAGTGAAGGATAAAAAACTTGTTTCTAATGTTTCAATGTAGGAAAATTGAAACATTCTTATCAAAAGTAATCATGTGTTTATAGATCATGTGGATTATCAGGTAAATTTTATAGGGTTTTTCATGTTGTTACCACTCCACATAAGGGTATAGAATCATTAGTACCTAGAGTATCTGTAGATCAGTCAGATGATTCAAGAACAATGAGGTTCTATCCACTAGCATTAGGAATGAACCAGCTTCATGCAATGGATAGGTATCTAATGGGAGCTAATGTAGATCCTATGATAGTTATAGGTATCATTAAAAGTGACTCATATTTTGTTACTATTTTATTTGATACAAGTGCCTCTCATTATTTTGTATGATCCCACACTATTGAATTTTTTAATATTCCTATAGAGATCATGCCTTATGTGATTGAGATTACAATGCCTCATGGGATAAAGAAAGAGAAGGTTCTATGATACCCTTCTTATAATATATATTTTTAAAATCTTGATCTGATATATGTATTTTTTTCTTTATATAATACCTATAGAGGCTATTCTCAGTATCAATTGGATGAATTCTCATAAACCCCAAATTGATTGTTATCTTCATGGGTCTCATTTACTATCCTTACGGGGGAGTGTCATGTTTCTTAGGGAGAATGGGACCTAAGGTATAGCCAAGATGCAAATAAAATTCCAAAGTTTTCTAGATATTACCCATGTTATCTTTTGAAATAGAATAGAAATTTTCATGTAGTGAACTTAATCTAATAGAAGATGAGTTCTTAGATGTTTTCTGTTATAATTTTCTAGTTTTCCACCAATGTGGGAGATAGAGTTCTCAATAGACTTATTTCTCAAAACCTATCACATATCTATCACCTCGTACCATATGTTACCTTCTAAACTAATGGATTTAAAGGATCAATTATATGACTTTATATCCAAAGGATTCATCAAGCCTAGTGCATTGAATTGGTTAGTGATAGTTCTTTTTTCTATGAAGGTCGATGAAACCCTTTTCTTGTGTGTTTATTACTATAAGATCAATCACATCGTAGTATAGAATAATTATCAATTTCCCAAATTGATGATTTGTTTGATTAGATGAAGGGGGATAATTAGTTCTCTATGATTGATATTCGGTATGGTTATCTCCATTTTTGGATGAAGGAGTCTGATATCTCAATGTTATCTTTTAGAAGCTGGTATATATATTATGAGTATCATCTTATTTTATTTGGTTTGACCAATACTTTTACTATGTTTATGGAACATGTGAATTGAATTTTCCACTTGTATCTAAATTAATTCATTATGGTTTTCGTGGATAAAATCTAGGTTTACTTTTAAATATAGGAGGATCATGTGTTTCATTTTGAGATTAGTTTTGGACATCTTGAATAATCACCAACATTATTCCTAGATGTGAAAGTGCTAAATCTAGATTTTGTAGGTGAGGTTTTGGTGGAATATTTTCTCATAAAATGTTATCTCATTTGATCTAGAAAAGGAGAAAACATTTATACATTAAGAATAATAACAAAAACAATTGAGATTCAAAGATTATTAGGATCAGTAGGGTATCAGGGCTAGTTCATTAAGGATTTATCTACAATATATTCCCCATCTACTTCTCTCAATTATAAGGTATTTATGTTCATTTATGATTCAAAATTTCTGGCTTCCATTGATGAGTTTAAGTTTCCTTTGACCTCAACTCAAGTGTTTAATCTTTTAGAGGTTTGGTAAGGATATGTGGTATTTTTTTATGAATTAGGTTTAGGTTTTGGATTCATTATTGTATTGAACCATTTCATTTTGTGTTATTAATTTTGAGATAATTTAAACTTTCCATCTAGTGGTTGGGTCATTCATATAATCACTTGTTGAAAGGATGTGCTACGTTTAAACAATTGAAAGTTGAATTTTTAACTCATATAAAAAATTAGTGGGTGAATAATAGCTTAGGTGTTTAGTGGAGGTGTCCTAAAGCTTCTAGGGATGCTACTATAACCACTAACAAGATATTAGGTTCATTAAGAAATGATTTACAAAGGGTGTTTTATTATTTTTGTCCACTGAGGACCCCATGATATTTGTCTACCTATATTGAATATTTGAGGTTCATTAATTCATACACTCTTCTTCTCCAACCTCCATGAGTACCCTTTAATATAGTGTGTATCTAGGTGAGATATATTCAAAAATCCACGTAAGATCCTTCATGTATCTTTAGTCTTAGATCCCATAATCCTCGAATAGTGGGGGATCATTATATCATTTATTAGGGATGACTACTCTAGGTAATCATTAAACATTATGATACGTGGTGTCTTAAATATACTTTAATTTTATACCTTCATGGTCACCTTAATCATCTATTGATTATAGAATGATCCCGATTAAATAATAGGATGAAAATTCCCCCAGATATAGGTTAAATATTCTGAAAACAATGGTCCTTGGATTTGTATGCTGGAGGATGTCATGTGATGATGAAACTATTTCAGTGATGGGTAATTAATTTAACATATGTAACATAGTGATCTATTATATAGTGTTTAGTCTAAATGAGTCAATTTGGATATCAGATCATGCAATTGAATTGGTGATTTTTCATAACACAAGTTCTAGAGTCTGCTAAGAGTAGTCAAACTTCATTGGATGGTGTTCTAACTAAGGTATGTTACTTGGTTGATTACAATTTAAATATATTTAATTTTTAATATTTCTTGTTCCTGTTCAATATGTATTTTATCTAGAATGATGGAAGAGGAGTTCTATAGACCTTTCATAGGTTGTTAGTCATGGTTATAACTAGCTAGTGATATCTGGTAAGTATTTCAAAAAGATTACCTTTCATATTTATTTATGATTATACATATAATTATTTATTTAATTATAATTTAGTTACAATTAATTAATTTTGAATTGGTGGGTGTTAGTTAAAATATCTTGGTGATTGATGGTGTATGAATAAACTTGGATGAAATCATACAAAGTGGCTTAGATTTTATTTGGTTGGAGTTAACCTTGTTTGAGGTATGTGGTACTATGTACTCTACCATATTGTATTATGTATTTTTTATTATCAAAGTTTATGAGGTTCACCACCTTGGGTGAACAAACATTAAATTCAAATATGTGTTTTGAACGACATAAATTATTAATTATTTAATGATCCTCAAGTATTAACTAATTTAAATTACTATATATAATTTAACTAAAAAAAGTTTCAAGTGACACAACAGACCATTGTAAACTAGCATGATGCTGTTCACTGGTGGCCCATGTTCAATCACTAATGAGTTCTTTATATTACATGGAATCCCACTATGTCTATGGTTTTGATAAATGAGACTTAGATCCCACGAGACCATGCTTGATACATGATCACATGTGTGTGCTTGTGTATGCCATGAGATCATGTTTGATGCTTTACCACATGCATGTGTGTGTAGACGATGAGACCATGTATGATTTTTTATCACATGTGTGTGTGTGTGTCTCATGGGACCATATTTGATGTTTGATCATACGTATTATGTGAATGTGTAGCTTGTGGGGAAATGTTTTATGCTTCATCACATATGTGTGCGTGTATAGATAGTGAGACCATATTTGATGCTTGAGCACACATGTGTTTGTGTGTATCCTATGAGACCATGTTTGATTCTTGATCACATGTGTATGTGTGTTCATCCTGTGAGGCCATGTTTGATGTTTGATCACATGTCTGTATAAGTGTCTACTCATACTCATGCTTGAGATTCCTTGATTCTTCATATATATATGATAGCGTGATACGATATTTCTTTACATGATCTAACCTATTATGTGTAAATACAATGACATTAGAGGTATTTATTAGTATTCATAATAGGTGGAATTTCATGATATGGTTATCTTATAGTGATGGATTTCACATTAAATGATATGATGATCATGGAAATGGACATAAACATGATTTAGGGGAATTAAAAAATTGTCTCCAGATTCATTGTAGTGTAATTGAGGGTACAAAAACCTTTTGGCCAAACCTATTGCATAAAAAGAGACAATGACCATGAGTCTAAACTAGTGATCAATGATGATAATCAATGGTCTTGAGACCTATCCTATAATGGAGTTGAGTTGAAATGACCATGTTTTACAATCTGACTCAATGCCTTAAAATTTTATGTGGATAGTTCATGATCATATATTATGTTTATAGGATTGTCCTTCTAGTATGGAGTTGAAGAAGGTGTGTTGAAGGATTATGTTTGAATTATAATTGCACAAACACTCGATATAAGGGTGTTTCTTTCTTATTCATTGGTGATTATATGTTATGTTTTCACATTTTATATATTTCCTATTTAATTTCTACCATGATTTTCACATACACATACACTGAATTTACTGGTTAGGTGCTAGACCTTATTGGTGGTTCCCTACTTAGTTACACTCAAACTTTACTTGGGAAATCATGACACATGTGTTTCTAAGTGGAACTCTCTAATTTTAGGTACTGGATGGGTTAAGGCATAGTGTTGATCATTAAGTGGGGTATCTCACTACATGTCTATAGACTGGGAGGAGGTGATTCTTAAAGTTGGTCATTTAAAAAATTCATAATTTATTTCTTTTATATATTGTGTATATGATTTTCATAGTGGTAAATTAGTGTCATGTATTCAGGTATGATCATTTCTGTCTATTGTTTCAAGATTCATTCATTATGAATGGAATTTTTATTAGTTTTTTATACTCTTATTGTATATTGTTACAAGTTTGGTTATTTATCTATAGTTGTACACTCTAATTGATGATATAGTCTCCCCATGATTCACCATATATGTTCACTACTAGTTCGAAGACACTGTAATTTTGATACGTGTTCCTGAGGTCATGTGGCAATCTGACTCAGACCTGATGACTTTGTTGGGGTGTTACAAATTGGAATCATAGATTGTCATGTTTTCCTTATTTGGAGGAGTTGGTATACAAGTGATATAGGAATGTGTTGAAGCTTATTATTAAACATGGTCTAGTAAACCTTTCTTGAGGGAAGTCAATGTGACTAGGGCATGTGATTTATGTTCTTAGTTTTCAATGTTATTAATAGATGACTTGACAGCATGTGACACACATTGATTTTGAGGTTTTTATTTCATATGTCTTTGACTATTTTCCATATAAAAATAAGAATCACATGCGTTATATTTATCATATAGGATTAACATGAAATATATGCTATTTTTTATGATTGTACTGACAAATGAGGACACCACAACTTTATTTTCAATAACCCATATTGTGTTTTCACATATGATTTCTTGATTATTTTTTATCTGGATGAAACCCTATGCATGTTTACTTCTGATATCTGGTCATGTTAGTCTATATTGTAGTTCACTCGGGTGATTATGATGAAGCCTAAAATATGGAACTACTGAAGATGATGACAATGCAATTCCTATATGTATAAGTAGTGTAGTGTGGTTGGTTAGGTCATTTTTGAGCATTAATTGCCTTATTAAAAATACTATGTGAGTATCCATTAGATAGGTCTAGTAAATTAATGTGAAAAATATATCCCATGTAGAGATATCCATCTTGCACCTAATGAAATTATTTTTAACTAAACTAGGAATCTATGGACCCTCAATTTGGTAAGCCTAAGAGTGAAGTTGTTATAGATGTTCCATAGAGAAGTTACTAGAAGGAATTACATGATTTTTAACCCTTTTTAAATCTTTATTATAGGTTATGTATAAGACCTTTTCGACATAGAATACGACTCTAGTTACTAGTAATATGGTGTCTCACACTATGTAATGGTAACCAGAGTGATAGGTGGTATGTGATGAATCTTGGTAGCAATGGAATTAAAATCCTAAAGAGGTGTTTTAAGAGTGGTGGGGTTTGGTGGTGCTAGATACTTGTTATGTGGAAAGCTGAATAAGTTCGTAAATCTATGCCTAAAGTTTCATGATTTATTGGGAAGTCAATCTGTTTGGGGAAAATATTGGTCTTATCACACCTTATAAAAAATAAATAATGCCTACACATTCATGTTACAGTACTACATAGATTCGGTTGAATTGGAATAATCAGTGTCATAAACTTATCATTGAGAATGTTTTTGGATCTGTAGATAAACCTCGAATATGTAGTGATGGCAGGTCACTGAAGAATTTAGTTGAGGGTCACCATTATAATTAGAAATAGTGTAATTTGTTTTGAATATTTTGGATATTTTTATACTAGAGTTGGATTTTAGCATTTTGAGAGAAAACATCAACATTCAATTTGGCTACCATTGTGTGGTTTACTTGACTTTGACATATGATAGATATTCCATGGTTTTGTGTAGAGGCATTAATAAAGGAATGATACCCTTATGGGTTAGAATGCATAACCCAAGACTAGGCTTCTATAGAATGTTATAAACATGAAGAATAGATCATTTGATGATGGGAATTTTCTTCAGTGAGATCCAGGAGTGTGAGGTGCATAATGTTTCACATGAAAATTTGGTATTAATAGATGATCACATTTATTAATTACATTATATTATGGACTAGTAGGGGGCTAGGTAGAACGATTTGTGCATTATGAGGAAAAAATAAGGATACTCTTATGGTGGATAGCATCGATCTAGTCATGAATGAAAGATCTATATCATAGAAAGGGTCATGTGATTGTGTAATACCTACCATTGGATAACCATAGAGACATAATTTTTTGGCTATGAATTAGAAATGATGTTTTAATTTTGAATTGTGACCCATGTTTTATGCTTGATGGATAATGATGGAACTAAACTACTTCATGTGTATCATTAGACTATTGAAATCTTATTATATATGCCAAAATCAATGGTGGGATCACTTTGATGATCATAGATTAATTAGTTGAGAACACCATTGTTTTTTGAGTTTAAGGGTTTTGGGGAATACAATTTCAATTTTGGATGATAATGGTCTTTTTGGTTGGCATCTGGTGTTCATACATGAAGTCCTGCTAGAAGACCATGATGAGTTTTCCAGAATGAGCATGGACTTGAGGTGGTGAGTTTTCATTTAGGAATGAAATATAGATAAGTACTCTTGGAAGATGATCCTGGAATATTGGGAGAGACGATTGGAATGCTACCAATACTTTATGAGGACAATAAGTTCTATGATGGGGAGATTTTAAAGACCCAGGTCGTTACGTCTTATGAATTGAGAGGTTATTCATACTTTTCATATGGTGGTTGGATCATTCAAACTACCAGGTTTCCATGAAAGATACTTTCTATTTTAAAATAATATATAGTGGTTTGTGGACATAGAAAAAAGATTATTGGCTAACTCAATTCTGAGGTGTTCTGTGGAGGAATCCTAGTGTAGCCATGACAACTGCTATATCCACCATCAAGCCAGTGGGGAAGGAATGAACCTTGAAGTCCAAAAGAACTCACTATCCAAAAAATGAGCTTGAAATGGGTGTTAGGTTCCCCAATAGAGATCTAATAGACCTGACTGTCTAGCCAGTGGGTCATTATGGGAAACACTTTAATATGAGCGTTTTGGACATCATTTCCACCAAGGCCCTATATAGATTTATCTCCCAGGCTCAAATTTTTGACGACCATTCATCAATACCCACTTATACTCCCCCAATGAGTTCTGTTTGATTCAAGTTGGATCTAGGAAATATCAATTGGTTAATCTAGGAAATATATTTCTTTCTTCTTCGGTCTTGGATCTATTCTTCTACATATGGTAGTGGATCATTGTACTATTCATTAGGAACGATTCATCTTGGTAAGACTTAAACATTGCAATACTTTTTGTATCATTTCTCCTTATATTTTATCCCTTCTTGGTTGTGATAATCATATATTGATTATTATCATGACATTGTTTAGATAATTGGATGAAAACCCCACTAGATCTTGGTGGAATTTCCCGATAATGTTAGGGCTTAGATCAACATGGCTAGACGATTTCCCATGACATTCAACACATGTCATTTATGGGTGTTTCAATGAATGTATGTTCTTGGTTTTATCTTATAAGGGTTTTATTTGAATTAAGTTAAATCAGATATCACACTATGGAATTGAAATAGGGATTTTTAATACTATAGTTATGGGAGCGCACTGGGAGTGGCCAAACTACATTGAAATATATTATAGCTAAGGCATGTCACTTGATTTATTTCTTCAAAAGGATACAATTTAATTATATAAAATTATACTTTTCACATTTTCATGTGATAGGTACTTTACCAGGAATAATGTTGGAGGAGTGTTTTAGAACTTCCATGGGTGGTTGGTTGTGGTTCCTGATAGGCAGTGATATTTGGTGAGTCTTTTGGTAAGTATTCCTTACATTTTTTGTTTTAATTTTTCCTATAATCATTTAAAAAATTCTAATTTATTTATAATTAATTTATTTGTATTGATTGGTAATGATTTGGAATCTCGTGGGGATTGATGGAGTCCAAATGGACTTTGTTGGACTTAAAAAAAGTTTTCGGGCTTTAATTGGTTTGAATTTGACATTTCTAGAGGTAGGTGGTCCTATGTTATCTACCCTATGGTATTATGTATGGTTTATTATAATGTGATATGGTTTTCACCACATTCATATATCAACCCTTAAACTCATATATGTGTTATAAACTAATGAATGATTAATTAGTTAACGATCCTCATGTATTAACTAATTAAAGGTTCCATGCCTAATGTAACAAAAAAAGTTCCAAGGGACATGAAGAAGGATTATGTATTATCTTGATTATAACTATTTATGGATTAGGTTTAATCACTAATGAGTTACATATATTATATGATCCCCTTGTGTGTATGGATGTGCTACATGTGACTTAGATAATTTCAGATCATTTTGATGCATGATCATGTGTTTGTGCCCATGTGTAGCCAGTGAGATCCTGTTTGATGCTTGATCACATGTGTAAAAATGTGTAGCCCATGAGACCTCATATGAAGGTTGATCACATGTGTGTGAATTTGTATCTTAAGATACCTTGTATGATGGTTGACCACATAGATGTTCATGTGTATGCCATCAGACCATGTCTGATGCTTGATAACGTGTGCGCATATGTGTAGACCATAAGACCATGTTTGATTATTGATCACATGGGTTTGTAGACCATGATACCTTGTTTACTTCTTGATCACATGGGTGTTCAGCTGTAGCCCATGAGACAATTTTGGATTCATGACACATGTGTGTGTAGGCCCTGAGAAAAGTTTTGATGTTTGATCACATGTGTGTGTAAGTAGATACTGATACACATGATTGATATACCTTTCTTGTTACTATATGTATGATGACATTATATATTCTAAAATTATATTCTCTACCATATTATGTGTAAATACCATTCCATTGGAGGTATTTCTTATTACTTTGATCTTGTAAACCATCTTGATATGGTTACCCCTAAGAGGGGGAGTGTGTATGACATGCGACAAAGATGATGATGGACCTAAACACATAGTAGGGGAAAGAAGTACTTGAGACCAGAGCCATGGTAGTTTCATTTGGGGTACAATGACCTTGTGGCCTAACCCAAGGCATATTCAAGATATAATGTCACTGAGGCCCGATCTAGAATTAGTGATGGAACATTACTATCATAAGGCATTACTTGTAATGGTGCTAGTATGGGATGACCTTATGTCCTGATCAGACTCAAAGCCTTGATATAACTTATATATAGTTCTTTATCACATTTAAATCCTTATGAATATCCTTATGATATATAAAAAAGCGATTATGGTCAAGGATTATGGAGTATTAGTAAGTGCACAACTATTTGGCATATGTTTGTTTACTGATTACATGTGAATTATAAATTTTATACTATGGTTTCACAACTCTAATGTGTCAATAAATATTCATTTTTTTTAGATTTCCATTTTTGAACATCTCAAGGAAACATAAATTTTTTTTATCTTCATCTTTATTATTCGTAAGAATGTGATTATTTATTTTAGACATAAAAACACTTTATATATTTTTATCTTGACAAATATTCTTATCTATTTCCAACATAGTTGGATATATTATCTATAATTACCTTATCAATTTCTAAATTTTATTTTTGCCATGATTACTCATTCTTTTTAGAAACATTATGAGTGGTTTAAGTCATCAATGATTTAAATTTATTTTCAATATTTCTTATTGTTTTGGAATCTATAATATTAATTTAGTATCCATGGGTCTAGCCTTCTCAAAACTTGCACCAAAAACCTCAATATCTTCCAAGTTAGAATTCATTGGTAGCTTATTATACCCTATATTATGAGTGTCAACCATTAAACCAGTCCTACCATTCATTTCGTGGATTGATTATTTACTTTTTGGTTCCAACTTTATATATTCTTTTTTGATATTCATGGCCATACTAATGATTTCAATGATGTTTCCTTTCATAACATAGTATAATCATCTCTTCCTTATAGGTTGGAAGTTAAGATTAATTATACTGAGATTCTATAATGAGTTTACAGACCCAATTTGGAGGCTTTACTAATTTTTTGTTGAATAAATGACATTATAATTGAATATGACACACCATAAGATGATTTTTGTAAGATTTTATATAATATAAAGATATTTTATATCAAAATAATTACCATATTCCATTTATTTGAATAGTAAATTTCAAATTACATAAATGTTGATATGGAAAGTAAATATTCATGTGAGGTTCTCTAATAAAGAAATTTCAGATCACACGAATAATAAATTTCCATTTATAAATTTATATAATATAAAATATCATAAATCCTTGGTAATTTATTTTCCCGTAAGTTCATCTCAACATGACCTTTTATTAGTAACATGAAGATCGTATTCTCAACCAAACATTATGAATCCAAAAAAATCTTATGAGGGCCTTTCGTGATTCAAATCTTTTCATTAGTCTATAATAACCCATGTTCCATGAAAATATTTAAATATTTTCATATTATATCATATTATTATGTTATAATGTATTTTCACCTTATTTTATAGGGAAATAATGGTTCACACCAAAATATTTCTCCTTGATGATTCTTTTATTTCTTGAAAAATCATTTTTTTTAGATTAATTCCAATTTATATTATAGTCTATTTCTTCAATATCATTATTTTTTACTTCCCACAAATGATTTCATTTAAAAAGAGTAAAAAAAAATTTTATCTCTAAGGATAAATTTATTTTTCAACTATTAAATTTAAAAAAGGATTTTTTATCCTTTTAATTATGTGAAATTTCAATAAATGTGTTTTCAAATATTTAAATTTTATTCCATTTAATGATTATATATTTATCCCTTATGTTTTTTATTTTACATATGACTTATTTATTTTAACTGTATATTTATTGGATTTTTTGGCAAAATTTTTTATGATGTTTTATCTCTATTTTAAAAAATGGTTTTTGGAAAGTTCCTTGAAAATCTTTTCTTTTTTAGATGATATTAAGAAAAAAATTAATAAAAATATTTTCTATGATTTCTCTTCCATTTATAATATTATTATACCTTAAATTAATGATTTATAAATCACCCTATATGTACTCTTATTAAATACTACTGTTGGTATATTGTGTTTTCAGTATAAAATAATCATTTTTAGGTGGTATAACCTAGAAAAGTTTTGAAACCCATTTTATTCTCATTAGTTATTTATGATAATTTGAATAAAATGTTTTTATGTGGAACTCATATGTATTTATAATTAAATGTGGGATCCTATATCACCCTACAATGCATTGGTTAAGGATTTATATCCCCCGATATATGGATTTTATGTTTTGTAATTTTGTTGTTCAGAACAAAAGGTGTGAACATTGTGTATGTTTCTAATATAATCCATGGGAATTTTTTATTTACAAAATAAATCTTAGACATTTTTATTTGTTAACAAGATGAAGTTTTGAAATTTTTTTCCACAACATAAGTGTGTGAGTTTTTTTCCCAACATAAAGTTTGAAAATTTTTTATTCACAACCTGAAGTGTGGGTATTTTGTTTATTCATATCATTAAGCAAGATCATTTTTTTATTCACAAAATAAAGCATCAAAATTTTCTTTTTTCCCAACATGAATCTTGAGAATTTTTTTTCACAACATGAAGTGTGGGAGTTTTTTTATTCATAAATTTATATTTTCACCAAGATTATTTTTCTACAAAGTTATTTTTTATTCTAGATTTTATATTCATGTTTGAATTCCATTCCATATGCAAAGTATTATCCTCCATGAATCATACTTATTATTTCATAATTTTACTCCCTTTTTCCATGTTATATATTTTCATTTGAGACTGAATGTCCTTCAACCTTGAATTAGGGGAAAATCTTATTGATCTAAATGTTTTTATAAAGATATTTCTCTCATGTCCATGTTTTCTCGTTTTATTATAATATAATATTAAATTAAATGTTGATAATATTTCCCTTACTGGGCATTTTTTATCATCCATTTTTTATGTTTCCCTTCCCCAGGGTATGAAGAGAGGAATATATTATGAGATGACTAATTGTGTGTCTAGTATATTTCAACTATGGATAAATATTCAAATGTTTTTTAAAATATGTTACATATGAAATAGTTCTTCAAAGACTCCAAACCTTTTATTTTTGGTATTATAAGATTACTTTTTAATATTTAATGTTTATCTTATGAAAATATTATAAAATTAATATATGTTTATATTGGGTTTATTTAGTCTTCTGTGGGTAATTTTTTTGGGGGATCTTGAAGAATTATTATACAATAAGATAGTTATGTATCTAATCTACAAAGACCATAAATATATGGGTTTTGGGAGTGTGTGTATTTATGAGATGTAATTACTAGGTATGGGAAAATAATGTACTATATATGTGTTTAATTCTTAGATTTAATAAGTTGGTATTAGAAAGTATTTCAGTTATTATTGTTAATTATGTTAATATGTATAAGAGATCCAAAATTAATGAATCCTAGGATGAAACAAAAGTGACATTAGATGAAAGGAATATCTCATAGAGTAATACATATTATTATTAATCATTCACATTAAAATTAAATTTTTACATAATACACTAAAGATATTATTTTTTTTCCATGTTAACACTTTTGGATTTAGTAAATTGATAGAACTCGGAGGAAATGTTTAAACAATGAGTGTGATGGATAATGAGGTGATTATCCCATTGAACAACCAATTGGGATGGGAGATGGTGTGAAAACATTCATGTATTTTCTATCTAACGTTATGAGTAATAAAATGAACCATGTAATGATATTGAACTCACTAAATATGTATTTACATTCAATTGAGTCCATGTGATAATGACCCCCATCCTTTAGTCTCTCTTAAAATCCCCTAATCTATCGAAAATGGATAAACATTATTGAAAATATATTTTTTATTCCTAAATGATATTATTATAAAAATTTCTTTATTTCTTCACCATTTAGAGGGTTAAGTGAAAAAATGGTGGGTCTTGATTAAAAACATGAGACCAAAGGGAGAAATTGATTCCATGGAATAAGGGGAGTTTAAGATGTCATTTTTCAATAAATATTTTTCCGGAACTATTCACATCAATATGGAGAAAAAAATACATGATATTAAGTAAAATTAGAAAGAATAAATTGGTTTATATAATGAAAAAAATTCACAAAACATGTAAAGTATGCCTTCAGTTTTCATATCAATTTTGAAAGAAATATTGATTGTTTTTAGTTGTTTGCTACTAAGTGTTTAAAAATAATTATCTATAAAGAAAATTAATAGATATGAATAAATTGTTATATGTTACCTTAAGGTGTAAATAAAATTTATATAATAACATTATTCCCATATATTTTGAGAAAATAAAAGAATAATTGAGTTCCATAGAAACAAAAATGATAAATCACAGGGGAAAGAAAATTTGACGACACATGTGATAAAAATATGTAAAGAAGAACCCATCTAATTTACATATATGAATAAGTTTTTCATGTAGAGCGGAAAGATATAAAGAATAAAATTTATAAGGAAATATGAAGTGTAAAATTAACACAAAAAATGATAAAATGTTCTCATCTAATGTACCACCCACACTTAAATGCTTCAAATGTAAGGAACTTGTTAATTAGACAATGCAATGAACTAATCTATTGGATAATAAAGATAATCAAGGATAGTAACCTCTAAAATCAAGGGAGAAATGTGGGGAATATATAATCACTACCACAAAATTATATCATTATAATATGGTGGTGGAAGTGATACTCATTATTCACTCAATAATTGAGAATGTATTATTTTATTTTGGTTCGTCGCAATCCTTAAAATCTTATAAGTTTTATATGATTATTGATTTTCCTAATTAAACATTGGATATTGAACTATCTATGACAGATACCCAATGACATGATGATTTCCTCTGAAGTATATTACTCTTTTCTTATTGAGGACTGTGGGAAACTCTTACTTGTAAATCTAGTTATTCTTCCCATAGTAGAATATAATGTGAAATTGGGCATGGATTAGCTCATTATACATAGAGATCATAACAATTATTTGTATAGGTAAATTTTTTTACATTTCCCAAATCATCCCATAATAAAATATTGATGAATGGAAGATTTTTAAACCCCATTGGGAACATATTTATTGATATGGGTCATGATTCCGAATAATAAAGGACATTTGATTGTAATTATTGGAAAAAAAATAAATATTTAATACATTAATATTGAATGGGAATATGTTTATATACTTTCTGCTGAGTTATATGATCTTTCCCTAGATCATGAGGATGAGTTTTCAATTAAACTCATTCCTGGTTCTATAACTATACAAAATATCCCTTATAGAATAACCCCCATTTAATTAGTGTAATTGAGAAAGAAACTTCAAGAGAATTTTTAAAATATTTTTATTCAAACAATTTCATCTCCATCAGTCAATTCAATGCTATTTGATATGAATAAGTAAGAATCAATTCATCTTTTAATTTATTATCAAGATATTAATAAATTCATGATTAATAGATATTGTCCTCTAAAATATACTGCTGAGTTGTTTAATTAACTTAGAAGGGATCAATAATTCTCAGAATTGGATCTCCAACCCAGATAGCATCCCCTTGGGTTTAAGATGGAATATATACCAAATTTTTCTTTCTATATAAGAAATGGACACTATGAATTCATAGTGATTCCTTTCATACTTACAAATAACCCAATATTTTTATAATTTTTATGAATACAGACTTCGAAGATTACCTTTATAAATTAAATGAAATGTTTATTAATGATATTCTCATGTATTCTTAGAGAAACTAAAAACATCAAGGTAAATGAGAATTGTTCTAAAAACCTTATGAATGGAGGAACATTATCATAAATTCATCAAGGGTGAACTTTTTCAAAAAAAGTATCCTCATTGCATCATGTAATCAATAGAGAGTTTATATGAGTGGATCCTTTAAAGAAATAGATGATTGAATAATATAGCCGACCAATAACTGTAATATAGATATATAATTTTCTTGTATTGGATGGATATTTCCAATAATTTATTGATAAATTTCTCATAATTATCAAATCCACTTATTAAGTTTCCTCATAAGGGTGTATAGTTTCATTGGATGGATGAATATGAAGAAAAATTAAAATATATTAAGAAGACATTAGTAAAAACACCTATAGTCACATTAATATATAGTGGAGAAGTTTTTTAATATTAAATGATACATAAAATTAAGGTTTAAGATGCATACTCATGAAAAAATATATTGTGATAGCTTGTGCATCATGTTTTTTACAAATTCATTAGAAAAGTACTTAAAAATGTTCAATAGAACACAATGGTAATTTTTCTTAAATATTTGGTATATATATTAATATAAATAATTATGGTATATATACTGATTGTTATAGATTAATTTATATTTTAACATAGAAAGAGTAAAAAATGTGCCAAATGAGATGGTTAGAGTTAATCAAGGACTATGATTTCTCAATAGTTTACCATAAAAGGAAGGAAAAAAAGAATGATGATAATATAATAAGTATGGATCATGATTCCTTATCCATTATGAGGGTGTAAAGAGACTCAATCATCATGTATTTTCAAAGGATGCACATGAAAATCATAAAAGAAGAGATGAAATCCTATCTTTCTCAAATTACGACTTAACCACACATTTTTGTGAAGATCAAATATAAAAAAGAGGATATGGAGTGATAGAAGAAGGTAAGTAATGTTTTAGAGTTAAACATTGACAATTATGTACCTATAAAATTTGGAAACCAAATATGTTCCCCTGCAATATTATAATGTAAAAATGAGTTATTCGATGATGCTCATAAATCACCATTCTTTCTCCATCCTATGGGCACAAATATATATAGAGATGTCATGGAATATTTATAGTAGGAAAATATAAAGATATAGAGAGATTTAAAAGTACATATCAATATTCTTTTTGTACATGGAATTCGAGGATAAAATTTATAAACCTAAGAGGATGATGCAACCATTACTGATAAGAATATGAAAATTAGATTAAATCACTATAGATTTTTTGCAGGTCTTCCCACGTCCTCAAAAGGATATAATTCCATATTTTTTGTGGTTTAAATACTTATGGTGTTGGAACACTTAATTTCTATTTGATATGATTTCTCAATTGATAATTTTTTGATGTTATGCCTAAAGTGGAATGGCTACATGCTGTACCACATTAAATTGTATCAGATCAAGATCTTATGTTTAACTAAATGTTTTGGAGGTGTATTAAATAATTATTAAATACAAAAAATATACATATCACAACTTCTCATACTCAAACTAATGGTTTATTTGGAAGGACAATTCAAACCCTGGAAGATACAACTCAACGGATTTAAAAGAAGGTCAGAATCAATATTATCCTCTGATAATGTTCTCATAGAAAAAAATATTCTTCCCAAGAATTAAAATGGAACCATTTGAGTCTCTATATTGGAATTTATATAAAAATATAATATTTTGGGATGAAGGTGGATAGGGGAATCTGTTGTGACATCATAATTATCAAGAAATGATAGTGAAGATTCAAACCATTCAATAATATATTAGAGAAACACAAAGTAGATAGATAAGTTATGTTGATAATCATTAGTGATATTTGGAGATTAAAATTAGAGAAAACTAATTCCCTATAATATGACCATGGAAGATAGTTATGAGATTCATGAAGATGGGAAAATTGAGCACTAGATACATCATCCCCTTTGAGATCCTTGATCATGTGAGGGTAATATCTTATCACCTTTCACTTCCACTAGATATATCATAAGGGCATGATGTGTTCCATGTATATTTATTGAGGAAGTAAATACCCAATCCATAAAATTTATGGAAATTATAGGTATTATAATTGGATGATGATATATCTTAATTGGAACACTTGGTGGAGATTCTGGATCATAGAGATAGTGTTTGGGGAAACCAAACCACTCACATGGTCAAAGTTCTATGGTGAAATCATAAGTTTGAAAATTATATACGGGAACCTGAAGATGTAATGAAAAAAAATCCATTTTTCATCTGAGTATTACAAATTCAATGGAAATTTTTTTAGGGGGCGGAATGTGTCACCCCATATTTTTAGTGTGAAATTATCTTTATTAAACCCCATTTATTAGATAACTTTTTTACATACAACACCAAATAAATAAAAATTTCACATATTTCATTAAATTTTAACATTAAAATATAAAAATAAATAGAATATTATATATATAAATTATATATAATTAACAAAATTAAAAAATGAATAAATGCACAAGTACATAAAAATACTAAAAGGTTGAAATTATCATCATCTTGATCTTACATGAAAAATATACCATTGATAATAATTATTGACTGAATAAAATATGACATAAATATAAAAAGTGTCCTGATAAAAGGAATAATATAATGAGGCAAATTATTTTCATGAATTATATAAGTTTATATATAGTAATGTAATAATAATATTATATACATGAACTTTGGATTTTTGCTTGATGAATCACCACCCGTGACTATAACCATTTCATATCTCACCATTGTTTATTTTGAAAAGGTATTGAGGGGTTTTAAAGTAGAGTTTAGGATTATATTAATATATAATTATTAATTTAGTAAATAATATTTTAAAATAAATTTTTATTATTATATACATTTTTACATATTTTACACCAACTACATCAATAAACAAGAATCAACCCTAATTAAATGGTGTTGGATGGAGGAACAAAACATCACCAATTGGTTCTATTGAATAAAAAAATTTCATTAATACTATTTAGAATAAGATCATATTGAATAATTTTTTTAAGGATATGTTTGGGTATACCAATAAATATTTTAAATAGTGAATTTTTAATTAATCTTACCCTATTAACAGGTGAATCTCTAGATCTTCTTCTAACATATCGAAACTATCTTAATATAGGTAGAGTTATCTTATCATCAATTAGATTCACTATAATTTTATCTTTAATATAATAATATCTAATCCTGTACAAATTATTTTTCCCATATTTATATCTTATCATTTTATTTTTTGTTACCCTTAGTTTTTATTTAAGATGTCCCATCAATGGATAATATTTACTACCATATAAAATAGTTTTCCAAATAACAGTCTTATAAAATTTTCCCTTAAATCTCAAAAGAATTTTATATTCACAAACCACTCTAGAATAATTTTTATATTTTATCTATATAGTTTTAATCATATTAAATTCATCTTCATTAATATATTTTTTCACATTAAAAAAAGAGCCCAAATATAAAAAAACAATCATATTTTGAAATAATGTGTTATTCCAATCACATATCCATTACAGTAATAGATAATAATTTTATAAATGGAACTATTTATATTCTATATTATATATATTAATATATAATTCTTTAGATTTTAATGGTTCTCTCTATAGTTATAAATTTAAATTTATAGTCTCCTTGGATTCTTCAATAATAACTATATCATCTGAAAAAATTAAAAATTATGTATCTCATTTTGAATTATATTTTTAAGTTAATATAAGACCAAATAAAAAAGGCATGAGATTAAAGATGAGCCTTAATACAACCTATCATGGTAGAGAAGTATATAGTTCCACATAATGGAGTTTTAACATGAGTCAAACTCCCTTTATACTTGTCTTGGATGAGTTTAATATATACCAAATGAACCCCTTTTATTTCAAAATATTTACAAAAAAACCCTCTAAGAAATTTATCATATGAATTTTTCATATAAATGGAAACAATATGAAAATTTTAGGTTTCTTTTTGAAAATAAATTCATCATAACTACAATAAAATAAATTCCTTTTATGCTTGAATGTATATGTATAAAACAAAATTCATTATCTAAAACATTAGTTTCCCATTAAATCCTCTTTTCAATAAATCCCTCCCAAAGTTTCGTGGTATGACTCATATGATTAATGCCTCTATATTACAAAAATTTAAAATTATTCCTTTATTTTTAGACATAGGTACTATATAAATATTCATCTATTAATTGAAATTTTTCTTAGATTTCACAATCCCATTAAATAACCTAGTGAACCAATTAATACACAACTCCCTAAAATATTTCCACACATCAATGGAAATGTTATATAACCCATCTTCTTTACCATTTTCCATCGATATTAAATTATCTTAGTCATTAAAATGATGAAACTTTCAATAAAAACAATAGTTGAGTTCCCCACCACCAATAAATAGATAATTTAACTCAAATCAAAACATCTACATCACATTGAAGAGATTTTTAAAGTATAAACCCCATATTTTTTTTAATTACCTCATCATTAAAAAGGGTAATACCTTTATCTTTTATGCATCGACATTGATCTATATGTATATATTTTATTTTACTAACTATATCCTAACTATAGTTTTTTATTTTACTATTAATAGTGTGTAATGAATGGTAAAAATCCTAAAAAACACGCGATTTAGCCTCACTAATCGCTTTCTTGTCCTATCTATGAGTCACAAGATATTGATCCCAAGTATCTTATTTAATACAAAGGTTTAATTATTTAAAAAACTCTAGTTTATCTTTAAATTTTTGTTGGAAAATCTCATACCACCACCATAATTCTTTCCCATTTAAAAAAATCCATTTTTAATACTTATAGAATAAAAGTAGCAATATTGTGAGAACTTTCATATCCCTTATCCCATATGTAGTCGAAATTTGCTTGAACTTATTATTAAGCTTTTTTAGAATGGTTATTATAAAATTATATTGCAATTTTTTCTTTTAGGATCCATAATATGATTCGTATATTCCTTAATTATTTCATATTTATCTTATATTTATTAACTTTTTCATCAAAAACTAATAGACAATGCTGGGAAGTCAGAGTTTCACTTGGTATAACCTTAAAATCCTTAATAAATCATATATATGATATTTTTAAAAAGAAATAATCTATTTAGGATATTTTGACACCTATTGCATAAGTAATAAGATGTTCCTCTATCTTCTTAAAGGGAATATTTTCTACCAAAAAATCACAACTATAAGAAAATTCATGGATATATGATAATTAGTCATTTACTACAACCAAACCAACCCCTCTATGGAAATCTACATGATATGTAGAATCGTCTCCTATATTACATTTATGTAACCATTTATAAAAATATTTTCCTATTATGGAAAACACATAATCAATGTTTCTAAATTAACCATGAAATTAGTTTTTTTGTAAATCTAGCCCTCCTTGAGGCACATAAACACTAAAAAGTTGAAATTATCATTTCATACAACTCTCATAATGGCTATGATTCTATATACAAATTTTAAAACCATAACCTCATCTCTTAAGGTTTTATCCACTATAATACTAACACCATTTTTAGTCTTGGTTTTAATTGAGTAATAATGTTTGAAATCAAATATATTGGATTCTTTTTAATTTTCTCACATCCATTTTGTCTCTTGTAAAAAAATAAAATGATATCTCTTATAATCATTGTGTCTACCAATTCTATAGATTTACCTATTAAATATACATTATATCAACTATCTAAAGATTATTATTTTGTACCAGCTTCCTTACCCCCAACATCTATCTAAAAATTCACGAAGACCCTTAATATTTTAACATGACACTTTGGAATCGATGTTGTGAATTTAGCTCATTTGAATCCACACTCAACAAATATATAACATTGATTCCAAGAAATAACTTAATATTAGCATATTGATATATTTTATCCATGTCATGGAAAGATTAAAAAACTGAGTTTAATTAAATTATAACATTTAAATACTGAGTTTAATTTAATGTATTAGTAAAAAAATCATTTTAATACTAATTTATTGATAATATTATTTGAATGATTAATATTAAATAAATTGGGATAAAACATTTTAATTATAAAAAGAGACATTTTTCAAAGATCATTTTCTATACATGGTTTTTATTTATCAAAATAAATTAAATTAGTAAATATTAAATAATAGTTTTATTGAAAGGTATTGTTTAGAATTATAAAAAAATAAATTAATAATATTAAATTATTATTACTTTATAAAAATTAAGAATAAATCCTTTTTAGGCATAAAATATTGTTTTCCTAAAAATTATTTATATAGGTTTTGAATTTATATTTTAAATTTAATTTTAATAACAATAATAATTTTTATTTGATACAATTTATTTTATGTTTGGAATTTAAATGTAAATTTTTTTAATATGTTCAATTACATTTTTTAGAGGAAAAATAATCTACCAAGGTAAAAAGTGAGTTACCCCGATAAAGTGTTAAATGAAGTAAAAGTGATCAATTAAGGATAAAAATTAAAAAAAATCTATATTATTATCTATAAATTATATTTATTATGGTGTGTATGACCCAACCCTATTATTTTTAAATTTTCATCTAGTTTCATTGTAAAATGGAATCCCTTGCACATTAAAGAATGTGTATTTGTGTAAATGCCTCTCAACCTACCCTTTAAAAGGAACCCTCCCCCACCCACCTCAAAGAAAATATTTCATTGGAGTTATTATTCAATTAATTACTAAATTATCTCCCTAAATAGTCTATAACATATTTTGGAACATATCTTCCAAATAGGGACTCCAAAATCCTTTATTTTGAAGAGGCTCTCTAGGAGAATATTCCAATATTCAACGACGGTGTTATCACATCCCTAATAATTTTTCATTATATTATCCATAAAAATATTATTAAATATTAATTTACACATTAATAAGTTATTGAAAATAATTACTCATACATTAAATTATTAGTATCACTATACAATAACATGTTCTTATTCATTCAATTGTTATAACACACTCTTGTTTGGGTTAATTTTACCCCCTACAAGAATGATGTTATTACATTTACATCATGCAAAATTAATAAAGGTTAAATGTTTGTAATATATTATAATAATAATAATGTTAATATGTTTTCATATTTTTGGAATAGTAATATATATAGGTATAATCATTAATAAAAAAAATTCTTTTTATTGAAACAAAATTTAAAAACAATGATGTTTTAACTGTTATTTATAAACTATCACTATAACATACTTGATATGACTATGGGACCCTAAATATTTATCAAAAACCTCAATAACATCCCCATGAACATTTTTTATATGATTAACACAATAGAAAAATCAAGGAATAAAACCACTATACTAAAGAAAACATGGTGCTATAGGTACAATCCACACCTAATAATTAAGTTTAACAAAGAATTATTAATAAATGGGTAATGATAAATTATAAATTATATTAATTATGAAAAATAAATATAAATAAGATTCTGATGTTGATTAATAATTATAATAAATTTATTATATAGGGAGTTAGAGCGTCTCTGACCAAGAAGGAATCCGAGGTAGGGGATTTGATGACTCAATTTCCATTTCATCATGTCATAATATTTATTCTTTAACTATCTATTTTTAGGGTTTTTATATTATCCCATTAATCTATTTCATATGGTATTTTATCTTTTCTCATTATATGTTATATTTTCATACAATAATCTTCTTCCACAATTGATTCCTTAATTCAAAAATAACTTATTTCTAAGAATAACTATGATACTATATATTTGACATTTCTCTTTCATATCCATGTTCGTTTTACCAAAATTCATTATTTTTGTAATTTAAATGATAAATATGTAGTATCTTTTATAACAAAAATATTACTCTTTATCATTATTTCAAAATAAAAAATTATATTTCTTTTTATCGATGTTAGTTTCTTTAAGAATATGAAAAATAGTTTATAAGGTATTTCATTCTATTTATACATATTTTGTATCTTAAAATTCACACTTATTTCAGTTAAAAATTATATATTTTCATGGTTTTATTATTGGAAATTATTTTTAGAATAATTTTTTTGACTTAAAATTTTCACCATTTGAATAGGATTTTAAAAAATGACTTATAACATAATTTTTACAACAACAATACAATGCCTTTATGAATTTTTTTTACTATTTTCCTTCAATTAACCTATATATATCTAAAATATCTATCACCTATAGAGTAATGTTTTTTGTTTCACCCTATAAATTACGTTATGATATATATCTTTTGGGTCAGTGATTTTTTGGGATTATCTTATCCAATTTTAGATTTTTTTTATTACATAACACCATTTGAAAATGTTTGGTAACCAATTTTATTTCCATGAGTTAATTAATATATGATGTATGAAAGAATTAATGGGGAACACATATGTATTTATTATGATTATGTAATAAGTAGGTTTAAAATTATATATCCCAATAATGCGTTGGATAAAGTTTTATATCTCATGATATTACTATGATATACAAGTAGTGATGCTTAATATGTTATCTTATGGGATGTATTTAGCAATTACAAATCTACCATGTCATGGGGAATGGGTAGTGAAACTTAATCCACTATATTGTGATTGTCATGGAAGTTAACCATGACATATGTTATGATTATCTTTGATTATGATTAGGCCACATTCCCTTATTATGATTACCAATGTCTTGATTATGGTATCATTTTTTACTCATTCATATTTGATGCTATATATTATGCATTAATGATGCTTATTTTATGGTATGTAACATCCTAAAAACTATATTTTAGGTACGATCCTTGGATTATATTGGAGATTATTGTTTTTAATTTGATCTATCATTTATCCTACTGATTATTGGTTGTTAATTTATTTTTGAGACTCTTGTGGGGTTAGGAGGGACGTTTTTTTATTGTCATAGAGGTTGATATTCATCCCAAGAGGATTTAGTAAGAGTGGAATTGGGACTATAACTTGGAAGTCTATAAGAGATCCAATGTATAGCCGATGAGGGCCACTATCCAACTGGTGGAATTCTAGCACCATCCCACCAATATAAGAAATCATCCCACTGATTGGGTTCCGAGGCTAATAGGAATTATACATAGTTCCACTATATAGAGAGTGGGAGAAACAGGCTAGCAAGCGATAGAGTTTGATGTAAAGAAAATAAGGTATGTATTGTACTTACTCCCCACAAAACCTCCTTTTTTTTTGTAGCTCTAATATTCTCCCACAAATCTAATTTCATATATTTGACATTGGATAATCCATTAGGGTGATTTTAACTCTTCAACACTTGACTATTGATAAATAAAAGTTCTGGTTAATTCATTGAATCTCCTCCGGTATGTGTAATCTCAAGTCAATTGTGGTTTATTCTTTCTTTCTCCCTTTCATTCCTAGATAGTTGTAGAACATTGTGTTTTTGATGGATCAATATCATGATTTAGTGATTTATTATTCTAGTATTCATTTTTTATTGATTATATCACTTTATACTACCCTATTAAGGATCCCATATTGGTTATTAATGATGATTTGATGTAGATTGGTGCTTTTGTAAGGCATTTCCTCTCAATTGAAAACTATTATTCTTGTTTCTTTTGAATGGAATTTCTAAATGATTTCAAAAGAATTATTTGAGTTTATTTATTAATATTTTCTAAATGGAATGGTTTGTTTGTGTGTTAAACCTATTAGGTATAGATCTTATAATAAAGTGTTGATTTCTAAAAATTGAATTTGAATTGAAAATAGTGATTTGAGGTGTGACTTTGATGTTGATTTCTAGAGGTAAAAAGTCATAGAATGATATATGAATTTAAAATTAAATGAATTATTTTGAAAGGAATGAGTTTTTACAAAAAGAATTTGATTATAGATTCAAAATTAAATCAAATGTTTTAAATAATTAACTTGGGTCCATTTTAAAATATTAATTTAAATGATTTGAGACTAATTGAATTGATTGATATCCCCTTATATGATTTATTAACTTAAATCACACTAGAACCTATGTGGTTAGGTTGGTATCCCATGAAAATAATTCTAGGAATCAATTATCTCTACCTAGACATGAAATATATATTAAAATGTCGCTAAAATTTATCATGGATGGAAGTTCATTCATTTTAGTAGACTTATATTTCCTCTACGCCAGAAATTTAGGGATGTGTGCACACAAGGAGCTATATTTCTTTAAGATATATGCGGATACATGGGAATTTATTGTGAAAACTATTATGACCCATGATTATTATATATATATTACTTTATTTTTAATTAATATTCATTACCTTACACAAACACATGCATGAGAACTGTAATAGTATAGTTCATTTAGAAATATGGAAACACAAATTAGGGGTCTATAAGAAAAATACATCATCTCCCACTATGATATTGTAACTAGAACCCATCTTAGACATATAGTATATAATAAACTTATTCATAACCTAGGGAAAGGAAATATAATAATGGTTAAGCTTTCATGTTTAATAAGTATAAAAAAGGGAGATACATAAGAATAACATGAACTTAAGGTTATAGGAATCTGATAATATAATTTTTAAATCATACCCCTTATATCAAGTATTATAATCATAATTAATTGAATAAATATACGTATTTAATAAGATATTAATCCTAATATAGTCAAATAGCATGATCCACGGGAGCGTAACATTGGTAGAAGACATAGATTTGTGGCATACGCATAACCATGGAAAATTATTTCAATTGTAGTCAAGGCTCATTGCCAAGGCTATTATAGTGGAATGATTTCACTCCCCAAACTATCATATTAGTAAATATTAACTACAAAGACCTTTATATTAGACAAATTTCATTATTTAAGTAATCTCACTTCCTACTCTATTTCTGTCTATATCATGGGATATAAAACATTATCCAATGTATTGGAGGGAGATATATGTCTCACCTATCTCATAATGAAAACTATATTTATGTGTTAAAAAATATCATAAAACATTCATCATATCATAACCCATTATATGAAATGTATTTTATAAAAATTCCATCATGACATAACCAGTAAAAAATAGATCAGTTTTATAATCATTACATTATTTTTAATAGTATAAACCATGGAAAATAAGTGGGTTTCATAAGAATTTCATCATGGTATAACCCATGTAAAAGAAATGGGATTTATAAAAATAATTCTATCATAAATACAAACCATTAGAAGAAATATTGATAACATAATCCTTGGATAATATCCCCAATAAGGCATAAGTAACATCAAAAAATTTCTTCTTATAGATGGAAAATAATTTTGATCAATCATTCAAAACATTTCTTGGGGAAAATATCATTTGTTTCTTTGAAAAATATTTTTTAAAACATAAAAAATATTGAAAATAAAATTGAGATATTTTAATAAAATATTCAAATAAAATAATCTTAATGATGATGGGATGTTCTTTTTAGACCACACATGTTAAAACAATGATTCCTTTTACATTTTTACAAAAAGGAGAATGAGAATTTTTTGGAATTAGACGTGAAGATTACTTTCAAAAAAAATTGTACATAAATTAAAACGTGGGTAAAAATTCATTTAAAAAATATTATAGGAGTCAAATAAAATATTGTTAAAAACATTTATTTAAAAACATTGTTTTAGAAGAAAACATATTTCTGATTGAAGAGAGGAATAATGTTAATTTTTTTTAAAAAACCTATCTCAATTATTTTAAGTACCAAAGAGTTAAAATATGATATTATTTCATTTAAATATCCTAAATAAACAAATGATATGAAAATACATGAATTTATTGAGATATGGATCATAATATTTTCTCATTTGAAACATAATAATAAACAATCCCAATAAACGATTAGATTGTATCATAAAATATTTAATACTTTGGTAACTTTGAATCATAATTCCCATAAAAAAATTACATAAAATTAACTATAAAATATTATGAGGGTAGATAAATTCATGATATTACTTTTCAAAGGGTCTGTATATACACATCGCGAAAAAATATAGATGCATAACAGAATAAGTGTCATAAAGAAGAAAAATTCAGATAAAAATCCTTTACTATCTTGTTAACTTTGAAAAATAAACCCCAAGAAAAGGAGATTATCAAATGGAATTGTCAACCCAAATAATTCACATGGTAATAATAATAATTTAAACTCATGGATAGTATATAATCCATAAAAATTAAATATACGGTGAATACAGCATGTGTCTCACAAATGTAAAAAATTAAGAAAAAATAGCTTACATTAAGTCTTGAATTTCATCATAGACATTTGAAACTCATTTATAAAAAATATTAGTTTATTATAAATATATTATATAAAAATATTTATATAAATAATACCATATATGTTAATTTATAAATTTTTATTATCTATTCATAAAAAATTCCATGTTTAAGTTACATTTCTTGTAATAACCTCCTGGTTTCTTATATATGTTTTAATTTATTATTTTTTGTCCTATAAATTAAATAATTATTTAATATTATACATAATATTAAACATGTTATAAATATTATATATATTCTATAAGGCCCTAGCCTTAAACCTTACTTAATCTTGAGTTATTACAAGATTACACATTGATGATCTTTTCAGGTTTATAGTTTTAGAGAATTAGATCATAAAACGTGCATTACATTCCACATATAAACAAAGTGGTTACATAAAGATAGTATTCTTCTTTCCCATCAATTGAAACATATTTAAAATAAAACATGGATTCTTTCTTGACACTTCCTTGACACTATCATCATATTATGTACCTTTCCCTTGACCTATGAAAAACATTTAAAAAAACTTGGGATGAGCATAAAAAGCTCAGTAAGGGATATAAAAATATGGAAAGGAAACATGGGTACATATATACATAAGAATGAAATCATACTTTACCCATAAAACATAATCACTTTAACATACCTCATCAAATTATGATTAAATCATAGAAATCATAAGACATAAAGGTTACTTGAGGCATTCATAACATTCTTACATAGAGAGTAACCCTCTTAGTTACGTTTGGAATACCCATCAAATTATATTCCCTAAATCACTTTGGAGAAACCTTAAAGTTTCACTCCTTCGCGTTACCCAATGCATTGGAGAGCTATATCGGGCTCACTCGCCCTTAGTTTATCACGGAACCACCCGTCTTCAAAATAATGCCCAAGAACCTCAACATAATCGTATCACATAAAACATGCATAAAGGAAACATAACATTTCCACCTTTCAATTACAAGATATCAATACAACAGATTGATATAAAAACATTATGAAAACCATTTTCAATACCAAAATAAAAGAAAAGTAAAACATGGTATTTATTTTTCTTTTAAAAAAAGGTATGGCTTGTAGAGGAAGCCGAAACTCAAATAATGGTCACGGCGGCGGAGAAGTCGTTGTCACCGCATACGTACGAAAAAAACCTTCCCTTTTGTCGTTTAGTAAACGCTTCATATAAAAAATATTCCTTTTGAATTAACATAAAAGTCAAAGGGGTTTATACACCATATAAAAAAGGTTGTGTATAAAACAAAATATGCCTCAATGAAAGGAGATTGAGACGAAGTCCCATACCTCAGGTCCGACTTGACTCGATCGTTCTTTAATGTCCTGAATAATAAACTTGAGTTAATTTATACTTTATTAAGAACCTTTTTCAGGTTCATTATTCCTTTTATATCATTTATTTCCATGTCATGAACACTATGTAATTATTTAAGTTAGTAACGGTCGTTTTAACTATCATTGGTACTTGAGTCAAAAATAAACCCTTTATAATTACAAGTTGTTCATGTATCCATTATATCCAGAATTATAATCATGATGTATATATGATATATATCTAGTATATACCTGCATTTATAATATTACATAATCATTTAGAGGTAAGAAATGAAATGCACCGTTCATGGAGACGGTAAGCCGTACGTACGCATAAACGCTACTTTCATTTCTATTTCGTATTTTATAGAATGGAATCATAATGATATAAAGGTATAATATAATTAAAGTATAATATCATATATAATATCATAGTTCCATCCTTTATACGTCCCACATATGGTATTTAACGAATCAAATCACTTTGAGGGGGCGGTAGTTCGCACTTCCTTAAATGAAGATATCGCGTTTACCCATAATGCAAACCATAAAGGTATGCCCAAAATGAAAAATACAGAAAATTAAGGAAAACATAAACATATTATATATCATATATAAATATAGTGACATCTTAATGGCCACCTTTGAAGGTGTTAAAAGAATGTTGAACAATCATCGTTTCGGGAGGCATAAATCCACCATCCACGGAAACTGTATGTCCTTTAACCATTAGATGTAGGTGTGTGTAAGTGTAGCTCGAATAATTCTTATAAAAACATCCTAGTATATTGACGATACTGGAGTTGTTACAAAATAAAATAATAAAAAGAGTTTAGGGGGTTGGAGAAGCAAAATAAAACAAAAGGACTCATGTGAAGACATTACCTTAAAATCGGGTAACTCCCTTTGGTTTGAGATCAAAAGCTTCCTTGGGAAGATTTATGCCCAAAGTGAGGCTATAAGGAGTAATAGAGCGAAGTGGAGAGACAAAATGGGCAGGGGTTGGCCGACCCAAAAGCTTTGGGAGTGTGGGTAAGGAGGTAGAGGTGGGGGCCTTTTATAAGAGGAGAGGAGGGGCACTCTTGGAAAGTAATGAAATGTTACTTTATTTGAAAATGATTTGCGAATTCAAAAGGTCCAAAATTGATATAATTATAGGTTAAGGTGATAAGGGTTCTAAATCCACCCATCCAATAGTTTTGGGCATGTTTAAGTCATATATTTTACATTATCATTTCATTTTATTTAAATCCTTTATTAATGATGTAATCACTGCGTCATCATGATGTCATAAATAATTTAATTTATTTAAAGTCTAAAAATTATGAAAAAAATACTATGATGTAGGAAATATTTTTATCTTTCTAATGAATATTTATAGTCCAAAATATCATTTATGTAGACAAAATTAAAAATAGTTTACTTAGGTGATACATTCTTTGTCACATTTAACATTCTTTAAAAATAAAAAGATAAAAAGTCACTTTCTCACAAAAGTGATTCCATGGGGCCCCCAAGTTTGGCACAAGGCATCCCATGGTCGGCCAAGAGACAACCAGTTTCCTTAAAACACATTTTTTTTGTCTTTTTGTATTATTATGATATCATCTTATTATCTTTAACTACCTGATTACTCATTAATCAAGATAATTAAAGATAATTACCATCATTACTATTCATAATGTCCAAAAATAAAAGAGTCTTAATTACGTAATTTGGACCTTCTGATTCCAAATATGTAATCCATTTTACCAAATTAAAAACACATAAATTGCAATAATTGATTTAAAAATAATTCACGTTCTCAAAACAAATAGCTGGTTTTTTTGAAACATTATCTATGAAAAGTTTGGCATTAGTTTATGACCAATTCCAAAGTGAAATTAATACTAATGACCACCATTGAATTAAATGGTAAAAATATATTCAGGTTACACTTTAAGACCAATTAAAAGGATAATCTAACCATATAATTAAATTAAATGAAAATTCAGTTTTGATGTAAATTACAGTATTTTTTCACTATTCATTAAAAAAGGAACACTGTCATAAAAATACCAAAATATCACACAAATTAAATTTTTATGTCCCAATAATAAAGAATAAGTTTATTTTGACAATCATAGCTTATAAAATTGTCAAAAGATAGATTTAAAAATGGTTTGCCATTAAAAGGCAGTAAAACAATCTTTTAAAAATATTAGTATATTCCATGCTTAAGATTGGATTTATTTTCATTTTAAGCCTCTAAAACACTATCTAATTCATCAATAGACATAGATAAAAATATGTATTATTCATTACTTACTTGGGATGTTACATCCTTCCCCCCTTTAGAAAATTGCGTCCCTGCAATTTATTTACTTATCGAATAAATGGGGCTACTTATCCCTCATTGAATTTTCAGATTCCCATGTTGCCTCTTCCATCATGTGGTTTTTCCACAAAACTTTTACCTGATTAATCACCTTATTTCGTAACACTTGATCCCTGTGGTCAAAAATTTGGACCGGTTGTTCCTCATAAGATAGGTTCTCTTCCAGCTGAACTACCTATGGACTCAAAACATGAGATGGATCTGGCATATACTTTCTCAACATCGAAACGTGAAAAACATTGTGTACCTGAGATAAACTCGGAGGTAAAGCCACCCGGTATGCAACTGATCCAACTCTCTCCAGAATTTCATATGGTCCAATGAACCTTGGACTTAGCTTTCCTTTCTTACCAAATCACATCACACTTTTCCATGGTGATACTTTGAGAAAAACATGATCACCTACCTCAAAAGATAGATCCTTCCTCCTGTTGTCCGCATAACTCTTCTGCCTGCTCTGAGCTGTTCTCATGTGTTTCTGTATCAGCTGAACATTTTCTGCCAACTCTTCTACCAATTCCGGTCCCATCAACTTCCTTTCACCCACTTCATCCCAGAAAGCTGGAGTTCGACACCGCTTCCCATATAATGCCTGAAATGGTTCCATCTGTATACTGGAATGAAAACTGTTATTATAAGAAAACTCAACCAACGAAAGATGTTGGTCCCAACTTCCCTGATAATCCATCGAACAAGCTCGTAGCATATCCTCCATGGTCTGAATTGTTCGTTCTGACTGCCCATCTGATTGATGATGAAAAGCTGTACTAAAATTTAATTCAGTACCCAATGACTTCTGAAGGCCTTTCCAAAAGTTAGAAGTAAACCTGGGATCACGATCAGACACAATGGAGAGATGAACTCCATGTAACCTGACTATATCTTTAAGATACAAATGGGAAAGTTTATCTAGTGAAAAATTATCTCATATAGAAAATAAATGAGTAGATTTAGTCAAGCGATAAACAATAACTCAGATTGCATTATTACCTCGTGATGTCCTCGGTAATCCCACAACAAAGTCCATGGATATGTTTTCCCATTTCCACTCTGGAACTGGTAAAGGCTGAAGCATCCCTTTTGGTAACTACTGTTCTTCTTTAACCTGCTGACAAGTCAAACACTTCACAGTAAAATCAGCAATATCCCTTTTCATTCCATCCCACCAGTAATACTCCCGCAGATCTTTGTACATCTTAGTACTGCCAGGATGAATAGAAAACGGGGAACTATGAGCCTCACATATCAACTCATTCTTCAAATCTGAATCACAAGGCACACATAATCTCTTCCCAAACCTCAAAACACAATCATTATCAATGTCGAATTCAGGAAACTTACCCTTTTGAACCAGCTCTACCTTTTTCTACAACTCACTGTCTTCCCTCTGTGCTTACTTAATTCTACTTGATAGGGATGATCTCGCTGATACCTGAAACAAAACAGAAAAAATTCTTATACCAACAACTTCTATGCCAAAGTTTATCAAATCAAAAACCAAATGATCTCATTCCAAACTTAGCATGGTTGATGAAGCATTACTTTTTCAACTCAAAGCATCGACCACATTATTTTCTTTTCCCGGATGGTAGTGAATTGTACAATCATAATCCTTGATTAATTCCAGCCATCTCCTCTGTCTCATGTTCAATTACTTCTGAGTGAATATATACTTTAAACTTTTTTGATCAGTATATATTTCACACTTTACTCCATACAAATGATGCCTCCAAATTTTTAAATCAAAAACAACATCAGCTAATTCCAAATCATGTGTAGGGTAATTTACCTCATGAGTTTTCAACTGACGTGAATCATAAGCAATTACCTGATCATTCTGCATAAGGACACAACCAAGTCCTTTCAATGAAGCATCATTGTATATAACAAACTCACCATTCCTGGAAGGTAGTGCCAAAACTGGAGCATTCACCATCTTCATTTCAATTCCTGAAAACAATCATCACATTCTTTTGTCCAGATAAACTTAACATCCTTCCGAGTTAGCTTAGCCATTGGACTAGATAACCGTGAAAAATTTCTAACAAACCTTCGGTAATAGCCTTCCAAACCAAGGAAACTACGAATCTCTGTTACATTTGTGGGTCTTGTCCATTCTTCAACAACCTTAGTTTTTACAGGATCAACGGTTATCCCATCTTTAGAAACAATGTGACCAAGGAAAGAAATTTGTTGCAAAAAAAACTCACACTTTCTGAATTTACCATACAATTTCTTTTCTTTTAAGATTTACAAAATAACCCTTAAATGTCTTTCATGCTCATATTTACTTTTAGAAAACACCAAAATATCATCAATAAAAACAACAAACATTTTTCACCTGAGTCAACTGAGCCATCACTGCAACAAATTGTTTAGTTCTGATTCTGACCATCTCAGGATACTGATTTGAAAGGTCATTTCCCTCTGTATCCCTTCCTAGAAAAATGCTATGTTTCCTCTATGGAAAACAATTCTTATCACAGAAATACCTTAGGTAAAGCAACATGGTAATCTTTAAATTCTATATCATTTCAATTTGACCATAAAAAAATATTTTTGGATAATCATTTAATAAAATTCTAACTCCTAAAGTTATCTAAACCGACCTCTGATACCAACTATAAGGCCCCAGCCTTAAACCTTACTTAATCTTGAGTTATTACAAGATTACACATTGAGGATCTTTTTGGGTTTAGAGTTTTAGATAATTAGATCATAAAACATGCATTACATTCCACATATAAACAAAGTGGTTACATAAAGATAGTATTCTTCTTTCCCATCAATGGAAACATATTTAAAATAAAAAATGGATTCTTTCTTGACACTTCCTTGACACTATCATCATATCATGTACCTTTCCCTTGACATGTGAAAAACATTTAAAAAAACTTGGGATGAGCATAAAAATCTTAGTAAGGGATATAAAAATATGGAAAGGAAACATGGGTACATATATACATAAGAATGAAATCATACTTTACCCATAAAACATAAGAACTTTAACATACCTCATCAAATTATGAATAAATCATAGAAATCATAAGACATAAAGGTAACTTGAGGCATTCATAACATTCTTACGTAGGGAGTAACCCTCTTGGTTACGTTTGGAATACCCATCATAGTATATTCCCTAAATATCTTCAGAGAAACCTTAACGTTTCACTCCTTTGCGTTACTCAATGCATTGGAGAGCTATATCGGGCTCACCCGCCCTTAGTTTATCATGGAACCACCCGTCTTCATAATAATGCCCAAGAACCTCAACATAATCATATCACATAAAACATGCATAAAGGAAACATAACATTTCCACCTTTCAATAACAAGATTTCAATACAACACATTGATATAAAAACATTATGAAAACCATTTTCAATACCAAATAAAATAAAAGTAAAACATGATATTTTTTTTAAAGGTATGGCTTGTAGAGGAAGCCGAAACTCAAATAATGGTCACGGCGGCGGAGAAGTCGTTTTCGCCGCATACGTACGACAAAAACCTTCCCTTTTGTCATTTAGTAAACGCTTTATATAAAAAAGATTCCTTTTGAATAAACGTAAAAGTCAAAGGGGTTTATACACCATATAAAATAAGGTTGTGTATAAAACAAAATATGCCTCAATGAAAGGAGATTGAGACGAAGTCCCATACCTCAGGTCCGACTTGACTCGATCGTTCTTTAATGTCCTGAATAATAAACTTGAGTTAATTATTACTTGCTTAAGAACCTTTTTCAAGTTCATTATTCCTTTTATATCACTTATTTCCATGTCATGAACACTATGTAATTATGTAAGTTAATAATGGTCGTTTTAACGATCATTGGTACTTGAGTCAAAAATAAACCCTTTATAATTACAAGTTGTTCACATATCCATTATATCCAGAATTATAATCATGATGTATATATCATATATATCACGTATATACATGAATTTATAATATTACATAATCATTTAGAAGTAATAAATGAAATGCACCGTTCATGGAGACGGTAAGTCGTACGTACGCATGAACGCTACTTTAATTTCTATTTCATATTTTATAGAATGGAATCATAATGATATTAAAGTATATTATAATTCTAGTATAATATCATATATAATATCATAGTTCCATCCTTTATACGTCCCACATATGGTATTTAACGAATCAAATCACTTTGAGGGGGCAGTAGTTCGCACTTCCTTAAATGAAGATATCGCGTTTACCCATAATGGACACCATAAAGGTATTACCAAAATGAAAAATACAGAAGCTTAAGGAAAACATAAAAATATTATATATCATATATAAATATAGTGACATCTTAATGTCCACCTTTGAAGGTGATAAAATAATGTTGAACAATCATCGCTTCGGGAGGCATAAATTCACCATCCATGGAAATAGTATGTCCTTTAACCATTAGATGTAGGTGTGTGTAAGTGTAGCTATAATCCTTCTTATAAAAACATCCTAGTATATTTAAGATACTTTAGTTGTTACAAAATAAATGAATAAAAAGATTTTATGGTGTTGGAGAAGCAAAATAAAACAAAAGGACTCAAGTGATGACATTACCTTAAAATCGGGTAACTCCCTTTGGTTTGAGATCAAAGGATTCCTTGGGAAGACTTCTGACCAAAGTGAGGCTTTAAAGAGTAATAGAGGGAAGTGGAGAGAAAAAATGGGAAGGGGTGGGCTGATCCAAATGCTTTGGGAGTGTGGGTAAGGAGGTTGAGGTGGGGGGCCTTTTATAAGAGGAGAGGAGGGGCACTCTTGGAAAGTAAAGAAATGTTACTTTATTTGAAAATGATTTTCGGATTAAAAAGGTCCCACATTGATATAATTCGAGGTTAAGGTGATAAGGGTTCGAAAGCCACCCATCCAATAGGTTTTGGTCATGTTTAGGTCCTAGATTTTACATTATCATTTCATTTTATTTAAATCCTTTATTAATGAGGTAATCGCTGCATCATTATGATGTCATATATAATTTAATTTATTTAACGTCTAAAAATTATCAAAAAAATTCTATGATGTAGGAAATATCTTTATATTTATAATTAATATTTATAGTCCAAAATATCATTTATGTAGACAAAATTAAAAATATTTTACTTAGGTGATACATTCTTTGTCACATTTAACATTCTTTAAAAATAAAAAGATAAAAAGTCACTTTCTCACAAAAGTGATTCCATGGGGCCCCCAAGTTTGGCACAAGGCATCCCATGGTCGGCCAGGAGACAACCAGTAGCCTTAGGACACATGTTGTGGTATTTTTGTATTATTATGATATCATTTTATTATCTTTAACTACCTGATTACTCATTAATCAAGATAATTAAAGATAATTACCATCGTTACTATTCATAATGTCCAAAAATAAAAGAGTCTTAATTACATAATTTGGACCTTAGGATTCCAAATATGTAATCCATTTTACCAAATTACAAACACATAAATTGCAATAATTGATTTAAAAATAATTCCCGTTGTCAAAACAAATAGTGGGTTTTTTTTGAAACAATATCTATGAAAAGTTTGGCATTAGTTTATGACCAATTCCAAAGTGAAATTAATCCTAATGATGACCATTGGATTAAATGGTAAAAATATATTCAGTTTAATCTTTAATACCAATTAAAAGGAAAATCTATCCATATAATTAAATTAAATGAAAAAGTAGTTTTGATGTAAAATGTAGTATTTTTTCACTATTCATTAAAAAAATGAACATTGTCAGAAAAAAACAAAAAATTCACAAAAAGTAAATTTTGATGTCCCAATAATAAACAATAAGATTATTTTGAAAAAAATATCTTATAAAATTGTCAAAAGATAGATTTAAAAATGGTTTTCCATCAAAAGGCAGTAAAACAATCTTTTAAAAATATTAGTGTATTCCATGCTTAAGATTGGATTTATTTTCATTTTAAGCCTCTAAAACACTATATAATTCATTAATAGACATAGATAAAAATATCTATTATTCATTACTTACTTGGGATGTTACATATTCAATATATATTTATTTATATCAATCCATAAAATTTAGTGATATAAGATAAAATGCACCGTTCAGGGAGATGGTAGACCGTACGTACACATGAATGATGTTTCCAATTTTGTTGTTGTATAGAAATAAAGAAATAAAGATTATATATTATCATTAGAAAAATATTTTTATTTCATATATATCACATATGTTCAAACCATAGTTATTTCCTTCTATGTAAAGGGTGAATGAATCACATCACTTCGCATGACGGTAGTTTGTCGTACACACAAACTATGTTATCATATTTCAACAGAATAGAAAGTAAAAAGGTTTGTGTGATATTGTAATTATAGAAGAATAATAATATCATAAATATAATATATAAATAATAAATATATAATTATTTCTATCCTTGAGTGGTGGTGATGGAAAAATGAATGAAATTATTTTTTGAGGCGGTAGTCTGAAGTACACACGAACAATGATTTCTTAATCCGTTTGATGGAGTTGGATATGGTTGTAGGTAATTACTTTAAGAAAAAATATTATTTTATGCGATATAATAATTTCATTATATCATAAATTTACAATAATAATTGAAGAAGGTGGAGGTAAAAATTAAACAAAAATTCTTGTTGGTGAACATTACCTTCTCTTCGGGCATCCTCCTGAGGGTTTCACCAAAATAATTACTAGGATGGATTTATGTAAAAAATAAGGATTCTATAATTATATGAGGTAATTATGTAAGGTATTTGGGTAGGTATTTTCTAAAGAAAAATGATTTTAATGTTTTAATAAGAGATTATAGGTGTGAACTTTTATAAGTGAGGTGAGTGGCATACTTATAATTCTTTGAAAGAAAGAATTTATCCCATGTTTTTTCTATGTCACAAGACTTGAATAATTTACTAATATCAAGAATAGAATATATAAGGTATAAATATGGCCATAAAATAGGATTTTAAAAGTTTTATTTTATTTTTAACCATTATATTTTTTAACCCTGGGTAAAACCATTTTTACCTTAACCATAGTAAAAAAATTTAATGTTTTTACTATTCATTTTGGTTAGAAACTAAGTTGAAATTATTATATAATATAAATTATTCTAATTAAAAATATGAAATAAATTTTTTAAAATTAAATTAAAATAATATTAAAATTTTAATTTAAAATTAATTCCACAGTCCAAATAAGAAAATGAGTTTTTCAAGAGAAACTGTTCAAATTTTTTCAAATTTTTTATATCAAAATTCAATAGGAAATTGATTAGAATTTATTAAATTGGATTAATTTCTATAAAATTAAAATAATTTTAGTTCAAATAAACATTAAAATATAATTTTAATTTTTAAATAAATTAAATTAAATGGTTATTTTTAATCCAAATTCCGTATTTTTATTATTCATCAAAAAATAAAACCATTCAAAAAAATCCCAAATATTCACCCAAAGATAATTTTAAAATAATGATTTCAAATATGAAGTTTATTTTATAAAATTTATTTTTTAAAAGTAGGAAAATTTGATTTTATTAATTTTCACAAAAAAATAAGGAACACGTTTTTTGATAAAATAGTATTTTCAAAATATATAAAGACTTTTTTGAAAATTATATACTTATTTTATCAATATGTTTATATTATATAAAAACATTATAATTAATATTATAGAAATATTTATTAATATTTATATCACTATGTTTAATGACTAGGTTATAACAATCATGTTAAAATAATTATATTAATGATATTTCATGGTCTTGTTAAAACTTAGTGTTTTGTGTAGCACAGGCTGACCTAGTGCTGCAAGTATCAAAAGATAAACATGGTGTTGTGTGTAGTTAAAGCTATCCAATAAATTTAAATTATTTAGAAAAAAATCATAAAAAATTAGGGTGTTACAATCTACCCCCTTAAAATGAATTTTTTCCTAAAAAATCCATCACCCTCATACAAAAAATAGGGATTCATCTACCTCATCATTTCCACAGGTTCTTACGTAGCTTTTTTCAAACAGGTTGTTTTGACTCAATAATTTTACAAGGTTAGTCATCTTGTTTTTTTGAACATTACATGTATAATCAAAAATCTCTACTGGTTATTCCTTACAAGAAAGATCTTTCTCCAGTGGTATGAACTCTAAGTACAGTATATGTGGAGGGTATGGTATGTAATTAATTAAGAGAGATACATGGAATATATCATGGACATCAGTGAGTATTAGTGGAAGTTCTCTTTAATAATCTAAAATATCTATATGATCAAAATTTTTGAAGGGATATATATACCTTGGGATTAGTTTCCCATTCTTTCTGAATCTCATAACCTTATTCCATAGAGAAATTCTAAGAGAAACCATGTTACTAACTTCAAATTCTATATTATGTCGATGATTATTAGAAAAAAATTTCTACCATCTCTAAGCTACCTTGATGTCACACTGAATATATTTAACATTATCTACCATTCCTTTAGCTATCTCTAAACCCAATAGTTTTCTTTCTCTAACTTTATTCCAGCAAGTCAGAACTCTACATTTATTTCCATATAAGGATTAATTGGGAGACGTCTAACAAGTATTATTATATGAAAGCTTAAATAGTGTAATTTTTTATCCCAACCACCTTTGAAATCCAAGGAATAATATCTCAACATATCCTCTAGAGTTTGAAATTTTCTCTTAGACTGACCATCTGTTTGAGGATGGTACACAGTGATAAAACTCAACTCTGTATCTTGGGATTACTAAATACTTCACTAGAACATTGAGGTAAAACTCTTGTTCTAATCATACACAGTGGAATGCCGTACTCCAATTTTTTTTACTAATTCCTTAATTTATATCCTGGAATAATTATCCAGAGATAAGTCTTATCTGATAGAGATTAATTGTGCTAACTTAGTATAGGGATTGACTACAACCCATTGATAATTATTCCATTGAGTAATTTTGGGGAGTACAACAATAATATACATGGTAGTGTTTTTCCATTTACATTCTAGTATATATAATATATGTATCAACACCCTAGAATTTTTCCTCTCAACATTAACCTATCGATATAAAAAGAATAAAGTACAATATATGTGGTATCCCTCTTCATGCCATCCCACTATAAATACTCCTTCAAATCCCTATACATCATTGTAATTTTATAATTAATAGATAATTAAGAACAATGATCTTCTTCTAATAGAGCCTTCAAATATAATATGGTAGGAATACATACACGGTTACTAAATCTTATCATTCCATCAAGGTTATGTTTAAACATAGGAATATATATTTCATTCTCTTGTAGTTCTATATCTCCCATATGTCCCTCTTTAATAATCAGTTGTATATATGGTTGAAAATTACATTGATAAAATATATTTTACTCTTCCTTTAAGATTTCTAGATACATCCTTAAAAAATATATAAATATTAAATCTTGTGAAATCCTCATCATGGATAATCTAGGATGATCGTTTTTAATCAATGCATTAGAAACATTATCTAATTTCCCAGGGTGTTAATGTATTGATTAATCATAATCATTAATAAACTCTAACCATTTTCTTTAGTGAATATTCCACTCCTTATATGTTAATATACACTTTATTATTTTATAATATGTATATATATATCAAATATTTCCACATAAATACAAAGCCTCCATATTTTTTTTGTAAAACTTTCTGTAGCTAACTCCAAATCATGAGTTGGGTTGTTTTTCTCTTGATTTACCAATTTTAACGAGGAATAGGGTATAAATTTGTTATTATATATAATAACACATCTCAATCCCCTATTATATTTATCACTATATATTATAAGAATTTCTCAACAAAAGGGTAATAGAAGAACAATTATAGTGACTAATATTCTCTTTAGTTCCTTGAAATTTTCATAACATTCATCTGTCCATAGGAATGTGGCCCCTTTCGATGTTAATTTGGTCATAGGATTTTATAGTCATGAAAAATTCTCTAAAAATAGTCAATAATATACCAATATACCATGAAAAATATATATCTAAGTCATCATGGTTGGTTTGGGACAATATTCAATAGCCTCTTTCTTTGATGGATCTACAGATATAGCCAATTATGATATTATATGACCCCAAAAATGATATCATTTGCAGCCAAAATTCACACTTTGTAATTTTTTCATATAGTTTCTTTTTTTCCTTTGGGTATTAAGTATAATTATCAATTGATCTTTATTCTATTCCTTTCCCTTTTATTAGATAATAATATCATAAATAAAGATTACCAAAAACAGATCAAGGTAATCTCTAAAGACTATATTTATAAAATCTATAAAGATAACGGGGGGATTAGTATAAGAAAATGGATTCAATATATATTCATATTTTTTATAGCTTTTATGGAATTTTTTCATGGGTATATCCTCCTTATTTACCTTCAATTAATGTTATACATAACAAAGGTCGATCTTGGAAAAGTATTGAGCTTAGTGTTGTTGATCAAACAAGTCATTACTATGAAGAATATGATACATATTCTTATTTTTGATCATTTTTAACTCTCTATAATCAATTCAGAGTCACATTGATGAATCTTTCTTTTTATAAAAAAAGGATGTGTTCACCCTAAGGTGACACACTTGTTCAAATGAATCCCTTTTCAAGGTTTTCATAGAGTTTTTCTTCAATTCTTACAACTAAATTAGACCCATTCTATTGGGAGTCTTTGAAATTATTATAGAACCATGTATGTGTTCTATTGAGAACTCAACATCAAACATTTATGGAAGTATATAAAAAATATTAACAAATACATCAAAAAACACCCATGCAATAGGAATATCATCGATACTATGTTTATCCCCAACAATCTGAGGTAAAAACCCCTTCTAAATGAGAATAAAGATGAATACAATCCATGTGATCTCCCATAAATGTCCATAGTTATCATCACATTGATGAAATATCATTGGTTGATTTGGAATATCAAACATGACTTAACATCCTTGACAATTTATGTGGTATTTATTTAGAGAAATCAAATCCATTCCCAAGATAACATCAAATTCAACCAATGAAATAGTTAAATATTTTTTAGGAAGCGCATTCCTGCTAACATCAACCAGGGAGGAATCATAGACTTGAGATGAGATTATCATACAATTCAGGGATTTTACTAATAATTATTCATCTAATCATTTGGGTGTCATATTAATACCCTTAAAAATGTATTTAGATGTAAAATAATGGGTATATCCATAGTCAAATAAGACATTATAAGTACTAGATTGGACGACATGTGTACCTTTCAGTACACTATTATCACGTACCTCATAAAAAATAATTATCACATGTGATTTCCCTTTGTATCCTACTTTAAGAGTTAGTTGACTTTGATCATAATCATTATCCATCATATTTTTTAATTTGTTAGCATAATTCCTGTACTCCTTGCATTTAAACATTGGAGTGTGGGTGGTGTATTCTATGCAGATTTCTCCCTATTCATATCATTGTATATCTTCATCCCATAACTTTTTCAATCAATTTCCTAATGACCTTACTTTCTACACATAAAATATTTACTAGTCCCCTTAAAAAAATACCCCTATACTTCTTCCCACACTTTCAACATAAAGGTAATCTCATCTCCTTCTCTCCATGATTCTTATTTTTCCATTTAATTCCATTTTTCTCTTCTTATCAAAACCATGCGATTGATACGTAACTCTAACCTATATTTCCACATTGATATCAAATCAAACAATATCTTCATAGCTACTAATGTCTCTTATGGATAATTCTATTTTGAGACATGGTTTTAAGCTAATGAATAATCAACCAACCTTACTTTCATGTTCAAGGATAATACTATAAGCGGTCCTCATAAGTGTTGTAAAATTTTCCTCATAGGTACTAATAAATTCCTCATCCTTTTTTTATCTCAAGGATATCCTTATTTATCATTTTACAAGAAATACAAGGAAATTAGTTATTGAAAGATATGTTCTTGAACTCATCCCAATCGATGGATTTAATTTAATCCAATTTACTGTATTCTTGATAAGATTCCATGATTTATCCACTTCACCATACAAACAATTGACAACCAAAATTATTTTTTCATTTTTCAAACATTATAGGATGGAAAATATCTTTTCAGTTGTGCTAATCCACTGTTTAACAACTAATAGATCAGAACACCCGCTAAAAGATGTTTGAAATTTCCTCATGAAAGAGTTAACTATATTTTATTCCCTTGTTTATTAATTTGGAAGTCCAAAGTTATTCATATCTTGATATATTTTTGTGATCATACCAACAATATCTTTCATTCCAAATCCCATAACATTTGGATTCTTAGGAATATAATTAGTACATTTTCTATCACAAATTGCATTGACACAATTCATTTAGGTTTCATCCCTTTACTAAAAACAAAAATAATAGTTTAAGAAACAATAATCATGATGGGTAAACACATAGTCATGAAAAATAACATATATGATCTATAAATCATGAAACATTCCTTAATATTTGACACTTTAGGTTTATACTAGGTCATTCATAATCATAATCTATTTAAAACCTTCATGATGGTTCATAAATAATTTATGAGTTTCCTAAGCATATCACCTAAGAGTGTCAAACCAGGTGTGCCATAAAGCCTATTATTATTCAATAGGTGAGGATAGAGTCTAGCTCAATAAACCTGTTTTAGAGTTATTTTTACAAAGTACATATTTTTAGAGCCATATTTACTTGTAGTAACCATATATAGATGTAATTTGTTGGAGACTGCTTGCTCTATCCTTTTCCAAAATTTCATGAAACATTTCTATACATGGACTCATCCTTAGACTTTTCTTTGGAAATTTCCTTAGGGTTATCTACAAGGTTTTTATCCATGTTTCAAAAGGATAGCTAAATCGATCCTCTAATATGAACTATAGATAACCAACCTTTCCATACATAGATATTAAATACTGTTTTAGGAAGATTCATTACATTACACATACACAAGCCTGAGGACCATAATTGTTTATTATATTTCAAAATATAGAAACACAAACGAATGGTCCATAAGTAATGTAAATAATTTCCCAATATGATTTTCATAACTAGAACCCTTAATAGAAATATCATATGTAATACATTTCTTCATAACCTGGGGAATGAAAACATAAGAAAGGTTGAGCTCAAATGCTAAATAATAGTAAAACAGGGAGATACATAAACATAACATGAACATAATTGTACGAAAACATGATAATAACATTTTAAAATCATAACTTTCATTTCAAAGAGCATAATCTTATGTCATGGAATAAAGATCAATAGTTCAAAAGACCATAATCATAATATAATCCACGATCCTGGTCTATGAGAGCATAACATTTGCTTAAGACATAGATTTCTACAATATACATAATCGTATAAAATCATTTCCATAGTAGTTAAGGATATTTTTCAGGGCTATCACAGTGGAAGGGTATCACTCCCCAAACCATCATAGTATTCAAGGATCACTCCAAAGATAATTATAGAGGAAAATGATCCTTACTAAACTAGTTTTACTCCCAATTCTAGTTCTATCTATCTCATGGGACATATATTTTTACCTAATGCATTGGAGGGAGATATAAGTCTCACCCATATCATAATGAAAACCATATTTATGTCTTCCATAATATTATAAAACAATTATCATAACAAAAAAAATGAAATAAAATGGTATTTATAAACATTTCAACCTATCATAACCTATATAAAAGATAAAGCATTGATATTCCTTTTATCATTTCATTATAGTATTAACTGTGAAAAAACAAGCGGGTTTCGTAATAATTTTATCATGGTATAACCAATAAAAAAGGTTTCATAAGAATCATTCCATCGTAGACATAAAAATTAAGATAAATATTAATAATGGTATTAAGGATCATATCCTCATTAAGTCATTGGAAATATCAAAATATTTCATCTTATATGGGAATTAATTTCGACATATCATTTAGAACACTTTTTGAGAAAAATATCCTTTTCGTTTTGAAAAAAAATCTAAAACAGAAAACAATTTGATAATATTTTGATTGAAAATAATGTTAAAAACTAATAAATGAATATTTAAAGAAAATAATGGTCATGACTATGGGATGTTTTATTCATTTCATACACATTAAAATAATGATTTATTTCAAATTTTTTGGTAAAATGAAAATGAGAAATGCTTGGAAAATGACATGATGATTAATTTAAATATATTTTTGTGAAAAATATCAAACATGGGTAAAACTTTATTCTAAAGGATAATTAAAGAATAATATATTTATTTAAACACTTTTAGTAAACATGTTTATGGATGAAAATTTAATTACTATTGAAGAGAGAAATAAACTCGGATATTATTAAAATTATTTTCTCAGTTATTTTAAGTAAAAAAGTGGAAATAGTAAAATTTATTGAAACATCTTTAATTACTAGAGGATTAGAAAATAAATGTGTTTCTTAAGAGAGGTATTATAATATTTTTTCTTTGGAAACATAATCATAAATAATCCTGATAAAAAAAGAGATTATGACTTAAATATTTACCATTATAGTAACTTTGAATTTTTTGAACCATGAAAGAATTACCTAAAATTAAGAATAAAATATCTTTAGAATAAATAAATTCATTATATTACATTTCATATGGTCTTTATATATACCTCATGACATAATATAGGTTTATAACAAATCATATGTCTCAAAGAAGGAAAATTGAGTAAAAAATACATTACCAATTTTTTAACTTATGAACCATAAACCCCATGAAAGATAGATAAAAATATGGATATGTAACCCAAAATAATTTTAATGATAATAATAATAATAATAATATATTCATGGTTAGTATGTCACCACATAAAAGAAAAAGGTAGTGAACTTGGCATGTGTTTCCCAAAAGTAAAAAGTGAGACAAAAATCTCTTACCTTAAATCGTGAATTCCATAATACACATTAAAAACTCATGTATAATGAGTATAATTTTATTATAAATCTATTATATAATAATATTTATGTATATCATACCATATAATATTTTATTATGTTCTTTTATTACATGTTTATTAAAAATTCTAGGTTAATGTTACATTTTCAGTAATAACTGCATTGCTTTTCATATATTCTTTGATCTATTGATTTTTGTCCTATTAATTTGGTCATTATTTCATCATATCCATGATTTTAAAAATAATATAACTATTTTAAATATTTTTTATATATGTGTATATATAAATATATAAAATTTAGTGATATAAAAATGAAATACATCATTTATGGAGATGGTAGGATGTATGTACGCATGAAAGGTAAATGATATATTATAATTATATAATATTATTTATTTAATAAATAAAACATATTTTTATTTAACACATCCTTATTACATTCCATGTAAAGGGTTAACTAATTTCTTCATAAGGTGGTAGTCCTCTGTACACACGAATGACGTTATTTTATTCCCACCAAATGAAATGTAAAAAGGTATGTGTGATATAATAAATACAGAAGAAAACTAGTATAATTAATATAATATATAAATGAAAATTATTTATTTAATTATATCCTTGATTGGTGTTAATGGAAAAAAATTACATTGGATCGTAATGCAGTAGTCCACCATACACGCAAAAAATTATTTCATAACCCAGTTGATGGAAGTGGAGATAGTTGAAGGGAATTACCTTAACATAAAAACAAATTATAATGTTTAATATACTATGGTATTTATATCAGAATTTTCTAATAATAATTTAAGTAGGTATTGGATGAGATAGCACAAAACAATTCATTTATGAATGTTACCTCTTTTTTGGTATCCTATTTAGGTTTTAACCACATGAATTATTATGTTGGACTTATTTCAAAAATAATTATTTTTGGATTATAGGAGGAAATTTGGAAATATATTTTGGTAGTTCACATAAAAAATAAAAGGGGTTTAAGGTGTGAATAATAGAGGAGAAGGTGTGCCCTTTTAAAAGTGAAGAGATTGGCACACTTGTAATTTTTTAAAATAAATAATTCCACCAATGTTTTTTCCATGTCACAAGGATAAAATATTGGATAATTATAGAGAATAGAATATATTTACTTCAAAATAGGTAAATAATATTGGTTTCATATAGGTTTTTGGTTATTTTTAACCATGATATTTTTATTTTAACCCCTAGTAAAACGATTCTTACCTTGATCATGATAAATAATGTTTACTATTTTTACTATTAATTTTGATCAAAAATTAACTTTATCATATTAGACAGTATAAATTATGATTATTAAAAATATTTAATATAATTTTTAATATACCATTCACAAAATTGAAAAAATATAATTTAAAATCAATCCCATAGATGCAACGAGAAAATGCTTTTTAAAGAGAAAATTTTCAAAAGTTTACAATGCTTATATACCAAGATTCAATATGAAATTCATGCCAATGACTTAAATAAGATTAAGAGATATAAACTTTAAAACATAATACATTAAATAAAATTTAAAATATAATTTACCTTCATAAATAAGTTAATCAAAAATTTTGATTTCAATAAAATTATATAATGTTTTACTATTCATCAAAAGATGCAACTTTTAAAAAAAATCCAAAAAATTCATAATATATTATTTTACATTATTGTATAAAAAATTAATTTAGTTTAATCAAATTTATTTTCTTAAACATGAAAAATTAATTTTATTAATGTTCACAAAAAAAAATAGAAAACATTATTTTGAGAAATTGGTATTTCAAAACATATAAAGACCATAAAAAATTAAGATATTTTTTATCAATATGATTCTATTATGTAAAAAATTATAATTAATATTTAAAATGTAGTTACTTATATTCATAAAATTAGGTTTAATTACTAGTTTCTAATAGACATGTTTAAATAATTATATTAATAATATATGAATGTCTGGTTAAAACATAGTGTTACATGTAACGTAAGACAATCGAGTATTGCATGTAGCACAATATTATATTGGTTTTTTGTGAAATGTAGGATATCAAAGAAAATTAATTTATTCAAAATTTAATAATTCATAAAAAAATCATGATTTTATACTAATCATGGTAATTATTACCATAGTGCTATGATTGAAAATGATTTATACATATTAGTGTTCGTGAAATGATTTTTTCATGCTTATTTTGATAAAAATTCATATTAATTCATGTTGTGATGGAAATTAACCTTTTTAACAACTTTATTATCAACATTGAATTGATTTGAAAAGCATGTGTTTTTTATTAAATGATAACAGATAATCATTCCATTATTTATTTAAAATTGAGCATATTTGGTTTACTTGATACGAAAACCTTATAGATTTCATGGTTGGATCATATTGGGGTAGTGTTGTTAACATCCTATTTTTTCATTTGAGCGCGTGTAAAATTTTTTATTCTAGTACTAGGGAAAGGGAAATAACCGATCAAAGTCGGTGGGTGTTCTTTATTAGAGGGACATTGGGAGATGGTGGTGACCAGTGGAGTATAAGATCTTCTTATTACAAGGAGGTCATATGATGATGTATTGAATGGTTTATGTGATGGATTAGGTTGATGTACTTTTTTTATGATGGTAACTTTTTTATTTGTAGAACCTATAAATTGGAGAGTGTTTTGGTATACTAACAATTTATGTATTATTTATGAAATTTTTGTATTCTTGAGATTTTCTTATGGTAAAAATTTTCACAATTGATTTCTTTTAATTCATAGGAATTGGTTTCCAACCCTTGCATATTGGGAATGATCTTCGTGTCTTTCCAAGATTGATTTATGTATTGTTTTTACTAGTTATCTTGATTGGTTCTTGAAGTATTTATATGAGAGTAAAATCTTGTCCCTTCATAGATGTCAGTATGCGGTTTGAGATTTATTGGTAAATAAGAGAAGTTATTTTTTGGTATTAAGTGTTAGGTTAGGGGTGTGGTCTTGGAAAACTCTAATCATAGAAGTTATTAAGTTAACATGGGGGGTTAGGAAAAAATTTCTTTGAGGAGATATTAGTTCAAAATCTAGACGTTTCCCAATATTTGGTCTATGATTTGTGTTCCCATGTTGAATTATGATTTATAGAGTTGATTTCCATGTGCCTCATGAATTATGTTTCATTGTTTTCTATTTATGTTTTGTAATAGCATTTTGATAAGATGATGTTTGAACAAACTTCATGGGGGATATTATAATGAACCATGTGATGTACCTTACCTGATTCAATCATATTAAAGAAGAACCGGTTAGCCACATGGCCTCAAGCATGCCTCCCCATATTCCAGAGGCTACCAACTAGTGGTGAGGGTCTATGATGGCATGGTGGGGAGATTATACCCACTTCATTGGATAGGAGAACATTAGTGATATAAAAAAATAAGTGAAATATAATAATAATTAATAGAATAAGTAATTCTTCTAGATAAATATAATCAAACATAGTCAATATCAAGATTCATTACCAAAATGAAGATGACATGATGATGTACAAAAATTGGGATTAAGGAGAACATGTAGAAGGCATACAACAATACATGTTATATAGAAGTATAAAATACCAAAATATATATCCACTAGAATAACAAGAACTAGCTCAATAGTATGCTTCCTTACTCTATACTAGTATAGAAAATCAAGCTTCCATGGTAGGCCACTTTCCCTTGTCCAAGCCTGTATCCATGAAGTATGTCTGGGTAACAATCAGTAACCCAAACATGGTGTGAGTAAAACCCATCAGGCCATCAGCAATGTTGTCTATAAATAATTCGGTCTATGTATAAAAACTATAGGAGTGTGTTGGTATTACATGAGTCAATCTATAAAATGATAATTTGATATAACGCAATCTAAAAGTAAAATACGTGTGGGGATTTTTCATTGAATATAGAATCATTTAATGTCAATGTAAACCATCATCTACAGAATATATTGGTTATTACAAGTATTAGAACTTCCAAGAGTAGGATCCAAATACATTTATTAAGGAATCCTCCTTGAGTTTAATGCTATCATCTATAGTAAAATCATTATAATTTAAATCTAAAATTGGCTAGGAGCATAGGTACTGTGGGTGAGATTTCCCAACTATTCGAAGGGGTAAGTCCAAGGTAAACTTAGAAAAGACTTGGGTAAATCCCAAAGAACAAATTTTAGGTAGTCAAATAATGACATATCCATGGAGGTAATCCAATGAATCCAATTATCAAATATTTAAGTAAATTGTTGGTGAAATACCATAATACCTCTCATTGGTTCCATATTAGGTCATCCAATGTCCAGTATATTATGTAAAGGATTCCAAATGGTCCATGTTAGTGTCCATTCCACTATGAAATGTATTTAAATAAATAAACATATGACATTAAATAATCCAATTTTTAAAAAAATCGCAATTACTCGATTTAATTTCCCTTTACAAATATAAATAAATAAAGGCCAAAGTTGTATCCAACCACATAAAAATTAATTTGATTCGAATACAACATCCACTAATAAGTGTAAATCTCAACACACCCAAATGCATGGCTTAATCATAGGTATTTAATCTAACTCACCTCAATGGGAGGTTCGGTTCAAGTTTGTCAATATATAACCATGTAAAAGGGGTATAAGAGAATCAATATCATGGCCTAAAATATTTATTTTAGGTATTAAAAATTTTAGAATCAACACACATAAATTTTGACATACGGTACAATAGCACAAGCTATAGACATCATGAATTTTTGGGAATGTTATAGACCAGCTACCTTAGATGGGTGGAAAACACTTTCTCTAGTATCAAACATTAATTTTCATTGTAATAATAGAAATTGAAGAAACATACAAATTTCCTTTGAAATATGGAATATTAGCTCACATAGAATAGTATCCAACATGGTGAGATAAACTAGGAAAATAATGAAGATGATTGATAGACTCACCATTGGCTATCCAATGTGATGAATAGTGATTGAAATGGACACTATAAGGAGAGTCTAGCTCAAATTATAGGATGAAGGGAGGAAAGGAAATCCCATGGGAGAGTTGTTTTGTGTGAGTGGGATAAGAAATGGGGGGACAATTTTTTATGGATTTAAGGGTAAAAGGTTAATTTTACCCTTTAAAAGGATAAAATAGTTTGGTTGCAAGGTTTATCAAACCATGCATTAAGCATGCAATTAGAATTTCCATAGAAAAACCCCCTTCCATGGCTAGGCCCAGAGTTTCGAAAACTATGCAAAAATCATGCTTTCTAACTATCCAACTCAACAGCCCCTCACACTGATAGACATTCAATTAGAAGAAACCAAGCACCAACATTTTTACATACACCTACACATTATTAAAGGGTTCACTTAGCCATGTGGCTTCCCTCACATAGTTAAACTAATAATGAACCTTAACTTTTGGGATGCATGGTTGAGCCCCATGGTTATGACTAACCATGCAGAAACTATAAGCCTCATAATATTTCTCCAAAAAAAATATATGGGTTATGAATAAGCTCCAAACACTCCGGAACCCTTCTTATTCCTTTATAAATTCTCATATATATAAAAAATATATTTAAACTAATATTAAAAGAATCCACACCACATGAAAAAACTGGGATCTTACAGAATCCCCTACTTAAAATAACCCATCCCCAATATTCCAAGAGGGTGGTTGAACATCATCTTAGAATAATTTCATCTAATGAGTATCTATATTATCCTCCACACCTAGTTATTATCATGTTCATGGTTTTTCTTATATAAAACTGATACTAGAGGAATTGTTCTATCTCATAGAGGCTTCATTCTATGATCAACAATATAAAGAGGGTACTCCTCAAAAGAATAATCATCATCCAACTCAACCACTTCAAGATGAAGGACATGAGACATTTCATAATTATAATTATGAATCTATGTAAAATGAAAGACTTCGTACTTAGACTAGTACCTATGATGTAAAACTAACCAATATTCTACCATCCCAAATCAATCCTTAATCTAAAAAGTCTAGAAAAATCAATGTGATATCTTTCTTTATCTCTGAATCTACTAATTACCTAATCTAAGAAAAACACACCATAATATCAAATCTCCCATGTCAAACTATAGAGGTTGGCAGTGATAATCGATATAATATTTCTACCTAGATTGAGTGGTATCCATACTCTTTAAAATAACTTGTACCTACTATGATGTCTCCTGAATGAAATGTCGTCCTAGTTGAACTACCTCCCCTCCCTTTAACCATAACAAAGGTAATAGGGATGACCTACCGCATAGTGTCTCTTAAGGATCCATCTATATAGTTTCATGGAATATATTTTTATAATATAACTCAATAATAAGAAATTGTTTCTCCTATGAACTTCAGAAATCAAGGATAGATTCTCAGAGCATATCCTCCAATGCCTGAATAATACCCTCATACTGATCATCAGCCTATGGGTGGTAGACTGTACTAAAAAGTAATAGTGAACCCATAGCCTCCAACAACCCCTGCCAGAACCATGATGTAAAATGATAATCCCTATATAATATGACGATATGTGGAAAAACGTGAATGTGTATAATCCCTTGAACATAATGACTACCAGATCATCCACTGAGAAGGTATCGCTGATGAGAATGAAATGGGTGACCTTCGTCAGCCTATCAATTATGACCCATACAACATCATTTCTACAAGGTGATTTTGGTAAACCCATCCTAAAATCCATAGTCACTTCATCCCATTTTCACTCAAGAATGGGTAATTAATGTAAAATAACTATAAGTTTTTATGTTCTCCCTTCACTTGTTGATAGGTGGAATATTTCATAACAAAAAATACAATATTTATATTCACCCACAACCACCAATACAGGAGGTGTAAGTCACTACACATCTTGGTATTTTCAAAATGTACTTCCCATTTTGATGCATGATATTCTCACATTAAAGTTTCTTTTATGTCTTTTAGTACACAAAAAGGTTCATGAATACAAAAAATGTCATCCTCATCAACAATTCGACCAGGAATAATGCCCGGATCTAATACACATTCCCTTAGGACAAAGGCTTTTAGATCATAAATCTATCTCATCATCACTCAATCAATAAGTGAAGAAGTTACTAAAAAATCCATAATAATAGGACAAACAATTATGTTTGGTTCTATTTTTTGGTGTAAGTGTTTTTGGTGTGGTTGAATTTGTGAGGTTCCAACTCAACCATAAAGGGTTTTTATTTAAAAAAAATAAAAATGATATTTGAAGACATAATTATTGGAAAACCATGAAAATCTTGAATCTTAAGAAGCAAAATTGAAAAGAGAGACATAAACTCACATTTTCTACTAGATTCTTAAACGTCTTATGTGTGAGTATTACAGATCAGTGAATCAGCTACTACATTTCTGTTACCAGGAATACAATAAATCTCAAAATTAAAGGATTGAAGGTATTAACCCATTATTTACTATGTGAGGTTAAAATCACACTGATTTAATATGTATTTGATACTTTTATGGTCAGTGTATACAAGAAATATCTCTCTTAGTAAATAGTGCTTCCAGTAATGTGAGGCATGAACAACTGCATCTAGCTCAAGATCATGTGCAGTGCAATTATGATTATGCGGCCAAAAATGAAAAGAATAATACACAACAACTCAACCGTATTACATCAAAAATGATAAAAACAAGATACTTGATGCATCACAATAAACAATATAGCCTCTACTGGGCTCTGGTATAATTAGGATTGGTTCTAAGGTAAGTCTTCCTTTTAACTCTTAAATTGTTTGTTCACAATATCCACACCATGAGAATATAACACCCTTATTTATAAAGCCCATGGGAGGTGTTTCAAGGTGACATAAATCATGAATACAATTCCAATAATGTCTAGATATCCCCATGAAACTCCAAAAATCAAATACATTCTTGGTATTTTCCATAGAAAACATGGATCTCACATTCTCTGGGATAACAACACCCCTAATTACAATATAAAATTACCTAGGAAGTGTACCTTATCAATCCGATAGTGTCATTTCAGGATATTGTCATGAAATCTATGCAATCTAAGTGTATTAAATTCAATTTCAATGTGTTTTACATGATCATGATGAGTTTTAGAATACAAAAAGACAAATTCCATAGAAACCACAATAAAAGAATCCATGTTTGGGTGGAAAGAATGATTCATCAAGGTCATAAATAAAGATTGTGAATTCATGAAATTGAAAGACATTACCAAATAATAAAAAAGGCCAAATTTTCTTCAAAAATATATACATGGTATATTTAATTGTATAACCCTTTCCTAATGATAGTATGAATTCAAATCAATATTTGAGAAAATCTTTCTCCATAGGGTTGATCAGATTGATATTCTATTTGATTAATTGAGTAAAAATTCATAATTTTAAGCTAATTCATACATTTATAATCATTGAAAATCATGAGGGTACCATCCACCTTCTAGGAGAATATAATAGGTGAACACAATGGGGAGTAATGGGATATATAACTCTTTAGCTTCCAAATCCTCTAACTATATTTGGAGTTCCTGAAGCTCTGTAGGATCTATACAATAAGGAGGAATATATATTGATAACACTCCTAGAATGTGATCAATAGTAAAATCTAACTCTCTTATGGAAGGTAACCTATAAAATTTATCAAGTATTACTTCCCTAAAATGGTCAACTATAGTAGATTATTTTGTCTGATTTGTACCCTAATCACTCATAAAAAGTAAAGAAATATGGTCTAAAACTCCACCAAAATCACAATTCTCAAGTTCAACTCAACTATAATAGGTATCACATCTTAATTTATGAAGAAACCTATCCCCATATGGGCATATAAAAGACACTCTGTAGTGATAAAATTCAAAACATGCCCAATATGAAACCAAACAATCCATATTGAGTATGATATCAAGTCCAACTATCTTAATGATGAAAAGGTTACATAAGAAAAGGAAACAACCAATCTCATGGGATAATTACATGAATTGTCATAGAATCTCTAAACATAGTCTCAATGGAGTATCACGAGTCATAACTCCATAAAAGTACTAAATTTTAACCACAATCCTTGTAAAAATATAAATAGATATAATGGAGTGTGAAATTCATGTGTCAAACAAGGCCTATGTTAATGTAGAGGCTATAAATATCATAAATCAATCTGTAAATGACCAAAAACTCATCTCCTCTAGTGTATGATTTACAAGATATATCAAGCCCGATCCGTGACCCTGAGTGACAACCTGACTACCCTGAGTAGTTCCACTCTACCAGCAACATATATCATAAATTGGATCTCATAACCATATCCACCTTCTTAGACTATTTGGTCAGTAGTACTTCATCTCCCTTCGTGACTTGGAGTTTCTGATACCACTCTAGAAAGAAAAGACGGAGAATATTCTCGTCTACTGGACACAAATGTATAGTTTCAACAAAACCTATAAGGATTTCTCATTCCACCATAGGTTCAACGCTATGTTTTAGATCTATCTCATTATGGCTTCATATAACCCAACTTACCACACTGATGGAATACTATAAAATTTCTAATATGCACACTATGACTATTATTTCCCGTAAGAGAAAGATGACATTTATTCTTCCTACCACTAGATGAAACACTGAACTACATTTTTACAAAACAACCATGCCCCAAACTTCCAACTTCCCTCAGGTTACACTCAGAAATATGGGCATGAATTACTATTTTAGAAATGTTAGTCAACTAAAATTTCTTCACCTATGATAGGATGTAATAAATGAGCACATACTAAAACTTTATTTACCTTGATATATACTCTCTAGAAAGAGTCAGTGTGAAGTAATGAATCTTAGTAAAAAAATTCGAATAATCCTTGATAGAGACAACACCCTGCTAAATGTGCATAAACAATGTAGCTTGTTTCATTATTGGAATTTCTATGAAAATTTTGTCATAAAAAATATGCTCAAATTAAAATAGTCCATATACTGATGATGATCTACCTGAGTAATAACATCCCACCATCACTTGGTAGAATAAAAAATAATATAAACTATGGAAGGAATATCTAAATGAAAAAAATTTAAAAAATGGCCTCGATCCATGATTGAGAATCCCAAGGACCACTATACACAGAGAAAGTAGGTGGATGGTAATTTTAAAATTCTCACAAAAACTTTTATATAGTAGGGGAAGATCATGAGACACTTTTCATTATATGCATGAACCATAAAAAAAACCTCTCAAAATTGAGCATTTTTTCCCAGATCATGTATAATAGGTGGTTCCATAGGTGGCACTATATAAGGTAATATGGGTGGTGCAGGTCCCACCACCTCTAGAGAATGGTCATTTACACCTTCCTAGTATTTTTTTCTGAGGATTTTTTGGAAGAATATATCTAAAATTCTAAAAACGTGACTAAAAATAAATTTTGATAATACAAAATATCTCATATAAAATAATAGGAAAGGTATAAATCCATCTTCTATAGGAGACAATGCCTATATTCCAGCTCTAAAAGTAAGATCTATGGAATTTAGAAGATCATTGAGAAACAAAATAGAGAAAATCCCAATAACCACTACAATGTCCAGGTCTGGTTCTGAGCCTCATATCATATATTAGTGGTTTTGGTATATTGAGTTTCAAATTAATGTTATAGAGGAAAGTTCTATTTGTGCAAAAATTAGAATCCCCGTTTGATGGAAACCAATTATTTTCACATTCCCTAAATCAAAAATTTCTTATGTGTGTGTATATATATATATCATGGTATAATTAGATGAGTTTCCATTCGAAAGTTATATATTCTTACACTTTATAAGTTAAAATTGGTATGTAATGTAACTAAAACCATCCTTTTATGATGGATTAATTATATGTATCATTATTTATAATTTATAGAGGTATGTATACCATATAAATTTCATTTATAATCCATTCAATTTCAAACATTATCATTTTATCCCATCCAACCAATGGTCTACTACCCACAAATTCCATAATCAGTTAGCTAAGGTGCCACTATTAGGCTATGTGGGGAAAAACATTATGTTTTATGCTAAAACAATAATTAAACAATTGTTATTTTATTGTATTAAATGTTAACACATTTACAAGTATATAAATCCAGTCACATATGATATTCTTCTGGTAATGCATGAATGAAAATATATATGGAATGGAATATTCCGGTCATGTAAATCCTAAGGTGCATATCATGATTCATGAACAATGATTCTTTTCCATACTAGGACAAGGTTAAAATAAAATCCAAAATCATGTTAATGCCAAAAATCATGTGTGTCACCCAAATGTGAGATAAGTAACACAGTAATAAGAAAAAAAATATAATAGCACATCCCTTCCTAAGAAACATTTATTTTTTCCTATATGTGGTTACAAATGGTAAATAATTTCCTCATTTTGAAATTCAGACCCATCCTAGTCTCCTATTTTCCAACCCAAAATTGTAAGATAAGGAAAAAAGTAAAGGATCTCAGATACCCTTTATGATATCCTTGACCCATCTCACTCATAAGTAACCAATCTTGATTGGACACTTGGCCTCCTCAATGCATCCACATATCCCATATTTTAATAATTAAAAGGAGAATTTATGGGGAGACTATACCCTCCTTATCATATTGGAGCATAGTGGTAATATAAATATCAAAATACATCAGAATAAATATAATAATAATGAGAAACAAAATCAAATCATCTAGATAAATATACTTAAACATAATTAATATATAGTTTTGTATAAAAAATGATGACACGATGATGCTATACAAAAATGGGGAATAAGGGGAATATGTAGTAGTAATACATCAATATATTCTGCATAAATAAATAAAAACACAAATGTTTATCTTCACTTGCATAACGAGCACTAACTCTATCCTTTGCTTCTACAATCCATCCATGTACTCAAAATCATGGGTCAATGATGGGATTCTGTTAGGTCCATAAGGCTGAATACCCTGAGAGGGGGGGTGAATCAGGGTATGACTAATTTAAAAATAACACCTGTTCTGATCTTGTTTCGCTGTTAAGAAAAACAATCTTCTCTCTCTTTCCTGTTTCACAAAGTAAATCGAAAGTAAAGCATGAACATGACATAGCAATTTTACTTGTTTCACCGCAAAGGGCTACGTCCAAGGAGCATACGCCGACAAGTTTCCAGTCATACCAATTCCACTAAACTTCACTAGCTTTGGATTACAATGTTCGGGCTAGATCACTTCTATGCCCAGGCTCACTGCCTTTACAATGTTTAGGGTCAGCTCACTGCTTCCCCAAGGGTCACTCTCTGTTTCTCTCTCTTTGGATCACTGCCGGTGGAGAGGATCACCTTATTTCTCTTCCTTTTCTCACTGCTCTTGGAAGGAATCCACTCACAGTTTATAGACCTGTAGGTCTCTTAATTTGTATGAAATAATGCATCTTCTTCTTTATGTAGATGCTCTATTGAAGTACAAATCTCACCCGTAGATGAATATATCTTTGCACCGAAGGTATCAGAAAAACTTCCAGCTTCCACACAGCTCGAAAATCACTGCTGGAATTAATCCTTACTTGGCGTGCAAGTCAATCTCGACACGCAAGTATCGGCGCACAAGTCACAACGGGTGCACAAGTCCTCCTCAGACACTTGCACGACTCAAGCTTCCTCAACACTAAACCTACGCAAATCACTTCCTTTTACACCCAATCCAATATTGGCACGCAACTCCACACTGGTGCGCAGCTTCAAACACTAGCGTGTAACTATCACCCTGGCGCGCAAGTCCCACCTGCGCGACCACACACACCACTTGCGCGACCACCACACCTACGCAACGGGAGCTCTGATTTCTCAAAGTGTTGAACTCCAGTTCAGAATGGAGAGGGGTGGTCCAGTATTTATAGGCAAATTGACCACCCTGTGCAATGGCAGACAAGTCACCTACGCGACCCAGTCTCGGCGCGAAAGTCTTCTGTCCTTTTAGACACTTCTGCGACCAACACCCAAACGTGCACGAACCTGTTTCCTTAGCCATATTTTGATCTTCTGATCTTTAAAAACATATGGTGCGCAAGTTTCCTATACTCCAAGTCCTCGGCATGCAAGTCCCTTTTCCAAAATCACTTTTCTTCATTTTTCGATTTTCAGGCCCAAATATTTGTCAATCAGTGGAAAACGGCGCCACCTTGTATCTGTTCTTTTGTACCGCCTCCAGATCATTCATACCTTTTGTCGAAGTTCTTGAATTAAACATGGATCGTTGACTTCAGATCTTGAACTCGACATTCCATCATGAAATCCTCTTTGTCAACAAATTTGTATGTCATTGTTTTTCTTTGTCAACAATCACTACTCAAATGTCCACTTTGTCAACAAACACAATCACCTAAAAAATGATTCAATGATACCTTGAGGGATTTTTTCCCAACAATCTCCCCCTTTGGGTTTGTTAACAAATCTTCTATAAAAAGATACGTCATTGATTCTTTAGCCAGCATTCGCCTCATTGTGATTCTGATAGCGATCAAGGATTTACTCAACACATACTCTAAGCCCACATGAGAAATGCTCGGCATGAGAAACAAGAGTAAATGAAAAGTCCATCAATGAATCACTTCATCTCTGACTCCCACTATTGACACCAAACTGATACCAATTTGTAATAAACTGATACCAATTGTTGATGGACTTGTTGGAAGACTAATGTTTGGTTTGGAAACATTCTTACCACTCTCCTACACAACTCTTCTGCTTTTATCATGATCCTCAGCTGTCGTGATATCTATCCTTTGATTGATCACTACAAGAATCATCAGATTTAATAAGCTCACACTTTCTATTCACAGCTTCATCCCTTGTCAGCTTCAAAAACTCTTTAGCCCTATTTCGTATGTTGTCCAAGCTGTGCTCTAGCTAAGCACGTTCAACTAGATTCAACTCCCCCTATCTGGCTGCTCCACTTGTCATCTTCTCCCCATATCATTCATGATTTATCAAATCTCCACATTCTCTTCCCCTTGAACAATCACTATTTCTCCCCCTTTTTCAACGAACCCAAAGGACACTCCTTTGTAGTCTGTAACATAGTAGAGAACACATATCAGCACATTAGGCAAACACACTGCATACCTCGGGGAGAGGGGTGTTTCCACATCCACACTTTTTCAAGTGTGGGGAATCGACTGAACTCTTAGAGCCAGTCGATGCCTCTCAAAAGATTCCTTGGGTAAGGCCTTTGTAAAATTGTCTGCAACCTAGAGCTTTGTAGGCACATACTCCATTTCACAATTCCCTGCTCAACCTTCTCCTTGATAAAATGTTACTTTATCTCAATGTGTTTTGTCCTTGAGTGATGGACGGGATTTTTGCTGAGATTTATAGCACTTGAGTTATCGCACTGGATTCTGATCGGAGACTTCACTTCAACTCCCATATCTTCAAGCTACTGCTTCATACACAATAACTGTGTGCATGCTTGAGTGGCCGCAATATACTCATCTTCTGTGGTTCTCAATGAAATTCAATCTTGCTTCTTTCTTATCCAAGAAATACACAATCCACCAAGATAGAATGCACCACCTGACGTTGATTTTCTATTATCTGCTGAACCGGCCCAGTCTGCATCAGTATATCCCAATAACTCTATCTGAGATTTGTTAGTATATGTCAAGCTGAAATCCACTGTGCCCTGGATATACCAAAGTATTCTTTTCACTTCAAGCATGTGGCTTTCCTTGTGATTACTCTGATATCTCGCTGCTTGGCATGTGGCAAAAACAATATCAGGCCTTGTTTTAGTCAAGTACAACAAACTTACAATAATTTTCCTGTATTCTACGATATTAATTGCCTTTCCATCATCATCTTTTGATAATTTCATTCGGGTAGAGACTGGAGTCTTCAAATCCTTGGAATTATCCATTCCAAACCTTCTCAGAACCTCTTTGGCATATTTGGATTGAGAAATGAAAGTTCCATTACTTCCTTGTGACACCTGTAAACCAAGGAAAAATGTTAGCTCTCCAATCATTGACATTTCAAACTAATTTTTCATAAATTCAGAAAACTGTATATACTGAGATTCATCTGATCCGCCAAAAATTATGTCATCGACATACACCAGCACCATCATCCTTTGATTACTGTCATTACTGAAATAGATATTGTAATAAACTCCTCCACGCTGAAAACCAAGCTTCTTCAAGTACTGATCAAGCCTTGAGTACCATGCTCTTGGTGCTTGTTTCAGCCCATAAAATGCCTTCTTCAGCCTGCAAACCTTGTTCTCATCCTCATGAATGAGAAAACCATCTGGCTACTCAATATACACCTCCTCTTCCAGAACTCCATTCAAGAATGTAGATTTCACATCCATCTGGAACACTTTGAATTTTCCTTGCACTGCTATGGAAAAAAATAATCCGATTGTCTCTAGCCTTGAAACTGGTGCAAATGTCTCATCAACATTTATTCCATCTATCTGGGAGTATCCCTTGCACACTAGTCGTGTTTTGTTCCAAATAACTGGGCCATCTTCATTCATCTTGTTGCGGTAGACCCATTTAGTCCCGATGACATTATTGTCTACTGGCCTCGAAACAATCTCGCAGGTCTGGTTCTTCTCAATCTGATCAAGTTGTTCATTCATAGCCTGAACCCAGTTTTCTTCTTCAGTTGCATTGGAAAAAAATTCCAGCTCCACCTGAGACAAAAACATTGTTTTGTTGTAACGATTTCATCCTTCGAGTCTGAACTGGAGCTGTTTGATCACCAATGATATTCTGCCTATCAATTTCCTCTCGACTCTTTGGCTTCCTTGAAGACACAGACATGACACATTCTTGTTCATCATCAGTATCTTCTTCTGAGCCAGCCTCTGCCACTTCTGCTCCCCCTGTGTTGCTTACCTCATCATCACTTTCATCCAGGAACTGTTCACTGGATCGTTGATTATTCTGTTCATTTTCAACTATAGTGACATCATTTCTCTCAACAATTTTTCCCAGCCTTTTGTTGAAACATTTATATGCTTTGATTTTCCCTGAGTAGCCAACGAATATCCCTTCATCTCCTCGTGCCTCAAACTTCCTATGATTTTCTTTGTTGAGAATGAAACACTTACTTCCAAAGATTCGAAAGTATTTCAATGTTGGCTTCTTTCCGTACCACATTTCATACGGAGTCTTCCCTTACTTCGGACACAACAGAGACCTGCTTGAAACATAGACCGATGTCAAAACTGCTTCCTTACATAATTTCTATGGTAGGTCCTTATCAATAAGCATTGTTCTGGCCATGTTTTTGATGATCCAATTTATCCTTTCAACCACTCCATTCTGTTGGGGAGTTCTTACTAATGAAACTTGATGCCTTATCCCATGTTTCTTGAGATAGTTTTCGACCTGACTGTTTGTGAATTCTGTACCGTTATCAGTACGAAACTTCAGAATTTTTTTCCCAAGCATCTTTTCTGATTCCCTCCTATACTGCTTTATACAACTGAACACCTCTGTCTTATGGGTAATGATGAATACTGAGTCCATTTTGCTATAATCATCAATGAAAAGAACATAGTACCTTTTCCCATTTATAGCTCGTGTTGAAATAGGTCCACAAACATCAGCATGTACCAATTCGAGCACTCTAGTTGATTTCTGTTCCTTTGGCCTGTATGTATTTCTGATGATCTTCCCTTGTTGGCAAGCATCACACGTATGAGTGCGATCACGTGATAGTTTGGGAAGGTCTCTAACAGCATCACACTTTACCAGATCTTCCATAGATGGTTGGCATAGATAACCAAGTCACTTATGCCACAACTGGTTTTCTTCTTCTCTGACTAAAAAGCACGAATCTTCTTCCCCACCTACCAGGTAAAGATTTCCCTTTGTTCATTTTCCCTGTAGAATGACTGCTCCAACTTTTCCTTTGACAATACACATATTCTTAGTAAATCGGATAGAGTGCCCAGAGTCACATAGTTGACTGACGCTAAGCAAGTTATGGCTGACACCCTCTACTACCAAGACATCAACACGTCTCATTTCTTTGTCCCCAAACTTGGATTTTCCTGAGCCAACAATCTTCAGGCATTCATCATTTCCAAATTTGACAACTCTTTCTTTATCATATTTTATTCCTGTAACCAGATCCTTGTTGCCTGTCATGTGAGACGTACAACCACTATCCAGAATCTACACACCAGAATGATATGATGCTTTAAGGGCAATTTTAGCAACTACGACCTTCTCAATTTTCTTCTTCTTGGTCCATACTTTTTCTTTCATACTCAGAATGTATTGAGGCTTCTGTTCTTTCTCAGAGTATGATGGACCAGCTTCATCTTGCAGAGCTGCAAATCAGTTCTGAACTTTTAACTCACTTGTTGGTTTATTGATTTGCTGCTTGCGAACATTTTGATTCTGCTTTGGAATATTTTTCTGAATGGTCGAAGTGCAGTACCTAGACATGTGTCCAAATCCTCCACACCAAAAACAGTGTCCTTCGAAATATGTTCTGGAAACCCATTCTCTGTTTGGCTGCCATCTCTGTTCATGTTCCCTTCTATATCTCTTGGCTATGGAACACACATACTGTGAATGTCCCATTTTCCAACAGCAATAACATCTGATATAGGATGCACTCTTTCGTGATACTTCTTCACTACGATTTTCCCTTTGAGATTTCTGAATATTCTGATTCTGCTTTGTGCTCAAATCCACCTTCAATCTCGGGACGGGTGCTTCCGGTTTGACTTCAGCTGCCACAGATTTTTGTTTTTGATTAATCCATGAATCAGCCTTAACTTCTGAGCTCAATTGCTGCTTCTTTCCTGCTGAACTACTAGGCCCTTCTTTCTTCTTTTCAGTCTTCATAACAACCTGCTTTCCCAAGAATGTGTTGGGATTCAAAGGTTTTTCATGGTCTTTAACTTTTCCCCATAGACCAAAAACTTCCTCTTCAAGATCTTCGATACGCTTGATGTGATCTTTCACTTTTCTATTCAAGCAATCGATCTCCCTTTTCTGTTCTTCAATCTTGAGCTTATGCTCATCTACCTTTTCTGTGCGCTCTGGCCTTAAATTCCACCTATTTGGACTTCCCCTTTTCCACAACCTCATTATCATCATTCCTCATTTCATATGCAACCAAGGTACTATGCAAATTGTCCGGTGTCAGCTCTTTTGGATCTTTATCTTCTAGTACTGAAACTTTCGGATTGAACCGAGGTGGAAGTTTCCTCAAGATGCGTTGTACGATCTTTATGTCTTCAATGACTTCTCCAATACCTCGCATATTTTCCACAACAATGTTTACCTGGTTAAAGAATGCGTCAACAGACTCATTCGGGTTCATTTTCAGATCTTCATATTTGTTCCACAACATCTGCAGCATTGCCTCTCTAACCTTTGTATCCCCTTCATATATATTAAAATTCTTTTCCCACATGGCATGTGACGTTTTTCCTGACATCACATTCGTGTAAATGGGATTGGAAAGGGCTCCCCATAAGGCATTGATTACCTTGGAATCATCATCCAACTCTCTATTCCCAGCATCTGATAATGCACCACTATTAATATCAGCTGTGATACCATGCATATCTGCTGAAAACACATCCATTCCCAAGGATCAGAAATAGTGTTGCATTCAATTCTTCCATATCTGAAAATTACATCCGTAGAAGATACGAATCCCTTTATGATTAGTGACCTCCATTGAGAGAAGACCTAATATCAACCATTTCCTCTAAAACCAATTGTTAGGTCCAAAAGGCTGAATACCCTGAGAGGGGGGTGAATCAGGGTTTGACTAATTTAAAATTAATGCTCGTTCTAATCTTGTTTCACTGTTAAGAAAAACACTATTATCTCTCTTTCCTGTTGCACAATGTAAATGGAAAGTAAAGCATGCACAGGAAACATCAATTTTACTTGGTTCACCGCAAAGGGCTACATCCAAGGAGCATACGCTGACAAGTTTTTGGTCGTACCAATTCCACTAAACTTCACTAGCTGTGGATTACAATGTTCGGGCTAGATCACTTCTATGCCCAGGCTCACTACCTTTGAAATGTTTAGGGTCAGCTCACTACTTCCCCAAGGGTCACTCCCTATTTCTCTCTCTCCGGCTCATTGCCGGTGGAGAGGATCACCTTCTTTATCTTTATTTTCAAACTTCTCTTGGAAGGAATCCACTCATAGTTTATAGACCTGTAGGTCTCTTCATTTTCATGAAAGAATGCATCTTCCTCTTTATGTTGATGCTCTATTGAAGTACAACTTTCACCCATAGATGAATATCTCTTTGCACCGATGGTATCGGGCAAACTTCCAGCTTCCACGCAGCTCAAAAATCACTGCTGGAAATAATCCTTACTTGGTGCGAAATCCAATCTCGACGCGCAAGTATCGGCGCGCAAGTCACAACGGGCGCGCAAGTCCTCCTCAGAAACATGCTCGACTCAAGCTTCCTCAACTCTAAACATGCGCGACTCACTTCCTTTTACACCCAATCCAATATTGGCGTGCAACTCCACACTGTCATGCATCATCAAACACTGGAACACAACTATCACCCTGGCACACACGTCCCACCTGCGCGACCACACACACCACTTGCACGACCACCACACTTGCGTGACGGGAGCTCTGATTTCTCAAAGTGTTGAACTAAGGTTCTGAATGAAGAGGGGTGGCCCAGTATTTATAGGAAAATTGACCACCCTGCACGACGGCGCACAAGTCACCTACGCGACCCAGTCTCGGCACGCAAATCTTTTGTCCTTTTAGACACTTGCGCGACCAACACCCAAACTTGCACGAACCTGTTTCCTTAGCCATATTTTGATCTTCTGGTCTGGAAAAACATATGGCGCGCAATTTTCCAATACTCCAAGTCCTCGACGTGCAATTCCCTTTACCGAAAATACTTTTCTTCATTTGTCGATTTTCAGGCCCAAAAATTTGGCAATCACTGGAAAACGACACCACCTTTTATCTGTTCTTTTGTACCGCCTCTAGATCATTCATAACTTTTGTCAACATTCTTGAATTAAACATGGATCATTGACCTCACCTCTTGAACTCGACATTCAATCATGAAATCCTCTTTGTCAATAAATTTGTATGTCATTGTTTTTCTTTGTCAACAATCACTACTCAGATGTCCACTTTGTCAACAAACACAATCACCTCAAAAATGCTTCAATGGTACCTTGAGGGAATTTTTCCCAACAGATTATTTCCCTTATCCCATCTTATATCTATGAAGTCTATATGAAAACCAATCGATGGATTGAACAGGGTGTGAGTAAAACTCAGTAGGCTACTGCCAACGATGTCTATAACTAATCCAGTCTATGTATATAAATTATAGTAGTGTGTAGGTACAACATGAGTAAAGAAATAAAAAACATAATGTGATACAACCTAATCTATAAGTAAAATATATTTAAGGAGAAGTTTATTAATAAAAGATTGTTTTTTACTAATTAAACCATAAATTAGGATATATTCCAGATATACCATGTTTCAAAACTACTTGGGCTAAGACCCAAGTCCAATGACCATGGAATCCTTCTTAAGTCCAAGGATCTTTTCCAAGTTAATCTTATTATAATTTATACCTAAAATGGTCCACATGTTTGTGGCAACCTCATGGAGTTTAAGGGGTTTTCCAAGGTAAACTCGATAATGATTTGGGTGGAGCCCAAGAAGAATATTTGAGGTATTTTATACAGGCTAGATCTATAGAGATAGTCCAAGCCATCTAATTCTAGAATATTTAATTAGGAAATCATTTTCATATCATAATACCCCTCATTGGTTCCAAATCTCATTATCCAATGTTAAGTATATTATGCAAAGGATTCAAAAATGGTAGAGTTAGTTTTCGTGCCATGCTGCCATCCATTATAATAAATAGTCGTAAGTTAATAGATGATCCATCTCATTTTAAAGTTCATATTTAAACCATTTCATTTACCTTCCCATTTGTAAATAGATAGGGTAAAATATGAATTTTACCTCATAAAAATTAATTTATTTCATATTCTACTTCCACTAATTAGGGTCAATCTCAACACACCACAAGGGGTGGTCTAATCATTCGAATTTAATTATACCCACCTCAAGGGGTTGTTAAGTTTGATCTTTTCGGCATCCAACCATGTATAAGGGATCCAAGATCATCATGATCATGATTTAAATAATCTATTTAAGGTATTAAATTTTTTAAAATAAATGCCTAGAAAGTATGGCATGTGACATAATGATGCAAGCTAAAGTAGTAAATACATTTAAAGAAAAGATATAAATCACTAACCTTAGATATTTATAAATAAACTCCTATTTTATTGACCATTAATTTGGGTGGGAATTATATATATTTAATAAATACACAAACAACTTTAAAATATGGAATATTATATCTCTTGGAAATAACATCCAATGCAGTGAGATAAACTGAGAAAATTAGGAATATGATTGAAAAATGTACTATTGGATATCCAAAATGATAAATGACACATGAATTTCACACTGGATCAAGAAGATAGCTCAAATCCTAGAAAAAAGTGAGAAAAGGGAATCCCATGATAGATCTTCTATGTGAGAATGAGATAAGAAATGGTGGAAGAAGGTTATATGGATTTAATGGGAAAAGGGTTATTTTTATTTTTGAAGGGTGCACGGTATGGCCACATGGTTTTCCAAATTGTGAGCTAACTATATGGTAGGCACTATCCAAGGTGACAACCCAAATCCCAACTATGTGCATAGTTTTAAAAACCATGCACAAACAATGCATGATCATCGTCCAACTTGATTCCCCCCTCACATAGCTAGGCTCATGGTTAAAATAAATCATTATCCAACCATGATACATACACCTAAAATTTATCCTAGGTTTAAAATGGCTTTGTAGCCACCCTCACATGGTTTATGTAACTTTACACTTCTAATTTTTGGATGCATGGTTGAACTGCGTGGTTACTATTAACTGTGCACCAACAATGCACCTCACATTGTTCTTCTAAAAACTAGGGCTCTGGGCTCTGAACATGCCCCAAAGACTCCAAAACCATTCCTTAGTCCTTTATTAGTTATAATATATATAAATAAAGATATTTAAAATTAAATTAAAAAGATTTTTACCTCATAAAAAATATAAGATCTTATAAACCATGGTATGAAAACCCACCAGTTGACCAGAAACATGTGAAGGTTGCAGTGTGTGAATTAAAAGATATGGGTCAAAGTTCCACACCTTTTATGATTCCATTTAGAGAAGTGGAACCTCAAAGTAATGATAAAAAGATCATTCCCATGAGTTTATTTGTTAGAAACCACCATCTTTCTAGGGAAGGAGCGATCTTCAAGAGTTAGAGGATTGGATGAGAATGATTCAAAGACTCTTTGAGTTTTTGTAGATTCCATATTATTTTTAGGTGAAATGTACTTTATTCAAAAGTTAATGTCTTAGTAGAAGGTGGTGGATGCTATATTTATGGAAAATAATAATGGGGGATTATATTGGAAGGACATTAATAATCTTTTTTATGGATAAATTCTATCCAATATCGATGGTATAGGAAAAATACATGGAGTATATCAACCTTCATCCAGGTGATTGGATGATGAATTGTTATTGAAATCATTTTTATAATCTTTATATGTTCTCACTAGATGTAGTGTCTAATCATAAGTTTATGGAACGAAGGTTCTAAATGGTACTTTAATTAGATATCTAGTCTAATGTCTTTATGTTAAATCTTACCTCTTCTACTAATATTTTGGATTGGTATATGATGAATTAGATTGTCCAAGAAAGTAATTTAGGGTTAAAAAGTGTTCCAACTACTCCTAGTGAATGATATAGTTGTTTCATTAAAGGTAAGATAATGTGGAATTGTTCTCATAGTTGAAACATTTATGGTGATCCATGAAAATAGACTTTCTCCAAATCATCTGTGATATCTAGTTTAGGATCAATGACTTGTTTTTAATTTAGTTTAGTAGGGAACTTGAATAATACTTATAGAGAGGAATACAATATTTCTAGATCGTAAAGATGATAAAGCCACTTTCAAAGATTTTTCCATGTTTTTACTTCTTATTTTAGTCGTACAATATCATCTATAAAAGTATGATCAATGGATCAGTTATATTCTTCAAGAAAAATGGGGTTCCATCCAAAGGAATCAATAATGAAACAGCTTCACTCATTAGATGTATATCTAGTGGTATATGTGGTAGGTCCTATTACAATAATAGTTAGCATTATTATTTACTCATCTTTAGTGATTGTTTCATTTCATATAGGTGATTATGATTTGTTTTTATCAATCCAAACTATGGAATTGTTAAATATTCCTACAGAGATTATGCCTTGGGTGAAGTAAATTACAACTCTTCATAGGATGAATAGATAGAAATATATCTTATTCCCTTATTTTATTTTTTCATTATCATAAATTGAGGTCATTTGAAACTTTTTGGTTCTTGATATGAATCCTCTAGAGTTTATTCTTTGTATGTATTGGATGATTTCTCCTAAAAACCAAATTTATTATTATCTTCCATGGTTTTACTTTACTACCCCATATGGGGAGTGTAATTTTTTTTGGATAATGTGACTTAGTGTTTAGGAAATTTGAACCTCATCTTCTAATTTTGGGTAGGTTGATATCCATGTTTAATTTTGAACTATATAAAGAAGCTTCATGTAGTGGTCTTCCCCCTATTGATGATGAGTTTCTAGATGTTTTTTCAAAATATTTTTTTAGTTTTCTACTGAAGTGGAGGTAGATTTGTCTATCATCTTAGTTCTAGAAACTTAACCCATATCTATTTCCTCTTACCATATAGATCATATTGAACTGAAGGAGTAAATGTACCGGTTGAATGACTTGATTTCAAATGTATTTACATGAATAAGTGTGTCTCCTTGGGTAGTGCCAGTGTTTTTTTCCATGAATATAGTGAAACCCTTTACTTGTGTGTTGATTAATATAATATAAATCATGTAATGGTACTAAGAATGTATCTATTGAACCAGATTGATGATTTTTTTGACGAGTTGAAGGGGGATAAGTGGTTCTCTAATATTGATCATTGGTTCAGTTCTAAATAGTGTATAATGATGGAGTTTAATATCCTGAATACCATTATCAAGATCAGTTATGTAAATTATATATATATTATTATGTGTTTTTGTATGACCAATGATCATTCTTTTTTTATCGTACTAATTCATTGTATTTTCCACCAATGTCTCAATTATTTCATTATGGTGTTCATGGATGGCATATTGGTTTACTCTAAAACTAAATAGTATCATGTGAACTATTTTAGAGTTGTTTTGTACATATTTAAGAATCACCGACTATATGAAAATCAATCAAAGTGTGAATTATAGATTTAGGGGGTAAATTTCGTAGGACATATTTCCTCAAAACACAATATTTTAATTGATCCAGAAAAGGTGAATTATATCATTTCGTAGGAAGAACCATGGAATGTGGATTAGATTTGAAGCTTCCTAAGCATAGTTGGGTTATCACCACTAGTTTTTGTAGGATTTATATAATTTGGATTCCCCATTTATAAACATTAATTAAAATAGGGTGAATTTGATTTGGGATTAATTTTTTTTTCTTCCTTTAATGAGTTAACATTTTTTTTAACCTTAGATCCAATGTTGACTATTCTAGAGACTGGGTAGTTCTATGTGGAATTTTGTGATACTCTAGGATTTTGTTTAGAATACATTATTATAACAACCCACATTGATGTGTGATATTAATTTATAGGTAATTTTAACTTTTCATATAGTGGATGGATCATTCAAAGAACTGATATGATTTCTATTTGAACATATGAATGATGTCTTTTAATATTTCAAAGAAAAATAAATGGGAGAATTGAATCATGGATTTTTAGTGGAGGATATATAGAGTAGCTCTAGAAGATACTATAACCTTTAGCTAAATGGTTTACTACATCTACTAGCTGATGTGGTGAGAAAGAGATCTACTACCAATTATGACTCACTAGCTTGTTAGTGGGGCACACCATGCACTGCTTTACTGAGGGTATATTTGGTATTTTTATCTACCAAGTAACCTTTAGGATTTATCATCCTAGATTATATTTTTGTGTTAAATTCAACCATACCCTCTTATCATCAATCCTGTCTGATTTCCATTTGATCTGGGGTGGATCTATGTGAGATATATTGGAAAATATGGGTAAGATCCTTCATTCTTCCTTAGTCTTGGGTCCCTTCATCCTCATATGGTGGTGGATCATTATTTAATTCATTGGGAATGATTTATTTTATTAAGCCTTATCATTTATGATAATTATTTTTCTTAATTATCTTTGAATTATCTCCTATCCTGATCAAGTAAATCATATGTTGATCATTATCATGATCTCTATTAGAGAGTCCGATGAAAATTATACAATACCATATTAGAATTGTTCTAGAATGATGGGGATTGGATCAACATTCCCATAGGTTGTCCCATGATAATGAACACATTATATTGATGGCTTTTTTATTGAAGGTATATCCCTTGGTGATATCTTCTATTGTTTTCAACCAAATTGATTTGAATACCAAATCAGGTCATGGAATTTAATTGGGAATTTCCATACATTAGGTTAGAGAGTGTGTCAAAAGTGAATGAAATCTATTGAATTATATTGCGGATAATGTGAACCACTTGGTTTGATTTATTTTAAAGTTTCCAATTCAATTATATTAAAGAGGATTTTTTTCTCAGTTCCTTTTGATTGGGATTTTTTCTGAAATTATGTCATATGAGTGTTATAGACCTCTCATGGGTGGTGGGTCACTATTACAGCTATGTAGTGATATCCAGCGAGTCTTTCAGCAAGTATTAATTTTACCTTTGCTTATAGGTTAACCTTTAATGACATATTTAACTATAATGTAGTTATAATTAATTGTTTTTTTATTCATGGGTGTGAGTTAAAATATCATGGTGATTGATGGTGGCTGAATGGAATTAGATGGATTCAGAAAAAGTTGTTGGCATTTTCTTGGTTTATAGTTGATTTCATTTATTGAAGGTGGTCCTGTGCAATCTAAACTATGGTATTATGTTTGGTTTACTATCATTTGATATGACTTTTACAACCTCATGAAAATAAACTTTAAATTAATATATTTTTTATGATCTACACAAATTCTTAATTAATTAATGATCCTCAATTCTTAACTAATTAAAGGTATCATGCCTAATGTTCCTAAACAAAGTGCCAAGGGACACAATATATACTTGGGACCTAGATTGATGCAGGTCTCTGATGGTAAGGGTTTGATCACTAATGAGTGACTTAGATTACGTGGGCCCCCTTGGTGTGTTGTTGTGATACATGAGACTTAGAGCTTGTAAGACCATGTTTGATTCTTGATCACATGTGTGTGCTTGTAAGGACCACAAGATCATGTTTTATGCTTGATCACATGTGTGTATATGTGTATCCCATGATACCATGTATGATTCTTGATCTCACTCATGTGACATGGAATCAATATTTTATTTTTTGATCACATGTGTGTGTGTGTGTGTGTGTTACGTGAGAACATATTTTATTCTTAATGGAATGTGTGTTCCAATTTAGTGTATAAAACATTATTTAATTCTTGATAACATGTGTGTCTATGTGTATCCCATGATACCAAGTTTTATGTTTGGTCACATGTGTGTGTAAGTGGATACTAATACCCATTATTGATATTCATTGTTTTTTCTATAAATATGATGATATTTTATGTTTTGTGTTTATATTATATACCCTATTATGTGTAAATAAAATTCCATTAGAGGTATTTCATGGTACTCAAAATTTATGGACCCCCATGATATGGTTATCCCTTAGAGGATGAGTAAACACAACATGTGTCAATGATAAGTATGGACCTGAACCTAATGTATGGGAATTCTAAATATGATACCAGATCCCATGGAAATGGCCTTGGTTGAATTAATACCTATTGTTATAACACAAGAAATACGCAAGATATAATGACCATGAGGCCCGACCTGTTATCGGTGATGAGAATCAATGGGCTTGAAGATTGACCCATAGTGGATTTGGGAAGCGATGACCTCATATCCTGATCTAACATGACTCTATAAGACTAATTGTGGCTATTTATTGACCCCATATGATGTCTTTACGATTATCATTATGAAATCAAGATGAAGCAGGTATAGGTAGGTATCAGGGTGGCTTGGTAAGTGCATGACATCTCAACATATGGGTGTTTTTTTCTTACTTGTGCATTGGTGACTATATATTCATCTTCCACAGTTTATGTATTTCCCTTTTACTTTCTAATGGGATTATCAAATGTATATACACTTTATTTTCCAATAATTTATAATAACATGTTGGTGGTTCCCTACTAAGGTTTAATCAAACCCTACCCGGGCAGCCAAGGGAACTGAGAACCGATGCACCCCACACTTTTTTAGGTTCATGTTTTTCTATGTATTGAGTTTGATTATTGAGTAGGGTTTCTCACTAAAAGTCAAGATATTGGGAGGTGGTGAGCTTGGAGTTGATTCTAGATTCTATTTATACTTTTATTTTTTCTATCTTGTACATGTGATTGGCTCGGTAGGGAATCAGTGTCTTGTATTTTAGTATGACCAATTGGGTATATTTTTTCTATATCCATTAATAAAAATTGATGTATTTATTAGTTTCACATTCTATAATTTTATATTTTTACATTTTTGGTTATTTATATTTAGTTTTACACTTCTAATCAGGGTATATTCATATCAAAATACACTTTAGAACCTTACTTCTAGTCAGCAGTTTCTAGATTAAGGGGAGGCATACCTAAGGTCATGTGGAACTCTAGCTTAGACCCTTTGATTTGGGTTGGGGTGTATTAAAATTATATCATATCTTGTCTGGTTTTACAAATTCAGGGGATTTGGTAGATAAGAGAGATATGAATGTGTGAGAGAGTGTGATGAAACTAAGTAAGGTTCATTATAGACACCTTTCTTTATGGAAGTACATGTTATCAAGGGATGGGATTGATGTTCTTGTTTTGTGATGTTATGATTATATGATTTCACCTCCCATGGAAAGCTTGCATTTTTTGGGTTTTAATTTCATATATCTTTGACTATTTTCCATATCAGAAAGATTCATCACATGAATCATATTTTGTATGTATGATTTATATTACATATATATTCTTGTGTGTGATTATATTGACAACGGATGTCTCAACTACTTTAGTTTCAAAAACTTATACTGCGTTTGCACATATGAGTTATTAATGATATTTTAACAAGTTTAACCCCTATGAATGTGTACTTATTGTAGTTTTTCTTATGAGTCTATGGTGTGATTCACCTAGGAGATGATGATGATGGTGATGAAGATGATGGAAATGGTGATAGTGATGATGATGTAATCCCTATATGCATGGATAGGTTAGTGTTCAAAGTTTGTTCATTGTCAAGAATTAATTACCCTAGTAATAATTTTGTGAATATATCCATTATATAATTCTAGTTAATTAATGTTCCCTCTATAGATTTTGTAGAGTTTTTTTATCTATCACATAGGTTCATCATATTTAACTGAACCATTTGTTTATAGACCCTCGATGTTATTAGCCTAAGAGTGAAAGTATTATATCTTATATATAGAGAAAATCCTTGATGATGTTATGTGATTTGTAAACCCAAGTGAAACCATGTTTCCAGTTATGAGTAATATGTCATGTCCTTAAAAATGAGACCATGGTTAATAGTGATTTTTTGTTTCATGTTTTGTAAAGGTATCCAAAGTGTGTATATTCTTTGTGAAGGGATAGTTGAGGTTAATTCCTTTTGAAAAGTTTTCAGGGATGAAGATTCCATAGGAATACAAGTAGCCACTAGAATATCTAGAGATTTTTTTTTCAAAATTTTCTACAACACATTAGTGTAATGAACCTTTAGTGGTAGTACTAATGAAACTGGGTTGGGTTTTGGATCAGTCAGATCTTATGTCATTGAGGGTAGGACTAGGTGTTTCATTGAATATCTATTTATAATGTGACTCTCATTGGATATCAAGGGAATATCATAGGTGTTCATACCTAATAGGGTTAGATCATGGGTGGAAACTTAGTGGATTGATCTAACAATCATGTAATGGGAAGTTTATGAATCTCAATATCAAATGGGATCCAATCCTATGGAGGAGTGCCAAGAGTTCTTGGGTTTTTTGGTGTTGGAACCATGTTTTGTGAAAAAATGAAAAGGCATGTGATTCCAGACCTGGAGGTTTGTGACTCATGGAGAAATCAATTTATTTGGTTTAAAGAGTTTTGATATAATTCCGTGATAGAAATCCCTAAATTTATGAGCATTTATGTTTTGGTCTCACACATAGTCGGTGGAATTGGTAGAATTAGGGTTGTGATAAGACCATTGATAATGTTTCTGGTTCTGTAGATAATCCCAAAATAGGTAGTGATGATGGGCCACTGATAAATTTGGTTAAGAGTCACCCTTAAAATTTTAGACCTCTACGTTTGGCATGAATATCATATGGATTTAAAACCCATATTTGGTTGTGTCTAGAGATGTATCGTTGGTGGGAGACATAATCAACAATACTTTCAGGTACCATTATGTAATTAACTAGTTTATTTATATGATAGATATTTTGTGGTTAAATGTAGCGTCTTTCATGATGGGACGTTCCCATATTATTTATTGTTAGAAATAGATTCAGAAGATGTGGGTTAAATTTATAAAATTAGGAATGGATCGTTAGATAGAGTGAATTGCATTCTAGGATATCCAAGATTATGCATTGCATAGTTCTTTAATTAACAATTTGATATGAACAAATGACCACATTTAGTCTTTATGATTGATGATGGATTATTTAGGGGCTATGTAGACTAATGTGTTAATTCATAGTCAATAATACGGATACTCTTATATTATAGAGGATTGATCTAGTCTGGAGTGAATGACATCTCTTGTGGAAAGGGTCAAAGTCTTGGGTAAAACTAACCATTTGATGGAGGCAGTGACTATGAAGATTGATGTGTAATAGGCTCTAGAAAATTTAGTACAATTATGAATGATTTATGTGTATTACATATGTGGCATGAGATGGAAACTTTATGGGTGCATGAGACTCAATGTGTAATCATTATGATCTGGGAGTGAGTCATATTAGTGTTGTGTTAATGCCTGATTGGGATTCTTGGGGCTTGTGTGTAAAATTAGAGAACCAATTTGTATAATTCAATCAAATTAAGTTTTCAATTTTTTGATGAAGTATAGTTGATTTAAAAATTCTTTTATGGATTAAGGAATCATTATTGCTGGCTTCATGGAGTGTTAGTTATTGGCCACACTACCATTGCCGGAAGTAGACTAGAAAAGTACCAACTAGTGTTCCACATGAAATCAAATGGGGTACGATCAAATCACATCAAGAACATCATTTGGGTATGAAAAGGTTGATTATTAATTTTTTAGGGTATTATAAAAAATATTAGTTTTTGTGGGTTATTAGTTGGTAGATACTCATTGGCTTGGCTCATAACTAAGAACAAGGTTTGGATGTTGACTTTTAACCATTATTTTGTGTTTTTGTTGAGAATGATAGAACTAAACAGCTCTAGGTGTATAATTAGACATTTATAATATTGTTCATCATATAGATTCTTATGGTGGGGATCAATTTTACTCTTTTAGGGGAAATTTTTTAGGAAAGCATGATGTGTCATGTTAAATGGTTTTGGTGATCGTAGTATCTATATTGGGTTAGAATGAGCGTTTGGCTCATCTTGTGGTGTTTTTCTTGGATTCATGCTAGAAGAGTATGTTATACATTCAATAATGAGTAAATCCTTGAGGTGGTGAGTTGTAAATTTGGAATGGAATATAGATAATTCTAATAGAATAATGACCATGGAATATTGGGAGATATTATTTTCATGCTACTACAACTTATTGAGGATAATAAGTGCTATAACAGGGAGATTGTAACAACTCGGGTCATTAAATGTTATGAATTAGGAGGTGATTTTAGTTTTTCATAATATTGATGTATTATTTAGATAAGTAAGTGTTTAACAAAGATTAAATCTATTTTAACATCTGAAAGAGGTGTTTTAGTACTAAAATTTTTCATTGGGTTAATTAAAGTTTAGGTTTTTAGTGGGGGTTCCTGAAACAGCCAGGGCTACTACTATAACCTTCCAGCTAAACAATGGGGTGAGTAAGAGCCATGATTCTTAGAATGACTACTCAGACAACCAGAGATCTTGAATTGTTTGGTTGGTTTCCAACTGACTAGTTACTATACCATGAACGGAAATCCAGTTGGTTTAATTGTGTATCCATTTTCTATGGGAGTTTTCATCCTGTTGGCCACTAATTCCCCCTTATAATTCATTTCCAAAGCATGAATTTTTAGGTATATTCAGAAATAACCTCTTATCCTCCTCACTCAATTATTTTCCTTTGAACTCGGATGGATTTAACTATGATTAGTTGGTGAATCTGGAAAGATTATTTTTTCATCATAGGTCTTGGCTACCTTCTTCATTGTATGGTGGTTGATCATTTTTCCATTCATTGTATACGATTCATATTGGTAATAAATTTCCTTCATAATCCTTGGTGTCTCAATTATCCTAGAATTATCACCCTTCTTTGTCACATTAGTAGAAAATTTATTCTTTGAATGATCTTGATTACATAATTGGATTACTATTGCACCAAATCATAGTGAACCAGTTTGAGAACGAAGAGATGTGGATTGATATGGATAGAGGATGTCCCATAATGATGAAAATTATTATTTCTCATGATTTTCATAAAGGTATATACCTTGGTGATCTATTATACTATTTTTGATTGTATTTAGTTTAATCGACTATCAAATCATTGAATTGAATTGGGTATTTTGCTTACCTAAGGTTTGGGATTGAATCAGGAATGGACAAGCTTTGTTGGATGACATAAAAGATAAGGTATGTTTAATGGTTGATTTCATCTAATGGTTCCAATATTTATATCTTTAATTCTCATTTCTCTTTTTTTCTATGTGATTGGGTTTTTTCATTGAACGATGTTAGAGGAGTTTTATAGAACGTCTATTGGTGGTTAGTCATGGTTCTAGGTAGGTGGTGATATTTAGTGAGACTTTTTCAAATAATTCCACAAAACCTTGGTTATAATTTTTTCTGTAATAAATTTAATTAATTATAATTTAGTAATAATAAATTAATTTCGAATTATTTGTAATTATATAGAATCTTTTGTAGATGGGCGGAGTTCGAATAAACTATGGTTGACTTAGAAAAATTTATTGGTTTTTTTGTTTAGATTTGACTATGTTTGTGGTAGGTGGTCCTGTGTACTCTACCCTATGGTATTATGTATGGTTTATTAAGATGTGATATGGGTTTTCACACCTTGGGGGAAACACCTTAAATCATATATGTTTTATAAAAAATGAATTTTTAATTAGTTAATGATCCACAAGTCTTAACGAGTTAAATGAACAATGCCAAATTTAACTAAAAACATTAAGGGTCCTGATAAAACCTTGTGCACTATATTGATGTATTTCTTTAATGGATGAGGTTTGATAAGTAATTATTTCCATAGATTATATGGATACCATTATGTTTTTTGTTATGAAGTATGAGACATAGAGCCTATCAGACCATATTTTATGCTAGATCCCATGTGTGTGCATGTGTATCCCGTGAGAACAATTTTGATGCTTTGAACACATGTGTGGCAATGTGTGACACGTGAGAAATTATATAATTATTGGCCAAATGCATTCTCTTGTGTATCCAATGAGATCTTGATTTATTCTTGATCATAAGTGTGTTTGTGTGTATCCCATGAGACGATGTTTGACAATTGATCACTTTTGTGTGTATATATAACTCATGAGGCCATGTTTGATGCTTGGTCATATTATTGTGCATTTCTATCCCAAGAGACAATGTATTATTATTGATCACATGTGTATGCATGTTTATTCCATGATACCATGTTTCATGTTTGATTATATGTGCGTGTAAGTATCTACTATCAACATGTCAATGTTGAGAATCAAAATCCTTCGTCTTTTCTTCAGCCACCTCCTATGTACACATGGATGTGGGGTGAGATATTGATGGACTTTTTTGAGTTTATATGCTAATATCAACAAAAGAATGTGATTTGGTTAGTTTTTTGACCAATTGACCAAATCAATTCACCTTATTCTAATTCATGATTTGGAAAAAGTTGAGGATTTTGGGAAATATGTATATATAGAAGATCATCAGATTGAATGGGGTTCTGTATGACATTATTTCTAATAGGGATCCCTGGTTAACATATCAGTTTTGGAGAGGCTTCCAAGAGGTTAGTGGATCCTAGGTCAGGTTGAGCATTAAGTACCATCCTTATATAGATGATCATATAAAACAAGCTACAAAGATTGTAGAGGATATGATTTCTACTTTTGTCATTGATTTTAGAGGATTGTTTGATTGATTTTTGGGATAATCTGAGTTTTCTGATAATAAAATTTAATAATTAACCATTAAAATTGAACCATTTTAGGCCTTTGTGGTCAAACTATCAAATCTATACTATGTTGGTCAGATATTGAAGAAGATTCCCTTTATGGGACCTAGTAAGGTCTGAGATATGATAGTGATTATCTAGATCATTTTTCAGAGCATGGTTATGGATCATAGTTGATATTTTTGTGGCCAATTTGGCGGGAAATTATTTTTGGATGTGATAAAAAAGATTAAATTTTTAATATTTTTATCATTATAGAAAATTCAATTCTCTTTGTAAAAGTTGATGATCATATGATAAAGATGAAAGGGGTCATCCTAATCAAAAGATCAAATGTATTTTTTATATGAAAGTACATGTGTACCAGTTTTCTAATCTAGAGAAGTTATCTTGGTAATGATTTTTTCAGATTCACATTGTGTCTTGAAAAAAAGTTTCAATCGATATGAGAAAATGTATCAGAGTATGTATGTCTACATACAAAATCTAAAGAAGATTTTATAATTTTTAATTATTCAATATCATATGTTTTTTAGAAACTTGTGATGAAATATTTATTAAAAAAGGGGGAGAAGATGAGGGTTTAAAAATACGTTAGATTATTTTGTGAAAATATTAATGTTCTAAAAGTCATAAATTCACCATGATACAAGAATAAGTTAGTGAAATAAGAAATATTGGGATGTTTTGAAGTTTCCAAATTCAAATAATTCTGAAGCACTAACACTGATATATCAGACTGATTAATTCATCAGACTATAAATCCATCAAATGAAACAATTTATAAGGTCAATAATCAATTGTAATTTTTTTGGATGAAAAGGAATTCATTTTTGAGATCAATCCATTGGATGCAGGGTTCCACCAATCCATTATAGGCAGAAAAAGACTTATTTTTTAAAGTAGATCAGTAAGTGATGTTTTTTGGGATCGATGAATGATAAAATTTAGAGATCGATCAACTAGATGATTCTCAACAATGTGTTCATCCATTTTCAATAGATTGATTTATTTTTTAAAAGGTTCAAGTGGGAAATAAATTATTCTTTGTTTTGTTTCACTTGGGTCGAGTAGAAAAGAACCTAAGTATTTTTTATTTCTCAAGTGGGTCAAGAATCATTGAACAAGAAGTGGTGCAGATTCAACAGACAATATCTAACATCGATTCATTGGACATAGGAAGAGACAATTTCATCATATTCATGTTGAAAATGATAATTTATCAAACATTATACTTCATTGGATGTGTTCCATGGAATTTTTGAACAATTGATGAAAAGGTGAAATGTTGAAAAGATTTTGTAAAAGTGTTTTCAAGGGAGTTTGAAGTTGGTGATGAAGTGTTGTTGAGGGGTAATTATGTCTTTAGAAGTTGCAATAATGTTTATGGAATGAGAAAATAAATCAGAGTCTAACAAAGTTACAAAAGTGTTTATGGTTGAATGGTTTCAATGGTTTATATATTTTAGATTGTACGAAGCATCAGAATGAAAAATCATTCTTTAGTTTTCAAATGGTTCTACAAAATGTAATGAAATTTTAAAATATTAAATAATTTTTCATCATAATGATGAAATGAATTAGAATGTTAAATAGTATTGGAATGAATAATGATTAGAAATATACCATTATGCTGAATCTGTGAGAAGATTCAAAAATTTTCATGAAGAATAAATAATAATTGAGATGCGTTGAAAGAGTCAAATAGGAAGTCTAAATGAATATGAATATGAATTTTGTTAAATTTGGTTGAGTGAGAAATCATTTTCAGATTGCCTTCCAATTCACTTTTATCACTCCTATAAAGATAATAAAGTACACTATAATTTTTGAAACGTATACTATTCACATTGGAAGAAAGAAAGAGAAAGCATTGGTGTTTTAGTGAGAAGATGTTTCTAAACTAAGATTTTCTGAGGATGTTTTCAGGATAGAAGAATAATAATAAAGAGTTACTGGACTAGACTAACCAATCAGACGTAGGTTTCTAGGTTATTATTGAAGTTGTTCAGAATTTTTCCAAGGTATCATTTCTTATCCATTTTCTAGAATGAGAAATTGGACTGGGGAATCAGAATGAGCCATAAAATTGAGTCTTTATATAAAGTATAGAAAGGGTATTTCTAGAAGCTATTGGGTAAGAATGTAAATAAATTTATTTTGAAGAATCTCAAAATTAAGGAAGCACATTAACTTTTATTGAACCAACTAGTGATGTTTTCTTAACTTGTTAAACAAATTTATTTTTAATTCATTCTTACTAGAAGAAGAACATGCACTGTTTTATTGATCATAGTGATACACAAGATTAAGGGTATAACGTACTTATTGTATCCACATGGAAGGATTGTATTTTAGGGGATTGTGTGGCATTGGACTGTTTTCAAACAATTCCATGGATTTAGCTACTCTTGTTGGGTAATGAAACATGTAAATAGTTATGTTCTTATGGATGTTTGAATATTTTGTTTTCGTTGAAGTGTTAGACCATTAACTTGAGGATAATATTTTTTATAGAAGAAATATAACATAAAAGAAAAATTTATCATTGATTCACCTCTCCCTCTCTCAGTATTACTCTCATCCTAGTTAAGCCTTTACAAGTGGTATCACAGGGATGGTTACATTCATGCACACTTTGATGAATTTTTTTAAGGGAAGTTTCTTTAAAGAATATAATTTGTGTGAACAGTAAGGGGATTATGTTCTTCCATAGAAATAACTATCATATCTCGAAACATAGAATGTTTCCTAATCTTACATCTCATGTGCATGATGTTTTGGAAGATGCAACAGATATATATATATTCATCTTGATAATAAGTCCCTCTAAAATTTATAGAAAATAAGAATATGTAGAATTATGGAAATGATAAAAATGATTTATTCTCATCAATTTTTGAAATTTAGTTTCTAATAGTGAAGGGAGTTGCTACGACCAAAGGTATCTAGGAAAAGTTAATAAACATTTATCAAGGAAATATGAAGGTGAATAAATACAAGTGACCAATATAGTGGATGAAGTATTTATATCTTAAAATGGGTGAGTACGAAACTATTGGTGACTTATTTACAAACATTAATGATATTGTTAGCACCATAAAATGTATTGGTGAGAAGTTAGAAGACTCAACTACTATTGAAATGATCTTGATAATTCTTGCTGATATGTTTTATTACAATGCTTTATCTTTGAAATATAGAAATATTTAAACACTATCTCTAGAGATTCATAAAAGTAATCTCATTACTTATAAAATGAGAAGGGACAAAGTTATGAAAGAAAAAATAAAAGTTTATCAGGAAATGTCTTTCAAGGATGCCATGAAATGAAACCTTTAGAATGTTACTAAATTAGAATAATTTATTGTCTTCAAATCTAAAAATGAGATATGTAACAATCTTGATGAATTATTGTCCTTGTTTTCTAAAAAATGTGAAAATAATTATAGGATTGTATAAAGTTAAAATTCCCTTGAAATATTTTGAATGTGAAGTCCTGGGAAACTTTTCTTATAATGCTCCTAAAATAAAGAATGAGGAAGATATTGTTGTAGATGAATGAATGTCAATAAGATCATGCAGTAAAAATGATGATAAGTATAAATCCTTTTAAAAGGGAAAGGATAAAAAGTTATCTAAATCCAAAAAGAGAATATTTTTTTCCTAAAGATGATGAAGATGAAGGTAGTTAAGTTGAGGGGGATTTTTTCTTGAATTTTTTAGAGAAAAGGATTTTATTTCAATAGATAATGGTGAAGTGTTTGGATGTAGTAGTCCTAAATATGAAGTAAATTGAGTTATAATTTCATCTAAATAGATAACTGAAAGAATTTCAAAGCAAGATTGTAACACTTGAAAAAGAGATCAAGAAATTGAAGAAATAGAGTCTTTCATGAAACAATAAATAATGTCTTCTTGAATAGAAAGATAAGTTACTTAAAGAGGTTAATTTTTAAAAAATATATTTTCAGAAGGAAAAGAGTCTTAATGAACATATTGAGGAAATGTTGAAAGCTAAGGAAAAAGATTTATAATGTGTTCAACAAAATATTTCTAAATATGAATAGGGACCTAAAAGTTTCAATAACTCTATATCTAATGTTATTAAATTTTCTTTAAAGGGTTAACTAGAGAAGGATAAAAATTTAACGTTAAATGTTAGAAATAAAAAAAAATGTTCCTATAAAGAAGAATACCAGGAAAATCATGTATGTACCTAAAACCAATAAAGTTAGAAGCTCATAAATTTTAAAAAATCATGAATTTGAAAAAAAATTAATACTTCTGAAAAGGCTTGGAATGAAATACGAATTGAAGAAGAATATTCTGGGCGATAATAGAAATTTTGGGGAACAATAATGTTCTGAAGCGAAATATAAGAATGTTGATGAGAAACACATTCACAATTCTAGATTGTATGGATGTTACAGATGATGGTATTTCTTTTATTTTTACTTATATTAATTTTGTGGATTTGGGAATACAAAAAACATGTGTTTTTTCAATAAAAAATAATACAATTGTTCCATAAGTTATATAAGTAAAAGCTCTATGGAAATTCAATCCTCTTAAAGTAAGATATATGAGAAGGATGTTTTGAATAAATTTGAGAAAGATGTTATGAAAGATGAAAATTGATTCTGAATTTGGGAAATTATTTTCGAGATATTTAATCAGTTTAAATATGTTACAAAAGGGTGTATTTTTTTGTTAACATGTACAATAAAATTTTTATATAAAATATAACAATCCATATGTGATGAAATATAATGGTTACCGAAAAGTTCTTGTTGTATAAACTACTTTAAAAGCTATAAAGGAATCCCACACTAAGATCATGGATAGTTAGTGTTCTTCTCATATGATAGGATATTTGATTTTTTAAACAATGTTAAATAACTCAATGATGGGACAGTGCTATTTGGAAATGAGGAATATTTCATAATCAAAGTTGTTATATTCATTATTATTAAGGAAGAAAAGTTGAAATATAAGAATGATTTTTTTATTGATGGGTAGAAATACAACCTGTTGTGTGTTTCATAACATTTTGATAAAGGAAATAATGTTTTTTAAAATATGGTTTAGTTGTGGAAATAGATGAATATATGAAACTTTTTTACAAAAGGAAAACATAAAAAAGGAACCTTTTTTCATTTCAGTTACATTCATAGATTATGTTACTTAAGCATGAATGATGTAAATCAGTAATCAAATAAAATTTAGGGTCATGTGTGTTAGAGAAACATGATAATGCTATCAAAGAGGGGAAGTGTATGTGTAATTCTTGATATGGAAAAAATAATAGATTGGTATTGAATAATTTTTTAGAAATGAAAAATATGAAAACTAGTTCATAATAAATTTGATATTCATTAAACTCAACCCTTGGAACTTATTCATTCTAATATTTATTCATTGATGAGAAAATAATCATCATTCATAGATATGTACTTTATTTATTTAATTGATTATTTTACTCTCATTAATTGTGTTATGTATTTGAAACATATGTGAGATTTTATGAAGATGATTAAATGTTTCAGGAGAATATCTGAGAAGGAAAACAAGTGTTCTATAAAGAACATGAGTACTAATTATGGTGGTGATTAAAAGAATTAAGAGTTTAGAATATTTCATAAAAACAAGTAATTTTTCATGATTTCAGTGCACTATAAACACCCCAACCAAATGGTGTCGCTAAAATGATTAATAGAAGTTTAGTTGAAATGGTACAAACTATGTTACTTGAACATGGTATTTCTCATTACTTTTGAAGGAAATCCCTTAGTAGAGCTATTTGTATTCAAAAATGATGTTTTTTAGGCCATCCTCAAATATGTCTCCCTATAAAATATTTTATAACAAAACGCCATGTTTGAAATACTAATGAGTTTTTTATATTTCATGCATCATAAAGAACAATGGTGGGAACCTTGTAATGATTGATTAGAGAGGTAATGATGTGATATTTAATGGATATGCTCATAATGTAAGAGGATATAGATGTTTCAAAAAATATACAAGAAGATTTGTTAATTCAACTACTATAAATTTTTTCAAAAAGGTGATTAATATGTGTCACAATCATGTACAGATGAGAAATATTAATATGATAAAAGAATTTATATTAAGAAACATGAGTAGGATGCTGAAAAATTTGATGACACACTGGTGAAAGAATCAGACTTATCTATTTCTGGTGATGAGGAAGAATATCATTCATCTCATCCTAGGTTATAGAAGAAATTAAAGGCTCAAAAAATAATAGGGGATCAGAATTAGAAGTTTCAAACAATAATTACTTCAAAATTTGTTACTCATACTTCTTTATATTCAAAATTTGATCTAAAAGATGTGAATAAATATTTTGAGCATAAGTATTTGATTAAATATATGAATGATGAGTTCGATCAAATTGAGAAAAATTGTTGTTGGTAACTCGTACCTAATCCAAATGAAAAAAATATTCATTGGTATAGATTTTGTGTTCTAGAACAAAATGAATGAAGATGGTTAAGTGATAAGAAATAAATCAAGGTTAGTGTGAAAATGTTACTCACATATTTGAATCATTGATTTTGATGAGAATATGTATTATTATATTGGTTTGAAATAATTGGAATCTTTCGTTATATTATTTCACAGTGTAGTTATAAATTTTTTTAGATGGATTAGATGTCAGCCTTTCGAAATGGTAATCTTTACAATGAATTTTATATTGAACGACCATGTGGTTTTTTATTGGGAAGAATAAATTTTATGTGTGTAATTTGAAAAAAATAATTGTATGGGATAAATCATGTTCTAAGGGAATGGTATTAAAAATTGTATATCTATTTGGGGAAGCTGAAATTTAATAAAGTAAGGGTAGATATTAATATATAAAAATAGAAATTAAAGATAATTCAATCATTGTAACTTTTCTGGTGATCACATTATCTTTTCTAAGAATGATGAAAGAACATGTGAAATATTTTATGAAGAAATTAAAAAGTTGGTTGAAATTTCTATTCTAGGTGAAATGATATTATTTCTTGGATTAAAAATATTACAAAATAAGAAACACAGATCTCTTTCTCAAGAAAAGTATGAAAAATAACTTATTAAGATGTTCTTAATAGAAAATTTAAAAACTTTTTCTACACCAATTTCAGTGGGATCAAAGTTAAAAAAATATAGGGAAGGTGATGATGATAACTATTAAGTGTTTTAGAATATAATTGGATGTGTTTTGTATCTGACCACCTCAATACATGACATTATTTGTATTGTTACCTTATGTGAATGATTCCAAAGCGATCCAAAATAATCACAACTATAGACTGGAAAAATAATTCCTAGATATATCAAAGGCACAATATATTTTATAATTCCTTATGATATCTCAGAAATAACATATTTTTTAGTTATAGATATGCCTATTGGGAAGGAAGTGTTTGTGATAGAAGATCCAGATCTGGTGGAGTTAATTTTTTGGGAGAAAGTTGTGTAAGTTGGAATAATAAGAGACAAAATTTAGTAACTCTTAGTGTGATTAAATATGAGTGTCTTTCTTCCACTCAAATTTTATTAATAATTTTGTGGATGAAGAGCCATTTGGAATACATAATTATTCTATTGAAGTAAACCTTGATCTTCAGTTTTGATAATTAGAGTTCCTTCAACCTCAAACCAAGCCTAATACAACATTATCATTCAAAACATATTGAAACCAAATTTAATTTCATGAAAGAGAATGTAGAGAATAATGAACTCAATATGGATTACTTTCTTATATCAGAAAAATTTATTGATTTTTTCAAAAATCCTTTACCGAAGGTAGAATTTTCGAAACACATATTGAACATGGGAGTCCAATCTATTTCTATCTAAAGATGAGATATGGGTTTCCTTTTCCTTTATCATCTTGTCTTTTGATAGTGTTGTTAAACAGGTATAATGTTTCATAAATATATGGATTGATATGTTCTAATCCTATTAAGGAAGAATTCATGTGGGGGGAGTTGTTGGTATGTTTTTAACTCATCAGGTAGGTGTTTGAATTATTTTAATAGTTTATTGAAGTGTGTAAGAAACTTACCTATATTATAAGGTGAAATAAAAAGATGTTTTGAAAGTTTAAGAAGTTTTGTAAATCAATAGTTTTAGATAGAATGTTTTTACTATAAATTATTATTGTTTCTTACAATAAGTATCCTCACATAGGATTACAATTATTGATAAGCGATCCATTACTTTTTATTAAATATTTCAATGATTTATAATCCTTGGTTGAAAAAAGGGATATTGTTTGAGCAAATTTTGATGGATTTTTTATGCTGTAAGAAGATTGTGTTGATTGAAATGTATTTTTTGTCAATAAAAAATCATTTCACATTGTAAAATTAGATGATTGGGATGAAAAGTGAATCATATTTAAAATATCATACACAATTTTGATAAGAAATCTCATATGTACCTGTTTTTTGTTATGGAGAATTTTTCTGAGTAAAGCGGTTTTGGGACTCACATTATGTCTAGAAATAATGTTTCCATTGGTATGAGAAAATTCATCAGAGTCTGTATGACTCCATAAAAAATACGATAATGCATTTCTGATATATAATTCTTTAATATCATATGTTTTTTAGAAATTTGTGATAGAAAACTTTTGGAAGAAAGGGGGAGAATATGTGGTTGTAAAAATATATCAAATGATGATATTCTTATATTAATGTTCTCAAAGTCATAAAGTAATCATGATATAAGAAGATGTTTTTGAAAGAATAAAGGATGGGAATTTTTAAAGATTCTGAGGTCAAATTATAACTAAATCCCTAATAGTAATCCATCAAACTGATAGATTCATTAGACTATTTGATATGACAAATGAATCTATTCACATGAAGAATAATAATTTGTAATTTTTTGAAGAAAATGTAGTCACTTCTGACACTGGTCCATCTGTTTTGGGTTTCCACTGATCTATAAGAGACAAAATAAAACTATTTTGTTGATGAAAATCAATCATTGGTGTTTTTTTGGATGGATGAATGAGAATATTTAAATACAAATCAAGAGGATAATGACCGAAAATGTAGTCAAACATGTTCATAATATTTATTTATGCATTAAATGGGTCAAGAGAGAGAGAAACGATTCTCTTTTTTATTCAATTATGTCATGTTAAAAAAAGTAATATTTTTTTCTTAAGTGGATCAAGAATAATTAAACAAGAAGTGTTACCAATTCATCAAATAAGATCTAATACTAATATTTTGGATAGAGACAAAGACTATTTCACCAAATGTAGGATGCCACTGATAATTCATCATATGTTTCACTTCATTAGATGTGGTATGAGGAAGTTATGAAAAATTCAAGAAAATGTGAAATTTCATGAACGTTTTTTCAAAGTCATGTCATGGGAGTTTGAATCCAGTGGTAAAGTAATTATGAGAGGTACTAATATATTTAAATTTTGAAATAATGTTTATGGAAAAATAAATTCAACTGATGTCTAAAAACATTTCAATCATTTTTAAGGAAGAATAGTTTTAAATATTTATATATTTTAGTTATTACATAGCATCAGAATGATAATTCATTCTTTTGTCTCAAATGGTATGGAGAAATATAAGGAAATTTTCCAATTTTACATAATTTTTCATCATAATAAAGATATGTATCAGATCTCTAAATGGTATGAGATATAAGAGTGATTAAAATTCCAGCTTTAATCTGAACCTATGAGAATATTTGAGATCTTTTGAGAATAATTTAGAAGAATTTAGAAGTACTAAAATAGTAAAATACTATGTTAAAAGAATTTGAATTTGAGAATCATGAAATATTATTAGGGGAAATCATTTTCAGATTCCGGCCCAAACCATTTTTTTCTCTTCTAAAAATAGAATATTTTACATTGTACCTTTTTACACTTGTAATATTCATGTGGGAAGAAAGAAAGTGAAATTTCTGGAGTGTTATAGAAAATATGTTTCATGACTAATATCTAGTGAGGAATTTTTATAGATAGAAGAAGGATAAGAAATAGTGACCAGATTGGACTATGAAATTGAACATAAGTTTTTGGGATAATCGCAAAGTGGTTCCCAATTGTTCCCAATGTATTATTTCTTATATTTTTTCTAGAATAAGTAATTGTAACAAAAAAATTGAACCAGTTATAATAATGAGTTTTTATACAAATTCTAGAAATATTGTTTCTACCTACTATAGGGTATAAAAGTGCATAAGTTTGTATTGAAGAATCTATAAGGTAAGGAAGCATAATAATTTTTTTTAACTAACTACTGAAGGTTTTATAACTTTTTACACAGTTTTTTTCATCATTCATTCTAGAAGTATAACATTAATTGTTTTATTAATCCTAATGCTAAAAAAGTGTAAGTTTATCTCCTAAATATTGTATATTCACAAAACCGTCATATATAGTGGATTGTGTGGTATTGGATTACTTCTAAACCATTAATAAAATGTATCTACACATATTGTTTAGTTAAAATTGTAAATACTTTTATTCTTGTGGATATGTGAATTTTTATTTCAACAAAGTGGTTTCTATTTAATAGGAGGATAAGTTTTTTATAAAATAAATAAAACATAAAAGAAAATTTTATCATTGATTCACCCCCCCCCCCCTCACAGATACACTCATCTTGGTTGTTCCCTTACACATATGAATTTTATGTAAATTTCCAATTATTTTCCTTGGAGTTCTTATTCGGTGACGAAGGATTTGTTAGGACCTCTTCTTGGATGGTTCACTAATGTCTTGGAAAACATAGGCAGTTAGAACTGAATTATGTGGGAACGTTAGAGTTTTTTAGAGTATTAGTAAGGCGTCTTACTATTTGAATTTTACACCTCATATGAAATCAATCCTTGACACGTTTCATGTGTATAAAATAAAAAATATATCTTTTAGAACTATATCATGTTTTGAATGGGGAGGACCTTGATGTTGAACATGATATATCCTTGACTGGGTAATTGGTTTAGATTTTTTATTCTCATATAACGGTTCTCTGTGGAATGTCTATACCTCTAGTTCCAATTCTATGGAAACATGGTTCAAATTGTCACAAGCGGTGGGAATGTGAGGTGTTGATGACAGAGAAGTGACATCATCTCTTTATAGACCAATATTTTTAATATTTTTTCTATGGACATAAATCATTTATGGTAGGGATAATTGTATCATTCTGACCCTTGATTTTAAAATATGATCCTAATTTTATTTTCTCTCTTCCTACTTTTCATGTTAATGTGTAGTTTTTATTGTTGAGTCTAAATTATTTTTGACCGTTTGTTCTTTTTGTGGTGGTGGGAGTGATTTTTTTTTCATGTTTAAGAATTTTGGAGGCATAAATAGAGGTTGTATTAAGGGTGCGCTGGAGACTATATCCATCAAGGCTACATGAGGTCCACTAGCCATCCAATAGAAGGTAGGTAGTATGTGATTTATATAGGAATCCCACCAACCAGATGGTGGGATGGAAAATGGTGTAGGAGTTTTTATTGGAACAACTAGCCAACTTGTTGGGTTCCTAGGACAACATGAATTCTTCTTAGCCCCACCAAATAGCTAGTGGGGTCCAATATCTAGCTTGTGATGTTGTTTTGGGTGAGGAAATTAAGTGTTGTATTATAATTCCCCCACTATGAATCCCTATTTTATTTATGTAATATTATCTATGTAATCTAATATAAGTCATTCAATATTATAGATTCCCTTGGGGTGGTGTTGGCATTTCATACCTTGAAATTTCATTAATCAGAGTATCAATTGATGATTCGAAACAATTATGGTATGTATAATATAAATTTGACTATGGTTTATCATTTTAATCTCTATCTACTTCTTTAATATCAGTGGATCCATGTGTTCGTGATGGTTCTAGATATTAATTTCAAGTTTTTTTGTTCTAGGATTCCTCCTTGATTGATTATAGCTCTCTTGAAACTTTGATTGAGGAAATTGTGTTAGTGATTAATGATACCCTGGTTGAGTTAAGTGGGTTTTTAATAAAATTCCTATGAATTCAAAACATTAATACTTATTTTATAGAATTTAATTTATAAATAATTTCTAAATATTGATTTGAGTTTCTTGATTAATGTTTTCTAAATGGAAAGGTGTTTATTGAATCTATTGGTCATGTATTTTAAAATAAATTTTTGATTTCTAGAGAATGAATTAGAATGGAAATGAATGATTTAAAGAGTGAATTTAATGATGGATTATTGAGATAATAAGGCATGAAATGAGGAGTCATTTTTAAAGGTGTATGTTTTGATGAAAGCTATTTAACGTTGGTTACGAAATGAAATGGAATGTTTTGAATAATGAACTTGGGGATGTTTAAAATGATTGGTATCCCCTTATATGGATAATTATCCTGAAGCACATGGGATCTTGGGTAGTTAGGTGGGTAGTCCAAGACAAGGACAATATGCATGTATTATCATTAATTTTCCACAAAATGACAACAACAATTATAATAAAATTGATATGGGTGGGGTTTTCATTCCTTGGGGTGGACTTATATTCTCTCTAGGACTAATATCTTGGGATGTGTGCATACATAGAGCTATATTTCACTGAGATGTGTGAGGATACTTGATCTTTAATCTATCTAAGACCATTCATTATAATCATGTTTCTATGATTGAAAATGATTTATATATTCTAGTATTTATGAACTGATTTATTCATTTTATTTATTAAATTCTTTTTTTTGTTCTAGATTTTATAGAAATACATATCCATGTTTGGTTTGATAAAAAAACACATGTACCTATTTTATACAATCCATTGAATTGATTTGAATATAATTTTTTTTAATAATTTTGAATAGATTACCATGATATGTTTTATTTAAAATGGATTATATTCAGTTTACATTATATTCAATACTTATAGAATTCTTCATGCGATATTACTTAGAATGTATTTCTCATAGCCTAATTTTTACTTTGAATTTGTTATCTTTTTTATGCCAGGCCCAGGAAAATGGAATGAATTGATTGAAGGTGGTTGTTTTTCGTAATTAGGGGGACCTAGGGATTTAGCAGTGATTGGTGGAGTATACAATCCACTTGTTACAATGAGGTCTTGTGATGATGTCTTTAATGGTTTACGTGATGAATCAAGTTAATATATCATTTTTGGGACTTGTACTTTTAAAATCAGGATACCTTTCTCTTGATGTGGGTTTTGATATATCAATTTTTTTAATTTTTTTAATTCTTATTTTTTTTTGATATTTTATAATGGAAATTTTTTCCCTCTTGATTTCTTTTGATGCGCAAGTGTTAGTCTCTAGCCCATAAGGATTGTGGATGCCCTTCATACCTGTCCAAATTGATTTGAGTATTGTTTTCGATGGGTATATGTGTTTTCTATTATTATTGTATATCTTATATTATTTGACATATCGTAACGCAAATGATTTATATGTATTTCGTTAAAAATAAACCTGAAGTATTCAAAAGCCTTCTTTACGTGAAACTGCAAGTTTAACCATGTTATAGTTACACTATATAATATGGATATTAAATTGATAGGTACGAATCATAATAAACATCCTACGATAAATATGTATAAATATTTTAATTAATGACAATTTATTTTTTATTTTATGATAAATATGTATTCAATTTTCAGTAAATTCAATTAACACTTAAAATATATGACTTCTTCAAAAATTGTTTTTAATTGAATTTTGGCTTGAAAAAATTAATTAATTTCTACCATTTTTATAAATAGTATTTGAGTGAATGAATATAATTTTTTTATAACAAAATTTCAATATTATATTAGGTTAATTTGTTTACTTTTATAAAAAGATTTATTTTTAGTGAATAGTGAATTCTGTATTTTTATAAAACTAACTTTCCTTTTCACTAATTAATGTAATTTAAAGGCCCCTTTATTTTTTAATTTTTTATTAAATTAAAATAGATCTCCTTTAATTAACAATAATCATATTGAATATATAATAATCAACATTATACTTTATTTTGGTATAATTTTATTTTTTTGCTTAAAATAGGTTTTTGTAAAAAATATTTTTTATTGTCGTGACATGTTTTTATATTAATAAATTAAAATAATCTAAAATTATTAATTAGATTAATTAAATTAATAGTTAATATATTTAATAAAATATTTTAACTTCCATTTTATGGTTTTTATGATGCATGGATTGAAAGTAAATTCCGTTTTATGCTTAAAAATTCACTTGTAAAAAATGGGGTTTCATTGTTTTTTCATGCCTGTTGAAAATTAAATAATGCCACTTATAGAAATATTTTTTTTAAATGTATTCCATATTTTTAATAATAATAATTATTATTATTTAATATATTCAACTAGATTTTGTGTCATAATGCATAGTAAAATCAAAATAATTTTGTTACCACAGTTAATGTTAAGACAGGTTTACCGAGGACAAACTAAGAGATATGGGTAGGAATGAAACATAGAATTTAATTATTTTTATTAATTGAATATATTTTAAACACTTGTTATGCTATATTTTAAATATTTTCTTTTTATATCTGCTTTCACATGAATGCGACATTATATTATTGAAATATTTTAAGTAATTCCATGTGTGTCCCTCCCCTCACATATAAAAGGGAACCTCTTCTCCACCCATATTCCCAAAATTTATGAATTATATATCTCTAAAATAATTATTTAGAAACATTATCATGTTCCTTACCTAATTATTAGATCCCATGGTCATCTCTTTTTATGAATCTTTCAAGGATTACGGTGTAAGCCAAAGGAGGTCTTTCAATGAAGTGGTATGAATCTTAACCAAGATCTTTCAATTTTATTTCTACTCCAAATTTTATAATCATATTTTATAAATAAACACAAGATGAATATATTATCATAAATTTATTAAGATGTTTTTATTATGATGGTATATCAATTTCTCACCTCTTGTCTATCAAATTGTATGTGAAAGTATCACTCATGTGTATATGTGGACTACCGCCGCCACATAAAGATATGATTCAATTTCCATCACTATATTTCATGGATGGTTGTTAATATGTATTTAGTATATATATATATATATATATGATATTTATTATATAATAATTATTTTTTAATGTTTAATTATTATTTAAATTTATTTACTTCCATCCATCAAAAAGTGTAAAACATCACTCATATATACATACAGACTACCATCCCCATTAAGTGATATAATTCACCCTTTATAACATCCTTAAATGAATAGTATGAAAAGTTTATATAATGTTTAAATTTTTTACATATAAAAATATAAATATTCTATAGATTATGTAACCATGATCAAAGTGCAAGGAACATAACTGAGAAACCAAAACATTCATGAAAATAAAAATAGCTAGCACCTAGAAATGAATAATTTAATTAAGAATTAATAATAAAATTCTATGAAAATGTTATTTATTGAACATATATGATATTTAATGTAATAATATGGGTATTTTATATTATTATAATAAATTTTAATTTATCATACATGATGTTAGAGCACTTATGAAACAAGTTAAACATGATATAAGGGTTTCACGTTACAATTTAATTTTTATCTGGATTATTATTCTTAAATTCCCAATGATAAAATTATATAATATATCTATCCCAAAAAAAATTTATTTTCTTTGAAAATTTTTATTTTTTGAGATTGCACTTCTTTCATTTAATTTTATTCTATGTTCTCAAGAGACCAAAACATTGTTTTTAATGAAGAATTGACTTTATTTCTCTCTTCATTTGAGAATATTTTTCTTCCTAATAAAAAATTAATTTAAAATGACTTTCTAAATATTTTTTCAATTTAACAATGATTTTATAAATTAATTATTACCCATTTTTTTATTTCTATATAGTTTTTAAAAAGAATCTTCTTTTTATTTTCTGAATGTGGTTATTCTAACTTTTTACCAAAAATTGAATAGAATCTTTTTTAATGTACAACACATGAAAATATATTCCTAAAATCTTGACTTATCTTTACATTGAAGATTAATTTATAAATATAGATGGTTCTTTTCAATGAAAATTTTTTCCTTAATATTTTATAATTTTTTTTGATTTTGAATAAGTGATTTCAAAATAAAAGGGTATGTTCCTCGTGTAATGTTCCAATGATCCTTAAATTGTATTTTGATGGATAAAATAATACTTTAATGTTTCTTAGGATATACTAGGTATGTGATCCAATGTTTCAATATTTAATATTTATTTGGATGACTTGTGATTTTGATGATAAATTTTTTATTAAACCCATTTTCTATTCCATGGGTTATGTAATGATGAAATGATAAATGTTTTTCTTATCAATTCTCATAAATATAAATGTATTATGATTATGTGACTAGTGGGTCTATTAGAGACCTTTGATAAATTGGGTAAAGATTAATGTTTTATAACCTAAAATGTAATACTTGAGGTTACCTTAATCCAAAAATATTGAATTTAGTAGGTTATATGAATCCTAAAAGAGGGTACATTAGAGGTTATCCCATGCCCAAAGTAAGTATATGGGTGGTTAGTTCATGGCTAACATGTGATGAATTTTCTAGTGGGTATCCATGAAATAATATTTCTATGATTATGATTACTCTACACCTTTATAATACGATATTAATCCTATGTATTCTCTCATGTCTCATGTTCTATTATTTCATTATGATTCAAGTCTTATGAACTACCAAGATTTATGCAATGTATTATGATTCTATAAATTGTTAGCTAAAAATTTCAAATGTTAAGTTTATATATTCATTACTTTATGCTAATAATATGATTACATATGATCATTTATTGATATCTCCCTTGATTATTCTTACTGGTCAAATTAACTCTCTCTTTAATATGTTTCATTTTCCTTAATATATAGAGAATATTTTTAAGTATGATATTTCTCATAAGGGAGAAAGTTGTGAAAAATTAAGTGGAAGATTATGTATATCTTCTATATACAAATTATTTATGTTCCTAAGATTCCAAAGGCACTAAACCTTTATGGTTATGCAATGGATCTTAATAATAAGTAATGAATATTCATCTAATTAGGTATAATATTTATGTATGTATTACTTGTGTCTATATAGTTGGTATCAGAATAAGGTATAGTTACTTTTGGAAACTAGGATTAGAATACTTGAGTAAAAACCCTTAGGATAAGTCTGGGTATAGGATAAAATCATATATTATGGTAAAAAAGAGTTTTATTTTTTTTGAAAATATATCTATATCTAGATACTAGCAAGTGGATATGGTTTTCACACAGATGAACCTAAGGGAAACAACTCGGAATATGGTAAGATTGGGTATTAACTTGATTTTCATTGGTACATGGTGAGTGGTCCTAATTCTATAAAATTGGATAGACACACAAATGGGATATGATTGGATTAATTCCTAATTATTTATGAACATCTATAAAAGATTTTAAAAGGTGGTGACTATGGATAACCTAGGATAAAACTAAGGTGTCATAGATTAAAAACATTGTGTCATAATTTAGACATAATATAAATAAATTTCATGATTATATGATTGATCACTTTGAATGATGATGATTAATATACAGTCATACCATTTTAGTTTAGTAATGGATTGAATATAGAATGATGAATTCAATGTGGTGATAACTATACTCAAATATTTAAGTATATTATCAAATCATAGTCATGTGAATTCATTTATATCTTGAAATATATATAAGAATTTAAATTCATATTCTTAATTATTAAAAGTGAAATCTCATAATGGCATAATAATCACATCTTAAATATAGTATTCTAATCAAACAATTTTTTTAATAATATTGTTCAAATAAATCTTATTATTTTTCCTATAGTTGAATTTGATGATTTTGGGTATAGACTAGCTTAAATTATATAAATACCATATCAAATTATGAGTAATTTGACTAAATTTTGATATTTTGAACCAATCTATGATTTTGTATCAATGTGTGGATAAATATTGTCTTCAAATGGAAATTACATTCAGTACATGGGTCTTGGATACTTTTCAAAGGGGGTATTTATCTCACATTGTTGGGGAGAAGATAAAAATCAATTATATAACTATTATAATAGAGTTTGTTGGTGTATTTATATAAGAGTTTTCTAGTTTTCCTCTGAATCATGAAGTTGAGTTTTCAGTATAACTCATAGTTTTTTACACATTAATTTCAAATATTCCATATATAGTGGCCTCGATTGAGTTTCAATAACTGAAGAAGAAAATATAAGAAAATCATGATAAGGTATTCATTTGACAAGATATATCACCTTAGGGAGAACCTGGTATTTTTGTTAAGAATAATGATTGTAAAATGTGAATCTAAATTGATTATTGAGAACATTATAAGATCACAATAAATAATAATTATCATTTACCCCGTATTCATGATTTGATTGATCAATTATGAGGTTCTCAATATTTTTTGAAGATTGATCTTTTATATAGATACTACCCGTTGAGGGTTAAATGTCAATAAAAACCTATTACAACCTTCCATTCAAGGTATAGACACTATGGATTTGTACTGATGTTATTTGTTCTTATTAAAACCCCTTATATTTTCATGAATTTAATGAATATAGTCTTTAAATATTATCTTGTTAATGTTTTCTAGTCTTTATAAATTATATTCTTATATATTCCAAGAGTAAGTAAGAACAAAGAGGTAAATTTATGATTTTACTAAAGACCCTTAAAAAGGAGAAGTTGTATGAAAAAATTACCATGAGTGAAATTTTGCTATAAAATATTTCATTTTTGGGTTATATAATCTCAAGCAAGGGTATATAGGTGGATCCATTAATTATATATGTTATTAAAAAATGATTCGAAACAACCACAATGACTGATATCTATAGTTTTTTTGGATTGGATGTATATTATCAATTATTTATAACATATTTACTATGGCTATGTAATCCACTCAATAAGATAAGGTTCCATTAGAAAAATGATTGTGAAGAAAATTTCATGGAATTGAAGAGAAGGTTGGTCAGTGCACCTATCCTCACAATCCCCTTAAAAAAATAAGGTTTTGTTATTTTTAGTGATTCATCTAAGAATGGGTAGGGATGCGTTATTATAAAGAATGATATGGTGATAACTTATGCCAAAATCCAAATAAGGTATTATGATAAAACATACCTAACACATGATTTGGAGTTAGTTATTATAATTTTTTAATTAATGGTATGAAGGAGTTTTCTTTATGGATAAATTTGTGAGATATATTATTATCATAAAAGTTTTAAGTACATATTCACCTATAAAGAGTTGAACATGTACCAGGGGAGATGGTTATAATTGATTAAATATTATAAATTCTAAATAAATTAACACCCTTGGAAAGTAAACAATGTGTATGGTGATTTGTGTCTAAAGGATAATAATATCTTATCTATAAACAAGATCACAAAATATCAAATATTTTAAGATTTTCATTGGATGGAAGTTGAAATATTGAATGGGTGAATTCATATATTTCTAAAAGGATTTTTCTACCATATATCAATGTGATAATAAAGAGGTGAAAAAGGAGGATTTAGAGATATAAAAGAAGGATAGAAATATTCCTCAGATTAACCTTGATTATGATTGAATGATAAGGTCCAAGAACCAAGTATGAACTCAATTGAGTAACATACTTGAAAAAGTTCTATTGGATAAATCTCATAACTCATAATTTTTTATTCATACTAGATGTATGATAATGTATAAATATATTAAAGAGAATTTATTATGGGATAGAATTATATGAGATATTTCAAATTATGTATCTCATTTCTTGTTATGTCAACAATTTAAGGCGGGGTGACATAATTCGAAGGGGGTGATACAACTATTCCCCATATTATAATGGTAATGGGAAAACATAACGATTGATTTAATTTTAATATCCCCAAAACATTTAATTTAAATAAGACTATTTGGGTCATAATTGGTCACCTTAAGAAGTTATCAAACATAATTTACATCAAATAGTATTCTCTCTTGATTAGATTTACCAGATATACATTAAGGAATTAGTAAGGTTGCATGGAGTATCTCATTCTATAGTATCTGATTGAGATATAAGGTTTACCTTGAAGATGATTTAATGTATTAAAAAATAAAGAGAAATAGAATTATATTTCAAAACATCTTATCATGCTCAGACATGTGTTTTTTCTAAGAGATCCATTCAATCCTGGGAGTATATGTCAAGATGTTATTATCTGGTTTTCAAAGGTGGTTGGTATCAACACCTCCCTCTAGTAAAATTTCCTTATAACAACAAATTTAATAGACAATTAAAATGGATCACTATGAATAATTTTATGTAAATAAGTTTAGATATCCAAGATTCTTGAATGAATTCTTTTAAAGATAGCTATTGGGGCCTGAACTAGCTAAAGAAATGATATAAAACGTTAGAGTCAATTCGAAATCACATTAAGGATACTCATAGTCGATAAAAGAGTTATGTTTATAATCATCAGAGAGATATGGAATTAAAATATATCAAGGATGTATTGCTATTATTTTATCCATTTAATAGGGTAATTAAATTATAAAATAAATAAAATGTGATCTTTTCAGAATATGGGTGTATTTTTTCTTAAAACACATTTTTATAAAAACTATATCTATGCGTGTAATGTATTTTTATCTAAATAAATTTAAAAAATAGCTTTTTATTAGCGTTTTTAATGAAATTTATATATTTTATATTTAATGAAATATTTTAACATTTTGGTTTTTGGTTTTTACAATGTAATGAATGGAAGTAAATTCAGTTTTATGGTTAAAAATGTATTTTCTTCAAAAAATGGGTTTTATTGTGTTTCGTGGACTTATTTAAAAATAAATTTTTCTGATAATATAAATTGAATTTTTTGAAATGGAATCCATATCTAGGATCATAATTTTTCATATAATGTAATATCTTCAACTTAATTTTTGTTTATAATAAGTAATAAAAATATTTTAAAAAATATCATTGTTAATATTAAAATGAGTTTACAGGGGGGTTAAACAAATAGATAAATTTAATAATGACATATAAACTTTTAAAATTTTTATTTTTTTAAGATATTTCAATATTATATTTTCCTACCATAAAATTGATGTCTATTTTTATCCACTTTCACATGTAATATACAACATATTATTGAAATATTTTATGTAATTCAATGTGTGTCCCTCCCCTCACTTATAAATGGTCACATATTATTAAACATTATTCATAATTTTTTTAACTTATATATATTTGAATTATTGATAAAAAATATTCTTAGGTTCCTTCCCTTCATCCTAGATCCCCTGGTCTTCTCCAAACCAAATATTTCAAGGCTTAATGAGGTCTCTCAATGAAGAAGTATTAGTCTTAACAAAGTTCTTTCAATTTTATTTTTTCTTTCACCTTATCTATGAATATTATATTAATAAAAAAAATATTAATTTAGTATAAAAAATATATTTAGATGTTATTGTGATGATTTAACATTAATTAATCACCTCTTATCCGTCAAATAATAAGTGAATGCATTACTCATGCGAACATGGGGAATACCAACTCCATGTAAATATATGATTAATTTTACATAAAAATATTTCATGGTTGATTATTATGATTTAATAGTGTATATATATTATTTATATGATATAATGATGAATTTATAATGGGAAATTATTATTTCCTTTCATTACGTTCTATCAATCGAAATGTGGAAAATAAAACTCATGTGTATATATAATCATCTGTCTCCATGAAGTGATGTAAATAATTATTCATGGCTAATTTATATGAATAGTTGTAGAAGTGTTTATAATGATTAAATATTACAATTATGAAATTATTAATATTATGTAGATTATGGAACCATTATCAATGTTCAAAGAATATAAATACATAATCACAACTTTCAGGAAAAAATAACAATTTTTATAAAGAGTTATTACTAAATGGGTGTTGAAATTCTAGAGGTGGACCATATAAGATATTATAAGTATGAATATGGTATTTTTATATAATAATAAAATTTAATTTATTATACAATATTTTATATTTCTTATAAATCACGTCTAACCTGAATTAAAGGTTTTGTGTTATAATTTCGTTTTTACTGGGATTGTTATTATTAAATTTCCAATGATGAAACTATGTGATATGTCTCAGTAAAATAATATATACATTATTATCCTATAGTTATTTAAATATATTAAATTTTTTTCTTAAATTTTTATCTCTTTATGTTCTCAATATATGGCCAAATTTGTTTTTAGGGAAAACCACAATTTTTCTCTCTCTTTGATTGGGAATATTTTTCTTACATATCTATTTTCTATTTAAAATATTTTAAATAGTATTTTATATATTCCCCAATAATTATATAAATTATTTTCTACAAATTTTTTATTTATATAATAAATTTTAAAATGAATCTATTTATCATTTTTGGAATGTGGTACATTTTAATTATTACCAAAATGAAAAAGGAATATTTATTTTAACATACACCACATGGAAGGATTTTTCCATCATCATGAATTTTTTTTATTTGAAGATTACCTTACAAGTTTAAATGGTTCTTATAAAATAAAATATTTTCATTAATATTTTTGAATTTTTTATATTTTGAATAGGTGATTTCGAAATAAAAAAAAATGTATTTTTATCATGAAATGTTCTAGTGATATTTTAATTTTATTGTAGTCTATCACAAAACCCTTTGATGTTTGTTATGATTTAACATGGATATGATCCAATGTCACTATATTTATTATTTATCTTGCATTTTTATTATTATGGTGATGAAATATTCATTAAACCCATTTTATATTATAGGGTTTATGTTACAATGAAATGTTAAATGTTTTCATGATATTTTGTCACATATTAAAATGGGTTATGATTTTTTAAAAGGTAGGGTTGTTATATCCCTCTAATGTATTGGGTAAAGATTAATGTTTTATAATATCAAAAGGTACATGGGTGGTTATACCAAGATCCAAATTTGGTACATGGTAGCTTATCCCAATCCCAAAAGTTGGTATACATGGGGTTATCTCAAGCTAGAAGAAGGTACATGAGTAGTTCCCGCAATCTTATCATGTGGGGAATATCTTTTTGGGTATCCTTGAAGTATTCTTTCTATGATTATGATTATTCTACATTTATTCCACTATTTCATGACATGATATTTGGAAAAAAATTCTGCTATCATGGATTACCTTAATTGATTCGTTTATGATTCATGTCTTATGAAATTACAAGACTTATAACATGACTTGTGATTATATGAACTCTTGGGAAAGAATATCAAATATTAATATCATGTTTTCATACCATTATGCTAATGATATTTATACATATAATTAATGATTGATATCTCACTTTTTTACACTTAATGGGAATCTGAGCTCTGCCATTTATATATTTCACTTTCCCTTGGACATGAAGAAAGGTTTTAAATATGATGTGTCTAAGAAGGGTGTTAGTTATGAATAACTAAGTGAGATATGATGTATATCTTTTATGTACCAGTTGTTTTTGAATCCATGTTTCTAATGATACTAAACCATAACAGTTTTGGCATTGGTTTTAATGATAAATAATCAATATTCATCTAATAAGATATAATATTTATGTATGTAATGTTTGTGTTGTTATATATAGGTCATTATACCATGAATTATGATAAAATTTTATGATTCTATGATCCTTTTAATTAGTAACTTATCCCATGTTTATGTTCTAATAATAATGCCTTCAAGAATTATTGATACGTATAGTGTTTAATTTCACCCTTTTCTTTTGTGCTCATTCCCCATGTAATGAAGAATATTTTTATGTATGATATTTATATAAGGGTATCATGTGTAATGAATTTCATGGAGGATTTTAAATAATTTTTTCAAAATCAATATGGTTATGTATCCAATATTCAAACACAATAAGCTTTGGGTTTTGTAAGTGTGTGTATTTTTTGATGTAATCATTTATTATATTAAAATTAGGTACGATATTTGTGTTTTATTTCAAGGTCATATTATGAAACACCCATGGTCATAGGTTATGTAAAATTTTGAAAATTTTTCATAGACAATGTGATGCCCTGCGCCAATCCCATAATCAGTTCCCATGTCAAGGATTACCACATGGTCTCAGGAATTCCTTCCCATATGTTAGGGGATACTGATTTGTTGTGAGGGTCTAATCTTTATAGTTGGTAGATCATTTCCCTGAACTAGATAATTATAAACGATGTAAAATAACCAATAATTATACATATCCACAAACCAAAGAGTACACACAATGAATATAAACATCTAATAATATAAAAAATACTATCATAAAAAACATACATAAACTGATCACCAATGGGACTAATACCAAATGAAAAATATTCATAAAATTCAACACACTATCCCTAATACTATCCCTAGGTTTAAAACACCTTTTATTCTATGTTCTTGTAGTGGACCAACTAGATCCACTTCATGTCTAATGCTCTGACCTAATAAATTGACATAAGGTCTCCACACATACCAGCATCCTCATGAAGGGTGTGAGTATAAAACTCAGTAGTATCTCCCCAAGAAACCCTAATATACAATATTATATTCATGTGGATCCATGAAGATAAAAATAACTAAATAAATAAGATAATTTATTCATCATATTCTAACTAGGATTCCATGACACTCAATAAGGTATACATGCATATCAAATCATTTAGTACTAGCTGGTCCACCACTACCCTGGCCATACCTTCTTTGGTTCAATGCCGTAATCCACTTATATCTTCATTAAACCACATATAATTCATAGTTTGTACCTAAATACTAAGGGTAGGATAGCATCTAATACTCAATACAATACTCAAAGAAACTGGGCACTGTCACGCATCCATATCAGGACCCATTTCCTAGTCACTTAAGGATAGGATCATTGTCCATGTCTTACATAATTCCACAATCCAATATTACTAATTTAAGGTCCAATGAATTCACCCCACACCACCCCACATACATTGGGGTGGTCACAAGAATATTTACCCATCCTCAATGACTAGGGGTGGTCACAAAAACATGGCCCAATCCTTGTAGACTCTGGGAGATCATAAGCACCCCAAACCATCCCTACATACTCTAGGGAGTTGATAAGCACACTGAACCATCCATATAAACCCAGATGAGTTCACATAAATCACATAAAGTATCACATAATGATACACCCCATCACTCATCTCACTAGATATTCTGGGGTGTCAGTCTCTTGAAGCTTAGTCCATCAATAGAACAAGCCTCAACTCTCCTATCCAGGAAGCCACTAGGTCCTTCAGACCCATCCTGGCTTCTTCTCATCAATACTATCTGAATCCCATAACTCTACAATGACACCATAACCCATAGGATGACCTTGATCCATAACTAAAAGTCTAGTCCAACCTCACTAAGACCCCCATCACTCCTAGTCTCACTACCCATATAATATTTAGAGTCAGCCCCCTCTACCCAACTCTAACCTCAACAAGTGGGGTCTAAAACATATGTGAATCCCCCTTGGGATCCCAATTCCATGTCCACCTTACTTAGGTCTCATATCATGTTTCCCAAAGGATATCCCTCATCCCATCCCCAGGAGGAAACCCTTCCCCATCATGCACATCATGTCCTAGAGGACTTTTCCCACTATTCATGTATTCCAAGCCTCCCATCCAACCTTAGGAAAGAATTACTAGTCACGTGCAATATTTATGGCTATATCACCCATCGTCACTCCACCCTAATCATCTTTTGTCTTCCCATTATCCCTAGGAACCCAATCTTTCCTATTCAATGTCACAAATCACATCCAAATACCTCTTATAGTTCTCTTATCAGCTCACCCATAACCTTTTCCACTTGGAGACATTATTATAATGAGATCCCAAACACCTAAAGTGATAAATATCACTTGGTATCATCCCATAAGGCTCAAGTCCACCCCTTCATCTCTTCAAAGAACTCAACCAATCCTTATAACCCATTCTTGAACTGATGAATTTATGTATTCATACACACCCATGCATAGACAAATAAATGAAATTGTATTATATGGCCAAACTATTGGGAACACGGAGTTGAACCTTTTTAAGATCCACTAATCCTCACCCATGCTTACCAAGCCTCATCCAAGTTCCCAAGCACCTATATCATGTCATAAAATAAAAATTATTAATTTTTACCATTTATAATTAATTATTATTATTTTTTTTAATTCGGTATAAATGCATAGAAACTATATATTAATAATTCTATCACCTAATACTTGAGTGGTGTGATACACTCCAAACAAGCACTCAGACCTAATATATTAAAAAGACCTAATTTCAACACATGATTCAATGGTTAATTTCATCTATTTTGTAAAAAAATCATATAAAAACATATAGTGATGTTGTTTTCCCAAAATGAAGTGTGATGGATTGTAGATACCATCTTAGGATTTCAAATATACATACCATGAAAATTTCATAATGATCGAGATGATTTCCACCATGCTCTGGTGAAGGTCACATAGAAACCCTAGAAAAAATCCTGCAGAAATTAGTGGAAGTTGAAGAAGCAATAATGATGAGAGATTAAAATGATATCATATCCAAAATCAATGTTATATCACACATAAATCCATCCTCTCTCAATGGGGAACCAAAGGAATGGGAAGGCTGATTGTTCATCCCCTCATGTACATGCTCTTCTATCAAGAAGAAAGGTGGCATACCCCTCATTTTTTTAAACATGACACTTTTATAGTGTGAACTTATGTTAACACAATGAATCATCCAAGTATGTGGACTCAACCCTATGTCATGATAATGTTCATCATTAATCCTTGCTTTATTTCATAAATGTCTAACAGATATTGAATTTCATTATCCCACCCACTTGTCCCTTCTATGATGGTCTCACGAACCCCATTGGCATCCACTAAACCTCAAATGATGTAAAAAATCATCATTTAAGGACATATAAACATTTAGATTTTCAATCTGTGTACCATTATAAAAAACCACTTGCCAATATAAAATTAAATTTCCTTCTCAAAATAATGACCCAAAAATATGGTGGTCATTACAAAATCCCCACCATAATGATTCTTTCCCCTACGAAGGAATGTTAATCATCAGACCACATCTGCTGACATGTCTCTCGGCTTATCATAATCATCAATTCAACATATACTAGACATGTTCCACTCTGGAATGCCAATCATTATTTTTTGTGCAACTCCAAACACCAATCTTGTATCCACCAAATTTCCTCCAAAACTTTCAATATTATCATTGGACCAACTCAACCATGTCCCAAAGGACTACCCCAATTTGGTTCATAGCTCATAACATCACAATAACATAATAAAACTAAATTGTTTTCCACCAGAAAACTTTACCCAAAGATGCAAGGTCACATCCACTAACATTACCTCCAAAGAAATGTAACACCCCAAGCTTCTACGGTACGTTTCCCTTCGAATAATGCGATAGCGTGTGTTGTACGCAACCTCGAGTTCTAACACACACCACAACTAATTAAACTAGCCGTTGTGAATAGTAATACCTACTTTTTGAAATCATATATATTTTATATTTCAAAATGGACTTCATTTTTGGACTCGGAATATCGAATTTAGCCTAAGGTGAGATTTTGGTACTTTTCGGATAACTTTCATATTTTGATGAATAGTGAAAATTACTAAATTTTAATTAAAAACAACTTTTTTAATCAAAATAATTAATAGTGATAAATTATGAATTTTATTAGTTTTAAAGTATATTTAGAATATATTTTTACCATTTAATATAATGTTGGTCATTGGACATAATTTTACAATTAAACCGAACATAAACAAGTGTCAATCTTTTGATAGTTATTATCTCTTAAAAACACGCTTTTTGTTTTGACAACGGGAATTAATTTTAAATTAATTTCTGCCACTTCTGTGTTTTGAATTTAGGAAAATGGATTCCATATTTGGAATCAGGATGTTCAAATTGTGTAAATAGGTAACTTTTATTTTTAGACATTTTGAATAGTTACTGTGGTAAATATTTTATTTACCATGGTTAAAGGGTAAATCCGGTAAATAAGGGTTAAAAAAATAATATTATAATAATACAAAATTACCCTAAAACGTGTCCTAACCTTATTGGTGGACACATACCCGACCATGGGCATCCTTGGGTCAATTTGGGGACCCCTTGGAGCCACTTGTAAGTGATAATGACACATTATATTAATAAAGTTAAAATAAAAATAAAAATGGCATAAGCTTACATCTTTTAGAAGAACAATTTTTACATAGGGTTATACATGTTGGATTTTCGATTATAAATATTCATTAGAAAGATAAAAAGATTTCCTACATAATGATATTTTATTTATAATTTTTAGACATTAAATAATTTATTTAATATATGACACAATGATGATGCAGTAATTACTATAATAGTGAAAAATTAAAATAATTGATATTATAAATACCCAAATAAATATAATATGAAACTTTTAATGAATTAAACTAATTTTCTAGGATAATATGATATATTAGGATTGATTTAATTGACTTTGTTCGAAGTAATCAATCTGTTATGAGTTTCAGAAAAATCAACTATTGAATAGTGTCAAAATTGACATAAAAGAGTTCTTAAAACAAATATTATATTATTAATTGATATTAAATTCCTAAAAATCTAAGGTTCGTCCAAGAGACTTATATTATGATAGGTTAATTATTAATGAACCACGTGGGGGTCTCTTGGATGTATATAGTAAGTTTATTAACCATATTATATAAAAATACAAAGAGACATTGTAAAAGTGAAACTAATTAACTTAGAGTTAATACTTAAAGATAAGGTTAATATAAGTACCCAAACCTGTCTAAATTCTATTGGATGAGTTGTTTTCGACCTATCCCCACCTCATCCTTTGAATAGTCAACTTTGGAGCCATTGGAAACCGATTATGAATTTATTATAAATTAATATTTCTAGCTTTTCCAAAGGTGCCCCTCACCCCTCTTATAAAAGGGAACTCCTCCTTCTCATTTCTTCACACCTTCAAAGCCTTTTGGTTCGGCCAAATTCTGCCCAAATACTCTCCCAACATCCCTCACTACAACCTAGAGGCCTTAGTTTGATCAGAAAGCCAACCTAAGGAGCCCTTTTGATCAAATCAAAAGGAAGAACCCGAAGAAGAGGTAATGATTTCACCACCCTTTTCTAAGTTCATTTCTTCTTCCACTTCTTCTTCCTTTGTTCTTACCATTCTGAAATAATAACTCCAGTATCTCACATATACTGTGATGTTATTATAAACATGGTACAATCATATTCAGTATTCTATCCACCCTTTGAATAACATGTCACCATACGTGCGTACGTACGGCTTACCGTCTCCACGTCGTGGTGTAATTGTTATTCAATATAATATTATTTGGATGGGTATAATAATGATGTGTAACTCATGTAAATAATAAATATAACATGTTAATGATTCTGTATATATGATATACCATCCATTTATATATTATTTTAATATCAAAAGAATGATATTGTCGCTCGTGCGTACGTACGGACTACCGTCTCCACGAACGCGATGAGATTCATTCTCCATCGTATCCATTGAAGTATAATTATCATTTGATGATTTAAAAATGATGTTTAAGGACTGTATATCATTCTGGATACGAATAAGATACAACAACCATGGCTTATGTAACAAAACATATAAAAGAAAATGAGTAAGTTAACTCCCGAAACGACGATAATTCTAAGATATTATTAACAAATCAATGTTAAAAGATCATATATGATATCATATTAATATATATGATTCTTGTATAATTTAATAACAACTATTTCACCATTATACAGGAGGTTAACCTACCCCAACCAAGGAAAAGTACAAGGTAAGGGTTATTTCACAATCTCTTCTTTATCCGAGGTTGTTTATACATAATAATCTACTGGGATCTCGTTATCATCCACATCCATGTTTCTTCAAAATGTATTTCAAAACATTTTTACTATTTACAAGAATATGGGTTAAAGTCATTTATACCCTTGTTTGACTTTTTATAAGATGTTTATAAAGGAATCTTTCCGTCGTTTTCAAAACAAGGTCCTTTTTAACCTTTTCGACAGAATTGAGGTAAGAATGTTTTTTTTAACTTATACGGCGGGTGCGGTTATTTTACGCCGTTATAAAATCTTCAAAGCTTTCCTTACAAGCTTATAATAATATTTCCAAAGAAATTGTTTTATTTTATATGGATCTTAAATGATTTCAAAATAAAAGGAGATATTTCTTTAAAAAGAATTTTGATTTCATCTATGTCAACATCCTTTGATGGATTTTAAGATTATTTGAAGTTGATTTATTATGATACAAAACTTCTATATTGTATTGAAGGTTTTGTGATATGTTTGACTGTGGATGTGCTATTTTTATACCATTCATAGTTTATGGTGAAATTATTGATATTTCGTATGCTAGTTTTAATACGAATGTTTCTGTTATGTTTAAACCTTTTCATATGGGAATGCATTGGACTTAATAAGTGACGGGTGGAGCCCGCTATAGCTCCTCGATGCATCGGTAGGTCTCATGAGACAAACTAGTGTCTTGGCACAAGGCCTTGACAAAATCTTATTTGTAGTCTTGGCACGAGGCCTTGGCTATGTGGTTATGATAGTCTGGCATTATGCATTCCAACATTATGAAAGTGGTTATTGATATTGCATGTGATTATTCGATTAGTAGAATATCTATGTAAACAAGTAAATGGCATTATTTCATTTTACTTTTGTCATACTATGTTGAAGTTCAATTTTAAAAGGCTTTTGTTTTAGTAATTCATTGCCTTAAATGTTTATGCTTATTTTGAATGTTCCGCTATATTGTTATCCTTACTGGGCATTTGAGCTCACCCCTTTTCTATGTTTTATTTTTCCCAGGTAGTGAAGAAGTAATTTATGAATGACTTGCAGGGATATTATGAGTGGTTAATAGTGTGGATATGAAGACTTTGTTGTTGTAGTAGTTTTTCACTTTGAAATGTAATGTAAAACTTTATGATTATATCTAGTGTTTCCAAGGCTACTAAACCAATCGGTCTTTCGAGATTTGATCTTTCTTGTGATCATGACAATGTTATGTAATTATTGCACCGACTCTGGGTAGCTGGGGTCGGGGCGTTACAGTTGGTATCAGAGGGAGGTTTAGTACAAACCTTGGAAACTAGATTTAGATAAACTCTGATTAGAGCACGTAGACCTAAGATGAACTTTGAGGATTAGTATAGAAGAACTTCCTAAAATTTTGGTATTGTAGAGATTTTGTGAGTTTTCCGAGAAATACATCCCTGTCTGGATACGAGCAGGTAGAGGCGGCTCTGGCACATATGTACCTAGGGGTAAAACCCGAAAACACCGCTTTGAGCTAGACTCGAACGGGAACTGGTGCACGACAACGGGCCTTGCTGCACTCTTGGTTACGACACTCCCGGGGGATATGCTTAGGATAACTCTCACTATCTTTACAAATCATTATGAAGGGTTTATGAGTATATACTTCCTCAAAGAAAACATTTTTATGATTATGGATTATATCCATAAATAGTTCAATTTATGTTAAGTGTTTTATAAGTATGGGATTATGTATTTTGATTCATAAATTGATCTAGTTTATGCCATTGTTTAGAAATGGCGCCTAGTGGAAGAAATGGAAACCGTATCAATGCACGCACTCCATGTAGGGATTGCCCTCCTGCTCAAGATAATTATAGTGGGGCTGGTGATGCAACTGGTGATGATCAACTAATCACCATACTGGGACAACTTACTTAGGTTATGAATAATAACCTTACCCGTATGGAGCACCCTGATCCGCAGCGTGGAGGATCAATGTTAGATCGATTCATGAGACAGCAACCACCAACGTTCAATGGGAATACAAATCCCTTAGTAGCTGAGCAATGGATATTTTCCCTAGAGAAAATATTTCAGGCTTTGGGGAGCAGTGAAAGGGAAAAAGTTATCATGGCAGTTTACCGCCTCACTGGAGATGCTGATCAATGGTGGTCATTGATTCATAATACGAAGGAAGATGATGAAGTATCAAATATGGAATGGAGGGAGTTCAAAGATCTGTTTTTAGAAAAATACTTTCCTCGCGACCATCGAGCAGATATGGAAAGACATTTTCTGAGTCTGAGACAAAAGGAGGATGAGAATGTCACAAAGTATGAGGCTAACTTTACAAGATTAGCGAGGTACGCTGGTGATTATATTCGCAACCCAAGAAGTAAGATTGATCGTTTCTTTGATGGGTTAAAACCATTTCTCCGTCGAGCATTAGTCTCACAATCCTTTTCATCGTACGAAGACATTGTCTCATGTGCTATCAAGACCGAAAATGAATTCTCTAAGTCTTATGACTTTAAAGCAAAGCAAGAGAAGAAGAGACCTGCTGATCAATCTGGGAATGGAAATAAGGGGAAGAAGGGAAAGGTTGAATATCCATCTTGTGGTAAGTGCGGGAAGAAACACCCCGGTGCTTGCCTGAAGGGAATGGGAGTCTGTTACAAGTGTGGTGAAAAAGGCCACCAAGCTCATGATTGCAAGGGGAAGAAGGAAGCTACCAACGTTCAGTGCTACAATTGCAGGGAGATGGGGCATTATGCAAATGCATGTCCTAAGCGTCAGGAGAACTTACCTCAGAAAAGGACAAGGGATCAAGGCCAGGCTTATGCTATCACTACTGCTGAGGTAGAAGCTCCGAAAGACGTGGTGGCAGGTAATTTAATGGTTTCCTCAAGTTTAGCAAATGCATTATTTGATTCTGGATCATCGCATTGTTTCATATCTTCCCAGTTTGCTAAGAAAATTAGATATTTCCAATTTGATTTAATAAGGGAGTTGTCAGTTAAAACTCCTAAGGGAAGTATCGTTGCAACAAAGTTTTGTGAATCAGTCCCCATTAGAGCACATAAATTTTCTTTATCTGCTGATTTCATCGTCATACCTATGATTGAGTTTGATATAATCCTCGGTATGGACTGGCTTTCGGACTATGATGCGAAGATTTATTGTAAGAAGAAAGAGGTTACGATTCTTGATGATAATGATAAGGAGCACCTTATTTTTAGAGCAGAATCGTCACCACCTAATTCTTATTTAGATCCACCCCCAGTAGCTCAACTTAATTCAATTATTGGGGAGGAAGAGAATGAAGTAACTATCGGTGAGGAAAGGAATGTTCAAATAGAGGATGTACCTGTTGTGAAAGAATTTGTAGATGTATTCCCGGAAGATTTACCTAGACATCCTCCAGAACGAGAAGTAGAGTTTTCCATTGATTTGATTCCTGGATCAAGGCCTATATCGAAGACCCCTTATAGAATGGCTACTGTAGAGTTAGTCGAACTAAAGAAACAACTAGAGGAATTGAGTAATAAGGGATTTATTCTCCCTAGTGTTTCTCCATGGGGAGCCCCTGTTCTTTTTGTTAAAAAGAAAGATGGATCTATGAGGTTATGTATCGACTACAGGGAGATCAATGCTATAACGATAAAGAACAAGTATCCCCTACCTCGTATTGATGATTTATTTGACCAACTGCATGGAGCTCAATACTTTTCAAAGATTGACCTTCGATCTGGATACCATCAGTTGTGTGTGAAGAAGGAAGACATTCCGAAAACAGCATTTCGAACCAGGTACGGGCATTACGAGTTTACTGTAATGCCGTTTGGATTGACTAATGCACCCTCTGTATTCATGGATCTAATGAATAGAGTTTTCAAGGAGTATCTCGATGAATTTGTGGTGGTATTTATTGATGATATCTTGGTATACTCCAAAACCTACGAAGATCATGAAAATCACTTGCGCATTATCTTGAAGACTCTGAGGAGGCATGAATTATATGGGAAGTTTAGCAAGTGTGAATTCTGGCTTCAGGAGATTTCTTTTCTTGGCCATATTGTCTCTAAAGATGGAATCTCTGTTGATCCTTCTAAGACCAAGGCAATCCAAGAATGGCCAGCACCTACGAGTATAACTGAGGTACGTAGTTTTATTGGTTTGGGAGGTTATTATCGACGTTTCGTCCAGAATTTTGCCCGATTGGCTAACCCATTAACGAAGCTCACACGTAAAGGGGTTAAATTTGTTTGGACAAAAGAGTGTGAAGAATGTTTCGAAGAACTGAAGAGAAGATTAGTCAATGCTCCTATATTGACTCTACCATCGGGGAATGATGGGTTCGTTATTTATAGTGATGCATCGAAGAAAGGACTTGGCTGTGTCCTTATGCAGAATGATAGAGTTATTGCCTATGCATCACGACAGTTGAAAATTCATGAACAAAACTATCCTACTCATGATCTTGAGTTAGCAGCTGTGATCTTTGCTTTGAAGATATGGAGGCACTACCTCTATGGTGAAAAATGTGAGATTTATACTGATCACAAGAGTTTGAAGTATATTTTCTCACAAAAAGAACTCAACATGAGGCAAAGGAGATGGCTTGAATTACTCAAGGATTATGATTGCACGATACACTACCACCCAGGGAAGGCAAACAAGGTGGCAGATGCTTTGAGTAGAAAAGACCATGGAGTTTTGAACAATATGAGAATTGAAAGGGATCCAATTTTCATGGAGCTAGTGAAGATGGACATGGGAATAACCAGGGAAGGTGAAACATCAATGCTTTTTCAAATGGTTGCCAAACCATCTTTACTAGAAAGGATTAAGAGTTCTCAGACTGATGATGAAGAATTCCAAAAGAAGATTAAAGCTGTGAATGATGGGAGATTGAGAGACTTTGCGTATGAAGGTGGAATTTTGAAATTCGGGAAGAGACTTTGTGTTCCCAATATACCTGATCTAAAAAGGGAATTGCTGGATGACGCTCATAGTTCCAATTTCTCTATACACCCTGGGAGCACCAAAATGTATAGGGATTTGAAGGAACATTTTTGGTGGGACAACATGAAGAGGGAGATTGCTGATTTTGTGTCAAGGTGTATGGTTTGTCAACAAGTGAAAGCTGGAAGGCAACAGCCTGGAGGAGTCATGCAACCTCTTCCCATACCGGAGTGGAAATGGGACATTGTTACGATGGACTTTGTCATGGGGCTACCAAAGACTCCTAGAAGGAATGATGCAATATGGGTGATTGTTTATCGTCTTACCAAGTCAGCACATTTTCTTGCTATAAGAGAAGATCTACCCCTGGAACGTCTAGCAAGACTATATATTAATGAAGTTGTGAGACTTCATGGAGTACCCCTATCGATTGTTTCTGATCGTGATCCCCGTTTTACTTCAAGATTTTGGAAAAGTCTTCAGAAATCCCTGGATACTGAACTTCATTTGAGCACTGCTTACCACCCTCAGACAGACGGACAATCAGAACGGACTATTCAGACCTTAGAAGACATGTTGAGATCTTGCTCACTTGACTTTCAGGGTATGTGGGATCAATATTTACCACTAGTAGAATTTTCCTATAACAATAGCTTCCATTCGAGTATTCAGATGGAACCATATGAAGCGTTATACGGAAAGAGATGTCGTACACCAACCTGTTGGGATGACGTTGGTGAAAGAAAACTTGTAGGCCCAGAACTGGTGGAGGAAACGGTGGAAAAGGTGCAGGTAATCCAAAATCACATTAAAGCAGCTCAAAGTAGGCAGAAGAGCTATGCCGATAATCGAAGGAAGGATTTGGAATTTCAAGTCGGTGATCATGTTTTCCTAAAGGTATCTCCGTGGAAGGGAGTCATACGTTTTGGTAAGAAAGGTAAATTGAGTCCCAGGTACATCGGACCTTTCGAAATTCTAGAACGAATTGGGGCTGTAGCTTACCGATTGGCAATGCCGCCAAGTCTCTCCAAAGTTCACGATGTGTTCCACGTATCTCTGTTGAGAAAATACATGCCTGACCCAACGCATGTACTCACCTATGAGGAACTAGAACTGGAACCCGATCTGTCTTATTGTGAAGAGCCCGTCAAGATTCTTGATACAAGAGAACAAGTAATGAGAAACCGGACGACACGTCTGGTAAAAGTTTTGTGGAGGAATCATAAGATGGAAGAGGCAACGTGGGAACCCGAGGAACTTATGATGAAGAACCACCCGAGTCTTTTTATGCAGTAATACCCTAGAAATTGCGAGGACGCAATTATTTGAAGGAGGGGAGAATGTAACACCCCAAACTTCTACGGTACGTTTCCCTTCGAATAATGCGATAGCGTGTGTTGTACGCAACCTCGAGTTCTAACACACACCACAACTAATTAAACTAGCCGTTGTGAATAGTAATACCTACTTTTTGAAATCATATATATTTTATATTTCAAAATGGACTTCATTTTTGGACTCGGAATATCGAATTTAGCCTAAGGTGAAATTTTGGTACTTTTCGGATAACTTTCATATTTTGATGAATAGTGAAAATTACTAAATTTTAATTAAAAACAACTTTTTTAATCAAAATAATTAATAGTGATAAATTATGAATTTTATTAGTTTTAAAGTATATTTAGAATATATTTTTACCATTTAATATAATGTTGGTCATTGGACATAATTTTACAATTAAACCGAACATAAACAAGTGTCAATCTTTTGATAGTTATTATCTCTTAAAAACACGCTTTTTGTTTTGACAACGGGAATTAATTTTAAATTAATTTCTGCCACTTCTGTGTTTTGAATTTAGGAAAATGGATTCCATATTTGGAATCAGGATGTTCAAATTGTGTAAATAGGTAACTTTTATTTTTAGACATTTTGAATAGTTACTGTGGTAAATATTTTATTTACCATGGTTAAAGGGTAAATCCGGTAAATAAGGGTTAAAAAAATAATATTATAATAATACAAAATTACCCTAAAACGTGTCCTAACCTTATTGGTGGACACATACCCGACCATGGGCATCCTTGGGTCAATTTGGGGACCCCTTGGAGCCACTTGTAAGTGATAATGACACATTATATTAATAAAGTTAAAATAAAAATAAAAATGGCATAAGCTTACATCTTTTAGAAGAACAATTTTTACATAGGGTTATACATGTTGGATTTTCGATTATAAATATTCATTAGAAAGATAAAAAGATTTCCTACATAATGATATTTTATTTATAATTTTTAGACATTAAATAAGTTATTTAATATATGACACAATGATGATGCAGTAATTACTATAATAGTGAAAAATTAAAATAATTGATATTATAAATACCCAAATAAATATAATATGAAACTTTTAATGAATTAAACTAATTTTCTAGGATAATATGATATATTAGGATTGATTTAATTGACTTTGTTCGAAGTAATCAATCTGTTATGAGTTTCACAAAAATCAACTATTGAATAGTGTCAAAATTGACATAAAAGAGTTCTTAAAACAAATATTATATTATTAATTGATATTAAATTCCTAAAAATCTAAGGTTCGGCCAAGAGACTTATATTATGATAGGTTAATTATTAATTAACCACTTGGGGGTCTCTTGGATGTATATAGTAAGTTTATTAACCATATTATATAAAAATACAAAGAGACATTGTAAAAGTGAAACTAATTAACTTAGAGTTAATACTTAAAGATAAGGTTAATATAAGTACCCAAACCTGTCTAAATTCTATTGGATGAGTTGTTTTCGACCTATCCCCACCTCATCCTTTGAATAGTAAACTTTGGAGCCATTGGAAACCGATTATGAATTTATTATAAATTAATATTTCTAGCTTTTCCAAAGGTGCCCCTCACCCCTCTTATAAAAGGGAACTCCTCCTTCTCATTTCTTCACACCTTCAAAGCCTTTTGGTTCGGCCAAACTCTGCCCAAATACTCTCCCAACATCCCTCACTACAACCTAGAGGCCTTAGTTTGATCAGAAAGCCAACCTAAGGAGCCCTTTTGATCAAATCAAAAGGAAGAACCCGAAGAAGAGGTAATGATTTCACCACCCTTTTCTAAGTTCATTTCTTCTTCCACTTCTTCTTCCTTTGTTCTTACCATTCTGAAATAATAAATCCAGTATCTCACATATACGGTGATGTTATTATAAACATGGTACAATCATATTCAGTATTCTATCCACCCTTTGGATAACATGTCACCATACGTGCGTACGTACGGCTTACCGTCTCTACGTCGTGGTGTAATTGTTATTCAATATAATATTATTTGGATGGGTATAATAATGATGTGTAACTCATGTAAATAATAAATATAACATGTTAATGATTCTGTATATATGATATACCATCCATTTATATATTATTTTAATATCAAAAGAATGATATTGTCGCTCGTGCGTACGTACGGACTACCGTCTCCACGAACGCGATGAGATTCATTCTCCATCGTATCCATTGAAGTATAATTATCATTTGATGATTTAAAAATGATGTTTAAGGACTGTATATCATTCTGGATATGAATAAGATACAACAACCATGGCTTATGTAACAAAACATATAAAAGAAAATGAGTAAGTTAACTCCCGAAACGACGATAATTCTAAGATATTATTAACAAATCAATGTTAAAAGATCATATATGATATCATATTAATATATATGATTCTTGTATAATTTAATAACAACTATTTCACCATTATACAGGAGGTTAACCTACCCCAACCAAGGAAAAGTACAAGGTAAGGGTTATTTCACAATCTCTTCTTTATCCGAGGTTGTTTATACATAATAATCTACTGGGATCTCGTTATCATCCACATCCATGTTTCTTCAAAATGTATTTCAAAACATTTTTACTATTTACAAGAATATGGGTTAAAGTCATTTATACCCTTGTTTGACTTTTTATAAGAGGTTTATAAAGGAATCTTTCCGTCGTTTTCAAAACAAGGTCCTTTTTAACCTTTTCGACAGAATTGAGGTAAGAATGTTTTTTTTAACTTATACGGCGGGTGCGGTTATTTTACGCCGTTATAAAATCTTCAAAGCTTTCCTTACAATCTTATAAGAATATTTTCAAAGAAATTGTTTTATTTTATATGGATCTTAAATGATTTCAAAATAAAAGGAGATATTTCTTTAAAAAGAATTTTGATTTCATCTATGTCAACATCCTTTGATGGATTTTAAGATTATTTGAAGTTGATTTATTATGATACAAAACTTCTATATTGTATTGAAGGTTTTGTGATATGTTTGACTGTGGATGTGCTATTTTTATACCATTCATAGTTTATGGTGAAATTATTGACATTTCGTATGCTAGTTTTAATACGAATGTTTCTGTTATGTTTAAACCTTTTCATATGGGAATGCATTGGACTTAATAAGTGACGTGTGGAGCCCGCTATAGCTCCTCGATGCATCGGTAGGTCTCATGAGACAAACTAGTGTCTTGGCACAAGGCCTTGACAAAATCTTATTTGTAGTCTTGGCACGAGGCCTTGGCTATGTGGTTATGATAGTCTGGCATTATGCATTCCAACATTATAAAAGTGGTTATTGATATTGTATGTGATTATTCGATTAGTAGAATATCCATGTAAACAAGTAAATGGCATTATTTCATTTTACTTTTGTCATACTATGTTGAAGTTCAATTTTAAAAGGCTTTTGTTTTAGTAATTCATTGCCTTAAATGTTTATGCTTATTTTGAATGTTCCGCTATATTGTTATCCTTACTGGGCATTTGAGCTCACCCCTTTTCTATGTTTTATTTTTCCCAGGTAGTGAAGAAGTAATTTATGAATGACTTGCAGGGATATTATGAGGGGTTAATAGTGTGGATATGAAGACTTTGTTGTTGTAGTAGTTTTTCACTTTGAAATGTAATGTAAAACTTTATGATTATATCTAGTGTTTCCAAGGCTACTAAACCAATCGGTCTTTCGAGATTTGATCTTTCTTGTGATCATGCCAATGTTATGTAATTATTGCACCGACTCTGGGTAGCTGGGGTCGGGGCGTTACAAGAAACACCAACCACCAACACTGTATTTTCACCAACTTCCACCAACATTTAGGGTCCCTCTCAAACCCAAAAAATGGTTCCAAATTACATTTCATCCCAAAAAAACTCATCCCAAATGACACCATTAATATGATTCACCACATTATTCCCCATGAATGACGCCACGAATCATGGTTCACCCCTTGAATCATGTGATGAATCATGAATCAACTCATGAATCGTTTCAAAAAATTTGTTTCATGACACAAATCAAATTATTATGATCGTACTAAATCCAACTTCAAGCATTAGATCACCCTTGATTTGACTTATCCTTGGTCACACAAAAACCACCCCAATATTAATACCAATGCATCAAATACAACCAAGAATGAATTTATACTTCATGTCTTGTATTAACCAATGAATAAGATATCATTAGATCTTATCACACACCTATAACCCTAAATTCACCTCAATCTTTCAATAATACATCTCACTACACCCATGAACACTAATACATGAAGGACATTCACCAAAAACTGATATGATGCTCCTCACCAGAAGATAATAATTATCATCAATCCACTAAACCAAATAACACAATTTCCACGACCCACACTCCATGTATTAAAATGAAAAAAATATTATATATGGTTTCCTGGTTCATACCCTAGAGCCTACAGAAAACTCCACCTTCTATATATTCGTGGACTACCAGGAACAAGACCCTCTAGTAACCAATGGTTCACCCCCCACCAATTTTATAATTTTCACCATCCCTCAAACACTGATCCAATAGGGTCCCAAAATCACACCTTCCTAGAAATTAATTCCAAAATATCTACTTGGTCTAGTCATACCTTGGTACCCCAAATCCATCATTGATAACATATCTCACTATAGAGTGACATATTATAACTCATCAAACCTTAAAAACCCACTCCCATGAGTGTATAACCACTTCACTACCATTATAATACCACTCAAGTTCATATATAACTTAAAAACTCCTAATGGACCTTCACACCATTCACCAATTTGAAACTCAACCAGGAACTGTGTGTACCCAATTCATACCATCTTTTTACACCCATACATTTCCAAAAAAAAGTGTCACCAACTCACTCTTCTCTACCCACGATAACATGATCCTCCAAGAACCCAAATATAGGCCCACACCCATGCACCTACTCGATCTCAATCAACCCCAAAAAATAAATTCTCATTTGAAAGTCATTCACCCAACCCAAATGAGGCTCAAAATAGTCATGTACCATATAACCCTATATTAGGTTTCTAACTAGATAACCAAGCCCCACACATAGGTTAGTCACAACCAATATCCCAACGCATCTCACCCATTCCATGGTTGGCCACATGATTACCCACCATATGAGTGTTGTTCTAAAACCTTGAATTTTTACCTACACTCTATCAACACCACACGTATGTGCATCCTGAGAAGTAAATGGTGAGAACCCAACAAGTCCTACCCTCTATTACTGCCTTAATTTGAAAATTTCTCCAAGAGCATCACATATCTAAATACCAATTCATTCACATGACTTTACTTATCATCCTAATTTGGATTAATATAATGTTACTAATAAGCTATAAGGGAAGAAACCATATAGTTTATTTTTTACACTCTATGTAACTAAAGCCACATCCTCAAGGAAACCCATTCACATTATTTGATCATCCCTCAGGAATACCATCTCTTCATCAAGTCATCACAAGGGTATAAAATGTCTATACCAAACCATGATGGGTCTCAATACATTAATTGATGAAGAGACTATATTATTATCAGTAGAAAAACTCCCTCTATAATATCCACATAACCAGCTATAAAAAAATACACCACTTTCCTAATGAGAGTAATTGCACCAATAGTTTAAATGGGTGAACCACGTGTAATTTATTTTCATCACATTAAAAAACTAATCCTATGACCATAAAAAACCTCATACAATCTCCCCTATGACATATTGATCCCATGTTCCAAACTTGATGTATATATACATGCCTCTTTCAAACAAGACATGACCCAAAACTAAAAAACCTGAAATCCAAAACTCAATGTGTGTCACCTAATTTTAGATCATACATCTAAAAAATCAAAAACCAAGAATATTAATTACATTCCTTGGTTACCCAAACTTCTTATTAGAAAATTTTTTCTTAACACAACAGTTTAATAACCATCATAGGCTCAGATAAATTCATAGAAGACATTCCAACCATCCCCCAAAATCATAAAAAACTTGTATTTCACTTTTCAATAATATCTAGGTATACTCTAACCACATAGAGACACCCCACCCTGATCCAGTCAGCAGTTCCCATGCTAGAATTCACCAGATGACCTCAAGCAATCATCCCCAAATTCCATAAGATGCTAACTAGAGGTGAGTGCGTAATCCATATAGTTAAGAGACCATTAGCTATGACTAGAGTCATAAAAATAATATAAAATAACCAAGAATCATGCACATGAATAAGAATCATTGTACTTTTAACGAATAAACATAACCAATAACATGAATGTTGGTGTCATAAAAATCATATATACATTTATCTTCATTGAGGTTAATCCCAAATGAAAAATAAACCAAAGATAAAAAAAATCATATTAAACATACTTCAATCCTTGGGATTTACACAATTTATATACAATACACTCTAGGTAAAGAAACCTAATCCATTTTAAATCTTGTTTTCTAACATGCGATGAAACCCTAAGGTCTGCACATGCATTGAGATTTTTGTGTAAGGTGTGAGTATAAAATTAGGTTGGATATCACCAAGAACCTGAAATATACACTTTCATATACTTGTATATTTAGTAAAATAAATATATATAAAAACATGCTCACTAAGTCATCGTGTGCTAACTAGGCTTCCCCAAAACTTGACGAGGTAAACATGCCCATAAGGTCATTGAGTTCTAACCAACCCACCATCACCCTAATGATACATGATTCAGATCCATGAAAATAATACACTCATATCCTCATGACACAAAAACCAATGTACATCATGTACTAAAAGACTTAGGGTAGGGATATTCCAAACCCTTAACTAAATCCCAAACATATTAGAGATGGACATATATCAATTTCTCGATGCACTACTTGGAACCTCATGTAAATGTCCATTAGTCATATCTCACATCATTCCATGACCCAACACCCATAGAATTCTTTATCCTAATACTACTAAGTAATGGTCTAATTCATGAACACCCAACCATTCCCACAGACTCTAAGGAGGTGATAAACATACTGACCCATCCTCGTTGACTATGGAAAGATCACAAGAACACCTTCTAATCAACATATACATTTGGGAGGTCAAAAGAACACTGACCCATCCTCGAATACTCTGGGGTGGTCACAAGAACAGTGACCCATCCTCGCATACTCTGGGGAGGTCACAAGAACACTAAACCATCCTCGCATAATCTGAGGAGGTCATACCAAGCACATAAAATATCACACAGGGATAAAATTTGTCACACAACTCACCATCAAATATAAAGAAATAGTCACCCCCTTGTCATGACATGTTTTAACTCGCTTGTCAGGGTACCCATGAGATACTAAAATTCTGTTATAATCTATAACTGTAGATACGATCTTAAGACTATCACCTTATGGTAAAAACACAACCCAAAGGAACACCTTGACCCAGGGACAAAATTTGTCACACAACTTACCATCTATATAAGGAAATAGTCACCCCCTTATCATGACATGTTTTAACTCGCTCGTTAGGGTGCCCATGAGATACTAAAATTTCTTTATAGTATATAACAGTAGATATGATCTCAAGACTATCACATTATGGTAAAAACACAACCCAAAGGAATAAATTGTCCCAGACCTCATGGTCTAGTCTAACCTTGTAGAAACCCCCATCTATCCTGGTCCTACTATCCATGGATTTTCAAAATACATTCCACTATTCCCACACTTATGCTCAATAAAAAGTGTCTGAAACCAGTTAAATATCCTTTAGAATCCTAATTCCTAGTCCCGAACAACTCCTATAGCCATTACTTGGTTCTCATATCACATCACCCAAAGGAGATCCCTCTGTCCATCACCTATATAAAACCCTTCCCTACCATAAATGTAATGTACCATAGGAAATTTCCTACTCTCTAAATATGTAAAAACAATATTTTGGGACATTCTAGTCACTCTCAAGATGTATGGCCACCTCAACCAACTTCACTCTTCCATAGGACCCTCATGTGGAACCAATATCCCTAGTAACCCAACTTAAGTAATTCTACATATCGTCTCACATACTGTTTAACCTATAGGGATCTATTTAGACCACCCAAAGCTATATCCCCATATAGACACAATCACCAGGTGATCTGAACTACCCAAAGTGGTAAAGGGAAAATGGTGTCATATGGAAAGGCTTAAGGACACCCCATCATCTCACCTAGGGGCCCTACAGGTCCTTACACCACATTTCTAAACCCAAGAAAATATGAAAAGAATTCAAAGATATGCATAGATATAAATATGAAATTTTATTATATGGGAACCTACCCAGAACAAAGTGTTAACCCCTCACCATATTTTGTTTACACTCTCCCAATCCAATAGCCTCATCCACACTCAAAGGCATCCATATCACACTATAAACCATAAATAATTAATTATTAACAATTATAACTCATAGTTAAATTTAATTTTATTATACCTAAATACTTAAAAGATCACGAGGATTCATCCTCTCATAGAATCCATGAGTAACAGGGTATGGTCCACTCCCAAGAGACACTGAGTCCCAATCCATGAAAAATACCCAATTTAAACACCCTCTTCATTGGTACATTTTGTAAAATTTGTGAAAACCCTAATATAAAATAAAAAATGATGTAAATTAAATAAAATAGCATCCAAAAGTATGAATATACCATCTCAGGATTTCCTTGAAGCATGCTAAGTAAAATCTAAAGTGATCAAGATAGTTTTCACCATGATCCGGTGGAAATTTTCTAGAAACCCAAGATAAAATTGAGTGGAATTAGTGAATTTTAAATAAAAATTAATATGGGAGGGGAGATGGGGATATTACCAGTAATCACCATCAAATCACACCAAAAACCATTACCTCTCACTGGGGAACTAAATAAAGTGTAGTACTCACCATTCAACCCCTCATGTGTGCGATCCATTTTAAAGAACAAAGGGTCCCAACCCTATTTTAAAAAATACCATATAACTTTCAATTTATAAATTGATTTTAACACATTTAATCACCTATAATGGCGATACCATCCTATTTTACTTGATATTTTATGTCTTGATGTCCTAATTCATGAGTTGAATGGCCTGGAGTTGTTGAATTTCAATAGTCTAGCTGCATATCCCTTCTCCAACAATATCTTGAACCCCAAGGGAATTCAGAAAACCTCAAATCACATCCAAAAACATCATTCAATGATGTATAAACATAATATTATTGTTTTGAGTCTTAGTTATCAAAATGATTTAATCACTAATGGGATATTAAAATTTATTCTCAAAATAACAACATGAAAATCTTCGAGTCGTTACATGTGAGGTTTGATCCCAAAACCTCATTATTATTCTATAGAACCTTATACCACTAATATAACTAATATTATATTAAAAAAACACACCAAATTTTTTTGTTAAATTTTTATTGTTAAAATTTTTATATAATTTAAAAAAACATTTTGATTCATGGGGCCTATGGCCTCAATCCTCTTACACTATGTCCATAGGTGGGAGTCTAAAAGGCCTATAAAAATGGCTTATTTTTACTATAAACATTTGATACCAATACATAAAATTTCTATGTGGACCATATACATATGTGGGAATCGACCACTCTTATCACCATGGTCCATGTGGCATGTGGAAATAAGAATCATTAGGCCAAATTATGTCTACAATCCATGTGGAACATGGGCATAAGTTCACACATGACAATGGTCATGATAATCAAAACTATAGAACTATAGATGTAGTGTGATTTTCTATAAGTGTTTTGACATGGAATCTAGTAAAAAATGGTAGCATATTTTACCCAGTGAGTGTGAATTTTACCCAACTTTATTAAAGATTGAATTCAATGATAGTGTAATGAACTAAATGAATGGTGGAGGAGGTGTGTTATAAATTTTAATGTCATGTAAAAAGGACCAAAATGTTGTTTATTTTATGGTCTTGTTATATAGTGAATTTCTAGAAGATATTAAGTAACTTTAAGATGAAGTTGTTTACTGGAAGTCAATAAAAAAACTCAACATTAATATGGAAAAATGTTAATGAAATTAACCTTGATTTTTTTATTTGGTAAATAAACATACATTTTGATGTATTACATCTTGAAAAAAAGTTTTATTACTTATTTAAGGTTAAATTGATAAACACAAAATTTCATACAGTTTATGATCTTATGACATGGAGCATTATTTATATAGTATGGTCGTCTACTTGAAAAGCCTGAGAAAGTAATACTGACATGAATAACTGTTGAGAATAAAGTAAATATCAATGTTGATTAGAATCCAATTTGTTTTAATAAAAATAAAAAAATATTTAGATAAAAAATGAATAAATATTTTTAATCCATTTTAATAAAAACATTTGATAAATTAAATCATCACTTATATTATTTATATTAGATATAATAAATTAATAATGAATTGTCTAAAAAACCATTGAATATATATGAATGATGAGTATATTATTGTATTACTAGATAGGTATAACAAGTATGAAAGATGGAAATACTAAAATGTTGGGTTCTTTAATAATTCTAATAGAGTTGCATGAAACTAGAATACCACTTATTCAAGACAAGTATATTCCCTTTGATTCATATTGGGAAGATATATTTTGGACATATGTGTCATCATCATATCAAAGGGGGATTTTTAGATTAGATACAATCATTACCAATAACCATAGAGAGTTTATAGAGATTCAATATTTTAAACCATAAAGTATGTTGAATAAAAATAAATTGTTCAAAAAGGATTTAGAGTATTATAGGATTAGGACATCGTATATTAGGTATGACAATAAGAAAAAATTAATAGAAAATACTATGATTATTTTTGAAGAGGGATGAGATGGTAAAATGGTTGTGGCTATGACCAGAGCTAAAGATCTAGTAATCACTATATATTATATAAATATAATAATTAATCCATTATAGTTTCGAAAAAAATACACCTTAGTGTAAAACCATTGAGTCTCACCCACATGATTTGATGGGGAATCATACACCAGAATGCATTGAGGGAAATGTAATGGTGTAAAAACATGTGGCTAGGACAAGAATAAGAAATCTAAGAATCACTAAATATCCTATAAATATAGTAATGAAGCCACACACTATTAATGTAAATAATTTCTCCTTGGTAATTGAAATAGAAATCGGATGAGGATGAAATAGTTTATACCCTATATATATAAGTGAAAGTATTGTTCTAAAATGAGATATGGAGTTAGATTAAGATTGGAATTGTAGTTAGGACCATAATTTAATATTTTTTTCTTTACTATATATCCTATTTAAATAGGAATAAAGTAACCTGTATTTATTGAAAAGGGGTATTGTTATCATTAGTTTGGTGAATGTCGAAATTAGTAAGGGAATATATAGATATTGATATGGACATAATCTCCACCAAAATTGATACGATATTTTCAAGATCAAACTTATAAATAGAAAAAGTGGTATTAAATAGTTTTTTATCATATGTTAATGAAAAATATATATAGTCTAAAATAATATGGGAGGGAAAACTCCAAGAAATTTCAGTTTTATGGGATGGATTATATGTCATGCAGTTTCAGGTCTTATCACAATGACCACATATCAAGTAGTTTAGGGTCATAGGATAAGGTTGTAATATCATGTAATCTAGGATCTTAAAACAATGACTTAATTTCATTTAGTTTTATGGTCATGTGATAATGAGATAATTTAATCGGATATGAATTATTATTTAATTTATTTCTTGAAAAACCTCGCATTGTTAAAATGCATGATGCTCTCTCCATCCAGGGATGTTAGATAATATGATCCCTTAGACTATACCTTTTATATGATATAATACCCTTCCCATTTGGGTTCCAATTTATAAGGATTATTCATTGGTATCATTGGTGTCCTCATGGTGAGAACAAGCTCTCCTTGAATAAACAAATGTAGTAAAATATTCGTTACAAACACTTCAGTCACATGAATTTGATGAACCTTAAAAATATGAAATTTTTGTAACAAATTTTCATCAATATATTACATAACATCCAACTAAATTTTTTACTATTTCTCTCCATCTAATTAATTATAAATATTCAGCTTGAGTGGGGGTAACTGGAGCTCAATAGGTAATACTACATTAGTCCCATAGACTAGTGAATATGGGGTGTCTTGAGTATGGGTACACATAGTGGTTTAATGGGCCCATAAAGAATTGAGGTATTTAATAGGTTAATAATACTTTTCCTTATACACTTTATTTTGTAGGATATTCGATAATATTTTATTGAAGGACTCGATCTATCCATTTATAGAAATATGATTGTGAAAAAAGTGGTTTAAATAAATGTTTTATTTAGACTATAGATTATTCAACTCATAAAAAAATAAATTTAAGTAATCATATATAGGGATAGTATATGAAGCTAAAAATATAGTAAGGATATTGTATTTTTTTGGAAAATAATTCAATGGTAGTTTGGATGATCTTGAACTTCTTTATGTTTACTGACTGTCAATGACCAAAAATATTGTTCCCCATTTATAAAATAGAAAGGATTAATTTGTCTCATATATAAACTCTAGGTTTTAATGAATCAAATTACCATAAATGTGGAATGAATGATAATTATTTGATAATTCCATATAATCATGAAATATGGAGGCCCAAAAGTTCCAATATATTTTTTATTTAGTGAGAGATATTAATACCAATATAATGTGAACCACATGTTCTAGCTTGAAAATTTTCATAAATTTGAGGATCTATTGTCCATAAATATACTTAAAAACAATAAAAATTATTCTTGTAGTGTATTTTGTTAGAATTTTTTCCATCATAGAGGATAAAGTTTGTTTTTAGTGTATAGATTTATTCCTACATCATTCATCCTTATGAAAAAGAGTTTTTCATTCGGTAGTTTGATATTTTGGTGATATAAATGAATTTCTGGTTCACTTATAGGGATATAGAATCCTCTTTAAGAAAGGTTACATTAACCACAGCTACCTCTTCCAACTATTTGTTGACAAAAGGGGCCACCACTATTTGATATGTTATAAAAATGTTCATGTAATACTTATATGGGTTGGAAAGAGTAGTGGATAAGTTAAATAATGTGTTTTATTGTGAATTAAAAATCAATTGGATTTAATATAAATATATCTCAATGCAAAACTATTCTATCAGTTCTCATGTATATTAAATAAAAGTAATCAACCCCACTTTACTATATCATATCCCCCCATTAATTTTATTAACCACTATATATGAATCACCGTTGATGTTGAGTTGTGTGATATGAATTTGTAGGGAAAAATCTAAACCCAGTATTATAGACTAGTCTTCCACCTCATTATTTGTGTAACCCTCCAAAATAAATAAAGTGTATCATAAGAAATTGTTAAGACTAGAAATGATTAAAATTATAAAATTAGTCTAATTCTATTTTATAACTTCCATCCCTTACCCAGTAAGACTTTGATATACACAATCGAAGTACATATTACATATTCAAGAGGCCTCATTTACAAATAGAACTTCGTTTTTACGAATCCATTTTTCAAAAGTAATTCCTTAAAGGTTGGATGTGCTCCTAGTAAGTCACCTAGTGCCTATTCTTTGGTCACGTTTTGGTGAAAAAATGTCATGAAACTTCTAGATAGTTTTCTAATATTTATAACCATTCAATTAATATGAAGTCATTATGGGTTTACATCAATGGTAAAATACAAAAAACTAAGTAATACTCATGGTGTTATAGGTAATGATTTTTTTTATTTTCACCATAAAGATCAAGGTGAAATAATTATTCTTGATAGGGGTATTCATTCTCTTTATGTAATATCCCAACTTGATTTTATTATGGTACTAAAGTGAAATGTTATATGGACTCTAGTGAACTCCACAATCACTATAGTTCAAGGACTTCTATGAAGTTTCTAAGAATATATCATGGGGAATGATTTTCCCTATAATATCCTATCATAAAAAAATAACAAGTGAAAAATAGAATATCAATAATGAAATGAAATAGTCAATAAAAATATCAATAAAGTATATAAAAATTCAACAAAATCCCATTTAATTTATTAATAAAAATTATTTCAAATATAAGAAAAATTATAATATAAAAAAATATATATATATAGATAAAACATGGTGTAGATATACCATTCACATGAATCAAAATGAATATGTAAACAGCTTTGGAATATCACTTAATATCATCTTCTTGTTACCAAGGATCTTTTCCGTTGCGAATAATATCAATCATATAATCTGTATTCACATGAGGTGTGTACATAATTAATGTGATAAAAATCCCTCATTAGAAACTGTCAAAACCCCAAGAATACCTTAATTTTTAATATAACTATATAAAAAATTTGTAAAACTATTAAATTTTTGAATAATATCATTATAGAACATGAATTTATTGTAATAGGTTCTATCCAAGCCACCTAAGTAAAATTCCACACTCTTCAGCTAATACTTGTGAAACTCTAATATCATTTATTTAATAATATATAAAAAACATTTCGTGAATCCAACTTATTCCAAACATATGGAATACCTTAAATCCCTAGGCCTAAATAAGACCTTGGGAAAACCATGTCTCACATAAAATCATTACATGACATAGCCAAACCCAAGGCTCCCAGAAAGCATACAAATTCATGGAACATTCAAAAGAAATTGAATCAAAAATATCCCAAAAACAACATTATTTTCAAAACAGAATGTATAAATCATTACATGTTATTCAATAAGAATAAAAAATTCTCTTTTCAAAAAGTCATGAAAATTATTTCAATTAAAAGTAATTTTGTATACAATGATACATAATTTTCATAATTCATTTTTTATATTTAAATCCCCATTTTATTCTATATTAATCAACTATTTAATCAACAAATTGTTAAGAAATCGTCCCCATTTAATTATCACTTTTCATTGAAAAAAATAGAATTTTAACAAAGAAAATATCATTTAATATATCAACAGTTTCATCATAAAAATAGACAAAACACATAATTAATTCCTCTCACATATTTATATGTATTTTTCCTATTTATATATGTATTATCTTATGAGAATACATTTTTTATATTATTAGATAATAATAAAAAACTCTTATAATGTCAAATAATTTTTTACAATTATAAAATTTTAATATGAATTTATATAGTATCAAACCACATATTAACACATAAAATAAACATTATAACATAAATTTCAACCCATATATATTCATTATTTTCCCCAATATTAATTAAAACATTTAATTAATGAGTTATTTCACCAGTTCCCTCATTAATTTATAATTTGTGACATGAAATTTAACATCTCCATAACTAAACATAATTATAAAACAATTTTTATCACATAATGATTTATATGAAATCAATATTAATAAATTTGACATATTTCAGACAACATTATGTTCACAAAAATAATTAAATAACAATATAAATCCAAAATTTATATAAAATAATACTATTAAATGTCAAAATTTTAAAGAAGACACCTGACTCAATTTCTATGAATAACCAACCCCATGAAAAAAAATCTACAAATCATGAAAACCAAGAAATTATCACATTCACCAAACATTATGAATTGAGAGAGATTAGAATGTAATAAAAATCTAACCTTGATTCCTTCAGAAAAAGTCACAGGGATTTGTAAGATATTAATATGATTAATCCAACAACACCAAAGGATTTCAATTCCCTTATTTAAAAAACACCATATAATATTACCGAGTACCAATTTCTTAAACACTAACTCCCGGGTTGTCAACCCAAGGAACCACCACCACTACCACCTCTATTGGGTACCTAAAAAACTACCATTGTGTACTCAGTGGTACTTGATATAAAATTCTATCGTTATCAAACTTAAATACCCATTCTTGTCACATTTATTTACCTAAAACCCTAAAATAAATTCAAAATAAACCGAAATAATTTAAATAACATCAAAATAAAAAATAAAAAATATACTTTTAATATCAAATTCATTATAGCGATCTTGAAACTTTTTTACCATAAGAAGTATAATCTTTTCCCTCTACCCTCATTATTCTTCTATTATGGAGGGACGTAAGAGATTATTCCAAGTCAATGATGTAGATAATGAATGGATGACCATCTATGGGAAGATTTAAGATAGGGGTATGTGATAAATATATCTTGAGGTTTCCAAGAACACTTTGGAAGTTTTCTTCCAATTAGTTATTTACAATTTTTGATAATATTAGTAAAGGGTTAACATATTACAGTTTTATTTATAATGAAACAATTTATATTGGTGAGTAATCCTGATCTTTTTCATAATTCATGGACTTTTTGATGAGGTAGAACCTTATGGATTTCCATGGGTTTTTTTAGGGGAGACCATTGTGCCTTGATATCATACCATGAATCCTATAAATTTAATAAAAACCGAAAATGTTTACATTAGTGGGTTTATCATTATATTATGTGATCTGTGTTGGTAAAATAATAACATTAGGTTAGTTAAGTAGATAGTATTCCTATATGAATCGACAACTATATTATCCACATAACACTCCATAATTTTTCCTATGAGGGTATAAAAGATGTGGTGTATATCCCATTGAAAAATACCTTCATAATTAATCAAACCAAAGGGAATAAATGGTAGTAATACACTCTTTGGGGTTATATAATGTTGATGGATTCCACATCCTTGAGGTTCATCCAAATTTTTTTGTACGATGACTATCCATATATGAAATAGAGGGCATGTAATCCAACTTTTGAATTTATAAAAAAACAATGACTAGGATATTAAAATAAAACATTAATAAATGATTATTATGGCCTCAAAAATAAATAATAGTTTTTATTTTTCCTTTCTTATTCTTAATGGGGAAAATATTTTCCAACAAATTGGGCTAATTAACCTTGTTATAAAGTTATATTTGGTTAACTTATACAATTAAAATTCTACCCTGGAAGAATTTGATAGATCCATAATTCTCACTATATATTATTAAAAATTAATTACATGTAATGTATATCTTTATTCAAAAGAATACATCCCATTGTTTCTCGAGGGATGTTATGTAATACAATTTCACTTCCGAGTTCAAACTTATCTATTTAAAATAGGTTTTAGATCCATTTTATTTCTCAAAATCAATTTTTTTAGATAATATATATGAAATAGGTACCTTGGTTAAATTTGATAGTGTAATATTCAGTCTCCTCTTAATACATATTAAGAGAGTTTGGGGATTGATCAAACTTCTAGAACCCAAATGGATGTGTAGGGTTATCATCCTTTGGAAAAATCATAAAAAAAAAATTTTAATTGGTTTTTGAACACTATTGATACATGTGAATGAATACCTAAGTACCCTATCACTATATTATCTACTTTTGATACACTCATTATTAATAAAAAGCTTTTGTTATGTTGAATATGTGTTAGTTTAAACTGTGTATTGATAGAAACATTAAAACATTGGTTAATTCACATAGGAACATAAATAAGAACTCAATCTATTCTATAAATAGAGATGGTTCAAATTTTTGTTTGCTTGTATATATCAAAATAATAAGTTATTACAATGGTCTCTTTGTTTGGTTATAAGATCATGATGACTTACTAGGCCTGACTTAGTTTCTTCAATATTATGGATAAGGATCATGGAACCCACTTTCACCTAATTGTAGTGACATTAATGTGTGGAATTCAATCCATTTAGTGCCAAAACATGTGATATATTATCTATTTATATATAAGTTCATTCATTTTATAGTATCAAAAATCAAAGTATCGAGCTTTTAATGAGTTCATAGGAGAGTTATCGCCATAAATCACTCTTATTTTCCCATTGATGGGATAATTCAAGAATTCATGGTATAAAATGGGTTCTATAACATACAAAAAAAATTAAATGGTGTTCTTTAAAAGTCATTAAACATGGAGTATCAATAAAATAACATAAAATTAATGTTAGATATGAGCTCCATAAATTGACATTTTGACTTGATCTTCCCTAATATATTTTTATTGGTTTTATCATAAACCTGGATTAATAAGTCAAAAGAAACATAATCTACATATTTATATCCTAAGTGGTAGAGGGTTCAATTACCAATGAGGTGAATCCTTGAATAATTATCCACTATGGATTAATGTATGTTGAAATTATTGATGTTTTGGGATACATATAGGTTTCTGATGTTCCCTTATATAGTTATTTTCTAGTATAGTTATATTAAGGAGATGATTGTGTTCTATTTGGTGAATTAATTATTGACATGATATATCTTATAATTAAACACTTACATGTCAAAATATATAGTATTTTTCAATTTTTTGATAAGATATTCCTTAAAACATTTTGTTAGAATGAGGGTTTACAAGATCAAAAGTCATTCTATAATAATGAATTGATGTTTCAACAAATCATACTTTTGAGCTAATGAATCATTCCTTTTATTATTAGTTTTTTATCAGGGTTGAGGTACATATGGTTGAGGTGACTATTAAGATGATTTCGGGGAGGTGTTGTAACATACCAAAATTTTACTATATATTTTTTCCCTAAAAATATATCATTAAATGGCTTATTCTGCAAGAAATACCAAACCAAAATGAACCATGATATTTTTTATGATAAAATTATAAGTAATGAATATTAACATTATAATATATTCATTAAATTTGTAGTTATAAATAGAAATATCCACATTAAGAAATAAATATAGAAATAGAAATTTCATTTTCAATACAAATGCATTAATAAAATTTAATTATTTTATAAAAACACTAATAAGATTATTCTATGCTTAAAAAATTTATTTTTTATAATAAATTTCCATTTTATGAGCTATGGATTTTTAGAGAAACTAAATATATTATTAATAAAGGATGATAAAACACCTTTTTGATATAAATAATATATTAACAACAATTTAATCAGTTATTTATAGGAAATAAAAACAAAATCAATTAATATTTAAAAATCAATTTCCTATAAAAAATAATTTATTATATTTTATGGTTCCATTTAAATGATAAATTCATAAATTATAGAATTTAAATTAAAAAAATAATTATCATGAAAATATTACATTAGGATGAAATTTTGGAATTTTTATAAATTTTTTGATTTTTATGTGAATATTAGAAAATACTACTTTTAAAAATACCATGACTTTTATATCATCATTACGGTGTAAGCACAACGTTAAAAATAAATGAAACCTTTACAATGGAAAAATATTTATTTAATACTAAATTTATACTTTTAGAATAATAATATTAAATTAGAAACCTATGTCTTGCATTTTGGAATACAAGTTATATTTTCCTAAAACTGTTTTATTGTATTATAAATTTTTATTTTAAAATTGATTTTTATCAATTTAATAAATTTAATATTACAAAATGGTTTTCATATTTTAAATAATCATATTAAAATTATTTAATATGTTAAATATATATATTATTCATAAAAATAAGTTACTAACGATAAAAATGAGTTACCACAGTAAAAGGAAATCATGTTATAAAGTTTAATTAAATAGAAAACACTAATATATCTGAAACATATTCCATTATTTATGTGTATGGGAAGTTGATTGACCAAGAATCACCCCCATCAACATTATTTTACACTTTTAGAGCCACATAACTTCAAAAGTGGCATGCCTTCAATATAAATCTATGAGTATTTGTCAAAGTACCACCCTTATCACTTATAAAAGGTGCCCTTCACCACCCCACTTCTCCTCACACCACAAGACTTTTCACATGAATTTTTTCCCAAATATCTCCTTGAATGTATTCATCAATTTATATAGTATTTATTATTACAAAAAAAACTATTATAATAACGATCAAGGTGTTTTTATAGAGACTTAATCTTATTATAAAATGATATTAAATTATTTTTTATAAATATTCCTTACATTGCATGAACACAGACATGAGGGTCGTAATAGATTAGTGTATATTGAAACTTGAAAACACAAACAACATATCTACAAGTAAACTAAATAATATCCCACTATTATTTTCATAACTATAACCATTATTATAATTATAATACATAATAAATGTCTTCATAACTTGATGAAATTAAACATAAGAAATGGTAATCTAAGAAGATCACTAAAAGAAAAAAAAATACATAAGAATAACATGAAAATAAGGGTATGAGAACATGATCATACAAATATAAAACCATGCCCTTCATATAAAATTTGATAATATTGAGTTATGAAAAATAATATTTGCAGTTGAAAAAAAAGAATCATAAGAGAATCAAAGAACATGAGCCATTAGATTATACCATTGTCGCAAGACATAGATTTGTAGCATAAAAATAAGAATAGAACATAATTTAAATATTATTAAAGGATAATTTAAAATACTATAATAGTTTAATTTTTTCACACCCCAAACTATTATAGTAGTAATTTTTCACTACCAGGACTATCATGTCAGATAAAGTCCTTTAATGAACTGAGTTCACTCTCTATTCTAGTCCTGTATATCTCATGAAAAATAAATATTTACCTAATGAATTGGAGGGAGATATAGGTACCACAAATCTTATAATAAAATACTTACATATTTGTGTCACAAGATCATAAAAAATTCAACAAATCATAACCAATGATATGAAATTATCTTCATAAACATTTTATCATATTATAACCTATAAAAAAATTATGCTTCATAAGAATTTGATAATGGTATAACTTTTTGAAGATAAATGGGTTTAAAAAAATCGTGAAATCATAACGATAAACCATTCATAGAAATAATTATAATGGTATCCTTGGATAATATCCCCCATAAGGCATATATAACCTTAATATAGTACATATTAAATGGAAAATGATTTTGATCAATCATTTAAAACATTTCATTAATAAATATCCTTCACTCTTGGATAAAAACCTTTTAATATATTTTTTAAAATAATCATGAGAACATATAAAGAAATATTCAATGAAAATATCTATAATGACTATGGGAAGTCTCATTCATTCCATACACGTTAAAATAAATATTCCTTTCACATTTGTGTTAAAATACAAATAGGTTGTGTTTGGAAGATTAAATGAATATTCTTTTAATTTTTTTATCAAATTTAATAAATGGATAAAAATTACTCTTATAAATATTGAGATAATAATGAAACTTATTTTTTAAAAATATTTTTAGAAAACATGGTTTTTGGAGAAAATATATTTCTGGCCGAAGACGGAAATATTGTTAGATTTTATTAAAATCATGTTATAATTTATTTTAGGTAATAAATAGTGGGAAAATGGTACTATTAATTGAAAATATAATTAATAAAAAAATTAGAAGAAGATTAATTAATTTTTTCATATATGGATCATAATATTTTATCATAAAAAACATAAACTTAAATAGTATCGATAAATGGTGAGATTGTAACAAAAAATCAGCACCACATTGTTAACATTTAATCGTATTCCCCATGAAGGAATAAAATAATATAGAAATTAAAATATCATGATGATAAATAAGATCATGATATTACATCTAAAGGGTAATTATATACACTTCATGAAATATTCTAGGTTTATAATATAACATACATTCCAAAGAAGGAAAATTGAAATGAAAATCCCTTACCTTAAGTCTTAACTTCTGTCATACATGTTCAAAACTCATATATATATAATAAAGTTTTATTATAAACCAATTAAATAATTATATATATATATATATATATCATACGATTTATTTTTTCTTGTGACATTTTATTACCTTTTTATTACCAATTCCATGTTGAAGTAACATTTCATGTAATAAACCCTTTGTTTCTCTAATATGTTATGATTTTTTATTTTGTTCCTATAAATTTGATCATGATTTAATAATTTATTTATTTTTAAAAATGATATAAATATCATAAATATTCATTAAAAAAGTATTAATATTAATCCATAAAATTTAGTGATAGAAAATTAAATACATCGTTTATGCATACGGTAGATCGTACGTATGCATGAAAGATGTTTAAATTTTCTTGTTGGATTGAAATAACAAATTTAATTGATATATTATCATTATATAATGTTTTTATATAATTTATATCATATATTTTCCTTAATCCCATCCTTATTACCTTCCATTTAATGTGTGAACAAATCATATCACTTCGTGAGGTGGTAGTCCGTCATCCACAAGAAAGACGTTATGGTATTCCCATAGAAAGGAAAGTAAAAAGTAACATGAAATATAATTACTCAAAAAGAATTATAATATCATAAATATAATATAAACATATTCATTCTTATCATTATAACCATCTGTGATAGGTGTTAATTGAAAAACAAATGACATCGGTTTACGAGGCTGTAATCCACCGTACACATGAAAAATAATTTCATAACCCATTTGGGGAAGTGAATATTGTTTTAGATAATTATATTAACATAAGAAAATCTCATTATATGAAATATAATGAGTTATTATATCATCATGTTGTAATAATAACTGAAGGAGGTGTAGGAATAAATATAATAAAAATGCTTATTGACAAACATTGCCTCTTCTTCAGGTATCCTCCATAGGTGTGTACCAAAAGCATTCAATGGTTGGATTTGTTTCCAAAATAAGGGTTATATGATTATAGGAGAAAATTTTGGAATGTATTTGGGCTTTTATTTTCAAAACTAAATGATTTTGAATGTGTGAATAATAAAGGAGAGGGGGTCACCTTTTATAAGTGAGGTTAGTGGCACAATTTTAATTTTTTGAAAGGAATAATTCCATCCATGTTTAACTCATGTAAAAATGATCAAAAATGTAAAATTAACAATTATATAAGTGATAAAGTCTAAATATGTCTATAAAATTGGTGTTTTACAAGTTTTGGTTTATTATTATACCATATTTTTTAGTTTAACACTGTGATTAAACCATTTTTACCATAACCACAGTAAATATCTTTTATTGTTTTTACTATTAATTTTGGTAAAATATTTTTCTGAACATATTATATAGTATAAAATATGATAATTAAAAATTGGGAATCAAAAGTGATAGATTATAATCACATAAGTGGGAAATTGTAATTTAAAAATTAATCCTACAAACGCAATGGGAAAGTATGGCTTTAAAGGGAAAATGTTCAGAATATTATAATGTTTTTATATCAAAATTCAATATTAAATTGGTTAAAATAAAATTAATTGGATTAGTTGATGTATAATTAAACAAATATTAATTTAAAAACGATTTAAAATATTATTTTACTTTATAAATAAATAATTTTAAATGCCAATTTTTAAATAAAATTTCCTCATTTTTCAGTATTCATCAAAAAATGAAACATTTAGAAAAAATCCCAAAATGTCACCCTAATATAATATTTACATGATTATTTCAAAAAAAATTATATTATATAATCTATTTTATAAAAGTGGGAAAATTTTATTTTATTAATGTTCACATAAAAAAATATAAATCATTTTTTGAGGAAATATTATTTTAGAAACATATATAGACATTACCAAAATTTAAGTGCTTTTTTATAAATGTATTTTCTTCATATAAAACTATTATACATAATATTCAAAAAAGTATTTGTTTAATTTCATATCTCTATGTTTAATGGATAGTTAATAACTATCACATTTAAATAATTATATTAATAATATATCATGGTTTTCTTGAAACTCGGTGTCATGTATAACACAAGCTATCGTAGTGTTACATGCAGTGAAAGCTTAACATTTTGGTGCATGTAATTAAAGATTTACTTTGTGTTGAATATAACATAAGCTATCCAATATATTTAAATAATTCATAAAAAATGAAAATAACTAAGGGAGTTACATTATACCCCCTTATAATAAATTTTTCCCTCAAAATTATTTACTTCAGTAGAAAAAAATCCGGATACTTATGCCTCATCTTATACATAAGTTCTATATATCTTACTCAAACTTGACGTTTCACCACAAAATGTATACAAGGGGAGTGTTCATGTATCTTTTAACATTATATATATGATCCAAAATCTCCACTGTTTATTCCTCATAAGAATTATGTTTTTCTAGTGGTATGACCTTTGAGTATTATACATTTTAAGGGTCAAGTATGTAATAACTAAAGAGATTTACACAGAACACATCATGAACATGATAAAGTATTTTTGGAAGAAAAAATAAATAATATATAGTCTTAATATGATCAATAATTTCAAAGGGACCGACATGCTTATGGCTCAATTGCCCTTTCTTCCAAAATATCAAAAACTTCTTCCTTGGATAGATTCCTAGAAACAACTTGTCACAAACTACAAATTCTGGATCATTCTAGTGGTTGTGAGCATAAATTCTATTCCAAAATTGAACTTCCTTGATGTGTTGTGGAATGTCTCTAACCTTCTATGCAATATCTTCAACTATTGTAGGTCCCAATAGCTTTCTTTGTCTAAATTCATTCTAGAATGTTGGAGATATAAATTTATTCCTAAAAAGGGATTCATAAGGATCTATTTTAATGATTTAATGAAAGATATTATTGTATCAAAACTCAACAAGAGGAAGGTTTTATTCCCAACCAGAATTGAAATAATAGAATAATATATGATTATATCTTCTAGGGTTTGAGTAGTTCTATCAGACTGACATTCTTTCTTAGGATGATTTTCAGTGATGAAAATCAACTCTATTTCAAGGGCTTTCTAAATACTTTTATAAATCGTTAATGTAATCATTGGACCCTAATGAGAAACAATGGAATGTGGTACTCCAATCAACCTTACCACTTAATTAATATTTATAATATAATGATGATCCAGATATTAGACTTCTCTGATAGCGATCAATTGAGCCAAATTCTTAACAAAATTTACAAAAAAACCCTTATAGCATTATGAAATATAGACATTTTGGGGAGTCAAGTAATAAAATCCTTGGTGATGTTTTCCCATTTAAATTCTGGTATAGGTAATGGATGTAACACCCCTTTTTACATTTTTCTTCCATCCATAACTTACCGACATAACAATCATCAAAATACAAACTATGTGATATGTCTCTTCATTCCATTCCACAAAAAAAAATACTTTTTCAAATTCTATACATCTTCATACTTCCCAAATGAATAGAGAATGAAGAAATAAGATCTTCCTTTAACAACTCTATCTTCATGATTGGTATGGATGAAATGTATGTATGGTTCCCAAACTTTATCTCTTCATAACAATCAAAGTAAAATCAGGAATATTTATAACATTCCTCTATTACTCTACATCTTCCTTATACGCCTCTTTAATTTTTACGTGAATATAAAATTGAACATTCAATTCGGAAAGATAACATTTTTCCCCATAGTTATGTATTTCCCAATCTATCCTTTAAAAATACTAAAAAATAGTATCTTTTTTAATCCACATCATAGATAAGATACTATTACATTATTGACACAAATAATCAGCCAACTTGTTCACTTTCATAGGGTGGTAAGGTATTGGGAAGTCATAATCATTAATATACTCCATTAAGATTATTTGGATCATATTCAACTCCTTATCTATGAATATATAATTTGAACATTTATGATTATGATATATATCACACCTTTCTCCACAAAAATAATTCCACCATATCTTTAATGAAAAAATTATCAAAGCTAACTCCAAATCATGAGTTGGTTATTTTTTCTCACGAATCATCAATTTTTCTAAGGAATAAGCTATAAGCATGTCATTATACCTATGAAAAAATCCCAATCCCTTCATATATGCATCACCATAGATTCCAAAAACCTTCCCCACTACAATGTAGTGTAAGCTTGAGTGTGCCGACTAATCGTATCTTTAGTTCCATAAATTGTTTCTCACATTCATCTTCCTAGAGTAACTTGGCTCCATTCCAAGTCAACATGGTAAAATGAATAGATAGTTTTGAAAAATTATCCACAAACCATCGATAATATAAATCTAAAAAAACAAAACTATGGAACAAATTCATCATGATTGGTCTAGTCTAACACTCAATATCTTCTATTTTTGATAGTTTTATTGATATACTCTTTCTTGATATTATATGACATAAACATGAATCCTTTTGTATCTAAAATTCACATTATGTAAAATTTTCATATATTTTATCCTTCATTACGGTATTTAGTAAAATTATCAAGTGATATTGATGCTATTACAGTCTCTTTGAATAGATTAGAATATCATCTATAAATAATACTATAAGGCCCCGACCATAAACCTTACTTAATATTGAATTAAATGAATAATTCACATTGAGGATCTTTTAAGGTTTAGAGTTTTAGAGAATTAGGTCATAACTATTACATCTCAAAAGATTACATAGTAGACACTTCTACTAAGTTTCCATAAAATAAAAAAAACACTTAAAAAGAAACATGTCAAGTTCCATGTTTTAGATAGCATGTCTTTACTTGATACCATCCTTGACCCTATTCATCTTTAAGTCCTGTGGAAAATATTTCAAAAACATGGGATGAGCGTAAAAAGCCCAGTAAAGGATACAAAAAGAAGGAAAACTGTTTGTTTTTTCAAAACAATAGGTAAACCATGAATACTTTACCAAAGTAATACTTTTCACCTTTATGAAGTAGTAAAAACTATTCATGGAATAAAAGACCATTACTTACTCTTTTGTAACCAAAAGATTACCATAAAACCCATATAAAGAACACATAACATATAAAGGTAACTTGGGACATATACATACTTAGATGGAATAACCATACGGTCGACTTCCACACATACTTAATGGAATAGCCATACGGCCAACTTCCATACCCAATGCATTGGAGGTTATAACGTAACCACCTGTCCTGGTATTCACGGCACCACCCATCATATGGTTTATCATGTAACCACCCGTCAAATGTCCAAGTATAGTCATTACACATAAAATATTGAAAATATTATCATTTCAATAACAACATTTCATTTTCAATCACAATAAGTAATTCCAAGATATTGATTTAATCAATCCATTTTCAAAAACCATTTAAAAGAGATTTTTGAATCAAAGTGTCCCATACTACTTTGAAGATTTTAATGGAATTATATTTTTAAAAAATTAATGTCCTGAAAACCATTTTGAAAACATGTACATTAAAGAAAAATATTTAGAATAATAAATCTTTAAAACATTTAAAACGATATTTTTGTTAAAGAGTTTTTAACAAAATGAGAGACTCTTCAATACAAATAATTGCGGCATAACATTTAATCAGAAAATTATAATATCATGAGAATAAAGGGATTCATGATATAATATGTCAAAGGACAGTATAAACACCATGTAATAGTGAATTGGTTCATAACAACAATGAAGTCTCAATGGAAATGTAAATTGAGATGAAATCCATTATAACGATGGTATCCTTAAATTAAGAATAAATCAATCAAAAAATTATGTGTGAGAAATATAAAAACACCCAATATAAGTGGATATTGAGTGTGAAACAATAATAGGTCATTCACACATATTCATAGGATTACATGTTCAAGAAGTACAAGTTGAACCCAATGAAATCGAAATTGGGTTAAGATGTTCCCTTGTAAAAAAATTCGACAGCCTAACGACATCACTTCAAAATTAAAAAAATTAGTAGATGAGAGAGTGAATGGTATCTCATCACTATAAACCTTACATAAATAAGGATATATAATAACATATCCCAACATAATAAGATGTAAATTAAAATACATAACAAAATAAGTCTTTTAAAAAAGAGGAGGGTGAAAGGTTCCCTTACTGACTTGGGTAACTTTTGAAATGTACACCCCATGGAAGAAGGGTCATACAATGAATATGTAAATACCAATAAATGAAATTATACTACAAAAGGAGTATAATAATGTAAAGTACATACACCACTCAAAGGAAATAGTGGAAAACGTAGCATAAATTTCATGGGAATAAAAGTGAAATGAAAAATCCCTTACGAAAACTCGGCAGCCTAACGGCGCCACTTAAAACTTACAGAAAATGGATTGATGAGATCAAATTGGGTCTCTCGTCATATTAAAATAAAATTTACATAAATAAGAATATAAAATAACATCCCCCAACATAGAAAATATGAGATTGAAAGAAGTGACATAAAGGGGAGTACTTAAAAAGAAAAAGAGAGGTTGGTTCTCTTACGAAAATTCGGTAGCCTAATGGCGCCACTAAAAACATCCAAAATGGATTGATGAAAGAAAATAGGGTCCCTCATAATATGAACATAAAAAATTACAGTAATATTAATATAAAATAACATCCCAATCATAACAAAGATGAGCTTAAAGGAATGACATAAAAGAGTGTACTTAAAAAGAAAGAGAGGGGTTGGATCCCTTACCTCAAGTCCGACTTGTCTTGTTTGTTTATTTATATTCCTGAATAATTAACATTGTTTAATTTATAATTTCTTAAGGACCTATTTTAAATATTATTATTCAGTTAATATCACATGTTATAATGTTATAATAATTGGTTGATAATGTGGCTTCATATTAGACGTTTTTGTCGATGTTTGGTAAATGAGTCAAAAATGAACTTGTTTGAAAATTATTATCCATGTAGTTATAATAAAATCTTCTCCAGAATAGTATTAATGATTTAAATATCATATATATCAAGTACATATTAATTTTATACTACTCCATAACATTTGGTGATAAAAATAAATGAAATTCATTGTTCATGGAGATGGTAGGCCATACGTACGCATGAACGCTACTTTCATTTCTTTGTCATATTAATTTAATTAAAAATAATTGATAGAGATATATATTATAATTCCATTATAATATATATGTTATATAGGTCACATATGTTTATTAATTTAATTCCTTATACATTCCATGTATTGCATGAATGAGTCACATCACTTGAGGGGGCGGTAGTCCACACTTCCTCGTATGAAATTATCGCATTTGCACAACATGAAAAGCATAAAGGAATGTTTTAAATATAAAATTCAGAAGCATATAGAAAACATAAATACCATATATGTCATATATAAAATACAGTGACATCATAATGGCCACCATGAAAGGTGTTATGAGAAGATTGAACAATCATCGTTTCGTGAGGCAGAAATTCACCATCCACAGAAATAGTATGTTCTTTAACCCTTAGACAATGGTGTGTGTAAGTGTAGCTCGAATAATTCACATCACAACATCCTAGTATATTTAATATACTGTTGTTGTTACAAAATAAAGGAATAAAAATAGTTTAGAGGGTTGGAGAAGTAAAATAAAACATAAGAACACAAGAGAGGACACTACCTTTAAATCGAGTAACTCTCTTTGATTTGAGCTCAAAGGCTTCCTTGGAAAGGATTATGCCCAAAGTGAGGCATCAATGATTAATATAGGGATGTGGAGAGATGAAATGGGCAGGTGTGTGCTGAGAAAAAGTCTTGAGAGGTGTGTGTAAGGTGGTAGAGGTGGGGGCCTTTTATAAGAGGAGAGGAGGGGCACTCTTGGAAAGTTATAAAAGTTTACTTTATTATAAAATGGATTTCGGATATTAAAGGTCCCACATTGATATAATTAGAGGATAAGGTGATAAGGGTTCTAAATATACTCATACAATAGGTTTGTGACAAGTTTTGGTTTTAGATTTTACATTATCTTTTCATTTTATTTAAATCATTAAATAATGAGGTAATCGCTGCATCATCATGGTGTCATAAATAATTTAATTTATTTAGTGTCTAAAAATTATAAAACAAATATCATGATGTAGGAAATTATTTTATCTTTATAATTAATATCTATAGTAATAAATATGACTTGTATAACCCCATATAATAATTTTTTTAGTAAAACAACACATGTTTGTGACATTTTAAATTTAACATTAAATAAAAAGGTATTAATGTCATTTTCCGATCATAGTGGCTCCATGGGGTCTCAAAGTTGACCCATGAATTTTATTGGTCGGCCATGACACATACAATGATGGTAGGACATGTGTCTAGTTCATTTCATTTTATTTAAACATTATTTTTACCTTAAATTACACTAATTACCTCTAATCGCGATTAATAAACTTTAAAGTTACTATTCACCACAAAATTATTTTAATCCCATTGTACCACATTTTATTTCTTAATGACAAACATGTATGTCGGATTTTTGAAATTCAAAACACAGAGGTGGTAAATTTTCATTTAAACGGAAAATTGGTTTTTATAAGTACCACTTAGTGGTTTCACTATTCATCAAAAATTGAAGTTTTTCAGAAAAATACCAAAACTTCACCCTAAGCTATATTTGATATTCTGAATTAAAAAATGAAGTATATTTCACAAAATTCAAAACATATAAGTTTCATTAATTAATTTAATAATTAATTCCCGCTGTCATAGCAAATAGAGTGTTTTTATGAAATAATAAGTATCAAAAGATTGACACTAGTTTAAGTCCAATTTCAAGATGAAATTAATTCAAACGACCATTATTGGATTAGATTAATTTCACTTTGAAACCAATTCAAAAGATAATCTAATCATATAAATAAATTAGATTAAAAAGAGGTTTTTAATTAAAATACAACATTTTTCACTATTCATTAAAAAATGAACATTATCGGAAAAATACCAAAAATTTACACAAAGTAAATTTTGATGTCCCGATTCTAAAGAAGAATTTTATTTTTTCAAATATAACACATAAAATTGTCAAAAAGATTATATAAAAGAGGTTCGTCATCAAAAGGAGGTTAATCGACCTTTTAAAGAATATTAGAATGTTTACACTTAAAATTGGATTCATTCGCATTTTTAATCCTCTATCATTTATTCTAAAAAGTAAAAATATTTGACAAACATACATAATAATTTATTAGTTAGTTCTGTTCTTTCCCACCATTACAACGGTTAGGCGTTAACTACGATTTAAAATAATATTATTTTATTATTAGAGTGCAACGTAAGATTCCCAAGAAACTCGTTGTTGCATATTTGGTATGCCATCGAGCATAGCATCCCCTTTAAAGTTATATTAATATTTTATTCACAAATATGGATTAATGTGAAATTTTCATATTCTTTATTTACCCGGGGTGTTACATCCTACCCCCCTTTTGGGAATTGTGTCCTCGCAATTTTAAAATTGGGCTTGGAAACTTCATTGAAAATCCCACATCGGAACAAGAGTCAGTAATACAATCACTTTAAAATAAAAAAATAGAAGTACAAAGGTCACCCGAGTTAACCCATACAAGGATTCCAAGTATGAAAATATGGACATTGAGGAAAAAACAAAGGGTCATGTTCTGATGGAGAGTGATAGTAAACATGTCTAGGAGAAAGTTAACCATAAGAAAATCACAAACTTGTAATGGGTTAAACTGTATTCGATTCCCCAGTAGGAAAAGCTAACAGACAACATTTTTTGTTTTTAAGTTACTCTTAATTGAGGAATTTATTTTTTGAGCTTAACTAAATCATAATGAAATATACTTACTTGTCACGTAGACTTTCATCTTTTACTAGATTCCTTAATCAAACTCATATCTTCTTCAAAAGATGAGTATTTAGGAGGACTTGTTCGCATTAAGAGTACTATAATCAACTTCTTGAGAATCACCTTATCCAAAAAATAGAACTATATATTTCTCATGTCTTTAGACAAAATCCAAAACCAAAATTGTTAGTATGAGATCAGATAATCCACAAAAGTATAATCCTTTATAAAAATAAAATCTATTCTTAATCTCCAATATTTGTCCAAAAAAACCCAAAGTTCAACGAAGACCATTCGATAAACAATTGTCCATAAAATTCTTAAAAGTAAACCAAACTAAGATTGAAACCCAAATATTTGAAGGTTTTAATCACATAGTCTTCCAAGGTACAAATTAACTTTTATCTCCAAATAACATCAGTTGCTCTTAAATTCTCATATTGAATAGTAATTAACCTAGTCACATATCCTCGATGATAGGTTAATAATTTCCATAGATAACCCAAAATAAACTTACTCTTGATTACTAAAATCATCTAACTAAAAAGAATTAGTCAAAATAACCAGGGACTTCACGTGGTCCAGGGGTAAGCGATAAATACCATTCGCACTTTGGTTGTGGGTTCGATTCCCACATCTTTGTCCGACGCGACGGGTTGTCACACGGTCTGTGTGTTGTCCTTTTTCCAAACTATATAGTTATCAAATCATTCCCCAAAAAGAGATAAAACCATCAAAAATAACCATAACATATTTTAACCTCAAGTTTATCTCATGCCTTTCATTTTTCATCATATCATAGAGTAACCCATAATTACCTAAAAAGTAAGGATCATATAAACCCTAATGGTTACCCTTATAATTATTACTGAACTTCCACGTCGAGTTGCTTCTCTCGTACATGATGCATTAGAGAACTCACCAAGGTTCAAGTGGTTGATCATGACTCCTGATATTTGGTTTAGAATAACAATGAGATTTCTCATTGAATCCCCCATTTCATCTAGTATCTTAATCATAGAACCACCACAGTTTCCTTCAAACCCATTGTCACTATGGTGACTGCTAGATCCATCGATTTACTAAAACCAAAAATGATAGTGTGAGTATATCAATAAACTCATCATGTAATAATGATGAAGATAAACACTCATATATACTTACTCATTCACTTTATCTAAAAACTATGACTCTTTCTGAAATCCTAGCCATTATGGTAATGTCACCTATGCTTACAGAATACCCTAACCTCTAAATTTATCTAAACTGACCTTTGATACCAACTATAAGGCCCCGGCCTTAAACCTTACATAATATTGAATTAAATGAATAATTAACATTGAGGATATTTTCAGGTTTAGAGTTTTAGAGAATTAGGTCATAACAATTACATCTCAAAAGATTACATAGTAGACACTTCTACTAAGTTTCCATAAAATAAAAAAAACATAAAAAGAAACATGTCTAGTTCCATGTTTTAGATAGCATGTCTTTCCTTGATCCCATCCTTGACCCTATTGATCTTTAAGTCCTGTGGAAAATATTTCAAAAACTAGGGATGAGCATAAAAAGCCCAGTAATGGATACACAAAGAAGGAAAACTGTTCGTTTTTTCAAAACAATTGGTAAACCATGAATACTTTAGCAGAGTAATACTTTTCATCTTTATGAAGTAGTAAAAACTATTCATGGAATAAAAGACCATTACTTACCCTTTTGTAACCAAACAATTACCATAAAACCCATATAAAGAACACATAATATATAAAGGTTACTTGGGACATAAACATACTTAAATGGAATAACCATACAGTCGACTTCCACACATACATAATGGAATAGCCATACAGCCAACTTCCATACCCAATGCATTGGAGGTTATAACGTAACTACCCGTCTCGGTATTCACGACACCACCCGTCATATGGTTTATCACGTAACCACCCATAAAATGTCCAAGTACCATCATTACACATACAATATTGCAAATATTATCATTTCAATAACTACATTTCATTTGAAATCACAATAATTAATTCCAATATATTGAATTAATCAATCCATTTTCAAAAACCATTTCAAATAGATTTTTGAATCAAAGTGTCCCATACTACTTTAAAGCTTTTAATGGAATTATAATTTTAAAAAATTAATGTCCTGAAAACCATTTTGAAAACATGTACATTAAAGATAAAGATTTAGAATAATAAATCTTTAAAACATTTAAAACGATATTTTTGTTAAAGAGTTTTTAACAAAATGAGAGACTCTTCAATACAAATAATTGCGGAATAACATTTGATCAGAACTTTATAATATCATGATAATAAAAGGATTTATGATATAATCTGTCAAAGGACAATATACGCACCATGTAAGAGTTAATTGGTGCATAACAACAATGAAGTCTCAATGGAAATGTAAATTGAGATGAAATCCATTAAAACGATGGTATCCTTAAATTGAGGATAAATCTATCACATAATTATGTGTGAGAAATATAAATACACCCAATATAAGTGGATATAAAGTGTGAAACATTTAGAGTTCATTAACACATATTCATAGGATTACATGTTCAATAAGTACAAGTTTAACCCAAAGAAATCGAAATTGGGATAAGACGTTCCCTTGTAAAAAATTCGATAGCCTAACGACATCACTTCAAAATTCGGAAAATTAGTCGATGAGAGAGTGAATGGTATCTCATAACTATAAAATTTATATCAATAAGGATATAGAAGAAAATATCCCAACATAATAATATTTAAATTAAAAGACATAAGAAAATAAGTCTTTTAAAAAATAGGAGGGTGAAAGGTTCCCTTACCGACTTGGGTAACTTTCGAAATGTACACCCCATGGAAGAAGGGTCATACAATGAATATGTAAATACCCATAAATGAAATTATACTACACAAAGAGTATAATAATGGAAAGTAAATACACCACTCCAAGGAAATAGTGGAAAACGTAGGATAAATGTCACGAGAATAAAAGTGATATGAAAAATCCCTTACGAAAACTCGGCAGCCTAACGACACCACTTAAAACTTCCAAAAATGGATTGATGAGATAAAATAGGGTCTCTCATCATATTAAAATAAAATATAAATCAGTAGGAATATAAAATAACATCCCCCCAACATAACAAAGGGGAGCTTGAAAGAAGTTACATAAAGGGGAGTACTTAAAAAGAAAGAGAGAGGTTGGATCTCTTACGAAAATTCGGCCACCTAACGGCGCCACTAAAAACTTCCAAAGTGTATTGATGAGAGAAAATAGGTTCTCTCATCATATGAACATAAAAAGTACAGTATGATTAATATAAAAGGACATCCCAATCATAATAAATATGAGCTTAAAATGAATTACATAAAAGAGTGTACTTAAAAAGAAAGAGAGGGGTAGGATCCCTTACCTCAAGTCTGACTTGTCTTGTTCATTTCTTTATATTACTGAATAATAAACTTTGGTCAATTTATAATTTCATAAGGACCTATTTTAAAGATTATTATTCAGTTCATATCAAATGATATAATGTTATAATAATTGGTTAATAATGTGAGTTCATATCAGACGTTTTTGTCGTTGTATGGTAAATGAGTCAAAAATGAACTTGTTTGAAAATGATTGTCCATGTAGTTATAAATAAATAATCTCCAGAATAGTAATAATGATTTAAATATCATATATATCCAGTACATATTCATTTTATACTAATCCATAACATTTGGGGATAAAAAGAAATGAAATGCACTGTTCATGGAGATGGTAGGCCGTACGTACGCATGAACGCTAATTTCATTTCTTTGTCATATTAATGTAATTAAAAATAATTGATAGAGATATATATTATAATTACATTATAATATATATGTTATATAGGTCACATATGTTCATGAATTTCTTTCTTTATACATTCCATACATTGCATGAACGAGTCACATCACTTGAGGGGGCGGTAGTCCACACTTCCTCGTATGAAATTATCGCATTTTCACAACATGAAAAGCATAAAGGCATGTTTTGAATATAAAATTCAGAAGCATATAGAAAACATAAATACCATATATATCATATAAAAAATATATTGACATCATAATGGCCACCATGAAAGGTGCTAAGAGAAGATTGAACAATCATCACTTCGTGAGGTAGAAATTCGCCATCCATAGAAACAGTATGTTCTTTAACCATTAGACAAAGGTGTGTGTAAGTGTAGCTCTAATCCTTCACATAACAACATACTAGGATATTTAATATAAAGGAGTATTTACAAAAGAAAGGAATAAAAATAGTTTGAGGGTTTGATAGGTAAAATAAAACATAAGAACACAAGAGAGGACACTATCTTTAAATCGGGTAACTCTCTTTGATTTGAGCTCAAAGGCTTCCTTGGAAATGATTCTGCCCAAAGTGAGGCTTCAATGATTAATATAGGGATGTGGAGAGACTAAATGGGTAGCGTCTGGCCGACCCAAAGGCTTGAGACGTGTGTGTAAGGTGGTAGAGGTGGGGGCCTTTTATAAGAGGAGAGAAGGGGCACTCTTGGAAAGTTATAAAAGTTTACTTTATTATAAAATGATTTTTGGATATTAAAGGTCCCACATTGATATAATTATAGGATAAGGTGATAAGGGTTCGAAATATGTCATCAAATAAGTTTGGGACAAGTGTAGGTCTTAGATTTTACATTATCTTTTCATTTTATTTAAATCATTAAATAATGAGGTAATCGCTGCATCATCATGGGGTCATAAATAATTTAATTTATTTAGTGTCTAAAAATTATAAAAAAAATATCATGATGTAGGAAATATATTTATCTTTCTAATGAATATTTATAGTAAAAAATATGACCTATAAAACCTCATATAAAAATTGTTTTAGTAAAACAACACATGTTTGTGACATTTTAGTTTTAACATTAAATAATAATGTATTAATGTCATTTTCCCACCATAGTGGCTCTATGGGGTCCCCAAGTTGACCCATGGATTTTCTTGGTCAGCCATGACACATCCAATGAGGGTAGGACATGTGTCTAGGCCATTTCATATTATTAAAACATTATTTTTACCCTAAATTACCCTAATTACCTCTAATCGCGATTAATAAACATAAAAGTTACTATTCACCAAAAAATTATTTTAATCCCATTGAACCACATTTTACATATTAATGACAACCATGTATGTCGGATTTTAGAAATTAAAAACATAGAGGTGGTAAAATTTTATTTAAACAGAAAATCAGTTTTTATAAGTACCACTTAGTGGTTTCACTATTCATCAAAATTGAAGTTTTTCAAAAAAATACCAAAACTTCACCCTAAGATATATTTGATATTCCGAAATCAAAAATGAAGTCTATTTCAAAAAATTCAAAACATATAAGTTGAATTGATTAATTTAATAATTAATTCCCGCTGTCAGAGCAAATAGCGTGTTTTTGTGAAATAATAAGTATCAAAAGATTGACACTAGTTTAAGTCCAATTTCAAGATGAAATTTTTTCAAATGACCACTATTGGATTAAATGGAAAAAATATATTCTAATTTCACTTTGAATCCAATTCAATATATAATCTAATCATATATGTAAATTAGATTAAAATGAGGTTTTGAATTAAAATACAACATTTTTCACTATTCATTAAAAAATAAACATTATCGGAAAAATACCAAAAATTTACACAAAGTAAATTTTGATGTCCCGATTCTAAAAAAGAATTTTATTTTGTCAAATATAACACATAAAATTGTCAAAAAGTGGATTTAAAAGAGGTTCGTCATCAAAAGGCGGTTAATCGACCTTTTAAAGAATATTAGAATGTTTAGACTTAAAATTAGATTCATTCGCATTTTTAATCCTCTATCATTTATTGTAAAAAGTAAAAATATTTGACAAACATACATAATAATTTTCTAGTTAGTTCTGTTCTTTCCCGCCATTACAACGGCTAGGCGTTAACTACAATTTAAAATAATATTACTTTATTATTAGAGTGCAACGTAAGATTCCCAAGAAAATCATTTTTGCGTATTGGGTAAGCCATCGAGCATAACATCCCCTTTAAAGTTATATTAATATTTTATTCACAAATATGGATAAATGTGAAAATGTCATATTCTTTATTTACCCGGGGTGTTACAAATACTATGTACTTATCAATGTAATATATAAAGACTCTATTTAATAATTCCATAAAGATAGAGTGGAATTAGTAATACTGAATGGAATCACTATATATTCATAGTGTCCATACCTTGTATAGAATGTTTTCATGGTTATATACTACTTTTTTACACTAAATTTATGATATCTATAATGAAGTGCAACCTTATAAAAGTATTAAGCTCGACATTATTTCTCAATAAAGTCATCAATATAATGAAGAGGAAACTTTTAATAATTTTGATGTTGTTCAGATCTTAATAATCAATAAAGAGTCACATTGATCCATCTTTCATTATAAAACAAAGAATAGGTGAACCCTAAGGTGACAAACTTGGCTGAATGAATCCCTTATCAGGTTCTTTCCTATAAAATCTTCTTCAATTGCTGCAACACAATTTTTCCCATTCAATAGGGAGTCCTTGAAATTAGCAAGGCACTAGGCGTGAGTTCTATTAAGAACACAACATCACATTTTTGGTGAAAGGATGAGTTACTATAAAAAAATTACCACAAAATAGAAATCTCATCAATCTCACGTTTCTCCCTAATCATATGAGATAAACACCCTTTATGAATGGGAATTAAGACCCATACAACAAATGTTATCTCTATTAGAAGTTTGTACTTATATTCACTTATATATATGATCATAGGTTGTTTTGTAATATCAATAAAAAATTATTCTCCGTGATAATTGATGTGGGATTTAAGTATAAAATTTTAATACATCCCCATGACAACATTAAATTTAACTAGAGGATGAACAAAAATGTTTTCATGAAGAACAATGCCGCAAACATCAACCAGAGAGGAATCAAACACTTCAGATGCAATAATCATAACTTTAGGGTTTTCATAGATAATTAGATATCTAATTATCTGGGTGATATCTTAATACACATAGAAAATTATTCATATACGAATGAATGAGAAGATATAAAGTCGAATAGGACATTAGAAGTTCAAGAGTAGATTGTAACTATACCTTTCATGACATTGTTATCACACCCCTCATCATTAATAATGATCAGATGATATTTCTCTTTGTTTCTTAAATTAATAGGTTACTTATGTTTGTTGTCATAATTAATCATTATATTTGGGAAATGTTTTTATTAGTGACCATAAGCCTTTAATCTAAAGCATTGGTGTGTTAGTGGTGTGTTCTAGGTATCTTTCATTTTATTCTCATCATTATCTAACTTATTCCCATCACTTCAAAAATAAATTTATCGATGAACTTATCTTCCATAATTAAAATATTTACTAATACCTTTTAAATAATTTCCTCTATACTTCTTCCCATACATTGAGAATAACTGAAAGAAAAATTATTCTCTTCATGCTTCTTATATTTTACTTTGAATTCCATTTTTCTCTTTTTATCAAAACCATGAGAATGATATGTAACTCAGACATTTATTTCCACCTTGACATCACATAAAACAATCTCTTCATTTCTACTAATTTATCTTATTTAAAACACCATTTAGAGGCTTGGTTTTAAGAAATTTAACAATCAATCAACTATAATTTTGTGTTGGATGATAATAATAAAGGTACACCTTGAATGTATTCTAAAATTTTCCTCAGAGGTACCATCATATTCATCATTGTTTTTCTTTATCTAAAGTGACTAATTATACATATTTTTAAGAAAAATACGAGGAATGTTCTTATAGAAAATATTTTCATGAACCCATCATAGTCCATGGTGTCAATTTCATCTTATTACTACTTATTCTTGATAATATTACACCATTGATCCACTTCACCATCAAAATAGAAAACATCCAAAATGATTTTTTTATGTTCCAAATATTATAGAATGGAAAACATTTTTTCTCTGTTGATGATCAATTGTTTAACTAAAAGTGGATCATAAGATCTATTAAGTGAGGTGTAAATTTCATTATGAAGGACTCAAAGAAATGTTGTTCTCCCCTTTGTTAATTTGTAATTCCAACAAGATTCATAGCTTGGTAATGTTGTTTGAGAATATAAATTATATTTGTTACTCCAAATCACATAATATTCGGATGCTCAGGAAAAAGGTCATTTCATTTTCTATTGAAGTTGGCATTAATATAATTTCTCTGGGTTCCAACAATTAACTAAAACCAAAAATCATTGTGTAGGAAACAATAATCACGATGAGGAATGACACAATCATGAAAAATAACTTATAGGATGTCTAAATAATGACACCATAATTAATATATGACACCATATGTTTATCCTAGGTAACTCATAATAATTATTTATTTTAATCCTTATTTATGGTTCATAAAGATTTTGTGAAATTTAAAAATACATCTCACCAGAGAATTAAACCAGATGTGCAGTAAATCTAGTTGTCTTGATCTAGGTGATAATCATGTATAGCACAATAAACCATTTTTGGAGTTATTACCCATAGGTACCTCTGTGACAGATCCACATCCAAATATAGAATCTATGGTGGAATACAATTTCTTAAAAACCACCCACTCTATCACTTATAAAATTTATAAGTCATTTTTATTTATTTTCACTTATCCGTAGACATATCCTTATAAATTTCCTTATGGATCTCATTAAGATTTTATCAATCCAGTTTCCAAAGGATAAGTAAAAATATCCTCTAATACCAACTATAGATACCTAGGATTATCATACATAGATATTACATCATTTTTTAGGAATATTCATTACATTAAAAAACACACGCATGAGGATCACAATATTTTAGTGTCTTTTTAAGCACGGGAACACAAACAACTGGTCCATAGGTAAACTAAATAATCCCCTACTATGATATTAAGAATTATCAATATTTTTATATATAACATATATAATACATTTATTTATAACCTGAGGAATAGAAACTCAAGGAAGGGTGAGCTCAGTTACTCAATAAGGGTAAACAAGGGAAATATGTAAGCATAAGATATAAATAATGGTACAGGAACTTGATCATAATATTTGAAACCCATACTCATCATATAAAAGATCATGGTCTTTAGTAATATAATAAATATTGCAATTTCATAAGACATAAAACATAATACAATTAAATTACATGAGCCATGAGAACATAATATTGGAATAAGAAATAGATTTGTGGAATACACATAAGAATAGAAAATTATTTTCATATTAATCATGAATAATTTCCAATGATATCATAGTTGAATGGGTTCACTTTCCAATCAATAATAGTAGTCAAGGATAAATCATAATACCATCATTGTGGATAATGTTCCTTACTGAACTGAGTTTAGTTCCCATCTTGGTCCTGTCTATCTCATGAGATATAAATCTTTACACAATTAATTGGAGGGAGATACCCATATCCTAATGAAAACCTTATTTATTTGTACCACAGAATCATAAAAATTTAATTATATCATAACCAAATAAATGAAATGGGCTTCATAAACACTTCATAATATCATAACTTATATAAAATAAGTGGGTTTCATAAGAATTTTATCATGGTATAACCCATGGAAGAGAAATGGGTTTCAAAAACATCAGGCCATAGTAAACATGCACCTTTAAAAAAAAAATAGGAATGATATCCATATGTAATTTACATAGTAAGTCATTAGTGACATTAAATAATGTCTTCGTAGATGGAAATTGATTTCGATCGATCAATTAAAACATTTATTGTGCAAAATATATTTCAACCTTAAAAAAATAATTTTTACAACATAAAATTTTGGAGAATAGCCTCCAAAATATTATAAATTAATCATCAAAAAATAATATTCATGATGATGGAATGTTTTCTTTATTCTATATATAATAAAACCAAGATTCATTTCATATTTTTTGTAAAATTCATATGTTTATTGTATGAAAAAATACATGAAAATTCAATTAAAGAAATTTTAAAAAATAAATCATGGGTAAAAATATATTTTTAAAATCATAGGAGAATAATAATACTTTTTTGATAAAATTTCTAGAAAACATGGCTTTGGGAGAAAATTATTCTTGACCAAAGAGAGAAATAATGTGGCATTTTATTAAAAGAATTTTCTCTATTATTTTAAGTTACAATGAGTGTAAAAATAGTGATATTACTTGAAATAAATCATTAAAAATTATAATAGAAGAAAATTCATGATTTTATAGGGATATGGATCATAATATTGTATCATTGGAAATATAATCATAAATAATCCCGATAAACGATTAGATTGAAGAATAAAATCAATACCACTTTGGTAACCATAAATAATAAGCCCCATAAAGGAATAAAATATAATGGAACATAAAATATCATGAAAAAAACTCTTAAAATTATGTTTCAATGCGATTTATATACATCTCATGAAATAATATTGGTGGATAACATAACACATGTCTCAAATAAGGCAAATTGATACATTAAACGCTGACATTAAGTTTTGACTTTCGTCCTACATGTTAAAAACTCGTGTATAAGAAATATATGTTTATTATAAACCTATTAAGTAAATATATTTATATATATCATAGTATATATTATTTCTTTATTAACTTTTATTACCAATTTTTTAACAATTCTATGTTGATGTTTCATTTAGGGTAAAACTGCATTGTTTCTCATATAAGTTTTCATTTGTTATTTTTGGTTTTCTTCATTTGATAAAAATGTTATAATCACAATAATTTTAAATATTAAATAAATATAACAAATTTTCATTATATATTTATTTAGATTTATCTAAGAAAATTAGTGATAGGAAATAAAATACACTATTTATAGAGACGGTAGGCCACACGTATTGATGAACGTTGTTTCCATTTTTTATAGGATTGAAAAAAATTGAAATGATATATTATAATTTTAGAATAATCATTATGTCATATATCTCACATATTATCTTCAAATGAATCTTTATTAGCTTCCATGTAATGTTTCAAATAATCACATCGCTTCATGAGGCGGTAGTACACCACACACACAAACGACATTATCATATTCCCATGGAATGAAAAATAAAAAGTAACAAGTGATACAATGATTTAATAAGAATAATAATATCATAAATATATTATATAAATATTTAATACATCATTATTACTAGTATTGATAGGTGGTGATGGAAAAATGAGTGACATCGGTTTGTGAGTTGATAGTTCTCCGTGCACATAAACGATGATTTTGTAAACCCTTTAATGTAATTGGGCATGGATGTAGGTTATTCTCTTAAAATAATACAATATAAATATATTAAACATATTTAGGTTACTATATCATCATGTTATTAAAATAATTTTAGGCTATTGAGGAAGAAATAAAATAAAAAACGCGTGTTGATGAATGTTACCTCTTCTTTCGGATATCCTCCTTTAGGTTTCACCAAAATCCATCTAAGGTTTGATTTCTATCCAAGAAAATTATTATGGAATGATAAGAGGGAATTTTGGAATGGATTTGGGTTGATATTGGTTAAAACAAAATGTTTTTAATGTGTGAAAAAGATAGGAGTGGGGGTGCCGTTTAATAAGTCTGGTGAGTAGAACACATGTAATTTTTTGAAAGAAAGAATTCTACCCATGTTTTATTATAAAAAAGCCTCAAATAATAAACTATTCTCCATAATAGAGGATAAATGATTAAGCATGGCCATCCATTTGGTGTTGGAAATTTTTTGGGTTATTTTTCACACTTATATTTTTTGTTTAACCAATGGTAAAAAACTTTTTACCATAACCTGGGTAAATAATTTTTATTGATTTTACTATTCATGTGGATAAAAAATTAAGATAGCCTTATTAGATTATATAAATTATTATGATTCTAAATTTGGAATCCATTTTCCTAAATTAATTTCATGTAATTTTCAAAAATTAGTTTAAATAATAGTCATGCGGACTTAATGAGAAAACTATTTTTTAAAGAGAAAAGTTTCAAAAAATTACATCACTTTTATATTGAAATTCAATGTTAAATTGATTTAAATTAAATAAATATGATAAATGAAGGTATAATTGAACTAATTTAAATTTAAAACTAAGTTAGAATATAATTTATCATTATAAATAAATTTAATGAAAATTCAAGATTCAATTAAAATTCAATATTTTTTATTATTCATCATAGAATAAAACTTTTTAAAAAAATAAAAAAGATTCACCTTAAGCTAATTTTTACTTGGTAATTTAAAAAATAATGTTTCTTATCAAATTAATTTTATAAATGTGTGAAAATTAATTTTATTAATATTAAAAAAAAGTAAAAAAATTATTTTTTTAAAAAAATAGTTTTTCCGAAACATATAAATACTTTACCGAAAGTTATATTATTTTTTTTTCAATAAGTTTTCTTTATATAAAAAATTTATACATTATATTTAAATATTATTTATTACTATTCATATCTCTATGTTTATCATCTAGGTAAAAATGTTCTCTTTTAAATAATTATATTAATAATATATCATGGTTTTGTTAAAATTAAACATGTGTGTAATTCAAGTTATCCTAGTGTTGTCGGTAGCACAAGATTAAATTTTGTTGTGTATAAAACAATATTAAATTAGATTTTCATGTAACTCATTATATTAATGAAATTTAACTAATTTGAAAAAAAATCACAAAAACTCAGGGTGTTATAGTTATCATGAGGAGTAAGTTAAAAATTTATAATCACTCATTTTTCATTTATGTTCATTTCTTTATTATTTTACCTCCACAAAATATACCCTAACCATACTAATAAAATTACCAAAAAATAAAGTATATTTTAAATTTTCATTATGTTTATTGAATAATCATTATATACCTTGCTCCCATTCATTATAAAATTATCATATTGCTAATGTTACGGGTGAAAACTGCCTCTATGAGTGAAGTATTTCATTTTTCACCACCACATTACATGGATAGTTATAAAATATTAATTTAATCAATAAATATTATATTTATTAAATAATTAATATTTTATAAAAAAAAATTATCTAACTTCCCTCTCATTCGTTTAAAAATGAAAACACCACCTGTGTCTACGTACGGACTACCGCCTCGATGAATGATGTATTTTATTTTTATAACCGATTTAAATTTATGGTTATAAAATATATTTTATGAATATATATGATATTTAGGATTGTTATATTTCATGAATAAGGTTCTTAAATTATGAAATAAAAATCAGTGATTATTATAATGAAATCTATTGATATGAAAAAATTATCAAAAACAAGCACATCATCTATCCCATTCTCATGAATCATGCCAATAATTTCAATCAAATGAAATTGGTAATTAGTAATTAATTTAATTAAATTACTTAAATATATTTTTTTAATCTATTAATTATTAACTTGGTATCAAATAATGGATTTTGACATTTTCATTTTGAAACAAGGGAAAAATAATCAGAATTACTAACATTTGATGAAGAAAATTAACATTAAATAGCTAATGAGTGTATAATGAATTATTATAATAAAAGAGTAGAAAAGTTAATATATAGGAATAAAGTGATGAGAAAAATTACTAATATTGTGTTTTATTAAATTGATCTCATGGAAACTAGATTAAAGGTCTCAGTTTTTCTTTCCAATCTCATTTTGAATTCAAGATTGATATGACTAAATTACCATCTAAGGAAATTGTGTGATAATTATCTCCAAAAACATATTTATTTTTATTATACTATAGTTTTTTAGGAGATTTAAATTTAATCCATCCATGTCACTTCCCATTTGGTTTATAATTCAAATTAGTTGGTACTTTTAATAGAAATTAGCATCACCTTTTCTTTTCAGTTGTGAACATTTTCCCTCCGTAGACAATTGTTTTATTTTTTATAGGCATATTTATATCTAATTATATGATTTATTATGTTATTTTTTTTATTAAATTTAGTTTCTCTACCATATGGAAAAAAAATTATGTTTTTGATGTGGTTATTTCCAACCAAATTGTACTTTTAAAAAAAATATAAATGAAATATTCTTTATAAACATTTTCTATACTAGATTATTTTCCCACTTCTTTCACTTTACTTCATTAATAAAATTACTCGCCCTGTTTCCATGGTTTTATAAAGAAATTTCAATTTTATTAGTTTTATAAAACATTTTCATAAATTATATAAAACAAATTACGATTATTTCTTCTCCTTCATCTATATAAATTTTTATAAACTTATAAAGGTGTTTTTAAACTATTTAGAAATATTTTAATGTTTCTAAGGCTTTAATGGAAATACAACTTAAAGATACACTCCATTTTTTTAAGATGAATATTAATTATGACTTATAGTTATATACATGAAACCTATTACTTTTTCACGTATTAATAAATATATGGTGAATTATGAATGTTTTCATGTTCTTATTGAACATGTATATATGATTTATCATCATATGACTACTGAACCATATATATTCCTCTAAATCATTAGATAATTATTTATATCACATAATATTATATGATTCTAAGAATAGGAGTGAACCCAATCCCCTATGTGAACCAATTTCCTATGCGATGAATATCCTAAAAATGAGCCTAAACATAGGAAATGATTTATATGCATGTATTTATAAGCCACTATGTTATTCCACATTCCTATTACATTTTATGTTTTCTTATCTCATGGTTATAGATTCTTGTTTTTAAACTATTATTACTCATGTTTTATGCTATGCTCAAAGACTTATTCCATGAATCCTATTTCTGAATACATGATTTATTGGCTGTGATTATCTCATCTTATTCCCTAAAATTTTATTATATTCTCATACCCTTGTGATCATTTTATGCTCATTTCTAAAATTTAATGGACTTCTCTTATATTTACCCTTATCGAGCAATTTAGATCATGATTTCTAATGTTTCTATTCTCCATTTTATGAAAGAGAGTATTATTTTTGATGTGTCAAATAGATTATCAAGTGAGATGTCTATTTTTGGGAGATATTAAAAATATTATAAAATATGATTTTTATGTATCTATCCTTCAAAGTCTTTAAACCCTTAGTTTTTTTAGTGTGATTTATTTTGAGATGAAATTAATATTCATGTAAAATTACGTAATATGTATTAATGAAATATTTGGGTCACTGTTGTTTTTATGATATAAGGGTTTAGTTATTTTAGGATTATGACTTGAGAAAATTAGTGAAAACTATAGATGTATAAAATAATATAGGAAAACATATTTTTTTTTTGGAAAAGTATAGTGTGTGTGTTTTTTATAAAATACATTTCTGTTCGGATATAAAAAAGTCGATGTAGGATTTGGAATAGATGCACCTTGGGTTAATATCACTAGAAAAGGTTGGTTGGATATTAACATGATCTTCACTAAGTGTACAATAGGTGGGCCTAACTATACACTTGGTTTGAAACTACCAACCACTAATGGAAAAAATTTATATACCAATAGTTTAGATCTTTTGGTATAGGCCCACAAACCATTATTATACCCTATACTAATGGTTCAGGAAGCCATGGGAGATTTGGTTTGGGGGGAGACCTATCCCAACAGTTTGGAGAAAACTATTGGGAAAGAAATATCCCAATGGTTTGAAAACCATTAGTATAGGTCTTTCCCAATGGTTTTAAAAATTGTTGGAATAGGTCTTTCCCAATAGTTTTCCCAAACAGTTGGGATACATATATATATATAAAATTTCTAGTAGAGGTTTGAACCCAAAACCTCCACGTTATGTATCAATGACTTTACCACTATCATATAGTGCCTCTATAAATATATTTGGATATATATATATATATAATTTATATATTGATTTATTTGATGATATTAGATAAATTTACCCATAAAAAATACGAGAACATATCCCAAAGGTTCTCAAAATCGTTGGGATAGGCCTTTCCCAATGGTTTTGAGAACTGTTGGGATAGGTAATCACCCTTTCCCAATGGTTTTACCAAACTATTTGGATTAGTGGTCTTAATTTACCCTTTCCTAATGTTTTTCCAAAACCATTGGGAAATGTAGACCTTTTACCAATGATTTTTGTAAATAGTTGGGAAAAGTGGCCTTTGGAAAAACCATTGGGAAATGTGAACCCCATCTCCATGGATTGGGAAAACCATTGGGAAATGTGGCCTCAAAGTACACTTTCCTAATGGTTTGGAAAAACTATTGGGAAAAGTGGCCTTAATGAACTCTTTCCCAACGTTATTTCAAAACCATTGGGAAAAGTGGACCCTCTTCCAACTGTTTTGGAAAACCGTTGGAAAAATGGCCTGAAAGTACCTTTTTCTAACGGGTTTGGGAAAATTATTGGGAAATGCGAACCCTTTCCCAATGATTTGGGAAAAATATTGGGAAAAGTGGAAAAAAAATTACTCTTTCCCAAAGGTTTTTTAAAAACTATTGGTAAAATTAGACCCTTTCCCAATGGTTTACCCAAACCATTGGGAAAATTGGTGATAATGTACGCTTTCCCAATGGTTTTGGTCAAAGTATTGGGAAAGGGAACCTATGCCAATGATTTTTATAAACTATTGGTATAGATGCATTTGTATAGGTAAGATTTCAAGTAGTGAATTGATATGATTTGTTGATTCACATAATCTTTTTAAACCATTATATAGGATTTTTATATATTTAGGTTTGAGAACCTAAAAGGTAAAATACCATGGATACATTGATTGAAACCTAGTGATTCTTAATTTAGTTTATTTATTCCATTTATGTGTTATATCTTATAAGGTAATACGTTTACCTTTTAAACATATATTAATTAATTATTCTCATTATCATTTTGTAATTCAAATAATCGTTATATAAAATAAGAAATTATTTAAAAATGGATGAGATGGAAAATGTAATCATTTTCCCAATAATAAAAATAATAAAATAGGGACTTTAATGAAAAATATCATTGAAATTATCACATAACTCTCTATATCTATGAACAATAATGGAAACCATTTTGAACTATTGAATGTACCAATGAATGAAACATTTTCTATCAAGTCCTTTATGTGATAACTGCAACCTTCTTTCTAGGGGTCTTTAAACCTAGTAATTTTTTAACAGTGGGTCAATTATATAGAAAAAATATTTTCCATTCTATAGTGCTCATACCAAGATAATATTATATTAGATTTGTATCATTTGGAGGATGAGGATGAATGATCATGGAACTCATTAATAATATGATGAAGAAGGAATAATTTAGCTCTATGGGATGGTAGAAGTTCAAGAAAATATTATTCACCAAATATTTTACCCAAAAAACTCTCATAAAAATGATGTGAGGATTTATAAAGGTGAAATAAAAGGATATTCAATCCATTGAAACTCATGAATATATCTTCATGAGAATTTCAATTTATATTTCTAGTTTTAGTACTAACATTAAATGTAATATAGATCAATTATTTAGTGAATTAATACAAATAATTTGAAGTTAATTAACCATTAGAGACTTAAATAACTATGAATATATTTTTTGATGTGAACTTTATGTGCAAATGGAAATAAGAGACTCTAATCATTTTAATGGATCTTAATAGATATAAAGGAAAATACAGTTTCATGTAAAATATAATGATAAACCACATGGAGGAAACAAAATCCAACCACCTACATGTCAAAAATGTGGGAAGAAGCACCATGAAAATTTCTTGTAAGGGATGAGAAATTTCTTAAAATGTTGTAAGGATGAAAATTCTGATCATAATTTTTTAATATTGATGGATTGATAAGTCAATATGACTGAGGATAAGAAGGTACCAACTAATAATCCACCCATACATCAATTATTAAAATGAAAGGAGTTTTAGAATTTTGAAAATAAATGAACTAATCCTTATGATAATGAGGAAAATAGGCCTCAAAAGCCTCCTAGACCAAGGGATAAAGAAAGATCTTGTGCAGTCATTAATGTAGAAGTGCGCCATGAAAAAAACTGGTAAATGGTACACATATTCTCTACATAAAAATTGGTAATGTATTATATTATTCTAGTTCTTTGTATTATTTCATATCAATAAAATCTTATAAGAATGTTTATTAATCACCTCAACCCTCAGAAATGGAATTATCAGTGCAAAAACCTAATGGTCCCTATGTACCCTTCCCCAATGGATTTCCCAAACAGTTGCAAAAAGTATACCCTTTCCCAACAGTTTTGGCAAACTGTTAGAAAAAGTGGCCTCAATATACCTTTTACCAATAGTTTTGGAAAAACCGTTGGTAAAAGTATAACGACCCATACTTTACATACATTGTTAATACTTAAAAATTGAATCACACTTATTACAACATATGACAAAACCACAAAGGACCGTATAGGTATAGTGTCTTTAGAAACTGGGAATCATAAACAACTGGTTCATAAATCTTCTACAGTGTCTCCCCTTGATTTCATTATATCTAAGGTCCCTTTTAGCATATTCTACTTAATATCCATCTTTCTGGCCTGGGGAAAAGAAAACATAAAAGGGTGAGCTCAAATGCTCAGCAAGGGCAAATAAAGGAAATAAAAATCATATCATATCTTTTTGAAAATCATAACCTGCAAAAGAGATCATAATATCTTAACATGGAAGAAATCATAGAAGTGAAAATGAGATCCCCATAATCATAAAATGAAAATTTAAACTTTTTGGCATGCACACATAATCATGTAAAATCATTTCTTGTTAGTCATGACTCATTTCCAAGACTATCTTAGTGGACAAAGTCCCTTTCTGAACCGAGTCACCCTCTTTCCAGTCCTGTTTCACTGAACCGGTATAACCTACCGTTCCAGCCATGTCTATCTCATGAGATATAAAATCGTTACCCAATTCATTGGAGGGAGATATAGGTCCCACCCATCTTATAATGAATCCTTTCTTATGTGTGCCACGTAATCATAAACCATACATCATAGCGTAACCCATGTAATAAAAATGGGATTCTTAAACAACATGACATCATAAAACAATTCATATAAGATAAAGGAATTCATAAAAATATTTCCATCACAACATAATCAAACCAATGTAATAATAGGGATAAAAACAGAACCCTTTTATTATCTTAGATAGAAAATAATTTTGATAAAATACTTGAGCTCCATTCTTGAGGAAAATATCCTTTCTACTTCAAAAACATTTTTCCTTTCATAACATGTCATATGATATTAAAATAAAAGAAGTTGATTAAAAATACACTTGAAAACTTGTAAAAGAAGTTTCTTGGAAATAATGTTTTAAAAATCCATTCATGCCGTATAAGTTAAAAAAACATTCTTCGTACTATTGTCGGAAAAGTCAAAAAGTACCTCGTACAAAAAACGACAAAAGATTCCTTTCATACATATTACTAAAAACTCACCGAAGGGTAAAAATGGATTTAAACAATTGTAGGTGGATGGAAATAATATTACATATTGATGAAACATGGATGTGGATGATAAAATACACCCCAGTAAATACTTACGAATAAACAATCTCGGATAAAAATGAGATTGTGATATTTCCCTTACCTTAGGTCCGATTTGCTTTGTACGTGTCCGAATCTCCTGTATAATGGTTTAAATAATGTTATTGACTTATTCCAGAATCATACATATTTATATGATATCATATATGGTCATATTCTTAGCTTCTTGTTAGTAATATTTCATTGTTACTTGTTACTCGGGTCTTTATTGCCTTTTGTTCTTATGCGTGTTTTGCCGAATAAATTCTTATTCTTCTTTTAAGGTTATAGATACCTTATATGAAGAATGGTATTAGTGTAACATATATCATATTTATTCATTCAATTCATTTATATAATTACTATGTAATGATGATCATGTAGAACGAGTCGCATCACATCGTGGAGACGGTATTCCGTACGTACGCACGAGTGATGATATCGTTCCTATGATCGTGGAATTGTATTGGAGTATATATATATTATTTCAGTATCAATATTACTTTATAATAATCATAAATAGTTACTCATTACACCATTATACCCATCCTTGTAAGGTGGTGGTGGAAAATAGATTACACCACGGCGTGGAGACGGTATTTCGTACGTACGCAGGCGCGGTGATTTCATTTTTCCGTAGGATGGATAGAAGGTGAATTAGGGTTGTTTCATATTTATAATAACATATAATTATGTAAGTAATACTTATGTTATTACTTTATCATGAAAAAACTAAAGAAGAAGAATTTGAAGAAGAAAGAAATTGAAAAGATCGGTAATGGATATTACCTCTTCTTTGGAACGCCTCTTTGAATCCTCCACTTAGGGAACTAAGATTGGTCTTTGAAGAAGACTAGGACCTCTAGGATTATTCTAGGGAAGTGGAGAGGAGAAAATGGCAGGGGTTGGCCGAGCTTGAGTGCTCAAATTGGTGTGAGGAGGAGGGGGAGGAGGTGCCCTTTTATAAGGGAGGAGAGGGGCACCTTAGGAATATCTCAAAATATTATTTTATATTAAAGTCAAAATCGGTTTATAATGGTTCCAAAGGGTCTTATTTCGAAGATAAAGTGGGGATGGGTAGAAATACTATCAACCAATAGTATTTAAGCAAGTTTATGGTATTATTTTAACCTTATCAATTAGATTTAACTCTAAGTTAAATAATTTAACTTTTACCATGTCTTTTTGTTTTCTTTCACTATATGGTTAATACACTTACTATAACATGCCAAAAGAACACCAAATTGTTTATTATTAATATATATATCCTTCTCTAAGTAATTTGGCCGAACCTTAGATTTTTAGGAATAAAATAACAATTAATAATATAATATTTTATTTAAAAACTATTTTGTGTCAATTTTGACACTATTTGATATATGATTTTTGTGAAAGTCATAACAGAATTATATGTTCAAACCAAGTTGATTAAATCAACACAAATATATCATAGTAACCTAGAAAATTAGTTTAATTAATAAAAAGTCTCAAATTATATTTATTTTGGTGTTTATAACATCAATTATGTCAATCATTCATAAATAAGATAATTACTGCATCATCGTTGTGTCATAATTAAATTAAATTATTTAATGTCTAAAAATTATAAATAAAATACCATTATGTAGAAAATCTTTTTATATTTCTAATGAATATTTATTGTCGAATTTATCTTATGTATAACCCCATATTAAAAATGATTTACTTATTAAACTTTGATTTTAACTATTTTAACCCTTCTTTAAATAAATTAATAATAAATGTCCTAATCTAACTCAAGTGGGCCTAAATGGTAATATTTTATTAATAAGGTTGTTTTTGGTCGAATTATACTTATCCAATAGAATTTGGACATGTGTTAGGGTAATAGTAATATCATATTTACCCTTAGTTACCCTATTTACTATTAACCGCCGTAAAAAAAGTAAAAAGTTACTATTCACCAAAAAATTATTTTTATCTCATTGAACCACATTTTACTTACTGATATCAACCATGTCTTTCGGATTTTCGAAATTACATTCACAGAAGCGGTAAAATTAAGTTTTATGCAAAATTCAGTTTTTACCCTACCACTTAGTGGTTTCACTATTCATCAAAAATTGAAAGTTTTCAGAAAAATACCAAAATTTCACCCTAGGCTAATTTCGGTATTCCGAATCCAAAAATGAAGTCCATTTTGAAAAATAAAATTTATAAAATTTCAAAAAGTGGTTATTACTATTCATAACGGCTAGTTTTAATAATATTTTAATAGTATATAGTTGTTTAGTGAAACTCGGTATTGCGTACGACGTAAGCTATCGAGGAAGGTCATGATTGCGTGTAAAGTAAGCCAAGCAAGTGTGTAGTGAAAGATTCTTTTGAACAAAATATTACTCATAAAAATCTCGGGTGTTACATTCTACCCCCCTTAAAAAGAATTTCTCTCTCGAAATTCGTCACTTTATAACAAACAGATGAGGATACTTCTCCCTCATCATATCCTCAAGCTCCCATGTAGCTTCTTCTAATTGGTGGTTCCTCCATAAAACTTTCACCAATCGAGTGGTCTTGTTTCATAGGACTTTTTCGCTATGATCCAGAATCTCTATCGGCTGTTCTTCATAAGAAAGATCTTGCTCCAGCGGTACAACTTCTGAGCTGAGTACATGTGAAGGATCAGGTATGTACTTTCTCAGGAGAGATACATGGAACACATCGTGAACTTGAGAGAGATTCGGTGGAAGCGCCAATCGGTAAGCTACCTTTCCAACACGATCCAGTATTTCGAAAGGACCGATATATCTAGGGCTCAACTTCCCCTTCTTTCCAAATCTCATAACCCTCTTCCAGGGAGATATTCGTAAGAACACTTTATCACCCACTTCAAACTCTAGGTCTTTTATTCGGTTGTTGGCATAACTTTTCGGTCGGCTCTGAGCTGCTCTTATGTGTTGTTGAATGGATCTGACCTCTTCTGCCATTTCATCAACGAGATCAGGTCCTAATAGATTTCTTTCCCCAACTTCATCCCAGAAAGTTGGAGTCCTGCATTTCTTTCCATAGAGAGCTTCATAAGGAGCCATCTGAATACTGGAGTGAAAGCTATTATTATAAGAAAATTCCACCAAAGGTAGGTGTTGATCCCAACCTCCTTTGAAATCCATAGAGCAAGCTCTCAACATATCTTCTAGGGTTTGAATTGTTCTCTCAGACTGACCATCTGTCTGGGGATGATAAGCAGTGCTGAAACTCAACTCTGTATCCAGAGTATGCTGAAGACTTCACCAGAACTTCGAGGTAAATATCGGATCCCGATCAGATATAATAGAAAGTGGTACTCCATGAAATCTTACCACTTCCATTACATATATCCTGGCAAGCTGATCTGGAGAGAAATCCTCTCTAATAGAAATGAAGTGTGTAGACTTTGTAAGACGATCAACTATGACCCAAATAGCATTATTGCCTTTGGATGTTTTAGGAAGTCCTGTGACAAAGTCCATAGTGATGTTTTCCCATTTCCATTCGGGTATGGGTAATGATTGTAACATCCCCTTAGACTTCTGTCTCTCAGCTTTAACTTGTTGACAAACCAAGCATCGAGAGACATATTCAGCAACATCTCTTTTCATGCCATCCCACCAGAAGTACTCTTTCAGGTCCCTATACATCTTCGTGCTTCCAGGATGAATAGAGAATGATGAACTATGAGCCTCATCCAGCAGCTCCTTCTTTAATTCGGGGATGGGAGGAACACAAACCCGATTCCTGAACTTTATTATCCCATCATAATCAAGGTTGAATTTAGGAACATTTCTCACCTTCTTTTGTAACTCGACATCTTCTTACTGTGCCTCTTTAATATTCACATGTATAGATGGTTGAACATTCATTTGAGAAAGATAAGATTTTTCCCCTTCCATTATAATTCCAATATCCATCCTTTGTAAATCCATAAATATTGGATCTTTTGTGATCCTCATCATGGATAAACTAGCATGGTCTTGTCGACTTAATGCATCTGCCACCTTGTTTTCTTTCCCAGGGTGGTAATGGATTGAGCAGTCATAATCCTTAATCAGCTCCAACCATCTTCTTTGACGCATATTCAACTCCTTTTGTGTGAAAATATAATTTAAACTTTTATGATCAGTATAAATATCACACCTTTCACCATAAAGGTAATGCCTCCAAATCTTTAATGCAAAGATTACCGCAGCCAACTCCAAATCATGTGTTGGGTAATTTTGCTCATGGATTTTCAACTGTCGTGAGGCATAAGCTATCACCATATCATTTTGCATAAGAACACACCCCAATCCCTTCTTGGATGCATCACTGTAGATCACAAACCTTTCTCCACTACAAGGCAGTGTGAGCACAGGTGCACTGGATAACCTTCTTTTCAACTCCTTGAAATTCTCTTCACATTCCTCTGTCCAAACAAACTTAACTCCTTTCAGAGTCAACTTGGTGAGTGGATTAGATAATCATGAAAAATCTTTTACAAAACGTCGATAATATCCAGCCAAACCAAGAAAACTTCGGATCTCAGTTACTGTTGTTGGTCTTTACCATCTTTCTATAACCTTTGTTTTTGTTGGATCCACAGATATCCCCTCTTTTTAGATTATGTGACCCAAAACATGCAACTTTTTGAAGCCAAAATTCACTCTTGGTAAATTTGGAATAAAGCTTCTCCTTTCTCAGGGTCTTCAATATAGTTCTCAAGTGATCTTCATGCACTTCCTTGCTCTTTGAATAGACAAGAATATCGTCTATAAAGACTACCACAAATTGATCAAGATAGACTCTAAGGACTCTATTCATTAGATCCATGAAGATAGCAGGGGCATTAGTAAGACCAAATAACATCACTATAAATTCATAGTGTCCATACCTTGTATGGAAAGTCGTCTTTGGTATATCCTCCCTTTTGACCCTTAATTGATGATACCCTAAACGAAGATCAATATTGGAAGAGTATTGAGCTCCGCGTAGTTGGTCAAATAAGTCATCAATGCGTGGGAGAGGATATTTGTTCTTGATAGTGATCTTGTTAAGTTCTCGATAATCAATGCATAGTCTCATTGATCCATCTTTCTTCTTAACAAATAGAACAGGTGCTCCCCAAGGTGATGCACTAGGGCGTATGAATCCCTTATCAAGATTCTCTTGGAGTTGCTTCTTCAATTCCTGCAACTCAATTGGGGCCATTCTATAAGGTGTCTTTGAAATAGGCAAAGCACCCGGTACAAGTTCTGTTGAAAACTCAACTTCACGATTTGGTGGAAGACCCGGTAATTCCTCCAGAAAGACATCATCAAACTCCCGTACGATGGGCATATTCTTAATCTTAATATTCTCTCCAACTATTTGAGATAAATAACCTTCATTTAGTTGAATCAAGACCCATATGATGGAAGGAATTTCCACTGGAAGGTTATATTCATCCTTGCATCGATACATGATCGTAGATTGATCTGGAATATGAAATGTGACTTCCCTTCTTTGGAAATTGATATGAGCTCCATGTAGAGAAAGCCAATCCATGCCAAGAATCACATCAAATTCCACTAAAGGAAGGATCACAAGATTTGCAGGAAGCACTTTCCCACAAACTTCGATCGGAGAAGAATTATAAACTTTTGATGCGACTGTTGTGCCATTTGGTGGTGTCATAGCTAACTCAACATCTAATTTTTGAGGTAATACGGTGATATCCTTAGAAAATTTTTCAGAAATAAAAGAGTGGGTGGATCCAGAATCAAAAAAAACATTTGCTACTTTAGAGTGGATGGTAAGTGTACCTTTCACCACTTCGTTATCGTACTCCACATCACTGATAGAAATTGCATGTGACTTTCCTTTGTATTTAGCCTTAAGATTTTGTTGACGTCGACCATCATCATCAACCCTTGGATTTGGGCATTGATTGGCATAATTCCCCATCTCCTTGCACTTGAAACATTGAAGTGTAGTAGGTTCATTCTGTGTATCCCTTCCTTTATTTGCATCATTAGACATCTTCTTCCCATTATCGCGGCATTCAAATGCCCGATGACCTTCCTTTCCACATTTGAAACATTTACTTGTCCCTTTAGGACAACTCCCTCCATGTTTCTTTCCACACTTTGAGCATAACAGAAAGCTCATCTTCTTTTCAGTGTTCTCTTTAGATTTTCCTTTCAATTCCATCTTCCTCTTCTTATCAAACCCATGTGACTGATGGGTTACTCCAATCTCCATCTCGACTTTGAGAGCACATCGAACGATTTCCTCGTAGCTATTGAAGTCCCTTATGGATAACGCCCTACGAAGACTTGGTTTTAAGCCACTAAAAAATCGATCGATCTTACTCTCAGGTTGGATAATAATACCAGAAGCGTACCTTGCAAGTCTTGTAAAATTTGCTTCATAGGTACCAACAGATTCATCATCCCTTTGCTTCAGTTCAAGAAACTCTTTCTCAATCTTTGTTCGGAGAATACGAGGGAAGTAATTATTAAAAAATATGTTCTTGAACTTGTCCCATTCCATAGACTCAATTTCATCCCTTTTCCTCGTATTCTTAATAAGATTCCACCATTGATCAACATCTCCTTCCAAATGATACACTGCTAGGATGACTTTATCATGATCAGAACATTGAAGAACTGAAAATATCTTTTCAGTAGTACTAATCCATTGTTCAGCAACTAATGGATCAGTAGACCCACTGAAAGAAGGTGGACGCTGCCTCATGAAGGATTCAACAGAATGTTGCTCCTTCCTTTGCTCGTTTGAAAGTCCTGCATGATTCATAGCTTGAGAAAGTTGTGTGAGCATGGCTACAAGATTTTGCATTCCAGCTCCCATATCATTTGGTTCCTCAGGGGGACAATCATTGCATTGCCCATCACATTCCGCATTAACACGGTTCCTTCGGGTTCAAGCCATTGACTAAAACCAAGAAGAATAGTGTGAGAAACACTAATTATAATAGGAAAACCACATAATCAAGGATAAAATTTCACACTTAAGGTCTTATCCTAGGGTATTCATGGCCATTTCTAAAACACTAGGATTGTGTTCTATGCTTAGACTTATCCTTAGGGTTCTTACTAAGGCTTTCACATCCTAGTTTCCAAAGGATGACTATACCTTTCCTCTGATACCAACTATAATGACCCATACTTTACATACATTGTTAATACTTCAAAATTGAAGCACACTTATTACAACATATGACAAAACCACAAAGGACCGTATAGGTATAGTGTCTTTAGAAACTGGGAATCATAAACAACTGGTTCATAAATCTTCTACAGTGTCTCCCCTTTATTTCATCATATCTAGGGTCCCTTTTAACATATTCTACTTCATATCCATCTTCTTGACCTGGGGAAAAGAAAATATAAAAGGGTGAGCTCAAATGCTCAGCAAGGGAAAATAAAGGAAATAAAAATCATATCATATCTTTTTGAAAATCATAACCTGCAAAAAAGATCATAATATCTTAACATGGAACAAATCATAGAAGTGAAAATGAGATCCCCATAATCATAACATGAAACTTGAAACTTTCTGGCATGCACACATAATCATGGAAAATCATTTCTTGTTAGTCATGACTCATTGCCAAGACTATCTTAGTGGAAAAAGTCCCTTTCTGAACCGAGTCACCCTCGTTCCAGTCCTGTTTCACTGAACCGGTATAACCTACCATTCGAGCCATGTCTATCTCATGAGATATAAAATCTTTACCCAATGCATTGGAGGGAGATATAGGTCCCACCCATCTTATAATGAATCCTTTCTTATGTGTGCCACATAATCATAAACCATACATCATAGCGTAACCCATGTAATAAAAATGGGATTCTTAAACAACATGACATCATAAAACAATTCATATAAGATAAAGGAATTCATAAAAATATTTCCATCACAACATAATCAAACCAATTTAATAATAGGGATAAAAACAGAACCCTTTTATTATCTTAGATGGAAAATAATTTTGATAAAATACTTGAACTCCATTCTTGAGGAAAATATCCTTTCTACTTCAAAAACATTTTTCCTTTCATAACATGTCATACGACTTTAAAATAAAAGAAGTTGATTAAAAATAAACTTGAAAACTTGTAAAGTAAGTTTCTTGGAAATAATGTTTTAAAAATCCATTCATGACGTATAAGTTAAAAAAACATTCTTCGTACTTTTGTCGGAAAAGTCAAAAAGTACCTCATACGAAAAACGACAAAAGATTCCTTTCATACATATTACTAAAAACTCACCGAAGGGTAAAAATGGATTTAAAAAATTGTAGGTGGATGGAAATAATATTACATATTGATGAAACATGGATGTGGATGATAAAATACACCCCAGTAAATACTTACAAATAAACAATCTCGGATAAAAATGAGATTGTGATATTTCCCTTACCTTAGGTCCGATTTGCATTGTACGTGTCCGAAGCTACTTTATAATGGTTTAAATAATGTTATTGACTTATTCCAGAATCATACATATTGATATTATATCATATATGGTCATATTCTTAGCTTCTTGTTAGTAATATTTCATTGTTACTTGTTACTCGTGTCTTTATTGCCTTTTGTTCTTATGCGTGTTTTGCCGAATAAATTCTTATTCTTCTTTTAAAGTTATAGATACCTTATATCCAGAATGGTATTAGTGTAACATATATCATATTTATTCATTCAATTCATTTATATAATTACTATGTAATGATGATCATGTAGAACGAGTCGCATCACATTGTGGAGACGGTATTCAGTACGTACGCACGAGTGATGATATCGTTCCTATGATAGTGGAATTGTATTGGAGTATATATATATTATTTCATTATAAATATTACTTTATAATAATCATAAATAGTTACTCATTACACCATTATACCCATCCTTGTAAGGTGGTGGTGGAAAATAGATTGCACCACGGCGTGGAGACGGTATTCCGTACGTACGCACGTGCGGTGATTTCATTTTTCTGTAGGATGGATAGAAGGTGAATTAGGGTTGTTTCATATTTATAATAACATATCAGTATGTAAGTAATACTTATGTTATTACTTTATCATGAAACAACTATATAAGAAGAAGTTGAAGAAGACAGAAATTGAAAAGATCGGTAATCGATATTACCTCTTCTTTGGAACGCCTCTTTGAATCCTCCACTTAGGGAACTAAGATTGGTCTTTGAAGAAGACCAGGACCTCTAGGATTATTCTAGGTAAGTGGAGAGGAGAACATTGCAGGGGTTTTCGGAGCTTGAGTGCTCAAATTGGTGTGAGGAGGAGGGGGAGGAGGTTCCCTTTTATAAGGGAGGAGAGGGGCACCTTAGGAATATCTCAAAATATTATTTTATATTAAAGCCAAAATCGGTTTATAATGGTTACAAAGGGTCTTATTTCGAAGATAAAGTGGGGATGGGTTGAAATTCTATCAACCAATAGGATTTAGAAAAGTTTAGGGTATTATTTTAAACTTATCAATTAGATTTAACTCTAAGTTAAATAATTTAACTTTTACCATGTCTTTTTGTTTTCTTTCACTATATGGTTAATACACTTACTATAACATGCCAAACGAACCCCAAATTGTTTATTATTAATATATATATCCTTATCTAAGTCATTTGGCCGAAACATAGATTTTTAGGAATAAAATAACAATTAATAATATAATATTTGATTTAAAAACTATTTTGTGTCAATTTTGACACTATTTGATATATGATTTTTGTGAAAGTCATAACAGAATTATATGTTCGAACCAAGTTGATTAAATCAACACTAATATATCATAGCAACCTAGAAAATTAGTTTAATTCATAAAAAGTCTCAAATTACATTTATTTTGGTGTTTATAACATCAATTATGTCAATCTTTTATAAATAAGATAATTACTGCATCATCGTTGTGTCATAATTAAAATAAATTATTTAATGTCTAAAAATTATAACTAAAATACCATTATGTAGGAAATCGTTTTCTCTTTCTAATGAATATTTATTGTCAAATTTATCTTATGTATAACCCCATATTAAAAATGATTTACTTATTAAACTTTGATTTTAACTATTTTAACCCTTCTTTAAATAAATTAATAATAAATGTCCTAATCTAACTCAAGTGGGCCTAAATGGTCATATTTTATTCATAGGTTGTTTTTGGTCGAATTACACCTATCCAATAGAATTTTGACATGTGTTAGGGTAATAGTAATATCATATTTACCCTTAGATACCATATTTACTATTAACAGCGGTAAAAAAAGTAAAAAGTTACTATTCACCAAAAAATTATTTTTATCTCATTGAACCACATTTTACTTACTGATATCAATCGTGTCTGTCAGATTTTTGAAATTCCATTCACAGAAGCGGTAAAATTATGTTTTATGCAAAATTCAGTTTTTAACCTACCACTTAGTGGTTTCACTATTCATCAAAAATTGAAAGTTTTCAAAAAAATACCAAAATTTCACCCTAGGCTAATTTCGGTATTCCGAATCCAAAAATGAATTCCATTTTGAAAAATAAAATTTATAAAATTTCAAAAAGTGATTATTACTATTCATAACGGCTAGTTTTAATAATATTTTAATAGCATATTGTTGTTTAGTGAAACTCGGTATTGCGTACGACGCAAGCTATCAAGGAAGGTCGCGATTGCGTGTAAAGTAAGCCAAGCAAGTGTGTAGTGAAAGATTCTTTTGAACAAAATATTACTCATAAAAATCTCGGGTGTTACAAAAAGTAGACCCTTTCACAATGTTTTGGGAAAACCATTGGGAAAAGTGGCCCCTATGCACCCTTTCCCATTGGTTTTCCCAAACCATTAGGAAAAGGGGACCCTTTCCTGATGGTTTTCCCAAACTATTGGGAAAAGTGGACTCTTTCCCAATAGTTTCCCCAAACTGTTGGGAATTGTGGTGTCAAAGTACCATTTCCCAATGGCTTTAGAAACACCGTTGGGAAAGGGTACCTATACAAACTATTTTTATAAACCATTGGTATAAATGAATTGTTATAGGTATTATTTCCAGTAGTGAATGGATATGATTTGGTGATTGACATAACCATTTTAAACTATTATGAAGGATTTGTATATATTTAGGTTATAGAACCTAAAAGGTAAAAGACCATAGATATCAAAGATTGAAAAATAGTGATTCTTAATTTTGGTTATATATTCCATTTATGTGTTATATCTTATAAGCTAATATGTTAAAATTTTAAACATCTATTAATTATTTATTATCATTATCATTTACATATTAAATTAATGGACAGTGAAAATAGGAAATGAGTTTACAATGGATGAGATGGAAAATTTGATCTTTTTCCCAATAAGTAAACTAATGAAATATGGACTTGAATGAAAAATATCATGGGATTTCTCACTCAAGTCTCCAGATCTATGAAGAATAATGGAAACCATGTTGAACTATTGAATGTACCAATGAAAGAAAAAAAATTCTATTGTAACACCCCGAGATTTTATGAAAAATATTCCTTTTAATTTCATTAATTTCTTGTGTTGTACGCTACACCAAAAGGAGATTACACAACATGCATCCCTGACTTGGCTTTCATTGCACGCAATAAAGACCTTCCTCGATAGTGTGTGTAGTACGCAATACCGAGTTTCACTAAACGAGATATTATTATAATATTATTATGAACTAGCCTTTATGAATAGTAATACCCACTTTTTGAAATTTTGTAAATTTTATCATTCAAAATGGACTTCATTTTTTGGATTCGGAATATAGAAATTAGCTTAGGGTGAAATTTTGGTACTTTTCGTATAACTTTCATATTTTGATGAATAGTGAAAATTACTAAATTTTAATTAAAAATGACTTTTTTAATCGAAATAATTAATATTGATAAATTATTAATTTGAGTGGTTTTAAAGTATATTTATAATATATTTTTACCATTTAATACAATTTTGATCATTGGATGTAATTTCACATTTAAACCAGACATAAACAAGTGTCAATCTTTTGATAGTTATTATCTCTTAAAAACATGCTATTAGTTTTGACGACGAGAATTAATTAATTAATGAAACTGATATGTGTTGAATTTAGTAAAATACACATCATTTTTTAATTCATAATATCAAATATAGCTTAGGCCTAATTTTTGGTATTTTTCTGGAAACATTCTTTTTTCGATGAATAGTGAAACCACTAAGTGATAGTTAAAAAACTCAATTTTTCATAAAACTTAATTTTACTGCTCTGTGAGTGGAATTTCGAAAAATCAAGAGACACGGTTAATATCATGGACTAAAATGTGGTTCAATTAGATGAAAATATTTTTTTGGTGAATAATAACTTTTTACTTTTATTTACCACGGTTAAAAGTAAATAGGATAATTAAGGGTAAAATGATATTATTATTACCTTAACACATGTACTAATTCTATTGGATAAATGTAATTCGACCAAAAACAACCTTAGGAATAAAATATGACCATTTAGGCCCACTTGGATTAGATTAGGACATTTAATATTAATTTATTTAAAGAAGGGTTAAAATAGTTAAAATCAAAGTTTAATAAGTAAATAATTTTTAATATAGGGTTATACATAAGATAAATTATAATATAAATATTAATTAGAAATATAAAACTATTTTCTTTATAATGGTATTTTATTTATAATTTTTAGACATTAAATAATTTAATTTATTTATGACACAATGAGGATGGAGTAATTATCTTATTAATGAAATATTGACATAATTGATGTTATAAATACCCAAATAAATGTAATTTGAGACATTTTATGAATTAAACTAATTTTAAAGGTTAATATGACATGTTATTATTTATTTAGTTAACTTTTTTCGAACTAATCATTCTGTTATGATTTTCACAAATATCAATTACCAAATAGTGTCAAAATTGATATAAAATAGTTTTTAAAACAAATATTATATTATTAATTGTTATTTTATTCCTAAGAATATAAGGTTCGGCCAAATGACTTAGATAATGATATATATATTAATAATAAACAACTTGGGGTTTTTTTGTCTTGTTATAGTATGTTTATTAACCTTATAGTGTAAGAAAACTAGAAGACACGAAAAAAGTAAAATTATTTAACTTAAGGTTAAATCTAAATGATAAGGTTAAAATAGAAACCTAAACATGTATAAATTCTATTGGATGAGATTATATCGACCCATCCCTCCCTTATATTATAAATAACTCAATTTGGAGCTAGTAAAAACCGAATATGACTTTATAATAAAATAATATTTTTAGTTTTTCCAAAGGTGCCCCTCTCCTCCCTTATAAAAGGGCACCTCCTCCCTCTCTTCCTCACACCACTGTGAGCCATCAATCTCGGATAACCCCTACCAAATTCTCTTCTCCACTTCCATATAAACATACTAGAGGATCTTTTCTTCCTCAAAGACCAATTTTAGTTCCCTAAGTGGAGGTCTCAAAGAGGCGTTTCAAAGAAGAGGTAATGTATGTTACCGATTCATTCAACTTTATTTCTTCTTCCACTTCTTCTTATTTAGTTTTTTCATTATGATGTAATAATATAAGTATAAATCATATAATGATATGTTATTATAAGTATGAAAAAACCCTATTTCACCATCTATCCATCCTACAGAAAACGAAATCACCAGGCGTGCGTACGTACGGAATACCGTCTCCACGCCGTGGTGAAATCTATTTTTCCACCAACACCTTACATGGATGGGTATAATGGTGTAAGGAATAACTATATACGTTTATTATAACATCATACTGATTCTGATATATTATACCGTCCACTCCAATTCTATTCAATAATTATGGGAACGATATCATCGCTCGTGCGTACGTACAGACTACCGTCTCCACGACGCGATGAGATTCATTCTCCATGTTAACCATACATGAATGATCATAAAGTTTATATAATTAATAATAATTAAATATATGAATTCTACTGGATTTATGTATATATATATGTATGTCAACTATTTAGTTTCATTCAATTCAATAATGAAATGAAAACAACATTCATGTGTACGTACGGCCTACCGTCTCCATGAATGGTGTATTTCATTCCTTTTATCGATCTATAATATATATATGTATATGATAAATATATATTATATATAAATCATGTTTTACATTCTGGAATTATTTAAATCAGTATATAAGTATTAATATCAAGAACGAAAAGTCGAAACATATACGATAAATGAAATGATTTTACCCAAAACGCTGCTTTAACATGGAATTTACAAAAGAACGGGTAATATAAAGTCATAAGTGAAACATATATGATATCATAACAATGAATAAGATTTTGTAATAAGTCAATGATAGTATTTAAATCATTATACATGAGGTTCAGATATGTATGAAGCATATCGGACCTATGGTAAGGGATAACTATTCTAATCTTGTTCTTATCCAAGATTGTTATTCGTAAGTATTTACTGGGGTTATTGTTTTCATCCATGCCCATGTTTTCTAAAAATGTTTTCATGTATTTTTAAAGTCATTTTTAACCATTTTTGGGATTTACCACATTTTGTGAATGGAATCTTACTTTTGTTTACCACATGGGGAAATTTTTGACTTTTCCAACAAAAGTACGAGAAGAATGTTATTTTTAACTTATACGGCGTGAACAGATTTTTACGGTTTCATAACACCTCATTTTAATGAAGCATACTCGACAAGATTTTATGACTATTTTCATCAAAAGACTTTTCTTTTAAAATTTCATGGAATTTTGTGAAAAGAAAATGATTTTGAAGAAGAAAGGATATTTTCCTCAAGAGATCATTTCATGTGTTTTATCAAAACCATTTTCCATCTAAGATGACATTATTTTATATGTTTATATTTCAAGTATAATGTCTCTATGATTTACAAGGTTTCAATTTTCTTATTATGAAATGATATCCATTTATTTTATATAGATTATGTGATGATGAGATGATGTTTTTGAAACCCATTTCATTCATTGGGTTATTATGAATGATGTACGTTTATTTTGTGGCACAAGTAAGAATGATTTCATTATGAGATGGGTGGGACCTATATCTCCCTCCAATGCATTGGGTAAAGATTTATATCTCATGAGATAGACATGGATGGAATGAAAAGTTAAATCGGTTCAGTAATACAGGACTGGAATGAGGTGTGAACTCAATTCAGAAAGGGACTTTGTCCACTAAGATGGTCTTGGCAGCAATGCCTTGGATACTATGGAAATCATATCATGTGCTTAATGGTTTCCACAATTACATGTTATATTCCCATGATATTTTATCATGATTGATGTTCCCTTATGATATATTCCTTACGTACTTCCAAGATTCATCTCTTTGCCGAAGATTTTGATGTTTAGATTTTATGTTCATGTTTTTTGCATTCAAATGTTTATGGATTGTTTTATGTTCTCTATGTTTACCCTTACTGGGCATTTGATCTCACCCATTTTATGTTTTTTGTTCCCCAGGATATAAAGAATGGTTTTAGGTAAGAAAAAAAGGGGATGATATTTATTGGGAGATGTTGAAGATCTTTCACCATGATTAGAAGATTTTATTCCGAGTTTCCAAAGACACTAAACTATTATGATCCTTGTGTGTCTGTTTTTGATATGTATTAAGTATTCTGCAAATGTAATGTATTGTCCATGTACGTCAAGATTTGGGTCTCTACAGTTGGTATTAGAGGAAAGGTTTAGTCATCCTTTAGAAACTAGGATGCGAGATCTTTAGTGAGATCCCTAGAGATATTTCTAAGGTATGTCTAGGGATGTCCCTAAGGTTATGTATAAGTATAGGTTACAGTCCTATAATTATAGTAACGATATTAGATTAAACCTAAGATGTTATATATTGAAGTTACTCCCCCTTTATTATGATTTTTTCTTCTCACACTATTCTTTTTGGGTTTTAGAAAATGGCTGGAAACAAGATGATTCACGATAATGTAGGATATGATGAAAAATAGAATGATATTCTTCATGAGAAAACAAATGAAATGGGATTTGGAAGTCCAAACATCATTATTATGCCGAATCAGAAATCTCATAATATGATCAATAAACTCAAATTTAGTAAGTTTCCTGACTCGGCTAATAAGAGAAAGATGGAGTTTCATGATGATCATAGAGGAAAAAAAGTTCAATTTCCCCTATGTAAATCATGTGGGAAGAGGCATCAAGGAGAATGTTTCAAAGGAACTGGAAGATGCATTGGGTGTGGAAAAGAATGACATAAAGCCCGTAAGTGCAATGGAAAAGGTTTAGTTAACACCATGGATGAGGATAATAGTATTGCTACGATATCAACAATGTTTAAATGTTTTAAATGTGTAATGTACGGGAATTATGTAAAACAATGCCCTAAGGGAAAGTCTCACGAAGAGAATCAGTATGGTCGTATGGGTAATATTTATGTTGATGACGATGAAGAGACTACAAATGATATGTGAGATGAATTAATTGTTGAAGCTCGGTCAATGGTTTAAGAAGGTAGTGGAATGATTACATGTTTATCAAGTGTAATGTTGTATAAGTAATCTCATGGTACTATGGAATAAAGAGACATCTAAGGATTGTTACACTGTTGTCTTTCCTTATGTTTTGAAAGTGTGTGATTAATGGTACCAGTTTTTTTGGAAAGTTGTGATATTCGTATAATGAAGGGATAAAGAGAAAATTAAATGTTTGATTGTATTCATGAGCTCATGATTGATATAAGGAGAAGGTTATATCATGGTTTGAGTATATAGAATTTTTGGATTTTGGTCTGTGGAAAGAGTTAACTTTTGAAAGCATTCATGTTTTCACTAAGGTTTAATGGGTATTCATTTTTCAAGAGAATACATGATTAAGGTATTCACATGATTGGAATGTGACCAACAAGATAATGGGGGATAAATGATGGTTGGTTGATGACATTTCATGTAATCATTTTCTTTATACTATGTTCCTGGACCGAAGTATTTTAGATAAAGATTAGAATGGATTATGTTGGACATAAGATAGTATTGTTTAAGGATAGAACATTTTTTGATATTATTAATGGGATGTTATAGTAATGTAGTTTTAGAAAAAGGGCAACCTGCAAGACGGGCAACAGCCCATCGCGTCAGACAAGGCTGTGGGAATCGAACCCACAACCAAAGTGCGACTGGACTTTATCGCTTTACTACTGGCCTACAGGAAGTCCATGTATAGTAGAAACTAGTTTTATTATATTAAGGAGTATGATATATGAAGTATAAGTCCATTTTAGGAACCATATATGGTTAATCTCACTATAGATCGACTTATATATATTTAATAACATTTTCTAACCTTTTTTTTGAGACAGATGGAATGACCCATCATTCTATCACATGATATGCTAACACTTCACGAATAAAAAAATCAACTTCATTTCTTTAAGAGATGAAGTGGAAATTGTTCAAGCCACAAACAACAGTTAGATTGCACCAAAATAAAGTAAGTATTTATTCTAATTCAAATTATTCAACTTTATGGAAATGATCTTGAAAACCAAAAATGGTGTCCTAGTGCCCTTATATCCGATGAATCAGATGGTGCCCTAGATCATCACAAATTTAGGGCTTTGTGATTGTTGGATTTTTCATAGCCATGTTCTCTACCACTCTCCATCAGAACATGATGGTTATATTTTTCTTCCATATCCATATTTTCACCTATGTTCTCCTACGTGAAAACCCAATGATGAGTTAATTTGGGTAACCGTTACATTTCATACTTTAGTTTTTAAATCCATGTTTTGGTATTCCTTTTTACGATGCGAGATTCTATTAAAGAAACATTCTAGTAGTAAACCATTTATAACCTCGATGAATTTCGAGGGCGAAATTCATTTTAAGGGGGGTAGAATGTAACACCCCGATATTTTTTGAAAAATATTCTTTTTAATTTCATTAATGTCTTGTGTTGTATGCTACACCAAAAGGAGCTTGCACAACACGCATCCCTAACTTGGCTTTCATTACACGCAATAAAGACTCTCCTCGATAGCATGTGTAGTACGCAATACTGAGTTTCACTAAACGAGATATTATTATAATATTATTATGAACTAGCCGTTATGAATAGTAATACCCACTTTTTGAAATTTTATAAATTTTATCTTTCAAAATGGACATCATTTTTGGATTCGGAATCTCGAAATTAGCTTAGGGTGAAATATTGTTACTTTTCGGATAACTTTCATATTCTGATGAATAGTGAAAATTACTAAATTTTAATTAAAAACAACTTTTTTAATCAAAATAATTAATAGTGACAAATTATTAATTTTAGTGGTTTTAAAGTATATTTAGAATATATTTTTACCATTTAATACAATGTTGGTCATTGGATGTAATTTCACATTTAAACGAGACATAAACAAGTGTCAATCTTTTAATAGTTATTATCTCTTAAAACCACGCTATTAGTTTTGAGGACGAGAATTAATTAATTAATGCAACGGATATGTTTTGAATTTGGTAAAATAGACATCATTTTTTAATTCATAATATCAAATATAGCTTAGGCCTAATTTTTGGTATTTTTCTGGAAACTTTAATTTTTTGATGAATAGTGAAACCACTAAGTGGTAGTTAAAAAACTAAATTTTTCATAAAACATTATTTTACCGCTTCTGTGATTGGAAATTCAAAAATCCGAGAGACTCGATTAATATCAAGGGCTAAAATGTGGTTCAATGAGATGAAAATATTTTTGGTGAATAGTAACTTTTTACTTTTATTTACCACGGTTAAAAGAAAATAGGATAATTAAGGGTAAAAATGATATTATTATTACCCTAACACATGAACTAATTCTATTGGATAAGTGTAATTCGACAAAAAACAACCTTAGGAATAAAATATGACCATTTAGACCCACCTGGATTAGATTAGGATATTTAATATTAATTTATTTAAAGTAGGGTTAAAATAGTTAAAATCAATGTTTAATAAGTAAATCATTTATAATATAGGTTTATACATAAGATAAATTCTACTATAAATATTTATTAGAAATATAAAACTATTTCCAATATTATGGTATTTTATTTATAATTTTTAGACATTAAATAATTTAATTTATTTATGTCAAAAAGAGGATGCTATAATTATCTTATTAACGAAATATTGACATAATTGATGTTATAAATACCCAAATAAATGTAATTTGAGACTTTTTATGAATTAAAATAATTTTATAGGTTAATATTACATGTTAGTATTGATTTAGTTAACTTTTTTCGAACTAATAATTCTGTTTTGATTTTCACAAAAATCAATTACCAAATAGTGTCAAAATTGACATAAAATAGTTTTTACAACAAATATTATATTATTAATTGTTATTTTATTCCTACAAATCTAAGGTTCGGCCAAATGAATTAGATAATGTTATATATATTAATAATAAACAACTTGGGTTTCTTTTGGCTTGTTATAGTAAGTTCATTAACCTTATAATATAATAAAACAAGAAGACACAGTAAAAGTAAAATTATTTAACTTAAGGTTAAATCTAAATGATAAGGTTAAAATAGAAACCTAAACTTGTCAAAAAACTATTGGATGAGAGGATTTAGACCCATACCTACTCTAAATTATAAATAAATTAATTTGGATCTATTAAAAACTGAATATGACTTTATAATAAAATAATATTTTTAGTTTTTCCAAAGGTGCCCCTCTCCTCCCTTATAAAAGGGTCCCTCCTCCCTCTCTTCCTCACACCACTTTGAGCCTTGAATCTCGGTCAACCCCTGACATATTATCTTCTCCACATACATAGAAACATCCTAGAGGTTATGGTATTCCTCAAAGACCAATTTTAGTGCCCTAAGAGGAGGTCTCAAAGAGGCGCTTCAAAGAAGAGGTAATGTCTGTTACCGATTCTTTCAACTTTATTTCTTCTTCCACTTCATCTTCATTATTTGTTTCATTATTAAGTAATAAAATCAGTATAAATCATATAATGATATGTTGTTATAAGTATGAAACAACTCTATTTCACCATCTATCCATCCTATGGAAAATGAAATCACCACCCGTGCGTACGTACGGAATATCGTCTCCACGCCGTGGTGAAATCTGTTTTTCCACCAACACCTTATATGGATGGGTATAATGGTGTAAAGAATAACACTATATGGTTATTATAACATCATACTGATTCTGATATATTATACCATCCACTCAAATTCTATTCAATAATTATGGGAACGATATCATCGCTCGTGCGTACGTACGGACTACCGTCTCCACGACGCGATGAGATTCATTCTCCATGTTAACCATACATGAATGATCATAAAGTTTATATAATGAATAATAATTAAATATATTAATGATACTGAATTTATGTATATATATATGTATTTCATCTATTTAGTTTCATTCAATTCAAGAATGAAACAAAAACAGCGTTCATGCGTACGTACGGCCTACCGTCTCCATGAACGGTGTATTTCATTCTTTTTATCGATCTATAATATATATATGTATATGATGAATATATATTATATATAAATCATGTTTCACATTCTGGAATTATGAAAATCAGGATATAAGTATTAATATCATTAACTACAAGTCAAAACACATACGATAAATGAAATGATTTTACCCAAAACGCTGCTTTAACATGAAATTTAAAAAAAACGGGTAATATAAAGTCATAAGTGAAACATATATGATATCATAACAATGAATATGATTCTGTAATAAGTCAATGGCATTATTTAAATCATTATACAGGAGGTTTGGATACGTATGAAGAATATCGTACCTAAGGTAAGGGATAACTATTCTAATCACGTTCTTATTCGAGATTGTTATTCGTAAGTATTTAATGGGGTTATTGTTTTCACCCATGCCCATGTTTTCTAAAAAAATCCACGTATTTTTAAAGACATTTTTACTCATTTTTGGAATTTACCACATGTTATTAATGGAATCTTACTTTTTTTACCAGACAGAGAACTTTTTGACTTTTCCGACAAAAGTACGAGAAGAATGTTATTTTTAACTTATAAGGCATGAACAGATTTTTACGGTTTCATAACGCCTCATTTTCATGAAGCTTACTCTACAGGATTTTATGAATATATTCATCAAAAAACTTTTCTTTTAAAATTGCATGGAATTTTGGGAAAAGAAAATTATTTTGAAGAAGAAAGGATATTTTCCTCAAGAATTCATTTGAAGTGTTTTATCAAAACCATTTTTCCATCTAAGATGACATTATTTTATATGTGTATTTTTCAAGTATAATGTCTCTATGATTTACATGGTTTAATTTTTATTTTTATGAAATGATATCCATTTATTTTATATGGATTATGTGATGATGGGATGACGTTTTTGAAACCCATTTCATTCGTTGTGTTATTATGAATGATGAATGTTTATTTTGTGGCACAAGTGAGAATGATTTCATTTTGAGATGGGTGGGACCTATATCTCCCTCCAATGCATTGGGTAAAGATTTATATCTCATGAGATAGACATGGCAGGAATGGAAATTTAAACTGGTTCAGTAATACAGGACTGGAACGAGGTGTAAACTCGATTCAGAAAGGGACTTTGTCCACTAAGATGGTCTTGGCAGGAATGCCTTGGCTACTATGGAAATCATATCATGTGCTTAATGGTTGCCACAATTACATGTTTTATTCCCATGCTATTTTATCATGATTGATATTCCCTTATGATATATGCCTTACGTACTTCCAAGATTCATGTCTTTGCTCAAGATTTTGATGTTTAGATTTTTTGTTCAAGTTTTTTGCATTCAAATGTTTATGGATTGTTTTATGTTATCTATGTTTACCCTTACTGGGAATTTTATCTCACCCCTTTTATGTTTTATTTTCCCTAGGATATAAAGAAAGGTTTTAGGCAAGAAAAAAAGGGGAAGATCTTTATTGGGAGATTTTAAAGATCTTTCACCACGATTAGAAGATTTTATTTCGAGTTTCCAAAGACACTAAACTATTACGATCCTTGTGTGTCTGTTTTTTTATGTATTAAGTATTCCACAAAAGTAATGTATTGTACATGTACGTCAAGATTTGGGTCTCTACAGCTATCATTTCCTTTATGTGGCAATTGAGAACTTTGTTATAGGGGTCTTCAAACCTAATAATTTTTTAACCGATGATCAATTCTTAAGAGAAAATATTTTCCATTCTTGACTGCTCAAACCATGATAAGGTTATATTAGAATTGTAACATTTTGAGGATGAAGATGAATAATCATGGACCTCATTAATAATATTATGAAGAAGGAAGAATTTATCTCTATCTGATGGTTTCAGTTTAAGAAAATATTCTTCACCAAATATTTTACCCAAACAATTCACATGAATATGGTGTGACTATTCATAAAGATGAAATAAAATAAGATTAAATCCATTGTAATTCATGAGGATAACTTCAAGATAATTGAAATTTATATATCTCATTTTTGTAATGACATTAGAAGTAATATAGTTCAATTATTTAGTGAATTAATTCATATTATTTGAATTTAATTAACCATAAGAGACATAAATAACAATGCATATATTTTTTTGATGTGAAATTAAGGTGTAAATGGAAATAAGAGACTCTCATATTTTTAATGGATTTAAATATATATATATTAAAATGATGTTTCATGGAAAATATATTGATAAATCACATGGAGGAAACAAAAAATCAACCCCATACATGTCAAAAATGTGTAAAAAATCACAATGAAAATGTCATGAAAGGGAACAAAAATTTTTTCAAATATAGTACAGATGGAAATTAAGCTTATAATTGTTTAATATGGATGAATTGGTAAGTTAATAAGATTGAGGATAATAAGGTAACAACTAATAATCCACTGATACATTAATTCTTAAAATGCATGAATTTTGGGAATTGTGAAAATAAATGACATAATACATGGGATAATGAGGAAAATAGGCCTTAATAGCTCCTAGACCAGGGGATCGAGTAAGATCCTATGCATTCAGTACTGTTGATGTAAACCATAAAAAATAATTGGTTAAAGGTACACTTATTCTATAATAAAAATTGGGAATGTACTATCTTATTCGGGTTCTTCATATTATTTCATATTAAGAAAATTTATAAGAATTTCTATTAATCACCTCAAACCTCAGATAAGGAATTATTAGTGAAAATACCTAGTGGTATTAATATACCCTTTTCCCAATGGTTTTCCAAACCATTGGATAATATGGACCCTTTCCCAATAGTTTTGGAAAACCGTTGGGAAAAGTGCCATCAAAGTACCCTTTCCCAATGGTTTTTGAAAAACCATTGGGGAAAGTGGCCTTAAAATACTCTTTTCTAATGGTTTGGGAAAAACGTTGGGTAAAGTGGCATTAGTATACCCTATCACAATGGTTTTCCCAAAACATTGAGAAAACTGGACCCTTTCCCAATGGTTTTCCCAAACCATTGGGAAAATTGGTGTCAAAGTACCGTTTCCCAATGGTTTTGGAAAAAACCATTGGGAAAGGGGACATATTCCAATGATTTTTGTAAACCATTGGTATATATGTGTTAATATAGGTTGGATTTCCAGTAGTGAATGAATATGATTTGGGGAATCATGTAATATTTTTAAACTATTCTGAAGTATTTGTATATATATAGGTTAGACAACCTAAAAGGTAAAAGACCAAGGATAACCAAGATTGAAACCTAGTGATTATTAATTTGGAGTATATATTCCATTTATGTGTTATATATTATAAGTTAATATATTTGCCTTTTATACATCAATAAATTAATTATTCTCATTATCATTTACTTATTCAAGTAATGGATAATGAAAATAGAAAATGAGTTACCAATGGGTGAGATAGAAAACATGAGAACTTTCCCAAGAATAAAACTAATAAAATATTGAATAGAATGAAAAATCTCAAGGAAATTCTCAATAAACTTTCTATATCTATTAATAATAATAGAAACCATATTGAATTATTAAATGTGCCAATGAAGAGAAAAAATTTCTATCAATCCCTTTATGTGAAAACTGCAACCTTACTTTTGGGGGTCTTTAAACCCACAAATTTTTTAATAGTGGATCAATTATATAGAGAGAGTATTTTATATTCTCTAGTGCTCAGACCATAATAAGGTTATATTATCTTTGAATCATTTAGAATATGAGGATGAATAATCATGGACCTCATTAATAATATGATGAAAATGGTAGAATTTGGATCTATGGGATGGTAGGAGTTCAAGAAAATATTCTTCACCAAATATTTTACCCAAAATATTCACATTAAAATGGTGTGATCCTTCCTAATGAGGAAATAAAAGGAGATTAAATCCATTGGAACTCATGAGGCTAACTACATGAGAATAGAAATTTATATATCTAGTTTTAGTACTAACATTAAAAGTAATGTAGATAAAATCTTTAATGAATTAATAAAAATTATTTGAAGTTAATTAACCATAAGGGACTTCAATTACTATGATTATATTTTATTGATGTGAATATAAGGTGGAAATGGAAACAAGATACTCTCATCATTTTCATGTATCTGAAGAAATGTAAACTAAAATGAATTTTCATGGAAAATATAATGAAAAACCAAATGGAGGAAACAAAAATCAACCACCTACATGTCAAAAATGTGGGAAGAAGAACCGTGATAATTTCATGAAAGGGACCAAAACATTATTCAAATGCAGTAATGATGTAAATGATTCTCATAATTTTTTAATATGGATGAATTGGTAAGTCAATAATACTAAGGATAAAGAGGTTCTAACTAATAAGACACCCATACTTCACTTCTTAAAATGAATGTAGTTTATAAATTATGAAAATAAATGACCTAATCCATGGGACAATGAGTAAAATAGGCCTCAATAGCCTCATAGACCAAGGGATTATGTAATATCCTATGTAGTCACTATTGTTGAAGTAAACCATGAAGAATAAGTTATTAATGGTACACTAATTATCTACATAAAAATTGGGAATGTATTATCTTATTCATGTTCTTAGTATTATTTCATATCAAGATAATTTTAAAAGCATGTTTTTAATCACCTAAAACATTAGATATGAAATTATTGGTTAAAAAACCTAACGATAAGATTATTGAAAAAAAAGTAAACAAATATTCTTCAATCAAGATTTGTTAGAAGATACTTCCAAAAGATCTAGTTATTCCCCCCTTAGCAGATTATAATGTGATATTTAGAAGGTATTGGATCTCCTTATATTGATATCATATCTATTTTTGGGATAAGAATATATTTTCTTATATCCCAGATATTCATGTACTAAAATATCAGAGTAAGAATGATTATGAACTGCCTTTGGAATTAATTTTAATAAAATGGTTCATGATATCCAATAATAAGGTACTAGCTCAAATGGATGGTTAAGAAATCAACATTAGAGGAAATAAAATTATATTTTAATTTTATTGATATATATTTAGAGTAAGTTCTTTATCTTCTGTTAAATTTGAGGCTGATATATCAATTGATCTCAGACCTGGTACTATGCCCATTTCAAAGAGTCCTTATACAATGTCCCTCATTGAGTTTGAATAATTAAAGTATAATTTTTAAGAGAATATTTAAAATATATTTTTATATCCAAATCCATCACCATGGGGTGAACTAGTTCTCTTTGTCAAGAATAAGGATGGATTAAAGTGACTTTTCATTGATTATCATAAACTTAACAAAACCTTGATCAATAAAAAGTATCTTATACAATGTATTAATGATTTATTTAGATAACTCAAAGAATATAAATATTTATCACATTTAGATATTTTTAATACCTTAATAATTTAGTTCATATTTTATTTTTAAATAAATCTATGTTCGATAACATACACCATACACAGTAATGATCATAGATGAACCACAATATACTATTATTTAAATAAGACCATTGTGACATAGTCATTGGTTTGATAGGTATGAATAGGAATAAGTGTATTATGATATATATATATATATACACTTAATAAAATGAATAATTAGTCATGCATTGATTATTAATTGGTTGGAAATGATGATAAAATATTATGAATATAAAAGATATATTTTTCCTAAAACCATATTTATCTACACAATGTATTTTGATCATAAGAGATTAAATTACATAATATTTATAAATGATTATAATGAAAAAATTATTTTTTATATATAATTTAGTGAAATAAAATTTAATTAATTATGGTTATTAGGCAATTATTGGTAATACAATAATTTTATGCTTCAAAAATATATTTTCATCAAAAATGGGTTTTATTGCATTTTATGAATGAATATTATAATTAGTTTCTTCCAATTATAATTTTTTTTGAAAAAATATATGTAATTTTTGAAATCATTATGTAATAATAGGATTATGATTAAATTTATATATTTTTCTGAAAAAATAGTTAATGGTGAAAAATGTCAATTTTTTTGCAAAAAAATAAAAATAGTTTTCCTTAAATAAATTAATTTAAAAGTAACATGATATTTATTCTTTTGTTTCAAAATAACATTAAATCCATTTTATTAATCATAATATAATTAATTATATATGACAAAACATTGTATTTGAATTTGGTTTTATATCATTTTTATTCTTAAAACAAACTTTTTAGAAATTATTTTCAATGTGTTTTGCGTAGGTATATTACAATTTTCATAAAAATCTAGGAATTTAATCTTAAAAATTTTAATTTTGTTTTATAATAATTAGGTTTAAATTTTCTAAAAAATTCAATTTCATTTTTAGTCATAATGAGTTATGACCATGGAAAAATTTTATCACCCTCCTAATGGGAAAAACATGTTAATTAAGGATAAAACTATGGAATGAAGTCTCAAAATAAACTCATAACATGCCTTTATTTTAGTGTATTAGATAAAATATACCATAATTATATAAATTAAAAAATATTTAATTTTCATGCCACTTTCCTTTGATTATGACCTTTATAGTATTTTAAGTAAAGAAAATTTACAATATGTCACCCTCTTTCATTTAATATATATAATATGTTCTCATAGGGATAAAATAAAGAAATAATTTTTTATTAATGGTAATTTTGAACTATAATAAATTAATTCATTATATTAAATTATTTATAATTTTTTATATAGTATTATTTTCTTGGACACTTACACAATGCTGATACAGCGCCTGCGCAAGCTGTAGAAAAATCAAATAAATGATCTTGAAAAAATTAAAAATAATATATTTTGGATGGGTTATGGATAAACACGAATTAAATGGATAAATAGAGTGTATAAGATACATTTAAATAGTTTAAATTCCAATTATATTGTTATATTGATTTCTTTAAAGTCAATATATTTTAACAGTCCTTAAAATTATATTAAATACTATTTATTGTTTAAAAATTATTTTTAAATCGTTATAAATTTTTTTTAAAATTATAAATTTACTCAAATTTATGAGAAACGATTAATACTATCCTTAATTATTAATTTATATTAAAATTATAATTTTTAAAATTACTTTCATCACCATTAAATATATAAAAAATAGTTACAGCTGTTACGGTTAAACATGGATAATAAGGGGTCAAAAAAGATAAGGATTAAAATGACACATAAACTTGTATAAAATTTATTGGTTGATTATATTTAGACTTTAACATTTTTATATTTTAATATAAGTTAGTTTTTATTCATTTAACATCAGTGATTCCCATATTATATATTAATATATTAATTATTTACTAGTTTACCACCCACCTGACTTATAAATGAGAACCTATTATCCACTCTTATTCACAATAAATTAACTACATAGATTAATATATATCTATATAAATACCTTCATATATTAATTCCTTATATCATTTTCCATTTTTACTTTCCTAAGACTGCCCAAAAAAGGAATAATGTGTAATCTGAAGGAGGATTCCCAATATGAGGCACAACACTTAATCGAGCTCCTTCATTTTATTTATCATTATAACACCTTACATTATATATTAAACATGATGATATAATATTATAAGTATAATAAATATAATTAAATAGTATTATGTTTATTTCACAACACTTATTCATCTTCTTTCCCATCATATGGGAATTCAAAACATCGCTTGAGCATACATTTGGACTACCACCGCCACCAAGTGATGTGTTTTGATTTTCACCACAAAATATCAAAAAATGATATAATTATATGTAAAATTAATATATATGAAATTTATGATATTATTATTATAATTTAAATATTATATATTAATAACCTTTATAACCTTTCATCAATTGTAAGATGATTACATCACTCAGGTATACGTGTGGACTACCGCCTCTACGAAGCGATGTGATTCATTTTTCATTTCCAATTTACATTGATGGTAAAAATGATATTTTTAAACAGTATATATGATATATATTATGTAATAATTATTTTTTGAGGTTAGTTATTATCTAACTTTATATCATTCTATCCAATGAAAATTAGAAACTTTATTCATGAGTATGTATGGACAACCATATCCCGAAGTGATGTATTTTATTTTTCATAAAAACAATATTTTAAATGTTATAAAGGATTATATAATTAATAAATATTATAATTATAAAATTATAAACATTATATATATAATTGAACCATAAACAACGTGCAAGGACTCAAATCGTCAAACTGAAACATACATGGGAAGCATACCATTTCCACCTGAAAGATAAATTTAATGAAGAATTTTTAATTAAACAGTGTAAGATGATATAAGTAAATAATATATGGTATTATAAGTATGGATATGGATATTTTTAAATATATATAATAAATTAGTTTTTATTTTATAAGAGGATAAGAGCACATAAATATTTTAATGACATTTCATTTCATAATTATTTATTTTTAGACTTCCTTTGGGAAAATTAGATATTTCTAATATATTAATCGCCTTATATTTTCTTATTTTTTGGTTATGTTTTGATTTTATATGGTTATTTTACATTTATTCTATTTTTTAATTAAGAATCAACAAGTGAGTTATATACAAGGAATATTATTTCAGAAAGATTCATGTTTTAATGTTTTCTAACCAACTCTTTTTTCTTCCATGTTAAGGTTATTTTAAATATTTTAAAGAATATAATTCAGTAAAATACAATGATTATTTGATGTCATTTTCAACAATATAGGAATTTAATTAAAAAAAATTAAAAGGATTCATCTTCTATTTTCCAAATGGGGTATTTTTGAACTTTTTTATCAAATTTGTGAAGTGAATCTTTGTTTTAACATTTACCGCAAGAATAAAATTTACCTTCATCATAACCATTATTTACTTTGAATATATCATTATAAGTTTTCATGATTATTTTTAAAGATAATATTTTTATTAATAATTTATAAAAATTTTTTTATAATTTTTTCAATAGAAAAACATATTATTTTATAAAATGAATGAAAAGAATTATGAAAGTTATTTATAATATCATTGTTACACAACGTTACAAGGTAGTTATTTTTAATTTTAATATTTTATTTAATTTAATATTTTTGAATGGTTTTTTGTTTCTATAAAAACCTTCATTTATGATCAATTTATAGTCTTCTTTCACCATTTACTTATTTTTTGTTTCTTGTCCATTGTGTTTCCCATAATCACTTCCCATATAAGTATCCATTATTGAATTTTACATTATTTAATCCACTCCATAATTATTCTAAGTATCATGGATTTATATAGTATGATTTCCCATAATTTTATATTTTATCAACCATATACCAATTTCTATATATGACATTTATTAAAAGAATAATATTACATAAGTTGTATTATTTTCTGTGGAAATATTGATATTCTATATTCTTGATTCTATAAGGATAATTATTTATTATATTATGTTTAGTACAAACCAAGGGAAATATATTTTAAAAAATTATTGATTACATGAGCATTATAATCCATTAAAATATTTAAGAATTTTTACCTTTATAAGGATTTTTATTCCATTGATCAATATTCATAATTATTTTAAGAAAAAAAAATAGTGTATTTATATTTAGAGATAATTCCAAGAAAATATATGAGAATAAACTCCCATGGTAAATTTAGGGATATTCCATATTGATAATGACTATAAAACATGTGTTTGAGCTGAGAATATCATAAAAATATTAAGGAAAATGACTCATGTTGTTATTAATATACATTACCATATAGATAAACCAAATAGGGGTGAATATGGATTGAATTGTCTTATGATTATGCCAAACGAAATATCTTGTTTTCTGATTTTTTTTCAAACCTACCAGAATTCCTAACAATACAAAAAAAGTGGAGTTTAATGAATGTTTAGGTGTTAAAGGACATTAAAGGTAAATGATTCAATAAAAAATTTGTAATAAACATGGAATAAAGTACATGGTTAAATAATTAAATGGTAAGATAGTTTGATATAATTTTAGAGAATAAATAACTAAATATCATAATTTCAAAGCTAGGAAAGAATATATTAATGTAAAGTGATTTAACTTCAATGACATGAGTCAAAATGAAAACAAATTCCCCAAACATAGAGAATTATCCAAATAATTTTATTATGGTTTTTATGGATGATATTTGGAAATAATTTATATATTATGAATATAATAAAATAAATTGGGAATCATTAATTAAAATTTAAAGGATAAGGTATTACATGATAAATTTAGTAAGTGTGAATATTAATTTTTGGATGTTTCTTTTATAGAAAATATTTTCTCCATGGTTGGAGTATCTACTCATCTTTTTGAGGAAACAAAAAATCCAAGAATATCCCCAATGGATTAATTTAACTTTTAAAGATTTGAATTCAGGGTAATTGTGAAAATTTAGATAAAATATGATTGTGATATAGTAGTATGGTAATTTGGTATGAGGATTAAGAGAAAAATATAAGGATTATTCTAATAATATTTAGTTGTATGTTAAATTTATAAAATGAGAATTTTTGAAACATATGTTCGATGATACCAATCACCCTAAAAGGTTATTATTATTAAAATGTGAAATTTTTTATATATTTATTTAATAATTCATTGATGAACTTTAAGGGTGTTATGTGATATGATATGGTGATACATGGTAATTTTAATGATTTTTTTGTACGTTATTCTGGAAAAATTATATTTTGAAAAATATATCTCGGTATGTGTGTGTGATAAAGGTTATATGGATAAAAATAATATATTGTTTTGTAAGAATAAGTGATATTTTTTTTGATTTTTGGGTTCTAGTTTAATCAAGATTATTTTAGGGGGATTGAATTTATATTTGGATACAATTAATATTTTGGAGATTCATTTTTATGAAGGTTTATTAATATTTTCTACTATTTTAGCTTGTTCTAACCACTTTTGTTTTATATAGGATGAATAATGTTTCACTATTTATGGATCTTATAACTGATTAAAATTTAATTTTAGTTCTTTAGAAATAAAAACTTCATGCTGATCATGATGATTCATATCAAAATATTTAAATAATAATTATTGAATGTGAAAAAAATGGTAAGTAAATTTTATCATGTTTTTTATCCCAATGGTAAAAAAATGTATCAAACCCCTTCAAACTAAAGATAAATCTATTAATTATTATTTTTAAAGTAACTCTCATCTACCAATGTTTGTGTTTAGAAACTCATTTGAAAGTATTAGTATTATAGAGATGAAAGCATAATAAATTTATAATTCATAACTAATAAATTAATATTCATGATAAAATATATATCTAATTTTATTACTCATTACTATAGAATACGAAAATAAAAAATGCAAGGAATCAATTTGTGTAACAAGTTGAGAATAAAATACCTTTAGATTTTAGTTTATATTTTTATTTGTAATAATATGATATTAGATATCATACACCACGCACAAAAATTATCATAAATGAACAATAATATATATATAAGTGTGTGGGTGTATTAGGTGATTAAAAAATCATATTTTTGAAAAATAGTTATTTATTTTCAATAAATAATGTAATTTAAAAGTACCATGCAATTTTGGTTATTTTTTTAAAGTTACATAACATAAATTTTATTAAAAATAATCTAATTAATTTCACAGTAATCAGCCTTATATTTGATTTTGGTTTAAGTTCATTTTTATGCATAAAACAAATTTTTATCGAAACTATTTTTGATACATTTTTAAAAAATATATTAAAAATAATTTCTTTCAATTATATGAAATGAATCTTGATAAATGGATTCCATATTTAGGATCTCAATTTTCAAATTGGATAAATAGTTCAATTTCATATTTATCATAATGAATAGTAACCAGGGTAAAAGTTTATCATCAAGGTAAATGTTAATTATGTTTAAACACCTAGGTTAAGATTCCAAAATCAACCAAAAATTACTATATTATATTTAATGATATTTTTCCAACCATATACTTATTAAATTCTAAAATATTTCAATTTGGTGTCACTTTACTTTTATTATTAATTTTATATTATTTTATGTTTAGAAGAATTACAAAATTCCATCCTCTTTATATTAATATCTCAAATATTTTATCAAAGGGATGGAAAGATCATTTGAATGGTTATGAAGGGTTATTTTGAATATAAGTAAATTATTTTTTATATTAATTTATTTTTAATTTTTATACATAGTATATTATCCTTGAATTTTTATGCAATTCCAATGTAACGCTTTTGAAAACAATAGAAAAATCAAATAAATGATTTTAAAAAAAATTAAAAGTAAAATATTTTTTATGAATTATGTTTACCCTAAAAAAATTTGGACCATTATAGTGTATTAATTATGGTGAACTAGTTTATATTAGAATTTTATAGTTACCTTGATTCTTTTAAAGATAATATATGTGACAAGTCTAAAAAATGACCATAAATTGTATTTAATATTTTATAATTATTTATAAATCATTATAAAATTATAAATATACTATATTGACTCACTTTTATGGTAAATATTAAATAATATAATTCATGTCTCATTTATATTTTATTTTAATTTTTTAAAATTACTTCTATGACTCTTAAAGGGTGAAATAGTTGCTACAACGGTTAAGTTTAATCATTGTTAATGAGGGATTTAAACCAAAAGATGATTTTTAAAATGACACCTATATTTTAAAAAAAAAATCTTGATTATATTTCAACCTTATAATCCTTATATTCTATTTTAGGTCAATTTTTCTACATTCTATAATAGTTAAAAACATATTATAGAATAATATTTAAAGTATTAACAAGTTTGGAACCCACCACACTTATAAAAGGTAACCTCATATACACTATTATTCAAAAAAATGAGCCACTTTTCTCAAAAAGGAAATATAAAAAATAAATTCATATATTCATTTTCCAAATATTTTATCTTCTTTTCTTTCTCTAATACAATCTTAAAGAAGGATTAAGGTGTAAGAAAAATGGGGATTCCAAATAAGAGATATAAATTGAAATTGAGTTTATTCATTTTATTACTTAATCTACCACTATAAATTATATACTAAAAATGATGATATAATAAAATTAGTATCTTATGTATATGAAAATTTGATTATGTTGAGTCCAATACACTTATTCATCTTATTTTTTATCCTATATGAAATGAAATTATCACTTGTGTATATGTGTGGACTAATACTTCCATGAATTTATGCGTTTAATTCCACATAACTACATTGCATGGATGGATGAAATCATTAATTAAATTAATATATATGATATTTTTGAAATTATTATGATTATATGAAGATGATATATTACTTACCTTTATAACCTTCCTTATTTTAAAGGATTATAACATCGCTCATGCATACGTGTGGACTACCACCTTCATAACGCAATGCGATTCAGTTTTCATTTCCCACTCACATGGATGGTAATAAAGATATATTTAATGAATATATAATATGTACATGATATAATAATGATTATTTTATATTGATACATTATTTAAATTTATCTCAATCTATCCATCAAAAATTTGAACTGTCATTCATGCGTAATATAGACTACCATCTCCGTGAAGCGATATAGTTCATTTTTCATCACCACCATATTGAGTTTGTTATAAAAGTATATATAATTAATAAATCTGATAATTATTACATTATTAAGAATATATAGACAATGCCCTGATCCTTCAAACCAAAACATGCATGTGAAACAAACCAGTTTTCAACCAAAAGATAATTTTAATGAAGAATTATTAATTAATGTGTGATGAGATTATATAAGTGAATCATATATGGTATGATAAGTATGAATATAGTTTTTATATAAATTAATAATAAATATTATTCTAGTATATTGTTGGAAAATTGTGCATATGAATCATATTGTACTTGAGGAAAGAGAATTCTATTATAATCTAAATTTATTTTGGGGTTGTTTATATTCATACTTACTTTGGGAAAATGAAATTATCCCAATATATTAAAACCCACATATTTTCTTAAACTATATTTATGTTTATTTTTCACATGTTTATTTTTCACTTCTTATCTTTTTTAATCAATAAGTGAGTTACATGTAAGGAACTTTCTTTCGAAAAAAATCATGTTATAATGTTTTCCTCCAAGCTATTTTTATTCGATGTCAAGGTTATTTTAAATGTTTTCAAGAATATTATTCATTAAAATACAATTATTTTTTGAATTCATTTTTATCAATATTTTATTTTCTCTATAAAACTTTAAAATTAATCTATGTATCATTTTCCAAATAGTTTACTTTTGCATTTTTTTATTAGAGGTGTGAAAGAGATATTTTTTAGCATTTTCCACATGGATGGATTTATATGCCTTCATAAACATTATTTAATTTAAAGAATAATTTAAAATTTTTCATAGTTATTTTCAAATAAAACCCTTTTAATAATATTTTTTAACTTTTTTATTTAAAATGTTATCAAAATAAAAGAGTATTATTTTCTTAAAGGAAAGAAAATAATGTTGAAAGTTATTCATTATTCATTCTCAAAATGGTTGAAATGATGATATTTTTAATGTTTTTCTTCCATTTTCATAAATATATATGAATATATTGGTTTAATATGAAAAACATTGTTTTTATATATTTATGGTCTTCTTTTATCCATTTAGATTTCTGTTTTGGGGTTGTTTACTTTTTCGTTATCACATCCCTTTTCACTCTTCATCAATTAATTTGACATTATATTCTTCTATATGTACATATATTAAGTATAATGGATTTATATGATATAAGTTACAGTATAATTATATTATCTTAACCATATACCATTTGTAATTATGTATTAGTTGATGGAAATTTATTAATAATTCTATTTTATTTACTAGAGAAATGTTAAGATTACATATTCCTGATTCAATATAGATAATTGTTCGTTTATAAGGAATTTTGAGAATGATAAGTAATGACAATTCAATATATGAGGAATTACTAGGATATATAATCAATATCTGGGGAATTATTAGATATATCCCTTTGATTCATTAAAAATATCGTGAGACAAAACTGGTGGACACATTAGTTGGGTAATTTGTGTATACCTACACATAAAACAAAAAGTGTTTGAGGCAAGGCTATGAGGATAAGATCAGTGAAATATTGGATTCGGCTTTGATTTTAAGATCACAAATATATGCATTTATGCATTTACTATATTGAGAATTTATTTTTCACTATTCATGTGATTTATATGTTGAATTATCCATGGATTTACTTTGAACATATGTTTTTAAATGATTGGATTTTGTTTTGTTTATCCATTGTACCATATTAATTATGTATTATTTACCCATGATATCTTCTACTATTTGTAACCCTTAATGATCATATGAGATCACCATTTAATTTTTTTCCCTTTCTGAGGATCTAAATGAAAAATCATTGAATAATTTTCAAGGATCCAAGAAATTTTTTCATGTTATATTTATAATTTTCAATGTAACATGAAATCCATAAATGTATATAGTTTAAAAAGAGTTATAAATTGATCAATAGTTTATAGTGATATCCATTTTATCTTATACTAAGATAATAAGAAAAAATTGGTTCAGGGTTAATAGATTCAATGCTACCACAATATTGGATTCAGACATCTTCAACTAATGGTAAACAAGATATTCCCAGGACATATTTCTGTACATGATATGAACATTATGAATTTATTACTATGCCTTTTGAACTAAAAAATATGCCTACTAGATTTATATATTTGATTAATATAATATTTAGATATTACCATAGAATGTTCTTGGTAGTATTTATTGATTATATTCTCATATATTATAAGAGAAAGGTGAACATGAATTAAATATTATGAAAATTATTAATGACCTAATGAAATGAAAAATTATATTCCATTTTTTTCAAGTCTGAATTTTAGATGAAAAAGTATCCTTATTGGATCATGTGATCACACACAGGTGTATATTAGTCAATACTTTAAGGAAATATATAATTGAAGATTGCCCTGACCAACCATTATGATAGGGGTCCATAGTTTTCGTAGTTTAACCAAATAATATCAATGATTCATGATAAATTTGTTATGATTTTAAAATCCACTAATTAAGTAACATGGATGTGGTTATGTTCCTATGAAAAATATAATTTGAAGAAAGATTCAAGTATATTTATAACACATTGGTCATGACACCTGTACTCACATTACCCTATAGCGTAGAAGTGTTTTTCATATAAAATTATGCTTTGAAGAAAGAATTGGTAAGATTCATAATGAATAATTACTTTCAATTACTTATATATCATGATAATTGATGAACCATGAGAAACATTATCCATCGTATGATTTGGTGTTAGAATTAGTTATCTTTTAATTAAATATTTTGTAGCATTGCCCCTATGGTGAAAATTTTCATATATATATATAATGATCATAAAATTTTACTGTATATATTCATATTTAGGGAGTTGAATGTGTTCTAATTTAGATATTAATAGTTAATCAAAGACTATGATTTCTCAATACATTACCATCCTGGTGACATAAACAAGGTGGAATATGCCCTCAGTAGAATGGATCTTGATACCCTATCCATAATGAGGATTTAAAGGGACCCAATATTGCATGATATTAAATATATAGATATGTAAAGGATATGGTAGTGGATGAAATCCAACCATTCCCAAATGATTACACATCTATCAATCTATTTGAAGACCACAGAGGTTCAAAAAGATGACATGGAGTTACAAAATAAGGAAAGATGTACTCTTGAGTTCAACTCTAAAAATAATGGAGTCTTAATATTTGAGAAAAAAATATGTGTTATTTCAAAATAATAAAAAATTAATTAATTACTAAATGATTCACATAGCCTATAATTCTCTATTTTTCTTAAAAGCACATATATGTAAAGGGTTCTTAAAAATAATTTCTATTGGTGTAATATGAAATAGGTAATTGTATAATATATATCTCGATTCTGGTATTCTAGAATTTTTAGGATGAATGGAATATGTCTAACTAGATGATGTAGTCATTACCCCTACATGTATGGAAATGGGTGAACATCACCATAGATTTTATTGAAGGAATCCATGAAACATTTAAGGTCCAATCTAATTGATTAACCTATAAATTCAGTATGTTTTATTTATATTATATAATGTTTCTCATTTGACCAAATTTCCAAGATATAAATAGGTGAAGTGGTAAGGCTATATAGTGTAACACTTTCCAATGAATTAGATTGGGAACCAAGGTTTACCCCAAAAAATTTTGGAAAATTATTCATTGAGATTTTGATATAGAGATATTCTTCAATACTGGTTAATCATACTTGGAATGATGGAAAATTTTAAAGAATCATCTAATCTCTGAATGATATAGTGGGATAAAACCCTTCCCTAAGTAGAGTTATCATAAAACAATAGTTCTTATTCTGGTATTCAAATTGAAGAAAATGAGGCTCTGTATATGAAACTTCTTAGAACAATATCATGCCACAAAAATGTTTGGGAACATAATTTGATGGGATTAGACCTTGCTAATGAGATGGAGGAGAATATTCACAATATTTAGTGGTACATTAAACTTATATAAATTCAACAGATTATCTATACTGATAATGCTTGACTGTATTGAGATTTTAAAGTTAGAGATAAGGTATTTCTAGGAATATCACCATGGAAGAATGTTATGATATTTTTTTAAAAAATGAATAAGTTAATCCATATATAAAATTTTTCTTTTTAAAACCTATATCATGTAGGGATGGTATATTATTATCTTTTACTTCCTCTAAATCTCTCCCAATTACATGATGTGCTCCATGTATCAATTTGTAGTAAGTACATACCTGATCATTTGCATATATAGAACTCACAGGTCATAAAACCATAACATGGTCTCTCATATGAGGAATAACTGATGGAGAACATGGATCATAGAGATAAATAACCATGAAATAATATTCATCATATGGTTAATGTTTTATGGAGGAATCATATTTTTGAAGAAGCTACATGCGAACCTGAGGATGTAATGAGGGAAAATCACCTTTACTTGTTTCCATTAGAGTAATAAAATTTCTATAAAAAATATTTTATAGGATGTATATTATAACATATGAAAGGTTTAATATTTATTTACCCCTATTAAATATTTCATTGAGTAACTTATTTCACACAAAATGAAGATCCCAAATAAACTGCAATACATTTTTAGATAAAATTATAAGTAGTAAATATAACTGTTATAATATTGCTAATGAAATCACAAGAATTAATAGTGGAAACCAAATTATGAAATCAATATAGAAATAAAAAGGTAATTTTTAATACCAAATAATCGATAAAATTCAATTAGTATAGCTAAATAACCAATAAGATCAATTTATGATTAAAAATGTATTTTCAAAAAAAAGATTCTTTTTGTGCGCAATAAATTATTTTTTATTTTTAGTTTAATAAAATAATTATATTTTGGTTAAATGATGATAAAATAAATTATTTATATGAATAATATACTAAACCTAATTTATTTATTAATTTTTAAGATATAAGAATGTGAATAGTTAATTTTTAAAAATTTATTTTCCTATAAAAATGTTGTTTCAGTATATTTTATGTCTTCATTAAAAAGAAAAACTCTAAAATTTTAAATCATGAATTTGAAAAAATGAACACAAGTTTTGGACATAACATGAATATTACACAAAAAGTTTTATTTATTAGTTTATTTAATGTTATTCGGTATGATATTGTGGTTTTGAGAGTTTCAATGAAATTCAAAATGATTTTGTTTTTATTTTTAAATGTTTTAAAGGGGTGTGAAGTTAGTAAATATGATTACCCAAACTGTAAGGAAACCATGATACTGGTTATTTATTAGGATTGTTATATTTGAAACAATTATAACATGACTTTTTAAACTGTTTGATATCTTAGGAGTAAATGCTAAATTTGTTTAGAGTTCCAAATGTCAGATGCATTATTTCTATATGGTTTATTAAACCATTCATGTAAATTGTGCATTAAACATAGTTTTTTAAATTTCTTTTATATTTTTAGTTTTTCCCATTTTATAGCTACCTAATTTTTCTCCCCTCCTTAAAAAACTCACATCTCACTCCCAAAACCTCTCTTCTCTGTGTCTCTCCCTCTCCCTATCATGACCACCATCGTTGTGAGATCGGTTCCCCTACGGTGGCCTCTCTCTCATGGGCCCTATGACTGATCCCTTTTTCTCCTGCCTCCCCATTTCTCATTAACAACACCCCTTTCTAATTTACCCTTCTTGTGTTTCATATCTTCCCTCTCAAAACCTTCTTCCCAACAAATTTTTGGTAAGATTCCATGGGGATTGAGGGTTAGTACTCCTATGTATAGCCTCTAAATACTCCTCCTTTCTCTTTTCTTGAAAATTTTCATTTCCCAGCACCATAATTTAATTTTTTTTAAACCTTGGAATAATGGTACTGAATAGTTATCTGGGTTTTTTTTATTCTAGGGTTTGTGTAAAACTCATTTCCCCAAATTTGGTTTCCTCCATTGAAGGAGGCATGTTCTGGCTCATACACCATTTATTTTCAGGTTAGTGCCCCTTATTTTAGGGATTTAATATTTTGAACTCTATGTTTCTTGTGTTTTAATTTCACATTTTTTATAAACTCATGTTTTTTAATATATAATTTTTTAAATAAAATCACAATTTACATGACTTTCATTCCAATTTGAAGGCTTTTCCTCCAACTTCTCTTTTCTAATTTTGAAGAAATCATGAAAGGGCCTTGCAAATGTCTCATATTATTTTCTAAAAATTATATTAGAAATTCAAAGTGAGATTCATTTATGTCATTTTATTAAAAATAGTATTTAATTATTTAAAATACAAGTATCATTTTATTATTTCAAAGTTATTTTTCAATTAAATGTGTGAAGTTGCAAATGTTTTTACAACATACTGTATAGTTATACCCATATACCTTGGTATATATATATAAATTTGTTGGTATAAATTAATATGTGAAATTATGATTTTTTTAATGTAATACATACACAAAAACATATATTTGATATGTTTATAAAATTTTAATGGTGAAAGTGGATCCTTATAGATTTAAATGTGAAACTCATGGTTGGTTTTTAAATTGGTATTTTATTTTATTTTTAAAATTAAATTCTAAGTCCCATTTAGAACCTTGGAGACATGACTTGAAGATTTAATATGATTTTGAATTGGTATTTTAAATATATATGTTCTTATTAAATAATGATTAATTATTTCAAAATTGACGGCCCGAATATTAGCTTTAATTTGTTTTATCAAAAGTGAACTCCTCCATGGAACCCCTCTAGTTTTGGAAAGATCTTTGAATTAATAGTGTTATGAGGTGGGATTCAAATGTGTGATGGTTAATATTGATTCATGTTTGAGATTTTATATATTTTTTTGCTTCCTCGCCCACATTTTACTATTATCATGGGATCATAGGTGTCTTTGTGGGATTAGAGAGATGGATGCATCTCAGACATGATTAGACGGACTAGATCCCTATGGTAGGGAAATTCCCTGTGGGATGTGCCACCAATGAGGTTAATTTAGAAATTATGGGTTGGATGTAGACTATGGATCCCATTTATTAGCTATGAGACGGAATCAAACCAAGCATGCCTACTGTCTCCTCACTTAATTATTATGATATTTTCGTGATTGATGTTTAAGATCTTCCCATGATTACGTACCATATACATTCTTATACGTGATGGTGTGTGTTTTTATTTATCATAATATAATTTTTATACAATGTTTTCCATCTTAGAAAACAGTTGCCTTAATTTTTATTTAAAATAATGTTTTAAAGTAATGTTTAAATTGTTAGTTTTAAATTTATAATTTTTATTAATAGGGTTTTTAGCTCATGATAATTTTCTTAGAATTGTTTTTATTTAAATAATGTAAAACAAAAAGTTCATAAAGATTACTGATGTGGGATTTTCCATGAATAAATAAAAACATATTTTGATTATTTTATTTAAAACTAAAATAATATGGTTCCTCTAATTATTGTATGCTACATGGGTAGTGGTCAGCTAAAATTCCTACTGGTCGTTTTTCTAACACCAATATCCTTATCATTTTTTATTTACAGGCTCCTTTCCAACCCTTGGACACAATTGAGAGCATTCATTTATATATGGTTAGTCATTATGTTACTACATTCAGATATCAATTTCTTTTACTCATTTTTTTGGACCTATTTTTTCTATAATTCATGTAAATTTCCCCTTTAAATGATTTACTTTGACAAATTAGGCTTTTACGTCTTTCTACGGTTGTAGGTATAGTAATAGTGTGGTGGCCAAGAATGGGCATTGGAAGGATTTTTGTATGAGAGGAAGACCAGGGTGTGTGGTAATTTTTATTTTATTCATTATAATTATGGAATTAACATTTTTTGTTAGTTTTTGTTTCCTATATTTTTCTTTTGGTAGGGATGTCCAATGTACAGACGCATCATACTGATTTTTTTTTAAAAATTACACTAGTGATTTTATTAACTATTTATTATGGAAAATTATTCAAAAGTGGTGATTGCTTGATTCCCATGAACTTTTTCTAGCCTAGGGGTATTAGTAATTCCCTTTTATCTTTATCCCGAGATGGTTCAAGCATCCAAAATAGGTACAGATCAGGATGGTCTGTGAAAAAATTTTATTATAGTAATCAAATTATGTTCTCTATAAGAACATTGGATCTCTTATGAGTAGAACTTGAGATATTTTGGATCAAGTTTAGATTTGTTTTCTGATCTTAAGAGGTAAGTCATGAATATTTTCTTGATCACACCTACTACAAAAATTCTTGAGTCACTATGTACAGTTGGGATTTGAATTTTGAGTCTGAAATTTTATTTGATTATATTTTCGCTTATTGATCATCATCAACATTATTAAATTTCTTTGAGAGAAGTTTTTTATTTTTTGATTAAAATAAAATATGGTATAGAGGTATAACATTGGTTCTCATAGAATGATAAATCATATAGTGACCAAAAACTCAATCTTGATACATCTTGAGAATTTTTTTTAGTCCCTCAATCTATGTTGTTTGGTCTAGAATGGTTTCACATCCTGTTTGGTTTGGATATTTTGGATTATCTAAATGTATTTACAATTAATTGGATATGAATCAAGTGGGACATGTGATATGTTTACATGTGGTTTGGATTTTGGTGTGCCTTTACTTCTGTGTGTGTTTTAAATTTTTTAGAGATGAAAAAGGGTATTTTATGAAATATTGGTTTTTAAAATATTTTTGGATAATTATTAAAAAAGGGCACTTGATAATAAATTTTGGAAAATAGTAAAAATTAAAATGTGTGTTTGAGAAAAATGTTTTGAAAAATCTAGATTTGATTTGAAAACATTGAAAGTATTATTTTAAAAATAAATTAATAAAATATATTGAATGGTTAATGATTTATAATTGCTTAAAAATGGTGGATTTTAAAAGTGGGGTTTCTTTTCCTTTATTGGATTGTTAAATTAATGTCTTTAAGGAATAAAAATAGTTGATTTGAAATTATTTTTGAATGTGGAAGTTAAGTATCTGTTTTAAAAATGAGTGTTTGAAATTTTTGAAATGACTATTTCTGAAAATATTCCATTTTAAAATGGTTTTTCTGGAATATAAAGGAAATGGGGGCCCTATGATGTATGGTGTTTTATTGGTTTTATTTGTTTAGATTGTCACACCCGATTTTTCATATATTTGTTTCGATCTGGTCCATTGGAATTACCGATCCTTTTTATGGGTATTTGGTGAGATGAATGTTTAATTTTTATGTTTAATATATGTCTAATCACCCTAATTTGGGTTCCCCATTTCCTATTTAGGTGTTTTTGAAGAAAGGGTGGTTACTTCATGATTTGGGCCAATATTGAGCCCATTTCCAGTTTTAAAAGCCGAATTTGTTTCTCTTATAAATACTTTGTTTTCAATCATTTTTCATCTATTCCACTTCCCACTTGTCCTATACTAACATATGAAAACCACCAGATCCTCATGGACCCCATAATATTTCATGATCATGGTGAATTTTGGTTACTTATTTTGGTATTGGGCCTGCCCATGGGCCCATGTCTAGTTTTAAAAACATTATTTGTTTATTTGTTTATATTTTTTATTTTTTAATACTTTTTGGTGATTCCACCTCCCAATAGAATCCAAAATACATATCCTCACCCCCATTATCTATTTTACCACTTTGGAGCTCACTGGGATATCATATGTAGTAGAACGTTCTCTGGTTTCCTCAAATCATCCAGAATTGAGAAGGTAAATTCTTTCATCCATAAATCATTCCATTCGTACTCTTTTTCTGACAAATATTATTTAACTTATTCTTCCAGAACATATGAGACTCTATAAGACGTTTAAATCCAATCATTTCTCTCTAGTGTTGTAGATCTAATGGAATACGAAGAGTTTTCTAGATGGAAAGGTGAGATTCCTTCTCCTTTCTTTTTCTTCTTCCTCCTACTTTCATTATTTCATGGTTTTATATTGTCACATATTCATGATATACCTAGGTTTATGTTATACCATGATTGTTGATGGGGTTTTTTTTCTTTTAGGTCTGGTATTTATATTTTAATGGTTTATAAACCCGCATCGGGTGATTTCAGGTGTGCGTTTCCATTATTCTAAGGATTTGTGGTAGGATATCCCTTGCACATGCCTTTATCATTCAAGTTTCATAATTTTAATATTTTCCCCAAATAATATATATATTTTTATTATTTTTTTCAAGCCTTTGGTTAATTTTCTTGGTGTTCAAAGTGGTTGTTTAATCCTTGTTTTTTGAAAGGTAGTGTTGTTTTGTCATGAAAGTTCTCAACAAGTGTTTGTTTAAATGTTCCATTATCATTTTCATATGTTTTTGTGAGGATTATAATCTGGTTTATGGTATTTTTAAAATTTTATAGTAGCTTGAATAAAATTTAGCATTCAATTGGGTTTTTATTCCTTTTCACGTACTTAAAATAAATTATTTTGTCTAAAAAGGGCATGTCAAGTGTTCGGTAAATTTCCCGGTTGGATTTTATGTGTGATGTGTGATTTAAAAGTTATTTATTTGGATTTATAGATGAATTTAAAGAATTATAAATGGTTTTTTGGGTCCTTATATTTCTTTCTTATCTGTATTTGGTTTTACAAATAAATAGGTTTTGGTTTAAAACATGTTTTGGCACTGGTTGTCGGAAAATGGCATGTTTCACAACCTTATAAAAAGGGTTGTGTTTTGAATATGTAACATGAGGGTTTTAAGGGATTTATAAATGTGTTTTTATACATTAAATTTTGTTTATACACCTCCTTAATAAATGTGAAATTCATACCCTAGTCGAATGTTAGTTTTGATAAAGCCTTAAAGTCCTATTTGGATTTTTTTTTTGTAAAAATGGTTTCTATTTGTATTTCTTGTTCTATCACTGGGGCCATTTTTTGGTCCATGAAATTGGTTTATTAATTGGTTTTGGGGCTTCCAAATATGGGTTTTTATTTTATTAATTGTTTTATGGTATTAAAAGAGTATTTTTGAATGAGTTTTAGGTGCAAAGCTTCAATGCACTCCTTGAAATTGTTTTACGTAAATTTTCAGTAGTTTATTGATTCGTGAAAAAAAATTGAAGAAATTTTGTTGGATGCTTTTGTTTTTATAGTTTGTTAATGAAATTTGGATTCGAAATGTGTATTTGATAATATGTGTAACTTTAATGAGCACTAAACGGAATCCCAGGTATCTAGGTGGGCAGACGTGTACTAGTATGCTAATGATTCCATGGGGTTTGGCCCTTGTTTCATGTAGCAAGTTTGATGATGACAACACTAACTGAACTATGATGATGATGATGTTGGGGTACCACTAGGTTATGGTAATTATCCCTACTAGTGGCTCGTGTGCATGAGAATGGATATTTATTATGGTTACTTTCACCGAGATACGAGGTACCTGGGGCTCAAAACTAACTAGTGCCTAGGGGTGTTCCTGTGAGTTGAGCTCATTGGATATTTTGTACTCACTATTGGCATACGGTGTGTTTGGTTGGTAAATTCACTAGTTTGTGTTATTTATTTAAATGTGTACAATCTTTAATTCATCCCTCTTTAAAACAATTTTCATTTTTAATTTTCACCTCTTTGAAAAAAAATTACATGTATTTTTGTTTATAAAACATGAAAGTTTTTGTCTGATAACTATTATAGCATGGAACCTCATTTGAAAAACATACTTTTATATCATGTATTTAAAACATGAAATTGATGTTTCTTTTATTTTAATGGTTGTGCATTGAGAATGGAATATCGGGCTAACCTACGGAGTTTTAATACCCACGCCAATAGTCTTCTTCTATTTTAATCCCTTGTGAAGGTTTCAGCTTGAGTTCGATCGCCTTGGATGACATTTGATCATTGTGTTAGAGAGTGAACAGTGGTGCCACATGGAGTTAGTTGGATATCGGTTTTGTTCAGTTGATTTTTTTGTTTTGTTCTACTTTTAGTTTCTTGTACAAATAATGTTTAGTTCAATTTTTATATAAATTAATTTTGGGCTGTCCAATTATTTTTGTTGTTTGTTTGATTGTTTATATATGGGAGAAATTTTTCCTTTTTATACTCTATTTATTCCCTTAGTTCTTTACTCCGTCCTAGGAGGATCGGGAATGCCTCTTGGGACTTGTCATGGGCTGGCCCTTGTGACCGGTTCAGGGTCGACTCAGGCTGGTTTGTGACAAAATTGTATTAGAGGGTGGTTGGCTGTTAGCAGACCATTATTTTTACATTGCCCTTGTTATTTGGGTATGTCAAGGTAGATGGAGTAGGATTGATTTGACTTTAGAGGTAAGTGCGGCAAGTGCATTGCAAAATCTTTCTCGTTCTGATCCTCGGGTTTCCATGGGATGTCTGGTTTTATTAGGGTACTTTGTTCTTGCCGATTTTTTGGTGTTGGGATATGACAAAGGGAGTCTTAATAATGGCATTTGTGATCTCACAGGGCCTATCAAGCCATGTGGAGGCGAGGAATGGTCCTAATAAGTCTCTCTGTGTTGGTGTTGTTTTTGACATATGGCCGCCAACCATATGGTCAAGTCACTCACCAACACTAGTTCCATTTTGAGGGTTTCTTGGACCTTTCATGAATTCTGAATTTTTGTTTTAAAAATACAAGTGTGAGAATTCTAGGATGTATTTTATAGGAATGATTGGATTAGGAAAATTATAAAAGGGGTTTTCAAAAATTAAATATAATAATGGTTTTGTGAAGGTTGTGTTTTTTTTTAAAAAATTGGGGAGGAGGTGGAAATGATTTAACGGGATTGGATTTTCCCTAATATAGACTTGTGGTTTGATGAAATAAAATGTTTCGAAAGTGTGAATAATTTTAAAGTAATTCTGAAACATTGTTTTAAATTGGATTTTTTGGGCTGTTTAAAAGCATTTGAATATAATGAATAGGTTTTGGAAATTTAGTTTTTTGTGGGTGGGGTTTTTCTGGAAAGGGGTTTAGGCCTTTGTGGTTGTCAGATTATAAAAAGAGACCTTGCCGATTTTTTTTTAAAAAATGGGAAAGGGATATTTGGGATACAATGGTTGTTTTTTGTAAGTTATATTAAATGAATTTTTTTTAATCAAATGGTTCTTGATGAAGTGTGGTTTTTTTAGAATATCAAAAGTGTTTTTGACATGGTGGTTGGTGTTCCTTTTGACGGTACATGATTTTTAGAATGATGTTGTTTGGTTTTAGCCTTTGGTGTATTAATGGGTTCTCAGAACCATGGTTTTACTGATATATGTAAGGATGGCCTATATGGAATGGTTGTTGAGTGTTTGGGGTGGCACGCAAATGTTCATGTTAGTGAGACTTGATGAAACACTATTGGTGAATGTGAAAATCCACCAAGTTAGTTTTTTTTCAAAAGTGTTTTAGATGAAAAATTGTGGTGTTTGTTTCGAATCGATGGATATATGGATGGTTTATCCTATTTATTAGACTTTGTTTTATTCATTATGCTTCCTTATGATCTAGAATTCATAATATTGTGGCATATTGAGATGGGATCTTGTTTGTGGATCAGTTTTGGAGTAATGTTTAGTGGGTTTCTCAATATTTGTTGGATGTTGTGATGTGGCCACATATAGTTCAATGTTTGCAAGATTTCCAATAGATAAACCTATGTATTATTTCTCATTCACAAGATAGATCCACCTCCTAAAATAATTCCTCATTCTGTCAATTTAAATAGAGAGCTGTTCAGATCGATTTAAAGTGCTTCCAGTACGTGATAGTTCTTGTGGACATAGCAGTTGTGTTCGTTGATGTTGATGCTTTTCACAGTATTTTTTTCCATTATTCTCATAATTCTAAGTGTTATATAATTTTGATATTTATCTATGAATTCCTATTTAGATGATTTTTTTTAGGAAGTGAGTTTTTGTGGTGTGATACTTAGCACCTGACTATGGGGTAGTAGATGCTTCATGATTTAAGGCTCTAGCCATAGGCCTTGGAGTGAAGCTTTTCACACAGTTAGGAAATCTACAGAGGTGTGGGGTACTTGACCAGGATATTCCCTGCACTATTTTGGTATGGTAGTTTATATGTCTCTATTTTCATTCATCATTTCTATGAATTTTTATTTGTCACAACAAGCGTGGTGGACTTAACCCTCACACTATGTCTATGGTTATGCCTTCATGGATGGGGGTTTTCGATCAATGTCCCTGTGTGGACTGCCTATGAAAATTGGGTGCGGTATTGGTGTTACCTAATCATAGGTAGAGAGTTCTGGGTAGTTATATTTTTTATTTTGTGGTTCTAGTGGCCAAATTATTGGGTCCCCTTCCCTCCCCTCCCCGAGTGGTGGGGGTCCGGATCCGTGTTGAAAGTGTTGGACCAGTTCTTCTCCCCTATGTTCGGGAGTGCGTGGTTTATATGTTCATGTTTCAAACCTCTTAACTTGGGTTGGTGGGTTTTTGTGGGATAGTTTTGTTGGACTTGTGAAAGTGAGGTAATGTTGAGTTCTAGTTTTTTTCATTGCTAGTTGGGTTCTAATGGTGGGGAGACCCACCACAGTTCTCGTTGTTTTTTTCCTCCTATAAACTTGTCTAGTGCAAGTTGTTTATTAATTTTGGGGATTACATTCTGTACTCCCCTAGATTCTTTGGTTTTCTTGAGTTCTCTTTATTTAGGGTGATTTTTTGGTTCATTGGGAGAAGGCCCAATAATCGGGTTTTTGTCTTGGTTGTAGAGGTGGTGGCTTGACCTTTCCGTTGATTATCACAAAGTGGTTGTCAGTTGGTATTTGTTTTGGGGAAAGGGATTATGTTATGTTAATTGAAAATGATATCTCCCTATATTGAGAGGTTTTATCATGATGATAAGTAATCCATAGGTGTTTTTTTGCAGTAGTTATGTGTTTTGGCTTTCCAGGGGAGGAATGCTTTAATGGTGGGGAGAATTGTCACACCCAATTTTTCATGTGTCTCTTTCGATCCAGTCCATTTGAAATCCTGATCCTTTTCTTGGGTAATTAGTGAGATTAATGTTGAATTTTAAATTTTCATATATTTCTAATCTCCCTAATTTGGGTTCCACATTTCTTTTTAGGTTTTTTTGACGAAAGTGTGGTTACTTCATGATTTGGGCCAACCGTGATCCCATTTCCATTTTTAAAAACCAAATTTGTTTATTTTATAACTACTTTTTTCATCATATTTCCCCCATTCCACTTCTCCCTTGTCCTATACTAACATATGAAAACCACCATATCCTTTTGGACCCCTTAAGAATTCATGATCATTGTGCATTTAGGATACTTATTTAGGTATTGGGCCAGCCCATGGGCCCATTTCCAGTTTTTAAAAAATAATTTTATTATTTTATATATTTTTCATTTTTTAATATGTTTATGTGATTCTACATCCCACCCAAATCCAACATTTCTATCCTCATCCCTATTATCAAGTTTACCACTTTAGAGCTCAATTAGATCGCATATTGGGTTGAAAGTTCTCTGGTTTCTTCAAATTATCCAGAATTGAGAAGGTAAATGATTTCATCAATAAATCATTCAATTCATACTATTTTTCCAACAAATCATATTTAACTGGTTCTTCCAAACATTATAAGACTCTCCAATAAGTTTCAAGGCATTCCCCTCTCACTATGGTTGCAGATCTAATGGAATACGAAGAGTTTTCAAGGTGGAAAGGTGATATTTCTTCTCCTTTCTCCTTTCTCTTCCTCCTACTTTCATTATTTCTTGGTTTTATATATTCTCATAGTCATGATCTACCTAGGGTTCTATTATACCATGATTTTTTATGGTTTTTCAATTCATTTAGGTCTGGTCTTTATAGTTTTATGGTTTATAAACCCGCGACGGGTGATTTCGGGTGTGCATTTCCATTACGACAAGGATTTGATGTATGATATCCCTTGTACATGCCTTTATCATTAAAATTTAATCTTTTTAATATTTTCCTCAACTGATATATATGTTTATTATTATTCTTAATCCTTTGTATAATTTTCTTGGTTTGCAAAGCGGTTGTTTAATCCTTGTTTTGTGAAAGGTAGTGTTATTTTGTCATGAAAGTGTTCAACAAGTGTTTGTTTAAATGTTCTGTTATCCTCTTCATCTGCTTTGTGAGGTTTATAATCCCTTTTATAGTATTTTTATCATGTTACATTATCTTGAAGAAAATATGGAATTAAATTGGTGTTTTATTCCTTTTCACGTACTTTAAATAAATTTTTTTGTTTAAAAAGGGCATGTCATGTGTTCGGTAAATTGCCCGGTTAGCTTTTATGTGTGATGTTTGATTTAAAAGTTATTTTTCTGGATTTATAAATGAATTGTAAGAATTATAAATGGTATTTTTTTGTCCTTATATGGAATTCTAATTTGTACATGGTTTTAAAAATAAATGGGTTTTGGTTTAAAACGTGTTTTGGCCTGAGTTATCGGAAAATGGCCCGTTTTACATCCTTATAAAAAGGGTTGTGTTTTGAATATGTAACCTGAGGGTTATAAGGGATTTATGTGTAGGATCGAAATATAGTATGAGATGCTCAATATACAAGAGGGGGGGTGAATTGTATACTTTAAAAAATTCCTTTGGAACCTTTAAAGTTAGTTAAGAATAACTATGTTTTCCTTAAGTAAAGGAAAAGACTAAGTTTAACAAAGTTAAACTAAGCAAATTCACAACACCTCTAACACCGAACTAAACTTGGAAAGAGATTCCAAAAGTAGGTTCTGAAAATATGGTTCCGGAGATTAAAACCTAACAAACAATTACAATATGAGATTCTACCTTAAAGCGTATAGAATCTAAATGAATCAGAGTAAGTAAGGAAGTATAAGAAAGTTATACTTTCCTTAAGATACAAATTACAGCGGAATATAAACAAGTAGTAAAACTACTAGTAACAAGATATAAGTCTTTTAACCCAAAGAGAAGGGTATCCAACAACCTTGGATAAAGGTCCCTTGATTTATACTTTCAAGCAAGTCTGTCTTACCCACACCAGGGTAAGCCCTCGATACGAAGATCGGAGTCTCTGTCTTGCTATCCCCGCAAGCCCTCAACTTCAAGGTAGTTGGCAAACTCTGTCTTCCTCAGCAAGAAAGCCCTCGAACTTTAAGGTAGTCGGCAACCTCTGTCTTCCTCAGCAAGAAAGACCTCGAACTTTAAGGTAGTCGGCAACCTCTGTCTTCCTATCCCCGGAAGCCCTCGAATGTAATCACCAACATTCGGAGTCACACGAAGCTTTGAGATTTAATAAGAGCCTCTCTCTCTAGAAATCACTTCAAGAAAATTTTTCAGCCTTTCAGCACTTTCATCAGCTATCAGCTATCATCTATCAGCTATCCATCAGCTCTCGAGCTCTTTCAAATGAGATCCTATTTATAGGTAAGGTCGGCTCCTTCTCCAACGGCCATATTTTCCTTAAAGATCGGAGGGACCTGTACACGTGTCACTTAGACAACGGTTAGTTTATAACAAAACAGATGACATCGTTTTGTAACAAAACAAGTGTAACAGAATGTACGACATCGTTTTAATTCTAACATAAAAGTTCGGAATGAAAACTTCGGAGTGAAGATTCGGAGTGAAAGGAACAATAGTAAAGAGTAGACAAAATTTAGAAGTATAAGCAATATAGAAGTTCGGAGTCTAACAAAGATATTTTTCGGAGTCTGAATTAATTCAGAGTATAAAACAAAGATAATCAGATTCTGTTTAATAAGTGAATTCGGAATGAGAATTCGGAATAGGAATTCGTCATCAGAAATCGTAATGAGAATTCGTCATTGGAATTCGTAATGAGAACTCGTCATCAGAATTCGTAATGAGAATTCGTCATTGGAATTCGTAATGAGAATTCTTTATCAGAATTCGTAATGAGAATTCGTCATCAGAATTCATAATGAGAATTCGTCATCAGAATTCGTAATGAGAATTCGTCATCAGAATTCGTAATGAGAATTCATCATTGGAATTCGTAATGAGAATTCTTTATCAGAATTCGTATCCTGAATCTAGAATAGAACTTAGTCAGAGTTCATATCCGAAATTCGGAATGAATCTTCCTTATAGTTCTTGTCCAGAATCCGAATCCTAAAACAGAATGCTTTATATCAAAGTTTCATTGATTCCGAGAAAATGAATCCGAAACTTATACTTAAGAAAAATACGGATGAAAAAGTGATAAAGATAATTTTTCTTATAAAAGCAATTTTCCTTATGAAAGCAATTTTCCTTATAAAAGCAATTTTCCTTATAAAAGAAATTTTCCTTATAAAATCAAATTTCTTAAAGATAAGGTGTTTGTGATTTTCAAAACAAGAAGGAATGGAAAAGTCATAAGGAAAACCTTATTTACTCAACAATCTCCCCCTTTTTGGAAAGCACAAACATCCTTACGAAAAAAAAATTCTAAGAAGAAAGAAACATATTAAAGCTTATCTCCCTTGCTTTAAGGATATAGATGAATACGACTAACTCCCCCTTAGGCTTTGAAACTCTAAGGATCGTATTCATATTTCCGGAGTGATGTTTTATAAGAAGGTCTTCTTTAAGAAAAACTCCCCCTTAAACAAACTCTTATTAGAGTTCTTTTTCCTTGGGTATTTTTCTTTCTCCCCCTTTGATAAACTCTTATTAGAGTTCCTCTTTTTCTTAAGGGTATTTTCCTTCTCCCCCTTTGTGATTTTCAAAAAGAATTGGAGGGAATGGAAAAAAATAACAAAGTACCTGAAAGATTAGTAATGACAACAATAGAAACAACAAGTACAACTTTCATTAAATTTGAAATCTCGACAACAAAGAAAAAATTACAACAAAAAGATCAGATTAGATTATTTCGGATCTTTTTCCTTTGACATGAGCCCTTTAAGAATAGTCTTGATCTTCTTTAAGTCTTTATGATCTTCTTCTGCTTGCTTCTCTAAGACCACTATTCTTGCGGATTGAGATTCAATCTTTTCTTCCTGAGCCTTCAGTTTTTCTTCCTGAGCTTGGATATTTTCTTCCTGAGCCTTCATCCTTTGTTCAAAATCAATCCGATGATCCCTTTCAAATTTCCAATTCTAAGAAACAGAATTCAACTTTCCATTCAGATCCCTGACTTCTTGGATCCGGAAGTTCTTTTCTTCAGTCAGCTTTTCTTCAAAGGAAGAAGTCAGCTCGTTTATCTTCTTGTCCTCTGCCTCAAAGGCATCTTTAACATTGTCTTGAAACTCATCAAGCAGCCTCATCTCTTCCACAGTCTTCTTAGACCAGCTTGTCATCCTCTTACAAGATCTTTTATGAGCTTCGTAACCAACAAAAAATGTTTTTAACTGAGCTTCAATCTCAACGCACTTATCCATAACCATAGATACGGAGTCGGTTTTCTGATTCAACTCATGTTGGAGCATCTGGCATCTTGATTCAATACTAGAAAAGTTCGGAATGGTTCTCACCAACTTCTTTAAGGACTGAACAACAAAGTCATGCCCCAACGAGGATGACTCCGAATCTGAAATCTTGCTTGGAGAGTTTTCTTCCTCAATAATCTCCAACTTTCTCTTTGAAGAACTACCAGCATCCTTTCTCATCCTCTTTTCTGAACTCGGAGTATCAGCAAGAATTTGTTTCCCCGTATCTTTTTTCGGAATAGAATCATGTTCCTGAGTTTTCTTTTCACTGTCAGAAACTTGAACAACAAAATCTTCCTCATCAGCAACTTCCTGAACACCTACCTCTACGTTTTTCATCTGAGAAATATCATGTAAAATTTGTTCTTCTTCTGCATGATAGGCAACTTCTTCTTCTCCTTTATCTTCTTCTATTGCAGGAGTAACTAGCTTCGAAGATTTAGCTTCTGAAGTCTGGAGTGATAAGTGTTCCGAAGGTGTCCCTTTGTAATCATCTACTTGTTTCAGCACATCTCTGGTTTCACCACTTCCTTCAGCACCTTCTTCTACTTGTTCTACTTGCTCTACTTCCTCAGTATTCGTAGAAACAGCCTCTTCCGGAGCAATAAGATTTCTTCCTGGAGTCTCAGGTAGAGATTCCAGAGAGAAAGATCTCGGAACTGGAATTGTTGCTGAAACCATTTCATTGAATTTCAATAAAGCCTGAGCTACCTCAGCCTCAGACATCTTCTTCTTGAGCTTCTTTTCTTTAGCTTGTTTTTCAAGCTCATCAGCAGCTTTTTCATTTAAAGCCTTAGCTTCCGCAGGGTCCAATCCGAACTGCGGATCCCCTTCTTTCCTTTTCTCTTTATCATCTCTCCACTTTGAAACAACCTCATCAGGACAGGCTTTCTTCTTCTTAGGCATTGGAGGTGCAGAATGGACTTCCTTAGACTTAGGATTTTCTGCTTGTTCTTCCACTTCTTTCAGCTTTCTCTTCCTTACTGTCTTAGATGATTCCGGATCAGCAACTTTCGGAGCCACTTCTTCTTGAGGAGGTAGATCAATAAACTTTCCAGACTTCTTTTCAAAAGCTACATTCATTCTTTTAAGAGTGCCATCACTGAGCAGCATGATCTTGCAAACTCTCGGCTTAGATTTGCAAGCCTCCTTGAAAGACTCAAGGCACCAAACAATCAACTTGGAGAGGATTGCTGGATACATAATAATCTGAGCTCTCAGATTCCCCTTCTTCAAATTTTCAATAGTAAGAAGAATATGCTTCATCAAGTTGAACTTACTTAGATTTATCAGGAAATATAAGATATATATCTCACTCTTCTTCAAGCTATCTTTATCACCTTTCCTTGGTATGATAAGTCCTTGTACCCATAACTCCAGAATCCGGAAATTTGTAGAAAGACTTGCAATCTTCGGAGCCTTGTCATCATCCAGTCCGAGAGTTTCTAAGGCTTTTTCCTTGTTGAAACTACCCTTGGATTCCGGCAACACATGGGAAATAAACTCGGCTTCTCCTTCATAACATAGCCCTACCAAGCTTGCAGCCTTGGTGTGAGAAAGCTAGTAAGTCTTGCCATAAGACTTAAAAGAGAACTTATCCCTATTATCTTCCTTGAAGAAAGAAACTGACTCATAAAACTCGACAAGTAAATCTGAAAATACATCATCCTGGTTCCCGGTTTTTGATACCGCAACATCTTCCCAGCCATTCAACTTGATATTCATTGAAATGATAGAATCATAGTTGCTGAAGAAAGTCAGATGGACTAACCTTTCTCTGTAAACTAACCACTGAGAAATAGGCTTAGTGGATGACATTTCTTGAGATGCTAACTCCGCAGACATTCGGATCTGAAATTCTCTGAGAAGTTCGGAATGGAGAAGACTGAAGTTCAGAACGACCTTAAATCAGAGAGACAGAGCTTCGAGACGCAAGATCTTTGAGATCGATGTGGGACGAGTATTTGGGTCCCCTTTATATAGGCAACGAGATGACGGTTCACATTCCACAGTTGATCTAACGGTTGGAATGAGCTGAGATCAGATCTGACGGTTGGAAGCTTGAATCCGATCTTTTTGAGGTTTTATTAAAACAAAGATTTAAGAAAAATATAATCCGAAAACTTAGTACAAGAAAATTCCAGCAAGTAAAATATGACTACGAAAACATGAGTAAGGAAATCATACCTTTCAGATTGGCTTAGGAGGATTATTCGTAAGGGCTGATTTCTCAAAAAAAATTACTATGAAAAATAAACTTAGTACGAAAAACTCATTACGGAAAACTCAGTACGACAAACAAACTTAAGAAGAAAATCAGTATGAAGAAGTTAGTACGAAAAATAACTGGTACAAAAATATCTGGTTATGAAACTGCCAGTACGTAAATTTTCATTCCAGAAATTTCTAATACGAATACTTCCATTCCAGAAGTGTTCTGTACGAGAATGTCCAATCTAGAAAATTGTAGTTCCGGAAATTTCATTCCGGAAATCTTCGTTCCGAAAAGTTTGAAAACAAATTTTGAAAAACTTTGTTAAAACAAACAATCAAATGTACTCCCCCTATGAAAAGGAGTTTATTACTGTAAGGAGACTTTTTCAACAGAAAGTTAATTAACAAAGATTACCTTACGGTTATCATTCCTAAATTCTGTTTAATATATTCAAATCTATCAGAAGGCAAAGATTTTGTGAATATATCAGCAAGTTGATCTTGCGTTCCGATAAACTGAAGAATAATATCTCATTTAAGTGTGTGATCCCTAAGAAAGTGATGCCTAATATCTATGTGTTTTGTACGGGAGTGATGTGCAGGGTTCTTACTGAGGGCAATGGCACTTGTGTTATCACACAAAATTTGAGTTTTGGTAAAACTCAAGCCATAGTCTGTGAGTGTGTGTTGCATCCACAACACTTGTGCACAACAACTTCCAGCTGCTACATATTCAGCTTCAGCAGTGGAGAGTGCTACAGAATGTTGCTTATTGCATGACCAAGAAACTAAAGAATCTCCTATGAAATGACAAGTTCCGGATGTACTTTTTCTATCCATTTTACATCCACCGAAGTCAGCATCAGAAAAGCTTTTTAGAACAAAATAATTTCCAGAGGTATAAAATAATCCTAGATCCATGGTTCCCTTAAGGTAGCGAAAAATTCTTTTTACTGCCGTTAAGTGAGATTCCTTAGGATTGGATTGATATCTTGCACATAAGCATACTGAAAACATTAAGTCTGGTCGACTAGCTGTTAAGTAAAGTAGTCTTCCTATCATACCTCTGAAAGATGTTTGATCTACTGGTTTCCCAGCTTCGTCAAGATCTAAAGAGTTTGAGGTACCAATGGGAGTACTTATACTTTTAGTGTTGTCATAACCATACTTTTTCAGAAGATCATTAATATACTTATGTTGAGATTTGTAGGTTCCTTCTGGTTTTTGACAAATTTGAAAACCATGGAAAAATGTTAACTCACCCATCATACTCATTTCAAACTCAGATTTCATTAGACTAGTAAAAGTGTCAGTTAAAGATTGCTGAGTTGAACCAAATATAATGTCATCAACATAAATTTGAACAATAAAAACATTTTTCTTATCTTTCTTTATAAAAAGGGTTGGATCTGCATTTCCCTTAACATAGTTATTTTGAAGCAAAAACCCAGTGAGTCTATCATACCATGCTCGTGGGGCTTGTTTAAGGCCATACAAAGCTTTGGTAAGTCTAAAAACATGGTCTGGATGTTTTGTATCTTCAAAGCTAGGAGGTTGTTCAACATAAACTTCTTCTTGAACATAACCGTTAAGAAAAGAACATTTCACATCCATTTGGAAAAGTTTGAAATTAAATAATGCTGCAAAGGCAAGTAGAATATGGATAGATTCAAGTCTAGCTACTGGAGCATAGGTTTCTTCATAGTCTATTCCTTCTTGCTGATTATAGCCTTTAGCAACAAGTCTATATTTATTTCTAACAATGACTCCATTTTCATCACATTTATTTCTGAAAACCCATTTTACTCCAATAACAGAAGTTTCCTTAGGTCTTTCAACCAAGGTCCAGACTTTATTCCTTTCAAATTCATTTAGTTCATCTTGTATAGCTTTAATCCAATCATCATCACCTAAAGATTCATCTGTGCTTTTAGGTTCTAATTGGGAAAGAAATGCTAGATGTTCTACTTCATTTCTTAAGGAACTTCTAGTCCTTACAGGTTGATTTACATCTCCAATGATACTATCACTGGGATGATTCTTAAGAAACACCTGATTTGGGTTTTGTAAAACCTGTTCATCAACATAGGGTAGAAAGTCTTCTGGGGTAAATGTTTCAGAAGTATCTTCTAGAACAATTTCCTTATCAGAAGGTTCTTCTATCAAAGGTTGATAATCAGTTTTTGAAAACACATCTGAAGATGTAAGTTGATATGGTTTAAAAACAAAAGGATCAGACTCATCAAATTTCACATGTACCGTTTCCTCAACAGTACAAGTGTTTTTATTAAAAACTCTATAAGCCTTAGAAGTTGTGGAATAACCTAAGAAAATTCCTTCATCAGATTTGGTGCGAATTTATGTAGGTTATCTTTAGTATTTAAAATGAATACTTTGCAACCAAAAACCTTGAAGTAGGAAAGTCTAGGTTTTCTTCCATTCCATAACTCATAAGGAGATTTATTAAGAAAAGGCCTAATCAAAACTCGATTTATAGTATAGCAAGCAGTACTTACAGCTTCAGCCCAGTAATATATAGCAATAGAATATTCACTCAACATGGTTCTAGTTATCTCTTGAAGAATTCTATTTCTTCTTTCAACTACACCATTCTGTTGAGGAGTTCTAGGTGCTGAAAAATTGTGAGTAATACCTTTCTTACTACAAAAAGTTTCAAAATCAGAATTTTGAAATTCTCCTCCATGATCACTATGAATAGTTTTCAATGGATGGTTTTTCTCATTTTTAACATGAGCTATAAAACTTTTGAAATAAGAAAAAGCTTCAGATTTCTTTGCTAGAAAATAGACCCAAGTAAATCTACTGTAATCATCAACTAAAACAAACACATAGTATTTGCCTCCAATACTTCCAGTTTGTGTTGGACCAAAAAGATCCATGTGCACTATCTGTAATGCATCAGTTGTCGAGACTTCACCAATTGATTTAAAACTAGATTTATGTTTCTTGCCATATTGATAAGGATCACAAACTTTAGAAGAATCAAATCTAAGCTCCGGTAAATCCTTAACAAGTTTCTTCTTAGAGAGTTTACATAGGTTTCTAATATTACAGTGTCCTAATCTTCTATGCCATAACCAAGAATGATATTCCATTGCACTTAGGCAAGGTAAATCTTGGCTCCTGAGGTCTTCTAAGTTCAAGGTGTATACATTCTCTTGCCTATTGGCTGAGAGAATAAATTCTTCCTTGGAATTGTGTACTAAACACTTGTCATTCCTAAAATTCACAAGGTAACCTTCATCACACAACTGACTTATTCTAATGAGGTTGTGCTTAAGACCTTTAACAAAAAGAACATTTGAAATCAAGGTTTTACCTAAAAGAACAATATTACCAATACCAGCAATCTCTCCCTTAGCATTGTCTCCGAAAGTTACCTTTCCTCCTTTCGTTTTGATAATCTTTTCAAAAAAGCTTTTGTTACCAGTCATGTGCCGGGAACATCCACTATCCATGTACCATGTATTGTTGCTGGTACTTTCTTTATTATCCTGAAATCAAGAAGAGAATTAGACTTTCGGAATCCAAACTTGTTTGGATCCGAGATTTCCAGACAATAAAATTTTAGGAACCCATATTTTCTTAGAAAAGTAAGCTCTGTGAAATCCTAGAGATTGGGTTTTGTTTAAGGAACAAATTTTTGCCCAGTGACCTCCACATTGACATTTAGTACAAAATGGGGCACTTTGAGGAACAAAATAATTGTTACTGAAAACTGGTTTTGCATGGGTATAACCAAATCCGGATTTATTTCTTAAAGGTCGTATTTGGGAATACATCTTATCAAAATTTTCTTTACCATGTGTAAAGTTTGATAAACACTTCTTTAAGGAAAAAATTTCGGACTTGAGTTTTACAACCATGTTTTTATCCTCAAAATCATTAGTTTTAGAACTAGAGTTAGGCTCGAAAACATTTTTATTAGAAATTAATTATTCTAATTATTTAGAAAGTTTGTTCTTCTCAGAACTTACTTCCTCAAGATTTTTTGAAATATTTTCAAAATCAGCATTTTTCTCATCAAGATCTTTAGAAAGATCTGATATCTCTTTAGTAAGAATAGAATTCCTAGAGTTTGCCATATCAAGTTTCTTATTGAGTTTGGAATTCTCAATCTCAAGAAGTTCAGCAAACCTAGACACTTCTTCATAAGTAGGTAAAGTATTTTCCTCATCAGAAGATGATTCTTCATCAGAAGAGTTATAATACTTACTATCATTAGAATTTAAAGAAACATTGGTCAATGATTCAGCATTTCATACCTTAGCCATAAGACAATGATTATCAATAGGTAATCTGGCTATAAGACCATGATTCTTTTGTCCTGAAGATTCATAATTAGAAGATTCATCTGAAGAGTCGCCACCACTGGCACTCCAGGTGTCATTAGCTTTCAGAACTTTCTTAGCTTTGGCTTTATAATACTTCTTTTTGTTCCTGTCTGAATGTCTTTCCTTCCTTTCCTTCTTTTTGAGCATAGGGCAATCTGGTCTAATATGTCCATCTCTCTTACATTCATAACAAGTAACTTCTCCATCTTTCTTGTCTTTCCTATCCTTTTTCTTATACTTGGATTGAAAGTTTCTCTATCTAGCTATCTTGTTCATCCTTCGAGCAAGATTGGCTAATTCATTTTATGAGACTTCACTCTCACTAGATTCGGATTGGAAAATGACTTTCTTAGACTTGGATCTGGTTACTCTTTCAGGAGTCTTAGCTTTCATCTGATTTGAAGTTGTAGTAAAAGCAACAGTACCATTTCCATTCTTTTTCTTGATGTTGTCAGCATCTCTCTTCATTCTGGTTTCATGTTGTAGAAGAGTTCCAAATAATTCATCAAGAGTAATTTGAGTGACCTTCCTGTTCTCATCTATAGATTTTCTCTTGGATTCCCACTCATTGGGCATAATGTCAATTATCTTGTCCTCAAGAGCTTCATCATCTAAGCCTTTCTCTCCCATAGATTGTAGACTGTTGACGATAGTCATAAATCTTTGTTGAACTTTACAGATAGGTTCTCCATAAGGAAAATTGAAGCCATGATATTCAGCTCTAAGCATAGCTCTTCTAGTCTCAATCACCTTAGAAGTTCCAAAGTGTGTAACTTCCAACTTCTTCCATATACAGTTAGCTGCTTCACAAGAAGAAATTTGACTATATATATATCTAGTCATTGAACATAGTAAAGTATTGCGTACCTTATAGTTGAGTTGATATTCTTGCTTTTCCTGGTTAGTAAAGGTTCTGACTTCCTTGTCATGAATTTTATAATCACCAGTAAGCATGAAAAATTTGTCTACTCCAGTATTGATAACAAACGTCTTCATACGATCTCTCCAGTATTCATAATCATTACCATCAAATATAGGTGGTCTTGTAGGATTCAGATTGTCAATCGAACCAACATTAATTCTTGCCATACTAGAAATAACTTTGCACACAAACTTGTTAGTAGCAAAGAATCGTAATAACAAAGTTCGGAATGAGAAAAGTTCGGAATGGACAAATTCAGAATGACAAAGTTCGGAAGGATAAAGTGGGCAAGAAAAACTTATTCGTGAGTATAAGTATTTCAGTAACCTAGCTCTGATACCAAATGTAAGATTGGTATAGAGTAAGAGGTTTCCAACCTCTGATACCAATTGTAGGATCGAAATATAGTATGAGATGCTCAATATACAATAGGGGGGGTGAATTGTATACTTTAAAAAATTCCTTTGGAACCTTTAAAGTTAGTTAAGAATAACTATGTTTTCCTTAAGTAAAGGAAAAGGCTAAGTTTAACAAAGTTAAACTAAGCAAATTCACAACACCTCTAACACCGAACTAAACTTGGAAAGCGATTCCAAAAGTAGGTTCCGGAAATATGGTTCCGGAGATTAAAACTTAACAAACAATTACAATATGAGATTCTACCTTAAAGCGTATAGAATCTAAATGAATCAGAGTAAGTAAGGAAGTATAAGAAAGTTATACTTTCCTTAAGATACAGATTACATCGGAATATAAACAAGTAGTAAAACTACTAGTAACAAGATATAAGTCGTTTAACCCAAAGAGAAGGGTATCCAACAACCTTGGATAAAGGTCCCTTGATTTATACTTTCAAGCAAGTCTGTCTTACCCACACCAGGGTAAGCCCTCGATACGAAGATCGGAGTCTCTGTCTTGCTATCCCCGCAAGCCCTCAACTTCAAGGTAGTTGGCAACCTCTGTCTTCCTCAGCAAGAAAGCCCTCGAACTTTAAGGTAGTCGGCAACCTCTGTCTTCCTCAGCAAGAAAGCCCTCGAAGTTTAAGGTAGTCGGCAACCTCTGTCTTCCTATCCCCGGAAGCCCTCGAAAGTAATCACAAACATTCGGAGTCGCACGAAGCTTTGAGAGTTAATAAGAGCCTCTCTCTCTAGAAATCACTTCAAGCAAATTTTTCAGCCTTTCAGCACTTTCATCAGCTATCAGCTATCAGCTATCAGCTATCCATCAGCTCTCGAGCTCTTTCAAATGAGCTCCTATTTATAGGTAAGGTCGGCTCCTTCTCCAACGGTCATATTTTCCTTAATGATCGGAGGGACCTGTACACGTTTCACTTAGACAACGGTTAGTTTATAATAAAACAGACGACATCGTTTTATAACAAAACAAGTGTAACAGAATGTTCGACATCGTTTTAATTCTAACATAAAAGTTCGGAATGAAAACTTCAGAGTGAAGATTCGGAGTGAAGATTCGGAGTGAAAGGAACAATAGTAAAGAGTAGACAAAATTTAGAAGTGTAAGCAATATAGAAGTTCGGAGTCTAACAAAGATATTTTTCGGAGTTTGAATTAATTCAGAGTATAAAACAAAGATAATCAGATTCTGTTTAATAAGTGAATTCGGAATGAGAATTCGGAATAGGAATTCGTCATCAGAAATCGTAATGAGAATTCGTCATTGGAATTCGTAATGAGAATTCGTCATCAGAATTCGTAATGAGAATTCGTCATTGGAATTAATAATGAGAATTCTTTATCAGAATTCGTAATGAGAATTCGTCATCAGAATTCGTAATGAGAATTCTTCATCAGAATTCGTAATGAGAATTCGTCATCAGAATTCGTAATGAGAATTCGTCATTGGAATTCGTAATGAGAATTCTTTATCAGAATTCGTATCCTGAATCTGGAATAGAGCTTAGTCAGAGTTCATATCCGAAATTCAGAATGAAACTTCCTTATAGTTCTTGTCCAGAATCCGAATCCTAAAACAGAATGCTTTATATCAAAGTTTCATTGATTTCGAGAAAATGAATCCGAAACTTATACTTAAGAAAAATATGGATGAAAAAGTGATAAGGATAATTTTTCTTATAAAGGGATTTTCCTTATGAAAGCTATTTTCCTTATAAAAGCAATTTTCCTTATAAAAGCAATTTTCCTTATAAAAGCAAATTTCCTTATAAAATCAATTTTCCTTTTAAAAGAAAATTTCTTAAAGATAAGGTGTTTGTGATTTTCAAAACAAGAAGGAATGGAAAAGTCATAAGGAAAACCTTATTGACTCAACATTATGAATGTGATTTACTGTTGTAAATTGTGTCTATAAACCTCCTTAATAAATGTTAAATTTATAGCCTAGTCCAATGTTAGTTTTGATAAAGACTTAAAGGCCAATTTGGCTTTTTTTGTAAAAATAATTTCCATGTGTATTTCATGTTCTATCGTTGGGGCCATTTTATGGACCATAAAAATTGATTTTTTTTAATTGGTTTTGGGGCTGCCAAATCTATTTTGTTAGGTTATTTTTTGTTTTCTTGTCTTAAAATAGTGTTTTTGAATGAGTTTTAGGTGTAATGCCTTAATACACTCCTTGAAACTGTTTTACGAAAATTTTCAGTGGTGTATTGATTCGTGAAAAAAGTGTGAAAAAATTATGGGGGGGGGGGTCTTGTTTTTTTATGTTTTGTGAATGGAATTTGTTTTTGGAATGTGTATTTTATAATATGTGTGACTTTATTGAGCACTAAATGGAATCATGGGTATCTAGGTGGGAGGATGTGTACTAATATGCTAATGATCCTATGGGGCTTGGACCCTATTTCACATAGCAAGTTTGACGATGAAAACACTAACTAAACAATGATGATGATTATGTTGGGGGACCACTACGTTATGGGTAATATCCCTAATAATTTCTCGTGTGCATGAGAACAGATATTTAGTATGGTTACTTTCACCAAGATACGAGGTACCTGAGGCTCACAACTAACTAGTGCCTAGGGGTGTTCCCGTGAGTTGTGGTCATTGGCTATTTTGTACTCACCGTGGGCATACGGTGTGTTTGATTGGTAAATTAAGTAGTGTGTGTTATTTATTTAAAAGTGTACAATATTTAAATCATCTCTCATCAAAACAATTTTCATTTTGAAGTTGCACCTCTTTGAAAAAAAAATTACTCACATTTTTTTATAAAACATGGTGGTTTTTTTCTGATAACTATTATAGAATGGAACCTCATTTTAAAAACATAAATTTATATCTTGTATTTAAAACATGAAATTGATGTTTCTTTTATTTTAAAGGATGTGAATTTGGAATATAATATCGGGCTAACCTACTGAGTTTTAATACTCACGCCTATAGTCTTCTTCTTTTTTTAGCCCTTGAGCAGGTTTCAGCTTGAGTTCGATCGCATAGGGAGACGTTTGATCATTGTGTTGGAGAGTAACCAGAGGTGTCACATGGAGTTTTTTGGTTATTGGGTTTGCCCAGTTTAGTTTTTGGTTTTGTTCTACTTTTAGTTTCTTGTACAAATAATGTTTAGTACAATTTTTATATAAATGCATTTTGGGCTGTCCATTTATTTCTGCTGTTTGTTTGATTGTTTATATATGGGAGAAATAGTTCCCTTGTGTACTCTATTGATTCTAGTGGTGCTTGTCACCATTCTGGGAGGATCAGGAACACCTCTCAGGACTTGTCACGGGCAGGCCCTTTTGACCGGTTCAGGGTCTACTCGGGCTGGTTCGTGTCATAGATGGATATTGATTAGCATTATAGATATTTTCATGAAATTCATTTCTTTTTCCAAGATAAATAAACATATGATTAATTATAAATGATTTCAAGTTCATGTGGCACACATATGTATGATTTTCCATCATGTGTTGGGTGATCCCTATATACCCCAATAATGAATTTGGTAAAGCTTTATATCTCATGATATTACATGTTTCAAGGAATGGGAGTAAACCCAATCACCCAAGGGATTCCATCCATTTTTTTCTAGGAATATAAGAAAACCCAAACACTTATGAGGCTCTATCCACTATAAAATAAATTTCTTGAAAGTTCGCCTAAAAATAGGAAATTATTTCCCTATTATTATATATATGCCACACTTTATTACCTCTTTACAATTCCATTTTAGGTCTTCATATCTCATTGATATCAGTTCATTATTTCATAATGTTATTACTCATTTTTATACTATGATCATAGCCATATTCCATAACTCATGTTTTGTGATACATGATTTATTGGGTATGATTATATCATGTTATTATTTATAGCTTTATTATGTTATCATACAATTATTATCACTAATTATCTTTAATTGATGAATTTTATTTTTACCCTTACAGAGCATTTAAGATCACCCATTCTTGTGTCTTAGTTCCCTATGATATAAAGGAGAGCATTGGTTTTGATGTTCCAGATCGGGTTTTAAGTGATAAGTCAATTTTTGGGTGAGGTTTTAAGTGTTTTAAAATATGTTTTTTGTGTATCAAGTGTCCAAAGACAATAAAAAATTTGGATTTGGGGTCTGATTTATTGTGAGATAAAATGAATATTCAAGTAAAATAATTTAATATTTATGAATGAAATCATTAGGTCAACTAATTTCTAACATGATAACACCCTCACAGATAGTGGGAAAGAGAAATTATGTCCTTCTGAATTGTGCGATTAACTGGGTGTCTACCCTTCAGTTAGTCAATCCATAAAATTAATGGGAGAAAGGTAAGTGTTGGAGGTCCCTATATCATACTATTGCTCAAATTGAGACTATCGAGTCTCATTTATCCTAGTTTTATTTACATATATTATATAGTCAAGAGTAACTCATTAGTCATGGTTCATGACTTTAGTATGTCTTCCTCTACCCTTGTCACTTGTATGAGTATTACAGAGAGATCCTAATTCACAAAACACCCATTTCTCAACACACATATCATTCAGTGAAATAGAATGGACGTATGTGAACTTATGATATTCTTTAGAGGATAGTTTTTTTGGAGGGATGGTTCCCATATTTCAAAGTATGGGGGAATGAATCCTATGGGGTTATTGAATAGTTTGGGTACCTATTTTATTTCCTCATATCATTATTTACTTTTTTATCAGTAATTATGTTAGCTCCAAGATTTATGGGGAGTATAGTTCACTACAATGGGAGTTACAGTGGTAATTGGTGTCATTATTACTTGATTCGACCATGCCCTAATGATTTTATATGTATGAGTGATCAGTTTCTATATGATCTAATCATTTAAATTCTATGAATTTATATTAATTTTCTATTATTATTCTCCCTCTCCTGGAAAGGAGGTAATTGTAATATAGTTCATGTGTGATTTTTAACTGCCTAAATCCACTTAGACAGTTTTAAAATATTTTATAGATATTATTTATTGATGAAACAATCTTATATTATCTAACCCAACATTTAGGGGTAAGAGTAATAACGGGGAAATAACTTGGTCATTTCTTATCTAGATTCTTGATCTCTAAAAAATCAATCACTATAAGGTAGAGATGAAATATACATGAAATTTATTTAGTGAAAAAGAGTATTCTTTAATACTACTATTCTCAAAGTCACTATACCTTTAATATTTACACACATATTATATATTTTTATTAAGTGATGAATGATTTTTTTATTTAGTTATTGAAGTCATCACTACTTAATACATGATTGTATTATGAGGAAGAGCTTGTATATTTACAAATTTATGATTTATTATGGTTCTCATAACCTTTATAGAGCCCCTTGTTTATAAATAATAATCCTTTCTAGACTTTATTATTGTTCAACATATTCCTCCTTTAATCATTACATTTATTATAATATAATTAAGAATTTTTTTGGAGTTTTATTTATTATCAACACATTTTATTTTATGGTTGAACTATTAGATATGATAGAAATACAAGTATGTATGTATGTATTTGATTTATGGTTTCTTTCATTAATGTTTAAACACTTGAATAAATGAGATAATTGATGAAGAGTATTTTATACTGGAAGTTATCTTATTTTGTAAGTTGTTTTGGAATTTTATTTTTTTCTAGAAGTCATAATAGAATAGTTTCTAAAGATGTTTTGAATGATATTATAGAATTGGAGGAATTACAAAATTAATTTTGGAAGGGGATCTATAGATTTTCAAGAATTTTTTATAAAATTGAAGATTTTAGAAAATCATTTTGGTAGAGGATTTAAAGATATTTTAAAAGTAAGGAAGGATAGATATTTGATTGATGAATAATTTAGCCAGACCCAGGATTTCATTGAAGAATAACAACGACATTAATATCTATATATACATATAATATCAGTTGACATACAAAAAAGTAGATGTATGAGTACTCATGAAGTAATTTGGAAGAATTCCAGAGAAATATTTCTCTAAGCAGTCTAGGTATGAATAATTGGTAAATTCCATATAAATATTGGAAACCTAAACCTTATATGTAAGGGTAACCTATATTGAGCATATTGGTTTAGAAAAATGTAAAATTATCATGTCACAATGATATGAAATGGTACTCAGAGGTATATATAAGGGTTTTCAATAACTTTCTGATAAGGGAATTAGAAAAGTACTGGGAGAATTAAGAGTCATATACATGACATTTAAGGGTCATATAGATGAAATAAAAGGGTTTTCCAAACCATTAACATAGAAATATAATAAATTTTTGAGCCATCTAGAAGGAATATAATGGTTATCTGAATGATATATAATGGTTTTTATTGACATTTTAGATGGTAAATTGAAAAATCACCAAGTCATATTCATGATATGTAAAGGTTATATCTATATTACATATGGTTCATTTGGATGATACAGAAGGGTTAAATTGACCTTGCAGATGAAAATTTTGAAATGCAATGACGCATTGATGAAATATAAGGGTGACATGACATGAATATATCAAATAATAAATATGGGTATTCAAGAAAATACGTTAGAGTTATTCAGCAAGAAGTCATATTATATAAATAAAGGCTATGTCATAGCTGAGGTGTGATGGAATAATTATGATTTAATTATTCATGAAAATAGATTTCCTTATAGGAAAACAACTTTATGGAGTGGTTTTAGAATATTTCAATGGTTATTATTACTTGAGGATTTCCTTGATGTGGAAGAATATTAAATCTCATAAATTCAAGGATCCAATTATTTATGCTATGACGGGGTGTGACACAACACAGCAGGTTTCAGGATAAAAAAGAGTTAGAGGATAATGTTGTGATATTTCAAGAGTAAAATATATGATAACATGTAAAAAAAATTGGATGTAATTATTGATATAACATCCTTCTAGGGGGTTGGTTCTCACACCATGAAGAAGTCAAGTTAACAGATTTACATATACAAATATCCAATTTTTGAGTGGATAAATATGAAAATTAATTGAGATAATTTATCATAGATTTAAAAAAATTTAGATGAAATTTTCAATCATACTGTTGGTGAATTTTACATATTTAATAAGGGAAAAATGGGGAGTTTTACTTTAAATAGAGAAAATGGATTTATAGAAATTCAGAATTATAGAGTCATTTATCTCAATAAATAATGGAGTTCTTCGGTATGAATTTGTTTTGAAGAATGAAATAAATGAAAAGACCAGAGGGGAAATAGAGTTATAAGATGAGAGAGAATATATAATAAATCATTAAAACTCATTGAAAATATTGAAAAATAATGAAGGTTGTGTTTCAATTAAATCTAATGATGCGTGAATGTATGTTCATGATGATTTTCATAGATAATTTGTGAAGGAGAAACACATAATGATCAATGATCATCTATTTACTCTTAGTTCATCAATAATAATAATTATATTTTTTATGTTGGATTTCATGAAAAAGTGTTTTTATTCTCTGAGAAGTGTTTAGAGGACATGAGAAAGTTAGTGAACCGAGGGAGGTAGTAAACTATACTCAAATAATTTCATGGGGATTAACCCTAGGATTGAAATTCCATAACCTAAACTTACTACCGGATAGTGAGTCTATTATATTTTATTAAATCAAACCATTATTATTTTGTGATATTTACTTTAACCTATCATGATTGAAACAATTAAAATTCTTTTTGTATTTTTTATAATTTATTTACTTTCTCTAAGGCATGATTTGGTTAGTGTGTGTTAAAGTATAATTTACCCAACTAATTATGGGTAATGATAAATTGAGTTACAATCAGATAATTATTGAAATAAAAACTTCTGTGAATCCTTGTTAATAATGAGGTCAAGTTCATTTATGGTGTTAAGAGGTTAGTGATTATTTTATAATGAGTTTCATACATTGATTCACACCCCCTCTCAAATTATCTCTCACCAAAGACCCTTGTGGGCCTACCAAGTTGTATCACAGCATAGGTATTTCTTATTGGATTTATTTATTCTATGTTGATCTAAATATTTCTTAGAGTTATGATTTCTTCTATACATACATTATTTTAGTGACATAGAAAAGAGAAATAATTTAATGAAAAATAAAAGATCCTAAGGGATTTCATATAATGTAATAATTTTAGGTAAAATTTGGATTCAGATGAAATACACCAGTTGCTTATGAAAGGAATGTATAAATGATTTTTATTATTAATCTATTAATTCATTAAATGATGTTGTATGATTAACTAAAGTGCCTAATTTTCAAAGTGAATTTGGGTCTACTATTGATGATTGTGATAGCCCAAACCTGCACTCCTTGATCCGGTGTTGATAAAACATTCTTTACATATTGGCTTCGATACCAACTCTATATTCCCATACATAACTATCCCATATTTACATGACATAAATAAAATATTTCATTACATATAGTACCAATAACCCTTAGGTTTAGATCTTTACAGATTTTTTAAAAATCATAAAATAATAAATCTAATGTCATTTTTTTCAATGGACATTTTGTACACTATATAAGAAAATAATTAATCTACATTAAGACTTCAATATCTCCCATAAATTATCTACACAATATATTATGCTAGAAATATCATGTGTAATACTTTTACTCTTAACCTGGGGAAATAGAAACATATTAAGTGGTGAGTAAAAATGATCAGTAAGGGTAAACATAAGTGATAATAATAAAAAATAATAAGTGAGAAGAATATAATAATAATTGATATCATAGGAATAGAAAATGAAATAATTTCATAATCAAAAGAAACTGTGAAAATAACTTATTCATGGTTGAAATATCAATACATATTCACATGGATAAAATAACTAGTTCCTTAGTGATTAAATTCATAACACTGGATAGATAATTTCATTCCATAATCTAATAAAAATAATCATAGACATCATGATATTAATGTCAGATCCTCTTTTCTAGGAAATATCTTGTTCTATATAGGCATACACCAAAATATCAAAACTAATTTTTCTCATGAGACGATATCTATTACCATGACACACCCATCACTAATTATGTCCAATGCATTCATCATATGAAGTAAATAATAATATATAAATTACATAACTAATATTTTTTAATAGAAAATAAATATCCATATTAGAATAACATTTATATGTATTTTTAATATTTCTTCAATAAAAAAAATCAATACCATTCAATTAAATCATCCCATATACTAACACTATATGGACTAATGATATAAGGTCAGGTTAATGATTCTCCTAGTAAATATAATGATGTGGATAACAAGTTTAAAATCCAAAAAAGTAAAATTTATAATTTAATGAAACTAACCTTATTAATATAATTATAACAATGTAGAAGTAAAATGTACTTTCATATCATAAGGATATCAATTGGAAATGATCTATAAAAAAATATTTAACAAAGATGAAATGTAAATAAACAAAAAGAAAAGTGTAATTTCTATTTTATAAAATCATAGGGTAATATTATTTAAATCATAAGAATATTGTTTACTAATAAATATTATTACTCAAATAAATGACATTGAGTTATGAAAAACCCTTAAAACTTGGGCAACACTGGAATCAAAAGTTTAATGAACAAAGGAAATTGATTTGGAATTTTATATACCATGAATTAATAAATAATATAGTATTTTAAATTAATGGTAAATAAATTAAAATAGAACAATATAAAAGGGAAACATATTAAACAAAATATTACATGTCTCAAATAGTTAGAATTAAGACCACAGAACCTCTTTCAAGTAATATAATGTTAAGATAATGAGGTTATAAGGATGAATTTTAGTACCACATAAAAGTAGGAAAAAAATACGATGTATTAATTATTTATCATAAATTAATAATGGAACAATTGAGTTAAATAATAAATTTTGTAACTCAATAGGATAAAATTGAGTTAGCACCAACCCATACGACTTTATAAACAATCAAATCAAAAAAAATAAAATGATATATTTTCAAATAAAAAATTAAATATAATGAATAATTTTTAGATAATGATAAAAAAATATTAAAAGTGGTAGTAAATACACTATGAATAAGAAAACATGGGGTCTAATAAGATATATGTATCATGGTGTGAAAATTGTGATAAGAAATCCTGACCTTATTCCCAATTCATTCTTTTCAAGCACCTAACATCCTGAATAATAAAATTATAGATATTAGATTTATTTTTAGGAAATTTATTAATATATATATCATTTAATATAAACCATTTATTATAATATTATATTTATTTATTATACAGTTTTTTCTTATGTACGCATGAAAATTGAATTTATGTCATCTAATTTCAGTAATTTTAGTTATTAAAGATGATATCTTAATAAAAAGTGAAAAACTTATTATAAAATTTAAATAACCAATAAATTTTTTAATAAATTATAATAACATTTATATTTTTGTCTCTATATTCATCCATGATAGAGTTTAATAACACTATTCATGTAGGTGGTTAAACCAACCCCAAACATGAACACGCTTTATCATGATAGTTCAGTATGGTTATGGATGTGCATAATATAATTAAAATAAAATATTAATTAAATTATTTATATGTTTTTAATTTATTGAATATTATTTTATGTGGTTTGGATGAATAATGAAATTTAATTTGAAAACTAAAAAACATTACTTTATGGAGGCGGTAGTCCACACAATGCATGGTTAACATTTCTTTATTTTAATAAGGGCATGGAAGGGAATAAATAACGGTTGTTATGTTAATATAATAATAATTTATTATTATAATGATTCTAATATCATTATATTAGCATGGTTATATTATGTTTGGAAGATAAATATTAAGATAAAAAATATATGGATTATGTTATGCTCACTTTGGGACCTTAAAAATTATCTTGAAATTATTCATGGAAATGAATAGGTTATGATAACTAATTGAAACTAGAGTCTTATTAAAATTATATGGGTTGATAATAGGAGAAAATGGTAGGGTTATTTAAAATAAATTACAAGGAATGATTGTGGCATGAAGGGGTGTAAGTCTCCCCTTTGATAATTGAAGAAAAGGGCACTCTTATGAACACATATTATTTTTATGTAATGGAATGACACAATTCCAGGATTAATGGTTCTAAAAGGGATAAATAGTGGAGTATGGGGTGATATTGGGTCAATAAAAACTTAAAAATTATTTTCAAAACTATTTTAAACTCAATTATTGTCATTTGTTATTAAGTTTTTTAATTTTAATTATTCTTACTGGGGTAACTAGTTTTTACAAAATTAACTTATGTTTTACTAAACATATAAATTAACTGAAATTACAAAATTTGGGTATGATTTATTTAAAATAGATAACTCATTAACATAATTAATTTGTAATTCATAGAAATATAACTCTTAAATTAAATCTTTTTTATATAGAAAACTTGTTTTATAGAAAATTATTTCTTTAACCATTAAGCTTTATTAATCTTATTCAATATTGAATACAAATTGAATGGTTGATAATTTATTTAAAAATATAATCAAAAATATATTTAATTCAACTTTTAGAATATATTAATTTATTTTAGGAGATAAAAGATACTCAATATTAATAAAATAATTCTTTGAAAATAATAGTTTTACCATTTCCAAGTTCATTAACTATAATCTTAGTAAACATACATTTATGAACAAAATGAAATTAAAATTATTAAATAATATGAAAAAATTTGATGAAAAATAAAAAATATTTTTATATATAATTTATACAACTAATAAAATCAAAACAATTAATATTATATAATAAATTTGTTTTTATATTAACATACTACATATATTTCCAAAATGTTATTCATGGGTTTTATAAATTAAAAATAGTAATTTTAAATAACATATTTTACTTATAAATATATGAATATATATATTATATAAAATTTTTTCAAAAACAAATAATTTATTCTTGTCTTATGATAATTTCATAAGAATGATGGTCATAACAATATCGATATTTTTAACTATTCACATAAAAATCAATTATTTCAGACTAATATAAAAAAATAAACATAATATATTATTTTTATTCTAATCCAAAAATGATTTAAATTTATTCAAATTAAAATTCTAATATTTTATAATTTAATTAGTAAATTAAAATATCAAATTTATAATGAAAACCATTTTCATAAGAAAAAAAATATTTTTAAATATTAAATAACCATATTCTCATTTCTTATATATTATTAACAAAATTAGTGGTAATATATTATTCATTTCAGTAATATATTTTATGAATAATATATTTAAGTTCACATACAAAGAATTTTTTTAGAAAGGTTACATTTTAAATCATAAAACAATCTTATTAGTTATTCAACTACACTAATTGAATTTTCATCAACTGCTTCATATTAATATGACCATTATTTTAATTTCTATATATTTTTCATAATTGTTTTCATATATTTTTACCAAGAAATAATAATGATATATTTAAATGGTTATATGACATTCAATGGTGTGTTTTTATCCAGTTTTTCATGTGAACCAAGCTATTGACCACATTATATTTGAAAGGGGGATATAATTTTAAATATAAGGTTGTTATATTTTCTGACCCCTTAAATAAATTGAATCCTTAAAATTTTAATTATCACTCACATAATAGTTAAGGGTGTTCATGACTCAATATTTAATTTTTATCAAGTTTTCATCATCATTATTCTTGGCATGACTTGTTAACTTTTCTTTTCCCTCATAATTGGAATACAACTAATCTATATTTTTTCCATTAACCATTTGTGATAAATAGTCCAATATAATGGGGGTAATATTTATATGGGTAGTTTGTAGTTATCCTTGAATTAATGAGTTTATATTTAGATGTGATTTTCCTCTCTTATCAATTATCATGCCCTAAATGTGAAGAGAGCCAATCCATGCCTATGATCATATCAAATATGACTACAGGAATGATAATGATATTTTATAAGAAGATAGAGAGTATTTATATATTTGGGATATAATAATCATTTCAATAGATGTTTTTATTAATTGTTAAATATCTAGTCAGTTTTTTTGATTATATGTTCCTAGAAAATATTCTAGGTACAAAGGGAAGGTTTGAACATGAAACAAATGAAATACTCACAAGTCTTAAGTGGAAAATCAATATTCCTCACAGCACATCATCTTTAATACTCACATACAATGATTTGGTTGCATGGAAATTCTATTTTCTTGTAATTTACTAGTTCTTATCATCTTTATTATCCCTTGTAGTAGGGAATTGACTTAGATAATGTCTAAGTTACCCACCATTGAGATATGTAATTTTTAGTGGTACTTTTGGACGAACTATTTTTTCCTTTAATTTTTCAACTAATATCATCTATTTTACATTTAAATTAGTTTCTATATGACCCCTTAATGATAGATAAATAATATTCTAGATCATTTTTGACAACTCCCTAGGTGTTACTTCTCATATTTTTGACATGTAATAATTTGAATTTTCTTTCCTTCATCAACTTTGTCACCCAAATTTCCATGAGACTCCATCCTTCTCATCTTTTGTTTGTTTGGGAATTAAAATAATTTTATATTGTTAATCATAATTATTGATAGATAGTTTGGAATATGCAAATGATTTATCCCTAAAAATATTATCTTATTAAATTTTTTTGTGGAAATATCTACACTGTCCACGGTATCCATTATTAATTTGGTTCCTTTCAACTTCAACCCTTACAAAAAACAAAAGTATTTAATGAGATTAAAGAACCATATGTAAATTATTTTAGCATAAATATATTATACACTCATCCTAAAAATGACTAACTCTTTGAAATTATATTTTACATCCACCTAAATCACTCTCAATTAAATCTAGGTTTTTTATATTGGGTTATCTCGTATTCCGTATCATATTTTATTAAGATAATATATCATTTTTAATGGATAGTAAATAGAATTTGATTAAAAGGCACATAACCCATGAGAGTGTCAAATAAGATGTAAATTCAAGCCTCTTTTTCATGAACCAAGTGACGATTAAGGTAATACCCAATCATCCATTTTTAGGGTTATTACCCATAAATACATCTATGATAGACCTTGGATCTAGTTGCAGTATCTAGACATAGATGTAATTACTATGAAAACCACTCAATCTATACTTTACCAAAACTCTGTAATATTATCCTATACATACTATTAACAATTAGACTTACTACAAAGATTTTACCTAAAGTTAACTTATCCCAATAACTAATTTATTAATTATTATTCCAGTTATCCTAATGGGTTATCTATACATTTCACATTAGGATAAACCTTAACTAAAAAAATTATATTATCCAAATTTAACTAAACTCTTCTCTTATACTAACTATGATAGGCCAGACCCACACTCCTTGATCTGGTGTTGATAACAGACACTTTACATATTGGATTAAAAACTAACTATAGATTCTCGAACCTAACTATCCCATAATTACATGAATTAAAGAAAATATTACATTACATACATTCCTGATACCTTTTAGGTTTATAACTTTAGAGGATTATGATGAATGTTAAACTAATAAATTCCATGTATTTCTCAAACTAATGGATACTTTTTCACTATATAAGAATCTACTTATTCCATATTAAGTATTTAGTATCTCTTATAAATTCTACACACTATCTATTTTGTTAGACATCTCATGTGTAATAATTTTCTTTATAATATGAGAAAATGGAAATTTAATAAGGGGTGAAATCAAATTCTCAGAAGGGGTAAACATAAAATATATAAAAATATATTGTAAGTGAGAAAAATATTAGTATAATTAATATTATAGTAATAGATAAGTAAATTAAATCCATAATCAAAATAATCTGTTATAAAAACATTTCCGTGGTTGAAATATCAATAAATAAACACATGGAAAATGATAACTTGTTCTTTAATTATGAAATTCATTATTTCAAATAGCTAATTACTTGTATTATGCAAATAAGTCATGATATTAGACATCATGATATTACCTGTAAAGGATTTTTTCTTGGAAATATCATTTTCTGGGCATACGTACACCAAAATAACCGTGATATTTTGTCTTATGAGACAGACTGATACATCAAGGGGCTATCTATAATTGGGCCCCACCAGTCACTAATTAGGTTAAATGAATTCAATTTATTAATGAATGAATAATATATAAAATATAAAACCAATATTACATAAATAATAAATAAATATTTTTATTATAACATTAAGTATATAGATTTTCATTATTTATTCAATTAATAAATGGAATAACTTTCTAGGTAAGCATCCTAAAAACTAAAACCATATAGTGTAATGGAATATAGTTAAGTTAATAATTTCCCCAATCAGTGGAATAATGTATCTAAATAGTTTAATATCAAATGATAGTAATATTTACAATACAATAGAATGTAAACTTATCAAGTTAATTATAACAAGGTAGTAGTTTGGAGTACTTGGATGTAGTCAGGATATCAATAGGGAATGATCCATCAAAAAAAATTCATAAATATGAAATGTAAATCCAAAAAATATGGAAGCATAAATACAATTTCATATAACTATAGGGTAAAATAATTCAACGTAGAATTATGGGTTATAATAATAAATTGTATATCTCATGTAAATGAAATTGAGTTTTAAAAAATGTACAACATGAGTATCACTTTAATAAAATTCTTAATGAAGAAAGGAACTCAGTTTGGATTTCTGTAACATATGAATAGTTCAAAAATATATTAAAATAAATTTGGTTTATTAAATGGAAAGAGACTATATAAAAAGAAGCATGGTGATCAAAATATCACATGTCTCAAAGAGTAATAATTGAGTATAAGAAACATCTTTCAGGTAACATAATCTTTTATGTAAGGATCATATAATAATGAAAACATAAGGAAGAGTTCTATAACATTATAAAATAAAGATAAAATAAAATAAAATATATTCATTAGTTAGAATAAATAAAATTTGGAATAATAGAGTTTAATAAGAATGTTGGTAATTGAATGGAATGAAATTAAGATAGTACCGACCCTTGCGACTATATAAAATTTTGATTCAAAACCCATTAAAGGATATAATTTCAAATGAAGCATTAAATATAATTAATAATGACAGTATCATGTCACAAAATATTAAATGGGGTGTTAGATACTTTTTACAATATAAAACATTCTATATAATAAAAAATATGTCTCAAGGGGTGAAAATTGGGACATGTAACCCTTACCTTGTTCCAAATTAATTCTTCACGTGGGCATAATATACTAAATAATAAATTAATTCTTATCATATACCTTATTTTAAACATAATTTATAAATATATCAATTAATATAGACTATTTATTATCATATCATATTTCTTTGTTATATAGTTTTTGATTATCCTTGTGTGAAAATTGAATCAAAGTAATATTATTTCAGTAATTATAGTGATCAATGATAATATTTTAATAATAAGTTAAATAATTAATATAATATTTTAAAATCAACAAAAAGATATAATTTTTTTTGTTATCAAATTATAATAAAAATTGAATTTAAGTTACCATAATCATAAATTATATAGTTTATACCATTGTTCCAGTATGTGGTCAATCTAACCCCAAACATAAACATATTATATATTGATGGGTGATTTTAGTTAAGGAAGTCTATAATATTATTAAAAATGATAGTATTTATATTTTTAAAGTTTTTTAATCAAATTTTATGCTTTTTTTGTAAATAATTAAAATTAATATGAAAAATGAAAAATATTACTTCATGAAGGTAGTAGCTCGTGCAACACATGATTAGCGTTCTTATGTTTTTTAAGTGGATGAAATATAATAAATAAGGGTTCTATAATTAATATAATAACACTAATGTATAATAATGATACTAATCTCATTATATTAAAATTTTAGGGTATGTTTTCAAGAGAAATAATAAGAATAAAAGTCAACAATCAAGTAATACTCACTTTGTTACCTTCAAATTTCTCTTAAAAGTTTCTCAAATTAAGGGATTATGAAAAACAATTGTGAAGAGGATAGTGAAAATGAGAAAGGGTTTTGGGAGGATAAAAATGAATAATTTTAGGATTAAATTCCCTGAAATGTGTGTGACATGAAGGGGAAGAAGCCCCCCCTAGAATAAGTGAAGAAAAGGGAACCATTGTGAAAACCAATTATTTTTCAATGATTTAATGAAACTATTCAATGGTAAATGGTTCAAAAAGTAAGAAATAATATAGTTTCAGTTAATATTTGGTCCATAAATCCTCAATAATTTATTTTCACACATTTTAAAAATATTTTGGAATCCAAATGCTCATATATTTTGACATTTACCTTTTTTTCCTAAGTAACTAGTTTTTACCCAAGTAACCTATGTTTTACTAAACATATAAAATAACCCCTATTTCAAAATTTAAATTTTATTAAACTAAATTTAATCTATAGTTAATCTAATTAAATTTATAAATTATTGAATATATGTTATTAACTTTAAATATTTTATATATAGAAAAAATTATTTTGAAATAAAAATGTTGTTTTCATCATTAAGTTCTCTTAATATTATTTAGTATTGATTAAGAATTTAATTAATAATAATTTATTTATATATTGGATTAAAAATTTAATTAAATTCAATTTTTATAAGATATTAATTTATTTCATTGGATAAATATAACACAATATTAATAAAAACTCTTTGAAAATAACGGTTTTATGTTTATCAAGATCGTTAACTTTAATCTTAGTGAACATAATTTTATGCCAAAAAATGAAATTGACCTTTTTACATAGCATAATAACGTTTCTATAAAATACTAAATTTATTTTTTGTATTTAATTTCAATAAGTGGTGAACAATAATTTTTCAATATAAGAGAATTAATCTATTATGAGAGTAAAATATTACTTATGTTTCCTAAATGATATACATAGGTTTTATTTATAAAACATTGTAATTTAAATGATTCCCTTAACTTATAAGTATATATTTTTATATTAAATGTTTTAAAAAAATTAATTTATTATTGTATTATTATAATGTAATAAAAGTGTTGGTTTTATGAATTTCATGACTTTTTTACTGCTCACATTAAAATAAATTATTTTAGAAAAATCTAAAAACTTCAGACAAAGATAATATTTTTATTATAACTATAAAAATTAATTTAAAATTATCAAATTTAGGTTCTTAAATTTGATAATTTAACATTTAAATAAAAACATAAATATACAATAAAAAATGTTTTCATTCTAAAATAGAATTTTAAAATTTTAATTATTTTTTCAATATTTTTTATAAATTATTAATTAAATTGTTGTTAATATATTATTCTTAAAAAATATATTTTATATATAATATATTTAATTCTATGTAAAAATAATATTTTTATAAAGGTTACATTAGAAACAATATATCAGTCTTACTAGTTATTTAGCTACACTAATTGATTATTTATTAAGCCTTATTATTAATAATGACATTTATTTTTATTTCTTCATATATTTAGTAATTTTATTTTTTATATTATATAAAATTAAATTTAATTTTTGGTTTGATGTTTGATTTGAAGTAGGCCATTGAACACATTGGATTTCAAAAGACAATATAGTTCAAAATCATGTGGTGTTATGATGATAAGATATTATAAATTGCAAAGGTGAAATATATCCACTTATCAATGAATCAAGATCAAAAAAGTTAATAAGAAAATAGTAAGTTGATATAGGATAATATGTCTAAAGATATCCATGTCAGATTACTTAATATTGAGTTTAAAAATAGAAAGTATAAAAAAATACCTATTGAAGTGGATATTAATATATGAAAAAATAATTATTCTTAGGAAAATGGATTGAAAACAATATCTTTAAATTTCAATGACCTTAAATATGAATGTAAGGATAAAATATTTGACAAAAATAAGTTCAAATTTTGATGTCCAATAATGATAAACTTTATGCACATGTTCAATAATTATTTTAGGCGGCTCAATAGATGAAACACAATAAGGTGAGCCCTATGGATTTTGTTGCTCAAATGAACTTCATGAGGAAAGAGAAAAGAGAAATGTTATATGTACATTCTCATTCAAGGTAAGATGAAATGTTTAAAGTAAATAAACTCAAAGAATAAATGAATGATAATCTTTAAGTGAGAATAATTTTTTTAACAAAATAAAGATGAGTTGATATTGGTTAAGAAACAAGTGGAAAAAAAAATTGTTATGTGTAATTATATTATAAATTATTCTTTAAATTTTAATTTTATCACCCTATGAAAAGTGATAGTGATATGAATATAAATTTTACTTAATTTGAGGAGAATAATGAAATAATTTTTATGTCACAAAGGCCTTGTAATGTGGGAAATCTTGAAACTCTTAATGATAGTACCCCTCTAATGTCTGAAATTAATAAAACTATGTCTGTTCCCAAGAATAGTGAAAATAGGGGAAGTAATAAAAACACAATCGACAAGTTCTCTATAAGTAGTGATGATAAATGGATGGGTTCTAAAAGAAGATAAAGATATATTTTTTTATTTTGGATTGCATGGACATATTTATAACATTTTATACGAAGCATTAGAGTATATTTATTACTATTAATTTGATGAAAGTGTTGAAAAAATAGAGATACAAAATGTAAAAATTAAGTTTTATATTTATTTTCAATAATTCTTACCATGGTAATCATTTATCTTCAGAATATATCTAGATAACATTAGTTGGAATGAATAATGAAGACCAACATTTATATATTGAAAAAAAAAATATTCTTTCAAGGAATATATTTCATGGGATGGTTGAAAAATATCACTATAATGAAAGTGGATTAAAGTGGATTTAAAAATCTATTTTTGAAAAAAAAATCTTGTAAATACAAGAAGAAGATTTAGAAAAATGAATGATTCTAAAATCTACTCAAGTGAAAGTATCACCCCAAGGAAATATCTGTTTTGAGAAATATAATGAATCTTGTAATGGTAAATAAAGGAAAAAGGATTGGAAAAGAAATACCCAATCATTGATGTGTAAAAAGATCCTTTTCATAATGATTACAAGAGGAAATAAATATTTTGATTTGGCCCATTAAGAAATGAAGAATCCCAAGAAAATTTAAGAGATGTTAGTTTCTATCAAAACCATTTTGGATCTAAATATGGATTTTAAATTAAGGGATAAAGTAATAGTGATAGTCTAAAGTGGCACCATATCATCCTCAACCTGGGAAAATTATAAGTTATTGTCTCCCCATATATATAATGATTTATTTATTATTTAAGTGTTATTTGTTTTTGTGGTTATTTGATATATGGGGTGATTACATTGAAAAATGAATGTGGTATTGAAGCATGTTCCAAAGTTCCAATTGACGATGGAGCTTTGAAAGTGGTATATTTTGTAATATAGAATTAAATGAATATTATTGTTACAAGAGTACACATAGAAATAATAATTCGTATCAAGGTATAATTTATATTTTAGCATCAGGATAACATAATAATATATTGGAATCAAACCATGAATACGGAAGAAGACATCTTGATGGAGAGGAAACAATAGAAATTATTTTCATGAATTATTTTGTCTGATCTAACATGTGATATACTCTTATTATTATTAGGTTATCAGAATCTATTATATATTGATAAATCCCACAATGAATATAAAATCATTATTTAGTAACATAGAAGCTATATTTAAGGGGAGTTTTAATATGAATATCTAAATGGTGTCATCAATAGAAACTAAATAAATACACCAAGTAGAAAAATAAAGAAATCTATGTGGTGTCAATATAAAATTTATAAATAAGAAGTTTATTATGATTCACACACTTCTTGATTTATTTTTTAGTCAATATTGATTATGTAAAAGTGTTTTTGAGATCGATGAGGGAGTTTTTTGGTAAAAAAAATAATGTTTTTATTACTTTAATATTTTTGAAGTAAGAGACTGATGTAGAAAATAATGGTTTCATTAAATTAGTACCTATTTTCTTTCATTGAGTTAGAAATTATTTTCTTTTGATATTTTATTAATGGATTAATACTATGTGTAAAAATTATTCATTGAAAATATTTTAATATAAGAAATATGTTTTGAGCATGAATTCTAAATCATGAATCACATTGAATGAGTGAAGATTGAGAGAGAAATAAAATGATCCTTGTTGTATTTTTCAAAATTTGGGTGCCTAGTCATAATAAATATGGTTTAAAGAAAATGTTAAAAAATTTGGAGAATATATATTTATGTTTTCCCTATGCTCATTATAAATAAAGACAAATATTTTCATAAAAAATTTATAATATATCTTTATTAGACATAATTGTTAGGATCTTGATTAAATCTCACACTCCCATGTTTTTTAGTTTTCATGCCTGAGAATTGATAATAAGACCATTGAACCCATATCCTTCACATTGGGGAGTCCCATAAATTATGTCTTTTTCTTATTTCCTTCAATATTTCTCTTTAATTATCGATCCTGGACCACTCTTGGTATTTCCTTTCATTTCACTGAGTTTGAAGGTTCCTTGGTTAAAAATGGATTGTTGAAACTACTAATTTGCACTCTAGAATTCATTAAAACCTAATATATTTACCATTTATCTATGGAAGATTATTTTAGTTATTGAATACCATCAATATAACCATTCAAATGATTAATCCAAACCTCTTAGGATCTAAAAGTTTTTTTGATTTCATTTTCTGATTTAGATTATAAATGAAGATGATTTTTCTCTCACTGGTCCAAAACCAAAAATATTATTTCTAATAATGATTTTTTCTTCTCCTATGGTCATATAAATTTTATATGAACTATGATCCCCAAATACAATGATCTTGGTAAGACAACCTTGTTTGGAACTTCCATTCATCATCAATTCAGTGTGTGATTGGAAACCATGCTGGTGAATTCACCAGCTCCAATTTTTGGAAGCGTATGGGGTATCACATTATAGCTCTATGTATTTTCATTTAGTTTTATATCTCTAAGTGATTAATGGAAACTATATGTATTGAGGTAAAAGATGAATTTATCTACTATCAGGTGGTGTACTATAAGTATTACTGTGAATTTTTTTATTCTTTTAAGGGGTTGGAACACCTCATTCAGAATTTACAATGAGTTTATTGGTGGTATATAAATGTATCCAACCGTCAAGTGGTTGATTATATAAACAATCATGCTAATTTAAGTTTTAATTACGCACTTAAAAATTCATCACCCATTTTCCTGAGAGAAACCCCTCAGGTTATCACAACTCTTCTAAATATAATTTTTGAATTTTTGGATAATTTGTTTAGAATATAAAATTTTCCCCCAATTGGCAAAGGTTCCATATGGAATTGACCTTATTATGAAAATATTGTTTAAAAAATATGGATCCCTCATAGGATTCCAAGGGAAAATATTGATTTTTTAGTCCTAGGATCTGAGTTTCTACCTATATTGGGTGTCCTTAGAATAAATGAAAATACAATTTATGAGATGTCGTAAGAGAATTTTAAAGAATTAAATACTGATAGAATCATACATTAAATTATTATCAACTTCATGATATATATTGATATGCCTCATCCTTTGATAAATTATTCAACTTTTTCATCATTTTATAATAGAAAATGCGCATTGGATAGTAAAATCTCATATGAGATATAGAAAGAATTAAACCATGACTTTCCTATTTTGGTTATATATAACAGGTTTTTTAGACTATAAAATATATACTGTGACTTAGAAAATAGTATATGGTAGTAGGTGAAATATAGTAAAATAGGAAAGGATCAAGTAGTAAGCACACCAACAGACATAGAGAAGGAGGAAACACATACAACGTGCGTGATTTTATAATCCATGTTTTCCCAAAAATCAAATACAACCATTTTTCCATATATATATGATGTTAAATAACACACAATAGATATTTAATGACCTAGAAATAAAAAAGGGAATAAGGGAATCATTAATGAGGGTAGGTTCTCAGTGAGTGTATGGAAAAGTCTAGATTTGAAAAATATTACTCATATTTACTGAATCCCATAGAGAATAGGAATTTTAGGAAGAGCATAGATGCCAAAAATTAGGTGAATGAAGATTATGATTATGGAAAACATAATCAATAAGGCCTTCTATCTCAGGGATATTTTCAATTAGTAGGGTTAGAGGTTACCAAAAATCAAGGGTTGTTAGGTGAAAGATTTGGGGCTAAAAGTGACGGTGGAACTATAGAAGACCCCAATATTCTTGGGAACAACTAAGTACTCTATAATAGAATTAGATATTCTAGAGGATTATAATATTGATATGGACCTAATAATTAACTCTATAGAAGAGATGGAGAAGAATTAATTAATTATTAATGTTTCAACGAAATAAGGTTATATGATTCTTGTGAGGGAGATTCAAGTCAATCATAATATAGAATAACAAAATTTGATAAATACTAAAGAATTTATTTCACTCTATGGATTCAATGAATGGGGATTAATATTTAAGACTATATTAGAATTTATGAAAATACTCAATTACATTTTTAGAACAATATTAATAAGAACCCAACATAGATTGCACCTTTCACTAATTGAATTGTACACATGGATTGTGGGTCTAATTGATTAATTTTTTTAAATGAATTTACATTTCTCATTGAAGTTTAAATTTTTTATATGAATTAATGTCTATTTGGGTTACATTAAAACCTTAAAATTGGGTATTAAAATTTAATAAAACCTAAAATTGGAAAGAAATAAATTTTTAGGACACTCATTAGATAATAGTTAAGAGGTATCAATGGAATGGATATTGTGTTGTTTGGTGTCAAGAATATAGGTGGAGCATTACAATAATATTTGGATGTATTTACATTATTCCTCAAGGAAAAAGTTTTACAAATTTTATATAGTTGTTAATTTTGGTAGAATATATTCATGGGTCTTGATGTCATAGGGGGGAGGATGACATCAAGAATATAAATGATCTATATTTGGAAACATAAAGAATCTTATGGGGTTTATTATTAGTGTTATTTTTTTATTTAATATTTAATTTATGGTAGTGTTTATAAAAAATTGAAAGGGGAAAATTTTTAGAATCCAATTAAGAATTAATTTTAGTGTAGGATTTATTGGAAAACATGTTGATTTATGGTAGAAGTGTTGGATTTGTTTGAAACTAAAGAAAAGAAGTTTTTATTTTATTTATGTTTATTTTCCATAATGTTTCAACTCTTGAATAAAGAATAATTTCGATGAGTATTTTTTTGTAATTAATTTTTTAAAAAATATTGTTTTGAAGTGCAATTATTCTAGAAGTCATTTTGGAAGAAGAAATAATGAAGTTCTAAAAGCTTTTTCGGATGTGGATTTGTACCAGAATTGTGTCTATAAGAGAAGATAATGTTTTTTTTCGATGTTTTTGGATGTTTTTAATGTAGTGGAGTTTTTTTAAATAGTTCAATAAGTGAAGATAAAGTTGTCACAAAAGTAAATATCATTAGAGATTTAGTAGGTGAATAATTCAACAAAGACATAGATTTCATATAAAAATAATACGGAATGAATCTTCTTGTATTCATAATATATTTATTGAAAAAATACATGTAAGAAGTATTATTTTACATAGAGTCATTTTTAGAAGTCTATATATGTTCAGAGTTGATCAAACAAGGAATGGATAATTTGTAATGACTATATATATAAGGGTGACTATAATTTTATACATTAGGGTAAGTAGTTTTATGTAAATTGGGTTAGAAAAATGGAAAATCACCATGTCACTATGATATATTATGGTACTTAGAAGAATAAATAAGGGTTTTTGAAAACATATAGATTTAAAATTTGGAAAACAAACTAGGGAAAATAAGAGTCATATACATAAAATGAAAGGGTCAAATAGTTGATATAAAATGTTTTTCTAGACATTTTAGATGGAAATTATGAAAAGTATCAAGTCATATATAAGATAGATGAGGGTTATCTAGATGATATAAAATTGTTGTCCAAAACCAACATATGGGAAACTAGAAAAGTAATGAGTCATAAATATGATATTTAGAGGTCTTATACATGATAAATAAGGGTTATTGAATGATACATAAGGGTTTTATAGACTTTGTAAATGGGTATTGGATATATGAAAAGTCACTGATGATATTTTAGGTGACACTGAAGATCTCAATTAATACATAAGGGTCTTTAAGTAAGTATATAAAAGTTCTTCTAGAAGAATCGTTTTTTTATAAATTAAGTGTACATTGTTGCTGAGTTGTGTAGAAATATTTTGTATTTACATGTTCATGAGATTAGGTTCCATATGTGGGAAGGATTTGTATAATTAGTAGAGGTTTAAGTGGATTTAACTGGTTTTACCTATTTAGATATGTCCACTCCCTTGAATAAACTCTTGTTATATATATATATATATATGAAATCAAGTATTTGCACTATAGGGGAGTGTTTCAAAATGTAATAGGTTTGAGGATCAAGAATACAAAGAAGATCATGCCACAATATTAAAAGGGGTTAAATTTAATATATTATATTAATTTTTTGGATATACTTGTTGACAATGATTCCCTCCATACTATTAGTACTCACATTATAATGAATTGAAGTCAATTGATTTTCGTATTTAAATATCATATCTTTTAAAATGAAATTTTAAGAATTAAATAGATTAATATGAAACATATTTATGGATTATTATTGGAAAAAATTTCCCATTTACTAATTAAATATTGTAAATATTAAATAACAGAACGATGGGTGATTTCTATTTAATTAAGAAAATTGGTTTTCTAGAAATTTAGAATTTTGGAGATATTTATCAACATAAATAATGGTGTTTTATTCTCTAAAAAAAGTATGGATTAATATACTAAATTGAAAATTCAGAAATAAATAGAATTAAAAGAAGGGGGGAGGATATAATAATTCCTTATAAATCATTAAATATCATGCTAAATAAGGAAGGTAATGTTTCCATGAGATCTTATGGAAGGTGAATTTTTTTTCATGATGATGTTCATATCTAGTATATAAAGGATTATATATGTAAATCAACTATCATCAATCTATAATAAATGAATTAAAAAACGGTGATATTTCTTTGTATTGGGTTTCATGGTAATGTGTTTTCCTATGTTGAGTATTGAGAAAAGTAAAGGAGTAAAGAAGTGTCCATCAGGATGTATTGAACTACCCCTAAAACATTTTTGGTTTAAAGACCCTAGTCATGGAGTTTCCTACACAAAACCCATGACCAGATAGTGAGTTCAGTGGATATAGATTCATTGACTAATTTTTATGGTATGATCCTATGATTATCCCAGTGTGGGTGAACTAAGTAAAACTCTCATGTCTTGTGTGCATAGTTTATTTACATTCTACAATGCATAAATTGGAAAGTGTGGTTCAATCAGTATTTAATCAAACTGATTAAGTGTAAGGATAAGTAGGGTTATAATCATATCATAATTTAAATAAGGAATTAAGTGTAACATTATTAATAATGATGATATGATCATTTAAAGTGGTTCTAGTGAGGTGATTATGTCAGAATGAGTTTGGTACCCTTATTCAAACCCCTTAGCGTATCTCTCATCAAATACCCTTATGGTTCTAACAAGTTGTATCATATTATATGTCTTTTATGTTGGATTTATTAATTTATTTAATAATTTCATAAAGTTAAGTTTTATTTTCAATTACATTCTTATTGTGACATAAAAAGGTGAAATAAATTTTTTAAAAATAAAAAATCCATTTGAATTTCAAATATTAGAATAGTTTTTGTTAAAATTTTGATTCAAATTAAATATTATTATAGTTTTTAAAAGAATATTTGAATGATTATAAATGTGAATTTATAATTTATTCAATTATTTGATAGGTTTAGATTAATATCCTGATAATATAAGTTAAGTTATATATACTAATGATGATGAGATACCAAGGATTTCAAATATGGAAGTTGTACACTTATATAAGGATCCAAATTAGGGGTTTTAAGAAGATGAGATGAAGTTGATAGAGTATAATAAGTCTCAAAATATCTAAGGTGGATTACTAAATATTTTGTTTTATAAATCAAATTCCTTAATAAAATATTAGTTGAATTTTATACTGATATACTAGGAACGAAGGATTATGAGGCTTAGGAATTTAAGGTGATGCCTTTAAAGGTGAACAATCATAAATATTGTTCTAAGTAAATGTTAATTGACTCAAAATAATTTAAAAAAATTAGGCCAAGAATGATAAACATGTTTCACAAAAGAAATAATTTATTGAAGAGATAAAATTAATGAAGCAAGAGAATGTGAACCTTGAGGACTCCAATTTCATAGATGAAATCCACGATTAAGGAGTAATGTAACATGTTGGATGATAATTCCCATACATTTAATGATTAAATTCATGAAGTAATGATACTCAAGGAAGACAAGAATTATTAACTAGATGTGTGAAGAAGAAGTACCATAAAATTGAAGAGGAGTTGATCTTAGTTAAGAAAAAATAAGATTAACCAAATGAAAAGGGTAAGACTATTCTAAAATATTATTTACATTTATTATTTACTTATTTTTTGGTATAGCATATTGAGATGAAGATAATGTATAAATTTGAGAAGAATTATGAAATAACAATTATTTGAAAAGGGCTATGTTCCATAAAAAACCTATCATTTTACATGATGGAACCCCTGTAATGACTAAAATGAATAAAATTATGTGAATTTCCAAGAAAATTTAAAAAAATAATGTAAATGAAAACAAACATAGTAAGTTACCTAAAATAATTAAACAAAAATGATGAGTTATAAAACAAATTATAGAGACAAGTGTTTTTATGGTAGAATGAAATGACATACTTATAGCTTTTCTATGAATAATTGGAATATATTTCTTACTATTAATTTGATGGAATTTTTGGAAAGAAATATATACCAAAACAAACAATGAAGTTTATTTTTTTCCTATAATTTCAAACATGCCAATCGTGTAACTTATGGAGATCTCAAGATAACTTCAACTGGAATGAATCATAATGTCTAAAATATATTCCATGAAAAATCTATTCCTTATGGAATCTATTTCATGGGATGGTTAAAGAAGATAAACATGCATAAAGTGGTTATGAGATTAGCTCAATATATATTATTGAACAGATTAGTTTCTAGGAAATACATGAATAAGATTTTGAAAAATAAAAGGATTCCAAAAGAAGATATTGTAAATGAATTATTGAAAAGAAAGATATGTGTTTATAAATTTTATAAATCATTTAAGGATAAAGAATGAAATATGATGTTCTGGGAAATAAATGGCCAATAAGTGATGTGTCAATATAGCATAATTAGAAAGAGTACCCAAGGAATAAAATCATATGATTTGGGCCATGAATAAATGAACAATCCCAAGTAATGTGAGGTGAATTTGGATTCTATCAAAACCATTTTAGATTTAATGATATTATCCAAATTGAAATTTAATGGAAATTTAACAACCTGGCTATCTTAGTATCTTCCTTAACCTGATGAAATTATAAATTCACATCACCTGTTATATTTAAATTCTATAACTATTGTTAATGTCTTACAGTTTCATTGTGAGATATGATCCTTGTATAGATTGCGAGTGAACCATGTAAAATTCATATTCCATGCGTGCATGTTTTATTTTCTCTATAAAAGACATAAATTTTTGAGATTTGTTAGATAAATCATTTATAAAACTGATTAAATGAAAATATATGTGGAATAAAAATAGACTCATCATTGAAATAATTACTTATGTATGAACCTATTAATAAAGAGGTTAATATTATTTAATGTGGTGAAAATATACTAATTAACATGTATTGAGGTAGCTCAATCATTACATGCATACATATTACATTATTATATATTCATTTTTATTATATATAATAATATATCAAACCTCAGAACATAAAGGTTTAGTGTCCATAGAAATTATATATATGAAAAACTTATTTTACAATTTTATCCGCATCTCCCTCAAATACACTTCTTACATGATACCCTTTTAGACACATAAAACATAATAAACTTCCTCATAACTTGGGAAATAAACAAAATTAGAAATGGTGACCTCTATAATGATTTTATTTATTTATGTATTCTGTTTGAATATTTCTAGGAATATTTTTTTAGCAAGTCACTATGTTAGTGAAAAATTTTGGGGCCTTAAGATCCTCTATGTGATGATATAAAAACAATTAAATATTTTATATCACACAAGCACATTTTTAGGAAAGTTTAATAATACCCAATTGGATTATCAAATAATAAATATGAGACAATGGTTGAGTACAAAACATGTGTTTTACACTAGGAACAACATATTGTTTGTGAGAATCGAGATCCTAGTTGGAGGAAACCATTAGAAAGATGTTAAATGGTGGAGGATTATTAATTAAATGTAATTAAATTTAAAACCTGATTACCCCTCACCCCATTTGATTTCCATGCTCTATGAAGGATAGGGAGTAATTATACCGTGGTGATGGATAACCTAAGGGTGAGAGAGGAGGAACCACTGAACAATGTTCTTTATGGTGACCAACACCAAATCAAGGTGCAGCATCTTTTGAAAAATGTGTTGGACCCAATGATTTAGAATTTCAGTATGAGGTGGTAATATTTATGAGATTTATGACATTATCCCCATATATTAATTGTATTATGGTTTTTATAACCCTATTATGATTACTAGAGATCATCTAGAGGTAAATCTGTGGGAAATTGGTAAAAATGTGGGAGTTTAAGAGTATTGGATGAGTTTTCAATTTATAAATCCCGATATCATAGTGTGAAGTGAAGAATAACACACTGTTTGTACTTCCCAATCATGGAAGAAAAATTTTGGGAACTAAACGATGTGTACTGGGGGTAAAAAAACTTATAGTGGAGCTTGGATGGGTGGATGAGGACATGGGAAGGCATTCCATGTAAGGGGATATGGCCATGTTAAATTACATTTCTGTACCTCAAGTTATACATAGGCTAGAGGACTTGTCCAAGTACATGGGAATATGTCATGGTACATGGAAAACTAGGTAGTGTGTAGGTGAGGACATGCCTAGGTGATCAGGTGAGAGAAATGTCGGGTAAATTTATGTGAACATAATTTATATTCCTTAAAAACATTGAGTACCATGAGTGGACACATCCATGGTTTGGCCTCAAGAGACATGGAATGTATTGTGGGACCATGTTCTGTATATAAAGTCCTAACCTTAATCATTACCTAATATCTAGTTTAAGTCAATAATTTTACTTTCTTTCACATTGAGGATCTTTTCAAGTTTATAGTTTTATAAAATTAGTCTATAAATCATAGGTAACAAGATTATAAAAATAAAAACTAGACACCTCTGATCAGTATACAATTTTACCATATTATAAAACTTTTAAGATAAAGCATGAACTCTATTCATGGAAAATATTTACAACATCCAAATTTAATTCTTCCTTTCCATTACCCATCAATAAACCATTTGAAACATTTTTAAAATTTTGGATGTTTACAAAACATCATTAAGGTATGTAAATAGAAATAAAATTTCTATTTTGGTAACAACATGAAAACTCATATAATGATTACGTTCATGTTAAATGTTATTTGAGAATGTGAAATAAAAAATCACATAAAAATACGCACATTTTTCGAAAATAAAAAACATTAAAACCCATATAAATCAATTAAACGCCTTTTCTTTTCTTAGAACATTATACAAATAAAACCATTTCAAAACCATTTTGATTATAAGAACTATAAGGCATAATTACAACATTATCATTACCCAATGCATCAGGGATTTATAATGGGGATCACCCTTCCAATAATCTATATCAGGATCACTCGTGAGAATTAATTGGGCACAACCCTTTGTATAATCTATATCAGCCTCACATGTTTCTCATGAGTTGTAATGGTTCTCAACCCTTTATATAAGCTATAATGTGCTCACCTGTGAGCTATATTGGGGTTAAAACATTAATATAAGATATATTAAGCTCACATATTTTATAAAATACTCATTTACCATATCAAATGTATTAAATCTCATCATAAAACCCCTTTAAAAACTCTTTTTAAAACCATATGAAAAAAACATTCGGATAAAGATACTATTTTCTTTTAAGAACCCATTTTCAATACTAAAACATCCAATTTTTGGAAAATTCATTTTAAACAAAAATAACCAAAAATTTAAATATATTTCTTAATTTAATGAATAATTAAATATTTAAAATAAATCCAAAAATATAATAATATCCATGGTGGTGGAAAATTCATTTTAATCGTGTACATTAATAATGCAACATTGTTTTTTTTTTGTCAAAATGTTCTATATATAACACATAAAAATATTCCATTTTGATAAAAATTGGTTGAAATTAAAAATAAAAATAAAAATCACATTATAATACTTTTATAAACATATAAAATAATATCAATAATATTTACATGGAGTAATTTATTTTGAAATTAAATTATAAGAGATATAAAAATATTAAAATTAAATTGTCCCATACGAATTCAAATCTATGAATCATAAAACTCAATAAAAATGACATTGAAAAAATTAAAATATCATAAAAATACACAAAATTAATGATATAATATTTAAAATGTTCTGTATATATATCTTATAAAATAATAAAGCTGCATAGCATCAATAATTACCCTAATGAAAGGAAATTTAGAAAAAGTCCCTTAACTTAAGTCTGATTTGTCATGTGTATATTTATCTTACTAAATAATAAAATTATGTGAATTATTTAATGGATTCATCAAATTTCTCAAGTTTTTCATTAATTTTATTCAACTTATTACAATTTTCTGTACAACTACTTAAATAATAATTTTTTCATCAAGTGTTTTGACCCTATTCAGTATATGTGTCAAATACAAATTTGGTAAGTTGAATAACGTAAATATGGTCAATATTAAATCATATCCAAAATAATAATCATGAAATAATTATCATATTAATACATAAATTATAATTTTAAAACAAATAATGAAATATAGTTATTAAAAATGAACTTACATTACCATCATGCAGACGATAGGTCGTACATATGCATGAGTTATATTCTCATTTTTAAATGATCATTATAGAAAGAAGGTAAGTAACATTTTTATTTATATAATTATAATTATCTCATAAATACAGTATTATTTAGTAATATATACTTATGTATATATAACTATTTCTATGTAAAAGGATTCACATCGTTTCAAGTGTGCGGTTGTCTACACCTCCAAGAATGACACTATCCCTTTTTCAGTGTGTGAAAAGGTAAAAAAGAAGTTGATATATTATATTACTAAAAAAGTAATTGTTTCACTAATATAATATTTATGAAATTTATATCTCATATTTTTATTAAAATCATCCATTATACATTCCATTAATGTGTGGACAAACCAAATCGCTTTGAGGAGATGTTAGTCCACCAATCCAAAAATGATATTATCAAATTATCACAAAATATGAAAAATGGAGGTAGGTGTCATATAATAATTTATTAAGTATTAATGTATAATAAATATAATTATGTCATATAAAAACATTATATATATTATAATTACCAACCATGATAGGTGGTAAAGGAAAAAATGAATGACATCATTTCACATGGTGATAGTATGACATACACACGAAGAATGGTTTTTTACCCATTTGATGGAAGTGATTGTAGGTGTACTTAGAAACATTAACATTAAAACATATTAGTATTTTCAGGATACTTATTTTATTATATAATAATTAAATAATAATAATTTAAGGGTTTTATAAAGAAAAAAACAAAAGTTTTCATTGAATAATGTTATATCTTCTTTAGGTAACTCCTTTTGGTTTGCCCCTATAGACATACTTGGTTTTTTATCTACCAAAGTTGTGGATTTTAGGATTATATGAGAGATTTTTTAGGGTTTTTTTCAGGGTTAAATGAGCCAAAAGGCATGAGATGTGTGAATTAGTAGAGAGTGTGAGTATTTTTTTTATAGTGGAGGGGGTTGCAGTATTGTAAATAAAAAAAGGTAAACACTATTGGGATATCTCCCTTACATCGTGTGTCTCCAATATTGAAAAACAAAATCAATACAAGTAAATATTTTTTTTATAAATATGTCTATAAAATTGAGGTTTTTACTAGTTTCTTTTTTCAGTTGGCCTATTAAGATTATAGTTTTACCAATTAGTGTGCTCATTTATACCTCAATCATTTTAATTGATTTTAATTGATTTCTCTAATATATTCGGTCAAAAATAAAGTTTAACCTAATAAATATTAAAAATAATGATTATTAAAAATACTCAATCCATTTTAACAAATTCCAATCACATAATTGTAATAATTTAATTTAAAATTAATCTCGTAGACAGAACAAGAAAATGGGTTTTTTAAGAAAAAAGTTCAAAATTTTAAAATGTTTTAATTACAAATTGTAATGATAAAAATGATTTAAATGGCCTAAATTGGATTAAAATATATAAAATTTATCTAATTATGCTTTAAAACATATTAAAAATATAATTTATCACTATAAATTATTTAGGCAAAAAATATGTTTTCAATTATAATCTAATATTTTTTATTATTATCAAAACATGAAACTTCTCAGAAAAATAAAAAAAATCAAGAAAAGTAAATTTTTAATTTCCAATTTCAAATACAAGGTTTATTATTTCAAAAATTATTTTTAAAATTGTCAAAATTTAGTTTTAGAAACAAGTTCTTCATAAAAGGATGTAAAATTGCCTTAAAATATACAGTTTTTATGCTCAATATTCGATTTATTATTATCTGAAGCCTATAAAAATTATTAGATGAATTAAAAAAATATTAAATATATATCATATAAATTTAATTAATAACTTTCACTAATAGTGGTTAATTGAATTTATTAAGATAAAACTCCATTTTGGTAATAAAAATTGTTTTTCATAAAAACACATCATTTATATTAAATTTGTATTTATTTTCATTTATAATTAATTGGTGAACAATGAATTAATTTTCTTAACATGTGTGAACTATAATTTCCTAATTTAGTTATTAAATTTGATTCTGTCTATTCCAACGTCTACGTGATAACTATCATGAAAATATTAATAGTATATGGTTTTTTAGTAAGACTCGTGTTGCTGTATAGTGTAAGTCAGAAAAGGAACATGAAATTGGATAAAACACAACATAAATATGGGTTTTCTTGTGATTCAAGAAAAAATATTTATTTAATGTAAGAAAATATATTAAATAATATAAATTAATTTAAAAAAATATATTTTATAAAATCTCGATATGTTACATCCTACCCCCTTAAAATCAAATTCTCAATAGAAATTCACCTTGGTTATAAAATGTTAAATATTTATTGAATTACATTATTAAAACACACATCATACAAAGGGTATAAAAATCCTCTTAAAAAGGAAATATGGGAACCATAATGGTCACCATAAGTTATTCATAACTAGGATTCCACATAGGGAGAACATTGGTGAGAAAATAAAAGATGGATATTGAAGAGAAAACTAATTCATGTGGACAAATAGAGAGATATAGGGAACATGATGAATAGTAATCCAATGATGTAAAAACAATAATCCAAATAAGTTTGGATAAGGTAATTGGTATCATCAGAAAATTTGGTAATATGATAACATTTTATTTTATGATCCTTTCCTAGAGTTGAAGGATTCCTTTACCAAATATACTAATATCATAATGAAATGTAATTACTTAATGTTTATAGATTCATCCTTTAATAAATTTTCTTCCAAAAATCACCTCTTTATCCAAAATATGTGAATAAAAGATAGATTTTTAGTTTTTTATCACTAGAATAAACTTCTAACAGATCACATAATCCTCAAAAGGATAACACCATATTCCTCATATCTTTAGATATTGACCAAAACCAAAATGGTTAGCAGATATTAAGATAATAAAAACATTCATGTGATGAGGAAAAACATTAATATTTGAAGTTAAATAGTAATACCCAATGTTACAGCTAAATTATTCCATAGATATAAACCTAATGGTAACAAATACCATTAAATTTACATCCACATAAGTATTTGTATTATTCCAAAAAAAAATTAAACTTATAACTCATACATCTATATTAACTCAATAAATGTATATCAAGGTAATTCCATTATATAAAACAATAAAATAGGGGTGCCTAAGACATTGGGATTATGATCAACCTTTGAATTTTTTTGAACTCCCTCGAGCTTCCATTACTTCACTAGATTTCCCAACATCAACTATTGAATAAAAAAATGGTTTTCCATCCTTTTTCATTTGATCATGACGATTTCCAACCCAAGTAAGTTTCTTTAGGGGTGTATTAGAATAATTTTTTAAGTCATTTTAGCTAAATAATCTTAATGTTGATTGGATATATTTTATCTCATTATTGTATTGTTCGGGACTCTTTTCCATGCAGTCATAAACCTTATAACCTAAATTACCATACTAGTAACACTCTCTATATCCTAACATACATTCCCCAAAACATATTTTACCACACCTAGAATAATTTTCAGGATTATCTCTATAATTCATAGTTGGTTTCTTCTCCATTTCCTGCTATCATGAATGTTTCTTACTATTAATTTCTCAAATAAGATTTGGCACATACCTGGAAAATCTGGTGAACTATTATTCATACTCAGAAACTAAATCAACGTCATTTTACTTTAATTTCATTAATTATTTTTCCATCCTATACCGATAAACATTATAATAATATTTCTCAAGAAAAATATCATTAAAATTTTCTCATTATATAGCATCAATATCTTATTTCTCTCTAGTATTTTTTACCAAATACCACCATCGATCAGCTTCACCTTTAAAAAATATATGGAAAGAGGTGCCTGTTGATTTTATGAACAACCTGTGACTTCAAATATCTTCTCCAATGAATTCATCCATACTTTGGCTACCACTGAATCCGATGATCCATTGAATGGTGGGGAATGTTTCCCCATGTAATTTTCCTCTATAGCCATGTTTCTTCCTAGTAGATTGAGTTCTTCTCCAGCATGGATACCACTACTATTTATAGATTATGTCAACTAATCAATCACAACAACAAATTGTTCTATTCTAATTCCAACCATCTCGAGATTCATATTTAAAAGGATATTTTCTTCTTGATTCCTTCCTAATACATCTTTCTTGTTTTTTATAGAAACCCATTCTGAAAAAAAAACATAATTTAAATGAAGAAACTTGTAAATATTTCAATTCTATATAATTCCATCTTAACTATAGAGTAAAATATTGTAATTACATGCTATTAACATAATACTAACATATAAATTTGTGTAAACATACATTTGATGCCAATTATAAGGCCCCAAACTTAATAATTATATAATATTGAGTTTATTTCAACAATATTACTTAATTTCCCATTGAAAATTTGTTACTTTTAGATTTTTAGAGAATTATTCCATAACTCACACATAACAAAACCATAAAATAAAAAGTGGAATCTTCAGATCAGTACCCATTTTTACCATAAAATAAAATTTTTAAAATAAAGAATAAATTATTTTCATGGAAAATATATATGACTTATATCATGAATTCTTCCTTTCACATAGCCATCCATAAACCCAGTGAAAACATTTTAAAAACATGGTATAATCACAAAATCGTATTAAGGGATATTAAATATAGGAAATTAATAATTCGGCAAAAAACTTATATAATTGCAACCTTTATGATTGATGTTCCTTGAGAATATTAAATAACAAAATTTCACAAGAAAAATAACAATTTTTTCACAAAAAAATCATTAAAACCCATAGAAATAAATTAAAATACTATTGGTGACTTAGAGAATTATATATATATATAACCCTTTTTAAACCATTTTAATTGGAATAAGAATAATGAAGACTTACAATATTATCATTACCCAATTAATCTAAGATCTATAATGGGGATCACTTTTTGTATAAGAAATATTTATCTCTCTCATGAGATATAGTGGGGACCAAAAATTCCTAAAATCTATATCAAGATCACTAACTTCTCATGAGCTATAATGGTTCTAAACCCTTTATATAAGTTATATCGGGCTCACCCATGAGCTATAATGGGGCTCAACCCTTTATAAAAGTTATATCGGGATCACCTGTTTTATATTATTCTCAAGTCCCGTATCAAGAGTAAAAAAATCTCATCATAGAACCCTTTAAAACAAATTTCAAACCCATAAGAAAAACACTTTTAGATAAAGATACCAAGTTCTTTTAAGAACCCCTTTCAATAAAAAAACCTTTTTATTTGAAAACTCATTTTCAATACCAAAATACCCAAAAATTTTATGACAGTATTTCATTTTAAGAAACATGAAATCTTTTAAATGGAGAAAAAAACAAAATAATGTCCATGGTGTAGGAAAATTCATTGTCTTCATGTATGTTAAGAAAAGAACATTCCATTTTTCATTTTTCAAATTTTTCCATATAAAACTTGTAAAAACATTCCTTTTGGAAACATTTTAATGAAATTAAAATTAGACATAAAATTTCCTTTATAATCCTTTAATAAACATATGAAATATAATAAATAATATTTATTTGTATAAAATTATTTTTTAATTAAATCGTAAGACATTTAAAAAAATATTTTTAAATTAAAGTGCCCCATAACACATTGAAACTCTTGAATGTTTTTAAAAATTAAATAATATTATTAAAAAAATTAAATATCAAGAGAATATAGAAAAATCAAGATATAACATGTCAAATTCACTGTATTTAAAAATTATAAAATAATAAATGTACATAACATTAAGAATTTCCTCAATTAAAGGAAATTGAGATGAAGTCCCTTACCTTGATTATGACATGTCATGTGTGTCTTTAATCTCCTGAATAATAAAAATATCTTCATTATTTACTTTATTCTGAACCTTTTTCATGTTTTTAATTATTTTTATTTCACTTATTTCAATGTTTTATACACCTAAAAAAACAATTAAGTTTATTTTTGGTGTTTTGACCCAATTTGGATTATGTGACAAAAACGACTTTGCTAGATCAAATAAGGTAAAAGGTTTAATTATTAAGACATATACAGAATACAATTAATGACATAAATATATATCATATTTATACAAATATTATACCTATAAACCCAATCATGAAATATGGTTATGGAAAATGAACCAATATTACAATAATGGAGACGGATGGTCGTATATATGTATGAGTAACGTTCCCATTTTTTTATGATCATTAAGGAAATAATTTAAGTAAAATTTGTCTTCCTATAATTATTATTGTTTAATAAAGATAATATTTTTTAATCAAGAATACATATATATATAATTTTTTTATCTAAAAGGAATCAAATCACTTTGAGGAGGCGGTCATATACACGTCTACAAATGATGTTTTTATATTCTTACAAAATGGAAAGCATGAAGGTATGTGATATATAATAATAAAATAAGTATTAATAAATCATAAATAAAATATCTATCATATAAAACTAGTATATCTATCATAATTATTAACCATGAGAGGTGGTAAAGGAAAAGCAAAGAACATCATTTCTTGAGGTGAAAGTCCACCATACTCATAGATTGTGATTTCACTACGAATTTATGGGAAGTGTGTGTAAATATAGGTTAAAACTTTTAGATAAAAAACATATAAGTTTTTTTAAAATACTATGGTTATTATATAAATATTTAATAGTATTAATTTATGGTGTGGAGAAATAAACCAAACAAAAGTGTTTGTTGGAGACTTTTACCTCTTCTTCGGGTAAATCCTGTTGGTTTGCACCGAAGGAATTCTTTGGATTAATTTATTCTTAATGTGAGGATTTTAAAATTTGATTAGGGATTTTGGTATATTATTTTTTATATTTCGGATGATCCCAAATTCTTGATATTTGTGAAGGAATGGGGAGAGTGGTTGTCTTTTTATATTTTAAGGGGAGTGACATTCTTATAAATATAATAAGGGAAACGCTATTTGGAGGTATCCATTACATTATGTGCCTCCAATATTGAATATAATTATATAAAAGTGGTTATATGGTCTAAATATCTCAATAAAATAGTTTTTATACAAGTTTCTATATCATTTCACCCATTAATATTAATGTTTAACCACTAATTAAACTAATTTTTTCTTTAAGCGCTTTAATTAATTTCAATTGCATTCACTAGTATTATTGGTCTACATTTATTTTTACCTTAATATAAATTATAAATTATTTTTAATCCAAATATGGAATCCATTTTAATAAATTTCAATCACATAAGCGGTATAATTTAATTTCCAATTAACTCAAATATGGAATGAGAATGTAGGCTTTTAAAGTAAAAAACTCAAAATAATGAAATGTTTTTCTATCCAATTTAAATGTGATATTGATTAAAATGACCTAAATTGTATTAAATGATATAAAATTTATCTAAATATAATTTAAAACCAATTAAAAATATAATTTAACACTATATATTATTTAGACAAAAATTATTTTTTCAATAAAAATGTAGTGTTTTTCACTATTCGTCAAAACATTAAACTATTCATTAAAATACCAAAAATTCATCCAAATTTTATTTTGATGTTATTATTTAAAAGGATAATTTTATTTTATCATGTATAATTTATAAAAGTTTCAAAATTTATTTTTAATACTAGTCTTCATAAAAATACAGTAAAACATTATTTTAAAAATAGACATCCTTTTATGCTTAAAATTTGATTTATTCTTATATTAATCCTATAAAATTTATTGGATGAATTTCAAAAAAAATTATAAAATATATAAAATATAATTTTTTTAAATATGTTTTACTAATAGTGATTAATTTTCTTTATTAAGGTAAAATATTATTTGGGTTATAAAAATAGTTTTTTTATAAAAACACATCCTTTATATTCAATTGGCCTTTATTTACATATCAAATTATTTATTACCCAATGAATTAATTTTATAAAAAAGTGTAAGCATTAATTTTATAATTTAGTTAATCACTTTAATTCACACCATTATTACATCTAGGGGATAACTATTATAATAATATTATAACATATTATTTTTCGGTATGAATTAGGATTCTTTATAACATAAGTCATCAAAGGAACTCGATGTGGCATGTAATGAAATATAATCCTGTTGTTTAATGTTATGAAATATAAACTACGTATTTTGTGTAATATAATATATTTATAAATTTAAATTAAAATGAAATAATGTATTTCAATAAGATTCAGGATGATACATCCTACCCCATATAAAATGAATTTTGCCCTTGAGATTCATCATAGTTATCAAATGATTAACAATCCAAGAATTCATTTATTGAAAACCACTTCATACAAAGGGTTAATAAATTTCCACTTAAAAAGGTAATGTGATAAAAAATAAAGGTCACTGGAAGTTATGCATAACTACGATTCCACAGAGGGAGAACATTGGTGGGAGATTAAAAGATGGATTTTTAGGGGGAAACTAATTTTCATGGACTAATAGAATGTTATAGGGAAAATGGTCAATAGGATGCCAATGAAGTAAAAAACACAAGAAAAATTGGTGTGGAAAAGGTCATTGATATCATTAAAAAATATTATAATAGGAGAAAATTTTAATTAAAGATCATTTTCCTATAATTGAAGGATTCATTTAGCTTTTATACTAAGAGTATAAGGAAATATACTTACTTGATGAGTAGAGATTAATTCTCTAATAAATTTCTACTATAGGATCATCTCTTTCTCTAAAAAATTAGTATGCAATATTTCTTTTAATTCCTTAAGAATTAGAATCAACTTATAATAGATCACATAATCTTCAAAAAGGATAAAATCATACTCCTCTCATCTTTATATATTAACAAAAAATAAATAGTCTATCTTGTAGTATGATAATTAAAACAATCAAGTGATAAGATAATAAATTAATATATAATGCTAAATAGTAATACCCAAATATAAAAATAAATAAACCGACAAATATATAACCTTAATGTTTACCAATACCATTAAAATTATGACCACACAAGTGGTGGTATTCGTCCTCAAATATCATTTAAACATATACCACAGACATCTATGGAATTCAATAAATGTTTCCCAATGTATTTAAAATTTTTAAAACATTAAAATAGTGGTTTCTAAGTTATTGAGAATAATACTAACATTAATGAAATATTAAAATCTTTGGAGCCTCCATCACTTCACTAGATGGCCCAACATCAACTGTAAAAGTAGAAAATGATTTCTCCATCCCTTTTGGTTTATGATCTTGATGATTTACACCCTGGGTAAGTCTCTTAAGTCACTTGTTATCATAATTTCCAAACTAATCATTCCTAAATAATATTATAGTTGATTGGATATCTATTATATAATTTTTGGATTGCTTAGGACCCATTTCATTTCAGCCACAAACCTTATGACCAAACATACCACATCATTAACACTTTCTAGATCCTAAAATACATTCCCAAAAATATATTTTACCACACATGTAATAAGTTTTAGGATTACCACAAAAATTATTAGTTAGTTTCTTCTACACTTCCTTCCACCATGACCATTTCATGCTCTTGTCATCTCATAGAACATAAGTGTTAGAAAAATCCATCTAAACTTTCTCACCACAACGAACAACTTTTTAATAACATTTAAATTATTACGTGGATAGATATATTTTTTGAATTTGTTTAAATCATGATTAAAATCAATTAATTTTGCTATCAATGTCTCTAATAAAATCTAGAGAATACTAGGAAAAAGTTGTGACGTTTTCTTCATAAACAGACATTGAATTGTCATCCTTTTTCATTAATTCAAATAATAGTTTCTCCACCCTAATATGAAAAATCATAAGTAAATACTTTTCAATGAAAAGGTACTTAAATGTTACCCATTACATGGAATCAAGATCACATTTATCTCTAGTATTATTAAACATAGAACACCATTTATCAACTTCACATTTAAAGTGATATATGGAATGAGTTGCCTTTTGATGCTTCAAACATCCCATGACTTCAAATACCTTCCCTAGTGCATTGATCCATACTTTGTTTACCTCTAAGTCATATTATCCATTGAATTATGGAGGATTTTACCACATTTAATGTTACTTTATAGATATATTCCATCATGGTATATTAGGTTCTTCTCTCGCATGGATACCACAACCATTTGTATCTTGTGTCAACTGATCCATCATTACAACAAACTGTTATGTTTTAAGTCCAACCATCATGGTATAATAATTTGGATGGATAGTTCCCTCTTTATACCTTCCCACAATAGCTATATTTTTTACTCTATTTAAAACAATTCTAAATAAATATACTTTAGATGAAGAAACTTGGAAATATTAAAATTTTATATCATTTAAACATAACAACAAAGTAAAATTTTCTAAGCGCGTGCTATTAATACTATCTAAACCTCTAAAGATAACTAAACCAACAATTTATACTAACTATAGTCCAGGACCTTAATCAATGCATACTCATGATTTTATTTCAAGAATTTTACTTTCATTCATATTTAGTATCATCATAGGTTGGGAGTTTTAGATAAATTTCCCATGACTCATTCATAAAACACCATAAAACAAAAAGTGAACACTTCTTATCAGTATCCATTTACCCATAATATAAAACATTTAAAATAATGCATGAATTATTTTCACGTAAAGTATACAAGACACAAAACATGATTTATTCATTTCCCTTACCCATCCTTAAACCCTATAAAACCATTTTAAAAACATGGGATGACCACAAAATCTCAGTAACAGATATAAAAATAAATGGTACTATTAGTTCGGTAGAAACATGAAAACTCATATGAATTTTCCAAGATCTTGATTGTTCTTTGAGAATATTAAATAAAATATTTTCACATAACAACACACACATTTTTCACAAAGAAAATTTATCAAAACCCATAAAATGAAATTAATAAAGTTTTGGTGACTTAGAGCATCATATAAATAAAAACCTTTTTAAAAACTTTTAATTGGAATAATCATAAGCATTACTTACAATACTATCATTAACCAATGCACTAGGGATATATAATGGGGATCACCTTTTAAATAAGCTATATCAGGCTCACCCATGAGCTATAATGGGTCTTAATCCTTAGAATAATTTGTAATTGGCATGCATATTTCTCATGAGCTATAATGGGGTTTAACCCTTCATATAAGTTATACATGGCTCACCAGTTAACCATAACAGGGATTAACCTATCATAAAAGAAGTATCAATCTCAACCTTTTTATATAATTATCATGTACTATATAATTATTAAAACACTCTCATAATAAAAAAATTGGTAAAACACTTTTTAAACCCATATAAAAAACAATTTTTGATAAAAAAATACCCTCTATTAAGAACACATTTTCAATACAAAAACACCATTTTCTTTGAAATTAAATTTTCAATACCAACGTACCCCAACATATAAATATTATTTTTCATTTTAGGAAACATTAAATCTTGAAAAGGTATCCATAAATAAATTAATGGCCACGATAGTGGAAAAGTCATTGTCTCCAGGTACATAAAGAACAGAACATTTCTTTTTTTGTTTCTCAAAATGTCCTATATAAAACTAATACAAAGATTCATTTTTGAAAACATCTGAATGAAATTTATAACAGACATAAAATTTACTTCATAATATTTTTATATATAAAATAACATCATGAATATTGATGTCAAGGAAACAATCTTGAAATTAAATATTTAGACATTTTTTGAATATATTTTTAAATAAAATTATTTTTTACCACATCGAAATATATGGATCATAGTTCTAATTAAATAATAACATTAATAAAAACTTGATATATTTTGACATTAGATAAAATTCATGTTATAACATTTAAAATGGGATGTATTTATATCATATAAAATAATTAAGGTGTATAACATCAATAATTGCCTCAATGAATGAAAATTGAGACGAAGTCCCCTAAATAGTGTCCAACTTGTCTGGGATGTATTTATCTTCATAAATAATAAAATTATGTTAATTATTCACTTTCTTAAAAAAAATTTAAAATTTATCATTATTTTTATTTTAATTTGTAAAATTTTTATACAACTAATTAAACAATTAAGTTAACATTAGGTGTTTTACCCTATTCGGATTATGTGTCAAAAATGACTTTGGTGTGTTGACTACAGTCAAACGGGTAATTATTAAAAAATATCCATGATAATAATAATTATATAATTATCATATTTATACATATATTATACTATTAAAACCAATCATGAAATATGGTTAGGTAAAATGAACCAACATTACAATCTCGGAGACGCAAGGCCATACGTATGCATCGGTAACATTCTAATTTTTCAAATATTATTATGGAAAGAATGTAAGTAAAATTTATATTACTATAATTATCATTATATCATAAATACAAGATTATTTAATCAAAATTATATATATATATATATATATAATTTTGGTTATTTAAAAGGAATAACATTGCTTCTATGTGGCAGTAGTCCACACATCCACGAATGAAGTTTTCATTTTTTCAGTGTGTGAAAAGGTAATAAAGAAAATGATATATTATATTTACAGATGGTAATTATTTCATTAATATAATATATATGTCATTTATATCATAGATATTTTTTTTCAAAATAATCCTTAATATATTCCATGTAAATTGTGAATGAATCACATAGCTTTGAGTATACAGGATTCCACACATCCCCAAACTATGTTATCATATTATGAAAAAATTAAATTCATGAAATTACATGTCATATAAAAATTATAGAAGTATTAATATATCATAAATATAATATATATCATACAAAAATATTATTTCCATCATAATTATCAACCATGATATGTGGTAAAGAAAAATTAACGACATCATTTTGTAAGGTAGTAGTACACTATACACCCGAACATTGATTTCATCACCCATTTAGTGGAAGTGTTTTTAGGTGTAGTTCAAAAAATTAACATAAAAAATATCATTATATAGATTATACTGAGTTTATTATATAATCAGGGAATAAGAATAATTTTTGTGAAGGAGAAATAAATAAAACAAAAGTCTTTGTTGAATAATGTTAACTGTTTTTTGGGTAACGGCTTTCGGTTTGCACCAATGGACTTTATTGGGCTTCTTTATTACAAAAGTAAGGCTTATAGATTTATAAGAGGTTTTTTGGAGCTTATTTTGGTGGGTTCTGGAAAACACAAATATTATTAATAGGATTTAAGGAGTGGGGAGAGTGAGTGCCTTTTTATATTGAATAGGGAATGAAATCCTTGTAAATATAAAAAGGTAAATACTGTTGTGAGGTCTCCCTTACATCATGTTCCAAAATTAATGAACCAAAATTCTATAAAAGTTGGTCCATGGTCTAAATATTTCCATAAAATATGTTTTAGATATGTTTCTAGGTCATTTAGCATATTAATATTATATTTTAACCACTAATTAGACTCATTTTTACCTTAATCACTTTAATTAACTTTAATTAATATATCAAATATTTTTATCCAAAAACTAAGTTTAAATTACTAAAAATTATGAATTATTTTTATTAAATATTTGAAATAAATTTTTCTAAATTCTAATCACATATTTGGTATAATTTAATTTAAAATTAATCTCATTTACAGAACGAGAAAGACTATTTTTAAATAAAAAAGTTCAAATTTTTTCAAAGTTTTTAAATTAAATTTCAATGTAAAATTGAATAAAAATGCCTAAATTAGATTATCTAATTTAAAATTGACTTAATAATACTTTTAAACAATTTAAAATATAATTTTATCCAATAAATTATTAAGATGAAAAAATATTCTATTGAAGTTTTATCTTTTTAACTATTCATCAAAACATGAAACTTCTCAAAAAATTTAAAAAAATTCACCCAATTAAATTTTTACAATATCTTTTAAAAAATGAAGTTTTTTTTCCGTTATAATTTAGAAATGTTTCAAAAAAATTAAAATAATTTCTCTATAAAAAGGTGGTAAAATTACCTTTTAAAAATATACATTTTTTTATTCATAAAATTGGATTTATTTTTTTATAATAATATAAAAATTATTGGATTAATTTAGATACATTTTATTAAATATATATTATATATATTTAATTAATATATTTCAATAATAGAGACAAGTTTAATTTATTAATATAAAATTCCATTTTGTCCATAAATATAGTATTTCATAAAAAGACATCCTTTATATTTAATTAGTCTTTATTTATATTTCTAATTAATTGTTAACCAATGAATTCATTTTATAAATATGTGTAAACTGTAATTTTATAATTTAGTTAATATCTTTTATTCCTTCTATTCAAGAATTTATGTGATAACTATCATAATAATGTTAGTAGTATCTTTTTTTCTAGTAAGACTTATGCTTGTGTGTAACATAAGTTATCAAAGGAACTCGATGATGTGTGTAAAGCAAGATGAAATTGGTATTGTGTGTGATTAAATACAAACTATGAATTATTTGTAATGAAATATATTAAATAATTTAAATTAATTTCAAATAATATATTTCATAAAATCTCAGGATGTTATAGCGTACTCTCTTAAGAGACTACTCTCTTTAACATATCCATATTTTAGACTTCGATATAGGCCTTCTAGTAGAATATCTTGAGTAGTTTTCCATTTAGAACATGATGGTGGCCATGGTTTTGGTGTGAGAGATGTGATTCAAGGTGATGCTTGTTGGATGATTCTCCTAGTGACACAAATATCAACACCAGGTGGGTGTATTTTATTTGTACATCCCATAGAGGGTATAGTGGGCCATTATATCCTGATCATAGGATTATGATCCCCTTGAAAGGATCGATTTGTATAGAGTTCTGATATCCCTATGAGAATCCTGAGGTGGGATCATCTATCATTTCATTTTCCCTTAGCAGGGTTTGTAGTATCGGTGTGACCAACAAGAATGAGAATTGGTCTCCTACTTTACCAGTTATTCCAGATTGGGTTTTAAACATCCCGCAGTGATCTTGTGTGTTATACCCTATATGGGTATCATGGTTATGAGACTTGGTAGGGTTCATGGTGTCCCCCATAAGTCCTATTTTTGATCCCATTTCTAATCATTATTATCTCTACAGTTCAGGATAGGGTTCATGGTCTCCCCTAGTTTTCATGGGAGTGAAATAACATATATGTGTTGAGATCTTTTGAGTTATAATATGGTTTTTAGTGTCCCCTATGATACATGGATGTGACACCTTATTTTATTATTGATATCCACTACATTTCAGAGTGGCTTTCTCCATGGAAAGACCTGATGAGCATATTATCTCATATGAATGTCATCAGGGATGGCGAGGTTGTGCCATCAGCTTAGTGATACATAATGAGTGAGACCAATTAGGTGGCTTTAAATAGGTATGGTAGGGATCATTGAGTGAGTACTCTTGGAAGAGAGATATGTTAGACCTTCAAGTAAAATTTGATAAAAAATTGTATGGTTTAGACCATGATACTCGGAATTTGTGATGAGTATATCTTGGATATTATGGGTGTCTAGGTGGTCATGTTTCATATATTCTTTATATAAAAAGTGGTGATGATATGACTTGTAATGTATATTCTAGGTGTGGATAAGGAGAATCATATTCTATATCTCTTGGGTTTTTAGTACCATCAATCTGTGGGTCGAACAGACTATTGTCGTTCATATTTCCCAATTTATTTTGGGTTTTTGGGGTATCTATTGGGTATTACAATAATCACCCCTACATGGTCTCTTCACACATGTGTCTTGTTTTATACAGACAAAAGGCTTCTTGATGGAGTCCTAGGAGGACCCTAAGTAGTCATATCATTGTGAGGTAGATAGACCAAGATATATAATGATGGATTCATTTGATAATAGTACCATCCTTATAAGTAGGATTAATTATTTTAACAATCATGGTTACATTTTATTTTTACCTTTTATTATTTATATAAATTATTTTATACTATGATTATGGGATATCGATTTATGCATGAATTTTTTGTAAATTGATTTAATATCTATGCACTATTTCTTGGAGATAGATGTGTGTGTGTGCGCATACAGGTACGATAGCGTAAAGCTTTCCATGTGTGTTATATGCATACTCAGTATCGGTCTCCAACCCCTAGCCTACTGAAGGCAGTCTTGATGAAGTCTCACTAGGCTTATTTTCAGTTAGGTGAGCCCCCGTGGGATGGGTAATTATAGAGTTGTGTTAGAGCGGGTTCCACTTTAGGACCAGTGTTTTAATATTTTATGGCTATGAGCTTAGCTTGGGAACTAAGGAAAAAAGTTTTAAAGTGTCTTGAGTTTAGTTTTCTGGCTAGGGACTATACTGTTGGTGTGGCAGCCAATATATACATTCACCAGGACTCTGAAAACATACTTTTTAAACCAGTACATTTTGACACTAGATTAAGGTAAACATTGGTACATGCATTATTTAGGATTAGGTTGTGTTTTCCATTTTATTCTTGAGCCAACTCCCTATCTATAATATTTGACCATGGTATATTTTGATTATTTCAAGATTCATTCATGAGGATGAAAAATAATGATTATATCGTAGGATTGGGATGATGATCAACCTAGCAAAGAGGCATCAATGTTGGGGTCTGCATATGAGGGGTCACATTCATGTGGTTCCCCAATTGAGCCACCACACATTGATTAGTAGGTTGGGCTGGTAGTATCATCCAAGGAAATATGCAAGTTTAGATTCCTTCATTAGTTTCATAGGTAGTTACCTCCCATGTATTGGTTTAACAAAATCACTCAAGTATCTAATTATTAGTTTGAGGTAGTTAGATGAACTTTTTACTTATAATACACCTCCCAATCAGATGGTGTTTATAGTTGCGAGTTATTTAGGTATCAAGGAAGTGATAGTAGAGTCTAGTATCCCAGACACATGATGAGATTATACTCACTTATAAAATGTTTTATTAACTCTTTATTGAAGAGTTTTATCAAGACATGTTGCAATAAGTGCATATCCAAGAGATTCTATAGATTCTACAAAGTATCATAAATATGGTCATGAATTCGGTGATGTTAATTGATCTCTTGAGATAATATCTAAATATGGTTCAAGATAAATTTATCTGAGAATAGAATCTTTAAAATACTTATTTGAATATATTATGGCTTCAGTGAGTTCTATATTCATTACTAACTATATATGAGTGTTCAAGTGGGCCTTTACAATGGAGAGATTTCTAGCCAAGAAGAAACTCAATTTTGATTCTTGTAGTGGGAATATTAGAGCATATACCTCAATAGCTTATATCCAATAGTAGGTTCAAGGATTTGGGATTATGGTATATTTTAAGAGATATTACAAAGATAAATGGTCTATGGATCAAGTATCATAGGCCATTTTTAGTTAACCATGATAGAGGTTGTGTTTCTCTTGTAATAGTCAGGGATATCTCGCATGAAATTGTCCAAATCATCAAGACGATGGTTGGGAAGTAGCTTATGGACATATCTAGAAGAAGAAGCATCACGATAAAAGAGTTGCATATAATTAAAACATGATATATGAGCAATTATGGTTGGGGAATGTAGAAAATGGTCCACCATGTTTCCACCACCACCCCTAGGTAGTCAGTTCTAGGATAAAAAATATGGTGAATAGGGGAAAGGATAGCTACAGGCCATGGAGGCCTATGAACAAGAGTATATAGGGATAATTATATGTATGTGTTATACCCTTTCTACTTATTAAATAGTACAATTAGAGATTGGTGTGAGTTACTCTTTTCTTTCAACATCTTTCTTAAGGATTTTCTAAGGTGATATAGGGTATTGGTGGATCCATGTGATGGTAATCTTTTATGAGGCTTTAGATTTGAAAGAGAGTAAGAATATTTCCCCAATGAGATTAATTCTTAGGATGTGGTACAAAACCGTGAAGGTGAGAACATTCCGCTAAAAGAATATAGTGTCACGAGGTCGGTGATGACTTTCTTTATATTGTGTGTTCATGGTAGTTGTTGTACTAAGGTGTCAAACTAGGCCCTGGTTTTAGTGAATAGGTAGGAAAGGGAAATAATGAACTTCAAGTAGAATGTGTTTCTATCCTGGAGGATTGAGTGTGGTTCTATGTACATTATGTGGCTTCACTTCCCCAATTATTGTTTATAACAGAGTCATGAGCCACATTTCCCTAAGCATGTACTCTATTTGAGGCCTATCAATACCAATGAAGCCTTTTTTTTCTTAACCGTTATACTTGTAGGCTCCAAATGAGAATATTGTAGTACATGAACTTTTATTGGTTGTGTGACCTGAATCTAGAGGAGAGAGAGAGATCCTTGCATAGAATATTTACATAGTGGAAGGGAGACCCAATGATATTTTTCCTAGTAAGGATTAGTTTCCTACCATCCATGCTTGGTTGGATTCTTCCTATGAGGGTGGGAATTTTTCAATCTTTTGGGATGGATTTATCCTCTTTTAATGTTGAGTTTTCCCAGGATGAGTAGAATATAATCATGCGTAGGTGGATACAACTGATTTTTTTTCATTAGTTGGCTAGTAAGAACATTGTAGAAGAGGATTCTATGAGATGTTGTTCCCTATATTGGTGATCGATGGTGGGTCTATATTATTCAGGATGTGTTGGGGTTACCTCCCCACCAATAGTTAATACTCTATGTAGACTAGACCCTATAACTTCAATGATATTTGTGTCATCATATCAGATGGATCTTACAGATCATTGAGAGCTGGATATATAGTTTCAGTTTTATCATAAGGAGGGATTTGTTTGAACCATTGTGTTCACCTAATAAGCCCTCTATTTTTTACCTAGGTGGAATATCGAAGACTTATGAATTGGGTCCAACATTTTTGGATCAGTTTGTGGTAGTATTCTTTATTAGTACCCCCGTGTACTTGTTGTGAGGGTTTCATGAGATGCTTGAGGATATATCTAGGCATGCTCTGACAGTACAAGATTCATATGGAGCTTTCATAGAGTCAGTAAAAGATTCAAAAGGTCCATCTCATTTTATGTTTCTTGTTAGACAAGAGATTAATAATAGAAACATTATAGTTTGATATTTTTTAATATTTAGAGACACCTAGAGGTGTGGATGTAGCATCATATTACCACATTGAGGTTTCATTTCTTCTATTTTCGATAAAGACAATAGAGTAGATTTCAACGTTGAAGTTGGACATTGTGGGTGAGGATAATATAGTACATATCCAATGGATGGTTGTTTTCCCAGCACTTTTTAGTATAACAAGGAGGTATAACTTGGGGATTCTCTTTTTGAGGACTTACATGACTAGAAAAACATGAGAAATGTTCTTGATGGATATTTCAAATGTGGGGATTACATCATCCCAGTGAAGAAAAATATTGACACACATCACATTGTGAGATTGGGTTCTAATGAGGTTTCTTTCCCTTAGTAGTGTTCCTAGGATAGTAGTGTTTGTATCGAGAACCCCTATCATGGTGGTGGTGGTCATTGATGTGGTAGATCACTGTTTAGTTCTTTCTAGATGTCTCACCATTCAGTAGGTGGATACCGATGATGGTGGCCTATGGAGTTTAATGAGGATATGTTATGTTATAATATGTCTCTCTTTATCTAGTACTTCATGAGATTACCATTAATATAGGATTTCATAAAGTATATAACTCTTTTTAAAGTTACTATGTTTGGTTAGTTAGTTGGTATACTACTGGACCACATAATCAAAGTTAGATTGGCTACTTAATGTTTTCCACATGTTATATCTGAGGAGACTTGTGTATGAATCATTGCCTGATTTTGACCTAGATGAGGTAAGAATTGGTTTTAGGGTTTTATTTTGACGTACCCAGAGTTATTTTAGGTTTGAATTGATAAGACCCATAGTGGGAAAGTGGTTCCCCTAAGAGTGTGTTCATTAACAGTAAGGGAACCTTCTTGAGAGCTCCCTAGTGTGCGAACCTAGTTGAGTGCTTATTTCATTCTTTTGTGAGTAAGATTTTCCTATTCTGGATAAAAAGGTGTCAATGTGGAAATAGTTTAATGGCTCTATTTTTCTATGTAAGACTTTGGAATATTTTTAGGAATATTTATAAATCCATACACTGATTTGACGTATAATTTTGGGGGCCGGAGAGTCTCTATATTGTGATATAATGAATATTGAATATTTCATATCATGTTTGGGTAGTTTTTCAATAAAGTGTAATAAATCATATTTGGAGTATCAGAACTTAAATAAGATATTATGGTTAATTCCAAAATATTATTTTTACCCTAGGAACAACATAATGTTTTTTGGAATTGAGCACTCGGTTGGAGGCTACCATTGGCGAGGTGTAAAATAATGGTGGTTTATTAATTAAATGAAATTTAACAAATAATCCAAATATCCCTTCAACACCCCTTGGTTTCCATGATCAATAAATGATAGGGAGTAATTCTCTAATAATTAAATGTGACTCGAGGGTTAGAGAGGAGGCACCACCAAACTCCATTATTGAAGGCGATCGACATTGGATTGAGGTGCTGCAACTTTTATTCATCGCAAAGGATCCAAAGATTTGGTGTTATTACATGAGTTATGTGGATTTATAAGATTTACATACCAATCATCATATAGGATTTCTTTTGTTTTTAGATAACTATTATGACTTTTAGAGATCCCCTAGGGTTGGTTTTTGGAAAATTGGTCAAAATATGGGTTTTCGGAAGTATCGTGGTGGCATGCCACTCAAAAATCCCTATCACATGGAATGTAGTGCAGGTTCACACACATTGTGTTCCATATATCAAGGGTGAATTACCTTTTGGAACTAAATGTCATGTCTTATGGGTACACATAATGTAGTGGGGCTTGGTGAGGTGGATGGGGATAAGGGAATTCAGACCTGGTAAGGGCACATGGCTATGTATTAGTACACAGACAAACTTCTGGGTGTACATAGAATTGAGGAAATGACCGTGTACATGAGAAAAATCTCATGTACTTAGAAATAAAAATAATATGGGATTTTTTAGTGCTAAGAAGAACTTATCATTTACCAAGGTACATGTCGTGTATGGAGATACGGAGAGTAAAGATGTGTGCAGGTGAGGTCGTATCTAGGTGATAAAGTGAGAGACATGTTTTGTAACTAGATTTCCACACATTATTTCTTCTTATGAATTTTATATACCATGAGGGGACACAACTAGGGTTTGGTCTCAAGAGACATATTGTGTAGCATGGGTACATATCATGTACCCCCATAGATACATCTCCCTTATGCATATTAATCTCTAGGTCTCTGATGGAGGCATGTGATTAGCCTATACTAAGTAGTTTTATTCATAGAACATGATGGTGCTTTGATTTTTTTGTGTGAGAGATGCGACATGGGGAGATTATTATAGGTAAATTATATTATAAATTCATAGATAAACATTTTGTGGGTTCTTTTTCTTAGTATGTCTCTCAAAGGGTACAATTAAACATTATTTATTGAGCATAGGATTACAATCTCCTTGGTGGGAATAATTAAAATAGAGTTCATGTGTCCCTTTGGGATGCCTTGGGTAGGATCCTTTATATTATCTTCTTCTCTGGGTGGGATTTTTGGTATGATTATGACCAACACACATAGGAATTGATCCCCAACTTAGTGGGTTGTTCAGGATTGGGTTTACGATGTCCCCCCAATGGTCTGTGGTGTGATCCCCTATTTGGGTGTCATGATTTTGGGACAAAATAGGGTTAGTGGTCTCCCTAAATAGCCTAGGGTGTGATCTCCTATCTAAATTTAATGATTTATATATTTCTATATTGGGTTCATGGTGTTACCCAATGGTCCTGGGAGTGATACTGATTTTATGTTTTGTGATATTCTGAGCTCCCATAGGGTTCAATAATTCCCCCATGATATATGGTTGTGATCACCTATATGAGTATTAAAATCCAATAGGTTCATTCATTCCTTTATCTATAGTGATACCCAATGAGTGTATTTTATCAGATGAAAGCCATCAGGGATGGAAGGGCTGTATCATTGTCTTAGTGATACCAGAGGAGTGAGACCTCTCAGATGAGTGACATCAGGTATGGTAGGGCGCATGGAGTGACTACTCCTTGAAGAATGCTACCATTAGGCATCGAGTATAATCTTATGGCAGGTTGAATAGTTGATACCATGATACATGGAGTTTGTGTTGAGTATATCTAATATATTTTGGTAGTCCTTGTAGTTAGGTCCCTTATATTGTTTAAATTCAATATGTTGATGACTTGACTCATCATGTATATCTGGGGTGTGGAGATGGAGATTTATACTCTCTCTCACTTGGGTTTGCAGTACCATGTGGCTATAGGTTAAGAAAACTGTTGACCTTCAGTTTCTCCCTATTATTTTAGGGTTTTGAAGCACCTATTGAAAATTTTTATACTCACTCATGCATGAGATATTCCCAACATGTATTGTCTTATGAAGATGACAATATTTTCAAATGAGTTCTATGAATACCTAGAGAAGGTGAAGAATAGTGGGATATATAGGCCGAGGTGTGTACCCCTGGTTTCATTTGAATGATGTCCCCTAAATCAAAAATGTATGGAAACATTTTTTAGTTTTTAGTGGGATTGAATTTTCACTTTTATGCATTATGGTACTTTTGATATACTCTAACAATGGGAAACAGATGTATGCATGAATTTGGTATCAGTTATTTTATTATCTCAGCATTGTTTCATAGAGATGGATGTGTGTACATCTATATAGGAACCATAGGCTAAGGCCTCCCATATGTGTGATATGAATACATGGTGTTGGTCTCCACCCCGAGGCTGATTTAAAGTGGGATTGGGTTGGTTGTACTCAAATTATCACTGGATAGGTGGGTCCCACTGGGTCGGGTCAAGACATGGTTAGATTCTCAGTAGGGGAAAACATAAGAGATGTCATTAAAATATAATAACTAACCATAGTATTAGAATGTGGGAATTAGAATATAATAGAGGTGAATTATTATAATACTAAGACTAATATTCAATAAAATATAGACCATAATTCATTAGCTATGTGATAAGGCTTTGACATAACAAAAGAAATGATAATTATGAAATTGAAAACATGAGTTAATACTTATATGCCATGAAATCATAAAACATGAATAATAATGTGGAAAATATATAAGTATATAAAATCATTTCCTATGAATATTTTCACTACCAATATCATCATCGCATAGTGGATAAATTCACATATTTTATTGGTTTCAATCCCTATTCCCATAGACATATTTTATGGAGTCATATAGTGGATTGGGTTCAATCACTAGTCCCATAAATTTCATCTCATGAGATATAAAAATTTACCCAATGAATTAGATAGATATATAATTCTATAAACCCCAATCACATAATGAAGAATCATACATATGTGTGCCACATGAACAAGAAATCATTTTTAATTCCATCATAAATTAATTAATATGTAAAAAAGAAATGGGTTTCATAATAAATTCCTTATGAAATTATAATAATACATAATAAGAAATGAGGTTGGTGGTATTATTATAGAATATAAATAGTTAAACATAACAATCATTACTAAATATTTACGTAGTTTAAACCAAATTTTAAAATAATTAAGAAATTAGTTTGAAAATTGATAAGAAATATCCTTTTATGTTTTTAATAACATTTACTTAAAAGTAAAATTTTCACAAAATAATGGGAATAGAAATTATTTTGGAAAACCATGAATGCATGAAAATTAATATTCAATATGAAAAAGGGATATGAAATTTGGAAAATTAATTTATGTTTAAAGAGTCAAAAAGAATATTCTTTTCACACTTTCCTAAATAAGGTCAAAGTTAGGGTAAAATGACCATACAAAAAATGTTCAAATTTTATTATTTTTATAATAAAATATGAGGCCATTGAAAAATAATAATAAATTATATATGAAGAGATAAATTCCTCTATAATTTAATATATATATATATATATGAGGAAGATTCCAAGCCAAAAAGAACAGATTAGTACATCTCCACTTATAAATATCCTTTCAATTAAATTATAAACCAAAGGTAGGGTAAATGGTATGAATACCAAAAAACCCTATGAATAACAAGAGGAGAAGAAAATAAATAGGTTTTATAGTGAATAAAAGGTAATATACCCAATATGGATGTCCAACCATAAAAATATCAATTTGAAAATGAGATTTTTAATGAAAATAATACATCATGTCTTGACATAGATTAGTATGTCCACCCAACCTCCTGAATAATCAAATTAAATTTATTAAATACATTATTAAAAATATATTTCATGTATATTTTATTTATTATTATAATTTAATTTTTTTTTATAATCACGTAATTTAATCTTGGTGTTCATTTTCTTCATCTTAGCGATGTTTTTTTTCATGATTCCATGTTCACATAAATTTATTTGTAATTATAGATGCTCATATAAAATGGGTACATAACTCCAAAAGTGTAATTTTATTATGTTACTGTCATTAATAAGTTCATATTACTCTAAATATTAAATATCCTTAAAAAATAATCATGGATCATAGAATGTAAATATTATCATCTAATGTTTTTTTTCATTTAGGTGGTTTTTTCTAACCATGATGAACATGATTCATTTATTTTAATTTTATGTTTATTTATCCATTTTAGAATAATAATCATATTATAAAATTATTAATAAGTTCATATTTAACCATAAAATGTTATATTATTACCATCCATATTGGAGGTAATAATTTTTAAAAAACAACATCCTAATAGATGGTTATACCAACTATAAAAAAATGTAAATTTATAAAAAAACAACTATTTTTCATTATATGATTGTAATATTGATTTATAAAATACTAAACATGTTTAATTTAGTTATTTATTACATAATAAAATAATAATAACATATTAAAACCATCCATGGTGGTGGTGGTGCAAAATGAAAAATGACATCCATAGTGGTAGTGAACCGGTCAAAATATGGGTGATGTTTCCATTTAAGAAAAAATAGAGGAAGGTGGATAATGTTTATTACATTAATATAACATTTCAATATATCTATATTACTTATGTCATTATATTAGGATGTATTGATTATATTTATATGTATAAGAAGAATAAAGTGAATATAAATGAAAAAGAGTGAGTATAAATTCTTACCTTCTCTTTGGGATGACTTATTGATTAAATGGATTAGGTCTTCGAATGGTGGTATTTTTTTAGAACAAAACCTCTAAAAAAGGGAAGAGAGTGTTGGGGAGGTATTTGGATATATATTTATATTTATTGATCTAATAGTATTATGTGATAGGAAAAGTGTGGTAGTGAAGGGTGGTATTCATAAGGGAAGGAGATATGTGTTCTAGAATAAAATATTAGAATGAAATATTACATCATCAAATTGTGATAAAAATTGTGCATAAATAGTATAGAGATTACAACTAAACAATAAAGGAAAAATTAAAATATATATCCAACCTCAATAATTCTATCAAATTTTATCATATTCATTATTTCAAAATATGGTACTTACACAATATTTATAAGGTATGTTACTATTCACCTATGTGTTTTATTCTATATAAAAAATAAAAAAAACATCATATTAACCAAATATAGATGCTATGACCCCAAAAATGATATTAATTTTGGAAAAATAATTTTATAAATAATATAAATGTGACTTTTAAATGGAAACATAATCTATATAGAGAATAATATTTCTAGACAAAAATTATCATTAAAAACATTAAACGTTCTTGATCTTATTTAATATATATTAATAAATAAATAAATAAGTGCTAAAAAATTATATATAGAAAAATTATATGAAATTAATATTTTAAAATTGATTAATTTAATTTATTATCCTAAAAATAAAAAAAAGACATTAAAATTTTTTACTCGAAAAAAATATCGTTTTGTTCATTAAATGATTTTAATCACGTCCCCTCCAATTTAAATACTTGTATTATAAACATAAAATTTTATCACTATATAGATATTCATATAATTCTTATATTGTTTTAAATTCATCAAATAATTCACAAATAATAACAATAATATTATGTAACACATAAAAAAGTAATTTTATAATAAAATATTGTAATTAAGTGTTATCTTTTTTATTTCATTCCATTATTATTTATTGTTTTTTAATTAAATTACTTTCAACTCATTAGAAATTAAACAACTTAAATATATCTATCAGATAAATTAACACCCAATTACTATACTTACAATTACTATATATCAAACTACTATATATATAACATCCATATTTTATTCCTAAATATCGCCTTTTGTACATCACTCAAATATTCATCCTATTCATTTAGTTTTCTCACAAAAAGTCTATTATATTTATAATTTTGTTCAAAATTATAATAGTTGAAATCAAGGTTATGGAAAAAATGGAAAACCATAGGGATATAGATTTTATTTTTGAGGAATTGTTATTTACTTATAGATTTTAACCTCTCCTGCATTTCTTAATGTTGTTTCATGTTATATTCTTGTAATGTGTTATTGTTTATATTATAATTTAATTTTTTGTAACAATAAAATTTCTCTCATATTTTAGTTCAATTTTGAATATAAAACAAGCAATTTAAAATAATAATTATTTAAAGTAAATATAACATAATAATGTCATGGGGTGTTACATTCTAACATTTTAAAAGTATTTATCCCTATAAATTTATTTACTCTAGCAAAAAAATGAGGGTAATTTTTCCTCCTAACATCTTCATGTTCTTGCATTGCATAATTAAAATTAAGATTTATTTATTGATATTTAACTAGGTTAGTGGTATTCTTTATAGTATTTTATCTCTATGATACATGATTTATACCATATTTTCCTTATAAGTGATACATGGAACACATCATTCACTTGATAGAGGTTTAGTGGAAGTGAAAGATGATAAGGTATCATCTCTAGATGATCAAATATTTCAAAGGGTATAATATATCTATGACAAAACATTACCTCCTTCCATGATCTCATAACCCTCTTCCATGGTGCTATTAAATGTAATAACTTGTCTCCTACATCAAACTACAAATCTCATCGATTATTATATTTTTATCTCTTCTGTTAAATCTGAAGAAAAAAATTAACGTAATAGAGAATGGTTTGAATATTTACTATAATGTGTTGATAAATATCATGTCCCATAATATTAAACTCTCCAAATTTATCCCAACATGTTATATTTCTATACCTATTCCCATACAAAGATTCATTTAGCTCCATTTAAATTATAGAATGAATTTTTTTTATTTGGGAGCTATACTGAATGAAGGCGTTGATCCTATCCTAATTTGAAATGTATTCAATATTATCAAAATATATACTCTATAGTCTGAAGGGTCATTTTAGATTGAAAATAAATACAAGGATAATAAATAGTTCTACAACTAATATCTATATCAAATTCTTGTTATAGAATTATCTAGAACATTTAGATAAACCACAAATCTTGATTGAATACAATTGAGGGTGGTACTCCATACCACCCTGCCACACCCTTTATGTATAGCTTAGTAATTTAATTGAGTGAGAAATATTCTATCATAATAATGAAATGTTTTGACCTCATAAGGAAATAAAATATAACCCATATTTCTATTTTACATTTATATGTTTTATAATGACATATAATAAAATCCATGGCGATGTTCTCCCAGTTCTATATAGAGATAAGTAATGTTTTTATCATCCATTTAAATTTATTTCATTTTAACATAACTTTATAGCACACCAAGCATCAATATATATACTCTATAATATTTATATTTATATTATCTCACATGAAATGATTCGTGTGTTCTTTATACATATTTTTTTCTTCCAAGATAGATAAAGAATATTGAGCTATATGAATCTTCCAATATATTCTTCTTAAATTTTGGTGTTAATGGATCACATATTAGTTTTTTGAATCATGTATTTTTATAAGATTCAATTTTTAACCTTGGAATTTTATAAATTTCATTCTATAGTTACTTATCCTCTTTATATTCATCTATGATCATTACATGGGTGAATAGTTGAGAAGTCATTTGCAAAATATAGTATCTCTCCCCTTCTTGCATGATTTAAATGTCCATCCTTTGAAAATCCATGGGTATTGGGTCTCTTTCAATCCTCATCATAGATACAGTAGTATAATTTTTCCTATTTAGAGCATCATATGCCTCATTTTCCTTATTAGGGTGGTAATTTATTAGGTATTTATACTCTTTAATCAACTCTAACCATTCCATTGGAGCATGTTCAACGAGGGGTCCTTTGGGCCAAAAAATGGGCTTTCAAGCCTTGTATTCGGGACACTTGGCCATGGGATTCTGGGCTATGTAATGGGTCACCCTCTACCCACACTAAAGAGGTATTTGAATTAATAATAAATTGAGTCTTTGGTCCCAACCTTTTAAAAAAATCTTATAAGTGAATATATAATTTAAATTTTTTTGATTAGTATATATTTCACACTTTTCACCATAATGGTAATTCCTCCATATGATCAATGAAAATATTATCTCTGCTAGTTACAGAGAAAACAATAGGTATTTTTTTATCATGAATCATTAATTGGCATGAGGCATGATCTACAGCCCTGTCATTTTTCACGAGGACACATACCAGTTCCTTATTTGATATATCACTATATATTACAAACTTGTTTCCATTACTAGGTAGTGAAAATATAGGTTTCATGACCAACATTCCCTTGATCTCCTTGAATTTTTTTCCATTCATTGTTCTAGAGTAACTTAATTCCCTTCTATGTTAAGTTAGTTAATGGATTTGATAGTCAATAGAAATTTCTCACAAAGCATCAATAGTATATATCCAATAAAAGAAAACAAAGAATCCATATTACATTTTTTTGTCTGTCATATTCTACGATCACCTAAATATTTAAATGATATATATATATACCATCTGTTGTCATTACATGACCCAAAAATTATACTTTTTTGTATCCAAAATTCACACTTTCAAATTTTATTATTTAAATACTCTTTTATGAAGGTATTTAGAAAAATCCTAAAATAATCTGTATTCACTTTCTTTAAATTAGAATACATGAGAATATAATCCTTAAATATTATCATAAATTAATCATGATAATCTCTAAAGACTATATCCATTTGACCCATGAAGATAGAAAAGGAATTTGTGAGTCCAAATGGAATCACTATGAATTCATAGTTCCGATATCTTATACAAAAGGATGTCTTGGTTACATACTCTATTTCAAACCTTAAGTAATTGTATTTATATTAAAGTTAAACTTTTTTAAATTATTTATCATCATGTATATGATTGAACATTCCATCAATATGAGGTAGAAGATTCTTGTTATTTATAATGACTGGGTTAAGTTCACGATTAGGAATTTAGAGACATATTGATCCATATTTATTATAGGAAAATAGAACTGTTATGCCCCTTTTTGAATCAATTGAGTGTATAAACTGAGTATTTTCTTTCTCTTGAATTTTATTCTTTAATTCCTCTAATTCAATTAGGATATTTCTATGAGGAGTTTTTTATATAGGCATAACACCTAATATGAGTTCTATAGAAAACTCAACCTCATGATTTGGGGTAAGACCATAAATATGTTATATAAATACATCAACATATTCCCAAAAAATATGGATATATTCAATATCATGATTTCCATAATCCATTTGAGCTAAATACGTGTCATGATTTTTTATTAAGACCCATATAATAGAAATTATTTCTATAGGGACTTCATGAAAAAACTCAGATAGATATACATTCATAGGTTAATACAAGATATAAAATTTGGCTTACTTACACTAGGAATTAATATTGGATCTATATAGATAGATATAATGAATTTCTAAAATGATCCAAAATTTTACTAAATTAATATTTAGAATATTTTATGGAAGATAATTCCCTGAAACTTCTATCAAAAAATTGTTTTTTTGCGTTGGATGGAATCGATAAACTATGGGATTATTCATTGATAATTAAATAATTAAATATTTGGGTAGTGATGCTCATAGAAAAATTACTAGAGAGAATGAGTGAGTATATTTGGAAAAAAAATAAGACATTTTCAATTCTATAGTAGATGATAAGTGTACATTTCACAACTTCATCATTGTAAACCACTTAAGTCATTGTGATAGCATATATTTTCCCCTTAAAAACTATATTTTTAGAATATTTATTGATTATCATAATTAACCCTTTATTGGTGAACATGTTGGAACAATGTTCACAATACATACCATTGAATTATTGGAGTTTTGGTGGTGCATTATGTTGAGGGTTATTTTCATAAATTTTACTAGTTTCCCCTTTCATATCTCTTAAACACTCATTTTGTCGATGTCTTTCTCTAACACATAAGATGAATTTACCTATACCTTTAAATAAGAATCCTTTATGCTTCTTCCCATATTTTTATCATGTAGTAAGCTTCTTTCCTCTATGGGTTTTATCATTATAGTTTCCATGAAACACAATTTTTTTTATTCTCACCGAATCCATGAGGATAATTTGAGTCTCAAATTTCCATGTCCAACTTCAAATAACATAAAAAATCGCTTTATAATAACAAAATTACTTGATATCAAACTCTTTTTATAGACTTGGTTTTTAGATAATAAATAAATGATAAATTTTTCTATTTATGTCAAGGATAAAACTAAAAGTATACATTTCAAGACTTTTGATGTTTCACTCATACGGAAAAAAAGTATACATCCTCCCTTTGTTTTTCCTTTAGTAATCCCCTCTCTATTTTAGTGCGAAGAGTTTGGGGAAAATATTTATTAAAAATTACCTTCTTAAAATCCACCCATTTTATACAACTGATTTCTTCCTATAGACTTGTAATTATAGTGAGAGTGAACCACTAATCTACCTCACATTCTAAATGATAATAAAATGAAATTTTTATACTCCAATTACTAGATAACGAAAAAATTATTTTCTATTGTGTTGATCCAATATTCAATAATAAGTAGGTTGGAAGACCAATTAATGGAGGGTGGACGCTTTCACAAGAATGTCTCAATACAGAGTTGTTCTTTCCATAAAATTTTACGGATTTCAACCTGATTTGTGTTATTATTCATATCTTGATAGGGTTAAGTGAGTATATAGGTGATATGTTTTACTCCTACACTCACCCAATTTTTTTCTCATTGTGTAAATTATTTTGTTTCCCATCACCCTCATTGTTAAATTGGTTCATTATGGTTCTAGCCATTGAATATAAAAATTACTACGATTATCAAGAAATAATAATTAGAGTTATAAATAATATGATAATGAAAATAAATCCAATTATTTCCAAAATTATAACACCTTCATTTCATCCTATGACAATTTATTCTCACCCTACATCACTTTCAGTTAATAAAATGTCTTTTTAGGTTGTATAATGTTATTATAAATATCTTATTCCACAAAAATAACTAAACCCCTCTTTGATATGAACATATATGACATGATCAATACATACATACATATTACATCATTATACACAAATTATCATTATATATCTTAATAAATCGCACCCCAAAACCTAAACATTTAGTGTCTTTGAATATAACATAAAAACCCACCATATTTCAAAATATTTTGAAAATCACCAAAAAATATTATTCTCACATAATATCATTTTAGAAATAACATATATAATACTCTTCTTTATAACAGGGATAATGGAAACATAATAATGGGTGAGATAAAATGATCATTAAGGCTAAGAATAATAGATATCAATTAAAGATCACAAGTGCTTATAAGATTTTCATATGGGTATGAGAAACTAATCAATGTAACTGGACATAACATAATAGAATCATACCCAATAAAAATATATCATAAATCCAGAGTCATGGTATAATGTTTTTTCATAACATAATAAATGAATTGAATGAAAGTAAGAAATGATTCAACAATCACGAGACATGATAATATAGAATATGAATAAGAATGTGTGAAATACATAGGCATAGAAAATTATTATCTATGTTGGGTTTCAATACCAACACTATAATTAAATAATTTAAAGAGTCACATAGGGGATTTAGTTCACTCTCTATTCCCATAAACATAGTTGATAGAGTCCCATAGTGGACTGAGTTAACTCCTAATAACTATACATGTTATCTCATGAGATGTAAAGATATACCCAATTAATTAGAGGGACAAATAATTCTAATACCAACCATCAAATAATGAGAAACTATACATATGTATTCTACATGAATTTGAAAAAAAAAATTAATTCTATTATAGATTATTTAACCAATGAAAACAAATGAGTTTCTTGAGAATTATGATAAGAAATTATCATAATCCATTCAAAGAAATGAGGTGGATAGTATTATTATAGCATATCCCTAGTAAATAATATTAAACATAAAAGGTATTTTAAATAAAATGAAATTCAATTTTTAAGATCATTAGAAAATTACTATGGAAAATGAGAAAAAATAAAATTTCAATATATTAACAAATTTTGTTCAAAAGTGAAAAATTCATAAAAATGAGAAAAGTGATTACATTGTTAAAAAATTATAATGGGAAAAAAATATTTATTAATAAAAATAGATATAAAATTAGGAAAAATTTGTTCATGTAGAAATCATTAAAAATTAATATTTTTTACACATTTTGTAAATATGGTCTGAGTTGGCATTAAATGACCATACTAAACATCTGAAAATTCGTTTACTTTTATTATAAAACTCAATTACATTGAAAACGTCCTTAAATATATAATAATATATATACTTTTATTATAAAACTCAATTCCATTGAAAAAGTTCTTAAAAATATAATAATAAATTATGAAATTTATAAATCAATATATAAAATGTGGACATAGAGGATAAATATTCCTGATCAAAAATTAGAGATAAGGTTAGATCCATTGATAAATGTCCTTTTGGTCAAATTGTGAACCAAAAGGAGGTTAAATGGTATGAATATTTTTAACCCCATTAAAACCCATGGGAGAAGATAATATATGGGTTTTATAGATAATAACATATAATTTTTCTTAATGGAGGTTTAATAATAAAAAATCTTGATTTCAAAATGGGATTGGTAAAGAAACCCTTACCTAGAGTCTCAACCTAACATAATATGTGTGAATAACCTCATGAATAATAAAATAAAATTTGTTAAATAATTGTTTAATAACCCTTTTCATGCATATTTAATTTTTCATTATTCATTTATGTTCATTTATAATCATGTTATTTGATCTTTGTGTTCATTTCTTTCATATCAAGGATGTTTGTTTCATGATTCCAAGGCTACATCGATTCTTTTATAATGATCTATTTTTTTATCAAATGGGTTCAAAACACTAGTAGTCTAATAGTACCAAGTTGATGTATTTTTATAATTCAATAATGTCCCAAGAATTAAATAGACTTAAAAATTAAGAATTGTTTATATAGTATAAATATTATGATTTAATATCTAGTTCATTTAGGTTGTTTTTCATTACCATGATTATCTTATATCATTTCCATAATTTTATGATTATTTATCCATTTTTTAATGTTAATAATATTATAATATAATTATTAAGTATATATTTTATCATAAAATTATTAATTATAACCATTCATGGTGAAGGTAATCGTTATTTAAAACAACATCCTACTACGTGGTTATATTTTCTATCAAAGGATTCATGTTTATAAAAACAAATATTGTGTCATTATATGGTTCTAGTATTGATATTATATAATACTAATCATGTCAAAATTTAGTTATTTATACCATGATAATACAATAATATCATATTAAACCCATCCATGCAGGGGGTGATGAAAAATTAAATACATCATCCATGGAGGTGGTGAACTAATTGAAATATAAGCAGTTTTTTCATTTTAAAACAAATTAGAGGACAATGGATATGGATTGTTACATTAACATAATAAATTACTTCATATTTACGATACTTATTTTATTATATTATGATGGTTAAAATATATTTATATGTATAATAAGAAGAAAAACAATAGAAACGAAAAGTATTGATTAAGAATTATTACATTACTCCTCGAGATGACTTATTTTATAAATTTATTAGGACTTTAAAGAGTGTTATTTTCACTATAAAATGAGAGGTGTTAGTGGTGGTTTATTAGGGTAGGTTCTATAAACTACTGAAAAAAAAAACATTTTAATTAATATTTAAAGTATACTAGTGGTTTGGTATAACCACTGCTATATTTTTTATATTTTTAGATTTTGTAGTGGTTAGTTTAATGTTTCAACTAAATAATTTTAAAAAAATTTCTTAATCAACACCCTGAACCCTCCCAACCCACACCCTGTCCCCCTACTCCAATTGATGTTGGTTCTGATGGAACTCATCCCCTCCCTGATGGATCTTCCCCCCTCAAAGGTAACCCCTCTTATCCTCCCCTACCCTAACAACACTTATCCACTAGCGGTGACCCCTCTTCTCCATCCCCCTTTCCCAATGACCCTTCTCCCAATACAACTCATCTTCCCCTTTTCATGGAACCTACAACCCCCAATTTGGCACCATACCCAACCCCCTTCTCCCCATGATCCTATTCCATTACTCCCTTTACCTCAACCTAATTTCTTATACCGCTTCCATTGATGACATGTAAACATATTTTTGTGAGGGGAAATATATATTCATATATGTTTTTTATGTTTCCAATGTCAGATTAAATGGTTTTTATTTTGAATTTGTGCTCAATCGAAAAAATACCCTAACCTAGTTAATGATGAAGTTGGGTGATGGTCAAAAATGACTATACTTTTTTATTCAAAATATATATATTTATATTTAAATGAATAAGGATAATTGTGTCTATCCAATACAAATAGATAAAATTCGGATTAATTTACATCAAACCAAAAATTATTATGCCAATGGTATCGATAAATTTTTAGATTTTAAAATTGAAAACTGATTAGTGGATGGTCGAATAAAATTTTTGTGTCATGATTATAAATTAAATAGATGGTTGAATAGAAATTAAGTATATGGGAACTTCAAGAAATAGTTGCATGCTTGAAATATTTATTGTATTTTTTATGGAAAATCGAATGTTATAGAATGTTAAAATATTGAAAATCCTAAAAAAATCCAAAATGACACACTAGAGGATAATTGATATTGAAACATGATAAATTATTCCTTTAAATTTTCATTATACAATGTATAAGATTTTATTAGATCAATATAATCATTAGTGTATCATGATCGGGTAAATATTTCTCAAACTTCAGTGACCAAAAATTGAGTTTTATGAATTAGTTGAAGACAAAAAATAGAAATTTTATGAAGTGATTACCAAGTATTAAAAGATGTCCTTTATACTTATGTTTAATAATATTATGTGTCTATGTGTGATCATATAAAAATTAGTGTATGGTTTTAATTTTGATTCATGATGAATTTAGTGAAGTTGAGATCCTTGCATCATTTTATGAGATAAGTAAAATCATCAACAAACTTAGACTTGATTATACTAATATACATACATTCCTTAATGGTTTCTTTATTTATTATAGAGAAGATTAAAAAAATAAGAATGTATAAGATTTCAAACAAGTATATAGAATTAAATGAGAAACAATGAGAGTACAAATCATGAAAACACCATAGAAAAGAAGAAAATCCCGAAAAAGGTATTCTGTTACTTTCCACTGAAACCATGCTCACATAAATTATTCATTTCTTCTAAGACTATATATGACATGAAGTGGCATATGTAGGATAGTAATAATGATTTATTTATGATACATCCAAAATATTAAACATAGTGAAATGTGTTTGAATTATTATATTCAGGTTTTTTTCGGATCCTATGAATATACGTTTGGGGTTGTCTTCTAATGGTTTTAACCATTTTTGTACTTTAATTATTAACTATATATTATGGAAAATTATTTGAATGCCCTATAATCTGCCTCCATGGATGTGTATAATGAAGTCATATTTAATTATGTCAATGATTATTACAAGAAAAAAATGTCGGGATATGACATAGATCACTGCGGGAAAAAACATTTTTTCTAACGGGTTATTTGTGATGGGAAAATCAAATCGTCGCAAATAACCTCTTATTTCCAATGGGAACAGGATCCTCATCGCGAAAAATTTCACACGGTTTGGCATGTAAACCGCACCAATACACGCGAAAGGGTATTTGTGATGGGTAGGCACCGCCCGTCACAAATACTTCGAGATGGTAAGAACTAGTTGCGACTGGGGATCCACTGTTGCAAATAGTTCAACCCCTGTAGTGTATTTGTGACGGTTCCCATCGTAAATAACCAGTGGCAATAAAAACCTATTTATTATGGGACAACATCCTGTTATAGATAGTGTATCGACAGGTTATCATTTTTGACGAGGCCCGTCACAAATAATCTTTTAACCAACAACCGTAATTAATCCGGCCGAAGTTCTTTGCAACGAGCCCCATCACTAAAAGTACTATTTATGATGGGAATCCCGTTTTAAATATTCCCACCACAACTAATCCAATCTATATATACCCCCATCCATTTTTTCTTCTCTCCTCCTAAATTCCTTCTTCCTCTGTATCTGTAAACACTAATTTTAGAGTGAAAATATTTGAGAGTTAGTTTTTTTATAAAAAATTGTGAAGCCATCTACAATTATAATAGATCAAGTTTAAAGTTATTTATGTTTTATTTAATTTAGTAATTATTTCATTTCTTTATATAAATATAAATTATTTTTGATTAGTTGTAATTAAGTTATATTTAAATTGTTTTGTCATCAATATTTATTTTTAATAATAAAATTAAATTATTAGTAATAATTCTTTGTAATTAGTAATAATTAATAATTACAATTGATAATTAGTAATTTTCATAAATAAGAACACATTTTTCATAATGTTTTAAGTTGGTGATAGTTTCAAGAAATAAGATTCATTGACTAAAAGGGGGCTCTTTTGTTTAACAGCTCATTTACTTGCATCTTTCTCAAACTAAAATCACAATGAATAATCTAATCAAAGGTACGCTTATGCATTCTTGTATGCATGAGAATGAATAAGCTTACTTCAAATAATATTCTTCATTGTGATTTTAGTGTGAGAAATTTGTAATTAAATTAGTCGTCAGACAAAAGAGTAGTCGTCAATCCACTGGAAATTGTGTTGCCCATAACAAGTGGTAATTATTATGAAGTAGTTGTAATTGTTTATCTTCTTTTTTTGGATAGTGTTTTTTTAATTTCTAATTATTCAAAAATAGTAATTATTTTATATTTTTTTGAAAAATATGGAACAAGAAAGTTGACAAAAATCATTATTAGATGTCCGCAATTGGATAAATCAGTGCAAATTTCCAAATGGTTCTGGTTAAAATCTTGTATATATTGAGGGTGTTGAAGCATTCTTATCATTAGCATCATCAAAAGCAGAATTTTTTTTAGAAGGAAAAATTTTGTTTCCTTGTAAAATATGTTCTCTAAGAGCATTTGACATGTTTGACAATGTTGTGGGACATCTCTTAGAGTTTGGTTTTCAACCGGATTATGTTTTTTTGTATCAACATTATGAACGTAGTTCTAGAGAAGATACTAATAACTAGATTCCATACCCATCACTGTTTCAAAATTTAGAACACGATGTTGTAGGTCCATCTGTTCAAAAAACTGAAGCTCGGGATGATATTGATTTAACTCCTAAGTCTGCACCATCTGAATTTTATGAGTTGTTGAGGTCTTCTGAAGATAAATTATATCCTAGCTGCAAGAAAAAATAATTAGAAGCTATTAAAAAATTTATGGCTATTAAATCAGATAATGCAATTTCAAAAAACTATTTTGATCAGATATTATCTTTTTTTTAAACACTGTTACCTGAAGAAATGTGTTTCCTACAAATTACTATGAGAGTAAGAGGCTAATTCGTAATCTGGGCCTTAGTTATCGAAAGATTTGAGCATATGGAAATGATTACATCTTATATTCTGGTGAAAATAAGTCGTTGGATAGTTGTCCCACAAGTGTACAATCGAGGTATAAAGAAGCTCAACCGGGGAAGTATGGATTGATTCCTATAAAATATTTGAGATATATCCCCCTTACACCTAGCTTACAGCATTTATTTATGTCTCAGAACACAGTGTCAATGATGTCATGGAAAAAAACAATATTTCAACAGATAAAAGCTCAAATCATCCATATGATGGTGATTCATGGAAACAGTTTGACTTACTGCATCTGTATTTTTTTTAGAAGCTCGAAACGTGTGATTGGGTATTTCTACTGACGGTTTCAGTCTGTTTGGTTCTTATGGTTGTCAGTATTCATATTGGCATATCTTTGTAACATCGTACAATTTACCTCCATGGATGATTATGAAGTATCCCTATATCTTTTTTACCTTATTAATCCCTGGACATCTAAAAAAGAATATTGTTGTTTATTTTAAACCATTGATTGATGTGTTAAATTCATTGTGGAGTAATGGTGTTAGTACATATGATGTTGCTGCGAAACAAAATTTCATTTTAAAATCTACAGTGATGTTGATGATTAGTGACATCCCAACATATGGCATGTTATTTGGATAGAGTACACATGGTCCGAAATCGGGTCCTTGCTGTTTTAAAGATAATAAATCCTTTATGCTCATCAATGGAATAATACTTGGCTATTTTGACTGTCATCGTAGATTTCTTCCAAACGATCATCCTTTTCGGAGGAACAAATCTCATTTCAAAAAAAGGAACACTTAAAAGAGATGAACATTCAAAAATTATCTCATGTGCAGTGTTAAAATAAATTGTATACCTCCCATGACATTTGGGCCAATAGTAAACCAACAGAATATTCATGGCTTTGGGAAAGAACATAATTGGACAAAATGGAGCATTTTTGGGATCTTTTATATTGGTCTGATTTTTTGGTCCACCACAAATTGGATTTCATGCATATTCAGATGTACTGTTTTGATAATTTATTTCATATAGTATTGGATACACTAGGTAAGGCAAAAGATAATGTAAAGTCACAGTTATATCTTACCCATATTTGCAGACAACCGAAACATGAACTATTTCAAAATTTCAGATCATAGAGGTTAATGAAACCGAAAAAAAAACTTATACATTTTCCAAAGAGACTAGATTATTATTTTGTGCGAGGATTATAGATTTGAGACTTCTAGATGTCTATGATTCCAATTTGGGTAGATGTGTTATGAATGGTCATATTACCAGATCAAAAAGTCATGATGGTCATGTTATAATGGAAAGACTTATGCCAATTGGATTCAGAGATATGTTGAATTATATGATTTTGGATTTGATAATAGATATATCATATTTTTTTCGAGACATTTTTGTGGCGAAAAAATACTGTGATGCACTAAGTAAAATGGAAGAAGATATTGCTGTCATTATATGTAAACTGGAAAAACTCTTCCCACCAGCTTTCTTTAACTCAATGGAACATCTGGTATTACATTTTCCACATGAAGCTAAATGTGGAGGTCCAGTACAGTTTCGATGGATGTACCCATTTTATAAATGCATGTAGAAATTGAAGAAAAAAGTATGTAATAAAGCATCAGTTGAAGGCTCAATTGATAAAGCTTATTTGTAAGCAGAATTTTTTTTTTCTTCTCTCATTATTTTGAATCCGAATACCCCTCAAAATACAACCACATTAGATAGAATAAGTGGAATGTTGATGATGAAATGGACAATCAATTATCAGTTTTTAATTAGCTAGATCTTGGCTTTGGTGGAGTTCATGGATGATGGATTTCAGATGATGAACATAATAGAGGTCATATATATGTTCTTCTCAATTTTGAAGAAATGGCATCATTTTTAATGGGAGTGATTCTATCACTTATTCTATAATTTATGTTACAGTAAGTAAAATTATTTTATTTTTAGTTTATATGATAATCATATCAAGAAACAGATTCCACAAATTAATATATCTTCTATTGAAGAACACTAACAAAAAAATTACTCAATTTTTTCAAAAACTGGTAACATAATTTATTGATGGTTTAATATATCAATTTAGTTTATTATTTATTATATTGATAATTGTTTAAAAAAATTTAAGTTGTCTCAACATACTGATAAAATTGAATAGAGATTGTGTATATTTAGTAACCAACCATCCAAAATGGTTAAATGTTATAATGCATATGTGGTGAATGGTTTTTGATTTAATACACGTAAATATGGGGAATAAAAAACAATGAACAATGGAGTTTTCTTGAGAGGATCACATTATTGAGAAACTGAAGTTGACTTTTACGGCATGCTAGTTGAAATTATTGAACTGTGTTATCAAGTGAAAAATTACATAACAATGTTTAAATGTTGGTGGTTGGATACTGAGAGAGGATTGTACATTAATCTGATTCATGGAATCATCGATATTAAATATAACAGTCTTTTTATTGTAAATGAACTATTTTTACTTGCTCAAAAGGCACATCAAATATATTATGAAAAGTATTGTGCTACTTCAAGTGACCTGAGGGATTGGTGGATCATAATAAAAATGAAATATCAGGAAAATCAGTTTACTCAAACTAAATGTGGTTCTGATGAAGTACAAGGAATTTATATATTTCAATAGACTGCTCAAAATACTTATTTTTCACAAAGAGGCATGAATATCGATGATGAAACCCCCCCAATTATGATTTGATGGTGTAGATTATGTTAATGATGTTACAAATGAATTTGAAATGGAAAGAGATGATGAAACTGAAACACATATGGATATTGATGATGCCGATGATGAATATGAATACATTGACATCTTCAGATATAATGATGATGATGAAGTTGAACATTGACATGGTTAAATGTTGGTTATAATCATAACTAATATATATATATATATATATATATATAATATTTACTTTCAACAATCTGCTAATAACAATCATTTTGTGTTTTAGATGGACCCTGATCCATTTTCTGAGTTGGAGGAGACTGAGCTACCTTTGGATTAAGAGGATTTGGGATCATATAACCCTCATCCTACTAGAAATTCATGGGGTATGCAGAGGGGTCACATTCTTATGTGACTGATGATTATTGACCCTATCTCCAAACGACGTCCACATCATGGTTTTGATCCACGCATGTAGAAGTATGGTAACCTGTGTATTTTAATTAGCTTTTATAAATTTATTTATATACTAATTTTTTGATTATTTGTTCTTTTTTCACAGTTTTGCGCATGTCGCTATTGGACAATGGAGCACTGTCTTGAGCAATTATTTTTCTCAGCCATGGATCACATGGGAACAGATTCCTGTTGATGTGCAGCTTGGAATGTTCAATCATTGGATGGTATGTAAATAAATAATATTTATTTAGAAATTTATTTCATTAATAACTTGATATTATAAATTATTTATAGGTTTTATGGTATCCCATCGATGATAGTATATGTGGTGTTATCCACAAGGCATGGGAGGTATCTATGCATGAGGGTTTCCGTCAGTTTTTGCACAATTTGAGAATGAAAACCATTAAGAATGTAATAGTGACAGATTGATGAGTCATGTAGAGACCCCTAACTAGAGTACATTTCATCTCACATTTGGGATGGATTATGTTCACACTGGTTGAGTGGTGGATTTCAGAAGAGATATTCATTGGGCCAGTAGAACCGGGGGAGATAGGAGGTGACACATCGAGTTAGTAGCCTTACCTTCAGTATGCATATAGATCATCATGTAAGTATCTTTTTTAAATATTTGATAGAACAGTAAATATAAAAAGTTTTTTTTTATATTCATATAGGTAGTCGAGCATCCCGATATTATAGAGTACGACATTTATCGGAGGATATACAGTGATATTTCCAAAGGGGAAATTAGAGGTGATCGCCAACGTCAGATTGTGGTCAGTATAATTTCTTTTTCTGTTTAAAAATTAACCCCATATAATATTTTCAACATTTTAATTTAAAATTTAAACTGAAAGAATCATATAGGCCACAACCTCTCAGACACGGGCTGAGATTCAGGCCAAGATGGCTGGTCAAACTAGTGCCCACCATTTCGATGAGGCGGCATGGATGAAGCCGACCCAGTATGACTTCAAGAAGGGCCAAGTAGATGGTATCAGATCTCATTTGACTCTTGAGACTTATTATGGTACTGTTGTGATGTCAGCATCCATCTCGAGAGGAGCTTGTGGAAAGGCATCATCTTCAAGCTCACAGTATTAGGAGAAGTTTCAAGCTCAAACAGAGCTTATAGAGAGTTTGCAGAAGTGGGAGGAAGAGATTTGTCAGCAACACGAGGAGGACATATGTCGATGGAAGTAGCAGAATCACGAGGAGATGGAGTACTTATGCCGTCTGACTTATAGTTTAGGGATGGAGTTTCCTCCATCATCTCCTCTAGCTCCTCCAGCTCCTCCCAAAGAATATCCCCCATAGTGATTTTTTTTTGTTTTGTTGAAAACATTTGAATTGAACATTTTTTTAATATGAGTTATTTATAGTTTTTGTCTTTTATATTGGTACGAATATTGCATAGTTTATATTTTTTATTATTTTTAATAATTTTTTAGTTTTTTATTTATTATTAGTATTATATTTTTTAGTTTTTTTTTATTTTGATAATAATATTATTATTATTTTATGATTTTTTTATATTTTTTTTGTGAATATTGAGAATTATAATATTTTTTAATTTATTATTATTTTAATAATATTAATATTATTTTTTCATTAATCATAATTCTATTATTTTTTTATATTATTAAGTATTTACGATGGGTCCTTTTACGATGGGACCCTGTCATAAATAGATTATATATATGTTTTTAAAATGTTTTTGTGACGGGTGACTTTACCATCGCAAAAAAGGTTTTTGCAACGGGCCCATCGTAATAGGTTTATAACATAATGTTATTTGCGATGGGCCCTCATCCTGTTGCAAATAATTTTTGCAACGGGAAAATCACAAAAAGTTCTTGTATATATAATGTATTTAATCAGAGAGATATTTCCATTGGGACCGCTTCCCGTCACAAGTAATATTTTTTGCGACAGGTCCATTGCAAAAAATATTATTTGCAACATTGTTTTCTACAATGGGCTATTTGAAACGGGACCCCTTCACAAAAGAGATTTTTTCGAGGGGGTCCCATCGCAAATAACTGAAATTCCAGTAGTGAATGTATACCTTCAAACTAAACTAATAGAATTTTGATAATTTTTAGATAATTGCATGGAAAAATTTGATTCATAAATAAGTAAAATATTCAAAATTCATGTTTCTTAATGTGGATAATTAGTGACTTTCCTAGACTATGAAACTTATCGGATTGCAAAACTCATATAGGTTTTTCATTTTCTGATTTTAATTTTTATTTTGAACCTCAACAATTATCTCATAGTATAAAATAGTTTTTTATGTTTCATCATCGATTTCTTGATGCTTCTCATAAATTTAGGATTAATTAGACACAATTAAATCAATATATTGAACTGATAATGTAACCCAATGTGATTTTTGGTTCAAAAATATAGGTAAAATTATTGAATTTCACTATATAATTTGTAAAATGTAACCAGTTTGAAGAATTTGGAAAGGGTATAAGGTATAATATCTAAAGCATCTAGAAAAAAATAGTGTAATAAAATGAGTTTTTTTAAACATATTTATTGGGTGTATAGTTTGATACATCATAATTCGGATATAATTCATATTGAGAAAAACTAATGTGATAATGTAATTGTTTTCATTGCTTAATTAGTAGGGTAAATCGGAGGATCACCTCACTGATCATAAGAATTTTAAATAAATGAATATAAATAATTTCCTATGGAAATATGGGAATTTAAATTATCTTTTGGATATTTTTATAATAAAAAATCATGATAAAGATAAGTATCTCCAAATATTAAAAAATTTAGATGTCCCATATTGTTATTCAAGTAACATTTCATGGTTTTCTAACTTAAAACATTGAAAGTTACATGGATTGAAAATCCATTACTCACATATTTTTATAGAGCATTTTTTCATCATAAAAATTTCATAATAAATTACCTGAAAAAGTAATTGTAGTTATAGTTGAGTTGGGAACCATCGTGCGTGAGATTTTTAGAAAAACTCTATATTAAACTCAGATTGAAAAACATTATGAAATATATTTTTGACACTTTTCAATTTAGAGATGTTATTCTTCCCTTCATTTTTCACAATCATGATTCATTAGAAAATTCATTTAGTTGAAGAAGCAAAACTTGGTGGGCCAATACACTATTGATTGATGTATCAAATTGAGTGGTATATTAATATTAATATTATTTTCTTTGTTGAATTTAATTTTATGAAATCAAGGTGTAAAATATATTAATATGTTTCTTATTTATTGTTAGGAACTTATGTCATTTGAAATAATATGTGAGGAATAAATATCAATCAAAAATCTATTTAGCTAAAGGTTATAGTGGTGAAGAGTGCTTGATATATTATTTTAGGTGATGGTATTAAGACTAGATTCAATATTGATGGAAACATTGATTACATCTCCATTAATTCTCATTCAATAAGCTACTCATCCATATTTTTAACTACTGGAATACCTGTTATAATGGGAGAAATTTTTACACTAACTAAATTAGAGTTACTACAAGTGCATAGATATTTGCTACTCACAAGTCTTATTATAGATAAATTTATTATGTAATTAATATGGTAGATAATGATATGACTAATGGTACAAGACAGAAATGGGCTAGATTTAATAAAAGTTATTAAAAATGATATTTTACAATGGTTTTCGCATCATATATGTATATACACATATTTATATTATATACTGTAGTTATTCAAACTGAAATATTAAATCTTTTATAATTTTTGGATCAATGTCCCCTATGTAAGGATGATATTTTTTATGACTACAATATTCATGGATTCATGTTTCAGACAATTCATCAAGAGAAGGATTCAAGACTCAAAATATTGGTGTATTTTAAAATTAATAGGTGGGTTACTGTGTAATTTTGATTTATATAATCTAATTAAACTATAATGGTCATTTTTTAGTTTCCTTATTCAAAAGAAATTTGTTTAACAATGATATGGGTATAATCGATCTCCGACAGGTGCGGTGGTTGAACAATGACATCGACAGCAGTGATGGGGCGATGGATGGTGACGACTCGATGGTTACGCGACCCAAGGAGGAACTACCATTAAATTGGAATGATGATGGGACAACACATGGTCTGAGGATTGGTTGGTCTTTTTTTTTAATTTGAATTTGAGACTTTTGTTGATGGCGCACATTTTTGGATTCTAGGAAGGCGGACTGTGCTGGTGGTTTTTATTTGGGTTAATCTATTACGGTTCACACATAGACAATAAAAGTGTTATTTGAAAATATAAAAAGATGGATTGGAGGATATGGGTGTAATGAAATATTCCTTACATTTTAATTTTTTCAATTTCTCTCACTTGATATATATGGAGATAATTTGGAGATTGAATCATTTATCTTGGCTTCCTAACTGAAGAAGGGTTTTTATGTGTATGCTAAAATACATAATGGTTTATGTGTTTTTATAATTGTATGATATGAGTGATGAATTTAAAATTTTAATTTGTGACAATGAACCTCATAAACAAAAAAACATTCAATAATTATTTACAGACAGTATTAGAATAATAGAACTTTTAAGAGAAGATAAAAAGGAATTACTCATTACTAGAAAATGGACCTATACCCATGGTTTTTAGGAAAAATATGGGTATAGGTCACCTTATCCCCACAATTTTGGGAAAACCTTGGGTATAGGCATTTTTTGATAGCATATGCCAACGGTTTCCCCAAACCATGGGCATAGGCTACCCTATACCCATGATTTTCTCCAAACTGTGGGTATAAAGTATCAAAAAATGCCTATACCAATGGTTTTCACAAAACTGTGGGGATAGGGTGACCTATACCCATAGCTTTCCCCAAAACTATTGGTATAGTCATCAGATAAAAAAACCTATACCCAAGGTTTTGACAAACTGTGGGTATATGTTTCCTGCATGTGCGCGGGAAATTTATTTTTTCCGCGGGAACAAAAAAAATTGGCGGGGGTTCTATACCCATGGTTTATTCATCTATACCCACGGTTTAAATAGATATATTTAATAATATATATATCTATATACATGTATACGGTGATGGGGTAGTGGTAAGGCCGCTCATGAATGGAGATGTGGTCGCGAGATCGAATCTCGTGGGCCACTATTTTGTAAAATATGTTATACCCACGGTTTCCAAACTGTGGGTATAGAGTTATGACACGGTGGAAAAACCTATACCCATAGTTTTTCTAAACCGTGGGTATTGGTAATTGGCCTATACCGACGCCACCAGTGACCATGATTCCCCAAACCAGGGGTATAGCCTATACCCATGGTTTTGGGTTCTATACTGACGGTTTTGTACCGTGGGTATAGGATCATTTTCAAGTAGTGACTCATCACAATGGAGGTTGATAAAAATGAAGACAATAAAGATTGAGATCATTGAAAGTATAAATTGGTAATTAAACTATATTAAAAATTTTCATTTACAAGTTATTAATATAAATATATATATATATATATGGTACATTGGGGTACAATTACAATGAATCACACGCACACACCTCATTCCCACATGACCCGAAAGGTGGGTCATTACCCCCCTAAAAAGAAACCCACCCATCGATCCCCTTTATTTTATTTTATTTATTATATATATATATTCATTAAATAACTTATACTATTATGGATAAAGACTCATTTATCATGGAACATAGGCCTATTTGATCCTGAATCCCCCATTTATTATTATTTTTGGATCTTATACCCAAATTCATCATGACCCATATGCCCGACTGATTTTGTTGTCATAGTCCAGTTTTGCCTTCATGAAACCTATCATTTTCATAGTGCATCATCACCAATAGATGGGATATCCCTAAAAATAGTCCTCCCTCTTATCCTTTGTTGTGAAATCCTTATTCCAATTCAACCGGTCCTAACACTCGACATTTCATGGGATTCCATGTCGCACAGAAGTCTGTGCTACAAACTGTGATCAGTCCCCCCTTTAGACCATAAACAACAAAACATATTTCACCATATACATATTCTATACCACTATCCCAACCATAAAGCTGGGGATCACCAATCCCATCACAAGTAACAACACCTCCTCTGTAACATCCCTTCTTCCATCATTCAGTGTCTCACCATCCTAAACTCCACAAATTCCATAGAGTCCATGTAGTAACCATCATCCACCATTAGTTAATAAAGACACCTCATTCCACCTAGGTTGGGTATCCACTAGGAAAAATTACTTCCAAGGACCATACCAATGGAGGACCACTGCAAAGTATCCTCTCAATGGCTACTAAGGAGTCATTGCCCTAGGTTACGATGACCCCCATTTCCATTTTCACTAGTTCACCTCTCCTCGCAACACCACCACTAGACCCTCCATCAACCATTGATAGATAGAAAAAGAACCTCCCCTCATTTTATTATATATACTTAACCCAGGCCATGCTCACCTAATATCACTTTCCTGCACATTTCTATGATTCGGCCAAACACGATCACCCCCACTGATGACTAGGAGAAAATTATTCATCTCGACACATAGTCACCAACGTCATTCTGGCTTCAAAGATGCCAGAACACAAAAAATAAACCCTCAATGTGTGTCATATAAATGTGCATGCTCAGATTTTAATCCCAGACCTTCATAGTTTACGTATATATATTGATCTGTTAGTTCATTTTTTGTAAAAATTATTTTACATATGAAGTTTTGAAAAATAGAATATATTATAAAACATTTTAACTATAGGAATGCTGAGAATATTGTTTTTGAAATCCCAACCAATCAATATCATTTAGTAAATCACCACTACTATTTTACTCAATGGATCTGAGTGATTCCACTATACCATAGACTTATAATGGTCTAGAAGCATCCATCAATATTTTTGGTAGCCCCCATCTGATGAACCTTTAGTGATGGAGCAGTTGGTCACCCCTCCATAATGGGAATACTAGTGAGTTACCATTACTGATATATATGCCATTGTATAAAAACCATATATTTTATTAAATTTTTAATGAATTTTCCAAGAATATAATGAAATAAAAGAAGGGAAATAAATATTAACACAACAGATGTATCCGAACAAAAAAACATCAATATTATCATTCTTTTTTATGAGTTCGGAGTGCCTTCTGGTAATGTTGCTAGAATATATATAAATATTCTTATGTATCTTGGTTATGAGATGGTGATTTTTCTCATTAATTATAAATATTGGAGGAATTTTCCTACAACTTGGAAAAATAATGTGTTTTAAGACCAAAGTAATATTAACATAATATTTAATTATAAATAATTTAAATGAAATAATTAATATTATTAATTTACTTATAAATTTTTATTATTTTTATTTCTAGATTTTTTCCTTTTTCATATCCCTAACTCTATTTCAAGTTCATGTGATTTAAAGAATTGGTGTAATAAATGAAGTGATTTTAGATAGAGATTATGGAATGAGTTTAAGGAAATATTTTTAGGCTCTCTAAAAATTTATAAGAAAGGGCCAGAATGAATTTCTAATGAGAAATGGAATTTTTTTTGATATTCACAGAGATGTGTCTCATGAGGTTATATATATTTTATAGTATCAAAATAACATAAAAATAATAAAATTATAATTTTTTTGATGTTGTCATTTATTTGTATGAATTATCTAAAAAATACTATAAATTTTGAGAAACTAGTCATTCCTCATATCGTTGGGTCATTGCATTTTTAAATAAAAAAACAATATTGAATGAATATTATCCATTATTATTTATATTATTTTATAATAAATTAAATTTTTTTTTAAATTTTTTATCTTTTTTTATAAAGGATTATGAATTAGGTCAAATTGTTGTCCAGATAGAGATGTGGCGAAAAGTTTATAGGAAAACCAATGATATATTTTTTAAATAAATCTACCAAATAAATTTGATTGAGTAATTTTCATTACTATTTAATGTTATTTCAATACTATAAAACATGATAATTAAAAATAAATTATAAAAAACAATACTTAAACCAAATTAAATGGGGTTAGTTACATGGATGAAATGGTGAAAATTAGCTATATTAGCATCGTTTGATCCTAGTATCTAGAAACATCTAATTGGGCTTAAGGATTTCTTGTTGTTATAATTATTTTCCACATTATGTATTTATAATAATGAAATAAAGTAAATACTAATTTTTTTAATTAGATAATATTATTAAGTTCAGATAATTGAAAAAATAATTGTTAATATTATTGTACCAGTAGGTTAAAATTCTTAAATCTTGGGATGTGAACCCTTCGAAATCACCATAAAATTCCCATAATGATGTAGTTGTAACTATTTTATAGAATAAGTATCCTAATAGTGTATGAGGCATGGTTTATGGGCCTACTATATCAACATTATTTGGTCGGGAATCATCATCATTTGTTACAACACCTAGTTGGGGTTTGAGAAGTATTGTTGATTGGGAAACATAGAGTGAAATTTTATGGTTGGAAGGAAAATTGAATGAAAATTACTCTTATAGGGAAAAAAATTATATTATTGGTAGTCAAAAATGGAAAATTCTTTAGATTCTCTATTTTGGGGGATGAAGGGACCGATCCTTGGTAAAATTTCTAGTCTTATAGCTCATCCTACCGAGGTAAATTCTAAAATCCATAGATCATTCACACACTTTCAAATAAAAGATAAAGTATCCCAAAAAACTTATGTATCTTATGTATTTTAGTTCTATTCTCAATGATCATCCAGAGAAAAAAATCTTGGTAGGGTTTCGTAGTAAACAATATTTATTAATAAAAGATTGCACTGAATAAAATAAGATATTTAAAAGAACCAAAATAGAAAAGACATGAATTTTCACAGAATTCTATAATGTTTGTATGTTTGGGAGAGAAAAAACATAATGTGATTAATTCATCGTGTAATAGAAAATTACATGAAAATAAATATAAAATGGAAAGATTAAAATAAAGACAAGTCTGCATCATACCAACCACATCATGTGTCATATTGACTTGTGGTCTATTCATACATATCAAAAATTAATAATGAATCATTTTCTTAAAATTTTATAACAACAAGGTTCATTTTAAATGTTTTGTCTATGTGATATGAATTTTAATGTAACATGAAACTTTTATATTGAAAACACACACTATGAGTCATATCACCCACATAACTTGATAGATTGATGTGTTGTCAATTCATATATGTTAAAAATGAATTATGGATAATTTTTATAATAGGTGAAAAAAATTTGAGATCATTTGATTGATTTTAGATATAATATAGATGTTTTATATTAAAATGGCACCTTTTTATTGAAAACACACTCTTTGAGTCATAATGCCAAAATCATGTTTTTGATTGATGTGTAGTTGATTACTAAAGATCAAAAATCAATATTTGATCATTTTTAAATTTTTAAAACTAATTCAATAGCATTTTATTTTTTTGACAGTGTGATAGAGGTTTTAAACTAAAACGACCATTTTATATTGAAAACACACACTTTGATCAATACCACTCAAATCATGTGTGGGATTGATGGGATGTTAATTTCTACACATAAAAAATGAATTATGGATCATTTTACTAATGTTCCAAAACAATATGAGCTCGTTTTCTCTATTTTGGCGATATGAAAGGTGTTTTAAAGTAAAACTACAATTTTTTATTAAAAACATGCACTCTGAGTCATACCACCCACGTTGTGTGTCTGATGGTTAAGAAATAATATGAAAATGATTATAAATTGTTTTTTGAAATGTAGGAACCAATGACATGCCAATCCAAGTGAAAATTTCCAATGATTCCTCTAAACATGATTATAATGTTTTAAAACACTAAAATGTGTGTAATATAAAATCACATATGAAACTACCTAGGGATGATGTTAAACGATGAGGAATCCACCATTAAATTATTTGAGATATGTATGCCTAGAAAAACATATGGCTACCATGCAATGTGCTCTAAATGACCCAGTAAAATTTTTGAAAAATACATGTATATAAAAACTTGTTCTAGGGGGTCAAAACCAATAAAACAACATCTTATGGCTATGAAATCATAGTATAATTATCTTAGATTTATTTTTAAAATATATTAATTGACAACACATCAATCCGATTTATGATTTTCCTAGGATGTTTGTAAACACATTTTCAGTGTTTGAAAACTCAAAAACAATAATCTAATGGTAAAAGGTATTAAAATGACTGTAGATTTATGTACACATAGAAAAGACTTATATATGATTTACAGTGTTCTCTAAATGACTCAATAAGGAGTTTAAAAGATATAAAAATCCTTAAAAGAGGTGTTAGGTGGTCAAAACCAATAAAACTGTATCAAATTGATATGAAAACATAAGAAAATGACCCTAGATTTGTTTCTGAAAAGAAGGAACCAATGAAATATTAATATGAGTTATGGTTTTTTCTATATTCACAAAAAAATTATTTTTTAAACAGTAAAACATGCTTATATTGATCAAAACCATATAAAATGGACTCTGGAATTTTTTAAATCATGAAACAATCACTATTGAATTATTTTTGATATGTAATTTCTAAAAACATGTCCATATAAGTGTGGTGTTCTTTAAACGACTCAATAAGTGGTTTTAAAAGATACCAAAGTCATTAAAAACATGTTTCAAGGGGGAAAACTAATAAAATAGAGTATAATAGCCATTAAATCATTTAAAAATGACCACATATAGATTTTTGAAATATAGGTATAACAAAAAAAATTAAATCGAGTAACTATTTTATTGGTATGCTCATAAATATTTTTTTACTACTTTAAAACACTAAAATATGTGTGTAATGTTAAAATCATTGAAAAAGACCTAAGATTGATTTTATATCTTGGAAAAACCACTGTTTAGTTATTATTTGTTTGTACACATAGATAACACATGCATTTGATGTGTGGTTCTCTTTGAATGACTCAATAAGTAGTTCTTAAAGATACCATAGTCTTTAAAAATGTGTGTTAGGGAGTCAAAAATAGGAAAAAAGAATTATATGGTCCTGAAAATCCTTGTAAAATCACCATATATTTATTTTTGAAATATAGGAACCGAGTACATGTCAATTGGAGTTATAGTTTTACTAAGATGATCTCAAATTCATTTACAGTGTTTTAAAACCCTAAAATAGGCATGTAATAGTCAAAAGAATTGAAAATGGCCTTAGATTGATGTGAAATCATGGAAATCACACTATTCAATTATTTTTTAGATGTACATGTTGAAAACATCCATCTGACTTGTTGTGTGAAATGAATGACTTAATAAGAAGTTTTAAAAGATACTAATGTCTTTAAAAATGTGTGACAGTGGGTTAAAACCAAGAAAATGATGTTAGATGGCCATGTAATCATTTTAAAAATGAAATTAGATTGATTTTTATAATTTATAAACCAATGACAGTCTATGTGAGTTATAGTTTTCTTGCTTAGCCCGTAAACACATTTTTAGTGTTTTAAAACACTAAAATGCGTAGGTGATAATCAAAACCCTAAGAAACGACCGTATACTGATTTCAAAATTATGAAACTACCGTATTTGATGTATTTTTGAAATTTATTTGTAGAAAACACATCCATTTGATTTGTAGTGTTCCCAAAATGACCCAATAATCTATTTTAAAAGATATAAAAGACATTAAAACATTTTTTAAAGGATCAAAACCATGTAACAATGTCAGATGTTAACAAAATCATACAATAATTCCCATAGAGTGATTTTTAAAATGTAGAAATCGATAGCATGTCAATATGAGTTATGGTTTTCCTGGGATGCCTATAAACACATTTTTAGTGTTATAAAACACTTAAACATGTGTTTAATGGTCAAAATTAGTAAGAAACAACCTCATATTAAGGTTAAATCAGGTTAAAACAACCTTCTAATTATTTTTGATGTGTATGGGGAGACAACACATCCATCTGACATGTGGTGTGCTTGGAATTACTCAATAAAGAGGATTAAAAAATATCAAATTTTGTCAAAACAAGTCCCAAGGGGTTAAAACCAAAAAAATAGTGTTTTACAATAATTAAATCACAAAAAAATGACCAAATATTTATTATTGAAATGTATGAACTCGCTCCATATTAATATGATTTATGGTTTTCCTAGGGTGGATGTAAATGTGTCTTTAGTGTTTTAAAACACTAAAATATGTGTGTAACAATCAAAACCATAGGAAATGAGTTCATATTGACATGAAATCATAGAAAAGCAACCATATAATTATTTTTAAGTATATAAAATTGCTCAACATAAAAGTATTTAAAAAAATTATATTAATTAATTTCAAGCACACTACATGTCAGTTTAAAAAAGATTAGATTATTATATACTTATCCATTTTGATTTTCAACTGTTGAATACTATATTAAAAAGGTATGTTTATGTTTTTAATGTATCCTATGAGATATAAGATCTATTATATATTAAACTTTTTCATTTGATTAAAAAAATAAAATAATTTATGCCCAACATTAAAAATTTATTCTGTGTCTTTTCTCTTTATTATTTCTTTTATTAAATTTTCTAGTTTGTATTACAAGTGAAGTATTTCAAAATGACATAGAAGGTTGATCATTATAATACATGAAATTATTCAGTAGGCAGTCATGATTTTTATTATTTTTTGTGGTATTGTTAAATATTATCAATAATTATATAGTAATTCTTATTTATTATGGTCAGTTATGATTTTTATCTTATTTTTGTTCCATTTGATTACATGATGTGGTAAGTTTCACAAATAATGTATGTAGATATGGAGGTAGATGGATGAAATAGAGGATGGGGGTGAAAATATTGGCCATGTTTTGATAGTGGTTGCTAAACATTTTTTATATGTAAATATTGATTACTGGGATTATGGGTTTACCAGAGGTTGTATATATATGAATGTTGATGTATGTTTGTGTATGTATTATGTGTTTTGGTGCATTTATTGTATAGTTTATTATATTATTGAGTGTTTCATATACTTATAATTTATTATTAATTTTTTTAAAAAAATATATATATAATTTTATTTAATATATTTAGAGTTAGTTTGTTATAACTGACCCAAAATAGATTATATTTTATATATTTAACAATGGTTTATGATAACCACTATTAAACATAAAAAATTATACAATACTTAGCAGCAGTAATATTTATTTACCCCGCCATATTTTCCACAGCTTTCTATTTAAAAAACCACTTTTAAAAGAACAATGAACTACTGATAAGTACCCAAAATATGACACATATAAAAACCACAACTAAACTAGAAATAAAATGACTCTAAATTATTCTCTATCATTAAATTAATGTTTGTTTATGTAACCACTAAAAAATTTGAAGCGTCACTTTAAACCACCACCAGTAGTAAAAATTTCCCCTATGAATTCCTCATTTAATTGTAATATTTGTTGTGACCAAAACATCTAGTATTAGGATTAGAGTATCGGTAATAGATTTGGGAATATCAGGCTGACATAAGAGTATTTATTGTGAGAAAACATTAGGTGGGGAAGGGTGGTAATTATAAGGGGAGGAGATAATTGTTGAGATTATAATATCAAAATATTATATTATATCTTCAAATAGTTATCAAATTTTTTATTCAATAGTAATGGGATTGTGACTCAATAATAAGGGGATAATAAAGTATTCATCAAACTTCTAGAAAAATATCACCTATTCATGCATATTAATTATTATAAAATACAATAATTACATGATACAAATACAGTACTTCACTATTGACCTCAGTATTTTACTATTTAAGAAAAATAAAAAATGTTCATGATAACTAAATTTGGGTTTTATAACCCCAAAAATAAGATCCATTTTATCTAAATAATTTTATTAACATGAGAAATTTATCTTTTAATTAAAAACATAATATATATAAAAACTATTTTTATAGAATAATAATCGTTATATACATTAAATTTTCTTAACCATATTTCCAATATATTACTAATTAATTTTTTTAATATATTTTTTAGATATTTAAAAATTACATTAGATTCAACATTTAAAATTGATTGATTTAATTTTTTTAAGATAAATATACACAACACATGAAAACAGTCCTTTAATAAAATATCTCCCTTTTTTATATTTAAATTATTTGAATCCAATCCCCTTATATTTAATTATTCACCTTCTAAAAATTCAATTTTATCAATCATGGGGATCAGAATCGTTTTTTTTTATTTTCAAGTACATAAAATCATTTCATAATAACAACAATAACAGCGACATGTAATACATAAAAATAAATACATTTATATTAAATATTTTAATTAAATATTATATTTTGATTTCATTTCTATATTATTTATTATTTTTTAATTATATTATGTTTAATTCATTACAAATTACAAAACATAAATATACCTACTGGATACATTCATACCCAGTGACCATATAAATAACAGTCTTATTTTATTCTTATATAACCTTTAATACATCAATCAAATTCGTCAACCTATTCATTAACTTCTCTCTAAACTTTTTTATATATTTATAATTATCTACCTTATATTCATAATTACTATTGTTGCATGTTTTATATGTAAAATCTTGTGGATAAACATTTTTTCGTGTATTTTTATTTACCTAGGAGTTTATTCCTCTAGTAATTTTCTAAATGTTATATAATATTATATTATAATTAAATATAAATGTTTGTCTAGAATTGTAATTTTTTACCTAAATAAAATATATAATCATTTTTTGGTCCATTTTTTATTGTGAAATAATCTATTTAATACATTGTTTATTTAAATAAAAAAAATACATAGTAAAATCAGTGGGTGTTATATTGAAAGAGTTTCATACCTTGATTCACCCCTTTTAAGATATCCCTCACTTAAGTCCCTTGTGGTCCTAAAACATAATTACATTGTTCTCTCATAACTCACCAATATATTTGTATGATTTATTCATTATATACAACACATATTTCTAGTTATCTAAATAAATTTCTCATATTTTTACATTGTAAATTTGTATCTATAGTGAATATTCCACACCATAACACCAGGAAATAAAATCTATAATTATTTTATTCACCCATTTATTATAATTAACGATGTTTTGAATGATCATTTTTTCACAATGTTGGGTTGACCTAGTAAAGTGATTTCTTATGAATAACCTCCAAATTAGTCGAAGAAACAACTATTAAGTTGTTGTATTAGACCAATGTGGGGCCTTATAGGGTTTGGACAAAAGAATTTTTCATGGATACATATTATTTTTTATGGGTCCTAAACATCAAACCAAATCAAGAGGCAATGAGAGTGTGATGTTATTTTGGGTTATGTATTCCACTAAAGGATGAGAACTTGGGTTTTCCCAAATTTGATAGTAGAGGAATCAATTACACCCACTCAGGTTATAGATTCCTCTATAGGTTTATCGGTCCATATATAATTTTTTTGGCCTCTAATTAGGTAGTAAGGACATAAAGTACCATTATATACTATTTCAATTCCTATGTGAAAGTTTATATTGAATTACTTACCTATGCTTTGGATGAATGATCATTCAAGGAATAAAAAATTTAATAGCCCATTAGATAAGTGGTCAACTATATTTGAATATTTTCTTTTACATATATTCAACCAATCAATTCTACATTTTTTATTTTGTTAGCATCTTCTAATAGAGTAGTTTTGATCAATGGAAGGTGGGATTTATCCTGTGATGAATTATCAATGGATACATTTTCATATAATAGCTTAATATTAACTATTGAAGGTTTTTTAATTTATTCTTTCAAATGGGATATTTACTCATTTGACGAGTTGATATATAAATCTTTGTGTGGATAGTGGGTATAATTAATGAAAATTCTCTAGTATTTTTTCACATTATTCTAGATGGATGGAAACTTCTATTCATGGAGGCATTAGTGCTTGGTTTTATCTTTGAAATTGAGTATAAAATCTTAATATACATATTTTAGTATGGCTTATTTTTTTACAAAAATGTATCATTCTTATACAAATACTCAATTGTACCATATTATATAATATAAGTAGGGTCAACCATGATAACACTAACTATTTCAAATCTAATAAAAACAAACTCATCATATTCACCCATGAAATACGAGGATTCATCTATTTAAATGTAATAATAAATGAAATTATATTGATTTCCTCTCTATGTTGGTCTTCTAAAGGTTCTTACAAATTTTTTTACCATTTATAATTTTTCTGTGTTAAACTCATACACTATTTGTTTTGAAATAGATGATTCTTAATGGTAAGTTATTATGGGGAAAATTCTTGTATCATACACTGAAAACATACCAAGAGTAGCAAATAATTGACTGATCATATGTCAGAACCCCCCCCCCCCCAATTTATGAATATTTTGTTCTATATATATGGGGAACTGGTGACTATAGTATCTTTATGTTTGTTCAATAGTACAAGGTATGAACATGTGGATATAAATTCCCACAACACTGCAGGATAGGGTTTCCCCTATAATTCCATAGTTATAGTTTCATATCATTGAACTTATGATTCATGTGTTTTAATAATCACTAGATATTCTATGTTCATTTCTAAATGAGGTTCTCTGGGTCTTACTGACATTGCATAAGGGATACCTACTAAAATGGGTGAATTGTCTTCATAGGTTTTTAATACATTTGGCTAAATGTCTTGTTTAATTTTTTTTTAACATTATAGAGGATCCTATCAATAATTCCATCCCTTTGAGAATTTTTTTCAGTGATTTATATAGTGTAAGGTCTGGAAGAGATAAACGATTAGTGCTATCATATTTCAGAATTTTTTTCCAATTTCAGTTGTTATGATATGATATAATATATTCAAAGATGGTTTTGATGAAGTATCCATGATTAAACTCTCAATATGTCCCTAATAGGGAATAATGTGGGTAAAATGTAGCAGAATGTACCCCCCACTACCTCATATACATATATAGGGATAAGTTTCTTAAAACATTTGGTGAATTTCACTATATCTATCCATTAAAGCATGTTGAAATAACTCCTGTTATCTACAAATCTTTGGGTTCCATGTTAAAAAGTTAGCAACAACTTTAACATACTGACATTTCTCATCAAGTATCTTGAGATGATCAAAATATCCAGCATAAATAAATCACTACAATCTAAGATAATTGAATATCATTCACAATCCTTGATGTTGATATGATATGTACTCTTCAATACTAAGTTGGTTAGTAATATAGTGTTAGGTGGTGAGGTTTATTTACCAAACTAGTATTTTATCATCGACCAATAATTTCCACATGTCCTTATAATTATATTCATCTCTAATGGAAGGATTCTATGGTTTCTTTTCTAGAATTTTTTTCTTTCCAATAACTTTTTTAAGTAGATATGGATCATCGTAGACATCATCAACTTCAAAAAATTTCATATGGTCTAGTGATGAGGCTGATGAGAATAACTACATTGACTTGTTCACTTATCAAGATATTTTATCATCAATTAATGGTGTCATTTTATATAAATTTATCTTTGAATTAAAGATAATAAATTTTTAAGATATTATTTTTCTTATATTAGGAAATCAATTGGATATATGAGGGAAGATCATGATTTTTCATGAATTGGGGACCGTTGTGGCCTATCATTATGTGGATCGGAGTCTGGGGACACTAACCCAAAGCTCAACTATTTTAGTTAATAGTAACATGCATAAGAATGCATTCTAATAATTAACTTGAAAATTATACATTTAGAATATATTTGGAATGGTATGAATCTCTTCCTTTAGTATAATAAACATAGTTAACTCACGGACCAAGTCTAAATTCATTAGAACTTCCCATAGCCAAATCACTTTATCAAATTTGTAGGGATTACCTCCAAGGTGGTGGGTGTATTTACTATGCGAATTACGTGCATGTTTGATTGATATTTAATTATGTGAAGGTTATAAATAATGGTTTTAGGTATTCTAACATGTTTTTTTATTCCTCTTTGACATAGGTAAGACCTCTATATCAAATGGATGATCCATTTTGAGAAGGACCTTTATAGAGGTTTCCATGGGGAGGACCTATATATTTATTAGATTCTTTTTTTATATAGATGTCCTTTATTATGGATGTTTTTAACATTATGAGGAGGAAAAATGTATAATTTACCATGAAAATGAGCCCTATGTCTACAATATTCTTATTTGAAATGGGGAGGACATCTAGGATAGATTTATGTGTCCTCACAGACAGGACCTCCATGATGATTACTATGGGAAAGATCACTATGGTTTATAATATCATTTTTTTAAAAGGGGGGTTATATATTTTATATGGATGTTTCATTTTGGGGAGGAATAATATGACATTTACAATGGGGAGTACCTTCAAGGTTCCTATATTCTTCATTGGCTAGGGGAGGACCTCCGTGTTGGGTGAAAGTAACATTGTAGGGATGAATTACATGGAAATCACCATGGGAAGAACCTGCATGACTACTATTTTATTTATTTAAATCATGAGGAGACCCATTTTGGATTTATGGTTCATCATTGGGAAGGCCTCCATGTCAAATGGATGTGTCTTCAATGGGAGGACCTCTAAGGAAATTACCACGGGGAGAGCATCCATGGTGGATGGATTCTTCCTCACTATGGGGATAAACAATTTGTCTGAAATATATGTCAACATGGGGATGAAAATAATTTCATTCACCATGGAGATTATTTTCATGGCTAATGGATTCTTCTTAACCAAGTGGAAGACCTCTAGGTATGATAGATATGTTTTCCCAGGGTTGAAATCTATGGAAATTATTAATTTACCGCAAGAATATTGAATCAATTTATGGGTCTACTAATAGCAATTCAAAGGAAAATCAAGGCCTCCGTATTATATAAATATTTAACTCTCCATGTGTTACCTTCAAGGATTCATGGTGAGTGAAAGGGATATCAAAAATTTTTGCAAAATCAACATTCTCTTAAAAGGTGATGGTATGTTTTCCTTGGTGGAAACTTTTTCTTAGTTTTTTAGCTTTAATGATTGGGCTAAAGAAAACTATAGTGATTTGATGGGAAGATGGGGTAATGAGATAATGGTGAAAACCATATATTATGGTATCCTTCCTTTTAGTATTCTGATTAATAAACCAAATATAAGTAACATATTCATTGTCTTCATCTATATAGGGTAGGGAATTATTGTCTCAATCAGGGGAGAGGATCCCAAAGTATCTTGATGTCCTGAAAGGGGTATTTTACCCCTTTATTTCTTATCATTGTTTTATTGACCATTATGGATTATTACCTTCTATGTTTTATTGGGTTATCTTCATTATAAATATAAAAATATCATAAATTTACTCTCATACCTATGAACTTACCTTTTATAAATAATGGTGTACCTTTAAGAAGAGTAGATGTTCATTCCTTGGAACTATGGAATTTGTAGTTGAAAGAAAACATCATAACTATATAAAAATATCATATTATGATTCTAGGTCAATTAAATAGTATTCACCATTTAATTTTTCCCACACTAGTTATATATAATGGCACCTCAAAATATTTCTTTTAAAACATCAATTTACAATTTGTGGGAGTCACAAATAGATAACTTGTCAGTATAGAATCACAAGTAGAGATTCGTGGTTAATATATCTCTTCAAAAGATGAAGATATCATACCAGGTTCACCATTTTTACTTTTTAATTTTTTTCCCTACCACTTGATCCATATTTTAAGTGGTGATATCATTTCATGTTGGGATGTACATGTAGAAGTATAGAGAATGAGTGGTTAACCCATCCCATAAAAGATATCTTTTCTAGTCAAAAACTAAATTATAAATATAATAATATTTATGAAATCCTTCCAAATAAAAATACCAATTATCTTTGATGAATGGGAATAACTAAAAATGATATATTTAAATCAAAAATCTCTATAGTTAATTCATCATGTACTTAATATATTGGTTATCCCATTTTTTTACAAGAGGAAGGGAGGTTATGATATATTTTTAATTCATATAGGAAGGCACTTTTGAATTTTAATCCATTTTGTAAGGAATAATGGGTCTTATAATAATTTTGTTCTTGGACCTCTATAAGTATTTATACATACCCCCATTTATGGAATAAAAACATACATTATTTAATTTCACATTATATTGTTATGTGATAAGGTATTCTATTAATCCTTGATAAAGGAGGCTTGTCATTTTTTTCAAAGAAAGAAGAAATACCATGTATTTTAAATCCATATGATCAGGGTATAATATATAGTTAAAAATTTTATAGAAACGACAGTATAAAATAATTTTTCAAGGCTATGCACTGATGTTTTTTGTGTCATGTCATTTAATATCTTGTGGTAGGATCATTCCACACTGTTTAAGGTAATGTGGGATGGATCACTATGTAATGTTTAAATTAATATGGGATGTACTATTATGAATGGAACCTATGTTACAATGTACCTATAAAAAACTCATTACTATATAATATGGATAAAATTAAGGGGTTATGGTTACCAGTTACATTGATGAAACCCTGGATATAAAAAACAAATCAATTGACTTGGTTAATGTGTAGGGTGTTCTGCCAAGATAGGTGGGGAGAGAGTATATGATTTTTTTAAAATATTATTCAGTCATAAAAATTATATCCCTTTGTTATAATTATAATTTTATGAGGTAGATAATTATATGTATGAGGTGGGACTCTCACACTAAAGTAGCCCAGGGTTTTGGGAATAAATATTGAATTTGATGAAGGTAGAAGTCCTTGGAAAAATGTGTTATAGTATTTCACCACCATAGAGAAAATAGAATATTGAGGTTATGTGGGCTTATAATTGGAAGAGTTAATTTCTCTAAAAGTTAATAGATATCATTAATGTAAATAATTTTTATAAAATACCCTCACATAGGTAAGACCTTTGAAAAAACGATCCATTATGGATAAAAATTACACTTTAGTGAAATGGGTGAACTTTTATGAGGTATGTGACATTCAATAAGGTGAAATTATTAGGTAAGAAAATAATCTTATAGAAGATTAAAAGAACCAAGTATTAGTCTCCTTATATTGAAGGGGGTGATATGGATTCCTAGCATTGAACTTGTTTTAAAATCCTTCTGTAAAGGTGACCTTTTCCATGGTCAGAAATTTAGACCTTATAAAAGTGGTTTGTTATGAAGGTAATATAAATGAAACATTTGAAAGATGAAAATTCCCCACTCTTATTTATTTAACCTTAGGTTTTAATTCATGATGAAACTATAATACTTCATTATACATTTTATTCATGTAAAATATGTGATATGGAAATCATAGGATCTCCTTTGGTTCATGACACATCACTTTCTTCTTCATTAATTCCCTATTTTTAATAGGCTACTTGAAAAGCTTGATAAAGGATAATGTTCATTTCTTTCCTATAATTTACTTTAGTTAATTTTAAGGTTATACATGACATGTTATGAGCATTAGGTTTAGATCATATTGAGGATAGTTCTTAGTGAGTGATGATATTTAACTTTAGAATATGTTGATCATTTAGTTTGTGAAACCACTCTCTGAAATCCTAAAATTCTCTAAAAATTGCCTAATGATATGCTAAACAAAACTGAATAATTTTTGAACACCTAAAATTAAAAATACATGAAAAATTTTCTTTCATACAATACCAAAAATAATTGTTTTCTATATTTCACTATATTCATGTCCATTCATTATTCAACCACTTCTAGTGATTCAATTTATTTGTTTCATTTGATGTATTTTTTTATCCTCATGAGCATGAACATTTACTTCAACTTTAATGTTTTAATTTTCATATGCAGTTATATTCACTACATGGAATGAGTTGACGAACATGATAAAACCTAATAATTCCTAATCAATTTTAATTAATATCTCTTAAGGGAAAATATTTGTATAGGAACACATAAACCATTTATATAAAAAAATTATTATGATGAATATTTTCATCAATTACCCATTATAAATAATTCATTTTAAAAAATCATATATAGTGAAATTTATTTAAGATAAATTCAGTATTTATAATATGAAATAAATTACATGGAAAATTAGTGTTTCTATAAATTTCCAGTACAATGAAATATTTGTATGTTTTATGTAATATTTTTAAAATAATACCAAAATATATGACAATTTTGAAGAATAACAAATTATCTCCACATATGAAAATATTTTTTATTTCATTATATATTAAAATTTTCACTATAATGAAATATGGATTAGAATATATCAATTTCACCATTATCATAACCAAAAAATGATATTTCCTTCCATTATATTGAGAAAAGTTTCTCATCGTAGAAATTTTCATACAAAAATTAAATTTATCAATAAAAATTATTATTTTCAATAATAACACATGAATAATTTTTTAAAAATAAAAAAACTAAACTTTTTCAAATTGAATATAATTTAATTAAATTCTACATTGTGTGTTTTGAAAAAATAATACAAAAAATATTTGTTTCTACTCTGATATCATGATAAATATTCATGAACATTTAAAAGGTCCAAATGTTACAAAAATAAAGTCTATATTCTACTAATCGTTGTTTATAAAAATAAATAATCAAATAATTGATTAAAATAAAATTAAAACTAATCAAACATGGAGTTTTTATATATTTATTGAAAATACAAATTATGTATTGTCAAAACCTTGAAATGGAATTAAATTTGAATGAAAATAATTTCAAATATAAAGATCATAATTTTTATTATGATCCTCTTTATATCGGGTTATCATGTGATAACAATGTGTTATAAAGGTAAAATTTAATATTGATAAACTATCATGGGAAATGTTAATAATTCTTCAATCAATAAATATAAACATAATCCATCCAAATTAATTTTTTGGACATTATCAAATGAGTATATCCCTAGTAGAACTAATCATAAACCATCCAAAAATAATAATAATGATGGTATCAATAAAATATATACCTAGTGTATCATAATAAAAATAAAAGGTTGTTGTCATTAATAAATATAAATACCTTAAAATTTCATTAAAATCATTCTTGATGAAAATACCATTTTCACAATAAAAATCACCATTACAAACTAAACATCTTTAGAATATCAAGAAAAAAAATTCTATAAAAAACCATTATAAACTTTAATTGAAGCATCAATGAATTCGTTTTTCCTAATGGTGGAAAATTCTGTTCATGTCGAGTAAGTTAAAGTAAATATTCCTTTCACATTTTTTTAAGAAAATTAAAAACATTCCTCGTTCAAAAATTTACAGGAAGATTCATTTTAAAAAAATTTGTAAAATAAAATCATGGATAAAAATTACTTTAAAAATAATTTTATAATATTGAAATTTTTTTCTAAAATCATGTTTTTGGAAGGAAAATTATTTTCGACCAATGAGAGAAATAACATTGAATTTTATTAAAATCATTTTCTCAATAATTTCAAGTACCAAAGTAAGGAAAATAGAATTATTACTATAAATTTTCTTTAATTTTAATTGGAGAATAAAAATAAATGGTTTCATTGGATAACTATTATATAATTTCTTTCAATTGAGATGAAAGTATAAACAATTCTGATTAAAATGAGATTGAAACATAAATATTGTAAAACTCCAGTAAATTTGGAATCATAATCCACATGAATGAAATAACATGGAATGAAACATTAAATACCATGAATATAAATATATTCATGATATATAATTTTTAATGGGATATATAGACAACTCATATTATAAGATATATGTATACCGTAACATATGTCCCAAATAAGAAAAATCGAGTCAAAGAACCCTTATAATGATCATAATATTGAACTAAGAATTAATAAATAAATTGATTATTTTTATCAGATTTTAATACCCATAAAAAAGTGGAAATAAAATATAAAATAATAAAAATTCATTATACAGATAATTTTACGACATTAAAGACAATGACAATGTAGTATAACCTAAAGAAAAGAAATTGATTTGTGAAACACCTTACCACATGGTTACTTTTGAATAAAAAATATTTGAAAAAATGAAAATGAATTATAAATTAAAATTCCAAGAATTATTAATTATTCAAGATATAATATTGAAATGTTTATCCTATACAACATATAAATTAAATTTGTTCATAATGCCAAAATATTCCTTAAAGGAAACTGAGACGGAATCCCTTACCATATGTCAAATTTATTTTATATGTATTAAAATATATTATATAATTAATATATATTTATTATAAATATATTATATAACCAAAATAATATATATAAAACCATATTTGATTTACCTATATCAACTTATCACGCACTTATTAACAATTCTTTATTAAAATCACTTTTCTGGGTGACAACTACTTCGTTTTTCATTTTTGTTTCGGTTCATTAGTTTTGGACTTTGTACATTGAACAAGGTTAAAACATATCTATAATTTTCAAAATGATATAAATACCATATATAATAATTATATATTTATTTATAGTAATCCTTAATAGTTAGAGATATAAAAATAAACTACACTATTCATGGAGGAGGTAGGCATACATCTGCATAAATATTGTTTCCATTTTTTCCCAAATGGAATAAAAGAAAGAAAACTCATAATAAAAATTAAAATAATAATTAATTTCTCATATAAATAATATATATTCACAAAATACACACTTATTTCCTTTAATTTTAAAATAAAATGAAAAATTATTCATATCGCTTCGTGGAGGCGGCAGTCCACACGTACCTATGAGCAACATTATGGTTTTCCAATAGATTGGAAGGTAAGAAGGAAGATGAGATATTATAATTATAGATGTATAAATATTTCATAAATAATATATATATATATATATATATTAAATATATCATTGTATTCATCTATGAGAGGTGGTGATGGAAAACAAATTACATCGGTTCGTGAGTCAATAGTCAACTTTACACACGATCAACAGTTTCTTTTCTCATTTTATGGGATAGAATATGGATATAGATTATTCCATAAACATAATAAAATATTATAATATGTTAGTTACTATTTTTATTATATTTTAATTATTAATACATGAATGAAATTTGTAATAAAGGAAGTGACAAAAGGGTATAGTGAAGACCATTACCTTTACTTAAAAATACCTCCTTAGGATCTATTATTATAGACCCTAGGGTTAGTATTTTGGGACTACCATCAGTTCTAGAACAAGTATACGGGTGTTTTAGATATATTTTGGTACGATTTTTTATCAAAAAGGATTATTATATGTGAATAAATGAGGGGATGAGATGCACATTTCTATTTGAGGATATAAATAATTTTATTAAATAATAAAAACTATTCATAATGGGAAGTCACCCTCAATCCAGGAGCCTCCAAAATATATAAATAACAGATTATAAATAATAAATGGTTGATCTAAACATCAAAAAAAATCAACATTTTATTCTCTTAACTTATAAGGTTACTTACTTTTTCCATTTTATTTTTCACCAAGGTCACTAGTTTTTTATTTACCAAGGTAATTTATCCTTTATGTCAAAAAATAAGTAATAATTATTATATAATTTTGTCCAAATTATACTAAATATGAAATCCAATTTATCTAATAAAATTCTTATATCTGTGGAAAAATAATTTTATCAAAGGAACAAGTAATGCGTAAAACCCAGTTTTATCATTAACCGTGGAAATTAATTTTTTTAATGTTCTTACTATTACTTAAAAAAAGTTAAGTTGAAAGTAAAAAATAATATTTATTTTTATGAATAAAAATAATGAATCCATTTTACCAAATTCAATTCACAAAAGTGAAATAATTTAATTTAAAATTAATACCACAAGGGCAAGAAGTTTTCTAATATAAATGTTATCTTAAGTATAAAAATATTCTATCTAAAAAATAAACATAAATTTTTTTCAAATGAAATAAATTAAAATAATAAAAATATAATTTAAATAGCATAACTTTTAAAATAAGTTTTTTAAAAAAGTACCTCTTTAATTTCTTTAAACCGTAAGAAAGATTTCAAAAAAAAATTATTTTCCACGGTTCATCAAAAATATTAAAATATTCAAAAAAAAATCAAAAAATCACTAAGTATAATTTTCAAATGATTATATAAAAAATTAATTTCAGTTTTTCAAATGCATTTCTGAAAATTTGAGTAAATAAATTTTAAAATTGGTGTGCAAAACAAGACAAAACCACTATTTTGAAAAATAAAATTTTTATGCATAAAAATTGATTTATTCTTATCCCATTCCAACAAAAGATATATTAAATGAATGAAAAAACGTTTTATTTAATATATAACATATAAATAAAATTAAAATATTCATAAATAGTGAATAATTTAATTCATTAAAATAAAAAAACATTTTTTTCATAAGAAAAATTCAAAAAAATCTCTTACTTATAAATTATTTGTCCTTCATTCATAAAAACTTTATGATCAATGAAATTATTTTTTACATGTATAAACCATATAATTTTCATTATTTCGTTATTCATATTCATACCCTCCAATTTAATATCTACATTATAATATTATACTATTTTATGGTTTATTTAGATTCAGGGTTGCATGTATCACAAGCTATTGAAGAGATGAAATTTAGTTAAATAGAAATATACCAAAAAATTTGGTGTTACATTCTTCCCATTTTTAATAAATTTGATCTTAGTAATTTGAAATTACACTTCGAAATCAAGGTTTTGATATTTTTGTCACCCACCAAATAAGAATCAGAAAAATCACAAAGGAATAAATACCTGAATATGGGATTTATTTTCTCCGTGAAAGCAAGGAAGAAGATGATGGTATAAGATTCATGAATCCACTAAAAGAATCATGATCTCATGAAAATTTCAAGTTTTTGAGAAGGTTCCAGGCATGGTGCATCACCCATGGATAGTCTGGAGGATCCCTCAACAAAAAATCTTTCCTTCTCTTGCGAAGCCCCCCCCCCCCTCAGAAAACTGAATGAGCACCCTCAGGCTGCATGGTTTTTCATTGGAAATATCATGACAAACCACCAAGAATCATTCAAAAGTAAAGATGGATGGAATTCAAATTAATACACACCTAGTGTTCATGAATCTCATGATCCAAGTCATCATTTTGAATAATAAAATCTCTTGGTGATATCTAAGAAATATCACATGACCTCTGACCTTCTCTACATAAAACAAAGGAGATAAGGGGGATGAGGAGAGAGGGATTTTGTGGTCCATGAAAGACATTTGCAGCATACCCCAAGCGATCTGTGAGAGAACCCATCACCTCATGTAATACTTATAGCTTGTCATGCTCACTGCATGGAATTCATTAGGAGCATCTAGATAACTTTGTGGCACTCTAAGAACATGCGGATAGACCTATCCACTACATGATTACACAATATCCATATGAACCATATTGGTCAAGTGAGACGTCATCCAAAAATTGAGTAAAAATCATAGACACTACTCATGAAAACATTCATGATCCCTAACCCTTGTTAGATAAAACAAATGGGATAAAAATTTAGGATATGATTGTCGCTCATAGTCACAGAATGACATGTGACACAACCCTAATGGCCTGGAAGGAACCATGAGCCCTTGGATACACACCCACCTTATCACACTGAAACTCTTTGGCTTGCCATCGTCATCCTTAGGTCATATAATTATTATGCACCCCTGCGTGACCCATATTGTTCACACAATTCATCTACAAAAAGTATAATAAATACCCTTGAAATCACACATGAAATCTCACGTGACTCCCAACCTTTATTTCATCAAAAAAGGGGATCTGAAGGGAGGAGGGGATAGGTACTCACAGTCGTTGAAAGGCATGTGACACATCTACTACACTCACAGTGATATCCCATAGGACCCTTAGATGAGTCACCCAAGGCCTCATGAGTGTCTTCTCACAGGAACTCAGAACATGCGAAATGCCCTTGGACATGTCAACATGAAAACATGAAATTCCTTAGACACATATGCATGATCAATCAAGTCTCAAATAATTGGTAGTAATATGATAAAGTAAGATATTCATGATCACAATAAATTAGGCGACACACCCAGAGCAGTACATGATAGAGACTCGCAAACCCATGTGGCTCCAAAACCCTTTCACTGGCTCTAGCCTGGACTCGTGCTTGAAATTCCGCACAAACCAGTGAGTACCCGGGGAGGAGAGGACTATAAATTCCCTTCCAAAAAACGACCAAAGGGTTGCATACTTAACCACAACTATGATTATTGGATTCCTGACCGCTCCTACGAGTGTTGGACGTCCAAACTCTATGGAATGTGACACTGGACATATACAAACTTCTCAGAGTTGCAGATCATGCGACTAGATAGCTTTCCATCAGTTAATATACTAGAAGATAGCCGAAGTAGTGATGTTATAAACATAAATAACTTCATGTGATTATTAAAATATCACACAAAGAATCATCGGTAGGTTATATTAATACCTTACATAAGCCTAATAGATCATGAAATACTAAAGGCAGACTAACACTAAATGAAACCATGGAATTCACAATATAAGGGTTTAAATCAAGATCGAAGTAAGAAGGCATAAGAAAAATACATTCTCACTTCCCCCTCATGCGCTTCACATGTGTCATTCGAAGACATGCAACAACACCTGGACACATTGCCCAAATCTCGTGACACTCCCTCTACATGTTATCTAGGACACATGAAGTATTCCAGACATGTATGGGTACATCATATAATGCCCCTGAAGGTGCCAGCGCGATTATAAAAACCCTCTGGGTCTATCCTCTAAGACTTGTGATGTCCCTCAAAAACATTGCCTAAATCATATAATGGTGTTTTCTTATGTTAATCGAGTCTTGCAAAAGCACCAGGATAGGATAAAAAAACTCTCATGATTCCCTCTAGGAAGGCCAGTTGACACTCATGATTCCCTCCAAACATGTCATACAGGTCTCATGAGGACTCCTATTAGTGTTAGAAAAGATATGAAACAAACCTCAAACTATGCCACACTAGCTCTTGTGACACCTTACATGTGTTTGAAACCAAGTCATGTGATGGCTCTCAAAACATGCCAATTGGGTCACATGACACCCACATAAAAGAAGTCCATGTTAATAGGGAATCTGAAGATCTAAAAATGCTTTCTATCCTTGGAATGTAAGCCTAGATCAATAGGGTAGCCTCAGTATATAAGCCCTGATGTTATCCAAAATATTTGGACTCATATTCCTTCAATAATCAGGATATGTAGGACACCTTCCCAAGGCCCTAGCTCTATTATAAACATCCTCAGGGATGTTACAATACAAAATTCCAATATCCATATGTTGTGAGGTTGATCATCTGCTCTCCCTTATTTCTCACAATGTGAATGGAGCACGTCGGAATGGGGGGCTGAAACAAACACCTCATTATGAATCATAAATATCCATGAACCAGAGAAACCTCATTGTGTAATCCCCAATATAAATAGAACTAGGATGACTCTGATTCCTGCTATACTCAGAATATGTAGGCCACCTCCCCTGAGGTTTGAACTCCATGCTAATCACCCAAGGAGAGACCAAGATATGAGTCCCATGTTCAATGAAATGATATTGATTACTTCCTACCCATTATATTTCACCAACAAGCCTGGCTCACATGGGCTTATGGAGTTTTAACAATCATATCATCTACATTATAAACCCCCACAATGGTATAGGATAAACTTAGTATGTAAGTCCCATACATAATCCAAACTACAAAGAATCTGATTCCTACCATATTTTGGATACATATGATGCCTTATCAAGGCCCAAGATTTATACTAAACGTCCTAAGGACTATCCTAATACATAAGTCCCATACATACAAGTCGTGAGGCTGATCATCTATCCCCCTTGCTTCTCCCACCAAGCATAGCTCACATGGGCATATGGAGGTATGAATTAAAATATCATAAGGTATAATGAATGAATACCCCAAATATATGGGTATATACCTTGGGTCCAGTCCCAACAAACTCAATGAACTATGTGGGTTTTGATTCCTTCAACCTTCAGGATGCATAGGACACCACATAATGGCTCAATCCCCTCCTCAGAATATCAACTACCTCCTCGTATGGTAGCACATTCTCAAGTACTTGGTTATATGGTTAAAACACATAAAAACTATTCCCCATTAGAGAAAAAAAATGAATAAACTCATATATATACTGATTGATCCCTCAACAAGACCCCCTTCTTCGTCCAAAGAGAGAATTAACTCATAAACCATTTTTCTAGGGTAACCAGTCCCAGAGTGGGATTAGGAATAGATTAATGAACATATCATAAATCTATAAGAGAGTCTATGAGTAAAAAATAATTCCCCCAAAAAGGATGCGATGAGAATGATCTCCCTTCCTCTTGACCAACGTGATTCCCTAAGAGTCATTGGTCCAAAAAACTCAAACGACCATCGGCCTTTGGAAAGAAGGTTTGTACCCAGCTATGGATAAGGGAACTATAGAATGATTCTAGAAAAGATGAAAAAATGGTGGGCCTAATGTATGAAATTGAGAGAGGTCATAAAATACCATGCAATCAAACCATCAAGGGAAATTCCACTCCCTATTCCACAATAAAAAATCCAAATAAAACAAAAATGGTGAACCTGATTTGAATATCTCTAACAAAAAAATATAGGGTTATAATGTGTTAGGCCACTTTATTTTGAAAACTTTATAAAATAAAATAAATAAGAATGGAATAATCTTACTAATGATCCAATCTATCAAAGGTTCTCATAAGTCTATCCTCATTTTGATAAGTGCAAACAAGTGGAATGGCTAAATCAGGAATAAAAGAAAAATGAGTTAACCATGAATATATGATTGAGTATATTATGCCTAAAATACTAAACTGAATAGTAACCTTTTTTTATCATCTTCATAATTGTAGATACTACTTCTACAGTTCAATTTGATATGATGTCGTCATTATCTAGAATTCATTCTGGAAAATATTCTACAACTTTGACTTTCGTAGCTCACAAAAAAAATATAACTTTCACAGTGACTCTAATGATAGGTATAAAATACTATGGTTCATGAGTACCACTGATATTTTACTATCCTCACCAAGGATTCTACGCATTATTTCCTCTAGAGGCAACAACCGGTGAACTCGCATCGCTTGGGGATGGATTTTACTAGACCTATGGCTCTCATCCCCAAAACCAACTGCTTTAGGAGCTTATCCCAATATAATTATAACTTCTACATTCCATATCTGAAGAAGGTGGACCATGAAGCTAGATATGGATATATTCATGTTTAAGAATTTCCCGAATGTTCTCTTGTTAACCACTATCACTAATACCATTCCATTGGTACCCCTCAGTCACCTATTGAGGGTACCATACGATACATAGCTCCCACTGACACCCACACACGGACTACAATGAAAACTCATCAAAGGAGAAAGTTGTTGTATATCTAAGGGATCACATATGTCCCCACTCTTAATGATGATGACTGGATGCAAACTCATGTAGGGACCATCTAGTAGGATCATTCCCCTACTCACTGTGAGAAATTCTATGGGCATATTTTCACAGAAATCATGGGGGAGGCTCATATTCTAAACCCCATATATGAATCCCATCAGCATACTCTGGTGGCACAAGGAGAATAGAATCGGTTGCATATTCTCACTTAAATGGAAGGAAATTACTAGTTCATCATGGAGAAAGAAAATTTATGGGATCATATCTCTGCAAACACGTTGCTAAAATGCCAATAAATTATCGCAACTACTGAAAAACTCTTCCGACATATTCTGAAAATACTGCAGATAAAGGGGAAAGTGCATACTCCTATATCTGTATTCATGACAAAAAAACAATCTAATCATCATGAACAAGTGTTTTTACTGGAGAAAGATCACACTATTCCTCCCACTTGGGAGTATTATCAACATACTCTGATAAAGGGAGAGAAATCAGACTGGGCTCGTATCCCCATTTAACCTGGGACCAACTAGGTGAGAGTAGCACGCACCTCAGGACAAGGGAATATTCCAATTGAAGAATTATAGATGCATTCTCCAATAGCCCAGGATCAGGAATATATCCCCATTCTATCCATAGATGACCAAGTGGAAATCAGACAATTCTTGGGAAAGGATCATATTCCTATCAATGGATTTGTCCAGCATATTTTGGAAGATCCTCGAATTTAGGGGTATATTGCTACTTTTATCGAACAACAACTATGCCAGCATCATTCCAAGGAAATGAAAAGGAACACTCATATCCATTCTCCCATTGTAGAGGTCCATCTGTATATTCTGATAGGGAAGGCATATTTGGACCATGCTCATATTTCTAATCCAACAAGGGGCAATGAGGTGAGAATGGTACATGCCTCGGTGAAGACTCGTATTCCTTCTAGGAAATACCATAGGCATATCTCAAAGGCTCAAAATCATGCTAATAATCCTATACAAACTGAAGATCACCAAGCAAGAGTGACACACACCTCATGAAAGTCCAACATTACTCTCAATAATGAGACAACTTGTCAAATTATTCGGGAATCTTATCAGTAGAAGGGTTATATCCATGCCACATTATATGGTTATATACAAGTTCCAGAAACTATCATACAGTAGGATCATACCCATGTACAACCCCAAAATGAAGATCAACATATTCCATCCATTTCACTGAACATGGACCACATCACTGATCTTCTCAATACTGTGTGTTTGAGGTTGTTTGAGACACATTCTTAATGCCACGATGGTCTATAATATCTTCCATCAAAGAAGAAGTATAAGGAATTCATTACCATGATAGTCCTCCTCATGGTAGTGTGGAGATGGATATTAGGGGCTCTACTTCTGACAACCACTGTAGTCAACTTCCCCATGGATATATCTCCCATGGACAAGGTATTCCTCCCTTTTACCAAAGACCTTCATATAAAGAGGTTTCCAAACTCTGAAACTTTCATACAAAGAGGTGCTCAAATTATCAGTGTTAACTGTATATGGTTCCCCATAAACTTCCATCAACACCCCATTCCTACCAGTATATAACCATAAGAACCATCCACTTTGGTCTGATAGGATAGATGTGTGTAAGCCTGATGAAGAGGTGGCCAAAATTAATATATGGAGAGTATTATTTGGAAACAACCTCTACATCATGTTTTATCCCCTCACCACCACTGACAATGAGATCCTATATGAGATAGAGAAGGAGTGCATGCCTTATCCACGATAGAATATGGGGCACTCATCAGCAAAGAAAGGATTGACATCTCCCTTATCTAGGATATGAATGCCAACTCCAGAGAATCAATATATCCTATTTTCGGTTAGACCTAGCTGCTATCTCCATGACCTGAGATCTAAAATCGGAAAATCATAGTGAAAATCTACAACATGCTTGTTGTCATTTCATCATGAATCTTAGGCATCCAATATTTGAAGCCACATCATGCATCCATATTTTAGAATGGGGATAGTATGATGCATTGAAATTTTATTCCCCCTTGGAACAACAGATCCCTTCAAAAATGGAATACTATAATGTTATATCTTTTGGAATGATCAAGGGACCAGTAAATGCTCAAGATAATTGATTAGTGGAACACAATACCTCTGCTCCTACAGTGCCCAGACGTGTTGGACATAGAGGGATGATAACCAACAAGACATCATGTTGGGGCCCTCAAAAAAATAATTCATTTCAAACATGGAAACATAGGTTGTGATCACCCGTAAAACATCCCATAATAAATGATTCTCACCATGAGCCTCCATAACATCCAACTCCTACGTGAGAACAATTGCCCCATATAAATCTAGCTGTTATTATAGCATTGGTTTTATCCATCCAGGAGAAGATCTATCCCGTTGAGCTAGGGGAACATCTACCAACACCTCCCCCTCTAAGATCGTCAATTCTTGAGAGAATTTGAGACACGTTGGAAATAGCTTCAAGAAAACACTAAGCCACTGGGTTGGGGGCATTTATATATCAATTACCACCCTCATGTTCATAATACATTGACATGACCCTAGAGATATCATTAGTTATTTTAGAACAACCCCAAATAACTAGGATATGGGCTTTTATATTTTCATCTCCATCACAAGTGTCTTCAAATCCTCGACTAGAGTCATAGGGTCCTCAACAATTGGACCAATCAGTGCCAAATTCGGCCCTAAGTGACCCACACCCTAGTGTGTCTGAGGGATTTTTCATCATCGTCACCACCACAAAGAAAATAATTCTTCTCTAAAATGGGAGAAATTAATCAACAACCATCATCCCACATACTAAGGGACACACCTTTTTGGTTTGGGGCCCATTTAAAAACCTTGAACAAAAACTCCCTCAGGATCATAGTTCATAGACCAAAGCAGGAGGAATATTCATCGATGAAGGTTATTCCCTAACAGTATCACAAGAAAAAACATCCCGATAACACTAAGGGTTTGAATAATGATCCTAATGGAAGTTGTACAGAGTCATCCTCTTAAATCAAAATCATTTACATGACCACTATTTTCTAATATTCCTCTGTGAATTTTATCACTATCAACATGGAAAATATAGATCATGATGCAAATATAGATGGTCATGACAGGGAAAACATACCTCGGGAGGAGGGTGACTTCAATTCACTGAATAAGGTTACACACAGGGCTCTAAGACATTGAAAATCTGAATATCGGGTTTCCACCTCCCTAAAGAAATGTTTCCATGGGGAAGGGTATGGCCAAATCTCTATCATCTATGAGGAGTGAGGTTCCTTACCCAGAGTACCAATTTTTATAATATGAGAGTGAAATATAAACTCTTCATCAATTTTATGAGGAGTTACTTGGGGGAAATATTTTCATAGGTTATCATCTCCATGCAGATAAAAATGTTCTCCATACAATAGTCGATCCATCATCAAGTGATGTTTTTGAATATCATATCGGATCAAGTTTTTGGAAACTATCCCACATGCATGAGGAAGTTGAAAATGATTGTGACTTCCCTCGGTTGTAGTAATATCCTCTTCACCACTAGTACAATCCATAAATCCTGGGATGAATTGAAAATCAGTAAGAGATAAAATTGGGGCCACCTCATAATCCCCCACCAGCTCACCGTGGGTAGGAGACAGTCCAAGAAGTAATGACCACATAGCTCCTTAATTTCATTGAGTCCCTGGATACTCGAATTGAATCCATGGAAGGGTGGCGTGTTCCCATGTAGCTTGAAAGAAAACCATATCCAAAATTATTTGATGATACCCTACCCCTTCCTAACTTTTGAAATCCTACCTTCTCCACCTTTGATGATGTGGGTGACCTCAAGCAGCATCTCACACACTTCTGGTCTCAATATGGGCCTATGATGGGAACTAAATATCAATATGAAGAAACCAAGATGAGTTTTTTTGTACAGACTCTAATAGTACAGACTTCGTTTGGTATAATAGTCTACCATAAAGATATGTGTTAGGATGGGAAGACCTTCATCATCAAATCATATACCAATTCAATTCTACACTAAGAAATAAAATGATCATTGACCAGAAAAATTTAAAGCAACATAAAAATTAATGTGTGTCTGATTTCATAGAAAGGTGGAAGGGTTTGACCTAAAAACTCATCATCCCTCTCTCGTAAGATAATTTAATGGAACTTTGTTCCAAAAATATTAGGTATGAGTTGTATAAACCTATAATTCAAATGAAATATCCAGTGAAACTCTGCAAATTTTCAGAAATATCACAACTCCATTAAGAAGATATTCAGTGAACCCAACCAAAGATCAAATCATGCTCGTGGAACACGGAAAAGGCCATCTAGAATATATGTTGAATCTGTCACTCTCATGCTTGAAACATAACATATCTAGATGCCCAGGAAGGCCGAAAACCACCTAGAACCTCATATTGAGTAGATACAACCACATAATCTCCTTCAAACATAAGGACATAGAAATTAGGGTCATAATGGATTTGAAGAATGGATGAGTAAGGTGTACACCTTCCAGAATGAACAAGTCCCCTATTATGTCTTAGCAACCTTGGACAATAACCTACTCACACTCCCAAAACCCATGAATCCCAATGAGGTCATCCTCTCCAACCGTACCAATTATTTACATTTCCACATAAGTCTAGGTCATAACATTTATATTTGTTTAGTCTTAAAATACTTCTTTCAAGGCCTGATCGATTCATGACAAGTGGTGATGGATAATTTCCCAAAGAAAGTGTCTTTAATAACCACGGTCCAAATAAAATAATAGGATGATTGTAATAAGGGTTAGGCTAGAAGTGTGTGAAAATTTGACAAATGGATGGTTCATAAGTCAGTTGAATGAGCCCATGCCACTACGAGAGAACATTTGTGTAGGACAATAGCAGCCCCACCACCCAAGAAAAAGGAATCAGATGCACCTCCCAAATGTGGGTGTGACCACCAGTGGTAGAATGAAACTAAAGAGGAAGAGTAATATTCTCCTCTAAAGTAGGCATTAACCCTCAAGGATTTCTTCCCTGCGAAATTGGAATGATGGGAACCACCCCACAAAATGTAGTCATCATCAGATGAGGATCTCATATTTGGTTATTTCAACACAATACAATTGACACACCCCTTCTACGATGATGATTAGGCCCCAAAATATGGTTTTCTCACATATAATTGTGGAATGGTAGGATGTATACATTTAATTCGAGAATATATGGGACAAAGCAGACATGGTCAGACTCAATATTCTGGTCTTGTACCCATAGAAGACATATATGCATCTGAGGCTTGAGGGACAACACTCTAGCAGGATCAAAGGAGGGGAGTAAGTACCTCAGATCCCTCTAGAAGTTGTCTATATCCGATTGTATTGAATGAAACCCTAGTGGGTGTCTAATCTAATCGAACCATGCAATGGGGAAGGCCAACGCAAACTATATCACTTTAAGTGGATATTCCCTCAACCGTAATACAAATATTAGGTCCATCTACCTCAGATTATCCAGCCCCTAAACCACATGCCTTGGAGCCACATATCATGAAGATCTGGCCTCTGGGGAAAATTTATAATTTTATTAAATAGATAGTTTCAATCCTAGCTAAGCTCTCAATCCTAGAGGAACTCTATATTTCAAAAAAACATAGGGGGCACTCGTCGAAGCCCTCTGAAGCCCATAGTAATTTGAGACAGAAGTCACTACCACTAAAGTATATCGAGTGGAGACTGTATCATTAGGATGCCATGTTTCTATCTCATTAATTGATCATGATTAAGAGGATTCCATCCAATGTCACATCATACCCTTATACATTTCGATAAGACTCAATAATTTCAACTTCCAAAGGGTGTTGATTGATAATTGACCAGGGGTCTATCTTATCCTAGTCCAGAACATCCGATGATTGGGGTACATCCAAGGGGACTTATCAAATATAAATCTAACCATCCAAGAATATGATAAGAATGGGAAGAGACCCCTTAGGAAGATCAAACTCAAAGCCCAGTTTGGGTAGCTCACATATAATTATTATTTCATGGTTATCCAGTAAGAGACCATGTATAATGTCCTAATTGGAAGGCCCTTGCTCCATTTCCACATCGTGGTACCATAAACATTCCATAAAAGACTAAAGTAACCCATCAATGGAACGGTTAGAATACTACATAGTTACAGCTCTCCCTTTAAGTCTTGCAGAGCCATATATACTAAAAAGGATTTATACAATTAGGGAGGTAAGAAAATAGTGGTGGATTATGATATACGGGTTTCATCTCCTGATGGATTACGGACCACCACTATCAATCCTTGGAGATTTCACTACGATGATTATGTGCTCCCCATAAACATGGTCAAGGTAGCAGGTCTGAACCTACAGGTCCAAACCACTCCTTTTCTCAAAGGCAATCATCTCCAGCATCTGACTATAAGAACTTAGATAACAGATGATGGTGATATCTATTATAATGGCCTCCCTCACCCTAATACTAACAGAAGGACCCCCAAACTTTCATCTTCACCTGAATACGTCTTAACAGATTCAAAAATAGATAAAGAGGATCTCAGAAATTACCCTCCTGCATTTGAGGAGGGTGTCTCAACTACTATAGATGTGCTCAAGTAGATAAATATGGGGACAGAAGAATACTCACAGCCTACCCTGATTTGGTCCTCCATACCTCTCAAAGAGAAAGATATGTACATCACATTTTTAATGTAATGCTAATATTTGTTTTCCAATAATTACACAAAAATTCTTACACTGAATCCATATGTGGCTATGAACCATCTCAGACTACCCTATGAGCATTGAGGATTCAAGAAAGAATCAAAGATAATTCACCCCTCTCATTCCACCAATGTAGTGATAGAGTTAGACATGTTTATTAAATCCAACTTCATCCAAGAAGTGATATACCTGAGATATATTGCCATAATTTTCCATGTTAAGAAGATTAATGGGTAGATTAGTGTCTTCATTGACTTCATAGACATTAATCAACATTTCTAAAATGATTATTTCGCATTTCCAATCAAAAAAATCTTGATTGAATCAATTACTAGGTTTTAGGCCCTTTCCTTTATGGGTGGGTACTTATGGTACAATCAAATCAAGGTGTCCCTTGAGGTTGAATATGACACTCATTTCAGATCACCCCAAGGAATATCATTCAACCAATCCATTCCCTTCGGATTAAATAATTTGGGATCTATATATCAATGCACCATGCATCACATATTTAATTCATTATTGGTAAGAATAATAGAGTGTTATGTCGATGTCCTATTTATTAAATCCTGATAGCAATGTGATCACTTCTTAGATCTCTGAGAAATATTCGATAAGCTATGAAAACATTTTCCAAATATGAATCCACTAAAATGTTCCTATGGGGTAACATTTGAAAAGTTCATTGGATTTTGGGTGTGCCACCACGACATCGAGGTTGACCTAGAGAAGACAATTTCTATTTCGGAAATGTCACCCCCCCAAGAACCTCAAATAACTAAGGTGAATCAATGGGAACCTATCCTATATTCAGAGATTCATAGACAACCTATATTACAAGGATCTCCCCTTCACTATGCTAATTATGAAGGGGGTATCTACTAATGGGATGATGAATGCTAGAAAGCCTTAGAGAGTCTCAATAAGTAGTTGTTTCACCCACCGGTTCAGATTTCCCCGGTGGAAGGGAAGACTCTCATATTATATGTTTCCACCATGGAACACTCATTGGTAAACCTTATCAAGAAAAAGAATGATTCAGGATGCAATAATAGTATCTACTACCTCAGTTAGACCATGTTAGGTATTGAGACTCAATACTCTGATGTTGAGAATAATTTCTTCTCATTCATCTTCATAGTGAAAAAGATGAGGCAATACACGTAGAACCATGATGTCCAACTATCATATTTTCTCACAAGACACCCTACCCCAGAAAATACACTATAAGACACTGAGATCTATGTTGATGAGGTATCTTATTCCCATGACACTCCCTTAACATGGGAGTTGTACTTTTATGGAACCTCTCAGAGTCTTACTGATACCATAATGATGAACCTAAAACTCAGCTGGGTTGGTCTATGGATTGTATTTGTCTCCCCATATAGAGCGGTTTTAGCAAATCTTTATCATAGTCTAATGGCTAATAAATAATGAGGCAGAATAGAAATCCCTCATAACCGGATTGGAACTAGCCCTACAGTTGCACATAGCCTACCCAAACATCCAAGGGGATTCGGAGTTAGTGATAAAGCTGGTTAATGGATCGTATTCTATAAAATGGGAGAACTATCCCCCCCCCACTGGCTATGTTAGGGGATTGATGAAAGAATTCCCATTTGGTCCCACATTCCATTATGTCCCTTGATCACATAATTCTCACACTGACGCGTTGGCCAATGCATCCATCTTTTAGTCTGACCCTCATCAAGATGATGCTACCTTTCGTATTACACATCAATGAATTACTCCATCAATCACCATATGTGATATGGAAGAGATCAACCAGGCTATCACCACCCTATAGAATGATGAACCAATGACCACCCCTGGATGGATGAATCCCATAATCAGATATCTTCGAGATGAGAATCTCTCAAAAGATCGTGTCAGAAGGGAACAGATTCGGTGCCAGGAAGTGAACTTCACTCTACAGGATGATCGAAATGAGCAAAAAATATTCTATATGTGTAGATTTGATGTAATTATCCTTAGGTTAATAACAAATAGATAAGTTCTTATCATCATGGAGTAATTCCAAATAGGTTATTGTGGTGCCCATGAATCTAGAACTAAGATCTCCCACCCAATAAGGAGGTTGGAATATTAAGGGAAAACCATGATACAAGACTGTGTGCAATTCATAAAGAAATGTCATATATTGCAAATCCATTAAAACATCATCCATCATCCCCCATAATTGGCACATACCACTAAATATTCCAGGACATTCTCCGTTTGGGGGATGGATGTTGTGGGGACATATCCCCCAACCACAGCTAAGTGGTTCAATACATCCCTACTATTACTGAATTCTTTTCCAACTATGATGAGGTGATACCCCTCAAGAAATTTAGGATGAATAATATCATCAACATTGTGATGTCCCATATCATCACTAGGTTTGGATCCCCTCACACAATATTGACAAATAAGGACACCAACATCCCTTCCATGGAGTTGAAGAACCTTTACCATGAGTACAAAATTGTGTAAAATCACTTATCTTGCTATCATGAAGTAGAAATTGATAGATAGAGGCAATCAATAAGACATTATAGAACATTATCTAGAAAATGGTGAACTCGGATATGAAGTCTTGGCCAGATAAACTCTTCCAAGATTTTTGGGCCTTCTGTATCACCATGAATAATAATAAAAAACAAACACCATACTCACTGGTGTACGGTACTGAGGAAGTCTTCCCCATAGTGGTCCATGTACCCTCACTCCGAATAGCCATTTTCAGATAGTTCTCAGGTGATAAACAAGCTCAAAAATGATTGGATGAGTTGGATAGACTAGATGATAAGAGGTTGTGAATACTGAAAAACCTTGAATTCCACCAAAAATGTATTTCATGAACATTTAATAAAAATTCTTGCCTCCACTCATTACTTCATAGAGAACTGGTGTTTGCTCTCAGGACCCCCTGTATATTAGGAAAGACTACCTCAAAATTGGAGCCCAAGTGGGATGGACCTTTCATTATACATAAGTTCTATCGTAATGAATCCTATTCTCTGGCCACCATAGATGGGGAGTGTGTCACACCACCCAAAAATGAGATATTTATCAAGAAATACTTTTCATAATTATTACACAAACAGTCATCCACATCAGAGTAATCTATGTCAATATTCCTCGTTGCATGATGTTAACCTGCATGGAACATTTCTTCCTAACCACATAACATTAAACTATATTGAGTTTATCCTTAATACCAGACATTAAAATGCATGGCCAATGTCCTCACCACATGATATAAAACTATAGAGAACCACAACTCCCCTTCCCCTTCTTGTTGGGTAATCCATCATACTTGTCACATGACATTAAAAATCACAATCAATATATTTTCAGCATGACATTAAACTGCATGGTTTCTACAGAACAATGTATGGATTGATTCTTATTCTTAATGAGATATGTAGGGATTCCTTGATCAAACATTGTGGTCCAACCACTGCATCATACAAAATTCTAGTGTAATTCCCCTCTTTTGTCTCTATGTTTTAGGGGAAACTGTTCCTCTCTTTGTTTCACACACCAGTCATAGCTTACGTGAGCTTAGGAATTATGGTGGGGACTTACCCACAAAAGCAAGGAATAGAGGTACACAACAAATCTATTATAGTCCTGAGTGAAAGACTATAAAAGAAATACCATAAGTCCTCTTCATAAGACATTAAACTGCATGGTCGATGCCCTTCCTACAAGACATTAAACCGCATGGTCCTCTAAGAACTATATGTGGTTTGATTCTCATCCAAATGAGATGCTTAGTGATTCCCATGATTCTATCCTTGTTCCTAACCATGATGTTCCCACCAATTCATGTCGATCCACCTTTTTCCTCACTGCATGAGGTTGAATTGTATGGAACTTCAATAACTATGTGTAACTTGATTCCTTCCCATATAGGATATGTAGTGATTCCCAAATATCTAATACTAGGCCTAGATTCAACACTCAATGGAAATAATTCACACCTCTATGTATGGGTTAGAACTGTGTAAAGTATATCCTTTTCCAAAACTATGTGTTTCCTGACTCTCATCTTCATGATATATGTAGTGATTCCAATACATTTCATCTTCGGGCCTAGTTTCAACCACATTTCTTTTTGTCTTGTTGACCCGAGTCTTCTTGGAAAGTTGTGTGCTGTGTTTGAGACCTATTTGGTTCTCACTCACATCATATTTCTTCATTGGACCACTCTATGCACCCCCATGTTAGGAAATCCACCTTAAAATTTGTCCCACATGATCCTAAATTATCCACATATGTCCCTACAACACAACATGAAATTGTGCCACATCATCCTCACCATAAGAAATTAAACTCCACAGCCACCCAGAACTATGTGTGGCTTGATTCTAATTTTTATAGGATACATAGTGACACCCAAATTCCCTTATTTGTGCTCATCCACAACATGACCACCTTTTATGTTGGTTCCTTCATCCTTACTACATGTCATTAAACTAAACTAAAGCCTATCCTTACAACATTACATAAAAATACCTGGAATCATGTCCTTACCTCATGATGTTAAACTGCATGGTAGTATGTCCATGTTACATGACTTTAATCTGCAGAGCATGATTTCCTCACCACATGATGTGAAACTTCATGGATGCAAACATGTACCCACTCATGAAAATAATCTATGCAGATCATCTCCCATTTATCACTACTCATCAAAAGACCGTAAGATACTTACCTTGGTCAACCAGAGTATGGGGTGCATCCACAATCCTTCAATATCACCTCAAATCCATAAACCACACTTAATGTCTTGAGTGTCTCAAGCCGCCATCAGCCTTCCATAGCCCTTGTAAAGGATACCCAACTTTAGGGAACCTTTTCTTGATTATGAATTCATTACCATGGCTCATTAATATGTGCATATGGTCGTCAATCAAATGTGTCACTATGAAAAATTAAATTCCATTCTCGTTAGTCCTAACATCATCACAAAAACACTCAATAGACCAGCGTGTATGAACGACACCTTGTATGACTATCCCACATCATTACTCATTTCCTAAGAAACTAGATCTATGAATTACATCATTTACCTTCCATGCCTGAGAATATTTTGGAGCACTCTTAACCCTGGCTATCCTAATTAGCATCTCGTGCCACATCCTCCATGTTAGGTCAATAAAATTCATGACCCTAAATTTATTGGGCTTTCGTAAAACCTGTAGGACGTTAAACTCTATCCCAAAACGGTCCAAATTGTAAGAACATAAACATCCAACAAAAGAGACACAAAACTCATCAGGTCGAAAACCCAAAAAGGTAGACCTAAGAAAAGGTTTAGTCTCTGCCCGCTAAACTCCTCACGCTAAAAGCATAGGAAAAAAATTAAGGCGTAAACATAAAATGTATAAATCTCATAGGGTTTATAACCATAGTAAAATCCATGTATGCCTACTAGACCCACTGGTCCAGGAAAAAGGTAGGGAAATATTTTTCACATCTCCTCACTGTGAAAATATGTTCGCTTGGTGGTAACACAACATTGACAGCATTCGAACACTCCATGGATTTTACATCTTCTATAAAGAAAACATTGTGATATGGGGTGTCTTGAATCATTATATCCTTATAAAGCTCTTGTATTGGATATCCAGCTTCATGGAACCTTTTCTTTACTATGAATTCATGACCATGGCTCCTACATATACGCCTATGGTCATCAACCAAATGCATCACTCTAAAAAATGAAATTACAATTATTATGAGATCTGAAATCATCACAACATCACTCAACACCCCAGTATGTATAAACTGCTCCCGGTATGACTATCCCATACCATTCTCCTGAATCGAGCACTATGGATCTTGATTTGCAGTCCCCATACCAAATAATTCAATCGGATTCGATACCCTCAGCATTATGTCACTATAATTAATACCCTTTTTCAAATATGAACTATGACACTCCATTTCCTAGCCTTTGATGGACCACATCGTGTGATTTGAAACCACATGGCATAGAGCTCAAGATTCCTTTTAGGAGCTTGTTGCCCAAGGGTTCTAGAACCATTCTTGGATATATTTATTCCCTTATCCAACTTTATTACCTTAACATTTCAGTCATCAAAAATTTTAGACAGCCTTAGAAAGAAGTGGAGAAAATATATTCTTGTCCATGCTAATGACACATAAGGTCCCGAGCCTAAAAAATAAATGCATCTCCCCCTTTCCATAAAGGAGCATCAATACTTGTGATCCTTTGCAACACTACAACCGAACCAATCATTTCAGAATGTCATGGGACATACTCGACATGTCTGCACCATCTCATATTCATGGACTCAAACTCCCAGGTTATGATTTACATCATCCATACCCCAACTACCTAGGCAAGTTTAGTATCCCTAGTATTCCAACCTCATCAATATTACCTCCATATATCTTACATATCCCTTGGGAAAGATACCTGACATCAAGGACCCTTTGTTTTATTATGCATTCATTCCCATGGCTCTTACATATGCACCTATGGATGCAAAAAAAAATTTGCACTCTGTAAAAAGGATATTCCAACCCTTACAAGCCTCAACAATTCCACATCAAAACATAGCACCTCAGAGTGTTTTAGGTCACTCCTTGCATGTTTTCACCATATCCCATGCTCATATAGATGGTTCACCCTAAAAGGCCCTAAACTAAAGAAATATTAGGTCTGAGCTAAAAGACCCTAACTAAAGAAACATATGGTCTGAGATAATAGACCCTAAACATAAGTAATATTATGTCTGAGCTAAAAGACCCTAAAATAAATCTATATTATTTCTGAGCTAAATAAACCTAAAGTAATGCAATAGTTAGTCCAAGCTAAACACACTAAACTAAAACAATATTAGTCCCAACCTCAATGTCCCTAAATTAAACCAATATTAGGTCCGAGCCAAAATACCATAAGCTAAAAAAAACCAATGATCCAAGATAAAAGACCCTAAACAAAAGCAGTATTAGGTCCGAGCTAAAAAACAAACTAAATCAATATGATTTTCAAGATAAAAGACACAAAACTAATGCACAATAGCAAATCAGTCTCCCAAAGCATGAAATGCTCATCATATGGCCATAAAAACATCAAAATCATCTAGAAGATCCCATTCAATTTGAAATATGATAAAGGACTCACCCTTTATGAAACATCTATAATCCTTCTATATAATTTGTAATTGAAAGATAACTAGAACATATTACCAACACAGGATCTCTTGTAGGTGGGAATTCAAAAGAATCTCTAAAACGCGATTTGTTAGAATCTTAGTATTCAATTATAAGCATTCAATCTCATTCATCACAAAAGAAAGGGATGGGTATCATTGTAAAATCAAAAAATATCGAAGAAAAAAAATTCCATGCACATCATGGATAATGGAAGGATGGATGAAATCATATAAAGTCCAGCAAACCAATTCATCGATACTATATAAAAGGAGGGATCTTTACACACCAGAGCCTCTCCTATGAAAGTACAAGCCAAAGTGTGATTGAAAAACTCTACCACCATTATATCACCTTCTCAAACGAGTCTTCAATATCAACAAGTCTTTTCTCTAGTAAAGCCAAAGATTGGCACAATTTAATAAAAAATTCAGTATTCAACTCGACAACATGTTACGACTCCTATAACTTGGAAATAGAATCAGGCATGGAATTATCTGCCACTTATAGGAGTCCTTTTTTCTCCAGCACAGTCTTTTACAATATATTTAATACATATTGAAACTGGGATAGCTCTATCTGAAAATAATCTATTTCATACTAAAGATGGCCAGTCTAAGACTTCCCAACATTGATTGCATCCTGGTGAGAAGTATCCCCCATCTCTCGTTGAGTATCTTCATTCACAACTTCACTCCAGTCCTGATTTGCAGAGGAGGAATCCTCACCATCTTATACCCTCATCTCAAGGGCCCTTTTCTATTCTCATATGTATATTACCTCATTCACATGATAATGAATAATATAATAGTAAAATCCCTCATATCCAAATGTGGGAAACATGAATCAGAGGTGATCCAAATGGTCTTTCAACTCATCCAATGGAGATTATGACACTAAAATCTTGATCTCCCACAAAATCTATTGCCACATTGATTGATAAAGTACTGCAGGCCTAGAGATATGATCTAGTTTTATCATAGGGACATGAATATATTCTGGAAAAAGATCACTCAAATATATGGTTGTGCCCGTGGTCTTAAATGATGAGGGGAGAGAAAAATCATCTACGTTGGTATATTCAATTAGATTAATTCTATGAGTGGAAGGTACTAGATATCCCAAACATCAAGGTGAGGGTTCTATGATAAGGGGTGTAAGAGTATGTGAGTTATAGGATGAAATCATGTGGAATGGACAGATGTTAGAAATTTTGATTAAGGTTAAGAACACACATTTTTCTGCTGTATCACCAGCATCACCCACCACCTCAATCCCATATAAAAGAGAATATGAAACTCTTTGTTGTGATGACTAACTTTATTGCACCTCTAGCACCTTTTCTGTGGAATTTCTTCATTCTCCACCTTTAAGGATGGTAAGAACATGAGATAATAGTGGTAGGTATGTCAAAGCTAAAAACAGGGTTTGGTCATGAAGACATATTTACGTTCTTCAAGACACACATCCATGCTTGCCAATGTGACATAAGAATAGCTACCTACATCATCACCATCTCAAAATACTTCTATCTACGCTGGTTCAGATGGTATGCTCATTGAAATGTCCAAGGAAGGCAATGAACGTGATTGAATGGGAACTACAACCTTATCGTTTTAATGATGGGTTGGGTCCGGTAGTGGATGATCAAATGGAACCACCAAATGATCAGCCACATCCTTAGTAACATGCATATTCTCTTCTGAACGATATCGGCAGAGACATACACATTCTCAAAAAATCATGAATGCACCACCTATATAATTTAAGATAATGAGTAGAATTAAATAGCCTTCTTACTTGGGAGTTCTAGAAGATAAGGTTAATATAATGCAGGTTGATTTCTTTTCATTTTCTTTTTCCTTTATAAAAAAGGGCCTCCATAGGTTTTTAATTTGGACCATCACCTCAGAAGTGGAAATTTCCACCCTCATTTGAGCTAGTTGACCGGGGGAACCTTCATCACCAGCTCCCTAGTCAACGCCAAATACCTCCCCCACAACTGTACTACAGGGAGAATATTTAGGGTATGGTAGGGCTAAGAAATATTTAGTAACCTCATCATAAATCAATACATATAATAGATTTCAGCATGATGTAAAGGACATTATGGCATCATAAGAGCCAAAAAATATACTGACCCACTACTTCCTCAATAATAGTGTAACCCTACTCATCCATAGAAATTTGAAGCATTCATGGAAGTACCATTTTATAGAGTCATGGGGAATAAAATATCCAACCCGGTGAACTCACCAAGACGTCATCAATACTTCAATGTAACTCCCTCACTTCCCTGGGATGTTATTCAATGTTAATTCCATGAGGTGAAATGATATGGGTGAAACCATCCAAAATCACCTCTGTGAGTAATATTATCCCCCAAAGGGAATCCTCATAATAGTTTCCTTCTATAACACCCATTGTTGAGACATAATGGGAAACATTAAGTCACGCACATCCCTAGTAGCCATGGAAGTAGATTTTGTTCTGAAAATGATATGGATTTGACTTCCTTTCATGGTGATACTAGAGCTTCCGACCTTTTGGAAGCCAACTTATTTCAAGGTTATGGATTGTATTCAACTATTGGGGTACAACATGCCTAACTCACCAAATTGGATAATTTCCCATTGGGAAATGAGAGGATCTAAATATCTTCACAGCCTTTGGATATAACGATGGTTGAATCCTTAGGGGGAAGGAATATTTCTGCACCAGTTTCTTCTGTGTTAAACATCATCCAAAATTGGTGAGCTAACATTGGGTGCTTCTTGTCTCTAACATGGATAGTGGCATGACACCATGATTAGATGCCCAAAAATTAGAGGATTAACTAGTATGGTACATACCATTCACAAATGAGGTCCCAGTCGATGCAGGTAGAAAGAAACCCCTCATGATGTGAAATCATATAAGTGAATTCCCTAAGGCTATCCTTTCCATAATTGATAAAATGTTCTATCAGCATAGGACCATATGTCCTAATGGAGGAACATTCATGACATTTCACAAAATCCTTAACTTTTCATTATTTCAATAAAATTGGTCTTACCCTGTGAATACACTGCAGGTATGGTATGAAGTTAGTGTTGGGGATTTCATGAATGCTAAGATATTCTTAGTCACCCGGATGATCCCCTATCCAACCCCATAGCACTTGTAAGGGGTCAGAGATTTTGTAAGGAGATTCTCCATTATAAACATGATAAAAGAGGTGGTAAATCTTTTCCAACATAAGCATTGCTAGTCTGACATGATCCTCCCTAACCATTTTAGTCACCATCACAAAACTCGAGACTCAAAATACCCCATTCTCTTTTGTCAGGAGTAAATACCCTCTTAGGTACATGGCACAAAATCCACCCAATTTGACCAATTGGTCAACACTATGGACATCCTCCCATGACTAGTCTCTAAACATCCCACCTTCATCCGTGAGCTAATAAGAACATGGCGCAATATGGGAATCCTTCGTAAGCTAGTCCTTTGGCTTCCTAACATTTGGCCCAGAATGGGTATATATAATAAAATACACATTCCATGATTTGAAGGGGATTTCCTCCCAAGGAATCACCCCTTTCAGGTGAGTATTCTCAGCTAACATAATCATCTCTATATTTGAAGGATTATTTTTGGTCACATCATCCCACATGGGTTTGGAGGGAAATAATTAATCATAAATTCTACCAAATATAGGCACATCGCAAATATGTTCCATATCGTGAAGACTAATACTGGCTTCATGTGTTTGAGGTGGAAGGTGTTTGTATCTGAGATCTAATAGATGAAAAACTACACTCTAAAATTATTTTTACAATATGTATATGTCTGTGATATCCAAATAGCTTCATACATCACAATTTCCACAAGCTCCTTGTGAAATTCAGAAATTATATATTGAACCAAGAAGGGTTATCCCCAGTCTAGTCCAAAGCTCCCCCCCCCCCAAGTAGAAGTCCCTATTAGAGAACCACCCATACATATAATCAGTAACTGACTACCACATAATTGAGTGATACATATGGATTTTCCAATCAAGAAAACAAGTATTACTATTAACATCTATCATCATGAATGTCATCAGATGACCATCCTCATGGTCCACTTTTGAGATAAAGGGTCCCCCCTTGAGGAATGTCATCTTAGAGATTATTTTGAGCCCTCTCAATCCCGAAGGAGCATATAAATGATAACTTCAGTGGAGTTATGGAAGCATCATTGGTAATACTAAACCCATAAAGGGGAAAGAAGTCTGAAAGGGGATAGTTTGAAAAAATTTATCCCATCAATTTTAGTGGGCTCTGTTGATATGACACATCTAAACAATGGAAATTAGGGTCCATGCTCACTACCATAGCCTCGTTGTGAAGAATTGGTACTCTAACCTCACTCTTCGACATCTTCTCAGTGGGTGGACATTAAATAGAGTCAATCTGAAAAAATTTGGTGGCACAGGTTAGAAAAATAATGCAGGTTTTTGAAAAAAAAGGAATAACATGAGATAGTGGCATCATGTGCATCGCATGACACGACAATGTATTCATGTACCACATAAAGAGTTCAGGAATATTCTGATCTCTAGAGGGCTTACAGGGCATATAAACCTTTCAAGGCATCATGTGTATCTCATGACTCCACTAGAGACTCACAATCGTGTGATCTGAACATGGTCATGTGAATCATCAATAATCAAACAATCAGGCCAAAAAAACAGAAAAACCCTCAAGGAAACACAATCCTTTATAAATGAAGTTTGAGATATTACCAAAGTGATGTTTCTAAAGTAGTATTTCACAAGAGAATTTTTAGAATAGGTTCATGATGAGGGATTGTGGACAGGGATCATGATTAAGGTTTGTGATAAGGTCTTATGGCGGGAGCAACATCGGGATCTCTCTATGAATGGGCGGTTGGTGGAATGAATTCCCCCCCCCCCCACGTTATATAGGTATTTCATGCATTAAAAAAATTTCATGGTAAACCAAATTACACTTGAAGAACTAGTTCATGACACTATCAAAATATCTTGTAGACATTAGTTTTCTCAGAACAGAGTCATTGTACCCTCAGACATCGCTCACGAGGAGGTCATTTATTTAAGCCCTCCAAATAAGCATTGGAAAAGTCAAAAAGGATGAAATACCTGAATATGGGTATAATTTTCCCTGTGAAAGAAAGGAATAAGAGGATGGTTAAAGATTCATGAAGGATTTGATAGAATCGTTATCATTTGACCATTTCATGGCCACATGATGGCTCCATGCATAGAGCATCACCTATGACTAGTCCCACATATACCCATTTAACAAACCTACATACTCTTGAAAAGCCCCCTCCCCCCTAGAAAACTGAATGAGTACCATCAGACTACATAGTTTTTCACTGGAAGTCACATGAAGAACCACTAAGAATCCTTAAAAAATAATGAAAAATGAAATTAAAAGGAAAAGACCCCTTGTGGTCATGAAGCTCATGTGCCAAATCATCATTGGGATGAATAAAATAACTTGATGATATATATGAAATATCACATGACCTATGAGATTTACCACATAAGAAGGGAGATAAAGGGGAGGAGGCGATAGGGTTCTGTGGTCACTGAAAGACATGTGACACACACACCCACTGATCCGCAAGACATTGTGTCCCCATGTGAAGGCCCTCTGGTTTGTCATCCTCACTCCACAGAAGTCTTTGGGAGCCTTGAGACAACTCTGCGGTGCTTTAAGGATAGTTAGATAGAACTGTCCACTGTATGTTTTCACCCTCTCCATATGTACCATATTGGTCAAGCGAGACATCATCCAAAAATTGATAAAAATAATATATACTACTCGTTCCAACATGCATAATACATAAACCTTGTATGATAAAACCAAGGGGATAAAAATAGAGGAGGTGAGGGGGGTTTTCAGTCACTAAATGACGTGAAACATGACCCTTATAACCCGTAATGCACTGTGATACCTCGGAAACACACCCGCCATATCTCATGGAAGCCCATTTTTTTCATCCTCATCCTCAGGACATGGAATGCTCATGCACCCCCATGTGACCCATATTGGTCTTAAGAAACATCTTCAAAAATAGAAGAAATACCCTAGAAAACAAATATATAATATCACGTGACTCCCAAACATTGTTACATCAAACAAAGGGGATCATAAGGTAGGATTTGAGAGGTACTCACGGTCACTGAAAGGAATGTGATTCATCTAGCGCACCCATATTGTTGTCCCACTAGACCCTAGGAAGAGTCACCCTAGGTATCGAGAGTGTCTTATCATAGGCACATGGATCTTATGAAACACCCATGGACATGTCAACATGACAACATGAAATTCCTTTGACACGTCTTCATGATCAAATAAGACTCTAATAATCTGAAATAATCCAATAAAATAAGAGACCCATGATCACTAAAAATTAGGCGAGGCACCTAGATAAGTCCATGCCAAAGACTCTAAAAATTTTGTGGAGTTAGACTCCCTTTTCTGGCTCTATCATGGACTCATTCCAGATACGTTGCACAAATTGGTGAGTACCCAAGGTGATGAGGCATATAAATTCCCTATGACAACACAAAGAAAGGGCTGGATTCTTCACCACTACTACGGGTGTTGGATTCTTTACCGAAACTATGAACACCAAACATCTAGACTCTGGAGAATTCTTCTCTTGACTTCTACAGACTTCTCATAGTGGTAGATCATGTGACCAAACAGATTTCCACTAGGTAATACACTGACAGACAGCCGGAGTAGTTATGTGGTAGGCATAATGTACTACACGTGATCATTCAAGGATCACGTGAAGGATATATGATAGGTTATGTGAATACCATTCCATAAGCCTACTAGATCATGCAAGACTCAAGACAAGATAATAGTGGACAAAACCATGGAAATCGCAATACAAGGGTTAGAACAAAGATCAAAGGTAGGAGGCTTAAGTGAAAGACATTCTCGATGCCCCCTCATGCACTTCACCTGTGTCATCTGAAAAAATGTGAAAGAACCAAGACACATCACCCAGATCACATGACACTCCTTCAACATGTTATCTAAGACATGTGAAGTCCTTAAAACATGTCAAGATACATCATACAATTCCCCCATGGGTGCCACATCAATTTTGAAAACCCTCTCTGTCCATCACCCAAGATTTATGGCATCCCTTAGACACATTGCCTAACTCATATAATGGTGTTTTTTCATGTCAACAAAGTCTCAAAAAATCACATAGACATGATTAACACCTCTCTGGATGCCCTATGAGTAGGTCATTTGAGACTCGTGATTCCCTCCATACATGTCTTCAAAGTCTTACGATGACTCCTAGAGGTGTCATTCAAGATATGAGACACCCCTTAGACTGTGGAACGTTGGATCTCATGACTCCTTACATGTGTGTCAAGCTATGTCATGTGATGGCTCTCAGAACATGCTAAATAGGTCACACGATGCCCCCTAGATAAGAAAACCATGTCAATAGGGACCCACAATATCTGAAAATGTTGTATTTCCTTGGCATGAAATCCCTGGTCAATAGGGAATACTCATTGTATAAGACCCAACATCATATAAACTATGAAGAGTCTAATTCTCTCCATAACTGGGATATGTAGGACACCTTCCCACGGCCTGATATCCATGAAAATCATCCTTTGATACTGTCCCAATACAGAAGTCCCATATCCATATGTGGTGAGGCTGATCATTTTCTCCCCCTTATTTCCCACACAATTTGAAGATCATGCGGCCTTAGAGGGATGAAAAAAACACCTCATTAAGAATCATAAATCTCCATCATCTAGGGAATCCTCAGTGTGTAAGTCCCAACGTAAAGGGAAATATGGAAACTAGGATTCATGTCATACATAGGATACATATTCCACCTATCCCAAGGTTGGGGCCCCATAATGATAATCCAATGAGGGACTAACATATGAGTCTCATTTTCAAATAAATGAAATTTATTAAAAACTACCCCTTGTTTCTCATGAACGATCATTGCTCATGTGGGCTTAGGGAGTTATAATGATCTTATTATCTTCACTACAAACCCCAACAATGATATAGGGAAGACTTAGTATGTAAGTCCCATACATAAAATGAAATACAATGACTCTAATTCCTACCATATTCTGGATACATATGACGCCTTCTGAGGGCCCGTAATTTATACCAAACCCCCATGTACTATCCCAGTACACAAGTCCCATACAGACATGTAGTGAGGCTGATCATATATCCCCCTTTTTTCTCACACTAATCATAGATAATGTGGTCTTAGGGAGGTGTAGGAACCAAAATATGGGTGTAGAAAAGATAATTAGAGGATGCAATGGAGCCAAAAAGGAATTTTTTGTGAATCGCCTTCACCAAGCCCATCTGTAACATGGCCGACACAATGACAAGGCCCTATCAGTGCCCAGTGCAGAGGAATATAATAGGGGAATATATGGTTACTAAAAAATTAATGATAGTATTTACACTGTAGAGGGAAGGTGGTCACCTCTGTGATTCCTTGGAAATTGATGAAAACCTCTACAACCGCAGCGGAGGGAACAAAGGATGCCTTTGTTCCTTGGAGGAGATGACGGTAGAATTAAAAATTACGAAGAACTTGACACAATCTTCCTCTGATGGTGAAGCTCAATTGTCTTCGCGACACACCTTTATAGGATCACTCCCCCCTAGATACTAGAAATACCATGCTCTGAAATGGATTGACACCCTATCATTTCGCCTTCCAAGCTCTGAAAACTCAATGAAACCATTGCTCTACGAACCGTCAGAAAAATTAATCATCTAAGGTACTTGAGAATTGAGAAATCCCTTTCCATTTACTCAAGATTACCCCATATTCAGGGAGGGATGGCCTTCGTAGAGCATATGGGCCATCACTGTGGAAGGATACCCCTTTGGGTAATTAGGACTTCGTGAAGCACCCAAGATTCGTGAAGCACCCTCCAAGAACATTCGTACTCAACATTGAGGCAGAGATGATATGCTTCAAAAAGTTGTCCTCTTTTTAAATTCATATCCTCTATGATCCTTTATGATCTGTGAATCCCTATTCTCTACAAAGATGAGTTCTCTACGAGCCCTTATGCTTTGAAAACCCATGATCTCTACAAATCCATGTGCTATGTGACCCCTTGATCTTTGTGAATCCCCACTCTGTGAGACATCATGCTTCACAAAACCTTTTCCTAGGGGGGCCTCCAGGGTTGTACAATGTGATTTCAAAGTCCCTTGGGCAATGCTTCGTGTTGTGTTACATTCCCTCATACTTCTTTTCATAGGCATGCTAATAACTATTTCTTCTTCACATAGCCACGCTAACATGATAATATCAATGGATCACTCCACAACCCTTTATCTATATGACATTTCTAGTGCCTTCTCTTCACTATGGGTTAAATCATTTCGGTTATGTATGTCCTAGGGTTGAGGAGTGAATCCCCACCCTTTGTGCTTCGAGATGTTAAACTGGCAGGAACCTACGTCCCCAACACACAACATTAAACTATGATCACTGCATATTCTATGGGTATATTGGATCATATAGGGGTTGGGAATGGGTTCCCTCTCACTATCTCTTTCCCTATGAGCTTTGTCTCCATATTCACCTCGAGCAGTATCTATATAATCCCTGACAACCCTGATGGGATGTTTCAAGTACGATGGTTATATCCACCTCGTACGTCTAGTCACCCTCCTTTCTCATTAGCGTCCCTCATAGATTATTTCCCAATATTCATCTCTCTAGGACTCTAACCATGCGTAATCCCCGCTTCATTCATCACAGATGCATCTTTTACGACCTGATCATTAGGTCATTGTTGCATCTTGTTTCTCACATTGAGCATGACTCACGTGGGCTTATAGTAAGAATAGTCTTTGACACCATTTTTTGGGCCACCATAGAGTGTAAGACCCATCCCTCATATCTTAAATATGTTTAATTTTGTCCTTTAACTTTCTAAGAAAGGTACGTAGGAAGACTCTCTGAGGTTCAAGACCATCACCCATCAGTACTGACCCTTCACGTTACTTTACAATTATCCTTTATGATGTTAAATTGTATGCCCCTTCCATCTCGCATGTCCTTAAACTGTATACTTTCAAAATATGTGGTTTTTTATCCTTGTCTCTTGGGTAGGGTATGTAGGAAGCCTCCCTGAGGTTCAAACCCAAGCATTGGTAAACATCAGTGTCCCCTTTGTTGGGCCCCATATCCTTAGTCCATCTCTTAGTATTGTTAGACCATCCCCTAAGAAGATAAACATGTGGAAGCCCCCACACTCAATTGATAGTCCTCCAACAAATAGTGCCCCTATTGCGATGGGATACTAACCATGCGTAACCCCCAACATGTTGTCAGGTCATTGTCCTTTGTGCACACCCTGATTCTATGCCACATTCTTTGAACTACTTGGACTTTGATTCTCTTCCATGGGGATATATAGGAAGCCTCTCTGAGGTTCAAGGCCAACAAAACCATCATCTTCAGGTCAGTTCCATCCTATTCCTCCCATCCACTTCATGTAACCATCCATCATACATCCTGATTCTTACCCGGGCCACCACATCCCAGTGAAATCATGCCACCGACTCAGGAAAATTACAATGCATAATCCCCACACAATACATAACCACCCAACCATGAGTGTCCCTCTTGTGACGGGCTACTAACAACATGTACTCCCCAGCATGACTTTGGAGTTTTTTCTATTGGGTACACCCTGATACTATTATTCACCCTCTCAATTATGTGGGTTTGGATCCATGTTTTTTATACAGGGTACATTGAAGGTATCCACATGGTTCAATACTAGCCAATGGTAAACCATGCTGCCCCATTTTTTAGGACCAAATCATCCATGGATCCATCCTCATTGGGTGCCTTGATCCACCCATATAGTAAGTCTCCTAGGGGCTCCCTCCAAGGGTTTCACCCATCTGATCTACTCCTATAATCATTTTGAATAGTCTGATCTATCTCCACTAGATGTTAAACTCACGATATACCCCATGTTAAACAGGGAAGCCGATGAAAACCTTAGATACATGCCTATTAAAAACAATTCCCTTCACTCTATGTGAGATTACTCAGGCTTAAACACCATCGAGAAGCCCTATCATAAGGGGAATAAATCCAGTTGTACCTATTTCTCATCATCTAGACATGCCAGAGAAGTAAAATGTGACTAATCCCTTGACTGATGGTTGCTGCCCTGACATGGCCCCATGTAAATTCTTGACAAAAGAAGTGTAATCAACCGGCATCCATGAAGATGTGGCACTGAGAAGAGTTTGATGATAAATGTTTTTAATCAAGGAGGGAGACCTGGACTAGGCAAAAAATTCTAAGGAGTAATCCACAAAAGGAGATATTGACATCCCATCATCCCATTTTAATCAAGGAGAAAACATCACAGAATATGTGATAGTGTCGCCCGCATTTGGAAAGTGGGAATGCAGGGCAACAACAAGCATTTCACATCATGATGATGCATGCCCCGACATAAGATTCTGAAATAAAAATGGTGAACCTGATGTGAATCGTTACCTAAATATGGAGATTTGTATAATTTGAGACAACAATAGATAAGCATGGCACCAGATCCAGATATCCAGTGCAAGGTCCCACCAAGAAAATAGTGGTCCTGGCATGAAACTCACAAATTTTTGGTGTTGCTAATTGTTGGGAATTCTGGTCTCCGACATTGTCAACATGGATCTTTCTATCTTTCCATGGAAGATTGAAAGTCAATGTGGCACTGGGGATTACTTTCCTATTATTTGTATTGATGAGTGAATTTTTCTGCTTTGTAGGACCGAAGCTCGTGATATAGAAAACTGAACACCTCCCTCCCACGGGTGCATGGGAAGGGGCTGTATGAATGTCATAATTCCCCATGGATTAATCTACTCTACAATGGCTCCTACACCCACAGCTACTGGGTGCCCACCCTCTGAATATATTCAGGGGAGGGTGATTGATAGTCCTTTTTTATGATATGAATAGGAAGGGGTTATCCTGATGAGGGACATGACCCACTATGGCAGGGGGCCTTGGTGCCTCGTCAATGCTGCTTCCCCCAAGGGCCCCGTAGGGAGCCGTTTCTCCACACTCTGACCTTCAACTTCTTTGGGAGCCTATCCTCGAAGCACTCCTAAGACTCTCTCCCTTATACTAACTAAGTGATTTCCATGTCCACATGTCTGGGATGTCAACTAGGGATTTGTTGAGGAGGGATCCCACCCTACCACATCAGCATCACCAGCTGGTCCTATAGACTGAAGAGCAGGGGGACCATCCCCCTGCACAGAAGGATCTAGTTCGGATAACCCGAAATCAATGTCCGGTGAAATCTTAGGATTATTCCCACCAGGGGGCATCATCATCTACGGCTTAAATGCCCCGAGCTACCACTAGTGTGAGATATAATCCTCTATCATCATTAGGGGGAACCTCCTAGATACAAAGTAGGGTGACTTCCAAGCCCAACCAAAGTGGAATAACCAATCACCCTTTAAGCAGGTTGAACTGGATTTCAAATTACCGAGGAAATCAGAAGCCATCACAGGATAGCTTGTGACAGTGATGTTTAGTATGGGGTCCCTCCCCATGCCACTATCATCATCCTGAGTAGATGTTCTCACCATCATATTGACACCCAGCATGATGTTCTTCCACATGCCTTCGATCTCAGGTATGAAAATTTTCTTCACATACAAGTTCCTCAATGTGAGGGTCTTCCTTTCCCAATCACCCAACATCATGAAGGCCCCCCCCCCCCGATGAGCTCATTGATTCTGGAGGAGTTCATACCCATGGAGAAAAACACCAAAGTGTAGGTCCTCACCTATTCATCAACAGTGAACACGAAGGCCCTTCTCATGTCTAGTATAATCAGTACGAAGACCTTCTTTGTACCGCTGCTACCAGTGCAGGCCGACGCGAAGGTCCTCCCCGCACTATGGATGTCATGGATGTCCTCCTCATGTGTTCATAATCTCTATAAGAGTCCCTCCCTACTCCAAAACTATCAAACACAGAGGTCCTCCCCATGTTCCATTCAATATTTTTCCAGTTGTCCCTCACACCCTTGCACATCAGAGTGTAGGTCCTCCCTGTATCATCCACATTTGATATGAAGGCCCTCCTCATATCCCATCAAGTGTGCGTGGATTTCCTTCCCACTCTAGATACAATCTATACAGAGGACCTCCTCATGTCAAAAAACTATCTTGTAATGAAGAAACATCCTGGGGCAGGAGGACGGGTCTCTTCTGCTAAAGGACGATTTATGAGAATCTTCAAAGTGCAATCAAACTCGTCTGCTTTTTAGATTCAATGGTGGGGCATGATTTAGTGATGGAACCCTCACCTAGATCTTCTTTGTTGGGGTAAATGGCTGGAAAAATGAAAATAAGACTCATCCTTCTGGAAAGTGTAGTCCACTGGATCCATGTATCCCTCTGAAAATACATACAGGAGGAGGAAGATTTGGACCCTTTATGGTACCTGGCCTTGCAATCCCCTTTATTGTCAACAAGATCATTCTCCACATTAACAAGAGATCATGGAGGGTTATTCTGAGGACTAATAGCAGATGAGAAATATCATGACCCACCACCAATGTCTGCAACCCCTATGCAGGAAGCAGTGGTCGTTTTTCCATCTTACAGGGATGTGCTGGTGAAATTAGTGCATTACTTAGAAGACAAACCATGATGTAGAGGCTTTTAATTTCACACTTTGTACTCTCCACTGGACAATATACCGTCACAATAGTCCAATTCAGTTTCTTTACCTATCCCTTAACCACCCCCAATTGATGAATGGGCAAACCAGGGGCTAGATCTCGAGTTGGAGCCAAATAGTTTGGGGAACCTGCTCATCACAGATCAACTCCATTAGATTTTCTGGCCCATTGCAATAGCAGGTTTCAATATTTCAGAATCTCTCACCCAGGAGGAGTTCATGTGCTTATTCCAAACTCTCTAGGCAACACACATTTGTCTCTTTCGTCAATGGGTGGCTTATCCCTAGAGACAAAAACACTTTGACGACATCATCCAGTAATGATGCATGGTCGAATTGGTTGCGCTTCCTATGGATCACTACCCTGAGTCACCTAGTCATCATCAGACCCTCAAGAAAAAATGTGTCCAAAGATTTCTAGTGCTCAAAATAATTAATATGGAGTCCCCCCAAGTCCCGATCTGTGGTTGGGGCGGTATGATACCCTTCATTTTAGTCCTATCTAGTGCCAGCCCGGCCTTCTAAGTGATATTGAGGATATGCCTCTAGTAATAGTCACAGTTAACATAGATGACCTATTAGAGGAAGACCCTAAGATATTACACATTGAATAAAACTTACCATTGGATTTGTGGCACACCTATTGGATCCTTTAGACTGGGTTACTCACCAGCATTGAAATTTAATGGGCCTTCTTGGGCCTTCTATGTCATTTTACATTGGTCAGGATGCCAATAAGGGTAAAGAGCATGTTGGGGTCATCAAACCCTCTGACCCATCTGGCTCAATGTAGAAAACTGAAGATGAAACTGAAAAGTTTGTGTCGTACCAATAGCTCACAGAACATAAAAATATGGTCCATGACCTTCTCACCGAATGTTTTGTGGAATGGCGGCCAGATTATGGAAATCTATGAATGGGGTAGTAGGGGTAGGTAAAACATCCCCCTGTCGAGTTTCCTCCCATTGACCTTGACCATCATTACTATATAGATAGAGTAGAGGATGGAGTTTATGGAAAGAGGTCATGATATACATCACCAAATCCACATGATTTGCGTTATAACCCTCATCGAAACCCATATCAGGTTCACCCAGCTACTCCACAGGTCATTCCTCCCACATTTCTACAAGTCATCCAACCAACCACTCCATGAGCCACTGGGCATAATTACCATGTTGAAGAACCTTCAAACACACTGGTGGTCAGAGATTCTCATCAAGACATGAATCCATTTCAGGATGATCCAATGGATACTGTCTTTACCATCCTCAGGGATTTGGAAACCCGACAGGTAGAAATCCCTCCTGATGGAAAGCCATATATGGCATGGGTGGATGATATGTCGGCACCCCTGGGTTTTTCAAATCCCACCTTCTCCCGTTTTAATGGTACAGGAGATCCACTACAGAATCTGAACCACTTTGTTTAATGGTGTAGACCCATGATGGAAACTCCAACATAGGAGGCCGCAAACCTCTAGTGTTTCATACATACACTAGAAGGATCCACATTTGTTGGTTATAACCACTTACATATCGATTCAGTAGATGGATGGGATTACCTTTTTAGGATGTTTCTCTACTAGTTCAGTTCCATAACCCAAAAAACAAGAATTTATGACCGCTTATAATGCAAGAAAAGGCCTAATGAGCACATTGTATACATTTTTTCTAGGTATAAGGGCCTCACATATTCCCTTGATATGTCGTTGACTCAGGAAAAAATGTTAACAATGTGTGTGAGGAATTTCAAGATATAATTGGTTCCCTCTATCATCATTGAGAACTACCTGGGGGGGGATTTTGGTATTTCTCTAATAAATCCTAGCATCTAGAGGAAGTCTTGTAGTAAGCCAAATAGGCATGTATATTGCCCCCTACTGTTCCTATAATAAGAGACATCAAGGATGAGCCCACTATGGTAGTATAAATAGAGGCTCCCATGAAGCTAGAATTATTACTAGAATATCCACCTCCATAACTTCTTTGAGTCCCACCAATTCAGAAACACCCTCAAGTCCAATATCACCCACATTAAAATCGACAAACGCCCCTATGTAACACGCCACCACAGCCGAGGTAAAATAATCAGGTCCCTCCTCCTCGTCAGGATCCTCTAATCCGTCATTGATTTTATGCTCCCAAATCCTCGTTATATGAAAAAATGAACTGAACCTACTCCTTTAATGAGGCTTGGGTCCGCTTCTATTTCTGAAGTTTTTTAGATTAGGAAATCCTATGGTTTCTAGAATGCAATAGGCCTGAAGTTGTGGAACTCATTGATCCAACCAATTTTTGATCCAATCACTGGTTCCATGGACACAACCTCAATTATTCTATGTGGTTAAATAATTGTTCCAAGACTGGGTCGATAAAAAACATATTCAGGTTGGGTCCAGCCCCATCATAGCTGGAATATGTGATTAAAAATCTTGATAGTGACAGTGAGGGTGAATTACAGTAGGTTTCTATCCGTGGGTCACAAAAATACTTTGAACAGATGGCTTAGAAGGTAGTCTTCCATACCCATGGTATTATATATACACGTTTGAATCAACAAAATCCTTTATAAGTCACTGTGTTACCAGCATCCACTACTTCTACATCAAATTCTCAACCTTCGTCCTCCCAAGGGAGTAAGCACTGACAACGCAAAGGAAGAAAAATCCCACTGCCTGTACCAAATATGTCTCGTACTCTTAGTGAATTCACACCCTCAAATATGGTGATCTCCCCTATAATATATCCAATAAGTAAATATTCTTCATGTAATGACCAAGGGTACTCTTCAGTCAATACCAAATAGCTGGTAAACCCAAACATGGTTCCCGATGATGACGTGTGTTGGATGGACCCTCCCAATGTCCCCAACCAATGCCACCGTCAACAAAGCCACTATTATGTGAATTGTCAGAATGCATTGTTCGGTGCTTCTAGACAAGACTTACATGCCACCATGACTAGAAAATCGGACCACCTTAGAGCTCAGTATGCACAGCCTTCTCATCTCATTTCATCATATATGCCTCCCCCATCGTTCATTATACTTGATTAGGCAGAGACGCCATGACCATGCTATGGTAAGTCATGTTTTTTATGGGTAGAACTTATTAATCTAGACCTTAATGGGTGGTCACTATATATAGTTAGAATACTCAGCAACGAGACATTCCCAGCACCAGCTAGAATCCACTGATTCAACCAACAACAGCTGTCATGCCTCCTGCTATAGAGAGACCTCCTATCAGTAGGATTGTAAGCTTAGAATGGAAATACAATGTCTTCAAGCATATTTCAAGAATTTTTATGAATCTATATGTCTTTGAGGATCTCCCCCTATCAACGGATATGTGCGTAGCCCTTGTAGAGGCTTTAAGAATCCCCCTCAAGTTTGAGACAGAAGTAGAAGCCGCATAAGCCTTCCATGTTGAGGCAGTTGATCATGTGGAATATTAGACCATTATCTATTTCTCTGGAAAAGATAAAGGTTCACCAATACAAGGTTACATCCACCCAATATACATCACTGTCCATTTTAGTGGGGTGGAGGTCCTCCACTATCTTGTTTACACGGACTTTGGGATCAACCATATCCCTACCTGGACACTCCAAAATATGGGATTGTCCGAGGAAGATCTAAGTCCCTCTGAATTAAAAATTCAAGGTTATGACAGGATGGAGTAGACACCAATTGGAAAAATTCACCTGAAGGCCCAGTTTGGTGACCTAGTTTCTAGAATCAAGTTCATGGTAGTCTCAAAATACACTACTTGCAATGCATTGATGAGTAGGTTATGTCACCACCTACACACGATAGTCGATTCCTCATATCACTAATTTCTTATGTACTCCCTTAATGAACGAGTAGGCATACTCCAAGGTGATGCATCTCTCATTGCCTCTTGTGAATCCCACTACTTGGATGTCAACTATTACACTAGTAAGGAAAAGAAGGTCTGAGATAATGATGTTGAGCAGGCTATGGTTATGACCAACCCATGGACAATCCTAGATGATGCCTAAATTTTCCAGGTTCACCAATTGGAAGCCACGAACCAGGACTTGGGGAAATGATTTTTTGTCTCTATAATGAGGGGGAAGTTCATTCGCAATTCGAAAGATTCTTTGAATATCACCTTCTATTCCTACAAAAATATGGATCAAGAGATCCCAAATCCCCCTACTTCTATAAGGTATTGATATTTCCATCCCATAGAAATGACAATACACCATACTTTCCTGTTTCACTAGGGTGGGATAAACTGGATCAAGATGAAGCACCACTATTTCTTTGATATCATCAAGCGTGGCCCCTTAGGTTGAAGTCCAGTTGGGATTAGGTCGAAAGCATTCATCACTATGGTTTCAGCAGCACAAGAGTCCCCCGATAAAGTTTCCACCACCACTAAAGCTGGCACCAATGTACCGTTAGGATTTATCAACTCGAAAGAGTTTCCTCCTACCAATTATCCTTTCACCATGGATAAAAAAGAGTATTTGGAATATTCCCCTCTCGTATTCAAAGATGGTGCCTCCACTATGATCAATGAATTCGTACATGTTAACCTCTGCAACGATATAGATGTGAAACCAACATTGATCAGCACCGCTATGCCTGAATAATAGAAACAACAATACATGGATTTCCTAATGCAGTATCATGGTGTATTGTTTTGGAGTTATGAGGAGATGCCAGGGCTAGACCCTCAGGTCATCGTACACCATCTTGGTCTCCTAGAAAATCATCGTGGGCTCAAATAGCCTCCTAGAATGGTGAACCCTTCTCATAGTGCCATGGTTGAGGACAAGGATGATAAGATCATCAAATACAACTTAATCAAGTAGGTCCAGTACCCCATGTGGTTAGCTAACATTGAACCCATCAAGAAGTAGAATGGAAATATCAGAGTTTATATCGACTTATAAGATCTCAACCATCACTATCTGAAGGATGATTTTTCCCTTCCTACAACAGAACTATTGATCAACACTACTGCTAGATTTTAGGGTCTCTCATTTTTAGATGTGTATTCTTGCTAGGTATAATCAAATCTGAATGGCCCCTGAGGATGAAGAGTCTACCACCTTTAGGTAACCATACTGTACTTTCTTCTACAAAGTAACACCTTTCACTCTAAATAATGAAGGTGACACCTATCAATGTGACATGCACCGAAAATTCATGTAGATACTCATGAAATTGGTGGAATTATATGTGCATGACCTGGTGGTTAAATCTCACCAGCATCAGAACCATATTAGAGATCTTGATAAAGTGTTCAGATTCCTTTGTTCCCTCCATCTGAAGATGAACCCCTTGAAGTGTGACTTTGTGGTCACCTCTAGAAATTTTTTCATCTTTGTTTTTAGATATAGAGGCATCATGATTGATTCGAAAAGATCAATTCCATCATCCATATATCTCTTTTGATAAATATTTGGGATCTCTGAGGCTTTGATCAACACTCAACCTATATACGCTGAATCATCCCAAATATGGATTGAAAGTGTAATCCCTTTTCTTGAATCATGAATAATGTTGACTATTATCAGTGGGATGAGCAGTGTCTGATTGATTTTGGGGAAATCGTGTAGTACCTTCAGTAGCCTTCAGTTCTGATGCAACCAACTTCCAAAAAACTACGTGTCCAATATATGGCCGCTCTAGAATGATCCCTCGGTGCCGTTCTCACCTAGAAGAACAATTATGGAATAAATAATAGCTTATAATATCTTAGCCCCATTATTCTTGATACAGAGACCAGATACACCTCTATTGAGAAGAGAAGCCTTGAGTTGGTATTCACAGTGCATAAATTGTGACATTACTTGCATCACCATGAGATATAGCTAGTGTACTGAGTGGATACACTGAAGCACATTTTTAACCCCCCATGTTGATGGCTATATATCATAGTGATTGAAGATCCTCCAACATTTCTACATCAAGATTTTCCACATTAAGGATATCAAGGGAAAGGTATTGGATGATTTTCTTGCCACTCATCCATCCTCTACAGAGCAGGCTCTGGATATTGACTTTCCAGATGAGGCAATTCTCTCAGTGGATCAAGCCATTCTATGTTGGAAAATGCACTTTAATGGAACTTCCTGAATCCCTAATAGTGGGATACTAAGTGATCTCAGACTCAACAAATTATAACTGGGTATCGTCTTTATCACACCATTACAAGATATCCTTCCCTATTTGTTCATGTTGTCAGAAGGCTATACCAACAATGAGGTAGAGTACTAGGCTCTCATCAATATTCTCAAGATAGCCTATGAGATTGACTTTCCCCATTTTCATGTGAAGGGGGACTCTAAAATGTTCATCAATTAGATCAATGGTGACTACATCGTCAAGCAGCCAGAGCTCATTCCATTGTTAGAGCATACTCGCCAGCTGATGGCCCAATTCCCCTCTCAGCCAGAAGTTACTCATGTCCCTCGATTGTAGAACGTCTAAGAAAATACCTTGAAAAGCCCTTCCACATATCTTATAGAGCCTGGATATGATGATTTTATTATCCATGTGGCACATTGAAGAGTCATTAATCCCATCACTATGAACAATGACGATAACCCATAGGTAATCCACCTTACCACAGATGCCTTCACATTGGGCACTCCAGGTCTCCCTTATGTTGTGTTGGAAGAGACTCATGACTGCAGGACCCCCTTTATTGAGTATCTCCATCACCATAATCTCCTGGAAGACCAAGACGAGTGTGAGTGGATCCAACAGTGCATAGTGTAGTTCACCCTCCAAAGTAGTCCCAATGTTGAGCAGATCCTTTACCAATGTGGGTTTGATGGGATTCTCCTCTGTTTCTTTCAAGGATGTGATATTTCTCAGGTCATGTAGGAAGTTCATTCCAGTTCATCTAGGGCCCATCATTCAGGGCTAAAACTCTCTCATCAGATCTAAAATTTGGGATACTTTTATCCCGCCATGATCAGTTGCTATATTGAGTTGAAAAAAGGTTCCATGCATGTCAGAACCATGAAAATTTTGGGCATCATCCACCAGAACCTCTCCATACTGCCAAGTAATCTTATCTCTTTGTGTTATGGGGACTCAATTTCATGAGACCATATCCACTGGAAACAACTCACCAGTGCAGTTTCATCCTGACTGTAATGGATTTATTTTCCATGTAGGAAGAGGAAATTCCACTCAAGGGAGTCAAGGCCCATTCTATTTTTGATTTTGTGAGCTCTAATATCATCTACCGATTCTAAGTACCTCATGTCATCCTCAATGATAATGAAACCAACTTACAAGAAGAAAAACTAAATAAATTTGATGCTAAGTACAATATATGTTCTAATCATACCTCTCACTATCATGTGTAAGAAAATGGGCAGATCGAGGCGTTCAAAAAAACCCTCTCTAACATCTTACAGAAGATTGTTGGTCAGAACAAGAAGAGTTAGCTAGAAAAAATCCCCAACACACTCTGGGATTATCAAACAACGACTCATAATTCCACTCAGGTGACTCCTTATTCCCTAGTTTATAGAACAAATGCAGTCCTACCCATCATCATTTAGTTACCCTCATTACACAGAACCATCTAAGATCAGTTGGAACGAAACAATGTAGTTGAAATTCGTATGGATCAACTGAAAGTGCTGGAAGAGAACATTCTATGTGAATTGCAAAATCTAGAGAGGCATCAGAACAAGATATGGAGCGCTTTCAATAAAAAGTTTGTCTCTGCTCCTTCTTACAAGGTGACATGGTACTGGCCCTGAGATTTCCAATGTTACCAGGTGGGAAGCCACTGATGTTAGAGCCCAAATGGGTGGGTCCTTATATCATTCACATGGTTTACACAAATAGTTCATACTCTCTAATCACCATAGATGATGACTGTGTTACTCCTCCAACCAATGCTAAATTCCTCAAGCAGTATTCCACTTAAGAGTACTTGTTTCTCTCCTCACCGTACGACATTAAACTATATAATCTATTTGGGATGAAGGATTTAAAACTACCCAGCACTCATCCCACATAATGTTAAATTGAAAAATGGTCCAAGTTATATGACCTTAAACTAATACACCTAATGTCCCGCATGACATTAAATTGTATTATCATCCCGAATGATGTTAAAATGTATTAGCATCCTGGATGATGATAAAATTCTCATCACCAACGATACAAAAGGATGTAAAAATAACCATCACTCATCCCGCATGACATTAAAATAGAAAATGGTTCAAGTTCTAGGACCTTAAACTAAGACCCATTATGTACTTCATGACGTTAAATTGTATTATCAAATTGCATGGTGTTAAAATGTATTACCATCCTGACAGATGTTAAAATGCTCATCACCATTCTGAAAGATGTTAAAATAATTATCCCTATCCTAGAGGATGTTAAACCTCTCATCCTAATCCTATAAGTCAATAAACTATAAATGGTTTGAGGTCAACTACATTAAACTAGGATCCCTTACGTCCTTTTCTCACTGTGTTGAACTACCCAACATTTTCAAAGTTACATATAGTTGCATTACCATCGTCATGGGATACATAGGAATTACCAAACCTTTTATATGTGGCCTAGCCTCGGTTCCCTAGACCTTTTTGGCCATTTGGACCAATGATTATATGGTGTGGTATTGACTATATGTCCTCATTCACGTCAGACTATTACTTTTGTCCACTCCACACAAGTCCCTTTGAGACACTCTTCCTTTCTATATCCTTATCACATGACGTTAAACTACACATCATCTTCAAGAACTACATTTTTCTTTTTTCACATGCTTATACGATACATAGGAACACCTTGATATTTCATAATCAGGCCCATCCCAACAGACCACTTTTCCCCCTTAGGTTTAGTTCTCTTTTAGGGATTTCATATGGTGTGGTATGGAGACTTTTTTGGTCCCCATTCATGTTGGGTTTACAATGACTGAATCATGTTCCCATCCTTCTAGAACATCATTCATCCATTGTCGTTACTGTAACATCCCAAGTAAGTAATGAATAATAGATATTTTTATCTATGTCTATTAATGAATTATATAGTGTTTTAGAGGCTTAAAATGAATATAAATCCAATATTAAGCATTGAATACACTAATATTTTTTAAAAGATTGTTTTATTGCCCTTTGATGGAAAACCATTTTTTAAATATATCTTTTGACAATTTTATAAGCTATGTTTGTCAAAATAAACTTATTATTTATGATTGGGACATCAAAATTTACTTTGTGTGAATTTTTGGTATTTTTCTGACCATGTTCATTTTTTAATGAATAGTGAAAAATACTGCATTTTACATCAAAACTGCTTTTTAATCTAATTTATTTATATGATTATATTATCTTTTGAATTGGTTTTAATGTTAAATTAGAATATATTTTTACCATTTAATCCAATGGTGGTCATTATGATTAATTTCACTTTGGAATTGGTCATAAACTAATGCCAAACTTTTCATAGATATTGTTTCAAAGAAACCCGCTATTTGTTTTGACAACGGGAATTATTTTTAAATCAATTATTGCAATTTATGTGTTTGGAATTTGGTAAAATGTATTACATATTTGGAATCAGAAGGTCCAAATTATGTAATTAAGACTCTTTTATTTTTGGACATTATGAATAGTGACGATGGTAATTATCATTAATTATCTTGATTAATGAGTAATCAGGTAGTTAAAGATAATAAAATGATATCATAATAATAAAAAAGACCACAACATGTGTTCTAAGGCTACTGGTTGTCTCATGGCCGACCATGGGATGCCTTGTGCCAAACTTGGGGGCCCCATGGAATCACCTTTGTGAGAAAGTGACTTTTTATCTTTTTATTTTTAAAGAATGTTAAATGTGACAAAGAATGTATCACCTAAGTAAAATATTTTTAATTTTGTCTACATAAATGATCTTTTGGACTATAAATATTCATTAGAAATATAAAAATATTTCCTACATCATAGTAGTTTTTTCATAATTTTTAGACTTTAAATAAATTAAATTATTAATGACATCATGATGATGCAGCGATTACCTCATTAATAAAGGATTTAAATAAAATGAAATGATAATGTAAAATATATGACCTACACATGTCCAAAACCAATTGGATGGGTGGATTTATAACCCTTATCACCTTACCCTCTAATTATATCAATGTGGGACCTTTTGAATCCAAAAATCATTTTCAAATAAAGTAACATTTCTTTACTTTCCAAGAGTGCCCCTCCTCTCCTCTTATAAAAGGCCCCCACCTCTACCTCCTTACCCACACTCCCAAAGCCTTTGGATCGCCCAAACCCTGCCCATTTTGTCTCTCCACATCCCTCTCTTACTCCGTGAAGCCTCACTTTGGTCAGAAGTCTTCCCAAGAAAGCCTTTGAGCTCAAACCAAAGGGAGTTACCCGATTTTAAGGTAATTTCTTCACTTGAGTCCTTTTGTTTTATTTTGCTTCTCCAACCCCCCAAACTTTTTTTATTCATTTCTTTTGTAACAAATCAAGTATCTTAAATATACTAGGTTGTTTTTATAAGAAGTATTCGAGCTACACTTACACACACCTACATCTAATGGCTAAAGAACATACTGTTTCTATGGATGGTGAATTTATGCCTCCCGAAACGATGATTGTTCAACATTCTTTTAACACCTTCAAAGGTGGCCATTAATATGTCACTATATTTATATATGATATATAATATGTTTATGTTTTCCTTAAGCTTCTGTATTTTTCATTTTGGGGATACCTTTATGGTTTCCATTATGGGTAAACGCGATATCTTCATTTAAGGAAGTGCGGACTACCGCCCCCTCAAAGTGATTTGATTCGTTAAATACCATATGTGGGACGTATACGAGATGGAAATATTATATTATATATGATATTATACTGGAATTATAATATACCTTTATATCATTATGATTCCATTCTATAAAATATGAAATAGAAATGAAAGTAGCGTTCATGCGTACGTACAGCTTACCGTCTCCATGAACGGTGCATTTCATTTCTTACCTCTAAATGATTATGTAATATTATAAAGGCATGTATATACTGGATATATATGATATATACATCATGATTATAATTCTGTATATAATGGATACATTAACAACTTGAAATTATAAAGGGTTTATTTTTGACTCAAGTACCAATGATCGTTAAAACGACCGTTATTAACTTACATAGTTACATAGTGTTCATGACATGGAAATAAGTGATATAAAAGGAATAATGAACTTGAAAAAGGTTCTTAAGCAAGTAGAAATTAACTCAAGTTTATTATTCAGGACATTAAAGAATGATCGAGTCAAGTCGGACCCGAGGTATGGGACTTCGTCTCAAACTCCTTTCATTGAGGCATATTTTGTTTTATACACAACCTTTTTCTATATGGTGTATAAACCCCTTTGACTTTTACGTTTATTCAAAAAAAATATTTTTTATATGAAACATTTACTAAACGACAAAAGGGAATGTTTTTGTCGTACGTATGCGGCGACAACGACTTCTCCTCCGCCATGACCGTTATTTGAGTTTCGGCTTCCTCTACAAGCCATACCTTTTTTTAAAAGAAAAATAAATACCATGTTTTACTTTTATTTTATTTTGGTATTGAAAATGGTTTTCATAATGTTTTTATATCAATGTGTTGTATTGATATCTTGTGATTGAAAGGTGGAAATGTAATGTTTCCTTTATGCATGTTTTATGTGATACGATTATGTTGAGGTTCTTGGGAATTATTATGAAGATGGGTGGTTCCGTGATAAACTAAGGGCGGGTGAGCCCGATATAGCTCTCCAATGCATTGGGTAACGCAAAGGAGTGAAACGTTAAGGTTTCTACGAAGAGATTTAGGGAATATACTGTAATGGGTATTCCAAACGTAACCAAGAGGGTTACTCCCTATGTAAGAATGTTATGAATGCCTCAAGTTACCTTTATGTCTTAAGATTTATATGATTTATTCATGATTTGATGAGGTATGTTAATGTGCTTATGTTTTATGGGTAAAGTATGATTTCATTATTATGTATATATGTACCCATGTTTCCTTTCTATGTATTTTTATATCCCTTACTGATCTTTTTATGCTCATCCCAAGTTTTTTGAAATGTTTTCACAGGTTAAGGGAAAGGTACATGATATGATGATAGTGTCAAAGAAGTGTCAAGAAAGAATCCATGTTTTATTTTAAATATGTTTCCATTGATGGGAAAGAATAATACTATCTTTATATAACCTCTTTGTTTTTATGTGGAATGTAATGCAAGTTTTATGATCTAATTCTCTAAAACTCTAAACCCGAAAAGATCCTCAATGTGTAATCTTGTAATAACTCATGATTAAGTAAGGTTTAAGGCTGGGGCCTTATAGTTGGTATCAAAGGTCGGTTTAGATAACTTTAGGAATTAGAATTATATTAAATGATTATCAAAAATTTGTTTTTGGTCAAATTGAAGTGATATAGTATTTGAAGATTACCATGTTGCTTCATCTAAGACATGTTTGTTCAGAATGGTTTTCCATAGAGGAAACAGGGAAGCAGTGCTAGGAAGGCATGCAGAAGGAAATAACCTTCCGAATCAGCATCCTGAGATGGTAGGAATTGGAACTGAATAGTTTGTTGCAGTAATGGTGCAGTTGACTCAAGCGATAAATGGCGGTGGTATCCATACACGAGATCAGCCAGATCAACCACAGAGGAACATGTCAGTGGTGGAACATTTCATGAGGCAACATCCCCCATCATTCAGAGGATCATCTGACCCTGTGCTAGCTAAAGGGTGGATTAAAGCACTGGAGAAGATTTTTGATGTCATGGGGTGTTCAGACAATCAAAAGGTTAGTCTTTCTATTTACCGTTTGGAGGGTGAATCAGATCAGTGGTGGTCGATGGTTAAAAATATCAAGGATGCTGATGAGATTGATGCTCTCGACTGGGATGAATTCAAAGGTATGTTTCTTGAAGAGTATTTTCCTAAGGATGTTCGACTTAGGATGGAAAAAAATTCTTGGAATTGAGGCAAGAGGAAGACTCAGTGGCTACCTATGAAGAAAGGTTCACTCAATTGGCAAGGTATGCTCCAAATTTTATCTGAGACCTTGATAGTAAAATCAATCGTTTTTACTCAGGATTAAAGCCAAAATATAAAAGGGAATTAGCTTCTCATGAGTTTAAAAGTTATGAAAAGCTTGTTCGATGTGCTGAGAAGGTGGAAATGGAGTTTGTCGATGATCAAGTGTTCTATAACAACCAGCAGAAGAAGAGACCAAGGTGGCAGGAGAAAGGGAAGAATTATTCAAAAAAGTCTGATGGTAAGAAATCTAAGTTTCCAGTTTGTGATAAATGTGGGAAAAGGCATGCTGGGGAATGTCTTCTGAATTCTGGAAAGTGCTATCAATGCGGTAAGATGGGACATAAGGCTCGTGATTGCACTGAAAAAGATCAAGGTGAAGGTAAGACCAAATTTGATTTATAGTTAGTGAAATGTTTTATGTGCAATGAGATGGGTCACTATGCAAACGAGTGTCTGACAAATAGCTTGATTGATGGGAAGCAGTTAGAATACATGCAGAAAGGGGTGGTGAAATCCTTTGCAACTACTTCAGTAGATGTCGGGCCATCAAATGAAGTTGTATCAGGTACTTTGTTTGTTTTTTCAGATTATGCCAGTGTGTTGTTTGATTCGGGGTCTACACATTCTTTCATCTCAGAAACCTTTTCTAGTAAAATGGGAATTCCATCTCAAGAAATGACTCTTGAACTTTTGTTAAAAACACCTGGGGGAAATGTTGAGTCAAAAAGAATTTATAAGAATCTTCCTATCCTTATCTGTGGAAAGAACCTAATTTCAAACCTTATTGTTCTACCTCTAGTAGAGTTTGATGTCATCCTGGGTATGGATTGGATCTCTATTTACCATGCTAAGATTGACTATAGATCTAAAGAAGTTTCTTTTCAAAAAGACTTTCAGTTTGTGTACAAGAATGAACCCTTACTATTGATAACTTATCAAGATGCCAAGAAACTTGTGAAAGATGGAAATGAATGTTACCTTGCACACATCGTTGAAAATAAAGGAACTGTTCAGATTAATGATGTGCCAGTGGTAAATGAGTATCCTGATGTTTTTCCTGATGAGTTGCCTGGAATAATACCAGATCGAGAATTTGAGTTTACTGTTGACTTAGTTCCTCATGCTAAGCCAATTTCGAAACCCCCCCTATCGAATGGCTCAAATTGAACTTTTAGAGTTGAAGGAGCAATTGCAATATTTATTAAGGAAAGGTTTAATTCGACCTAGCACGTCACCATGGGGTGCTCCTGTTTTATTTGTTAAAAAGAAAGATGGTTCAATGAGACTTTGCATTGGTTATAGGTCTTTGAATAACATCACTGTTAAGAACAAATATCCTTTGCCTCATATCGATGATTTGTTTGATCAGCTCCAGGGAGCTCAGTATTTTTCAAAGATTGACTTGAGATCGGGGTACCATCAGCTGAAGGTAAAGGAAGCAGATGTTCCGAAGACCATGTTTCGTACAAGATATGGCCATTATGAATTTGTAGTAATGCCTTTTGGGCTAACCAATTCACCTGCTGTATTCATGGACTTAATGAATATAATTTTCCATGAGTTATTGGATAAGTTTGTGGTGGTTTTCATTGATGATATTTTGGTGTTTTCTAAAAGTAAAGAGGAGCATGAAAGACATTTAAGGGTTATATTTCAAACCTTAAAAGAAAAGAAACTGTATGGAAAATTCAGCAAGTGTGAGTTTTGGTTGCAACAAATTTCTTTCCTTGGTCACATTGTTTCTAAAGATGGGAAAACTATTGATCCTGAAAAAACAAAAGTTGTAGAATACTGGCCAAGACCCACAAATGTAACTGACATTCGTAGCTTCCTTGGTTTGGCATGCTATTACCAAAGGTTTGATATAAATTTTTCACGGTTATCTAGTCCAATGACTAAGCTAACTCGGAAGGGTGTTAAGTTTATCTGGACAAAAGAATGTGATGATTGTTTTCAGGAATTGAAAAGAATATTGGTGAATGCTCCATTTTTGGCACCACCTTCAGGAATGGTGAGTTTGTTATATACAGTGATGCTTCATTGAAAGGACGTGGTTGCGTCCTAATGAAGAATGATCAGGTAATTGCTTATGCTTCACGACAGTTGAAAACTCATGAGGTAAATTACCCTACACATGATTTAGAATTAGCTGCTGTTGTTTTCGCTTTAAAAATTTGGAGGTGTCATTTGTATGGAGTAAAGTGTGAAATATATACTGATCACAAAAGTTTAAAGTATATATTCACTCAGAAATAGTTAAACATGAGACAGAGGAGATGGTTGGAATTAATAAAGGATTATGATTGTACAATTCATTACCATACGAGAAAAGCAAATAAAGTGGATGATGCTTTGAGTCGAAAATGTAATGCTTCATTAACAATGTTGCGTTTAGAACGTGATCCTTTGGTTAAGGATTTGATAAACTTTGGCATAGAAGTTGTTGGTGCAGAAAGTTCTTCTGTTTTGTTTCAGGTATCAGTGAGATCATCTCTATCATATAGAATCAAGCAAGTACAGAAGCAAGATAGTGAGTTGCAGAAAAAGGTAGAGTTGGTTCAGAAGGGTAAGTTTCCTGAATTCAACATTGATAATGATTGTGTTTTGAGTTTTGGGAAGAGATTGTGTGTGCCTTGTGATTCACAGTTGGAGAGAGAGTTGTTATGCGAAGCTCATAGTTCTTCGTTTTCAGTTCATCCTGGCAGTACTAAGATGTACAAAGATCTTTGGGAGTATTACTGGTGGGATGGAATGAAAAGAGATATTGCTGATTTTACTGTGAAGTGTTTGACATGTCAACAGGTTAAAGCAGAGTGGTAGTTACCGAAAGGGATGCTTTAGCCTTTACCAGTGCCAGAGTGGAAATGGGAGAATATATCCATGGACTTTGTTTTGGGATTACCGAAAACATCTTGAGATAATAATGCAATCTGGGTTATTGTTGATCGCTTGACTAAATCTGCTCATTTACTTGCTATACGAGATACTTTTTCCCTAGATCAACTTTCCCATTTGTATCTTAAAGATATAGCCAGGTTACATGGAGTTCCTCTCTCCATTGTATCTGATCGTGATCCCAGGTTCACTTCCAACTTTTGGAAAGGCCTTCAGAAGTCGTTGGGTACTGAATTAAATTTTAGTACAGCATTTCATCCTCAATCAGATTGGTAGTCAGAACGAACAATTCATACCTTGGAGTATATGCTATGAGCTTGTTCGATAGATTATTAGGGAAGTTGGGACCAACATCTTTCTTTGGTTGAATTTTCATATAATAACAGTTTTCATTACAGTATACAGATGGCACCATTTGAGGCATTATCTGGGAAGCGGTGTCGAACTCCAGCTTTCTAGGATGAAGTGGACGAAAGGAAGTTGATGGGACCAGAATTGGTAGAAGAGGTGGCAAAAAAAGTTCAGCTGATTCAGAAACACATGAGAACAGGTCAGAGTAGGCAGAAGAGTTATGTAGACAATAGGAGGAAGGATCTAACTTTTGAGGTAGGTGATCATGTTTTTCTCAAAGTCTCACCATGGAAAAGTGTGATGAGATTTGGTAAGAAAGGAAAGATGAGTTCAAGGTTCATTGGACCATATGGAATTCCGGAGAGAGTTGGATCAGTTGCATACCGGGTGGCTTTACCTCCGAGTTTAACTCAGGTACACTATGTTTTTCACGTTTCGATGTTGATAAAGTATATGCCAGATCCATCTCATGTTTTGAGTCTAGAGGTAGTTCAGATGGAAGAGAACCTATCTTATGAGGAACAACCGGCCCAGATTCTTGACCACAGGGAGAAAGTGTTACGAAATAAGGTGATTAATCAGGTAATGGTTTTGTGAAAAAACCACATGATGGAAGAGGCAACATGGGAATCTGAAAATACAATGAGGGATAAGTACCCCCATTTATTCGATAAGTAAACAAATTACGGGGACGCAATTTTCTAAAGGGGTGAAGGATGTAATATCCCATGTAAGTAATGAATAATAGATATTTTTATCTATGTCTATTAATGAATTAGATAGTGTTTTAGAGGCTTAAAATGAAAATAAATCCAATCTTAAGCATGGAATACACTAATATTTTTTAAAAGATTGTTTTACTGCCTTTTGATGGCAAACCATTTTTTAAATATATCTTTTGACAATTTTATAAGCTATTTTTGTCAAAATAAACTTATTATTTATGATTGGGACATCAAAATTTACTTTTTGTGAATTTTGGATATTTTTCAGATAATGTTCATTTTTTAATGAATAGTGAAAAATACTGCATTTTACATCAAAACTGATCTTTAATCTAATTTATTTATATGATTATATTATCTTTTGAATTGGTTTTAATTTAAATTAGAATATATTTTTACTATTTAATCCAATGGTGGTCATTAGGATTAATTGCACTTTGGAATTGGTCATAAACTAATGCCAAACTTTTCATAGATATTGTTTCAAAAAAACCCGCTATTTGTTTTGACAACGGAAATTATTTTTAAATCAATTATTGCAATTTATGTGTTTGGAATTTGGTAAAATTGATTACATATTTGGAATCATAAGGTCCAAATTATGTAATTAAGACTCTTATTTTTTGACATTATGAATAGTAACGATGGTAATTATCTTTAATTATCTTGATTAATGAGTAATCAGGTAGTTAAAGATAATAAAATGATATCATAATAATACAAAAAGACCACAACATGTGTTCTAAGGCTACTGGTTGTCTCATGTCCGACCATGGGATGCCTTTTGCCAAACTTGGGGTCCCCATGGAATCACTTTTGTGAGAAAGTGACTTTTTATCTTTTTATTTTTAAAAAATGTTAAATGTGACAAAGAATGTATCACCTAAGTAAAATATTTTTAATTTTGTCTACATAAATGATCATTTGGACTATAAATATTAATTATAAAGCTCAAAATATTTCCTACATCATAGTAGTTTTTTCATAATTTTTAGAATTTAAATAAAATAAATTATTTATGACATCATGATGATGCAGCGATTACATCATTAATAAAGGATTTAAATAAAATGAAATTATAATGTAAAATCTATGACCTACACATGTCCAAAACCTATTGGATGGGTGTATTTCGAACCATTATCACCTTACCCTCGAATTATATCAATGTGGGACCTTTTTAATCCGAAAATCTTTTTCAAATAAAGTAACATTTTTTACTTTCCAAAAGTGCCCCTCCTCTCCTCTTATAAAATGCCCCCACCTCTACCTCCTTACCCACACTCCCAAAGACTTTGGCTCGGACAACCCCTGCACATTTTGTTTCTAAACATCCCTATATTACTCTTTGAAGCCTCACTTTGGGAAGAAGTCTTCCCAAGGAAGCCTTTGAGCTCAAACCAAAGGGAGTTACCCGATTTTAAGGCAATGTCTTCACTTGAGTCCTTTTGTTTTATTTTGCTTCTCCAACCCCCTAAACTCTTTTTATTCATTTATTTTGTAACAACTCCAGTATATTCAATATACTAGGATGTTGTTATAAGAAGTATTAGAGATACACTTACACACACCTACATCTAATGGTTAAAGAACATACTATTTCTTTGGATGGTGAATTTATGCCTCCCGAAACGATGATTGTTCAACATTCTTTTAACACCTTCAAAGGAGGCCACCAAGATGTCACTATATTTATATATGATATATAATATGTTTATGTTTTCCTTAAGCTTCTGTATTTTTCATTTTGGGCATACCTTTATGGTTTCCATTATGGGTAAACACGATATCTTCATTTAAGGAAGTGCGGACTACCGCCCCCTCAAAGAGATTTGATTCGTTAAATACCATATGTGGGACGTATAAAGGTTGGAACTATGATATTATACTGGAATTATAATATACCTTTATATCATTATGATTCCATTCTATAAAATACGAAATAGAAATGAAAGTAGCGTCCATGCATACGTACGGCTTACCATCTCCATGAACGGTGCATTTCATTTCTTACCTCTAAATGATTATGTAATATTATAAAGGCATGTATATATTGGATATATATGATATATACATCATGATTATAATTTTGGATATAATGGATACATGAACAACTTGTAATTATAAAGGGTTTATTTTTGACTCAAGTACCAATGATCGTTAAAACGACCGTTATTAACTTAAATAATTACATAGTGTTCATGACATGGAAATAAGTGATATAAAAGGAATAATGAACTTGAAAAAGGTTCTTAAGCAATTAGAAATTAACTCAAGTTTATTATTCAGGACATTAAAGAACGATCGGGTCAAGTCGGACCCGAGGTATGGGACTTCGTCTCAATCTCCTTTCATTGAGGCATATTTTGTTTTATACACAACCTTCTTTTATATGGTGTATAAACCCCTTTGAATTTTAAGTTTATTCAAAAGGAATATTTTTTATACGAAGCTTTTACTAAATGACAAATGGGAATATTTTTGTCGTACGTATGCGGCGACAACGACTTCTCCGCCACCGTGACCATTATTTGAGTTTCGGCTTCCTCTACAAGCCATACCTTTTTTTAAAAGAAAAATAAATACCATGTTTTACTTTTCTTTTATTTTTGTATTGAAAATGGTTTTCATAATGTTTTTATATCAATGTGTTGTATTGATATATTGTGATTTAAAGGTGGAAATGTTATGTTTCCTTTATGCATGTTTTATGTGATACGATTATGTTGAGGTTCTTGGGTATTATTATGAAGACGGGTGGTTCCATGATAAACTAAGGGCGGGTGAGCTCGATATAGCTCTCCAATGCATTGGGTAACGCGAAGGAGTGAAACGTTAAGGTTTCTCCGAGGGGATTTAGGGAATATACTGTGATGGGTATTCCAAATGTAACCAAGAGGGTTACTCCGTACGTAAGAATGTTATTAATGCCTCAAGTTACCTTTATGTCTTATGATTTCTATGATTTATTCATGATTTGATGAGGTATGTTAAAGTGCTTATGTTTTATGGGTAAAGTATGATTTCATTCTTATGTATATATGTACCAATGTTTCCTTTCCATATATTTTTATATCCCTTACTGAGCTTTTTATGCTCATCCCAAGTTTTTTTGAAATGTTTTCACAGGTCAAGGGAAAGGTATATGATATGATGATAGTGTCAAGGAAGTGTCAAGAAAGAATCCATGTTTTATTTTAAATATGTTTCCATTGATGGGAAAGAAGAATACTATCTTTATGTAACCACTTTGTTTATATGTGGAATGTAATGCAAGTTTTATGATCTAATTCTCTAAAACTATAAACTTGATAAGATCCTTAATGTGTAATCTTGTAATAACTCAAGATTAAGTAAGGTTTAAGGTTGGGGCCTTATACTTACTACAGGAAGTTAAACAGCATGGAATTTTCAAAACTACATATGGATTGATTCCCATCCTCATGGGATTTGTAGGAACTGAACATTTCTTCAATGAGTCCATTTGTAGTTTATCTATTCATTCTCTCAGCCTCATGTCTTGAGTTTTATCATAGAATTATAAATGGTATGGCGTATGTGGGATTATGTCCTTATTCAAGTCGAGTCATTTTCCACAGCACACAAATTACTCTTTTAGATACACCGTGTGTCCTTACTACATGATGTTAAACTGAATGCCAGTTTTAGAACTAAATGTGGTTTGATTCCAATCCTCACAGGATATGTAGGAATGCCCGAACATTTTCATCTTTAGGTCCATCACTATTTTTTTTAAAAAAACCTCATCTTCCTTATGGAACCATGGCCTAAGTTCATCCGGGGGTGTGTGGGGTGGTGTGAATTTATGTCCTCATTTAAAACAGGTCTGAAATAACCACGATATATATCTCTCTCTTGAAATTTCTCCAATCCCCTTTCCTCCACTCATCTCGTCGTGTCATCTACCCTCAATTGGCCCCCTTGAACCTTTTTGGTGATTCACCAATGTGCTCAGAGGCACTGTTGTATAGGACCTAGAGTGTTGGATTCTGTAAAGACATGCTTTCATCCATTTCCATGCTTCACATCTCTATTTATTTGGTTTTCCATCATCTTTCATATCAGAAAGGACCCTCAAACGGTATGGATGCTCATCCATATTGCTCGCTTACCACTTTGTGCCAATGTCCCGGAGGATTTTGAACGATGTTATGTTAAAAGTTTTGAATTTATAATATGTTCAGTGGTTAAACATCAATTTTTATCTAATTTTAAGCCAACGTGATATGGATGCGGTGTTTTGAACATGGTAAACAGTTATCTTCCATCATTAGGCCACGCCCATAAAACCCTAAATATTGGAATCACGATTCACATCCCTTTCTACTCCATCATGTTCAAGTTGAATTTCTACACCCTTGGTGTTATCCATCCATGCACCTTTGTGCGTTAAGAGGATGAATCAAAGTTGTGGTGTCATCCATGGCTTCATTTCGTTTCCCCTTTCTCTGTATTCTATGTGTTGCAAAGAACTTTTCTACCCTTGTTTCACACATTGAGTATAGCTCACACTACCACAAAACTGGGCAAGGGAAGTGCCACCCTTTATCAGCGCTAATGAAAACGCCCTCATAAAGGTGGGTACCATTATCAGTGCTAAAAGAAACACTGATAAATGTACCCCTTTATCAGTGCTTTTTTTAGCGCTGATAAAGGTACCCCCTTTAAAATCGCTTTTTTTAGTGCTGTTAAAGGGTACCCCTTTATCAGGGCTTTTTTAGTGGTGCTGATAAAGGGGGGGGTCTTTATCAGCGCTTTTTTTAAAAGCGATGATAAAGGGTCTACTTCCAAAAAAAATTATTAAAAAAATATATTAATATTTAAATATATTGATATAGTTATATTGATATAAATATAATATATATATTTTAAATATAATTTTAAATATATTTTAGATAAGTATAAATATACATTTACACATAATATATAAGATATTTTGTGAAAATGGCTTATAAAAAAATTTAAAAAATATTTTTACTTAATAATTTGCAAATTATTATGGAGTAATAGTCATTCAATAAAAATTTGAAGACTAAAAAATAAAATAAAAATAAAAAAAGATCCAAAATATGTTGAAAACATAACTCAAACTTCAAACTGCCATAACTTCTGATTCGGGTGTCCGTTTGAGCTCTACCACATATCAAATCGAAGAATGTGACGAGCTCTACACCGCTGTTACTCGGGGGGACCCCGATCAAGGTTTGTTCGAGGCCAAGAAGTCTCATAAGGCCTCCAAAACTGAGTTTTTAGTCCGGGTACCCCGATTTTTTAACATTTTTTGGATTTTCCGCCTCGTTTAAGGGGGTATTATTGGATTTTTTGGTGCAGATTGAATTTATTCCAAGGTATTACATTCACATTGATATTATTTCTTTGAAATTTTATCGTTTTTTATAATGCACTGTTATTTATAATCAAATATATAACTATATGCACATATTTTTTATATATTCACACCTAAAAATTTAATTATAAATATAAATAATAAAATATATTTAAATACAAAATATATTAACTTTATCTAAATAATAACTAATGTCTATTTTTTTTAAAATACCGATATATGAATATTTATATACCTATATATTAATATAACTATATATATATATTAATATAACTACATATATATATATATTGATAGAACTATAAATATATATATTAATATCACTATAAATATATATATTAATATATTAATATAACTATATATTTATATTAATATGACTATATATTTATATTAATATAACTATATATATTAATATAACTATATATATATTAATATAAATATATATTACTATATGAATAAATACAACTAAATATTTATATAAATAAATAAATATATCACTAATATGAGAACAAACCAATATAGGGGAGTGGCAAAGGCTTCAGGCGCGCAGGGGGGAGGTCCGAGATCAAATCCAAGTGGAGGCAAGGACACACGCGCATGGGTGAATCTTGGGATACCTCTCATAAAGGGTGGAGGGGTGCATGCAGCCGCCGGAGGGGGGGGGGGGGTAGAAAAGCACTGTAAAAGGGGGGTTCAAGCGCTATAAAAGCCCCCCCCCCAATTGGCAGGATTTTTTAAATTTTTTTGAATTTTTATTTTTTAACTTTTATCAGTGATTTCTTTGAGCACTGATAAAAGGGGTATTTATCAGCGCTTTTTGGAGCTCTGATAAAGGGGACCCCCCTTTATCTTCGACGACATTTATAACGCTTTTCTAGTGCACTTAAAGGCCATTTTTAGCACTGATAAAAGCCGTATTTGTAGTAATGTCATATGGGCTTAGGGACTTGGTCAAGGTTTATGACCACTTGGAAGAATATCACTTATTTCGGTCCAAGCTCTATGACCATAAACTAAGACACCCCTCATCTTTACCACATGATGTTAAACTTCATGAATTTTGATAAATATGTACGGCTTGATTCCCATCCTTATGGGATACATAGGAATGCCCGAATATTTTTTCTTCGGATCGAGCTCAGGCTCCACTAATTACATCTTCTGTTTTAACTTTTGGACCAAATTCTTATAGAATTTCATTGTGTGTATTTTGTGGACTTAGGTCCTCATTCACGTCGGGCCTATAATAATCACACCATGAACTTCCCCTTATGGGATAACTCCTCCCTTATCCATCCTTACCGCATTCCATTAAAATATATGGCATTTCTAGAACTATATAAGTCTTGATTCCCATCCTCATGGGGTATATATGGCTTGATTTCTTTTTTCTGAGGTCCCCTCCTCATAGGGTTTCATGTGGTGTGGCCCAGACTGATGTCCTCATTCAAGTCAGGTATGCTTTATCATGTCATGCGCATTCCCTTTTGATCCTCATTTTTTTTGTATGAATCCAATTAATTTATCATTAAAATATGCTAACTGGTCCCACATGACATTAAACTATTATCTCTTCATCAGAGTATTTTTAAAGGCATGGGCTAGTCCCATTATACGACCTTAAACTGTGACACCATCATCCTGGACGCATGACAAAAAATGGATCTACATTATGGTGTCCTCACTTGAGGGGACATCATGTTTGGTATCAGTCATCCACCATGCCTTTTCAGAAGGCATACATGTGGCTTGATTCTTGGGTTGATGCCTAGAATCTCCATCCCAGGTTTGTTAGTTCAAAAAAAACACACAGACCCACACTAAAGAACAAACAAGATCTATCAACTGCTGCTTCTCTTGGTTTATGGGCTAGAACTGCATGACAGTATTTCCCCCAACATTGGTACCCTACCATGCTATTTTCAAAAACTAGGTGTGTCTTGATTCCCATCCACACGGGATATGTAGGAATTTCTAGAAATTTATTCTTCAGGTCCAGCCCTAGGTACCTCAAATCATGCCACCTTTTTGGCCACCTTGGACCGAACTCTGTTGGAAGAAAATGGTGTGGTGAGGACCTCTTGGGTCCTCAGTCATGTCAGGTTTATAATATCCATTCCATGTACTAACCTTCGGGGATCTTCCTTCCATTATTTTTACGTCATCATCTCATAATGATAAACTGCACTATATTTTCAAGAACTACATATGGTTTGATTCCCATCCTAATGGGATGTGTAGGAATTCCTGGGTATGTCATCCTCATGTCCATCCCTAGGTTCATCAACCCATTTCCCTCCCTTCTCATATAGATATCTATATTTCTATTATTCTTCCGGAATTTTATTATATGAACTATGGTTTAGGACCTAGAGTGTTGGATTCTTTATGTACATTCTTTCATCTGTTTCCATGTTTCATGTCTCCCTTTATTTTGGTTTCTATCATCTCTTAAACCTTAATCGAGCCCGGATGGTACGAATGCTCAGCTTTGTGGCTCTCTTACCACTTTGGGACAACATCCAAAAGGATTCTGAATGAAATTATAAGATAGGTTCACCATTTCAAATTCAGTCAATGGTTGAACCCCTGGTGTTAGGTCCCATTTCAGGTCACATGATACAGATGTTGTGTTTCAAATATAGTCAATAGTTATCCTCCCTCATTATTCCACCCCCATTAAGATATAAATATTGTCCATGTGATTCATGTCTCATTCCTCTACATCGTGTTCAAGTGTAATTTTGACACCCTTGGTGTTATTTCTCAGTGCACCTATGTGTGTTAAAGAGGGTGAATCAATTTCATGGGGGTCATCTTCAAATCCACAGCGTCTCCCCTAGCTATGTATTCCATGTATTGTAAAGATCATCTCAACCCTTATTTCCCACCTTGAGCATAGCTCACGTAGGCATAGAGATATGGGTATGTTTTATGCATACATGGAAGAACCACACTTATTTTTGTCCAAAATTTATGACCTTAAACTAAGAGATTTGGTCCCTTAGTTTGGGCATCATGACTTTAAACTGTGTGATTTCTTATAGAAATTTGTAGTGCAGTAATGACTATTTTGTCCTCATTCACATCGGGTCTCTTTATGGAAACACATCACAAATTTCTACTTCAGGAATCTTCCCATTTTTTTTCAAATCTCTCTAATCATAAACGAAGATCTCTTACGTCTTTATTGTACAGTTCTAAACTGCTTATTTTGTGCCCAGACTGTGTAATGATAAATTACCTAGCCATTCAGTGTCTTCACTCAAGTAGAAGTTCCCCTTTTGGTATTGGACACCTGTCATACCACCTTCAAGAACTGTGTGTGTCTTGATTACCATCCTAATGGGATATATAGTAATGCCCAAACTTTTGTCTGTGGTCCAACCACATAACCATGAACCCTCTTATGCCACTTTTTCCTGAGTTTCCTTGACAATATGTGATGTGGTGTGGACTTCCTTGTTCCTCATTCACATCTGGTTTGTAGTAACCACACCACATAACTCTCTTAAGAGTTATCCATTTCTATATCCTAACTTCATGAAAATAAACTTCATAGGCATATCCCATGCACACAACATTAAACTGGGCACCTTACGGTTTGAGCTACGACCTTAAAACTAAGATTCTTACCATATATGTTGGAATAAAATTAAACTGAATAACTATTACAACAATCCACTTTAAAGGAGGATATAGTTCCCTTTTTTTATTAGCTGCCTTCCATACAACCTTAAATAACTATGTTTGACTTGATTCTCATCCTTATATGATACATAGTGATGCCTAGACTTTCTATCTACAGTCCAGTCATAACCAATTTCACCTCACCAACCCCTTATAGCCCAGGTTCTCCCAAAAGTACATGGTGTTTTGTATAATTATTCAATCCTCATTCATATTGGGCTTGTAATAAATGCACCATGTACTCCCTTTGATATTACCACTCTTTGTATTCGTCTACCATGATGCTTAAACAGCGTGGGTAATGTTTTCATTTTTCACATTCCTTCATTTGGGGTTTTCATTATCTTTCACATCCAAAGGAACCCCCTAATGGCCTGGATGCAAGGACTTAATTATATCCTAACGTCTGAGGCCAACACCAAAAAATATTTCGGTAAAAAATTTGATACAAGTCCCTCATCTCGAATATGGTCAGTGGTCAACCCTCATTTGGCCATTCCCATTCTTGGATAAGGTGAAATGGATGTTGTGTTTCTAACATGGTCAACATTTATCCTTCATCATCATGACACTTCCATTTCATCCTCAATATCAAATAATGTGAATCATATATCTAATTCCCCTTTCCATTTTAAAGATCCTCACCACCCCTGGTGTTGTAACTCTATGCATTCACACATGTCGATTAGGAATGTTGGTTCATATGGGATTTTTCCCACTCAACATTTCCTTTCCACAATTGCATGATCTCTTTATAGGGATAATTCATCACAACTCTACTAATTTCCTACATTGGTCATGGATCACATAGGCTTAGGGGTTGTGGTAAGGTAATATCCATGTATGAGAGAGTGTGACCAGTTGGTCCTGCTATAAAACCTTAAACTATGACACTATTTTCGTCACTATATGAAGCTAAACTACATGCGTATCATACTTATTTACATGATGTAAAACTGTAGATCACCTTGTGTCCTCACCTGAGCAGTCCCCTCCCCCAGAAGTAGGCTTGATTCAGACCACCATGCTCACCCAGTGTACTTTAATAACGATGGTGTAATTTCAAAAGTGTTGAACTATATCCAGACAGACCATCATTTCAACACCACTCTTTATGTTCCCTCTATTTCAGATCCCCATTTCCTTAAATATCTAAAGAAACCCCCTAATGGTTAGGATGCTTAGCCTTATGGCTCACCTATCACTTTGTACCAATGTCCTAGAAAATTTTGAATTACATTATGTGATAGGTTCCACATTTAGAATATGTTTAGAATTTAACCCTCATTTTTTGTTCCCATTTCAAGCTAACGGTATACGGTTAATTTATTTTTTAAGAACACATATCTTATTTTCAGGTATGTTTTTCTTTTTCTGGTAGTTTTTGAGAAAAAGAGAAAAATCTGGAAATTTTCAGAGTACATGCCATGTACTTTATGAGTACACAGTATGTACTTCGATGCCACTGGAAGCTGTGTGCTGTCCGTGTCATGGACACACTCACGACCGTGTAAGGGTGACTTGGAGGCTGCCTAAAGCAGAGTATGGAAAAGGCAATTACATTCCGTATATGTAACTCCCCGACCCCAGCTACCCGGAGTCGGTGCATTACTTCGTAACATTGGCATGATCACAAAAGATCAAGTCTCGAAAGACCGATTAGTTTAGTAGCCTTGGAAACACTAGATACATTCATAAGTCTTACATTACATCATAAAGTGAAAAACTAATAACAAAGTCTTCATAGTCCACACTCATATCCTCTTCTGTTTATCCCTGCAGGTCATTCATAAAATACTTATTCACATCCTGGAAAATATTAAAACATTGAAAGGGGTGACCTCAGATGCTCAGTAAGGATAACAATATAGCGGAAGCTTTAATCAATAAACATAAACATTTAAGGCAATGTATAACTAAAACAAAAGCCTTTTAAACATGAACTTCAACATAATATGGAAAAAGTAAAATGAGATAATGCCATTCTCTTCTTCACATGGATATTCTACTGGTCGAATAATCACATGCAATATCAATAACCACTTTCATAATGAGGGAATGTATAATGCCAGACATTCTGAAACATTTTGTCAAGGCCCTGGCCAAGATGTCTAAAATGATTAAGGCCTCGGCTAAAACCATAAATCAAATTGGGAAAGGGCCTCGGGCAATTCCACGTCTAGTTGTCTCATGAGACCTACCGATGCATTGAGGAGCTATAGCGGGCTCCACCCGTCACTTATTAAGTCCAATACATTCCTCACATGAATAGGTTTAAACATATCATAAACCATACATAATCGTATCACATAAAACATGCATAAAGGAAACATAACATTTCCACATTTCAATCACAAGATATCAATACAACACATTGATATAATAAAAAACGCTTTCAAAACCATTTTCAATACCAAAATAAAAGAAAGTTAAAACTTTGTATTTATTTTTCATTAAAAAAATGATGGCTTGTAGAGGAAGCCGAAACTCAAATAATGGTCACGGCGGCGGAGAAGTCGTTGTCACCAAATAAGTACGGAAAGAAAAACATTCCCTTTTGTCGTTTAGCAAAACGCTTCGTATAAAAAGATTCCTTTTGAATAAACGTAAAAGTCAAAGGGGTTTATATACCGTATAAAAGAAAGTTGTGTATAAAACCAAATATGCATCAATAAAAGGGGATTGAGACGAAGTCCTTAAAAAGATCAATTTTTTTTTAAATAAAGTACATCTATAATGTGTATTCACTATAAGTACACATAAATAATATAAAAATACAAGATAGTACATAATAATATCATGACATAATTTGAAAGTAGGAGATTAACCCAAAGAATGGAAGTTGGGTTAAGAAATTCCCTTACCTCGTGTCTGACTTGACTCAACCGTTCTCTAACCTCCTGAATAATAAACTCGAGTTAATATATACTTTATTAAGAACAATTTTCAATTTCATTATCCTTTTTATATCACTTATTACAATGATATGAACATTATGTAATTATTTAAGTTAATAACGGTCGTTTTGTCGATCTTTGGTACTTGAGTCAACAATAAACTTCTTATAATTACAAGTTGTTTATGTGGTAGAATATCCATTATCTCAACAATTATATTCTTGATTTATATGTCATATATATCATATATATCCAGTATATACATTCATTTATAATATTACGTAACATTTAGAGGTAATAAATGAAATGCACCGTTCATGGAGACGGTAAGCCGTACGTACGCATGAACGCTACTTTCATTTCTATTTCATATTTAATGGAATGAAATCATAATGATATAAATTTATAATATAATTCCAGTATAATATAGTGTATAATACCATTTACTCCATCCTTTATACATCCCACATATGGCATTAACGATTCAAATCACTTTGAGGGGGCGGTAGTCCGCACTTCCTAAAATGAAATTATCGCGTTTACCCATAATGGAAATCATAAAGTATGTCATAAATGAGAAATACAGAAGAATAAGTAAAACATAAACATATTATATATCATATATAAATATAGTTACATCTTAATGGACACCTTTTAAGGTGTTATATGAGTGTTGAACAATCATCGTTTCGTGAGGCAGAAATTTTCCATCCACAGAAACCGTATGTTCTTTAACCATTAGATGTAGGTGTGTGTATGTGTAGCTCTAATCATTCTTATAAAAACATCCTAGTATATTTAGGATACTGGTGTTGTTACAAAAGAAATGAATAAAAAGTGTTTAGGGGGTTGGAGAAGAAAAATAAAACAAAACAACATTAGAGAAGACATTGCCTTAAAATCGGGTAACTTTTTTTGATTTGAGCCAAAGGATTCCTTGGGAAGAGTTCTGCCCAAAGTGAGGCTTCTAGGAGTAAGAGGGGGAAGTTGGGAGAGTATTTGGGCAGTGGTTGTCCGAGACAAAAGGCTTGAAAGTGTGAATGAGGTGGTAGAGGTGGGGGCCTTTTATAAGAGGAGGGGAGGGGCACTCTTGGAAAGTAAGGAAAGTTTACATTATTATAGAATGATTTTCGGATTCTAAAGGTCCCAAACTTATATAATTCGTGTCTAAGGTGATAAGGGTTCTAAATATACCCATCCAATAGTCTTTGGACAAGTTTAATCCTTGGATTGTACATTATCATTTCATTTTATTAAAATCGTTAAATAATGAGGTCATCGCTGCATCATAATGATGTCATAAATAATTTAATTTATTTAATGTCTTAAAATTATAAAAAAAATACGATGATGTAGGAAATCTGTTTAGATTTCCAATGAATATTTATAGTCAAAAATATGACTTGTATAACCCCATGTAAAAATTGTTTTAGTAAAACATTTCATGTTTGTGTCATTTTTAACATTAACATTAAATAAAAGGAATTTATGTCATTTTCCAACTAAAGTGGCTCCATGGGGTCCCCAAGTTGACCCATGGATTGTCTTGGTCGGCCATGGCACATACAATTAGGGTAGGACATGTGTCAAGCTCATCTCATATTATTAAAACATTTTTTTTACCTTAAACTACACTAATTACCTCTAATCGCGATTAAGAACTTACAAGTTACTATTCACCAAAAATTATTTTAATCTCATTGAACCACATTTTACTTCTTAATGAAAACCATGTATGTCGGATTTTTAAAAATCAAATCACAGAGGTGGTAATATTTCATTTAAATGAAAAATCAGTTATTTAACTACCACTTAGTGGTTTCACTATTCATCAAAAATTGAAGTTTTTCAGAACAATGCCAAAATTTCACCCTAAGCTATAATTGATATTCCGAATTAAAAAATGATGTCTATTTTACAAAATTCCAAACATATAAGTTGAATTGATTAATTTTATAATTAATTCCCGCTGTCACAACAAATAGCGTGTTTTTAAGAAACAATTTATATCAAAAGATTGGCAATTGTTTATGTCCAATTTCAATGTTATATTAATTCTAATGACCACCATTGGATAAAATGGTAAAAATATATTCTAATTATACTTTAAAACCACTAAATATTATAATTTATCACTATAAATTATTTTCATTAAAAAATTTGTTTTTAAGTATTTTTCACTATTCATAAAAAATTAGAAGTTCTCAGAAAAATACCAAAAATTCAACATAGGATAATTTCGATATTCCAAATCCAAAAATTAAGTCCATTTTGAAATATAAAATTTCTATAATTTTAAATAGTGGTTATTACTATTCATAACGGCTACTATGATTAGTCGCGGTGTTTTAGAACTCGAAGTTTCGTACAATGCAAGCTATTGCATTATTGAATGAGAAGCGTATTGTGGAAGCTCGGGGTGTTACATTCTCCCCTCCTTCAATAAATTGCGTCCTCGCAATTTGAAATTTTTCTCGGAAAATAAAAGTTTGAAAATAGAAAATACCTTTGTGGAAAACCCACATCGGAAATAAGATTAATAAAATTTAGCCTTAATAAGAGGGAAAGGGAAATGAAAAAGTCACCACCCAATTATGATCTTGATTAGGAGAACATTGGTGGAAATTAGAGACATATAATTGGAGGAAAAACGTAAATATTTGTAGGGAGTGATTGAGGTCATCAATCACAATCAACTGTCAAATTGAGGGCCTCAAAGCCTTCAATCTATGTTGATTTAAAATATCATCAGTTCAACAAGACATAAGGTATTAGGGTAACACATTTTTTTTGTTTTAATATCCCTTTACTAAAGTTTAAGAATTAATACATTCATTGAATAAAAGATAGGTATATATATATTTATTCTTGACAATTAGAGTTTCGACCTTCAACTCATCTTTCACTTATAAAGATAATAGAACTCAAAAATATTATACTTATCCTAATTGTATAAGGTTCCAAATGTTAACACATACCATTTAGATTAGTAAAATTATTTTTTAATAACCAGGGACTTCCTGTAGGCTAGTGGTAGGAAATAAAGGCCTGTCGCACTATGATTGTGGGTTCGATTCCTGCAGCTTTGTCCGACGCGACGGGTTATGCCCCACCCTACAGGTTGTCCTTTTCCTAAAACTATAGTATTATAATATTCAAAAATAATCTTCATAAATTTTTTAACCATAAACAATACTATCCAAAGATCAACTTAATCCACTCCAACCATTATAGTTATCCAAAATACCTCTGTCCAGACTTTCTCTAAAAGGTCTCTTAATTCCAAAATCAATTTATCAGATTCCCCAAACAAAGTAAAGTTTCTCTTATTGTCACATACTAAAAATATAATTACCTTTATCATATTAAAACCTTACTGAAATCAAAAAGTACTGCAGTACAATCCTTATATATATATATCACATTATTCTAATAACCATAATATAATCCATGAGTCCAAAAGCACCAATACATTAGTTATTCTGCTTCAACTGTAGTAATAGCATAAGATTGTCCTTGATCCCTTGGCCTTTTCTGAGGTATGTTTCCCTGATGCTTAGGGAATTCATTTGAATAATTCCCCATTTTCCTACAATTGTAGAATTCAACATTGATAGCCTCTTTCTTTCCCTTGCAATCACGCGCCTGGTGACCTTTTTCCCCACATTTATAACAAACTCCCATTCCTTTTAGGCAAGTACCAGGGTGATTCTTCCCACAATTATCACATAATGGAAAATCCTTATTTCCCTTTTTCCCTTTATCCGTCTCTTGTTCCATCATTCTCTTTTTTTCTTGCTTTGCTTTAAAGTCATGAGACTTAGATAATTCCTTTTCCATCTTGATAGCACATGAGACAATATCTTCGTATGACGAGAAGGTTTGTGAGACTAATGCTCGATGGAGAAATGGTTTTAACCCATCAAAGAAATGATCAATCTTACTTCTTGGGTTACGTATATAATCTGCAGCATGCCTTTCTAACCTTGTAAAGTTAGCCTCATACTTTGCGATATTCTCATCCTCCTTTTGTCTCAGACTCAGAAATTGTCATTCCATATATGGTCGATGGTCATGTGGAAAGTATTTTTCTAATAAAAGATCTTTGAACTCTCTCCATTTCATACTCGATACTTCTTCATCTTCCTTTTTATTTTGAATCAGCGACCACCACTGATCGGCATCTCCAGTGAGGCGGTAAACTGCCATGACAACCTTCTCCCTTTCGCTACTCCCCAAGGCATGGAATATTTTCTCTAAGGAGTTTATCCATTGCTCAGCTACTAATGGATTTGTACCCCCATTAAATGTTGGTGGTTGTTGCCTCATGAAGCGGTCTAACATTGATCCTCCACGTTGTGGATCAGGGTGATCTATACGAGTAAGGTTATTATTCATAACCTGAGTAAGTTATCCCAGTATGGTAATAAGTCGATCAGCACCAGTTGTATCTCCAGATCCACAATAATTATCTTGAGCAGGAGGGCAATCCCTACACGGAGTGCGTGCATTGATACGGTTTCCATTCCTTCCACTAGGCGCCATTTCTAAACAATGGCATAAACTAGATTAGTTTATGAAATAAAATAAATAATTCCATATTTGTAAAACACTTTACATAAATTGAACTATTTATGGATATAATCCATAATCATAAAAATGTTTTCTTTGAGAAAGTATATACTCATAACCCTTCATAGTGGTTTGTAAAGAAAATGAGAATTATCCTAAGCATATCCCCCGGGAGTGTCATAACCAAGAGTGCAGCAAGGCCCGTTGTCGTGCACCAGTTCCCGTTTGAGTCAAGCTCAAAGCGGTGTTTTCGGGTTTTACCCCTAGGTACATCAGTTCCAGAGCCACCTCTACCTTCTCGTATCTAGACAAGGATGTATTGCTCGAAAAATTCACAAAATCTCTATAATACCAAAATTCTAGGAAGTTCTTCTATAATAATCCTCAAAGTCTATCTTCGGGCTATGTGCTCTAATCAGAGTTTATCTAAATCTATCTTACAAGGTTAGTACTAAACTACATCTGATACCAACTGTAACACCCCGACCCCAGCTACCCAGAGTTGGTGCATTACTTCGTAACATTGGCATGATCACAAAAGATCAAGTATCGAAAGACCGATTAGTTTAGTAGCCTTGGAAACACTAGATACATTAATAAGTCTTACACTACATCATAAAGTGAAAAACTAATAACAAAGTCTTCATAGTCTACACTCATATCCTCTTTTGTCTATCCCTGCAGGTCATTCATAAAATACTTCTTCACATCCTGGAAAATATTAAAACATTGAAAGGGGTGAGCTCAGATGCTCAGTAAGGATAACAATATAGCGGAAGCTTTCATCAATAAACATAAACATTTAAGGCAATGTATAACTAAAACAAAAGCCTTTTAAACATGAACTTCAACATAATATGGAAAAAGTAAAATGAGATAATGCCATTTTCTTCTTCATATGGATATTCTAATGGTCGAATAATCACATGCAATATCAATAACCACTTTCATAATGAGGGAATGTATAATTCCCGACATTCTGAAACATTTTGTCAAGGCCTCGGCCAAGACGTCTAAAATGATTAAGGCCTCGGCCAAAACCATAAATCAAATTGGGAAAGGGCATCGGCCACTTCCACGTCTAGTTGTCTCATGAGACCTACCGATGCATAGAGGAGCTATAGTGGGCTCCACCCATCACTTATTAAGTCCAATACATTCCTCATATGAATAGGTTTAAACATATCATAAACCATAACATAATCGTATCACATAAAACATGCATAAAGGAAACATAACATTTCCAAATTTCAATCACAAGATATCAATACAACACATTGATATAATAAAAAACGCCTTCAAAACCATTTTCAATACCAAAATAAAAGAAAGTTAAAACTTTTTATTTATTTTTCATTAAAAAAAATGATGGCTTGTAGAGGAAGCCGAAACTCAAATAATGGTCACGGCGGTGGAGAAGTCGTTTTCACCGCATAAGTACGGAAAGAAAAACATTCCCTTTTGTCGTTTAGCAAAACGCTTCGTATAAAAAGATTCCTTTTGAATAAACGTAAAAGTCAAAGTGGTTTATACACCGTATAAAAGAAAGTTGTGTATAAAACCAAATATGCCTCAATGAAAGGGGATTGAGACGAAGTCCTTAAAAAGATCATTTTTTTTAAATAAAGTACATCTATAATGTGTATTCACTATAAGTACATATAAATAATGTAAAAATACAAGATATGACATAATAATATCATGACATAATTTTAAAGTAGGAGATTAACCCAAAGAATGGAAGTTGGGTTAAGAAATTCCCTTACCTCATGTCTGACTTGACTCAACCGTTCTTTAACCTCCTGAATAATAAACTAGAGTTAATATGTACCTTTTTAAGAACCATTTTCAATTTCATTATCCTTTTTATATCACTTATTACAATGATATGAACATTATGTAATTATTTAAGTTAATAACGGCAGTTTTGTCGATCTTTGGTACTTGAGTCAACAATAAACTTCTTATAATTACAAGTTGTTTATGTGGTAGAATATCCATTAACTCCAGAATTATATTCATGATTTTGATGTCATATGTATCATATATATCCAGTATATACATTCATTTATAATATTACATAACATTTAGAGGTAAGAAATGAAATGCACCGTTCATGGAGACGGTAAGCCGTACGTACGCATGAACGCTACTTTCATTTCTATTTCATATTTAATGGAATGAAATCATAACGATATAAATGTATAATATAATTCCAGTATAATATAGGGTATAATACCATTTACTACATCCATTATACATCCCACATATGGCATTAATGATTCAAATCACTTTGAGGGGGCGGTAGTCCGCACTTCCTAAAATTAAATTATCGCGTTTACCCATAATTGAAATCATAAAGTATGCCATAAATGAGAAATACAGAAGCATAAGTAAAAAATAAACATATTATATATCATATATAAATATAGTGACATCTTAATGGCCACCTTTGAAGGTGTTATATGAGTGTTGAACAATCATCGTTTCGTGAGGCAGAAATTTTCCATCCATAGAAACCGTATGTTCTTTAACCATTAGATGTAGGTGTGTGTAAGTGTAGCTCGAATCCTTATTATAAAAACATCCTAGTATATTGAGGATACTGGTGTTGTTACAAAAGAAATAAATAAAAAGTGTTTAGGGGGTTGGAGAAGAAAAATAAAACAAAACAACATTAGAGAAGACATTACCTTAAAATCGGGTAACTCTTTTTGATTTGAGCCAAAGGCTTCCTTGGGAAGAGTTATACACAAATTGAGGCTTCTAGGAGTAAGAGGGGGAAGTTGGGAGAGTATTTTGGCAGAGTTTGGCAGAGCCAAAAGGCTTGAAAGTGTGAATGAGGTGGTAGAGGTGGGGGCCTTTTATAAGAGGAGAGGAGGGGCACTCTTGGAATGTAAGGAAAGTTTACATTATTATAGAATTCTTTTCGGATTCTAAAGGTCCCACAATTATATAATTCGTGGATAAGGTGATAAGGGTTCGAAATCTACCCATCCAATAGTCTTTGGAGAAGTTTAAGCCTTGGATTGTACATTATCTTTTCATTTTATTAAAATCGTTAAATAATGAGGTCATCGCTGCATCATATAGATGTCATAAAGAATTTAATTTATTTAATGTTTAAAAATTATAAAAAAAATACTATGATGTAGGAAATCTTTTTATATTTCCAATGACTATTTATAGTCAAAAATATGACTTGTATAACCCCATGTAAAAATTGTTTTAGTAAAACATTTCATGTTTGTGTCATTTTTTACATTAACATTAAATAAAAGGTATTTATGTCATTTTCCAACTAAAGTGGCTCCATGGGGTCCCCAAGTTGACCCATGGATTTTATTGGTCTGCCATGGAACATCCAATGAGGGTAGGACATGTGTAAAGCCCATATCATATTATTAAAACATTATTTTTACCTTAAACTACACTAATTACCTCTAATCGCGATTAAGAACTTAAAAGTTACTATTCACCAAAAATTATTTTAATCTCATTGAACCACATTTTACTTCTTAATGACAACCATGTATGTTGGATTTTTAAAAATCAAATCACATAGGTGGTAATATTTCATTTAAATGAAAAATCAGTTATTTAACTACCACTTAGTGGTTTCACTATTCATCAAAAATTGAAGTTTTTCAGAACAATGCCAAAATTTCACCCTAAGATATAATTGATATTCCGAATTAAAAAATGATATCTACTTTACAAAATTCCAAACATATAAGTTGCATTAATTAATTTTATAATTAATTCCCGCTGTCACGACAGATAGCGTGTTTTTAAGAAACAATTTATATCAAAAGATTGGCAATTGTTTATGTCCAATTTCAATGTTAAATTCATTCTAATGAACACCATTGGATAAAATGGTAAAAATATATTCTAATTATACTTTAAAACCACTAAATATTATAATTTATCACTATAAATTATTTTGATTAAAAAAGTTTTTTTAAGTATTTTTCACTATTCATAAAAAATTAGAAGTTCTCAAAAAAATACCAAAAATTCAACATAGGCTAATTTCGATATTCCAAATCCAAAAATGAAGTCCATTTTGAAATATAAAATTTCTATAATTTTAAAAAGTGGTTATTACTATTCATAACGGCTACTATGATTAGTCGCGGTGTTTTAGAACTCAAAGTTGCGTACAATGCAAGTTATTGCATTATTGAATGAGAAGCGTATTGTGGAAGCTCGGGGTGTTACAGTATACTCCAAAAGTACACACTGTGTACTTTATTTTTATTTTGTTAAACGGATCAGGGTCGCTTCTAACCCTTTTTTCCACCTTCTTCTTCTCCTATTTCTATCCAGAGCATCTGAGGAGTCAAAATCTTCTCCAAGCCACTGATCCGTCACTGGTTATCTGAATCGAACATCTTCAGTTGCAATAGAATTACAGTGGTGAGTTCTTGGTTCTTCTTTGGTAACGTTTCCTTATTCTTCCTCTTATGAGAGTTATCGTAGGATGAACGGTTTAGACATTTTTGTAGATTTACTCTATTCTAGGCCAATTCATGAGCCGAGGTTCAAGTATATTGATCTCCTAGGATCGAGGTAGGTGGTTTTTTGCCTTATGTTGAATATCTATAAGTTTTTGTGCAAAAGTGTCGGATTCCCATGTTTCGGGTATCTCGGGTTAGGGATTTTGGTCCTATTGTTTAATATCCATAGGTTTCTTGTTAGTTTAAGGTTAATTGATAATAATATATTCTTGTTTTCATTTTTGAGGATCACCCCATGGGTGTTATTCCGGTTTGGCCGTTTATCGTCGTTTGGAACATTTTACCTATAAGGCAAGCCCTATTACAATTTCTAGTTTGCATGTTATAACTGATTTCATGTGTTGCCTACTATTTTAATGCTTTTTATGAATTGTAGATTTTACCCAAGTAGTTGATAAACCTACTTAGGGATACTGACAGTCTATTACGCATGGCTGGACTACTCAGGGCAGTGATAACCCGGTGCGGAATACCAAAGAGAGAATAGATGGTTTAGTGCTTCCCTAGGGGGTCTGTTGGAATTATTTTTGTACACCGAACCTATGGGAATTGGACTTCATGCTTCCTAATAGGGTCATTAGTTTATGCACGTATCGAGACCACATGAGGAATTAGATGTAAGAGCTTCCACATAGAGTCTGTAGTTATCGTTGCAAGACCACAGGGGAATCGACGTGAGTTCTTCCCAGAGTGTCTATGCCTTTGTATGTTTACTTGACTATAGGGGTCTGCTAGTTTAAGCCACCCAGAAATTCAGTGTGAATGTGGATTGTTGGTTGGTTTAGATGAGTCTACCAAGACAAATCACAATCTTGGATCTATTTAGCATGCTTGTTTGTTTAGGTTGTCTTTTGATGCCTGTTATGTTACCTGTTTACCTTGGAATAGAGAGATTTTCTAGTTTCCTTGGGTTTTTAATTAAATGAATGAATTAATTGTTAAATGAATGTGAATGGTAATTGGTAGGATTGTTTACTTTTGTACTCCTAGTTCATTACTACTTTTACTTTCATTACTTCTACTATATTACTCACTAACAGTAGGGCACAGATCATGTGGTGATTGCCTACTAGGATTAGTCTCACACCCTTTTTGAGTCCTACTTTTCGGCCCAAATAGGTTATATGGTTGCAGGTGTGTATAGGGACTGTGGACCCTCTACTTCAGGTATAAGATTTCTGGTTGGAGTTGGAGTGCATAGGACCGAGTATAGGCTTGCGATGCTGCTGGAGTTACTGTTTACATTTCGTACTTTATTTCTCAGTTGTATTTCAGCACGTTGTTGTGTTTGTTAGTTTTCTTAGATACTTGTACCTGCTACATTATTATCATCATTGCTATATATTCATTTCTTCCGCTATTTAGTTTTAGTTGTTGTATGCTATTTACTGCTTCCGCTATTGACTGTTATTTCCTTTCCCTTGTATACTTTACCAAATGAGGGCATAGTTTCCCCAATGACTCACCAAGGCCCTCGCTGCTAGTCAGTAGCCTCTGGAGTTTGGGGAAATTCGCTTGATGTCTTGTGGAGAACCGGGTACGGGGAACCAGTTGAGTGGCTCCAGATCCGGGTCGTTATAAAGTGGTATCAGAGAAGGTTCTTTTCTTTCTATTGACTTACTATTTAGAGACATTGGATAGGGATAGGACGGAATATGTAAATGGTAAATATTTGTGCTCGGAAGTTCTAGAACCCTTGTACAAGGAAAAATCCATGTTACCTAGAATATTGCAATTTTTGAGTTCTGTAAATGTTACAGTTTAATTGATTTCACCGTTGGGTTGTTCACTTGTGTTGTATTGTTACTGTTTAATGATTGTGGTTCTATTTTGTTTCAACCCAATGAGATGATGGTATGCCATCTCATGCATCATATAGGCACTTTTTAGAAAATCACATGTCATGCATATTGCCATGGCATCTAAATTATATTAGAAGTTGAATGCTGTTGTGATAGAATTTATGATAGACTATGCATGCTGTTGTGATAGCTGCTGTGATAGAATACCAGCTATGTTGATAGGGTATCTTTTGTTTAGAGAATCATTATCATGGGTGCCAAATTTTGGTCTTAGAGGTCTTAGGTCCCTCGAGGATCGGTATTTGGTGGATCTTGAGTTGTTAAACAGTTTACTTTTTATATGCATTGTTATGATGCCAAACATTGATTCATGGGGAGTATGGGCCCTCACAGATCAGAATTTGGCACCTTAACTATTGTTTTTCTGTGTTTTCTGGGCTTCAGAGTAGTTTCTGAGATACTTACCAAAAGGATCTAGAATACACGACATGTATTTTATTAATACACGCCGTGTAGTTTTTAAACTGTTTCACTAACTATGTGAGCAGAAACACGGGGTTCTGAAAAATCTTGTAGGAACATGTCGTGTACTAGTTTAGCACACTGTGTAGTATGAAATAGGTGCCCCGACCATGTCACGAACAAAACAGGTCATGTTATCTTTTCACATACACACCGTGTCTGAATTTTAAACACAGTGTAGTTTGATCTAGGTACCCGGTTGTGTCACAAACAACACGGGTCGGTGTTATCCTTTTTATTACACATCCTGTCCTCCTGAAACACACCATGTAGTATCAGCCGTGTAGCCGCCCATGTAGCTAACCACAGAGTCTATTAGGAATTCTTAGTTCACGTCTTGTCTTTCTATAACACACAGTGTAGTGTGACCTAGGTACACGGGTCGTGTCACTAACAACATGGGCTAGGTGAAGCTTGTTGAGCACACGTCATGTGTACCTTCAACATGTTGTGTAGTTTTGTCTTAGAAGAGCCGTGTGGCTTAACTGCGTAAAAGGACTCGGGCAGGGAAAATAATTCAAGTACATGTCATGTTTTTGGACAACACACCATGTGTTTGGGGTGTTACACAACCAATTTGGGTAGGAGTACACACCCATGTAAATCAATTAAGGGAACACGCTATGTAGTCCTCATACACGCCGTGTATTAATGCTTTGTAAATTTTGAATGTTTTTTTCTATTCCATTCTTACGCTCCTAGTTTTCAGTTCCTATTAATGTGATCTAATGTGTGATTTTGACCTTGCATAGTCATGGCACCGATACGTCCTCTTGTTGCACGTCAGGAGCCAATCAGCGACTGTACGCCTGATACGGTAGATCAGGGACTACCAGTAGTTCCGCCTATCATCCCAGACATGGAACATGCAGTGATTCCAGACACTGGTGATGATTCTTAGTTCAGAGAGGGTTTAATAAGATTCATACAGAACTTCCTGGGAGCCCAGCATCATGCCCCGTCTATGGAAGAGCTGACACGGGTTTTTCTACAGCAACATCCTCCCACGTTCACAGGGGATAGAGGACCACAGGCTGCAGAGTCATAACTAAAAGCCATGATATCCATATTCGAGCACCTGGAGACACCTCTGGAGAGGATAGTGAATATCGTGACTTATATGCTGCGAGATTCCTCCAAAAGATGGTGGGATGTGGTTTTCTTGGGTTGGGCACCAACATGCCATGCCTTGGGATGAGTTTCATCATATGTTCTACGACTACGTATACTGTAACACCCCGAGATTTTATGAGATATATTATTTTTAATTTCTTTCATATCTTCTGTTGTACACTACACAAAGATTATCTTGCGCTATACGCAAGACCGTATTAGCTTGCAGTGTATGCAGTACTATTCTTGGATCGTGTTACACACAATTTCATGTTTGTTTGATAGTAGTTATTCTACACAACATTGAGTGTGTGTATATATATATTCAATGTATAAATGAAATATGTTTGGATTCTGTTATATGAAACAACAAAGGAGTCTTTCACTATACGTAACCCTAACTTGGCTTGCATTACACACAATCACGACCTTCCTCGATAACGTCTGTAGTACACAATACCGGGTTTCACTAAACAATGATATATTGATATAATATTATTATGGACTAGCCATTATGAATAGTATTAACTATATTTTGACATTTATAAAATTATTATACATCTTAAACATTTTCTAAAACATGGTATGTGATCAAAATAAATTTTTCGGGTAAAATAAGTATTTTTAAAAAAATGTAGTTTTGCCGCCTTTTGATGGTGTACCCACTTTAAATATAGTTCTTGATAGGTTTTTAAGTTAAATTTTACAAAATAAAATTATTCCTTTGAATTAATATATAAAAATTTACATTGTCTAAATTTTTGATACTTTTCTGATAACTTTCATATTTTGATGAATAGTGAAAATACGCAAATTTTTAATTGAAAACAATTTTTTTTTCATAAAAATAATTTATATTGTTAAAATATATTATTGAATGGATATAAAGTATAAATAGAATATTTTTTTACAACTTGATATAATTTATGTCATTAGCATTAATTTTACATTGAATTCATAGATAAAAACATTTCAATCTTTGCCAATGTTTTAACTTTTAAAACTCGTTTTCTTAACAACGGGATTAATTTTAAATTAATTACTGCAAATTATGTGTTTTGAATTTTGAAAAATATATTCCATATTTTGATTCAGTGTGTCCAAATTATGTTAATAGGTTACTTTTATATTTTTTATATTATGAATAGTAACTACGGTAATTTTTATTTACTATAGTTAAAGGAAAATCGGGTAATTAAGGGTAAAAAAAAGATTGTAAAATTACCCTAACACTTGAAAAAATTATACTGGATGAATAAAAGTCTACCTATATCACCTAAGGGTCAGAATAGGTTCATTTCATGGACCTTTGACTATGAAAATGATGTAATTATTATTAAAACTAATGAAAGTGACAATATGTCACCCTCTTAAATCCTATAAGTGTAATAATTTTAATTTAGTGATAAACTTCATAAAACTTATAATATTAATAGTCTAAAAAATCTAATAACATTATCTACATCATTTGAATTTATTTATAATTTTTAGGGATTAAATAATTTTCATTAAAGGTGACACAATAGTGATGTTGAAATTATTTTATTGATTGAAATATCAAATAAATGGTTTAAAAAAAAATAAAATAAATATTATATGAACTATTTAATGTGATCCAATAATTTTATAAATAAATATGACATGTTATTAGTCTATTAAATCTTTTTTTCGAACATATCTTCTGTGTGGATTTTATTTAAATTCAAACAAATGAATAGTGTTAAAATTGACACTATTGTTATTTTATAAAAATAACATAATATAAAATTGTTTAAAAATCACAAAAATATTTAAAATTATAAATTTAAATTTATATGGTCTAAAATTTCATAAAGTATCTAATTGTGTATAATTCATGTCACATAAGTAATTATTTATAACAATTAAAAATTTGGAATATTATTACCACAAATAAGATTAAATAAATTAAATAAGGATAAATCAAATTGATAAGGTTTACAATAAATTCCTAACATGTATAAATTTTATTGGATGATTATATTACAACCTTATCCCATCTAATTTTCAAATTGAGTCATTTTTTGATGTTTTTAAGTGGGGATTGAATTTATTATAAATTAATATTTCTTATGTTTCCAAAGGTGCCCCTCTCCTCCCTTATAAAAGAGCACCTCCTCCCTCTCCTCATCACACAACTTTGATCCTTCATGCTTGGCGAACACCTACCAATTTCTCTTCTCCTCTTCCTTAGAAACATACTAGAGATCTTTTTATTCTTCAAATACTAACTTTAGTGCCCTAAGAGGAGGTTAAGAAGAGGCGCGTCAAAGAAGAGGTTATATCCTTTACCGATTCATTCCAATTTATTTCTTCTTCTACTTATTATTATTTATTTGTTTCATCATAAATTAATAACATCAGTATCACTCATATACTTATATGTTATTATAAATATGAAACAATCCTATTTCACCTTCTATACAACCTATGGAAAATGAAATCACCGCGCGTGCGTACGTACGGAATACCGTCTCCACGTCGTGGTGTAATCTATTTTCCACCACCACCTTACATGGATGGGTATAATGGTGTAAATAATAACTATATATGATTATTATAACATGATACTAATTCTGAGAAATTCCATCTTCCACTCCAATACCATTCAATAGTTATGGGAATGATATTATCGCTTGTGCGTACGTATAGCCTACCGTCTCCACGATGTGATGTGACTTTTTCTACATGATCTTAATTGAATAATGATTATATAAATTAATTGAATGAATATATATGATATATATTACATACAAACGATTCTGTAAATAAGTTATCTATATCCTAAAAATTGGAATAAGATTTTATTCGACAAGACATGCTTAAGAACATAAAGCAATGAACACCCGAAAAACAAGTAGCAATGAAATATTATTAATAAGCAGATAAGAATAGGACCATATATGATATCATAATAATTACTATGATTCTGGAATAAGTCAATGACATTATTTAAATCATTATACAGTAGATTCAGATACGTACAAAGCTTATCGGAGCTAAGGTAAGGGATAACTATTCCAATCTCGTTCTTATCCGAGATTGTTATACATAAGTATTTACTAGGGTTATATTTTTCATCCATGTCCATAAAAATGATTTTTATAGAGAGTTTAATATTATTCCAAGTATCTTTGAAGACATTTTTACCCCTCTTTGACTATTACTTTTTGTTATGTAAGGAATCCTTCTTTTTGTTTAACATACGTGGTACTTTTTGACTTCTCCGTTAAAAGTACGAGGAGAAAGTTTTTTTAACTTATACGGCATGAATGGATTTTTACTGTTTCATAATGTCTAATTTTCATGAATCTTCTTCTATAATATTTCATGACTATTTTCAACAAAATCATTTTCTTTTAAAATTTCATGGCATTTTGTGAAAAGAAAATGATTTTGAAGAAGAAAGGATATTTTCCTCAAAAATTCTTTTCAAATGTTTTGTCAAAACTATTTTCCATCTAAGATGACATTATTTAGTATGATTATGTTTCAAGTATAATGTCTCTATTATTTACATTGTTTTATTCTTCTTATGATGAAATGATATCCATTTTTTTATATGGATTATTTTATGATGGGACGATGTTTATGAAACCCATTTTATTCTTTGGCTTATGATTAATGATTTATGTTTATTTGGTGGCACAAGAAAGAATGATTTCATTATGAGATGGGTGGGACCTATATCTCACTCCAATGCATTGGGTAAATATTTATATCTCATGAGATAGACATGGCTGGAACGGTAAGTTAAAATGGTTCAAGGTTACAGGACTGGAACGAGGAGTGAACTCGATTCAGTAAGGGACTTTGTCCACTAAGATGGTCTTGGCAGCAATGCTATGGCTACTATGGAAATCCTATCATGTGTTTAATGGGTTTCCACAATTACATGTTTTATTCCCATGCTATTTTATTAGGATTAATGTTCATTTATGATCTATGATTTATGAAATTCCATGTTTTATGTCATTGCTCAAGATTTTTATGTTTAAACATTATGTTCATGTTTTTAATTTCAAATGTATATGGTTTGTTTTATCTTCTCCAGGCATACCCTTACTGAGCATTCGAGCTCACCCTTTATATGTTTTCTTTTCCCAAGGATTTAAGGAAAGTTTTAGGTAAGAAAAAAAGGGGAAGATATTTATGGGAGATTTCACCATGATTATAAGATTATGTTCTGAGTTTCCAAAGACACTAAACTATTATGGTATTTGAGTGTTGGTTCGTTTTTTTTTAATTATTCCCAAAAAAGTAATGTAATGTCCATGTACATCAAGCTTCAGTCTCTACATATACCCAGTGATGCTAAGGGCTGACAGAAACAGAGAGTTCATGAACCTGCAGTAGGGTACTCTCATAGTTAGGGAGTATTCCTATCACTTCACAGCGATACAACGTTTCACTGCTGTTATGGGGAATGGAGAGCTGTTTTTAGAGAGGAAGTTTGAGGAAGGCCTCAGACCAGATATCAGATCAAGGGTGAAAGTTTTTTAGTTGACTTATATTACTCTGATAGTCAAAAAAGTGCTTATCACAGAGATAAATCTGAGGGAGACTAGAGCTTTGGACCAGGGCGGTTCAGCATCCAGGGCTGATTCATTTCAGATGGACTGCAGGAAGCGCCACAGAGAGTCTACACGAGGTGACTCAAGGAAGCAAGGCATTTCTTCTAGTATACGGGATCCTCTTTATGGAAACCAAATCATGTGATATTAGTGTGGAAAAAGTAGTCATAATAATCTTCAGTTCCCAAGAGACCCAGGGGAGTGCCGATGTTGTAGCAAGATGGGTCATCTACAATGTTTCTACAGGGTTTTCCTTTCAGTGGCTAGTGAGGGAGGATCAGTTTCAACTCCGCATAAAGAAGCAGGATTACCAATTTAGCAGTAGACTAGGGGCTGGAGTTCCTCAGGCAATTTAGGCCAGGGTATAGGCTGTGGACGCAGTGTTCAGGCTCAGGGAGGGTCAGATTAGGTATCTCAGGCAGCTACATAGGGCCGCAGTGCAAGACAAACTTTTGCGGTAGAGCAGATTCATCAGGAACAGGATCCTGGACCTTCTACAGTTTGAGGTAATTTTTTAGTGACCTCAGTTTTATCCTCTACACATTTCGATACATGATCTTATCATAGCTTTATTTCTGTGCATACTATTAAAATCCTTAGACTTATTGTTTATACTTCTGAGGATATGATGACGCTAGACACTCCCTTGGGGATTATATCTACTTGTGTACGTCAGTGCTTAGACTGCCCCCTTGAGGTTGGTGGGTGTTGTTTTTCATGGAATATCTATGTTTTGGGGATGATAGGCTATGATGTCATTCTCAGGATGGACTGGTTAGTTCCCTTCCAGGCCTTTGTCGATTGATATCACCGTAGGGTGAGTTTCACGTCACCGGAGGGCAGATCTTTTCTTCACAAGGGAGAATGGGATGCCCAAGCGAGTAGAGCTAGACCAGAGCATCATGGGTTGGGTGGTGTTACGGCCCAGATTTCTAGCCTATATTTGGATGACCAGGGGACTTCTCAGATTGATTTTCCTCTAGTGGTTGATCGCTTTCCATATGTCTTTCCATAAGACTTTTCAGGTTTTCCTCTGGAGAGAGAGGAATACATCTCTATTGAGCGTGTTCCAGTAGCAGTACTGGTATCCATAACTCTTTATAGGATGTCTACACCTAAGTTACAGGAGCTCAATAAGTAGTTGGAGGAGTTGCAGGCAAAGGGTTTTATCCAACCCAGTAGTTCTCCTTGGGGTTCGCCCATTCTATTTGCAATGTAGGCGGATGGTACTTTATGGCTTTGTGTGGATTATCGGAAGCTAAACCAGCTGACATTCAAGAACGGATATCCTTTTCCATGGATAGAAGATCTATTTGATCAGCTTTAAGGATACAGAGTGTTCTCGAAGATCAACTTGAGATCCAACTATCATCAGTTACATGTCAGACCATATGATATACCTCTTACATCCTTCCAGAGTAGCTATGATCTGTATGAGTATTTGTTTATATCGTTCGGTCTCACGAATGTGCCAGTAGTTTTCATGGTGCTGATGATCAGAGTTTTCCATCCTTACTTGGATTCATTCGTGGAGGTTTTCATGGATGATATCTTGGTGTACTCTCACACTCAACACGACCATGCTACCCATCTTGAAATCATTTTGAGTACATTGAGGGATCATCAGTTATTTTCTAAGATCTCAAAGTTCCACTTTTGAATGGATGAGATTCATTTCCTGGGTCATGTCATCTCAGAGACAAGAGTATCAGTAGACCTAGAAAAGGTGATAGTAGTAGTTACCTAGGAGCAGTTGAACAATGTATTTGAGGTACGAAGTTTCTTAGGGTTGGATAGTTACTATAGGCGGTTTATACAAGACTTCTCATGATTATCTGTTCCATTGATGGGCTTGAATAAGAAGGGGTAAAGTATGTTTGGTCAGATGCTTTCGATTCAACCTTTCAGGAGATGAAGGGGAGATTTACTTCAGCAATGATTCTAGTTTTGCCCGAGCCGAGAAAGAGTTATACAGTTTTCTGTGATGCATTTGACATCAGGCTTGGAGCAGTGCTCATGCAGGAGGATTGTGTCATTGCATATGGATCTCGGCAGTCGAGGCCACATGAGAGGAACTATCCCACACATGGCCTAGAGTTGGTTGTAGTTGTTCACACCTTACGTTGTTGGAGATATTATCTTCTGGGTGAGTGTTTTGTGGTATATACTAACCAAAAGAGCCTCAAGTATATCTTTATGCAGCATGACTTAAATCTGAGACAGCGGATGTGGGTTGAGTACCTACAATCTTTCAATTTTGAGCTTGCTTATACACCTTGGAAAGGCAACGTTGTGGCAGACGCACTGAGTAGGAGGACGCAGATACAAGAAGTTCAGGAGGCCAGAAGCGAGTGACAGCTTATGGATCTGTTCTCCAAAATGCATTTGTAGGTGCACTACTGACATGGTCAGACTTCCCTTTCATCTGTAGCTGTTACCTATACCCTTCTTAACCGAGTTCAAATGAGGCATCTATATGATTTTGAAGGCCTAGTCCTACAGGAAAGAGTGTTAGGAGATGAACCTCTTCCCTGATGGACCGTAGGAGAGGGTGAGATCTTGAGTTTCCAGGGACGCGTATAGGTTCTAGCAGATATATGCGAGGAGCTGATGTGAGAAATTCATTCCTCATCTTGGGCAGTTCATCCTGCCGTCACAAAGATGTATCATGATCTAAACCACCAGTATTGGTGGCCAGGTATGAAGAGAGATGTTGCTAGTTTTGTCATGAGGTGTTCCACCTGTCAGCAGGTGAAGGTGGAGCACCAGTGACTGGCAGGGATTTTACAGTAGCTACCGATTTCCGAGTGGAAGTGGAATGATGTCATGATGGAATTTGTGACAGGGTTACCAAGATCTCCTCGAGGGAATGACGCGGTATGGGTTTTCATTGATAGGCTCACGAAGGTTGCTTACTTCTTACCGATTAAGGAGACCCTTGGTGTTGATGAGCTTGGAAGGTTGTACATTCGCGAGATTGTACGCTTGCATGGGGTTCCGAGTACTATTGTTTTAGATAGGGATGCCCGCTTTATGTCGCATTTACGGCAAGGGCTACAGAGGGCTTTGGGTACACAGGTACTTCTGAGTATATCTTACCATCCCCAGACAGATGGACAGTCAGAGCGCATGATTAAGGTGCATGAGGACATGCTACGAGCATGCATCCTTGATTTTGGAGGTTCTTGGGAGAGACATATACCTCTAGTGGAGTTTTCCGACATTAATAGTTTTCAAGAAACTAGTCATATGGCACCTTACGAGGATTTGTAAGGTAGGTTGTGCCGATCACCCTTGTGTTGGATGGAGGTAGGAGAGGCAGCTACGATGGGACCACGTCTTGTTCAGCAGACCACAGAATAGGTGCAGTTGATTAGGAAAAGGATGGCTACTGCACAATCTTGGAAGAAATCTTATGCTGATCAGCGGAGATGACCTTTGGAGTTCAGGGTCGGAGATCAGGTTTTCCTACATGTTACCTCGAGGTTGGGACACAAGTGGACCAGAAGATAGGGTAAGATTTCATCGATATACATCGGGCCGTTTGAGGTTCTAGAGAAAGTCGACCTGGTTACTTATAGGTTGCAGTTGCCTCAGAGGTACCAGGCTATGCACGACATCTTCCATGTTTCTCAGCTTCGACGCTATTTCTCAGACCCATCTCATGTTTTTCAACCCGAGGAGGTTGAGCTGGCACATGATGCATCATTCGAGGAGAATCCTATCAGGATTATTGATCATAGTGCAAAGGAACTCCGTGGATAGTCTATTCCTCTGGTACGGGTGCTATGGTAGCACGACCGTGTATAGGATGAGACATGGGAGAGGGAGGCCGATATGCGATCACAGTGGCCAGAGTTGTTTGAGGTTTCTTCTTCTCCACCTTTTTAGGGAAATTCTTGGATGAATTTATTTAAGGGGATAAGTTTGTAAGAAACCAGATCTTTTTTTCAGGTAAGTTTTTCCTGTTCTGGTAGTTTTTGAGAAAAAGAGGAAAATCTGGAAATTTTTGGAGTACACGCCATGTACTTTATGAGTACACGCCGTGTACTTAAATGCCACTAGAATCCATTTTATGGCCATGTCATGGACACACACATGGCCATGTAAGGGTGACTTGGGGGCCGCCTAAAGCAGAGTATGGAAAATTCAAGTACATTCCATGTACTCTAGAAGTACACGTCTTGTACTTTTTTTATTTCTTTAAATGGACCGGGGTCGCGTCTGACCTTTATTTCAACCTTCTACTTCTCCTATTTCCTTCCAGAGCATCCGAGGAGGTTGAATCTTCTCTGAGCCACCGATCTTTCACTGTTTATCTGAGTCGAACTCCGTCATTTGCAATATAATCGTAGTGGTGAGTTCTTAGTTCTTATTTGCCCACGTTTCTATATTCTTCCTCTTATGAGTGTTATTGTAGGTTGAATGGTTTAAATTTTTTTGTAGGTCTAATCCATTCTAGGATGATTCACAGGTCGTGGTTCATGTATATCGATCTCCTAGGATCTAGGTAAGTGGTTTGTTTCCTTACATTGAATGTCTGTGAGTTTTTGTGCAAAAGTTTCGGATTCCCATGTTTCGAGTATCTTGGGTTAGGGATTTAGGTCCTATTATTTAACTTCCTTATATTTCTTATTATGTTATGGTTAATTGATAATAATATGGGCTTGTTTTTATTTTTGAGGATCACCCCATGGGTGTTATCCCGGTATGGTTGTTTATCGTCGTTTGGCATAGTTTTCCTTCAAGGAAAACCCTATTTCAATTGCTAGTTTGATTGTTATAACTGATTGTATGTGTTGCCAACTGTTTTAATGCTTTTGATGCATTTTATATTTTATCCATGTAGTTTCTAAACTAACTCAGGGCTGCTGATAGTCGATTACTCATGGCTGGACTGCTCGGGGCTATGAGAACCTAGTGTGGTAGACCAAAGAGGGAATAGATGGTTTAGTGCTTACCTAGGGGGTATTTTGGAATTAGTTTCGTACGCAGGACCTATGAGAATTGGAATTTGTTCTTTCTAATATTGTCCTTAGTATATGCATGTATTGAGACCATAGGAAGAATTAGATGTAAGAGCTTCTTTAGAGAGTCTGTAGCTAAGGTTGCAAGACCACATGTGAATTGACATGATCGCTTCCCAGAGTGTATGTGCCTTTGTATGTTTACTTGACTATATGGGTCTGCTCTTTTGATCCACCCAGAGAGTCAGTGTGAATGTGGATTTTTGGTTAGTTTAGATGATTCTACCAAGCCAAAGCGCAAGATTGGATCTATTTGGCCTGCATTTTTGTTTAGGTAGTATTTTGATGCATACTGTGTTACCTGTTTACCTTGGAATAGAGGGATTTTCTAGATTCCTTGGTTGTTTAATTAAATTAAGGAATTAATTGTTAAATTAATGTGAATGGTAATTAGTAGGATTTTTTAATTATGTACTCCCAGTTCATTACTACTTTTACTTTAATTACATCTGCTATATTACTCACTGACTATAGGGCACAGATCTTGTGGTGGTTGACTATTGGGATTAGTCTCACACCCTATTTGGGTCCTACTTTTCAGCCCAAACAAGTTATATGGTTGCAGGTGTGGATAGTGACAATGGCCCCTCTACATTAGGTACATGATTTCTGGTTGGAGATGGAGAGCATAGGACCAAGATTAGGCTTGCGATGCTGCTGGAGTTACTGTTTACTTTTCGTACTTTATTTCTCAGTTGTATTTCCGCACATTGTTATGTTTTCTACTTTCCTTAGATACTTATACTTGCTGCATCATTATCATCATTACTATATATTCATTTCTTCCACTATTTAGTTTCAGTTGTTGTATGATATTTGCTACTTCCTCTATTGACTGTTATTTCCTTTCCCTTGTATACTTTACCAAATTAGGGCATAGTTTCCCCAATGACTCACCAAGCCCCTCGCTACTAGTCGGCAGCTTCTGGTGTTTGGGGAAATGCGCTTGAGGTAATGTTGCGAACTGGGTATGGGGCCCTAGTTGAGTGGCCACGGATCTGGGTTGTTATATGTTTAGAATTTGTTCAATACCTATCCTCTGTCTTCATGCCATCCTCACTGACTTCCAAATTTGGGATATCGTAAATCACATTCTTCATTCCCTCGTTTTTCAGATTTATTATAACACCCCTGGAATTATCCAACTCATGCAATAAAACATGTTCGGATTGGATGAATTGGTTGTTTTGATAATCCCATTCTCTGGCCACAACCCCCCTTGTTCTTCCTAGAAACCTAGAGTGGTCATTCATACCTCAGATGTCTGAAGATTGGTACGCACTCTCATATTAAAATGGAATAATGATGTGGTCATTCCTTGTTTCTCACATTGGGAATGACCCATGTGAGCTTAGGGATTGATTACTGAATAATTCATAGGTATGATTGAGATGTAGTAATCAATGCAGATAACAATAATGATGGAGACAACCCAAATAAACAAGCAAGCATGAAATAACATTTGTAAGTTCACATAAATTACAGTGCTCATGGATTGGCCCCACTAACAGATGGATTAACCTCTTCAATGGAGCATCATAGCTTTTCTAATCTATGAATCATGGCATCCAAGATTTGGTTTCACCTGTTAAGATCCCTCTCCTCCTCGATAGTAATGGGGTGCAGTTCGTTATCCTTGATCCGGGCTCAATCCTCGCTATCTCAGATAATATCCATCTCTTGAGAAGCTTTCCGCATATGTTCCTTATATTCTATCAAAAGTTCCTTCAGTTACGATATGAGTCCCAATTTAGAAATGAGGAAAGAATAATTATCGTTCACCCACTATCTCATGCATTGGATCTCATGCTCAGCTACCTAAAGTTTCTTGATGTTAACAGACTTCCTATACTTCCATCCCACACCAAGGTTGTGGTTGTGTTCCCATATATTCTCTACCATGTAAACTCGAATGAGCATATGAGGACATTGGGCATCCATGCCTCCACTTCCTAGTTCACATAGCCAGGAACGAAGCCACCCCATATATATTATCCATTCTACTTGTGGATAATCTTTGATAAAGTGCGTTATTAGTTTCCATAACCACCAATGGAAGGATTTTATATCTTCTTTATCAGAATTAGCCTCATACAAGTCCTCATGGGCGATAGGTTCGTATGTGAGGAACAACTCTGAAAATTAATCATTAGTATCTTCCTCGAGTGTCTATTTGGGTAGGCTAGGTCCCATACAGTTATATTGATCCTCATTACCAATATCTACCTCAATGATCTCAGGTTTTGTCTTGCCAAAAGTCCTACCTATAATCATGATCACAGTGGTTTGGTCAGTATGGGTGTCTAATTCCATAAAAATAAGTGTTCCCTTAGGAAAGGGAGCGATGGGAGCCCCAACCATTCTTGCCAATGTGTCCCATCCCATTTAAAGGACTGTGCCAATAGAAACAAACATATTTCAGTTGGCCTAGTTCAATAGACAAAAATTACAAATTCTACAAAGGATAAAAATTACAGAGATAAAATAATTGGTCTCTACCTTGGGATATTTCTACTAAAACCCTGAGGTGTGGTCCCCCATATATTTTTGGGAAATTCTAAGACTCTAGGGGAACCACCCTGGGTGTCGCAACCCTACTAAATTCGGTAGTCACCTTTTTCATAGGTGCAGACCCTGTTGCTACATCTTTTGTTGTGCAGGAATGGGTTTTACATATGAGGTTCTCCTACAATGGGAAAATATTAGTTGGTAAGGACTATGTGACAAGAATATGGACCACAATGAAATTCATTAGGTTTTACCTCAAGAGCCTTAGCAAATTATTCCAGCTTCAAGTTTGCAATATCACATTCCTCGAATGGGATCCCTCTTCTGGCCTCTTCCCCCCAGGATGAATCTTATGATTTTTAGAGTAAGGTTAATAACTACCAAAATTTATTAGAAAAAAACTATGGAGAGAATGTTTGATTGAGAAACACTTTCACTCGATCCATCATTGGGAGAAACCTAGGAGTGGACAATGTCCTATTTCTCGGCGATGTACTGCTCCCCTTCCTCTTGGGAAACCAGAATGTTGGCCTTGGTATGGATGATCTCCAAAATATCCATCCAAAGATATTTAATATGGTTCCACATCTGGGAAGTACTGAGGAATTGTTTTTTAACCTTTCAGGTGTCCCAAGACTTTGAGAAAAAAGTTTCCTCTGGCATGTCTATGTGGCTTAGTTGCTTCCTTAGAGCCTGAGTTGGTATCCTAGAGAACCCCCTAGGTGGCCTCCCTTCCTGCAGACTCTACTCCTCTAGGACCACTGGGTTCACTACTACCACTTTCATCTCAATCATTCTAGGTCCTAGAATTATTCAACTCTCTACTGCAGACCAACCACCACAGTGTGTTTTTTCCACTTTCTGGTCCCGACCTAAATGTTGAGGAGGCACCCCATCACTGGCACAAATGGTTCAACACTTTTACATTTCCCCTGGGTAGGATTCCTCTAAAACCATAGCATAATCCTTTATTATCCCATAGAAAACTATGGGAAAAGGCAGCTCATTATGCATCTCCCTGTCCTCCCCTGTGAACATGAGCCACATTGACCTCATCACTCATGGATGGTCCTCATGGCGTAATCCAAAGTAGAATTATGGGGCCAACATCTATGTGGACCGAAACGGCCTCGAAAAGAGATATGGAGTGTATGGCTCATAGATAAGATCGTGATTAACCTATGCTACCAAAACTCCACCCCAAAAGGCCATGAGGTAGGACTGATACTCTTCAGTTCCTTGTCCATCATCGGTGAATATACTTTTTGGGAATGGAAATGGATGAAAGTTGAATTTATCTACCCTCCAGATTCTATTTATCACTAGCATCAGTGTATTATTGGCTGAAAATATCCCCACCACATTCAAAATATTTGTTTTTAAGTCTAACCCAAGAGGGAAAATTGGGTTTGGATATTCATAAACACCCATGTGCACTACTATCCATCCGTACAAAAGATGGAGTGGTCCACACACCCAATGCATCTTCTTCCCCTCACTGATGTGACACAACACCTTGTACAGTTTTTCCATCACCAGGATTCCCAAGTTGACATGCTCCACCAATGCCATCATGGAATTCATAATTAATGTTCTTGTACACACACCCATTTTTGAGTCCTGGACTAGTATCATCCAGCTATAGATAAGTGCAGAAATGAACTTGATCACCCTAACTACTACTACTCGGTGTTGATTTTGTACCCCAAAACTTCAATTTATATTCCTTCAAGGTTCAAAAATAAGAACTATCATTACCATACTAAGATCCCTTTTGATAAGTGGGAGGCTGACCTGTATCTTCCTGGGTGCTTCCCCCCTTCAGCAGTAGGCCTTTATGGGATGTTTATGAAGAACTTAAACCAAGACTTGAAGTGTAAATCCTTCACCGAATGCTTGTCATCACTTAGAACCATATCTATCAATGCCTTTTCCAGCCACTACTTCTTCTCTAGATCCTCCCATGTGTTATCAGTAGGGATTAACTCATCATACATGGACCCTATGACCCGAATCCCAGAGATCATGTGAAGATCCAAGAGGCTGATAACGACATCCCCATGGTGAAGATGAAAAGTGTTGGGCCTCGAAGACCACCTTCTAAGAAACTCTTGAATCCAGTTTTTTGGCTGATAAATGTGGAATTAGGAGGCCCACATAGCTTCATAAAACCCTATATTCTTCTTCTCTACCTTGAATTCCTCGCAGGACAAACAGACCCAATAATCCTAGTCCCAATCCTCCGTAAAATTACCGCCCTGGTGCAAGTGAAAATAATCAGTCCAACCTTTCTCTGGGTTCCCCAACACAACCTTAAGGATGGTGTGGTACTATAGGGGAGATACCTATGGCTCTGATGCCTTATCATCAATATTTTTTATTTTATTATATAGGAAATCAGTGATTATGGGTGTGTGATCCTCCCATTTATGAAAATCAGTAGCTCCAAACCTCTGGCGCTGGCATAGTGTACTCTTGAACCAATAGGTTTGTTCATCCCTACTTCCTTTAGGAATATGAACATCATCCCTCAGACCAAATACATATATAAGAAATATTTTTCACATAGGATTTTTCTTTTGGATTTCGTACATGAGCTCCAATAGGGATTCGTGGTTTGAAAGGATTCACACACAATACTGGATACCTAGATTATCTTCCACTTGTTAACTTTAGGAGGAATTTACATGGACCCCTTGATCTGATTCTTGGTTGGCCATCCAGTCTTAAGACTTTAGATTTTTTTTTTGGTGCGCAAAGCTCAATCATGGAGCACAATCGCAGAGCTTGAGAGAAGATCTAGATTGCAGAGACCGACTTCAGAGTTCAGCCCCAGAGCTCACAGACCCAACTCTCGGAGTGTAAAATCGAAGATTCTAATAACTCATTTTTCAGCATAGTGAAAATAAGGACTGGTTCATAAATAGTGATCGTATAGAACACTGCGTTTTGAAAATTGATATATCAAGAAAAAATATGTAGAGATATGTAAGGAAAAAAGAGTGTTCATCCTTCCCTATTTATAGGTGATGCCCCTGAGCTTCATGGCACTGCTAGCCGCAACAAGATTTTTGGAATTCTCAAACAACACATCACCCATCCGTATTTGAGAACTCGCTTCATGATCTACCTAATATTTTTTGGCGATCTACCCTCAGGATTCTACCCTCATTTTCTCCTCGTCTCCAATTATGTGGGGGGAGGTTTTTTTGGAGCCAAAATATGTTCATAGGAAATATTAGTAAAGGATTCACTGGGGATAAAAGGGGATGCTTCATGAATCACCATCACGAAGCACATCATGACCATGACTGGCACAGAGACAAGGACTTCTAAGCACCAACCGCAAAAGAAGGTGACAGGGGACTCTATGGTTATGAAAAACATGAAAGAAGTCTTCATACTGCAGAGGAAATGTGGTCACCTCTAAAATTCCTTGGAAATTGTTGGTATCCTCTACGACGTCCATATATGGAATGAAGTACACCTCTATGCCTCAGAGGAGATGAAGGTCAACATACTGGTTATGATGAACATGATATAATCTGCCTCTGATGTTGAAGCATAACAGGCTTCATGGAACACCTTTAGAGAATCATTCCCCCTATCACCTATAAATACCCTACTACCCTCACTCCAAAAGGATTGACACCCTAACCTTTCACCTTCCAAGCTCTAAAATCTCAAATAAAACTTTTCTTTATGAACCATCAGAAAAATGAATAATCTGAAGTACTTGGGCGTTGAGAAATTCTTTTCCCTTTAGTCAATTATACCCCATATCTAGGTAGGTATTCCCTTCACGGAGCCTATGGGCCATTGCCAAGGATACCACTTTAGGTACTCAAGATGTTGTTAATCACCCAAGATTCGAGAAGCACCCTCCATGAACATGTATATTTCATGCTAAGGCCTAGACTCTATGCTTCTAAATGTTATCCTATTGGTAAAGTTGTATCTTCTTCGATCCTTTGTGCTCTGAGAAGCCCTATACTCTTCAAAGCCAAGTGCTCTTCAATCACTTATGCTTTGTGAGCCCATAAGCTCTACAAATACCTGAGATCTCCGAAGCCATGTGCTTTGAAACCCCTTTATCTTTGTGAAGCCCTTATGTTGGAGACCTCATTCTTCGTAAACTCTTTTCTTGTGAATCCATCTAGGCTTGTACAACGTGATTTCAAAGTCCCTTGGGTGGTGTTTCATGTTGTGTTACAGTGCCTCATACTTCTACATATATGAATGCTAACAGATATTGCTTCTTCATATATCCATGCTGTCATGAACCTCTCAATAGATCACTCCCAACCATATCACCATACAGATTTTTCAGTGCCTTTCTTTCACAAAGGGTTAAATCATGCTGGTTATGTAAGTCTTAGGGGTGAGGAGTGAATCCCCAATATCCGATCTATAGGATGTTAAAATTCTAGGAACCTGTGTCCATGACACAAGATGTTAAACTATGATCACCACATGTGTGGTTGGTCTAGAGGATCAGAGAGGGGATGGGAATGGGTACCATCACACTCTCTATTTCACTCTGAGCTTTGTCATCGTGCGCACCTCGAGTCGTCTCCACGTAATCCCCAACACCCCCTGATGGGATGCTTCAGGTACAATGTCTATATCCTCCTCATACATCTGGATTATAACCATTATCACATGCCTCCATTCTAGAGTAAGTCCCAATTTTCATCTCTCTGGGCCACTAACCATGTGTAATCCCCACTTCAATATTTGCAGACTCACCTTTCACGATGCGATCAACAGGTCTTTATTTCCACTTGTTTCTCACACCAATCATGACTCACATGGGATTATATTAAGCATTGACCATGGAACCCCTTTATAGGAAACCTTAGTGTGTAATCCCCATAGCCCATATCTGAACTATTTGGACTTTTATCCATGAACTTTCTATGCAATGTATATAGGAATCCTCACCAAGGTTCAAGCCCATAACTAGTGGGTAACGACCCATTCATGTTGGTTTACCATCATCCCGCATGATGTTAAACAATATGTCCCTTCCATCCTGCATGATGTTAAAATGTATTCTTTTGAACTACATGGGTTTTGATCCCTATCTCTTAGGCACAGTATGGAGGAATGATCATTTAGGTTCAACCCCAAGAACTTGTAAAATTCATTATCCCCTTTGTTGTAACCCACATCCTTGTTCAATCCCTTAGTGGTGTCAGACTATCCCTCAGGAAGCTAACAATGAAAACACCCCATACTAAATTAATACTCCTACAACCAAGAGTATCCCTCCTGATATGAGACAATAACCATGCATAACCCCCAACATGTTTTAGGGCTGCTGCCCTTTGTGAAAACCGCAATTCTATGACACATTTTTGAACTACGTGGAATTTGATTCTATGACATGGGGATATGTAGGAAGCCTCTCTGAAGTTCAAGCCCAACATCATCATCATTTTCACATCAGTTCCATACTATTCCCCCCATCCAATTCATTTAACCATCGATCATACATCCTGATTCTTACCTAGGCTTCCATATCCTGGTGAAATCATTCCATCCACTTAGGAAAATAACCATGCATAAGCCCCACACAATATATAACCATCCATCAAGAGTGTCAATCTTGCGATGGGATGCTCACCAAGTGTAACCCAAGCATGTCTTTGGGTTGTTGTCCATTCTATACACCCCAATCCCATGATTATCCATCTTCAACTACGTGGGTTTTGATCCCAATCTTCTATACAGGGAACGTAGGAGGCATCTATGAGGTTCAATACCATCCAATGGTAAACCATGGTGTCCCCTTTGACAGGGCCCAATCATCCTTGGATCCGTCCTCATTGGGAATCTTGATACACCCATATAGTAAGCCTCCCAGTTGCTCCCTCTTAGGGATGCACCCATCTAATCCACTCTCATCATTGTTTCGATTAGTCCGATCTATCTTTACTAGACGTTAAACTTGTGGAATACCCTGTGTTAGACATGGGAAGCTAAGGACATCCTTGGATACATGCCTATGGAACATAATTTCTCTTACTTGACATGGGATTCCTTGGGATTCTGCACACTCTAGAATCCATATCATATGGTTAATAAATCAATTTATACCAATGTTTCGACATGCAGACATGCCAGAAATGTCCAATGTGAATACTCCCATGACTGAAGGTTTCTGTACCTACATGACCTCATGGAATGTCTTGATATAAGTAGTGTAATCAACCGAAAACCACAAATATGTGGAACTGAGAAGAGTTTCATAAACAACATCTTAAATATACCAGGGAGATCTATACTAGGCGACAAATTATGAGGAGGAATCCATGGAAGGAGAGAATGACATCCCATCATCCTGTTTCGATCAAAATAAGTGATGGATGTCACCCTCCTTTGGAAAGTAGAAATGTAGGGCAACAACCAGAGCGTCGTAGCACAAAGACACTCACCCCGACAAAATTGTTATAAATTGGAGGTATGAATGGACATCTTATTATACATCATGATTTAATACCCCTCATATAATAGTATATACCTTGGGGACAGTCCCAAGAACCTCAATGAACTACATGGGTTTTGATTCCTGGTATATTCAGTATATGTAAGACACCTCCTAATGGATCAATCCCCACCTCCTAATATCAACTACGTCCTCATATAAAAATCACATTATGAAGCACTTGGTTATAGGTTTACTACACATAAAGTATTTATTCCCCATTAGGGAAAAATGAAGATTCTAGAATATATATATATATATATGGATACCTCAAAAAGACCTCCTTCTTCATCTAAAGATAAAATTAATTGATTAAACTTTTTACAAGGGTAACGAGTCCCATATTAGGATTATGAATAGATTCATGAACATATCTTAAATGTATAAGAGGGTCCCAAAGTATGTAATAATTCCACCCAAAAGGGTTGGATGATCCCAACATCCCATCATCTCAACCAACTCAAGTCCCTAAGAGTTTATGGGCCTAAAAACCCAGATGATTATCTGCCACTGGAAAGAATGTTCATACCCAAATATGGATGAGGGAACCATTGGAAGTTTTTAGGAAAGGTGAAAATATTGGTGGGCCCAATGTATGCAACTGAGAGAGTTCATAAAATACCCCTCGATCAATCCATAAAGGTAAATCCCACTCCACATTCCACATCTAAAAACCCGATGAAACAGATATTGAAACATAACTTTGTTAAAAACCCATATAAAAAAGCGTTAATGAAACTTACACTTGATAATAGATAAAGGTATGTATGATGTTCATTAATAATAACATAGAAATATGATTCCTAATAAGAAAATATTAGTGGGAATTAAAAATATGGACATTGAGTAAAAGTATAAATAATTATGCAGAGTGATAGAGATCATTGATCAAAAGAAATTGAACGATTAAGAGAAAGTTAATGACCAAAAGTCATACACCAATGAGGTGTGAAAATACCATTGATTCATTGGAAATGAAGGAGAATTTATACAATTTTCATTTAAATATAATTTTCCTAAATTTTAAATATTATTTTACTATCATTATAGAGAACATTGTAAAGTATACTTAATTTATATCTTTTTATTTTGTAGGAACAATTTCGTCTTTTGGTCATTCTTTGATCAATATACACATAATTTCTTACTCCAATAAATGAATATACATAATTATTTTTTAATGCCCATAGAACTAAAATTAATTTTCAATAGATCATAATATATATAATATAATAATAATTTAATCCAATTATATTTCAATATTAACCAGAATTGAAATGGTATCTTAATTTAAGATAAAAAAATATAAACATTCACATGAATAAATAATACATTTTACTTCAGAAATTTCACCAAAGGTTCAACAAAATTTATTCTACAAATAAATAATACTACATCCCAATTAACCTTAATAAATTCAACATTAAGTAATGTTTTATCCTCAAAGGTGATCTCATACTTTTAATGTACATTTCAAAAATTTAATTTCATTCTTCCCAAATAATCCTTTACATTAAACCTAATGGTTACATATATGCCTCAACCAAATAAAACCTCTCTTGAAATATCATTAAACATCTTAATGTTACAAATATTTGATCCTATAATTTATATCCAGAATTAAATTAATATTTATTCATCAAAATTTTTATTTAAAAAAGAATTTCATACTAACCCAAACATCATGTTTGCTAGTGGTAGACCTTGTACCCTTGTTTCAATTTGGTTGTGGGTTTAAGTCCCATGACGTTTCCATATGTGAATGGTTTCCACCTAAAATTTGGTATGTCCTTTTTCTAAAAATACATTAATATTTATCCTTTAAAATACCCAAAATATTATGAACATCCTCAATAATAACATTAATTATAAAATCACTTTTTCACTAAAAAGGTTTTCTATATGAATTATTTTTTCAAGAAAATCAAACAATCTTAATTGACTATCACTACCTTTATATCAATGATCATATTAACCCTACATGTTTTCAATAACTTTAAATTTATTAAATGATCATTTTTTCTCAAAAAATACATCATGGAGAACCTAAGGGTTACATATACCTCAAACCGATAAAATGTCACGGAAAAGGTCATTAATCCCATGAAAATCCTATCACTTAAAACCTCAAAAAGGGGTTTGAAGACAATGAATTTATGAGAAACCATAAACTCATAAACCCATTATTCCATTGATAACTCCTGAGGTAATATTATATGAATACATGTATTCTTCCAAAAACTAACCCATTCCCCAGATGTTTCAAGATTCATTTAACCAAAATACCGTTGATAAAATTAACTTAACAACACAATTCCTGAATCTAAATACATAAATACTTCAAACCTTTTACTTCATTGATACATCCTTTCATATTCTAGGAATTATCCATTAAAATATGTAATTGATTTAGTTAAGTCCTAGGTTTCCCGAATTTAAGGTAACTTATAATTACTACATCTTTAGGATGAAGTTGATTTCACTCTATTAAAATCCTTAATTTCCATGGGAAATTCATTTGACTATGCCTTTATTTTCCACACATAAAACATTTGACTAATAATTTTATACATTTTTATTGGTGCATCTCTTCAAATTTATAACATAAAGGAAAATTATCCTTCTTTCCTTCATGTTCCCCTCCACCTGAGTTCTCAATGAACTATATTTTTCTCTTCTTTAGCGAGTTCGAGAGTTGTTTGAGGTGTAGTTTGATAATCATATATCGGTATAACTGATTAGTCATAATAAAAATATCTTTTACTTATTTAATTATCCTATTTGGTTACTGAAAATCACCATATCTTCTTCACATATAACATTAACATTATTCCTACTGCTTCCGGCCATTGACAAAAACAAAAAAATTTGGTGTGAGTAATAATATTCATAATTATGAAAAGTTATATAGAATGTCTAAATAATGAGACCTTAATTTCAATCTATGATATCTTAGGTTTAACCTAGGACATTTTTTTCATCATCTATTCAAATGATTTAGCATGGATCGTAATGAGAATTTGAATTAACCCTAGGTTATCCCTTGGGACTATCAAACTAGGTGCCTAGCTGGGCTCATTGTAGTGTACGAGTCGATGATAAAATCCATGCCCAAAAATCCATTTCAGAGTTAATACCCATAAGTAAAACTGTGATATAGCCACGTCTAGTTATACAAACCAGACATTGATGTATTTTATGGAATTTTGTATAATATCTACCATACCAGAACATTATGATTATATCTTATACATAGAATTATTCTCAAATTCAATCATAGGAATATATTACCTAATATATGTTTTCCTAAATATGGTTCCTAAGGTTTCTACTAAACATGATCTAATTCCAACTATAAATACCCTGACTAAAGTATCTCGTAGTTAGTTGTTACTTTATTACATTGGCATAACATACAGGTGATCGCTTCCCAAAGTAACAGATTGTTTAGTAGTCTTGGTAAAATACATATATACTTGAATATCACATTACATAAAAATACAATATAGGAAAAGTAAATATTCCATATCCTTGAACTCATTCAAAGATTCCTTCTTCATTTCTTAGATAAAGGAAAGAAATTAAATGTGAGATTAGATTGTAACACCTCGAGATTCCACGATACACTTCTCATTCAATAATGCAATAGCTTGCATTGTACGCAACTTCGAGTTCTAACACACCGCGACTAATCAAAGTAGCCGTTATGAATATTAATACCCACTTTTTAAAATTATAGAAATTTTATATTTCAAAATGGACTTCATTTTTGTATTCGTAATATCGAAATTATCCTAAGTTGAATTTTTTGTAATTTTCTGAGAACTTCCATTTTTTTATGAATAGTGAAGAATACTTAAAAACAACTTTTTAAATCAAAATAATTTATAGTGATAAATTATACTATTGAGTGGTTTTAAAGTATAATTAGAATATATTTTTACCATTTTATCCAATGGTTTTCATTATAATTAATTACACTTTGAAATTAGCCATAAACAATTATCAATCTTTTGAAATATATTGTTTCTTAAAAACACGCTATTTATTGTGACAGCGAGAATTAATTATAAAATTAATTAATGCAACTTATATGTTTGTAATTTTTTAAAATAGACATCATTTTTGAATTTGTAATATCAATTATATCTTAGGGTGAAATTTTGGCATTGTTCTGAAAAACGTCAATTTTTGATGAATAGTGAAACCACTAAGTGGTAGTTAAATAACTGATTTTTCGTTTAAATGAAATATTAACACTTATGTGGTTTGATTTTCAAAAATAAGACATACATGGTTGTAATTAGGATTTAAAATGTGGTTCAATGGGATTAAAATAATTTTTTTGGTGAATAGTAACTTTCAAGTTTAATTAATCGCGATTAAAGGTAATTAGTGAAATTTAAGGTAAAAATGATATTATAAATATATGAAAATGCCTTTAAACTTTTCCTAACCCTATTGTATGTGTCATGGACGACCAATACAATCCATGGGTCATCTTGGGGACCCCATAGAGCCACTTTGGTAGGAAAATGACATAAATAACTTTTTTTAAAGTTAAAATAAAAATGTCACAAAGATAAGTTATTTTACTAAAACAATTTTTAAATGGGGTTATACAAGTAATATTTTTGACTATAAACATTCATTATAAAGATAAAACTATTTACTAAATAATGATAGTTTTTTATAATTTTTAGACATTAAATAAATTAAATTATTTATGACACCATGATGATGCAGCGATTACCTCATTAATTAACGATTTTAATAGAATGGAAGGATAATGTAAAATCTAATCATTAAAATTGTCCAAAGCCTATTGGATGAGAATATTTAGAACCCTTATCACCTTATACTCTAATTATATAAGTTTGGGACCTTTAGAATCCGAAAATCATTGTATAATAAAGTAACATTTCATTACTTTCCAAGAGTGCCCCTCCTCTCCACTTATAAAAGGCCCCCACCACTACCACCTTACTCACACTTTCAAAGCCTTTTGTCTCGGCCAACCTCTGCCCAAATACTCTCCAAACTTCCCTCCCTTACTCCTATAAGCCTCACTTTGGGCAGAATTCTTCCCAAGGAATCCTTTGGCTCAAATCAAAAGAGTTACCCGATTTTAAGGTAATGTCTTCGCTTATGTTATTTTGTTTTATTTTGCTTATACAGCCCCATAAAACCTTTTTATTCATTTATTTTATAACAAAACCAGTATCCTAAATATACTAGAATGTTTTTATAAGAGGTATTAGAGCTAAAATTACACACACCTACATCTAATGGTTAAAGAACATACTGTTTCTGTGGATGGCGAATTTCTGCCTCACGAAATGATGATTGTTCAACACTCATATAACACCTTCAAATGTGGCCATTAAGATGTCACTATATTTATATATGATATATAGTGTGTTTATGTTTTACTTAAGGTTCTTTATTTTTCATTTATGGTATTCCTTTATTGTTTCCATTATGGGTAAACGCGATATTTTCATTTTAGGAAGTGCGGACTACCGCCCCCTCAAAGTGATTTGAATCGTTAATGCCATATGTGGGATGTATAAAGGATGGAGTAAATGGTATTATACATTATATTATACTGGAATTATATTATAACTTTATATAATTATAAATTCATTCCATTAAATATGAAATAGAAATGAAAGTAGCGTTCATTCGTACGTACGACTTATCATCTCCATGAACGGTGCATTTCATTTCTTACCTCTAAATGTTATATAATATTATAAATGAATGTATATACTGGATATATATGAGATATATGATATCTATATCATGAATATAATTCTGGATATAATGGATATTTCACCACATGAACAATTTGTAATTATAAGAAGTTTATTTTTGACTCATGTACCAAAGACAGACAAAACGACCGTCATTAACTTAAATAATTACATAATGTTCATCACATGGTAATAAGTGATATAAATGGAATAAAAAACTTGAAAAAGGTTATTAAGCAATTATAAATTAACTCTAGTTTATTATTCATGAGGTTAAAGAATGGTCGAGTCAATACATGACGCAAGATAAGGGAACTTCTTAACCCAATTTCCATTCTTTGGGTTAATATCCTACTTTAAAATTATTTCATGATATTATTATGTCCTATATTGTATTTTTACTTTATTTATGTGTACGTATAGTGAATACACATAATAGATCTATTTTATTTTAAAAAATGATCTTTGTGAGGGACTTCGTCTCAATCTCCTTTCATTGAGGCATATTTGGTTTTATACACAACTTTCCTTTATACGGTGTATAAACCCCTTTGACTTTTACGTTTATTCAAAAGGAATATTTTTATACAAAGTGTTTTACTAAAAGACAAAAAGGAATGTTTTTCTTGTCGTACGTATGCGAAAACAGTGACTTCTCCGCCGCCATGGCCATTATTTGGGTTTCGGCTTCCTCTACAAGCCATAACATTTTTTTAATGAAAAATAAATACAAAGTTTTAACTTTCTTTTATTTTGGTATTGAAAATGGTTTTGAAAGTGTTTTTATTATATCAATGTGTTGTATTGATATCTTGTGATTGAAATGTGGAAATGTTATGTTTCCTTTATGCATGTTTTATGTGATACAATTATGTTATGTTTTATGATATGTTTAAACCTATTCATGTGAGTAATGAATTGGACTTAATAAGTGACAGGTGGAGCCCACTACAGCTCCTCGATGCATCGGTAGGTCTCATGAGACAAACTAGTGTCTTGGCACGTGGAATTGACAAAATCTTATTTGTAGTCTTGGCATGAGGCCTTGGCTACGTGGTTATGATAGTCTGGCATTATGCATTCCATCATTATGAAAGTGGTTATTGATATTGCATGTGATTATTCGACCAGTAGAATATCCATGTGAAGAAGTAAATGGAATTATCTCATTTTAATTTTTCCATATTATGTTGAAGTTCATGTTTAAAAGGCTTTTGTTTTAGTTATACATTTCTTTAAATGTTCATGTTTATTGATGAAAGCTTCCGCTATATTGTTATCCTTACTGAGCATCTGAGCTCACCCCTTTCAATGTTTTAATTTTTCCAAGATGTGAAGAAGTATATTATGAATGACCTGCAGGGATAATATAAGGGGATATTAAGAGAAGATGTTGTAGTTTTGTTTTACTTTATGATGTAATGTAAGACTTATGAATGTATCTAGTGTTTCCAAGGCTACTAAACTAATCGGTCTTTCGAGACGTGATCTTTTGTGATCATGCCAATGTTACGAAGTAATGCACCGACTCTGGGTAACTGGGGTCGGGGCATTACAGTTGGTATCAGAGACAGTTTAGTACTAACCTTGGAAGCTAGATTTAGATAAACTCTGATTAGAGCACATAACCCAAAGATAGACATTGAGGATTAGTATAGAAGAACTTCCTAGAATTTTGGTATTATAGAGATTTTGTGAGTTTTCCGAGCAATACATCCCTGTATGGCTATGAGCAGGTAGAGGTGGATCTGGCACATATGTACCTAGGGGTAAAACCCAAAAACACCACTTTGAGCTAGACTCGATCGGGAACTGGTGCACGACAATAGGCCTTGCTGCACTCTTGGTTACGACACTCCAGGGGGATATGCTTAGGATAATTATCATTTTTTTTAAAAACCACTATGAAGGGTTATGAGTATATAATTCCTCAAAGAAAAATTATTTATGATTATAGATTATATCCATAAATAGTTCAATTAGCGTTAAGTGTTTTACAAGTATTGAATTATGTATTTTGATTCATAAACTAATCTAGTTTATGCCATTGTTTAGAAATGGCGCCTAGTGGAAGGAATGGAAACCGTATCAATGCACGCACTCTGTGTAGGGATTTCCCTCCTACTCAAGATAATTATTGTGGATCTGGAGATACAACTGGTGATGATCAACCTATTACCATACTGGGACAACTCACTCAGGTTATGAATAATAACCTTACTCGTATGGAGCACCCTGATCCGCAACATGGAGGATCAATGTTAGACCGCTTCATGAGGCAAAAACTGCCAAAATTTAATGGGGGTACAAATACATTAGTAGCTGAGCAATGGATAAACTCCTTAGAGAAAATATTCCATGCCTTGGGGAGTAGCGAAAGGGAGAAGGTTATCATGGCAGTTTACCACCTCACTGGAGATGCCGATCAATGGTGGTCATTGATTCAAAATACAAAGGAAGATGAAGAAGTATCAAGTATGGAAAGGAGAGAGTTCAAAGATATTTTCTTAGAAAAATACTTTCCACATGAACATCGAGCAGATATGGAAAGGAAATTTCTGAGTCTGAGGCAGAAGGAGGATGAGAATATCGCAAAGTATGAGGCTAACTATACAAGGTTAGCAAGACATGCTGCAGATTATCTATGTAACCCAAGAAGTAAGATTGTTCGTTTATTTGATGGGTTAAAACCATTTCTCCATCGAGCTTTAGTATCACAATCTATCTTAACATACGAGGATATAGTCTCGTGTGCTATCAAGACAGAAAAGAAATTATCTAAGTCTTATGAAAACAAAGTAAAGCAAGAGAAGAAGAGAACGGTGGAACAAGAGACAGATAAAGGGAAAAAGTGAAAGAAGGATTTTCCATTATGTGATAATTGTGGGAAGAATCACCCTGTAACTTGCCTAAAAGGAATGGGAGTTTGTTACAAATGTGGAGAAAAAGGTCACCAGGCTCGTGATTGTAAGGTAAAGAAAGAGGCTATCAATGTTGAATGCTACAATTGTAGGGAAATGGGTCATTATGAAAATGAATGTCCTAAGTGTCAGGGAGACTTACCTCATAAAAGGCTAAGGGATGAAGGACAATCTTATGCTGTTACTACAGTTAAAGTAGAATAATTAATGTATTGGTGCTTTTGGACTCATGGATTATATTCTGGTTATGAGAATAATGTGATATATATATAAGGATTGTACTGTAGTACTTTTTGATTTCATTAAGGTTTTAATATGATAAAGGTAATCATATTTTTGTATGTGAAAATAAGAGAAACTTTACCTTGTTTGAGGAATCTGATGATACAATTGATTTTGGAAATTAGAGACCTTTTAGAGAAAGTCTGGACGGAGGTATTTTGGATAACTATAAAGGTTGGAATGGATTAAGTTGAACTTTGGATAGTATTGTTTAATGTTAAAACATTTATGAAGAATTTTTTTGGAATATTATGATACTATAGTTTTAGGAAAAGGACAACCTGCAGGGTCGGACATAACCCGTCGCGTCGGACAAAGCTGCAGGAATCGAACCCACAACCATAGTGCGACAAGCCTTTATTACCTACCACTAGCCTACAAGAAGTCCTTGGTTATTAAAAAATAGTTTTACTAATCTAAATGGTATGTGTTAATATTTGGAACCTTATACAATTAGGATAAATAGAATATTTTTGAGTTCTATTACCTTTTAGAGTGAAATATGGGTTTGTGGTCAAAAAAAATTATTAAAGAATGAAAGTCTACATAACAAGTATGTATATTCCCTTACATTCTTAGTAAATCTCCTAAATAAATTCCTCAACTTTATAAAAGGTAACTTAAACAAAAAACTTTGCCAGTTAACTTTTCCAACTGAGGATTCAATGATTGTATAACCAATCACAAGTTTGTGATTTTCTTATGGTTAACATTATACCAATACAGTGTTCTACAACTCTCCATCAGACCTTGATGGTTTGTTTTTCTTCCATATCCATATTTTCATCTAATCCTAGTATGGGCTATCTCGGGTGACCTTTGTACTTCTCTTTCTTTCTTTTAATGTTATATTTTTATTAACCATATTTCTGATGTTGGTTTTCCACAAATGTATTTTCTATTTTCAACCTTTTATTTTCAAAGAAAAATTTCAAATTGTGAGGACACAATTTATTGAAGGAGGGGAGAATGTAACACCCCGAGCTTCCACAATACGCTTCTCATTCAATAATGCAATAGCTTGCATTGTACACAACTTCGAGTTCTAACACACCGAGACTAATCAAAGTAGCCATTATGAATAGTAATATCCACTTTTTAAAATTATATAAATTTTATATTTCAAAATGGACTTCATTTTTGTATTCGTAATATCGAAATTATCCTAAGTTTAATTTTTTGTAATTTTCTGAGAAATTCCATTTTTTTATGAATAGTGAAGAATACTTAAAAACAACTTTTTTAATCAAAATAATTTATAGTGATAAATTATACTATTGAGTTGTTTTAAAGTATAATTAGAATATAATTTTACCATTTTATCCAATCGTGTTCATTATAATTAATTTCACTTTGAAATTAGACATAAACAATTGTCAATCTTTTGATATATATTGTTTCTTAAAAACAGGCTATTTGTTGTGACAGCAAGAATTAATTATAAAATTAATTAATGCAACTTATATGTTTGGAATTTTGTAAAATAGACATCATTTTTGAATTTGGAATATCAATTATAGCTTAGGGTGAAATTTTGGCATTGTTCTGAAAAACTTCAATTTTTGATTAATAGTGAAACCACTAAGTGGTAGTTAAATAACTGATTTTTCGTTTAAATGAAATATTACCACTTCTGTGATTTGATTTTCAAAAATCCGACATTAATGGTTGTCATTAGGAATTAAAATGTGGTTCAATGGGATTAAAATAATTTTTTTGGTGAATAGTAACTTTTAAGTTTAATTAATCACGATTAAAGGTAATTAGTGAAATTTAAGGTAAAAATGATATTATAAAAATATGAAAATGCCTTTACACTTGTCATACCCATATTGGATGTGTCATGGCCGCCCAATAAAATCCATGGGTCAACTTGGGGACCCCATGGAGCCACTTTGGTAGGAAAATGACATAAATAACTTTTTATTTAAAGTTAAAATAAAAATGTCACAAACATAAGTTGTTTTACTAAAACAATTTTTAAATGTGGTTATACAAGTCATATTTTTGACTATAAGTATTAATTAGAAATTTAAAAAGATTTAATACATCATGATATTTTTTTTATAATTTTTAGACATTAAATTAATGAAATTATATATGACACCATGATGATGCAGCAATTACCTCATTAATTAACGATTTTAATAAAATGGAAGGATAATGTAAAATCTAAGAATTACACTTGTCCAAAGCCTATTGGATGAGAATATTTAGAACACTTATAACCTTATCCTCGAATTATATAAGTGTGGGACCTTTAGAATCCGAAAATCATTGTATAATAAAGTAACATTTCATTACTTTCCAAGAGTGCCCCTCCTCTCCACTTATAAAAGGCCCCCACCACTACCACCTTACTCACACTTTCAAAGCCTTTTGGCTTGTCCAAACTCTGCCCAAATACTCTCACAAATTCCCTACCTTACTCCTAGAAGCCTCACTTTGGGCATAATTCTTCCCAAGGAAGCCTTTGGCTCAAATCAAAAGAGTTACCCGATTTTAAGGTAATGTCTTCGCTTATGTTATTTTGTTTTATTTTGCTTATCCAAACCCCTAAAACGTTTTTATTCCTTTCTTTTGTAACAACACCAGTATCCTAAATATACTAGGATGTTGTTATAATATGTATTCGAGCTACACTTACACACACCTACATCTAATGGTTAAAGAACATACTGTTTCTGTGGATGGCGAATTTCTGCCTCACGAAACGATGATTGTTCAAAACTCATATAATACCTTAAAAGGTGGCCATTAAGATGTCACTCTATTAATATATGATATATAGTATGTTTATGTTTTACTTTAGGTTCTGTATTTTCCATTTATGGAATACCTTTATTGTTTCCATTATGGGTAAACGTGATATTTTCATTTTAGGAAGTGTGGACTACCGCCCCCTCAAAGTGATTTGAATCGTTAATGCCATATGTGGGATGTATAAAGGATGGAGTAAATGGTATTATAAATTATATTATACTGGAATTATATTATACCTTTATATAATTATAACATCATTCCATTAAATACGAAATATAAATGAAAGTAGCGTTCATGCGTACGTACGGCTTACCGTCTCCATGAACGGTGTATTTCATTTCTTACCTCTAAATGTTATGTAATATTATAAATGAATGTATATACATGATATATATGAGATATATGATATATATATAATGAATATAATTCTGGATATAATGGATATTTCACCACATGAACAACTTGTAATTATAAGAAATTTATTTTTGACTCAAGTACCAAAGATCGACAAAACGACCGTTATTAACTTAAATAATTACATAATGTTCATCACATGGTAATAAGTGATATAAAAGAAATAAAAAACTTGAAAAAGGTTATTAAGAAATTATAAATTAACTCTATTTTATAATTCAGGAGGTTAAAGAACGGTCGAGTCAAGATAGGACGCAAGGTAAGGGAACTTCTTAACCCAATTTCCATTCTTTGGGTTAATCTCCTACTTTAAAATTATGTCATGATATTATTATGTCTTATCTTGTATTTTTACTTTATTTATGTGTACTTATAGTGAATACACATAATAGATCTATTTTATTTAAGAAAATTATCTTTCTGAGGGACTTCGTCTTAGTCTCCTTTCATTGAGGCATATTTGGTTTTATACACAACTTTCCTTTATATGGTGTATAAACCCCTTTGACTTTTACGTTTATTCAAAAGGAATCTTTTTATACGAAGTGTTTTACTAAACTACAAAAAGGAATGTTTTTCTTGTCATACGTATGCGGCGACAACGACTTCTCCGCCGCCATGGCCATTATTTGGGTTTTATCTTCCTCTACAAACCATAACTTTTTTTTAATAAAAAATAAAAACAATGTTTTAAATTTCTTTTATTTTGGTATTGAAAATGGTTTTGAAAGTGTTTTTATTATATCAATGTGTTGTATTGATATCTTGTGATTGAAATGTGGAAATTTTATGTTTCCTTTATGCATGTTTTATGTGATACGATTATGTTATGTTTTATGATATGTTTAAACCTATTCATATGAGGAATGCATTGGACTTAATAAGTGACGGGTGGAGCCCACTATAGATCCTCGATGCATCGGTAGGTCTCATGAGACAAACTAGTGTCTTGGAATGAGTCCTTGACAAAATCATATTTGTAGTCTTGGCACGAGGCCTTGGCTACGTGGTTATGATAGTCTGGCATTATGTATTCCATCATTATGAAAGTGGTTATTGATATTGCATGTGATTATTCGACTAGTAGAATATCCATGTGAAGAAGTAAATGGAATTATCTCATTTTACTTTTTCCATATTATGTTGAAGTTCATGTTTAAAAGGATTTTGTTTTAGTTATACATTTCCTTAAATGTTTATGTTTATTGATGAAAGCTTCCGCTATATTGTTATCCTTACTAAGCATCTGAGCTCACCCCTTTCAATGTTTTAATTTTTCCAGGATGTGAAGAAGTATATTATGAATGACCTGCAAGGATAATATAAGGGGATATTAAGAGAATATGTTTTAGTTTTGTTTTACTTTATGATGTAATGTAAGACTTATGAATGTATCTAGTGTTTCTAAGGCTGCTAAACTAATCAGTCTTTCGAGACTTGACTTTTGTGATCATGCCAATGTTACGAAGTAATGCACCGACTCTGGGTAACTGGGGTCGGGGCGTTATAGAGATGCTCAGTAAGGGTTGCGTGTAGTGGAATCTATCATGAGTAAATAATACATAATCCATATAGAAAATTAAATGAATAAAAACACATATCATTTAATCAACAACTTGTTCATGAGAAATAATATGTAATGATAAAATAATTCCATATAACTAATCACATAAGATTAAAACATATCCATTGATTTCATATTTATTCAAACAGTCACATGGACATCACTATATAATATCATAATGATGGAATGAATAATTTATGACATCATAAAATTATCACCATGGACTCATTCTAATATATCATACATAAATACGTAAGGACTTGGCCAAATACAAAATCCAATTTGACTCATGAAACCTATCGATGCATCGAGGGGTTTTAGAGGCTCCCTCTTATCACTTATTTAGTTTAATTCATTCATCACATGAAATGTGTGAAATATAATAAATATAGAAATTCTTATAGAAAAACATCCATATGAAATGTTAATCATTCCTCTAATGAATAAAGATAATCATAATACAACCAAGTAAATATAGTGGATAGTATCAAATTAGTACATCCCAGATCAAACTAATCATAAACCATTCAGATAGTGAATAAGGAAGGTATCGTTATGATATATCCATGTTAGACCATAAGTAAAATAAATGGTTGTATTTTTATGAATAAAAATACAATAAAAATGTGATTAAAAAATCTTAATGAAAATTCCCTTTATACGTGAAAATAAATTTTAAAAACAAAAATTGTTTAGAGTATTAATAAAAAAATTAAAATATCTTCTTAATCTTTTAAATGAATAATCAAATAATAGTATATTCAAGAAGGTAGACAATTCTATTTATGAAATAAAAAATTTCCTCATTCAGAAAAAATATTACTTTTAAACCATTTTGAAATGTAAAATATGGGTAATTTTTTTAAAAAGCATTGGATAATATTAAATACATTCATGAAAAAATATAGGATACAGTTTTGAAAAAAAAGTATTTTCCAATGATGAGGTAAATAAGTTTGAATTTTCTTAAAAACATTTTGGAATCATTTTAAGTAAAAAATAGAGGATAATGGTAGTATTACTTAAAAATTTCATGAATTACTAGAGGATTATAAAATGAAAGGTCATTATTAGATAAATCTAAAATATTTTGATTCAATTTTAATTTAATCAAAATGAGTCCTGATTAAAATAATATTGAACCATAAATCTCATACCACTTTGGTAACTTTTGAATCATAAGCTCCGTGAAAGAAATAAATCAAAATGAAACATTATTAACATGAATATAAAGAGATCCATGATATAAAAAATCAAATGGATATTAAATACACCTTATAAAATAAGATAGGATAATAACATAACATATGTCCTCGAGAAGAAACTTTTACATGAAGAACCCTTACAATGATACTAACATTGAAGTGAGAATTCATCAATGAATTGATTATGTGTATCAAGGGTAAATAAAAATAAAAAAGTATAAATACAAAAAATCACACCTTATTATATGGTATGTATTGGTGTTATTACATGGTATTTTATAATAAATGAATAGATGTGGTAAGAGAAGAAGTAAAAAAATAAAGAGCTTAGTGAAGATAATTACCCCCGCTTAGAAAACCATCTTTTGGATATCTTATTAAGAACCCAAAGTTTTTTATTTTTGGAAGAAAAATGTCTATTGAAAATGTATTAGTATGTTGGGGATATATTTTGGTAGGGAAGGGTTGAGATAAAATCTTTAACAGGTGTGAATAAGTGAGAGCATGAGGTTCCAATTTATAATTGAAGACGAGTGTCGTTTTTTAGATACCCAAAAATATTAAATATTTGGATTTCAATATCAACCCAAGTGCCTAAAAATTGATAAATAATGGAGTGTATGGAAGATATGGTTGATAAAACCCACCACCAATAAAACAGAAACATGTTTTAAATCATTTTATTTCCTTAACTTCTAAGGTTACTTACTTTTACCATTATAGTTTTCATAACGGTAACTGGTTTTTTAATTTACCTTGATAATTATCCTTTAATACTAAAAATAAATTATCCTCATTAGATAATTTGGAACAAATTATTATATATATATAATATAATTTTTCAAATTAAATTCATATGTGTGTAGATAATTAATTTTAACACAGACACATGTAATGCGTAAACCCCTGTTCCAAACCTTAACCGATGTAATTAATTTTTGACTATTTTAATTATTTATTAGAAAAACAAATTATTTTAAACCTATTAACTAATAAAAAATGTTATTATTTCATATAAGGAATATATTTTACCAAATTTAATTGACATAATTAGAAAATTTTAATCTGAAATTAATCCTACAAGCAAGATGAAAATATGGTTTTCCAAAGAAAATGTTTTCTTAAGTATAAAATGTTTTATATAAAAATTCAATATAAAATTGGTCCCAATTACATAAATTAGATTAATAATAATGAAATTTCACAAAATTAACTTTTAAAACGATTTTAAAATAAAATGGAAGTTATTAAACTCTTTAAACGAAATGATAGCTTTCAATTAAAATTAATAATTTTAACAATTCATCGAAAAAATTAATATTTTTATAAAATTATACAAAATTAAATCTAAGATAATTTTTACATGATTATTTAAAAATTTACTTTAATTTTTTCAAATAAATGTTTTGAAATTTTTGAAAAATAATTTTTAATTAATTTCACAATACGCAATGGAACCACTTTTTAAATAAATATAGTTTTAAAGCATAAAACTAAATTTATTATTATCCCAATATTATAAATAATAATATATGAATGATAAATACTTTTATTTATTATATAATATAAAAAATTAAATAAAACCATTCACCAATAGTGATTAGTTTAATTCATTATGATAAAAACACACTTTGCGCATAAAAAAAGTTTTTCAAAAAAACATTTCTTTTTTTGCTTTCAAATGATTTTTCTTTTTATTTAAATCTATATGATAAACAATGAATTTATTTTATACATTTGTGAAAAATATTATTTTAATAATTTAGTTATTCCTATTCATACCCTTCAATTTAACAACTAGGTTGTAACATCCCTAAATGATACATGGTTAAATGACTAAATGATACGACTCATGTCAACAAGGTGCAACTTCTTTTTTAGGAGTATGTCTGATTAGAACTCCACAGTTAAGTGTGCTTGGCCTGGAGTAGTGATCAGGAAGGGTGACCTTTTGGGAACTTTCCCAGGGTGTGTGTGAGTGAGGACAAAGCACACTAGAAAGGACATGTGTTGGCCTCTGGGGACTTTCATTAGTCAGATGACCCGTTCGGGCATGTGGGTGGACCCTGGGGTGGGCCCCACGTGTCTGCGGGGCAACTGGTGGTACCTAGCGGGCCAGGACCGGATGACCATGTTAAGGCGGGGTGTCTGTGCAATCACTGGGACCTAGTTGTCACATTTGGTATCAGAGGAAGAACCCATCCTTAAGTGCGGTGCACTGCCAGGGTTGAGATGTAGGGCCCACAACGAGGGTGTTGTGCTCCAAAGGGGGGGGGATGATTGTAACATCCCCAAATGATACATGGTTAAATGACTAAATGATATGACTCATGTAAACAATGTGCACCCTCTTTTTCGGGAGTCCGTCTGATTAGAACCCCATAGTTAAGCGTGCTTGGCCTTGAGTAGTGACCAAGATGGGTGACCTTCTGGGAAGTTTCCCAGGGTGTGTGTGAGTGAGGACAAAGCACACTGTAAAAAACATGTGCTGGCCTGTGGGGACTGTCATTGGTCAGATGACCCGTTCGGGCATGTGGGTGGATCCTGGGGTGGGCCCCACGTGTCTACGGGGCAACTGGTGGTACCTAGCGGGCCAGGACCCGACGACCATGTTATGGTGGGGTGTCTGTGCAATCACTGGGACCCAGTTGTCACATTAAATGTAAAGACCCGTAAAATTCAAGAGAATTTTTTTTCTCTTAATTTTTTTTTGAGATTTTACAAGAAAGCGGTTTCTGACGGCACCTGATTCCAAGGCCTGGTGTGCCCAGAATCATTTTTCGAAGTTTAGCTCGGGTACGATCAGTGAACGAACGAGCGAGTTTTTCTAACTTTTGAACCGGTGCTCGGAATCAAATTCCGAGGGCACCGATGGAATCACAGCGCCAGTAATTGCTTAGAAACACCTTTTCCGGAGTTTCGTTTGCTCGGGTGTGGTTTTTAAATTTTTGGGTTAAGTAATGGAATAAAATAAAAATGGTGCGAACAATTTTTATTTTTTTACTTAAATTCGTTTAACCTAAGCTAAATGTTTGGAGTGGGACCCACAATATCCTACCAACTTCGTATGATATTTGTGAGGTGGGGCCCACACGAGCCCCACCGTTTCTTTCAACTTCCTCAACCCGCTTTTAATTAAGGTAACACACCTGCACCCCTATTAAGTGGAAGTCAACCATTGCGTTTTTCTGTTTTTGAAATGCCTCAATTAATTTGGGCGGTTTAAACGTTGCAATTAATTCATTTGATTGATTGTTTCATTTTTGAATTTCAAAACGCATGGCTTAAGAAATAAAATAAGACAAACTCTTATTTTATTAAGGGTTGTTGGGTTGTGAGAGGCTTGGGAGAATTTGCTCAAGTTCTTGAAATTCTTCTTCCTCGGCGAAGAATGCGATGAACGCGAAGAACGCCGATCTCTGACGAAGGTCGACAAGAATGCCGGATCCTTAGAGATCGACGACGCGACGCCGAAAAATCTTTTCTCCGCGACGCGACGATCCTCCTTCCACGACGTCCCTTTCCGCGACAACCTCGTTCGATGAATACGCTCGAGGTAGGGGTATTATTATTTCATTTGTTCTGATTACTTAGGTAGGGGGATTATTATTTCATTTGTTCTGATTACTTTCATCGTTGACTTATCCTCTTATTTGGAACGCCTGTTATCGCAATAACGGGAGGAGGTCGGACCGCATGAACACGGCCGACCCTCCTCTCCCCTTTGGTTGTTTGATATTGTTTGCGGCACGAGAAAGAAAACGTGGTGCTGAAGCTCCGCGTGGGAAATATTAAAGAAAGGGGAGGAGCGCAGCGCCGTCGCGCCGTGCCGGAGAACCACAAAAGAACCGCGGCCTGAGCGGGGCCGCGACAGATGGGCGCGGCACCGTCATGCCGTGCCGGACGGACCAAGGCCGCAGCCATAGGCCGCGGCGGAGTAGGGAACGGTGGCCGGTTTTTGGCCGTCGTCGTCGGAGCAGGGGGACGGGACCGCCCTGGTCCCGTGGCGGCAGCAGCCGGCCGGCCGGAGCGGGCCAACCGGTCAAGGGGAAAACCGGGGGTTCGTAACCCCCGGTTGGCCAGCAGGTGTGGCCCCCCACATGGGGGCTGCGGTTTCACTACGCGGGGGGCAGCACGCCCCCCCTTCACTGCGCGGCCGAGCCGGGCCTCCAGGCCGGGCCGCGCCCAGGCTGGGCCGAGCCGCGCCAGGGTTGGGCCGGGCCGCACCGGCTGGGCCCAACCACGCCCACCGGGTCGGGCCGCGCCCTAATGGGCTGAACCCAGACCCGGTTCGGGCCGACCCTGGGGGTATCGGGCCGGGTCGGACCGGGCCCGAACCCCCTATTACCGGACCTCTCACGGTCTTTTTCCCATAACATGGGCTGCGGACCTCCGATCGATGCACCGTCAGCTGCGATGCGATCCTTGGATCGTGACAGTCGTTTCGGTATATTACACTCAAGGTTTCGGAGAACCTTGGGTTCGGCCGGGTTGGTTCGTACACGAAACCAACCAAGCCCTCGGAGCGGAAACACTTATAACTTAAGCTTCGGATGTCTGATTGACGTGACATTGACTTTTATGGATTCCTCATAGTGACACAGACCTTTTGGCTTACTCCGCTTGGGGTTTGGATGCAGTTGGAGAATGGTCGGGTTGGTTTTGACTTCAAAACCAACAGGGCCCCTGGGACAAAAAAGCCAATAACTCTCAAACCGGGCATCTGATTGACGCGCTGTCTGTGACGTTGAGTTCCTGTTGACGATACAGAACTTTTGGATACATCAACTCTGGAATATGTGTCAGTTGATGTAACAGCCCCATTGGCTCGTGGAGCGGACCCTCCCGAATGAGCTTGCTGTGTGCGGGAACCCTAGAGCTGGCTGCGACTGCGATGATGATGACGACTTTACAGAAATCCTTCATGGATTCGACAGAGATGACTACAACACTCAGCGATCCTACGTGGATCAGTGGTACCAATCCTATGTGGGCCAGGTCCTGTGTGGGTCAGCTCTCAGCGGTCCTGTGTGGTCCAGCGCCTACAGATCCTGTGTGGATCTGATCCTGTTTGGGTCCTTGCGGAGGTTAGTTACCTATTGATCCTGTGTGAGTCATTGTGGGGGTTAGTTACCTATCGATCCTTTGTGGGTCATTGCGGGGGTTAGTACCTATCGATCCTGTGTGGGTCTGACAGCTTAGATGAATCAGTGGCTACATCTGATCATCTCTATCATCTTACGAAGAAGTATACCTGTGTGAGCTGAATCATGACTTTCAATCCTTATCTTCGATAAGAGTTACTTGATATCCTTTGTGGATTATGTTATGCTTTCTTTTGTGGGTTGGGTTGTGATTTCCTGTGTGGACTGGGATGTACTTGAGCTCGGATGTTGGAGCCAAATGAGAATTGATGACTTAGGTATATGTATGGGCATATACCTAAGTAGTGTCGGATGTTACTTCGTGATTGTATCTTTCTTTTGTGGATTATCCTCTGGGGATTCTCGGAGACCTTTGGAGGTCTCGAGGTCCCTACTGAGTAGCTTATACTCACCCCTACACAAGCTATGCCTGCACTACGTTGTGTTGGTTGCAGACGACGGACAACGCTGATCGTGAATGAGGCACGAGGAGCAGGCCGGTACCCAGAGGTGGACCACTGGGCGGGGCGTACTCGGAGCGGACGGCTGGACACGAGGAGCTGTGGAGGCTATCTGTACCCACCCTTCAGGTGGGACTTCCAGTGGACGGATCGAGGCTACGGCTTTACTTTTCAGTTGTTGTACTCCCTTTTCCGGTTGTACTTTACTTTCGGTTTGGGTTTGTATTCTGGACCACTTAATTTTCCGCACTTACTGTTGTACCCAGTTTTTACTTAGTGTTTACTTCTGCTTGCTTGCTCTGTGGTGTTTGTTTACTTTACAAAGGAAATTCCTTCGCTTTTTACCTGGAATTATGCCTTGGTGCTAATCGCCAGCCCCTGGCCTATGGAAGGTGGGCTTGGGGTAGTCACGGCACGGGCCCCCAGGACAAGTCGTGACAAATTGGTATCAGAGGAGGAACCCAAACTTAAGTGCGGTGCACTGCCTAGGTTGAGATGTAGGGCCCACAATGAGGGAGTTGTCATCTAAAGGGGGGGTGATTGTAACATCCCCAAATGATACGGACCTCTGATCGACGCACCGTCAGCTGTGATGCGATCCTTGGATCGATACGGTCGTTTCGGTATATTACACTCAAGGTTTCGGAGATCTTTGGGTTTAGCCGGGTTGGTTCGAACACAAAACCAACCGGGCCCTCTGAGCCGAAACACTTATAACATGAACTCCGGACGTACGATTGACGAGTCGTCGACTCTGTTAGATTCCTCTTAGTGAGGCGGACATTTTGGCTTACTCCGCTCGAGATTTGGACGTAGTTGGAGTAAGGCCGGGATGGTTTTGACTTAAAAAAAAACCAACCGGGCCCCTGGAACGAAAAAGCCAATAACTCTTAGGCCGGGCGTCCGATTGACGTGTTGTTTGTCACGTTGAGTTCCTATTGAAGATACGGAACTTTGGGATACATGAACTCCGGACATTGTGTCAGTTGATGTATCAGCCCCTCGGCTCATGGAGCGGACCCTCCCTGAACGACCTTGCTGTGTGCGGGAACCCTAGAGCTGGCTGCGACTACGACGACGATGACGATTGTACAGAAATCCTCCGTGGATTCGACAGCAACGACTGCATCACTCAGCGATCCTGTGAGGATTAGTGCTACCGATCCTGTGTGGGTCAGATCCTGTGTGGGCCAGCGCTCAGTGGTCCTGTGTGGGCCAGCGCATACCGATCCTATGTGGGTCAGATCCTGTGTGGGTCATTGCGGGGGTTAGTACCTATCGATCCTGTGTGGGTCATTACTGGGGTTAGTACCTATCGATCCTGTGTGGGTCCGAAGGCTTAGATGAATCATTGGCTACATCTGATCATCTCTATCATCTTACGAAGAAGTATTCCTATGTGCGCTGAGTCTTCACTTCAATCAATATCTTCGATATGATTGACTTGCTTTCCTGTGTGGATTGGGTTGTGTTATCCTATGTGGATTGGGTTTTAATCTTTTATGGATGTGATCGAACTTGGGCTCGGATGTTGGAGTCGAATGTCAATTGATGACCCAGGTATATGTATGGGCATATATCTAAGTAGTGTTGGATGTCACTTCGTGATTGTATCTTTCCTTTTTGGATTATCCTTCGTGGATTCTGGGATACCTTCGGGGGTCTCGGGGTCCCTACTGAGTAGCGTATACTCACCCTAGCACGGGCTATGCCCACACTACGTTGTGTTGGATGCAGACGACGGACAACGCTGATCGTGGTTGAGGCTTGTGGAGCGAGTCGGTACCTGGAAATCATAACCCAATCCACACAGGAAAGCATAATGTAATCCACACAGGATATCAAGTCAATCTTATCGAAGATAAGGATTGAAAGTCAAGATTCATCTCACACTGGTATACTTCTTCGTAAGGCGATAGAGATGATCAGATGTAGCCACTGATTCATCTAAGCCGTCGGACCCACACATGATCGATATGTACTAACCCCCGCAATGACCCACAAAAGATCGATAGGTAACTAACCCCCGCAATGACCCACACAGGATCGATAGATAACTAACCCCCGCAAGGACCCCACAGGATCGGACCCACACAGGATCTGTAGGCACTGGCCCACATAGGACCGGTGAGCGCTGACCCACACAGGATCTAACCCACAACAGATCGGTAGCACTGATCCACGTAGGATTGCTGAGTGTTGTAGTCGTCACCGTCGAATCCACGGAGGATTTCTGTACAGTCGTCATCGTCGATGCAGTCGCAGCCAGCTCTAGGGTTCCCGCACACAGCAAGATCGTTCGGGAGGGTCCGCTCCACGAGCCGAGAGGCTGATACATCAACTGACACATAGTCCGGAGTTGATGTATCCAAAAGTTCCGTATCATCAACAGGAACTCAACGTCATAGATGGCGCGTCAATCGGACGCCCAGTCTTAGAGTTATTGGCCTTTTCATCCTAGGGGCCCGGTTGGTTTTTAAGTCAAAACCAACCCGACTGTTCTCCAACTGCGTCCAAACCTCGAGCGAAGTAAGCCAAAAGGTCCGTCTCACTATGAGGAATCCATCAAAGTCGAAGACACGTCAATCGGACATCCAGAGCTTAAGTTATAAGCGTTTCCACTCCGAGGGCCCAGTTGGTTTCATGTACGAACCAACTCGGCCAAACCCAAGGTTCTCCGAAACCTTGCGTGTAATATACCGAAACGACCATCTCGATCCAAGGATTTCATCGCAGTTGACGGTGCGTCGATCGGAAGTTCACAGCCCAAGTTATGGGAAAAAGACCATGAGAGGTTCGGTAATAGGGGGTTCGGGCCCGGTCCGACCTGGCCCGATACACCCAGGGTCGGCCCGAACTAGGTCAACCCGACCCGGGTCCGGGTCCGGCCCATTAGGGCATGGCCCAGACCAGTGGGCGTGGCCCGGCCTGGCGGCCATGCCTGGCGGGCTCGTCCTGGCCCGCTCGGCCAGGCGGCTCGGCCGTAACGGCCGAGCGATGAAGGGGGGGGGGGAGCGCTGCCCCCCATGTAGTGAAACTACGGCCCCCATGTGGGGGGGTGGCACACCTGCTGGCCAACCGGGAGTTACGAACCCCCGATTTTCCCCATGACCGGCCGACCTGCTCCAGCCGGCCGGCTACTGTCGCCACAGGACCGGGGCGGTCCCGTCCCCCTGATCCGACGCCAGCAGCCGGTTCCCTGCTCTGCCGCGGCCTATAGCCGCGGTCTTGGTCCGTCCAGCGCGGCGCGGCGGTGTTGCGCCCCTCTGCCGCAGCCTCGCTCCGGCCACAGTGCTTTTGTGGTTCTCCGGCACGGCGTGACGGCGTCGCGTCTTTGGTTCGTCTTGAACGGCGCGACATGACAGCACTGCGCTCCTCCCCTTTCTTTAATATTTCCCACGCGGTGCTTCGGCACCGCATTTCCTTGCTCGTGCTGCAAACAATATCAAAAAACCAAAGGGGAGAGGAGGGTCGGCCATGTTCGTGCGGTCTGACCTCCTCCCGTTATTGCGATAACAGGCGGTCCAAATAAGACGATAAGTCAACGATGAAAGTAATCAGAACAAATGAAATAATAATCCCCATACCTCGAGCGTAGTCGTCGATCGAGGTTGTTGCGGAAAGGGACGTCGCGGAAGGAGGATCCTCACGTCGTGGAGAAAAGATTCGTCCGCGTCACTTCGTCGATCTCTGAGGATCCGGCATTCTTGTCGACCTTCGTCGGAGGTCGGCGTTCTTCACCGAGGAAGAAGAACCTCAAGAACATGAGAAAATTCTCCCAAGCCTCTCACAACCCAACAACCCTTAATAAAATAAGAGTTTGTCTTATTTTATTTCTCAAGCCATGCATTTTGAAATTCAAAAACGAAAAAATCAATTAAATGAATTAATTTCAACGTTTAAACCGTCCAAATTAATTGAGGCGTTTCGAAAACAGAAAAACGCAAGGGTTGACTTCCACTTAATAGGGGTGTGGGTGCGTTACCTTAATTAAAAGGGGGTTGAGGAAGTTAAAAGAAATAGTGGGGCTCGTGTGGACTCTACCTCAAAAATATCCTACCAAGTGGGTAGGATATTGTGGGTCCCACTCCAAACACTTAGCTTAGGTTAAACGACTTTAAGTAAAAAAAAAATTCGTCACACCATTTTTATTTTATTCCTTCACTTAACCCAAAAATTTAAAAACCACACCCAAGAAAACGCAACTCTTGAAAAGGTGTTTCTAAGAAATTACTGGCGCTGCGATTCCATCAGTGCCCTCAGAATTCGATTCCGAGCACTGGTTCAAAAGTTAGAAAAACCCGCTCGTTCATTCACTGAACGTACCCGAGCTAAACGTCGGAAAATGATTCTGGGCACACTGGGCCTCAAAATCAGGTTCCGTCAGAAACTTCATTCTTGAAAAATCTCAATGAAAATTAAGAAAAAAAAATTCCCTTGAATTTTACGAGTCATTACATTACTCCCACCTCAGGGCTTTACATCCCCGTAAAGATGCATCATAAACTAGGGAAACAAATGTGGGTACTGAGCACGCATCTGAGCCTCCCGCTCCCAAGTACTCTCCTGGAGGTTCACATGCTGCCATCTGATGTGCACTAGATGAATCGACCATCCATGTAGGAAAAGCTCCTATCGATCCTTAATCTCCACCGGGACCTCTGCAAAAGTCACCCCATCATCAACGTCCATCTCACCATGGTCAATGATATGTGTTGGGTCGTGCATGTATCTCCTCAGCTGGGATATGTGGAAGCCGTCGTGCACCCGGTGCAAATGAGGTGGTAGAGCCAGGCAATAAGCCACCTCACTGATCCTACTGAGTACCTGGAATGGTCCGTTGAAGCGTGGAGACAACTTTCCGCCTTGTCCAAATCTCCATAATCCACCTCAAGGTGAGACCCGTAAGAAAATGTGGTCGCCATCCTCGAACTCCAGTGGCCTCTGCCTCCTGTCAGCATAAGACTTCTGCCGGCTCTGAGCTGCTCTCATCCGCTCCTGGATGACCTGGACATTCTCTGTCATGGCCTGGACCATCTCCGGTACCACAAGTGCTGACTCCCTAGGGTCTGTCCAGCACAGTGGAGATCTGAAAAGTCGGCCATACAACGCCTCGTATGGTGCCATCCCGATGGTGGAGTGGTAGCTATTGTTGTACGCAAACTCCACCAAGGGTAGGTGGTCCTCCCAGCTGGGGCCAAAGTCGAGGACGTATGCGCAGAGCATGTCCTCGGTAGTGTGAATGGTCTTCTCCTTCTGACCATCTGTCTGAGGGTGAAAGGCGGTGCTCAGACGCAGTTGCATCCTGAACGCCTCCTGCAACCCCTTCCAAAGCTGGGAAGTAAAGTGAGCATCTCGATCCTTATGGATAGAGACTCCTACGGGATCAGACTCGATGATTACGCTCTGGTTCTGGCAGTGTGAGCTTACTCTAGGAGGCGAGAGCTTCGGCTAGGATCTTCTTGTAGCGGCGTCGAGGCCTTACGACGTCATCTTGGGCATGGATTGGTTATCTACAGTCCGTACTCAGATTGACTACATTATGCACAAGGTGCGGTGGGTACGCACCGAGGGGAGTAGGTTCACCTTCACCGGTGAGAAGGGATCCTTCATAGCACAGGATGGACTCTCATAGAGGATAGGACAGCCCATCACTCATCAGATGTCTATCCTCATCCTAGGAGCAGTTGACGTGCGGAGTCCTAGTTTTCCTGCAGTGGTGGATCAGTATGCGGACATTTTCCCCGACGACGTTCCAGGACTACCTCCTCGCAGAGAGGTAGACTTTTATATTGATTTGTACCCTGGGACAGCCCCGATATCCACCCCAACATATTGATTGGATCATGCCGAGCTTTGAGAGCTACAGGTACAGTTGGAGGACTTGTAGGGCAAGGGATTTATCCGACCCAGTGTTTCACCCTAGGCTTCCCCGATATTGTTCTCCAAGAAGGCGGACGGGAGTTTGAGACTTTGTGTTGACTATCGTCGCCTGAACCAGGTGACATTGAGGAACAAGTTTCCACTATCGAGGATTGATGACCTCTTCGATCAGTTCAAGGGAGCACGGTGGTTCTCAAAGATAGGACTTAGATCAGGCTATCATCAGCTCAGAGTTTGGGACGAGGACATGCATAAGACGGCCTTCAAATGTAGGTATGGCAACTATGAGTTCTTGGTTATGCCATTCGGCATAACCAATGCTCTAGCAGTGTTCATGGGCCTCATGAACAGGATCTTTCAGCCATACCTCGATCGATTTGTCGTGGTCTTCATCGACGACATTTTGATATACTCGACGACTGAGGAGGAGCATGCCTACCACTTGTGGGTTGTACTTGACACACTACGAGAGCACCATATTTATGGTAAGCTCTCGAAGTGTCAGTTTTGGATACGCGAAGTCCACTTCTTGGGACACGTCATCTCTGAGGCATGAGTTGCGGTGGATCCTACGAAGATCGAGGAAGTTATAGCTTGGGAGCCACGTAGGAGCGTGACGGAGGTGCGGAGTTTCTTGGGATGAGCTAGGTACTATTGGAGATTTGTGCCAGACTTCCCCATAGTTGCGGAACCACTCTCAGCTTTGACAAAGTAGGGTAAACCCTTTGTGTGGTCAAAAATATGTCAGCAGAGCTTCCAGGAGATGAGATAGATATTGACCAGCATGTCTATCTTGAGGCTACCAGAGGAGGGAGTTGGGTATATAGTTTACTATGATGCATCAGGGACTGGACTCGGATGTGTCCTGATGCAGGAGAGGGCCGTGATCACCTATGGATCATGTCAGTTGAGGCAGCATGAGCAGAACTACGCTACCCATGACCTGGAGTAAGCAGCAGCGGTCTTCGCTCTGAAGATGTGCGGACACTATCTGATGGGAGAGCGCTTTACAGTATATTTTGACCATCAGAGTCTCAGGTACATTTTCTCGTAGAAGGACATGAACCTAAGACATCGGCGATGGCTCGAGTTCCTCCAGGACTATGACATTGAGATAGTCTATACTCCTGGAAATGGGAACGTAGTAGCCGATGCACTCAGTAGGAGGATGGGAATTCAGCTACTTGGGGAGGCGATAGAGCAGCTAGCCTCTTTGTAGATATCCTTCATGGATAGCGATGGAGCAGCCTTTCTTCAGTCACTCACAGTCACTCCTCCACTACTGCAGCAGGTCAGAGAGGCACGGCGTGGGGACGCCGAATGTGAGATGCGGCGTGCGCAGATATCCTCAGGACATACACCTTATGGTTTCTCATTAGGAGGAGAGCACGACGTCCTTTTCAGAGGATATACCTTGGTACCAGTTGCATTAGGGGAGGAGGTGATGATAGAGTTTCACACATCCCCTTTGGCAGTACATCCTAGAGTGGCGAAGATGTACCAGGATCTTAGATGAAAACACTGGTGGCTGGGCATGAATAAGGTTGTGGCTGAGTTTGTTTCTCAATGCCTCACCTGCCATCAGGTGAAGGCAGAGCACCAGGTACCAGCAAGATTGGTACAAACCTTGGAGGTCCCAGAGTGGAAGTGGGACGACATATCTATGGACTTCGTGACAGGACTTCCACGCACTTCCAGAGGTCACGACTCCATTTGGGTGATAATCGACCAACTCACCAAGTCGGCTTACTACTTACCCATCAGCGAGCAGGGCTCAGTGGATAGATTGGGACGTCTTTACGTTCAGAAGATTGTATGGCTTCATGGTGTGGCATCATCTATCGTCTCCAATCGAGATGCTCGCTTTACTTCCCGGATTTGGAAGGGGTTGCAGGAGGCGTTCGTGACGCAGCTACATCTGAGCACCGCCTTTCACCCTCAGACAGATAGTCAGACGGAGAGGACCATTTACACTCTCGAGGACATTCTCCACGCATGTGTCCTTGACATTGGTCACAACTGGTAGGACCACCTACCCTTGGTGGAGTTCTCTTATAACAACGGATACCACTCCACCATCGGGATGGTACTATATGAGGTGTTGTTTGGACGACCATGCAGATCTCCACTGTGCTGGACAGACCCTGGGGAGTCAGCACTTGTGGGAATGGAGATGGTCCAGGCCACGACAGAGAAGGTCCAGGTTATCCCGGAGCGGATGAGGATAGCTCAGAGCCAGCAGAAGTCTTATGATGACAGGAGGCGGAGGCCACTGGAGTTCAAGGATAGAGACCACGTCTTCTTACGGGTCTCACCTCGACGTGGATTATAGAGATTTGGCCGAGGCGGAAAGTTGTCTCCACGCTTCATCGGACCATTCCAGGTCCTCATCAGGATTGGCGAGGTTGCTTATCGCCTGGCTCTACCACCTCAGTTGCACCGGGTGCATTACGTCTTCCACGTAACCCATTTGAGGAGATATGTGCACGACCCGATGCATATCATTGACCATGGGGAGCTGGACGTTGATGATGGGGCAACTTTTGCGGAGGTCTCGGTGGAGATTGAGGATCAACAGGAGCGGGTCCTATGTGGATGGTCGATTCCTCTAGTGTGAATAAGATGGCAGCATGGGAACCTCCAGGAGAGCACTTGGGAGTGGGAGGCTCAGATTCATGCTCAGTACCCACATTTGTATCCCTAGTTTATGATGTATCTTTACAAGGACTTAAAGCCCTGAGGTGGGAGTAATGTAAAGACCCATAAAATTCAGCGGTTTTTTTAATTTTCTTTGAGATTCTACAAGAACACTGTTTCTGACGACACTTGATTCTGAGGCCCAGAATCATTTTCCGAAGTTTAGCTCGGGTATGTTCAGTGAACGAACGAGCGGGTTTTTCTAACTTTTGAACCGGTACTCAAAATCGAATTCCGAGGGCACCAATGGAATCAAAGCGCCAGTAATTTCTTAGAAACACCTTTTATGGAGTTAAGTTTTCTCGGTTGTGGTTTTTAAATTTTTGGGTTATGTAAAGAAATAAAATAAAAATGGTGCGACCATTTTTTTACGTAAAGTCGTTTAACCTAAGCTAAGTGTTTGGAGTGGGACCCACAGCATCGTACCCACTTGGTAGGATATTTGTGAGGTGGCGCCCACATGAGCCCAACCATTTCTTTAAACTTCCTCAACCCCCTTTTAATTAAGGTAACGCACCCGCACCCATATTAAGTGGAAGTCAACCCTTTCGTTTTTCTGTTTTTGAAACGCCTCAATTAATTTGGGCTGTTTAAACATTTCAATTAATTCATTTAATTGATTGTTTCATTTTTGAATTTAAAAACGCATGGCTTGAGAAATAAAATAAGACAAACTCTTATTTTATTAAGGGTTGTTGGGTTGTGAGAGGCTTGGGATAATTTGCTCAAATTCTCGAAGTTCTTCTTCCTCGGTGAAGAACGCGAAGAACACGAAGAACGCAGACCTCCGACGAAGGTCGACAAGAACGCCAAATCCTTGGAGATTGACGACGCGACGCCGACAAATCTTTTCTCCACGACGCGAAAATCCTCTTTCCGCGATGTCCCTTTCCGCGACAACCTCGTTCGACGACTACGCTCGAGGTAGGGGGATTATTATTTCATTTGTTCCGATTACTTTCATCGTTGACTTATCGTCTTATTTGGACCGCCTGTTATCGCAATAACGGGAGGAGGTTGGACCGCACAAACACGACCGACCCTCCTCTCCCCTTTGGTTTTTTGATATTGCCTGCGGCACGAGCAAGGCAACGCGGTGCCGAAGCACTGCGTGGGAAATATTAATGAAAGATGAGGAGCGCAGCACCGTCGCACCACGCCGTTGAAGACGAACCAAAGTCGCGGTGTTGTCACGCCGTGCCGGAGAACCACAAAAGCACCGCGGCCGGAGTGGGGCCACGGTAGAGGGGCGTGGTGCCGTCGCGCCGCGCCAAACAGACCAAGGCCGCGGCCATAGGCCACGACAGAGCAGGGAATGGCGGCCGGTTTCCGGTTGCCGGCGTTGGAGCAGGTGGACGGGACTACCCCGGTTCCGTGGTGGCAGCAGCCGGCCGACCGGTCAGGGGGAAAAATGGGAGTTCTTAACCCCGGGATGGCCAGCAGGTGCGGCCCCCCACATGGGGGCCGTGGTTTCACTACGAGGGGGGCAGCGCCCCCCCCCCCCCCCCCGCCCTTCACCGCTTGGCCGTTACGGCCTAGCCGCCTGGCCGAGCCCGCCGGGCCGGGTTGCACCGGCTGGGCTGGGCCACGCCCACCAGGCCGGGCCACACCCTAATGGACCAGACCCGGACCCAGGTTGGGTCGACCTGGTTCGGGCCAGCCCTGGGGGTATCGGGCCGGGTCGGACTGGGCCTGAACCCCCTATTGCCGGACCTCTCACGGTCTTTTTCCCATAACGTGGGCTGGGGACCTCCGATCGATGCACCGTCAGCTGCGATGTGATCCTTGGATCGAGATAGTCGTTTCGGTATATTACACCCAAGGATTTGGAGAACCTTGGGTTCGGCCGGGTTGGTTCGTACACGAAATCAACCGGGCCCTCGGAGTGGAAACGCTTTTAACTTAAGCTCCGGACGTCCGATTGACGTGCCGTCAACTTTGATGGATTCCTCATAGTGAGACGGACCTTTTGGCTTACTCCGCTCGAGGTTTGGATGCATTTGGAGAATGGTCGGGTTGGTTTATAATTAAAAACCAACCGGACCCCTGGGACGAAAAAGACAATAACTCTCAGACCGGGCGTCCGATTGACGCGCCGTCTATGACGTTGAGTTCCTCTTGACGATACAGAACTTTTGGATACATCAACTCCGGACTATGTTTCAGTTGATGTATCAGCCCCACGGCTCATGGCGCGGACCCTCCCGAACGAGCTTGCTGTGTACAGGAACCCTTGAGCTGGCTGCGACTGTGATGACGATGACGACTGTACGAAAATCCTCCGTGGATTTGACGGCGATGACTACAGCACTCAGCGATCCTACGTGTATCAGTGCTACTGATCCTATGTGGGTCAGATCCTGTGTGGGTCAGCGCTCAACGGTCCTCTGTGGGCCAGTGCCTATAGATCCTATGTGGGTTTGATCCTGTGTGTGTCCTTGCGGGGGTTAGTTACCTATCGATCCTATGTGGGTCATTGCGGGGGTTAGTTATCTATCGATCCTTTGTAGGTCATTGTGGGGGTTAGTACCTATCGATCCTGTGTGGGTCCGAAGACTTATATGATTCAGTGTCTACATCTGATCATCTCTATCGTCTTAAGAAGAAGTATATCTGTGTGAGCTGAATCTTGACTTTCAATCCTTATCTTCGATAATATTGACTTGATATCCTGTGTGGATTACGTTATGCTTTCCTGTGTGGATTGGGTTGTGATTTCCTGTGTGGACTGGGTTGTACTAGAGTTTGGATGTTGGAACCGAACGAGAATTGATGACTTAGGTATATGTATAGGCATATACCCAAGTAGTGTCGGATGTTACTTCGTGATTGTATATTTCTTTGTGGATTATCTTTTGTGGATTCTGGGAGACCTTCGGGGGTCTCAGGGTCCCTACTGTGTAGCTTATACTCACCCCTGTACGGGCTATGCCCGCACTATGTTGTGTTGGTTGCAGATGACGGACAACGCTGATCGTGGATGAGGCACGAGGAGCAGGCCGGTACTCGGAGGTGGAGCACTGGGCGGGGCGTACTCGGAGCGGACGGCTGGACCCGAGGAGCAGTGGAGGCTATCTGTACCCACCCTTCAGGTGGGACTTCCAGTGGACGACTCGAGGCTGCGGATTTACTTTTCAGTTGTTGTACTCCCTTTTCCAGTTGTACTTTACTTTTAGTTTGGGTTTGTATTCTGGCCCACTTACTTTTCCGCACTTACTATTGTACCCAGTTTTTACTTAGTGTTTACTTATACTTGCTTGCTCTGTGGTGTTTTTTTACTTCACAAAGGCAATGCCTTCCCTTTTTACCGGGAATTACGCCTTGGTGCTAGTCGCCAGCCTCTTGCCTATGGAAGGCGGGCTTGGGTTAGTCATGGCATGGGCCCCGAGGACGGGTCGTGACATTGGTTATAATGATACACTGGTACATTTAGACTTGAGGTTGCATGTATCACAGTCTATCCAAGAGATTAAATTTTCTTGAAAAAAATATACCATAAAATATTATGGTTTTACATGTTATGGGAAAGTGTACAACTTAGTAGGAACTCCTTCAAGGACTTCCCACACACACTGTTAGTAAAAGAACTATTTAGATCATATTAAATATAAATATACACATAAGAGGAAGAAAATATCCAAAACTCATTAACACGTATATGGTAAAAAATTGTGAAAATAAAAATGTTATGCACCAGAGACCTCATATTAAGAACCATTCCATGCATACAAGGAATCTCTCATTAAATGATATCAATTGAATGGACCCAACTCACAAGTTGAACCCCTATTCTTCCAACCCAATATATCACTTAGTAGATTGACCAAATGTTCCCCATATGGCTTTATATCTAAGTAAAATCAATAAGGTCCTTTTAAATTTAATTTGAATGTACACCAATCCCATTCAGAAGTCCATTTCACTCACATAATAAGATTTATTTTAAAAAATAAGAAGAATCATTATATTCATGCTCTTTTTTTCTAGAGTTTTTTTATTATGATGCAAAACCATTTAACATAGATATCACAAGCCTTCAAGTCCATTAAAGATGTAAATTGGTAATGAACCCACCCAACTTTAACTATTCATTAAACTACATCTATGAGGAATAACTAGTAGAAATATGAGTGTCATCCAACATTCCTGTGGAAGCTATTCATTCTTGGACCCTAGCGATTAGAGAAATAATGAGTGGTTTTATAAGAATTAATCAAGTCAATAATTGAGTTAAGATGACCCAAAAAATATCTCACATGGTTTCCCATTCAAATATTTATCTCCCCATAAATTCAGTGACTGTTTTGATCTTTTTAAAAACTAAGATAACCAAAATCACACCTTGGACCACATTATAGTACTTTCTCCTAATATATTGTGAATTGATCAAATGAGGCTACTCTTGCCTAGCCACCATGGAATCTCCTAGGGTGAGTACCACTGTGTAGAAGTAAATCCTTTTCTAATTTTGACCCACCATGCCTTGGACCACATTGTGGTGGTTTTTTCTTCACAATTTCTATACCACCTAAATGGATCCCGCCCCATATTGACACCAATTATCATTCCCGCTTACATGGTTTGATGGTCTCCCCATTGTTCATAGGTGACCCTCCCCAACTGAAACGCCAAACCATGAGTCATGGTATAATGTTTTATTATAACAAAATTCATAATTAATAAGGGAATCATCAACTACGAGCTATAAGAGCATAACATATGCATAATAACTTGTCATAAATGAGTGTCATAAATATAATAAAAAAATAAATTCATTTTCAAGGATTAATGTAAATACCATCATCACATAGTGAATATGGTCCCATAATAGATTGGGTTCACTCCCCCACTACTATTAATCCTTATTGGATAGTGTCCCATATTGGATTAGGTTCACTACCCTATCCCTTACATGTTATATAAAGAGATGTAAAGATTTAACCAATGTAATGGAGGGATAAAATGGACCCACTCATCAAATAATAATCCAAAAATATTTATTCAATAGAAACATAATAGCATCCATCATTCCTTTATATTTTAATTAACTCATGGAAATAAATGGTTATCATGAAAAAATAATATTGAAAAGTCGTCATAAGCCATCTAGAGAATGAAGGTGGATGGTATCATTATACCCTATCCATAGTGAATCATAGAAATTATTATACAATTTTGGTGTAGAGAAAAAATAATTTTATAAAATCATTATAAATTTTCCTGAAAAAATAAGAAGAAATATCCTTTCCTTTTAGTGACCTCCAAAAAAGAAAAAAATCACAAAAATTTGGTAATATATTTTTCTTTGAAAAAAATGAAATATTGGATAATAATATAAAAAACAAAGAACATTCATGATGGTATAAAGGGTACTCAAGTGGTTAATATTAAAGAAAACATTCTTTTCACACTTTTGAAAACAAATTCAAAAGTGATCAATGTGAAGAACATTTAAATTATTCTTTTAAAAACATTGGTAAAATATTAAAAAGATATATGAAAATATACTTAAATAATAATTGAAATATATAGAATGAAATTCATTCAATAATAAAAATAATATGGATATGTAAGATATAGATATGAGTTAATGACGTCAAAACTTTTTAAATAATTGGTTTTAAATAAAACCCCTTATATATTTTATAACTACCCTTCTCATTAGTACACTTTATTTCATGATTTATTACATAATATTACACACAATGAAACCTAGAATATCAAGAGATATAGTGCATTTGGTAATTTGGTACATTCCATAAAACATAAAATAGGAAATACAACATCTTTATTAGAAATTTCCTTCACATCCTTGTACTTAAAACTGCATGGGATAACCGAGGGAAATATATAAGAAATGGTGATATATAAATCCCATTAAGGGAATAAACATGGAATAATATGAATATAATAATAAAAGTTATATAGTATTCAAATAAATGGTGCATACAGATAGTAGTAATCATAAACATGAACAATGAGACATGATATGACATGATAATCATAAAGGCAGCATGGGAAATGTGGAAACAACATAAAATAATTCATAATAAACATAGGATAAAGATAAATTCTAAGACATCATGATGGAAGTAGTACTACAAAGGAATCAGGTTCACTACCTATACCAACATGGTGTCTCATGAGACTAAACATTACCCAATGCATTAAAGAACTATATAAATCTAGTGCACCCATCACTTTCATTTCAATCTCATGCTTATGTGTGCCACTAAGATCATACACCATGGATTCATTCTTAATTAAATTTTATTCCATGATCAACGAGATTGAAATAAATACATTTAAGTCCCAAGTCCAAGAGGTATAATCTCATAAAGGTGAACACCTTTTATTGTAAATGGATATGGTATTTACTACACAATTGTTTTGTCATGGGAATCACGATGAAATATCAACAGAATAACAACATCACATAAAAATTAATAAAATAGGATGATGAGAGAGTAAGGGGTATCTAATCATTTTTATATAAAATGTGAATTAATAGTGACATGGAATTACATATCCTAACATTATGAATTGAAAATAGAATAGATAAGATAATAAAGAGACCTGAATATAAAAGAGAATGTGAGGATCCCTTACTTGAGTGTGTGACTCCAAATGATTGGGAGGGGATTCGGGAGATCTTGGAGGATCCTTGGGAGGAATATATAGGGGTACTTAATAGTATGGTTTTTCTACAAGAATTTTGAGTGAAGGGAAATTGGATATTAGGTTGGATTATATTGGGAATGAGTGGGGATTTTTTTTATTTCTCAAACTTAGGTTTTAAACTATATATAATAAAATAATCAAAACCACAATCTTTACCATGTTTTTTAACCATGTATTCTGTAAAATGGTATTGTTTTCAATTTTTTATAAGTCCAAGGTCCAAACATAATAAAATAGTACTCTTACTTATGTGGAAGTGAGTCATACTCATAAAGAAATGATTTGAAAACCATAAAATATATTAAGGGATATGTAGGATTCAAAAAGGCATTATAAAATTAATAAAATAAATATAAACTCACTTTATTTTAAATTTAACACATTTATTTTGTCATGGATACCCATTATATAATTTATTATGTCACTTTTTGGTCATTATGAAGTTACAATACACACCATATATTTATACTGTATTTAATTTTTACCAGAAAATTTGACTGTCTCAAAAAATTATGAAAAATTTACTGTTGGATAATTTAGATGTTTTTATCCCAAAAATAATATTATTTTTGTTTTATTTTTTTTCAAAATATGTGTATTTTCACTTTTAAAAAAATAATCAATATTTTTTTTTGAAATGATGGGTTTTTGAAAATAATAGTTTTTGAACCCTTAAAAAATTTACATTTATCTAAATAAAAATTATATGAAAATTTATATTTAGTAAACATTAATTAATAATAATATATTATTAAAATAATATTTATTTCAAAAATACATTAATTCATAAAAAAATTCACTAATTGAATTTTAATATTAACCAAAAATATTTTTTTTATCGTATAAGAAAATAAATTATAAATTAATAATTGTAGGATAAAAATATATTCATTATTATATAAAAAATAATGTACATAAGAATATTTCTTGGGACTTGATATATATCCCTTTAATACACCATCAAACTTTCTAAGGGTAACGTGCACAATAGTGAGACTTTAATGAGGCGGTTAGGTGTACATGATTTAGATCATGATCTTGATGAGCTTGAACTTATACCATAAAAACATTTTCTCATGTTTGATTTGTTTTATCTAAGCTTAGTATTGATCAAGGGAAAATACTAAAGACTCTATCTCCCTCAGAAGCTCCGATGAATGGGTTTCATAGGGTATGATCCTACTAGTTAAGGTCATCGCTTTCTTTTTCTCTATCAATTTGATTTGTTAAAACCCTTTATTTATACTAATCATGTAATAATTGTTAAATGGATATCCTATCAATGATAATGATGCTCAATGGTCTATTAAATAATATATGATATAATAAAACCAATGTATTTCATGTTTTTTCTATAACCATATTAAATAATAAGTCATTTAATTAAAACACAAGGGGAAATTTTATTTATAATGGTTCAGGTCATTACAATCTTACCCCCTTAAGAAATTTCTCCCTCAAAATTTTTATTCCCCATGCTAAAATAGACGAGGGTAACTTTGTTTCATCGCTTCCTATCGTTCCTACATTGCTTTATTAAACATGTGGATTCTTCACCTCACATTGATGAGGTGTGTTGTCTTATTTTATAGAACATTGTAACAATGATAAAAGATCTCCACTGACTACTCTTAATAGGAATTTCTATTCTCGAATGGTACCTCCTTTGGATTGAGTACATGTGGGGGGGTCTGGTATGTACTTTTTCAAGTGGGATACATAGAATACATCATATAATTTAGAGAGTTTTGGTGGGAGTGATAGTCAATAGAACGCCGCTCTGATGTGATCAAGGATCTAAAAGGGACTAATATATCTTGGAATAATATTTGCCTTCTTTAAAAATATCATCACATTATTCCATGGAGATATGTAGTGGAATACCATATCTCTAACATCAAACACTCAGTCACATCGATGACGGTTAACATAGCAATTTTATTTACACTGAGCAGCCTTGATGTGTTGTTAAATAGTCTTAACCATTTCCACCATTTCCTTGATCATTTCAGGACCTAGAAGTTTTTATTCCCCAACTATATCCCAACATATAGGTGTTCTGAACCTCTTCACAAAAAGTTCTACACAGGGAGACCCATGGATGCTAGAGTAGAAATAGTTATTTTATGATAACTCAACCAGTGCAAGACGTTGATCCAATCCTCACTTTGAGTCCAATAAACATGCCCTCAATATATATTCTAGTGTCTAAATATTACACTAAAATTTTCCATCAGTTTGATGATGACAGGTTGAACTGGTGTTTAAATCAGCGTTTATAGTATGTCGAATTATTTTCCAAAACATTGAGGTGAATCATGGATCCTGATCAGATGTAATCGATAGTGGTACTCCATGAAACCTCACCACATGTAAAATATATATATGTGAAATTTAAATCAGGGAGAATTCCCTTCTAATTACAATTAAGTGTGTATTATTTATAAGATGATCCACTAAAACATATATAGCATTGTTTCCTTTGTATTTCTTCATAATTCTATTGAAAAAATCCATGGTGATGTTTTACAATTTTTATATTGGTATGGATAATGGTTATATAATAACTTTCCTTTAATCCTTCAATTTCTGACATACAATAATCTTGATGTATAGTCTATGATATCATAATTTATATTGACCCATCAATAGTTTTTTTGGAGATCTCGATACATATGTGTGCTACTAGGGTGAATAGAGAAGTTTTAGCTATTTGAATCCTCAAAAAAACTTCTTTAACTTAGGATTCGATGGTACACATGGTCTTGACCCAAAATATTACAACACCTCCTTTATTAAAATTAAACTCCAAGGATTTACCTTTTCATAAGCATACACTATCTTTTAAATTACCACATCAACTCTTTGATAATATTTTATCTTTCCCAAACGATATAGTTGATCAATATTTTGTGAATGGATTTATGATGTTCCTTACTTTATTATTCCCATTTCCACCCTCTTAAATTCTAAAAAGTGTATACCCCTATCAATCTTCATCAATGATAAATTGTTGGACCTTATCTACTTAGAGCATCTTCCACTTTTTTCTCATTCCTTGGATGGTAGCAAATTGATCAGTCATAGTCTTTGATAATATATAACCATCTTTTTTGGGGAATATTCATCTCTTTTTGTGAGAATATATACTTGAGGATTCTATTATCCATTTTTATTTTTTACTTCTATCTAAATAGATAATGTAGCCATATTTTCAATGAAAATATCATTATAACCAACTCCAGAACATGAGTTTGGTTTTTCTTTTAAAGAGATTTAAAATATCGCAAATTATATATTATCACTTTATCATTTTTCATTAACCCAAAACCCAATCCCTTCTTTAATGAATAATTAAATACTATAAAAAGTTCATGAGTATTGGGTAGTGTGAGAATAGGGATAGTGATAAGCCTTATTTTTAACTCTTTGAAGATCTAATAATATTCATCATTCCAAGAAAACAAGACTCCCTTCTATGTTATCTTGGTTAGGGTTTTTCACAATTGAAAAATTTATCACAAATCAACGATAGTACCCAACTAATCCATGGAAAATATGGATATATATTGCAGATGTTTCCCTTGATCATCCTTAGATTGATTATGTCTTCAAAGGTTCCACAACTATTCCATTCCTTATGATGATATTCCCCATGAATGAGACTTCCTTCAACCATAACTCACATTTTTGGTACATGGAATAAATATTTTCCTTTCTAAAGTTTTTTAGAATAGTGCTCATATGGTCCTCATGCTCCTCCTTGGTTTTGGAGAATATTATAATATCATCTATAAGGACTACAAAAAATTTATTAAGGTAATCTCTAAAGACTCTATTCATCAATTCCATTAAAACTGAGGAATCATTAGTGAATCCAAATAGGATTACTATGATGTAACAGTGGTCATACCTTGTATAAAAAGCATTTTTGGGGATATCCTCCTTCAACATAACATGGTAATATCCTGAAAATAGATCCACCTTAGAGAAGTATTTTTCTCCAAACAGCTCATCAAAAAATTCTTCAACCAGTTGTAGATGATACTTTTTCTTTATTGTGATATTGTTGAGCTCACGATAAATAATGAAAATATGCATTGACCCATCCTTATTCTTGAAGAAGAGGATTGGTGAACCCCATGGTGAAGCACTTGGTCATCTGAACCCATTATCCCCATGGTCCTACATTTGTTTCTTCAGTACCTAAAGTTCAACAATATCCATTCTATAAGGAGTCTTTGATAACGGTAAATTCCTTGGTATAGGCTCGAATGAAAATTTAACCACTCATCTATAAGGAAGACTAAGAAATTCCTCAAAAAACACATCAGCATTTCCCCCCATAGTGGTCATGTCTTCAGGAATGATTGTTTCTATAGACTCAATAATTTCAGCAAGATATTTTTTATTGTAGGGAAATAATACCTATTCTTGATATTTTGGGGCTAAATAAAATTCATCCTCCTACTAGCACTTGTAAAAAATAAAGTAATGATTCAAGATACCTAGAGTGATTTCCTTTTCATGTAAAATTATATTTGATCTAAATAGAGAAATCAAATCCATACCTGGAATTGCGTCAAATTTCACTAAAGAGAGTATGAAAAGGTTCTCTAGGAAGTTCATCACATAGATTTTGATAGATGAAGAGTTAAATAATTAGGATGCAATAATTTCCCCATTTTATGTTTTCAATGAAAACTCCCATTATTTTTGGTTGTGTTTGAATAATTCTACTAAACTTACATGATATGTAGGAATTAATTTAACCAAAATAAAAAAAACTATATTCTTGAGTGAATAACTAGCGTACATGCCTCTTTTTTTTTGGTTTCACCTCAATGTTTGTGATGTAAAAATATCTCTCTTTCTACCTTGGAGGTTGTTGGTTGTCTCTAAAAACAATAGTCTTTGTGAATTTGTTTTCAAACGGTCATAGTTCCTTGTATTTAAAGTAGTGAAAAATACACCGAATGTTAAAGGGATCATTCATCTCCACCAAAAAATTGGTGGGTTTATCTTATCATTAATCTCTAGCAATGTGTCCTTAATTATTGCACATAATGCATTTTTTGTATCCTTAGGAAATTTATGGGATGCTTCTTTCCACACCTTTGACAAGTGGGATGTTTAAATTTATTGGCACCATTATATTTCTCCATAAGAGCACAAATATTAAACTCCACATCCACTTCATATTCCAATGACACCCATGATATTCTCCAATATCCATTTTGACTTTGAGGGAACATCAGAAAATTTTCTCATAGCTATCAAAGTCATAGATCACCATATATTTTCATATACTAGGTTTTAGAAAACCAAAGAAGTAGTCAACCATGCATTTAGGGAAATAACAAAGCTAGAGGCATATTGTGAAAGTCTTGTGATGTTTGCCTCATACTCCCCTATATATCCATCATCCTTCTTTATTATAGAAAGGAAATCCATTTCCATATTAAGAAGAAGAGTGTGAGAAAATAGTTATCAATTTTTTTTTTGAAATTACTTCCACCCCATAACTTTGATCTCTTCCTCAGGATTCATATTATTGATCAACATCCACAACTGATCATATTATCCCTCCATATGATAAATATAAAAAAGAACCTTCTCCTACTTAGAACATTGAATGATGGAGAAGAATTTTTTAATGGATTTGATTTATTTTTCCATGATTATGGGATTAGAAGATCCATTCAAATATGAGGGCCTTTGTCGCATAAAGCTCTCAATTGCAGCATTTTATTTCTTTGGGGGATTTGAGAACACCTATTAATCCAGGTTTCTATTCAAAACCTAAGTCATATAAGAGAGTATTGCTACAAATTTCATGATTCCCACTCCCATTGGGTTGGGCATCTTGTTGTGGAATTCATCACATTGGTCATCACGTTGATTGTTTAACTAATTACTCTTATTTCAAGCAATTGTATAGAATAAAGGAAAAAATAAGGAGGAGTATTTTTAAAATATTAAAGGCATAGAATAGAATATAATTACATTAAATAGATAACATATACATTATATATATTTACATAACTTATGAATTTATAGACTTTAATCTATGTTATCCATGATCTATTTCCTAACATAGAATCTTATGGGAATTTTTTGTTTTCATAATAATTTTTCATAATGATTTTATGAATTTACCAATGCATATACCCCTTTAGTGTCAAACCAGGTGTACATCAACCCCATTTTCATGCACAAGTTCTTGGTTGAGTCTAGCTCAACGTGGCATTTTTAGGTTTTACCCCATGTACATATATTTCGGAGCCACATCTAATTATGGTATCCACATATGGTTTTGTTTTATTGATAATGTATTCAATCTATAATTACCAAAATTTAGGGATATTTTCTTTATACTTAGTTTTATCCTTTTGCCTTTCTCTATATATTTCTAATCCTAATCCCAAGAATAAATAAACCTTTCCATTGATACCAACTATAACAACCCTTCTCTATACTACACATTCTTTCATATTTCATTACTTAATATTTCATATTATTAAACCAATAGGATCTATAAGTCTAGTATATTTGGGAATTAGGTATATTACATAACTACTTAAAATAGTCAATAAATCATCATTATTGAAAACGCCCTTAACATGCTCATACTTAAAACTGCATGGGATAACCTATGGATATACATAATAAAGGCGTGGGTTATAAATCCCAATAAGGGAATAATCATTGCATAATGTGAACAAAATAATAAATTTTAAAAAATTGGTGTATCAATAGTGCATAAAGAGAGTAGGAATCATAAACATGAACAATGAGACATTATATAATATGATAATCTTAAAAGAAAACATGGGAACTATGGAAACAACTAAAATCAACCCATCATAAACATAGGTTAATGAAAACATCCATGAAATCATGATGGACATAGTCCCATTAAGTAATTGGGATTATTCATTTTCCAAACATGACGTTTCATGATACTAAACATTACCCAATGCATTGGAGTGTAATATAATTTCAGGTGCACCCATCACTTTCATTTCATTCTCATTCTTATGTGTGCCACATAGATCATACAAAATGGATTCATTCACTATAATATTTTATTCCATGATCAAGGAGTGTAGAATTAATACATGTAAGTCCCAATTCAAGGAGGTACAATTGTATATAGGTGAACACCCTTGATAAAAAATGGGTATGGTATTCACTATATATTTGGTTTGGCATGGAAAATCATGGTGAAATTTTAGTAGCATAACGACGTCACTTAAAAATTCATAAAAAGGGACGATGATAGTGAAATGGGTATATCATGATTTTTTTAATAAAATGGTAAGTAATAGGAACATGAGAATACATATTCCAATATTATTAATTGTAAATATAAGGCATAATATAATAAATAAACTTGAATAAACAAGAGTAGGTGATGATCCCTTACTTGAGTGTGTGACTCCAAATACATGGGATGAGATTCTTGAGAGTTTGAGAGAAAAATTTAAGGACACTATAGAGGTGATGGAATACTAATTACATGCTTTAAGTTTTCTTAGTGAATAAAAATTGGAGATTTTGTGGGTTTATATATAAAATTATTGGTTATTTCTTTATTATTTATCAAACTTAGGTTTTGGAGATTATATAATAAAATAAAAAAAACATTCACATGGTTTTACCCATGGTTTTTTATAATGGGATTGGATTCCATTATTTTATAAGTTAAATGTATGAAAATACTAAAATAATACTCCTAGTTATGTGTAAGTAAGTTATATTCTTAAAGAAATGATTTTGAAACCTTAAAATATAATAATGGTTTTGGAGGATTCATAAAGTCTTTATAAAATTAATCAAATAAACATATAATCACACTATTTTGATTTGAAAACATATATTTGGTCATTTTTTACTCTGTATTATATTTATTACATCACTTTAAGGTCATTATTATTTCATAATACACACCGTATATTTATACCGTTTTTAATTTTAATAAGAAAATTTGACTGTCTCAGAAAAATATGAAAAATTAAACATTGGATAATTTTTTCATTCTGATTATAAAAATAATATTAATTTTATCTAAATAATTTTTAAAATATATGAATTTTAATTTTTAAAATGAAAATCAACATTTATTGAAAAATGATGGGTTTTTTAACAATAACAGTTTTGAAACCCTTATAAAAATTACATTTGTCCTCATTAAAATTATTTAATAATTTATATTTTATAAGTATTGGTTAATAATAATATTTTATTAAAAAAATATTCATTTCAATAATCTATTAATTCATCAAAATTAATTTTTTAATTGAATTTGAATATTAACCAAAAATATTATTTGTATATTATTGTATCAAATAAATAATTTATAAAGTAACAATAGTAGGATAAAAATATATTCATTATTCTATTAAAAAATAATGTACATACTCATACTTATATGGTCTTGATACATATCCATTTAATACACCAAAAAACACCCTAAGGATGCATGTGTTTTCAATAACCATCCCACATAATAAAACGTCTAATTATAACACATGGAGAAATATTATTTATAACAGAATGGGTCATTACGAATTTGGAAATCATTGAATCAAAATATATTGACAGAGAAAATATTATATTTATTTTTAATTACTTATAATTTTCATAAAAACATTCATAAAATACATTCATGGGAATTATATACACTATATAGATAAATAACAAGGATAATGTATAACATATCTCGAAGATGCGAAATTATGGTGAAATCCTCTTACAAGATCATAAAATTTGAATCAATAAATGAAGTGATTCTATGAAAAAAATACAATTAAATAAATTTCAAATTCCATATAAAAATATCAATGGTTGTAACCGACATAATCAGGGAATAACATGTTCTGCAGAGAGGTAATATAAACAAAGGGAATGAAATTGACATGAAAATCCCCTTACCTCAAATCTCAACTTGTTTAGACATGCTCTAAACTCCTGTAAAATAAATTTGTATTTATAATAAATCTATATCAAAAATAAATTACTATTTATCTTACTATATTATATTCACTTAAAATTTCTTATAACATACTTAGTAATAATTCTTAGCTAGAATAAATATTTGTGTTTTAACTATTCAATTGTACACACATGTTTCGATTCAAAGGATCCAATACATACATCATGGTCTGGGTTTCTGATGCAAAAAAATTTATGGTTCACTCAAATAAATATATATTTCACCCATGAAAAAATATAGTAAATTTGGAATCTAGTTTTCCCCGAAGAAGATAGGGTTGTGGATGTGTTAAAATATTTTTTAGTGGGGTTAAAATGTAAAAATAATGGATGGAATATATTATTTTAAAATTAAATGCTTAAAAATATATTGGTATCACCTTGTATTAATCCTCTCACTTTCAAATGAATCATTATTCAATTTGGATTCTCCTTCAATCTCTAATAAAAATAAATCTTTGTTATTATCATTTCCTATAAATTTCTATTTGGAATAAAAAAAACTAAAATAATCACTATGTTATCTATCATCAACTAGCCTAGATATTGGATACCACCAATACATCTTGGATAATCTCACTGTTAACTATTATAAGCAATAAATGAGTTCTTATGAAGACTATATTTTCAACCATTAAATTAAGGAAATAAATATGTAAATGAAAATTCAAATAAGAAGCTTTTAAAAGCAACACATCCAAATAATTAAATGTAGAAGAATTTTTTACTGAAAAACATAATTCATCATTAGGGTGGGAGAGATCCCCTTTACTTGGCCACTATCGACCTAGTGTTCCATCACTGAATTATAAACAATATAATGAAAATAAATAGAAATAGTAGTTGATAGAAACATCTCTAGTTGATCTATTAAATTTTTCATAAGTCACCAACACCTATTTTTAATGGATAGTTCCTATTATTATAATGACTATCCCAAATAAAAGATATTTCATCCCTACCTTCTGATATGCATGAGATTATATTACAATTAACCAATCATTCTAGATTCATTTCTCAAATTTTGATACTACTTCCCTTTCATTGATTATCACCACATGTATGACACGATGATCTGTATATCTCTAAATCTTCGTACTTGAATTTTTTTTAGTAAATCATTATCCTCCCATGATTTTACTCCATAATTATTTATGAATCATTGAAGATAAATTAATAACTACACCATAGCTTCATTGGAAGAATAATTTTTATCAAGAATCACATGAGGAGGAGTTACACTAATAGTAATTGGGGCAGAATATTTGGGCAATGGAAGTGGGATCGAGCCTAGTCGGTGAAAATGTCATCCTAGAATTTTATAAAGGAACATAAATATTAAAATATTATTTAATGTATGGGGTCATCATCGAGTATTCTCTTCCCACATCATTATTACATTTGGATTTCGAAAGTGGAATTTAAACAATCATCTTGTTCATGTTGGGTTGAAGCTACACAATTAGTGTGTGGAGATGGTCCCATTGACTCAAATTTTCATTATACCACAGCAAGATTCGATGTAGTGGTATCTTCCTACACTAGAGTCATAGTTTTTTGTGTGTCTCACCTTCATAATATTGTGATTTAGTGGTTATATTTGGAAGATATATCATTTTATTTGTAGACCATATTGGTTAAGTGAGCTCAGATTTGGTGTACAGGTGCTTCAATAGACATGATTCATTCTCAGTATCAATTAGTAGTTCCAAATTGGGGTTGATTTCAGTAAACACCTGTGGTTTACATTCATCTAGGATGACTAAATATTTTAGGTTTCCTACTCTGGTGAAGTTCCAATCATCTTCCTTATAGAAATATTGGATTCTGTATTCCCAATAATGAGCATCATTCTTCAGCTAATTTATGATTTTGTATTATATGGGTGGAACTCATTCAGTTCTTTATAAAGAATTTGTTTTTAGTGGTTTATCGGCTAGAAAAACATGATAATGTGGGTGTTTCATTGGTAGACAAGTGCAGAACAATGAGAATTAGGTGTTTGTTCTCAGATAGCATCATCTGGTCATGTGGGATTATGATTTTTCTTCTAGCTTCAATCATAATTCATTTAAACATTCTCTACATCCATATTATTCTTCTAAGATATACATTGAGAGGTTTTGAAATATTCATCATGCAACAGGTTGACATCATCTAGTGGTTATATCTCATCCTCTCAACAAGATTCAGTTTTAGATCTCAATTGGTGTAAGAGGGTGGAACAATTGATTGGGATGATCGGCCATGAGAAAGGATGTGTTCTATTGTTATTTATATGTGGAATACACATGAATTTTTTATTTTTTTGAAGACTTTTGATGATTGATTCCCAATATAATGCAGAGTTTATTCATTTTTCTATTTATATGGTCTATCCCTTTGTCATTTTTGTGGTTGTGGTTGATTAGTTTTTATACTATGGTTAATCAATGCCTTTTACAAATATTTCTATCACTACTCTTTATAGGTATGGTCGGTCCATTCGTTTTCCAAAAAATTATTCATGTTAGATAAAAAATTATGTCATGTGGTTGATTGGTTGAGATATGTCGTCAAGGGATTTTGCAGGATTTCCATCGTGTGGATCAACCGTGGAGTTCAACCAAATAATTGACCACAAGAAGTTTATTTATCAAGAAACTAATTTCACATTTATGGTTTTTTGGTTTTGATGAGAGGTAGATCATTAGTTTTTAATTTTTTTATGGTTGGACAGACCATAATAATATAATTTATAGTCAATCAATTCATTTTACACAATTTGAGTGTTCTACACAAAACACATTTATTAATAGTTTGTGATTAAATTAAAAAATTATAAAACAAATTAAAATAAAAATTCCACCATTTCAAAAACCATTTCAAATTCATTCAATCAATCAAATAAAGAATAAAATTATCATTGTTAGATGTTCATACCCTAATCCAATTTTTCATTTTCAAAATCAAAATCAAATAAACTCAATTTCAATTTCAAAATTAATTTATGGAGTTAACTAAATTCCTATTATTTTTTAAAGAGATAAAGATCAAAAATGAATCCATTTAACAATGTCAGATCCTTATTGAATCAATTGATCAATTAAAATTAAAAATTCAATATTAATTTATGGATTCTCAGTTAATTATAAAATTTATAATTCAATTAAAATAAATGTTAAATAAAATTTCTAGTAGAATCAAAATTCACAAATATTCACAATGATCACTATTTTACCTAAGAATTGGATAAAGGGAAATTTTCAATGAATAACAGTCAAAAAATTCAAAAACATTCCCTCACATCACTCCCCCACACATGAACTATTTAAATACCTAGTAATGTTTTCATTGAATTCCAAAAAAATATGATTTTCCTACCTAACTTCAAATACATCCATAATTCATGAAAATTCAGAATTTATCATCTAAATGGTCAGATAAACTTTTTTTACTTTCATACAATATTCTAATTCATTCAGATTCTGACTTCAGTTCTATGATTAAATTTGATATATTAAAGGGGAATAAATCTTTTAACAAGTATCACCTCCATCTATTTCTCATTCTAGAACTTATGAAACAAAACTTAATTTCCACACTTCATTGAAACTTCCAAAATGACATTTTTGAAATTCAACTTCTACTTTATGGGTTCAAAATTCCCCTCAACTAAATGAATTTATTTTGGATATATAGGAACCTATTTTTTTCATCCATGTGTGTGAAGAAACCTATGACAACTTTTATTTAAATTTTTGTTGACGTATACTCACACACGTAGTACCATTATCTCAAATATTCATTATGGGATCCCAATTCCCCATTTTAATCAAAATTCAATGTAATTTTATGAATGTTTCTAGGGAGGATTCCTAAGGACATATTTAATTGCTTAGGTTAGGACACTCGATATTAAGTTCAAAATTCCAATGAATACATGTTATAATTATTATTCCATAAATATCTTTAAGTTTTCACCCTATTTTCCATGTATTCAAATATAATTTTCTTCTAACAGAGGTTATTTTCACTCAGTAGTCATTCGTATTCAGTAATTTTAGAATTAATAAAATCCTAAGATCAAGAATTGTACATTAATTATATAGTACACCATGGAATTTTTTACACATAATTTTTTTATAAAATATAAAATACTATTTACATCCTAAAAATAAATTGTCCTTTTCCGCCACACATGGTTCAAACATAATTCCAATTGAATTCTAGCATGAATTTTTTCAAGAAAATAGTTTTAAATAAAATAAGAAATCTCGACCAGTATGAGGGAATGAGAAAACCTAGAATTTATCTAATTATCAGTAGTAGGGGGAGTCTAGACTCCTCTACAGGTTCTATCTAGAAATCCTCCAGGAACTTATTCAATTGTCATTGATTCACTTTGAATGGCTACTTTGAACCTTCTCCCTACGTCTCAACTACACCAAAAGGAAATATATTAATTATTGTGTATGTCCTAGTATACTTGGAATGAAACTTAAAAGTGAATAAACTCATATATGAGAAAAATAACAACACTTTTCCTCTATCTTGGAATTCCCTTTTTTGGATCAATTTATCAAGAACATTTTAGTATTATACGTGTACAACAATGATTTCTTATATGCTTCCCTTTTTAGCTATAAAAAGAGAGAACCTGGAACCATGAATTAGGCTTGATGTGTGCTTGTCTTGGGGTGCTCAATCAAAAAATATTTAGAAACTATTAAAAATGTAGTAAAGTGGGACTCAGGTTGTCTCTGGAGAAGACAATGTGTGGAGATGTTAAAATAATGTTTAATGGGTTTGAAATGTAAAAACAATGGATAACATTGATTGGTTTAAAATTCAATATTTAAAAACATAGTTTTATCACTTTAGATTACGGTCCTCACTTACTCATTAATAAATATACAATTTGGATTCCCCTTTATTCATTAATCAAAAGAATTATTTATGATTATCCTTTCCAAGAAATTTTGGTTTGGAATAGAAAATATACAATAATAATTATATTATATATCCTCATATGAAATAGTGATTGGATACCATCAATCACTCTTGGATCATCCCATTAATAACTATCATAATTAGTGACAGAATTCTCAATCATCCTTTGTGTGAAACCAATGAAAGAAGGTAAGAAATATTTAAAATAGAATTCAAATAAGAATATTTTAAAACAAATTCATCCTAACACATCTATAGAATTAAATAGAGAATAATTTTTTATTGAAAATAAGAAAACATTATAGTGGTGGGAGAGATATCCTTGGACAAGACACTATAATCCAAGTCTTCCATCATTAGATAATAAACAATATAAAATAAATAAATGTAAATAATGGAAGACAACAATATCCCCAGTTGATCAAGTGATTTTTTTATACCTCGCCAAAACCTAAAAAAAGTTCCAGGTTCACTCCTTTAAAAACCTATTAGTATATGTGATACATCTAAAAAAGAAATTAAAAATGTTTACAACAAGAGATCTTGTAGGTTGAGATATTAAAGGGGTTTTTCCGGAAGTATTGTATGATCATAATTAATCTTCTAATTTATTACACTAGTATCTATAAATGGGTTGCACTATTTTCTGCAAAATTATTTTAACATCTCTATTAGAAACCCTAGCTAGACCATTTGATATGGGTGTTATGAATTAGATGTTTTATGGTGAAATCCATATTTGTTCACAAGGGCATATATGTTATTCAGGTAGAAGAGGGTTCATTGGTCATTGATTATAACTTGAGGTATTACAAACCTACAAAAAAATATTTTAGAAACTCAATCATATTTTTTAAATCATAAATTTGAGAAACTTTCACTTTAATTCATATAAAAACATAGTCCACTACTAAAAAAATGTAGGAAAATATAAATGACACTCAAGATATTCCAATAAAGTCAATTCCCCATATATTAAATATCTCATTAAATATAAAATCTTTTTAGGGAATATCTTTTATTTTGAAAAAATTCACCTGTAAATTTTAATTTGTAATGTTTTTTACAAAATTCAGGTGAAATTTTAAAAATTGATGGATAAAACAATCCAGCATCAAAAAAATTCTATCAATTCTTTGAGTTCTAAAATGGCCTCCACATGCATCTATGTAGAAAAATTAAAGAACACATTTCATTTTCTATTCATGGATTCACATTATAATGAATTTATCATTGTAAAATTTAATTAAATATGGATCCTCCCAAAAATTATATTTTGCTATAGATTTAAATTTAGTAGATTGATGTTTAGAAATTGAGGGTTCTCTTGTTGTGATCAGAAAGTTCACTATATTAGCATACAAGGGAACTTGGTTGAGGGGATATACTTGATCATGATTAAACAAAACATTCATATTTATCTTATGAATTATTCTTAATTTATAAGTGTATGGAATTTGGCTCAAGTGGTCTCCCTAAATGTTTTCATAGCCCTTCTTTTCCAAAATCTACAAGACAACTAGTGCAGCTAAAACATACATCTCAGTATTCTGGGATTTTCATCATCTTTATTGATTAAATATACTAATTTTATATAATCAGAATATATAATTACATTACTATCTAAAAGATAATAATGAAATGTTTCTAAATCTACTATAATAAACCTATACTCCTTATATATTGTTTTGTAGTTGATTTGGGTGGTTTTTAGAGTCTTTGAAGTGTAGGATATCACTTTTGGTTGTCCATAAATATTTTTGGAAATCTCATACCCTATAGCTCTATTGTAATCATAAAAAAATTAAGGGGGTAACTCTAGTTTGGTAGATAGATAATGGGGATAGTGGTCTAGTATTCCATTTAGTTTTTCAATGGTTTTTATACATGAATCATCAAAAATGAAATAATTTTCCTATTTTAGTAGGCTACTTATGAGAAAATAAATGTCTTTAATGTCCTTAATAAACCTTATGTAAAATCCAATGAGGCCTAGAAGCGATATAATGTATCGCTTAGTGGTTGGTTATAAATGTTTTGAAATAACCTCAACTTTGGCTTTATCTACTTCCATTCCATGTTTAGAAAATAAATGAACCAAAAAAAATTCCTTTTTCCACAGTAAAATGGAAAATTTTCTAATTTAAAGGCATTTTTCCCAATATATATATTTAAAACACTATAAAATATTTCTATAAATCATTGAAGATAAATTACGTAGATAGTAAATTCATCAAATAAAACCTCAAAGTAGCTCCCAAACAAGGCTGATAAGATACTTACCATGTAGTACTGAAAGGAACCAGGATTATTGAAAATGACAAAATGAATCCTTTGGTAGGTTATTATACCAAAGGTACAGGTGAAGGTAGTCCTATATTGGACCTAAGAATCAATTGGGACCAAAAAATACCCAATAATGCTATCATATTATTAATAATGACCCTTCTCAGTTGGTTTCTGTAACATTTTTTTCACAAAGGGTATGGAGAAGTTTTATTTTTTGGTCACATGCTTCAATATCCCATTATATATAGAGACTCTCCACCTATTCAGAATTATCAGGGGAACTAACTAATTTTTCTCATTTTCAAAATTGTTCAACTAGTTTTCATTAGGTAAATTTGGATGGGACTCACCCATTGGGGGTCCATGATATGGTGTATTATCCTTGCTCTTAAAATTATTTCTACCTCTTTTCTATACTAATTATAGATGATTCAGGTTTATTATTATTTGAGATGTCTCATTGATTTATATTTATCATGAAGTAAAATTCTATGCATGATGATGGTTGGTCTAATCCCTAGTATATCAAATAATTCATAACCTATTACCTTATCATTTTTTTAATTCTCATCATTTTTTATTCATAACAAATATCTAAATTATTTGAGATTATTACTAAAATTTCTCATTTTAAGTTAAAAAGGAATATCTTAATTTTGAGGACCACAACATATGTTCTTATTTAGAAGGTTTTCCAAATATGATTTTAGTTGAGAGTTATCCATGTTAGCAATCTTCACATGTAAGGTGGAAATATTAGTAGTAGATTTGAGTAACTCATCAAAATAACTTTCATCAATTTCTTTAAGTTTCTTAAAACATAATAATGTATCTAGATAAATATTATTTTTTAAAAATATTCATCAAGTAGGTTGGGTATTTCTAAATCACCTCCTATTCTAATTATATCATTGAAAATTTCAATCTTATCCCTATAAGAACAAGGTAATTCAAAATGTTTTAATATAAAAATAGATTTCTCATTATGTGGATGATCCAATGATTTAATGATGTTAGAAATCAATATTACCTCACTAAAATTCATAGAGTGGGTCAATTAATTGAAATTTAATATATATTTTAGTGGTCTTGAGGAATGGTCTACCTTGAATGATGAAAGATTTATTTTTTTAACTTTTCTTTCTTCCATGTTGAGATTGTAGAAGTTGGTAGGGAATGGGAAACCTTATTGACTTAGCAAGTCATCATCAAGAAAACCTATTGGGTAGTAAGTGGCTTAATTTATGACTTAAAAAACCACACATTTAGGTTTATTCTCTCTCATTTGTAAGAAAGAATATATGGAATAAGGGATTACATTAATAAGGATCTTAAATTACAAAATTTATTTGAAAAACTTAGTTATCCAATAGTAAAGGGGGATATAAAAAGTACCTATATCAAAAAAAATTATTATGAATCTATGTGTTAATAATGGAAGAAATTTTCATACCTAATATTACATCTTCATTTACTCACAATATTATTCTCCCAGTGTACATCTATTTAATGAATTTACATAACTTAATATTTGATAGATGGACTCCAAAAGAAGGAAGTTGTTCTCAACATTATTAAACACCATTAGGATATACTATTACGATGATTCATACTTGTTTTTATTGGGTTATTTCATAATAAAACATAAGGGGTTTAGGTTTGATGATGTTATTCTATTTTAGTTTTCTTGTTATCTTTATTCATATGGGGTTTCTTCACAGATTCCCCCTTAGGTTATTTTTTATAGGCAGTTTCATTAGATACATATTGGTGTTCACTTCCAGAATCAATATCTAGGTGATATCCTTCACTATTTTCTAACTCCTTTTCAATCCTTAATGTAATATTATAGTAATTTCCATTATTTTTAGAAATTATTTGAGAATTAGGCCTACCGAATCCTTGATTTACTAGATTATTGATGTGGTCATAAGTTCAATGGACTATAATATTAATTAGTTTAACTCTAATCCATGAGCTGTGAGAGTGTTTTATTGATTATTTTGTGATTCTATTATTTGGATCATCATGTACTTCATGTATTTTTATGGTTCTTGTCCATTATATTATCTTTTGGATGGTTTAAAACATTATATCTGGAATAGACGGGGTTAGAAAGGCTATTGAGGACCCCATTAGAATGCTTTCTAGGAAGGTGAACTATGCCGTTGTTGGATTCCATATCCAAATTGATTGGTTAGAAAATATATAAGTCCTAATTTCCCCTAGGATGATACTAGAACATGAAATCACATATTTTAGTCCCTTGAACTTGAGGGAATCCATAAGTGAAATTCTCATGAAAATTGGAGAGCTAGTTGGACCGAGGGGGTGTGGTGGGTGATGACTCATGCACCTTGTTCAGAGCTAGATATCTTAAAATAGATGTTAGTTATTAAATTTTATTTTACAATAAATGTGATTTAGATATTTTATCCACATGTACACCTCTAGTTATAGTTATTGTAAATTTTTTGGGAATTTCAAGAGAAACTCAATCATTTTTATAAATTCAACTAGTGAATTATTAGTAATTTATAATATCATAGAAGAGTCCACAAGGTTTGAATCATTTTATATCAATACTTTGTAAAATAATATAAATTAATGATTTAAATTTTTGGGAAAGTGTGGGAAAGATGTAGTCAGTTTCATAAACCTTTCCCAAAAATCATAGAGTGTATCTCTAATTTCTTATTTGATTCTATAAATATTTATTGTTATTGATCACTCCATGATGAAGAGAAATACTTCTAGTTGAATTCCCTTTATATTTATTCCCATCAAGTGACTTATATTGGCTAAAGATTATAGATCCACTCCTTGGATTCCGCATTAAGAGAGAAGGGGAAATCCTTCTAGCTAATTTTATCCTCAATGACTCCCCTTTTTATAAATTTATTGAATTATTATTTAAATGATCTCAAATTAACATTGGGGTATTCACCAAATAATTCATGAAAATTTGGAAGAATAATTTACATTCCAATTTTGATTTTATAGTGCTATTGGTAATTCAATTGTAATTATTAGGTATTAATGATGAAATTTGGTGCATAAATTTTCTTTAAAGTTATATTCTCTTGAGAAATATTATCTTAAATATTTTCACTACCTAATGTTACTCTTATGGAATAATAAACCAAAGAAGGATTATTAGCCAATGGAATATTGAAAAACACTCTTTCCCCTTATTCTGTTATTTTATGAGTTCAGAGTCTAGCGAGAATAGTTCTCACAACCTCCGGATTAGAACAAATGCGGCTAGAAAAAATAGATTTGGTCAATGAAAATAATTTTAAAAAAGATGAAAATAAAAAAAAACAGCCTCCATGAAAATGGATCTATGTTTCACATGATTTTTTCAAAGGGTGTTCAGTAAAATAATATATATAACCTATGAAAAATTCAATAAAGTAGGGAATCAATTTTTCTTTGAAGAAGATAGTGTTGTATATGTGTCAAAATATTGTTTAGTGGGTTCAAATTACAAAAATGATGGATGTAATTGATTGGTTTAAAATTCAATTTCTAAAAACACAGTGGTCTTTCCTCAGATTACTATCCTCACTTAACAATGAATAATTATTTAATTTTTATTCCCCCTCATTATCTAATAAAAATAATTCTCCATGATTATCCTTTCCTCACAATTTAGGTTTGGAATATAAAAAAATAAAACAATCACTATATTCCTTATCCTCACATAAAATAGTTTTTGGATACCACAAATCACTCTTGAATCATCCCATAGTTAATTATCATATCCAGTAAAGGAGTTACCAAGTACCATGCCTTTGTAACTAGGAAATAAAGATAAAAAATATATAAATGTGAAGCAAAATAAAAAATCTCTTAAAATTTACACATCTAATGAATTAAACGAAGAAAGATATTTTATTGAAAAAAAAGAATTAATTATAGAGGTAGGTGATATATCCTTGGCTAGAACACTATCGTCCTAGTGTTCTATCACAGGAGAAAAAACTAAAAAGAAAATAAATAGAAATAGATAAATCTCGAGTTGATCCATTGAATTTATTCATATCTCTCTAACCCAATTTTTTTATTTGAACTTTCCCTATCTTTATAGAGATTCCCCAATATATTTGATCTTTCGTCCCTCTCTCATTATAAGCATTATATTTTTTCAATGAACCCAACATGACCAATTCATTCATTAAATTACAATCCCACTTCTATTTCTTTGATTGATTCTATGTTCATAAATTGATAGTATAGATTTCTCAAAATCAATATACTCGAATCTTTTTTCATAGTAAAGTTTTATCCTCCCACTAATTAGATCCACAGTTCTTCGTAAAGGATCAAAGATAAATTATTGACTTCTCCACAACTTCAGTGGATGATTAATATTTGAAAAGTTTCACATAAGGGGGAATTTAACGTAATGGTAATTGGGCTAGAAATTTTGGGTCATAGTAGTTTTCTCAGTAATGGTTGATATAGAATCTCACCTATAATTTTAGAAGGGAACATACAACATTAACTATTTTTAATGGATGTTCATGGAATCAGGTTTTATCATCTAGCATCATAATTCCAACTACATTTTCAAAATGGAAGCTTAAAAATCTCCTTGTTCGCATGTTGATAAAGTTAGGCAATCTGTGTGGGGTATGTTATTTTGGACTCAAAATTTTATAATACCTTAGTGAGCTTCATTATGGTTGTATCTTATTCCACTATCAGTGTGACTCAATGTTTAGATCTCATTATTATGGTGGCGATGATGAGGTCAAAGTTTTAAAGGAACTCTATGGTTCAGTGGTTCTTCATAACAGTCTGGCGATCTTGGAATCAATGTAGTGGTCATTCATAAGTCATGAATAATTTTCACGTGCAATAAGAAACACTAGCATGCTTTCGATTTGGGTGAGAATAGGGGTTCAAAATTCATATTTCATGACCAAAAGTTTCGATTTTCCTCCTCTAATGAGGTTCTTATCATCATTCTTATGGAAAAATCATCTTCTGTATTCTCAATGATGAGCATGGTTATTTAGATAATTCAATATTTGTGGTTCTATGGGTGTGGCTCAATCTAGTCTGTAGAAATCATGGGTTTTCAATAGTGGATCGAACTATGAGGTATAATGTTGAGGGTGTTTCTTTTATAGACACACATGTAACAATGATAATTAGGTGTTCTTTCTTTTCTAGCATCTTCTACTCACATAGGATTTAGATTTTCCGTCTATATTTGGTCATGGATTTTCATAAAGATTTTCTTATACCGTTGTTCTTCTTCTAATTTGTCCACTTGGAGGTTTCTAGATCTTCATCATAAAAGTAGTTAGTTTTGACCAATGGTTTGGTCTCATCCCCGTACATGGATTTGTTTTCATAACTCAATTGGCACAAGTGGGTGGCGTTGTTTATTGGGATGATCAACCATGATAAAGGATTTGGTCTCTTTTTTTATGTGTTAAAGATGAATGAATTTTATATTCTTAAATTTCCTATGATAGTATATTCCTAATAAAAGGAATTTTCAATTACTGTTTTTATGGAAGGTCTGTGTATTTTTCATTTTTTTGGTTGTTATTAATATGTTTTTTTATTGAGTTTGATGAACACCTTTACCAAATATATCTCCCAATGCTCTTCTCAATGGTAGTTGATCCATCATTTTTCTGAAATGTTATCTATGTTATATCATAAATCATTTCATGTGATCAATTAGTGGAGTGATGTGGTTGATAACATTTTTAGTAGTTCTATTGTGTTGATCGATAATGGATTTTAGTCAAATGATTGACGTTGAGAATAGGATTACTCATGAGACTAATTACACACTTACGATTGATTGGTTTCATTGTGTGATATATTCATTAGCTTAACGTTTCTTAGATGGATAGATTAACTAAAAAAAGATAATTCATGGTTGGTCCATGAATTTTTTAAAATTTGAGTGAACTATATATCACAAATTGTTTATTAGTGCATGATTAAATTCAAAAATTATAAAGCAAATTAAAATAAAAATTTCACCCTTTAAATAAAAATTTTCAAATTCAATAAATAAATATGTTAAATAATTAAATTTTTATCATTAAATGTTCACAACCTAATGCATTTTTCTTTTTCAAGATCAAAATCACTCAATTTCAATTTCAAAATCAATTTATGGATTCTATTTAATTTCAAAAATATTTGAAATAGTTATATCTCAAAAACTAATCTATTTAAGAATTTCAGTTCTAAAAGCAATCAAATAATCAATTAAAATTGAATTTTAAAAATAAATATATGGATTATCAGTAAGTTAAAAAATTATTTATTCCATTAAAAATTAGTATTAAATCAAATTTCCAATAGATTTAAAATTCTCAAAAATTTGAAAAGATCATTATATTACCAGATAATTGGATGATATATGGAGTTATTTTCAATGAATATCTATAAAAAAATTCAAATATTTTCACTCAAATTTGTTTCATCATATTCATAAGGTTCTTGAATATGTTTTTGATATAGTCCTAGAGTCCCATGGCCATTTCATGGTATTTATGGGGATTATTTTCATAGAAATCATAAAATTGTTATTTTTAAAATTTTTATTCTCTAAAATATATGATTTTATTACTGAATAGAAATATGTATATAACCATTCCAAAATCAATACAAAATCATAAATACATCGTTATTATATTTTATTTTTAGTACATAGCTTACCTAAGTCATTCATGAAATAAACATTTAACATTGTTCATGTAAGTGGCAAAACCGGCCAGACCAAGAGTGTGTTATAAAAAATGAATGAGTAAGTAATTTATATTTTATATTGATAATATAACTTTTAAAAAGGACTAATAGTTTCATAAATATCATATATATTAAATAATACATTTTTATAATCATCTATGTATGGTGGTGATAAGAAATGAAATATGTCATCCATGGAGGCGATAGTCCGCACAAACACACAGACGACGTTTTCATTTTTCAATTGATATAAAGGAAATAAGGTAGATAATGATTTATTATTATAGGATTATAATTATTTCATTTTTATAATATTTAGAAATTAATTACATAATTATAACTATAAATTTTATGCGGTGGTGAAAAATGAGACATGCCATTCATGGAGGTGGTAGTTTGCATGTACACATGAGTGGAATTTCCGTTTTTCAATTAATTGATGTATGGTATATAATGGTTGTTAAATTAATATATAAACATTTTAGTATACTTAAAATATCTATTTCATTATATTTTATCGGGTAAAATATATTTAGTGTAGGTGGAAGAAGAAAGGAACATGAAATAACCGAGTAAAGTCAAATACCTCTTCCTTTTATATCATCCTTTGGATCAGACCTTAAGGCTTGTTATTTTTGGTGGTTTAGGAAGAAAAAAGACCTATTTTATAGATATGGGTATTTTAAAGGTATTTTTTAATATCATGATCATGATAAAGTTTTAAAATTCTTTCAATAATTGATGGGTGATGGGATCCCTTTACAAGTGAGAGGAGTGGCACTGCTGTAATTATTTATAAATTATTAATATAATAAAATTCATTCTGAAGTCAAGTGGAACCAATTGAGAAATAAATTTAAGATGAGATGATTTACGTATAAATAGAGTCAATCAATAAAGTGAATTTATGGTTTTTGGTATATTTTATGATGTATCCCTTAGTTTTAACCCCCTTTAACCTATTTTATTCTTTACTGCGATAACATAACGACTTCCATGCTAACTATTCATTATGAAAAAACTTGAAATGAACCTTATTACTAAATTTGAATATTATTATTCTAAATATGATTTTTTATATAAAATATAATTTATAAAGGTGATTAAATTTTATTTTAATATGATCGCACAAAACAAGACAAAAAAATATCAAAAAATGATTTTATGAGTTATACAAATAAATTTACAAAAAAAATAATGTACGGTATTTATTTCTATGGAATATATTAGTTTATGGATCAAAAATTATTATTATTATGAATTTAAAATAAATAAAAAACCAAATGGATCATTTTGAATACTTAAATAATGCAAATGGATCAAAATAGATTTTTATAAGAATAAAAAATAACTTAGGATTCTAAAAGACATTTATGGGTTTCCAAATTCAACATTACAGTTTTAAATCATTTATTTTACTTCTTAAATAAAAATTTGGTCTATCCAAAATTTTCATATAATTTTTAAATTCACGTTTATTTTATAATTATTTCGTGAACATTATGGAGCTTGTAAAAATAATATATTTCACTATTCACCAAAAAATCAAACATTTTAGTAAAATACAAAAAATTCATCCTAAGATATTTTTTCATGATGAATCCAAAAATAAAGTCCATTTTATCATATTAATATTCTAAAATTTATAAATCTATCATTCAAATAAAACATATATAATATAGAATAAAACAATTCTTTTAAGAAAATATTTTCATTTGTCCATGAATAATTAAATTAAATTCATTATAGTTTCTTAGTTATTTCTTCGATGTCATTAATTTATCATTAAATAAATAAATTTTACCCATATAATAATATATTAAGAATAATAATGCATCTTTTTATAATAAATTAGTATAATATATTTTTATTTAAATTGGGTTTTATTGATTTTATTAATAATATTTCACATTGGATTATCATGATTTATTATTTATTGCCTAGAATTTTAATAAGGTATGTAGTAGTTTGTTTTAGTTTGGTGTTGTTTGTGGTAAAAGAAAATCAAAAAATATTTATTTAAATAAAAACACATAATAAAATCTTAGGTTATCACATTTTACCCCTTAAATAAATTACACCCTCACAGTTTTAATTATCACATACTGAAGACAATAGCTAAGGGTATCCCTAATATTTTCAGAACTCATGATATAATTTCTAATGAGTTGTCAACCTTAGTATATTATTTTTTATTAGGAAACTCATCCTTTTCCCATTATAATATACATGTCCCATATATTAAGTTTATCCCTAACCATTAGAGTTAAATATCCGTAATGATAATTCATTTAGACCCATATAATGGAAGTAATTACCATTACGAGAAATTAATCATCTTGTCACCAATAAAAATCATAGGTCGAATTTGAATATGAAATGTGATATCACTACATCAATGATTGATATGGGATCTATGTAGATAGGTTCTAATACATGCCAAAAATCACATAAAATTTTGTTAAAGGGAGAGTAATAATATTTTTAGGAATCAAATCCCTATAAACATCTATTAAAAAGGGGTTATCCTCATGAGATGAAATCATCATACCACTATGATTCATTACTAATAATTAGTTATATTTTAATATTTTTGGTTAATTAGAAAAAAATTTCGATATAAAATAGTACTTAAATCCATAATTTAATAGGGAATTTATAGTTCTTGGCTAGATGATGAATGTACCTTACACAACTTTGTTTTCATAAACCACCTCAACAATTGTAATTTCATAAAACTTCCATTTTTCCTGGTACTATGGGATTTTCAATGTTTATTATCTACATTAACCCTTGGATTGACTCAATGATAAAATAATATATATATAATCCTTAAAATTAATGCTTCGGAGTATGGGAGGAACATTAGGCTAATATTATCCTCCTTCAATTTCATTAATCATCCTCTATGTGTCTCCTCAAAAATAATGTTCTCAATGACCTTATCTTCAATACTTAAAGAATTTACATTATACATGGAGACTATTTCTCCATGATTCTTCCCCCATTTTGTACATATAGGATAAGAAATTTCATATCCCCCGTGGTTTGCATCATATGAACTTCCATGAAACTCCATTTTTTCATATATAACGTTTTTGGAGGATTTAAAAGGATTAAAATAAAATCATAACATGAGAGAGATGATTAGAAATGAACAAAATATTTTTCATTCAAGATCCCTTGTCATTTGGTTTCTCATGAGAGTGATCATTTAATTTCCACCACATTCATTGTTAACAAAATCCCCCTAGTTCCAACATTCAACTAAAACCAACAAGTCAAGAGTGAGAATCAAGAAATAATTATAGTAAACAATCCTATAATAATGAAAATAAATCAAATTATGACTTATCTTACACCACCATCATTTCAATTCACGATACTTTCAGTTCAATTATGAAATTATAATTCTCTCTCTGTTCAACTCATATTTCCTTAAGTTTTATTCCATAATCAATAAAAATAATTGTCCAACAATTATGAAGACATTTTTAACATACTATAAATAAAATCATACAGCCCTACGATATTTAAAATTAACTTATCTTTATCAATCGACAAACTTATTCACATAAAAATCAAAAAATAACTTAATTATATATACTTTTAAATGAAATTAATATTTTACCAAAATGACATGAATTTTCTTATCACAAAATCACTTCATAATACCCAAGGTTATCTATACTACTCAGTAGATGTCCCTAAAAACTATTTAATCATTTTAATAATTAAAAAAAATTACCTCAACATTAAATAACATAACAATTTTTTTTAACTAAACCTAAATGATGTATTATTAATAATGACAAATAAAAATCTCCAAAAATATCATTAATCACCTAAAAATAATTACTCAAAAGGGGTGTGTATTACTTTTAATTTATAATTAACCTTAAACATATCAAACCATAATTTTATTATATAAATATTGGATTTTCATACATAGATACTATATATTTTTAGATGAATATTAAATATATTACACAAACACGTGCATGAGGATCCCAATTGTTTACCACCTTTTAAAAATTGGAACAAAATATTCTTTATTTGGTGAAATATATTCAATTTATCCCAAAAAGATATCCCCCCTTTAGTACTCTTTAGAATCAAACCCTAATTAGACCTTTCTTCATAATATAGTGAAAGGAAATATAATAAATGGTTATCTCAGATGCTTATTATGGGTAAAAAAGGGATATATATAAACATAACATAAACATAAGGGCATGATAACTTGATAAAAACATAGGAAAACTGTTCCCTTACTATTAAATATTGTAATATTGATTCATGGAATCAAGAATTGAATTTATTAAGACATGAATCATAAGATAATAAAATAACATGATCCATGAGAGTGTAAAATTGGCATAAGACATAAAATTATGGCATACACATAAGAATAGAAAATCATATCCTTAGTAATCAACGATCATTCCCAAAATTTATTGGGGCATTCCATAGGTGGCTACACCTCCTCGGTGAGACACACCACCATCCCCAATGAAATCCATTTACTCATATTAGACTGGGTTTACTCCCCAAACAATAATGGTAGTCAAAATTCACTTCTAAGAGCATAATATTGTAAAACTCCCCTTACTAAACAGATTTTACTCTCCATTCTAGTCTTTCCTATGTCATGAGATATAAATCTTTACCCAATTAATTTGAGGGAGATAAAGGTTACACCTATATTTGGTGCTAATGTAACCACCATCCATGGTTTTAACGTAACCATCATCACATATTGAAAATCATAACTATTTGCACTACAAGAACATAAAATATTAATCATTTCAGAACCTTTGAAATGAAATTTGTTTCATAAAAATTTCATCATAAATTAATCTCACAGCCTTGCTAAGTAAGCGGGTTTTCAAGGAGAAGATGTTCAAAAGCTTATAATGTTTTTATATAAAATTTCAATATTAAATTGATTCAAATTACATAAATGTTATTAATAGTTATTTATTTTAACTAATTTTACTTTAATATAATTAAAAATATACTTTATATTTATAAATAATTTAAACGAATATTAATTTTTAAATTAAAATTCAGTATATTTCACTATTAATAAAAAAATTAATCTTTTTAAAAAATTATAAAAAATTAACCATAAAATAATTTTTAAGTGATGATTTAAAAAAATAAAATTCTTTTTAGAAATAAATATTATGTAATTTTAAAATATTAAAGTTAAAACAAAACCCACAGACACATTGAAAAAGTGGGTTTTCAAGAAGTGTATTTTTCAAGCACAATATGATTTTATATTAACTCTATGTTTAATTATAAAAAAATATATGAATATCAATTAAATTTATTGATATATAATATATAAATTTCATTTTAAACATTCAATAGTAGGGATTTTATAAATTATATAAAATGGAGAAACATTAGGCACAATAAAAGAGTTAAAAAAACCCCTCTTTTAAACCTTAAAGTAAACTTAAACAAAAATCCAAAATAAAGTTCATTAAAAAGAACATAAGTGTATTAAATATAAATAAATAGTAATTATAATACTTAAAAACCTAATAAGGCAATTAAATTATTTAATTTATTGATAATAAATGATCGATTTACAAAAATTGATATTTTTCACTATTCGCTGAAAAATCAATATTTTCCAAAAGATCCGAAAATATCATTATGAGTTAATTTTGAAATTATGATTTCAAAAATAAATTAAATTTTATATAATAAATTTTATAAAATATTCAAAAATTAATTATATTTTTTTTATTATGAAAATAAATAAAAATCATTTTTGAAGAATTTGTTTTTATGAATATAATTACATTACTAATAATTGATTTATTATTTACTAAAATCATATAAAAGAATTTATATTGAGTGGTAAAATTATATTTATAGTTCATAAATTAGTTAATATTATACATACCTTCCAATTTAACGTTTAGGTTATAATGATTGTATTTATAATAATATTATTTCATAGTTTATTGAAGCTTGGTGTCGTGTGTCATACAGGCTATCGAAGAAACTCATTTATGCATGTAAGAAAAGAAATCTAAAAATTTAAATTAATTGGAAAAAAAATATTTCACAAAATATTTGGGTCTTGCATTCTAACTCCCCCAAAATGTATTTCTCCCTCTAAATTGTTCATGTTCATTGAAGATATATCATTTGAAAATTCCTTCATAGAAACCCAAATCATAAAAAGGGTTAATAAAAAATCCTCTTGAAAAAGGGAGATGGGTGTGTGAAAGTCATCTATAATAACACTTACTAGGTTTCCAAATAGAATTATATATGTGAAAATTGAAAACATTGATATAGAAGAGAAAACTAACACCCAAATATTGATGGAGATTGTTAAAGAACAAGGTTATGATAAGGTTAACGACCATAACACAATAAACCAAAGAGGTGTGAAAATTTTCATTTATATCATCATAAATGAGGATAATAAGACAAAATTTTGTTTTAGTATCGCTTTCCTAAAATTAAAAAAATTTCACAAGAAGATATACTTACCTAATTTCATTCAATTTCATAAGCATAATCTCATCGATTAGTTTTTCCTTGGTCAATATCAACTGATTCTCTTACTCTAAGAAATAAATGTTTATTTGTTATGCCTATAGTACTAATGGGCCATAATATCCATAAATATACTGATAATTCACTCCATCTATATTTATATTTCATAAAAAAATGGTTATCATAGGTTATCCAATATAGATATATATTTATAAGGTTAAGTAATACATTAATATCTAACGACTGATCCATCATCATATCTAACGACTCATCCAATGTTCAACTTAAACCATTTCATAAATAGTTATCATTTTGACCCTTCCAAAATATAAAAATCCAAAAATTTAGAAATAAGTTTACCAAATTTCTCAAAGTCAACATAACATTAATCTTCCATATATCATAAAGTGGTTCTTGATTTTCACATACCAAACATGTGAATACCTTTATGTTATATTATCATAAATCTTGGTAATAAAAATAATTACCATAAAACATAAATGAAAACATGAATTCTTGTTCATTCCATGAATAATACCATAGATTAATGAACATATTACATATCTCCAAAAATGTTCTAAACTCCATTAATGAAAACATAAATCACTATCAACCAATACTTTATCAATTCTGAGGTCATCAATACTATCCGATTTACTTTATCTATATCAATCATCTCTTTATCCAAAACAAACACATTTTGATTAAAATCAAAAACATATTAATTGTTACCATACCATAATAAAAATAGCACATATTCATTAAATAAATTTTATATTCCATTAGTTCCATTTAAAATACTCTTGAAAATACTTAATTCAAAAACATTTTGGAAAAATCCATTGATGCTTCAGGATTTTAATAAACCAAATACCACTGATATAAATATAATTCATTGAATCCCAATAGATAAACACATATATCACTATAATTTCTTCTTACACCATTAAACATGATTCGAAATATTTTTTCTTAACATTTCTTCATTTCATGTTTCATTTTTATTCTCTTATTCATCATCAAAATAACTGTTACTCATACAACCTTGTCGGTTTTCATAATTTTTTCTCTTTAGTAAATATATTTACATAATGCCAATACTTCACACATTTGAAACATTCAAACATGAATGATACCTCTGCGATACCATTATTATTATCTATTAAGTTAATTTAAGTTTTAATTTTTCCTTTGCAGTTACTTACTTTGTATCCTTATTTTCTACACCCAAAGCAACTTCTCGTCCCTATGAGACATTCCATTGAGTTATTATTCCCACATTACATACATATATAAAATTTTATCTTCTTTCCTCCATGGTCTCCAGCACCCATACTCTCATATAACTCTACCCTTCTCTTCTTGGGTGAGTTTTAGAGTTGGTTATAGTGCACATTGTTAAAAAAAATTTGTGATAACTAATTAGGGATAACCAAAACATCCTTCACTAAAATCATCATACCATTTTACTACTCATAAAAAAAATTCTATCACATTAAATTTTATCCCAATTCCTACTAGTTACATCCATTGACTCAAACTAAAAAACATTGTGTGAGCAACAGTAATCAAAATATAAAAAAACATAATCATGAAAGATCACTTATAGGATTTAAAAATCATGACACCCTGTTTTTAATCTATGACACCTTAGGTTTATTCTAGGTCATTCATCTTCATAATCTATTTAAAGTATTCATGATGGTTCATAAATAGTTTGCGAATTTAATATCATATCCCTTGGGTGTTTCAAACCAATTGGGTAGTAAGGTTTGTTGTCATGCACCATGTGATAATCGAGTCTTGTTCAATGCACCATTTTTTGAGTTATTACCCCTAGGTACCTCTATACTAAATCCACATCCCCTTATTATATTCAGAAAGGGGTTTAATATCTTAGAAACCACTTTCTCTAACATTTACCAAAATTCCAAGACATTTTCCTATACATTTTCACATCCTTAAACTCATTCTTAGACTTATCATTAGATATATCCTTAGAAATATCCTTAGAAATAACCCTATGGATCTCTCCAATGTTTTATCTTCCTAGATTAAAAAGGTCAACTAAACCTTTACGCTGATAAAAATAATAGATACCAAGGATTTTGATTCATGGATAGTACATCATTTTATATGAATGTCTAATAAATTTCACCAACACACACCTGAGGACCATGATAGTTTAGTGGATTTAGAAACATGGAACATAATCTTTAGAATTTGGGGAAATATATTCAATGTATCCCATAAATATATTGCCCCTTTAGTGATAATCACAAGTTTACCCCAATCAAAACTTTCATCATAACCTAGGGAGAGGAAACATAAGAAAAGGTGAGCTCATATGCACAGTATGGGTAAACAAGGGATATACGTAAGCATAAGATGAAAATATGTATATGATAATATGATCATAACATATGAAAACCATACTAAGAATATCAAAGATACTAATACTGAGTCAGGGAATAAATATTGGAATTTCAGAATACATGAATCATAAGATAATAAAAGAACATGATCCATGAGAGCATAACATTAACATATGACACAAAAATTGATATACACATAAGAATATAAAATCATTTCCTTAGTAGTCATAAATAATTTCAAAAACATATCAGGTAATTCCATTAGAAATTACAACTCCAAGGTGGGAAACACCACCATCCTCAATGCTATACACTTCCTCATAGTGGAATGTGTTCACTCCCCAAACCATTTTGGCAGTCAAGGTTCACTCCCATGACCATCATAATGGGAAAAGTCCCTTACCTAACTGAGTTCAGTCCCTATTCTTATCATGCTGATCTCATGAGATATTAATATTTTCCCAATAAATTTGAGTGTGATATAGGTATCACCCATATTTTTTTATTATGTAACCCCCATCCTTGGTTATAACTTAACGAAAATCACATTCTCAAAAGCATACATATGTGTTCTATAAGATCATAAAACATTAATCATATCAGAACCCATGAAATGAAATGCGTTTCATAAAAATTTCATCATAACATAACATATGTAAAATAAATAGGTTTTATAATCATTTCATTATTTCATCAAATCTTACACCATGGAATGGAAGTGGGTTTAATAATAAGTTTATCATGGTATAACCTGTGGAAGAGAAATGAGTTTCATATTCATTTTTTGATCATAAACATACACCATTAATAGAATTCATTAAAATGGTATCCTTATACCATATCGACAGTAAATCATAAGTAACATCAATGTATGTGACCTTAGACAGAGAATTATTTTGATATAAAAATTACATGGAATGTTTCTTTAGAAAAATAACGTTTATTTGAAAATAACATTTTAAAATTGAACTTTATAAAATATTTTATAAATTCATTCACTTTAAAAAAATATTAAAAACTTATAAATAATTACATAAAGATTATTTAAAACATTTTTGGAGGAAAATATAATTTCAATTTTGAAAAAAATAAAATAAATCATTTTGAAAACATTTTTATTTGAAAATATTAAAGAAAAATTATAAATTAATATTCAAATAAATTTGGTCCTGGTAGTGGGAAATTCCATTATTTCATACATGTTAAAATAAATATTCTGTAATTTTTTTGGTAAAATCCAAATGGGCATTGTTTTTTAGAATGAAATGGAGATTACGTTGAAAATAAATTGTTAAAAAATAAAACATTGGTAAAAATTTCTTTAATAAATCATTTTAATAATGTTAAAAACATTTTTAAAACTCTTTTATAAAAAATTATTTTGGAATAAAACGGGTCTTCATCCAAAAAGTTTTTTTATTAAAAAATTATTTTTAAAATATTGAGTACATAAATAGATGAAAATTTAGGGGAAATATGTATTAAAAAAGTAATTAGAGTAGAATAAAATTCATGAATTTATTTGGAGACTGATTATATGATTCTATCATTGGAAACATGATCATAAAAATCCTGATAAATAATGAGATTTTAAAGTAAAATATTTACCACTTTGGTAAATATGAAATACAATAGCCATGAAGTAATAACATTAAAAGAAACTTAAAATATTATGATATTATATAAATTCATGGTATATATTTTTAATGGGGTTTTATATACATATCATACATTAAAATAGGTGTATATGATAATCATATGTCTCAAAGAAGGCATATTGAGAAAAATATCCCTTAATGATTTGGTAACTTTTGGATCACAAACCCCATGAAATAGATATCCTTAAATTGATATGTAAAATAAATAATTTTAATTATAATCATAATAAAATTGATTCATGGGAATTATATGCACCACATAAAATAAATAGGTGGTGAAGATGGAAAGTGTTTCACAAAAGTAAAAAAGTGAGATGAAAATATCTTACCTTAAGTCTCAACTTCCTTATCACTCATTCAAAACTCCTGTATAATAAATATAAATTTATTATAAATTTATTTAGTATCAAATTATATATATATATATATATATCATACCATATATTTTTTACTTATTATCTTTCATTACCCATTAATGAACAATTTAATGTTAAAGTCACATTTTGAGCAATAACTACTTTATTTTTCGTGTTAGTGATGTTTTGTTATTTTTTGTCCCCATATTTTTTGGGGTTAAATCATATCCACAATTTTAACCATGATATATATATCATATATATTGAGTATATATGTATGTATTTTAATTTATAAAATATAAAAAAAGAAAATGAAACAGACCGTTCATGGAGATGATAGGTCATATATAAACCTGAACGATGATTCCATTTTTTAAAATTATTTAATAAACGAAAGATAAATGATATATTATCATTTAAAAATAATTTTTATGTCATATATATCACATATTTTTTTCAAAATCATCCTTATTACCTTACATGTAAAGTATGAATGTATCATATCCCATTGCGAGGTCGTAGTCCGTCGTACGAATGAGCGACATTTTTGTCTTCCCAAAAAATGGAAAGCATGGCTATATGTGCGATATATTAATTTTATAAGAATAATAATATCATAAATATCATAAATAAACCATAAATACATCATTATTTCTGACTTTGAGAGGTGTTAATGGAAAAACAGATGACATCAGTTCGCGAGGTGGTAGTCCACTGTACACACAAAGGATGATTTCATAACCCATTTGATGGGTGGGGAGATGGTTTTAGGTAATTAACTTAACATAAAAACATCTCAATATATAGAATATAATGATTCTATTATATCAGTATTATATGATAATAATTGAATGAGGTGGAGGAAAAAATAAACAAAAATACTTGTTGATGAATGTTACATCTTGTTAGGGTATCCTCTTTAGGTTAGCAGCAAAAGCCTTCCTAGGTTGGATTTTTATCCAAAATAAGGCTTCCAAAATTATAATATAGATTTTGGGAATTGATTTGGGTAGGTATGTTTTTAACAAAAATGGTTTTAGTGTGTGAAGAGGATAGAAGAAGGGGTAGACCTTTATAAGTGAGGTGAGTGGCACACTTGTAATTTTTTGAAAGAATGAATTTCACCAATGTTTTTTCATGTCACAGGCTCTAATAATAAAATATTATTGATATTTTAAGGTATAATGTATAAATATGTCTAGATAATGGTTGTTTTACATGTTTTAGGTTATTTTTAAACCATTTATTTTCAGATACCCCCTCATAAACCCATTTTTACTATAACAAAGGTAAATAAATTTTACCATTTTCAGTATTCATTTTCTTACCAAATTAAGTTTATGTTATATGATAATATGTATTATGATGATAAAAAAAAATTAATCAATTTTTATAAATTAAATTCACATAATTGGGGAATTTTGATTTAAAAACATCCCACAAACATGATAGGAAACTGGGTTTTCAAATTGAAATTTTCTAAAATGTACATAGATTTTCTAACTAATTTCAATTTGAAATCAATTAAAATGAAATAAATTGGATTAATATATATATATAATTTAACTTTATAAAAAAAATAACAAAAATTATGTTTTCAATTAATATTCATTACTGTTCACAATTCATCGTAAAATTAATCTTTTCAGAAAATTATCAAAAATTAACCATAATATAATTTTGAAATGATTATTTAAAAAATAATAATAATATTTTCAAATAAATATTATATAATTTAAAAAAATGAAATTTAAAAACAAAACTCACAGAAGTGATGAAAACCCAAGTTTTCAAGAAGTTTATTTTTCAAGAACAATAAGATTTTATATTAACAATATGTATAATAAAAATTATTTTATGAATATCAATTAAAATTTATTTTAATATAATATATAAATTTAATTTAAAAATTTCCACATTTATTATTATTTTATTTAATTAAAACATAGAAATATTATGGAATTTAAAATATTTTTCAAAAAACGATTTTTAAAAACGTAAAATAAACTTATACTAACATATAATCTAATGTTTATTAAAAAGTACATAAGTGGATTAAATATAAATAATGAATACTTATGTTAATTTTAAACATAATTGGGAATTAAAATTAATTACTTTTTTAAAAAAATATAGTTTTACCAAAATAAGTATTTTTCATTATTCCCTAAAAATCAATATTTTTCGAAAAAACCCAAAATTTATCCATCAATTAATGTTGATATGATAATTTAAAAGAATAATTTATTTTGAGAATTTATTTTGTTAAATATATATATTTATTATAAAATTTTATTATAAAAATCAATAATAATCATTTTTGAAGAAAACATAATTTTGAAGAATATAATTACTTTACCAAAAAATGATTTATTATTTACTAAGAATTTGTAAATAAATTGTTATTGAGTTGAAAATTTTTATATATATTTAAAAAAGTAGTTAATAATATTCATATTTTTTAGATTTACTAACTTAGTAATAACGGCCTTTTTAAAATAATATTATTTCAGGGTTCTCTAAAGCTCAGTGTCGTGTGTTATACGTGCTATTAAAGAAACATGTAATTACGTGTAACACAAACTATCTAAAAATTTAATTTAATTTGAAAAAAAATTACAAAAAATTTAGGCATTACATGTATTAATTACTCATAAGTTATCCACACCTTAATATATATAAATCTCTAAAGTTATCTAAACCCTCCTCTAGTATCAATTGTTACACCCCAAAAATGTACACAAGGATTTGGTGAAAAAAACATATCCATAACATACTGAATTTGATACCAACCAATGTGACCCAAATTTAACCATTTATAATTACATTATCAATAACCATCATTGATTCACTTACACATAAAAGACCTTTTAGTTCTGTATTTTTATAAAATTGGAATAATCCTTTATGGAACAAAACCCATTTCATTTCATCAAAATGGGAATTTTAACCACTATACCAAAAAATTTATTATTTCAGATAATGTATTCAGCATATCCAATGAAATATTCCACAAGATACACCCTTTTATGCATATCATACATAATATAATTCTTCGGAACATGGGGGAAATGAAACATAAGAAGGGTGAGCTAAAATGATCAGTAAGGTTAAACATAGGCTTCAACCATCAAATATTATAATTGAGAATAATATAATCATATGGGTATGAGAGACTAATTAAAGTACATGGATATAAATTAATTTATTTATAAAAAATAGATAAAAACCCCTGATTTATGGCCTAAATATTTGGAATACCATAAGACATCAACCATGAGATGATAATCAACCAGAAGCCATAAAAGCATAAAATAGGCATAAGAAAATATAATAAAAGTTAGTTATAAACATAAAAATAGGAAATAATTTCCATTTATAATAATCACTACTAGGACCATCACCAAATATTGAATATATTCCAATAGTGGTTTGGGTTAACTCTCCATTCCCTTTAATACATGGTGAACGAAGTCTCATATTAGATTGAGTTCACTCCCCAGCCCCTTACAGTTTATCTCATGAGATATAAAGTTTTACTATTTGTATTAGATAGATATAAAAGATCCACCCATCCCATAATAAATCATATTTATATATATCACAAAAACATAATAACATTATCCATTCCTTTATAAATAAATTAATAAGTGAGAAAAAATTCGGTTTTACAAATATTTCCCTCAAATATTATTATAATCCATATAGAGAAAGAAGGTGGATAGTATCATTAGAGTTTATTACCATTTAAGGAAAACATTAATTAAATTGGTCACATAGATGAAAAATAATTTTACAAAAACATTAGAAATATTATTAAAAAAAGAATAAATATCATTTTCATGTGGTGACTTTTAAAAATGAAGTAAATTCATAGAATAATTGAAATATGAATTTATATAAAAAACCATGAAAACATTGAAAGGAATAAAAAAATCATTTTGATGTTATAAAATTTATTCATGTGGTAAATATTAAAAAAAACTTCTTTTTATTCTTTTGAAAATAAATTCAAAAGTAACCCATACGAAAAATATTAAATATATTATATTTAAAAATATTGTAAATAATTTAAAAATCATTTTAAAATGACCATAAAATTCATTTGAATTTAGATAATAACATTCATAATGTAGTATAAATAATATTTATGTGGAAGATAGAGAATTTGGTAAAAGGCTTCAAAAACTGGTTTTAAATAAACCACTTATAACATTGGTAAGATTTGAATCAAAATACAAAGAAATAGAAAAAATATATTATTATATATCCCCATAATTTCCATAAAAAAATTAATATAATACTTTCATGGATATTATATACACCACATAAAGAAAGAAGGTGGTTAATATAGAATATTTCTCAATAAAGTGAAATTGAGATGAAAACTCTAACAAGATCATAACATTTGAATCAAAAAATGTATTTATTTAGTGAAAAAATTAAAATCCACAAAAAAATATGGAAATAAAAAATAAAATAATCTTGTTTCATAACACACATAATATTATCATAACATAGTCAATGGAGAAGTAATATTACCTAATGAAAGGAAATTGAGTGAAAAATCATGTTATCTGAGACTTCAGCATGGTTGGGAACACACTAAAATAATATATAATAAAATTTGATCTATTTTAAATCTATATCAGAAATAAATTTATATTTATCTTACTAAATACCATGAACTTATAATTTCTTATTACCTATTTAGTAATATTTATTTTTTAAAATAATTTTTTTTGTTAATTTTTCAGTTTTCACACATGTTCTAATTATAAGGTATCATTTCTCGCACCTTGATAATGGTTTCATCATAAAAATATTTTTAATGATGTTTTAGAGTATTTTTTATATATTTATGGAGTCCCATATTCATTCTATGGAACTTAGGGTTGTGATTTAGAAGAAAATCATTAAATTATCATTTTTAAGAAATTTCAATTTTTTTAAAAGCTTTATTTAATTAGGGAATAAAAATATGTATAAAAACATATATAATCATTAAAACATATTAAATGTAAATTTATTACATAGTATTACCAATATATAACATTAATTAGTCATTCATGAAATAAACATTATACCATCGTTTATGTAGGCGGTTAAACCGACTAAAATAAGATCATGCAAAAACGAATGAATAACTAAGAAAATTAAATTGTATAATGATAATATAACTTTTAATGAGTCTTAATAAAGTCATAAATATCATATATAATTATAAAATCCATTGTTATAACCATCCATGTATGTTGGTTGTGAAAAATTAAATACGTCATTCATGGAGGTACTAATCTGCATATACACATGAGAGACATTTTATTTTTTTAATAGATGGGATAGAATGAATTTATAAATTTATCTATCTTTAAATAATAATAATTATGTAATTTATATCATATTTATTCATTAAATACATCTTTATAACCATCCATGTGAGGTAGTGATGAAAAATGAAATAAGTCATTCATGAATGTGGTAGTCCGCACGTACACACAAGGGACATCGCTACAGGAAAATTCGCCATTCGCGGCTATTTTTTTGGGTATAGAGGTGGTTCAAACTGCCGCTATATGCTTCTGCGGCGGTTTCCAAAAACCACCATTAATTGTGTATTGGGACACTCTTTCTAAGGGTTATAGACATTTCACGGCGGTTTTTAGAATACGTTGTAGATATCGTATTTCATGATGGTTAAGATGATTTTAGCGGCGGTCTTCTCAGCCAGGGGATTATTTTTTTAGCGATGGTTAAAGTTTCCGCTAAAAAAATTTCATCCCCTGGTCGAGCACAACGCCGCTAAAATCTTCATAACTGCAGCGAACTTCATGCGGAACATGGGTCACTGTAGCAGCGGTTAAAACCATCACGAAAACTAACAATGTAGAAATGGTTATAACCACTGCGAATATAAAAATGTTGACATTTAGCAGTGGTTATAACCACCGCTAATTGAAAAATGCTGACATATTGTGGTGGTTTAAACCACCGCTAAAACCACTTTTACAGAAAAAACAGTAGCTTCTGCAACTTCTGTACCAGTGCCCTAAAAAAAATTGCAATAATACCAATGAATCATTTCTAGTCCTAACATCATTGGAAACAGATATTTATGTAACTCCACAGACACACATTGGTGAGGGGTTTAATAACCCTGTGTTAGCTAAATAATTATACTATTCCAAGTTCAACACTCATATACGAGACAAGGTTTCATAAACCTTCACACCTTTATCTAGTACCCAATCATATCCTAAGAGTGATCATTTGTAATGTTCATCAACACTCCACAACATATCAGTATGAAATACAGAAGGTTAATGCGTCATGGACCCATCACAACGTGCAGGTACCTCATATCATCTTATACCACAAACAGTTCTCATGGGAATAAATATGAATCACTTTTATAAATAAAAAAACTATGGATGAATTAAAAGATATCAATATTCATTAACAAGGTCACCATAACATAACACTAGGAGTCACAGTACCTACATACAGTTCTCAAGGGACTAAATTGACCCTACCCTCTCCCCTGAACTAATTACCAAAACCAATTAGAGTGTTTCACATCCCATGAACACTGAATTACCATAACATTCCTCAACCCTTTCATGGTTACCCACATAACCACACCTTTTTTTTGTATAATAACATAATTAAGATATATGATAAAACACTATATAATATGCATACCATGACATTCCTCAACCCTTTCATTCCAAATTTTTCCCCTATTATTCACTATAATAATGTTGTGGGAAAGAGAATGGTTGGTTATGTTAATGATTTGGTAGGGGACTAATGTATGCTGTTTTTTCCTAAATATGAACACTACACTCATGAAATAAATACATAATAGGAAACATCATAAATCATTAAAATACATAAAATGAAACATGAAAAATCAAGAAAATGTTATGTCATGAAAATTTTTGGTGGAAACTATGTTCCATGCATGATTCATATACAAATCGACGATGAACACATGTCATCACACTATCTAAATCCAACATATTAACAATACAACTAATCACTATCCGATGATGAACACATATCGTCACCCTCTCCACCTACATCTCTACTTCTGGATACCACCTGTAAGAACATTGTATTGAAAATTAAATAGTGTTTCATATTTATATTTAATCATAAAACAAATACAAGATTGAAAACTAAAAGATTTTGAATTTTTTGTGATTTACCTACTCACCACCAGTCGATACAGTACCACGAGGGCATATCTGCTAATCTACTAATGTATATCAGTCAACTATTTTTGCAAAGAAGATATCGAATCCCCCTACTCTTGAACTATGTTTCGTAGAGAACCAACATTTTTCTTAGCATCTATGGGTATGGGCTGAATACAACTAGAAGTAGATGCAGCTGCAATCCCTGGTGGCCTGATAAAAACTTCAGATCTTATGGGTCCCAAACCCAGCCAGTGCAATCTACCAGGATGCTCCTTCCCAAGGACTTTAGCAACCGGGTCATCCTGGGAGACTGAGTAGGACTTCTCAGGATTAGAATCCCATAGTTATTTAATTTTTTACTATAAATCAAATATCAATATATATTAACATATTAAAAACTAATAATAAATTATTATAATTAAAAAATGAGTTCATACCCCAACTACATTGGCATTCTCATTAACAAAACTTCCATCATATTTTTTGTCAACATCCAACCACACTTCAGTTTGGGATGCTTCGTGCCCTAAACATTATAACTGCATTAAAAAAAGATAGATCTCCAATTTAATATATTAAATAGATAAAATTGTCTTATAAAAATTTAATATAATAAAAATATTAAAAGAGAAGATCGGGTTCTAGAAAAGATTTTAGACCCCGCAATGTGAGGGACAACTTACTTTGACCGGCTTGATGGATTATTTCTTGAGAGATCCTGAAATAAATAAAATGAAATTTAATAGTAATTTAATCATTGTCATATCTTCTTCATATACCTTTATAAATGTAAATTTTTTTTAATATAGTAATATATATTTAGATACCATCTACTTTACATCACGATCTCTGTCAACAAAAACTTTCCACTGTTCTTTGGGTACCCCATTGGTTACCTTCTCATACATTCGTTGGATGGTCAATGAAGTATTGTTTATATTTCCCCAAAATCTCTATTTTAAGTATTTCCATTTTTTTCCAAAAATATTTTACACACTACAACAAAACCGGCCCCTAGAGGCGGTTTAAACCGCCGCTATAGGGTTTGGCGGCGGTTTACAAAAACCGCCGTGAAACTGGGCGTCGGAAATCTATTAGCGGCGGTTTTTAATATTTTGCGTCAGTTTAAGAAAAGCGTTGTAGATTCATATTTTAGTGATGGTTTTTGTATATTTCGCGGCGGTTTTATGCGTAGATGATACTTTTTTTCACGGCGGTTTTAACTGCCGCTATATTCTGGCGTTTGATGCACCTATGTCGCAGCGGTGAAAACCGCCGCTAAATTTAAACATAATACATTTAGCGACAGTTATAACCGCCGCTAAATGCTGACCAGTAAGGCATTAGCGGCGGTTAAAACCGCCGTGAAATGTTGACCTGAAAAAAAAAATCTGCTCCTACCACACCACTGCCCTGAAAAATAAATCAAACCAGAATATTGAATAGAAGACACCATACAAACAAATAACATGGTAGTATTCATTGAAAAATAGGATATGAGCAAATGTTGTATGTTATGGAGTCCAACCTAAGGAAAGGTATGTATCACAATTTGGTGAGTAACCAATCCATGTGACCCCCAAGATGTATATGTGTTTTTAGCTTCTTTAATTTCTTATGTGTTTTAAGAAGGGTTGATTTATATTATATGGATACTAATACTCTATATAATAAATGGTTATGAATTTTGATACAATTTATGTGATCATGCTAACCATGGTTATGTGTAATGATATGTAATTGGTTATGCTCTAAGTTGGCCGATATAACATCCATGGGTGGATTGTGATATGGGTTGGGTTTTTTTAACAATGGATTTGTGTTATGGGATAGAACAAATTATGTTTATATGGGTATAGAATTTGTTCCAAAGATGGATGTTTGAGTAGTTATAGAATGTATGTTATGGTATGGTTTGTTGTGTGTTTTGGGTTGGTTGTTAATGCCTACTATAGAAAATGGGTAACTTGTGAATTGGCGTGTGTTTTAGGTTGGACAACACGCTAACCATGCATGGTGCTTGAGAGAGTATGGTTTATGATCTTGTAGGTTATACATGATTCCTATTGAGTATTTGAGTTATGTCATTGGATAAGAGATAAGAGTTTCATGTATACATCCCAAGATGGTCATCATGTTGTCGGTTATATGGGATGCATCATGATATAGTTGTTATTGACTTCGTTAAAGAAAATAGGTTTCAGTTTTTTAAAATTTCAACAACAACTTATCTAATGTTTTCCTAAATACCTTATTGGTGGAATTATACTTAACCAAACAAAATGATATTGATTTTTCACAATATTTATTATCATAAGATAATGTCATTAATATATATGTGCATTTATGTGATCTTTATCCTTCAGGGGAAGTATGGTGTGTCGATTTCTATTTAGGATTAGTAACCAAGATTTCATAGTTGGATTGGGTATGGGATTTGTGATATGCATGAGAACCCTCAAGTGGGTATATTGGCTTATGATTTTCCTCGTGATATTTGAGATGGGTTCATAGATGCTTCTCCAAGGGTTATATCCTATATAGGATGTGACATGTGAACTAGGGTTGAGAGAGACTAGTAATATTGAGATGTATCTTGGGATATTGGTGATTGGAGTGTTCTAATCAAGTGAAATAGCGATTCTCATTTCCACCTGATGAGGGTTTTCTTATATGTATGTAATCCAAGAGAGGACTTATCCTAGGTCTATGAGTTCATTAAATAAATGAAAGTAAGTTTAGACACTTTGTTCTATAGTGATGGTATATAGGTGGATTGTGGTTTGGTATTCAGTTGGTAATATCATTGTATATGGTATTGTGAATGTAAAAGCATGGGTAGTGCTTGTGTTTTGTTAAGTCTAACATGAATAATTGACATGTTTATTTGGGGGATAAGTTAAGTTAAACTATGATTATTTGGATGTTATTGTAATGATGCATATTAGGTGTTTTAATAGAGTGTATACATGCTTAGATTCATGTTATACTGATAACGGTTAAATATAGGTATTGTGGGAGGTTTCCAAGATACACTCTTTCCATGTCAGTAAGAGCGTGAGTTCTTTATCAGCATAATTGGTATGTTGGTTGTATAGTCTAAGATTAGCCTTTCAGGTGGGGATTTGGGTAGTTATTAGGTGTAGTTTTACTTGGTTAACATGTGGTTTATAATAATTGTTGGATTTTCATAGATCTCATAGAAAGAGAGATTTAGTGATGAAGGTAATGTGACTATTGGGAATTTGGTCATGGGGACATTATCAATCCATGGTTTTTTCATGTGATGCTTTCCTAATGTATGGGTTTGTTCAATTGCGGAGATGCCAAGTTTCACAAGATGGTTAGTGCATTGGGATACCAAATGACACATATTTTGATGCATTTTTTATTACAATTAGATGGTCCTTGAACATTCTTCCAATGGTTTATACATTATTCAATGATACATGTGATATGTGGTCTCATCACTTGTTTTATATCAACCTTAAACTAAAAACAAATTGGTATTCCTTGACCCATTTGAGTGGTGTAAAAATTTTAAGGCCATGACAGAGCCTTTTATCATTAACCTTTCATGCCCTAGACATTTATGGTCATGGGATTGGCCTTTTAGTGTGATACATATTAAATATGGATCCAATAGGGGTATGTCTATGCTAAACTAAAACATATTGGGCTATCAGATAGGTGATTTATCTTCCATTTAGTAAGGAAATTGATTGAAAAAGGGAGTATCTAGTAAAAATTGGCATATATAAAACCAATATGTTACCTAATAACTTCTGCCTTGTTGAGTGTTACATGGGGTGACTGTTCCTCCTTCCTGATATTTTATTCTAAGGGGATATACTTTGGTTGTGATTATGGATATAGGTTGGGCATGTGTAGACCAACCTAGCATAGACCTAAGGATGTGTTAGAATTTATGGAAGCCCTTCAGTGAGTTTTTTATCTTCTGTTGTTTTGGTTGTCTTTATACCATTTAATGTTTGGGGCTTTGGTATGTGATAGAATTACTTCATGACTGTGTAATGTGTTGTGGATCATTGGGCCTTGATAGTGATGGTATGAATTGGGATTACACAGCTAGGATACCCAGGTACTTCTATGGAGCAACAATGATATGAATGGGACTTACACAGTTGGACTGCCTAGGTACTTCTACGAATCAGTTATGGTATGAATTGAGCTTACACAATGGGGCTACCTGAATGCTGCTATATAGTAGAAATGGTATGAATATGGGTTACATATATGGTATTCTCATTGGATATGGTACCAATTCAAACACAGGCCTAAATGGAATGATGTATACCACACTCGAGAAATCAAGACATAAAATGAAACATCATAAATAAATAAAATGCATAGAAGGAAACATGATAAATCAAGAAAATGTTAGGACATGAAAATGTTTGGTGGCAACTATGTTCCATACATGTTACATATACAAACCAATAGTTCTCATACATTTTCAACACATCAACAACACTACTACTCATCATCTGATGCTGCATCGTCACCCTCTCCACCTTCATCTCCACTACCTGCTTCCACCTATAAGAACATTATATTGAAAATTAAATATTGTTGCATATTTATAATTAAACTTAAAACCAATAAAAGTGTGAAAACTAAATGATTTTGATTTTTTTGTGATTTACCTGCTCACCACTAGCCGATGCACTACCACCAGGGGCATATCTGCTCATATGCTGACGTATTTCAAGCAACTCTTTTTGCAAAGAAGATATCTGATCCCCCTGCTGGTGAACTGTGTTTCGTAGAGAAGACATATCCCTCTGAGTATCTTCAGGTATGAAATGACTATAACCAGGAGTAGATGTAGCCGAAATCCCTGATGGCCTGCCAAAGACCTCAGATGGTACGGGTCCCAAACCCATCCCGCGCACTCTACCAGGATGCTCCTTCCCAAGGACTTTACCAACCGGGTCATCCTGGGAGACTGAGTAGGATTTCCCAGGATTGACATCCCATATTTCTTTAATTTTTACCTATAAATCAAATATCAATATATATTAACACAGTAAAAACTGATAATAAGTTATTATAATAAATAATTCACTTCAAACCCCAACTTCTCTGGCAGGTTCATTAACAAAACTTCCATCTATTTTTTTATGAACATCCAGCCACAGTTCTGTTCGGGATGCTTCATGCCCTAAACTCTGTGACTACATTAAACAAAGATAAATCAACAATTAAATATGTTAAATAGATAATATTGTCTTATAAATATTTAAACTAATTAAAATATTACCAATGACATTCGGCTTCTAGCAAAGCTTTTTGAGCCCGCAGTGTGCGGGATGACTTGCTTTGCCCGGTTTTATGCATTCTGTCTTGAGAGATCCTGAAATAAATAAAATTCAATTTAACAGTAATGTATTCAATGTCTATATCCTCTTCATGTACATGTATAAATGTAAAATGAGGATAATATAATAATATATATTTCAATACCATCCGCTTCTCATCACGATGGTTATCGACAAAAACTTTCCACTGTTCTTTCAGTACCCCACTGGGTAGCTTCTCATACATCTGCTGCACGGTCAACGAAGTATCATTGACATCACACCACAACCTCCATTTGAAATCTTTCCATTTTTTTCCAGGATTTTTCAATGTCCACTTCCGTGCTATCACATCAGCAACGGTAAAGTGGAAGAACATCTGTATACAGAAATTCATTTTGAATATATTAGTAACATGACATTCAATTAAACCATAAAGTAATAAAATTACCTATATCTGAGAATCAAAAACATCATTTTTCCAGTTTGGAGGCATATTCCACCAATCAACATATGAAATAGGCAGGGAAATGGGCTCTGCTGCTAGCTGACCTATAATCTGACCAAGTAAACCTGCGGCGTCATCCTTCGGGACCCCATAAGAATCAAATGGCACCACTATCTTCTCGCCATTCATGTTCCAAACATTAGAACTTTTTAATTTTTTTTCCCTTGGTTTCATTTTTTTCATCTTCAATTAGCAAACAATTACTATAAACAAAATGCAATAAATTAATTTAATTAAAATTTGTACCTATGACTGTGACCCTCCAGAATGTCCGTGATGAACTGGAAGGGGCGTGTCGCTGCCCCACTGCTGAGGCATCTGTAGGGGGAGGTGATGACTCATCCTCTAATGAGACATCCACTGACGATGTCAGAGATGGTGCAAGGGGAGATGATGCAGGGATGTAGGAAACTGCAGCCTCAGATGCCGTGGGGACAGACGGATTATCATCTGTCGCAGAAGTAGATGAAATGGTGTACCGCTTCTTCCTTGGCATTCCTATCATTTAATCAAATAAAATTAAGTTCAGAATATATATTTCAAAAAATTTATGCAGAAAAAAAATTAAAAATGATAATAGATTCCCAGTACTAACAAACAAAATATATATAACAATGATAATGAATGACTACAGAAATGAAACAAGTGGTTGCTGAATGAATAAATAATTGTACATACAATCATTTTCCCCTTCAATCATGTCGGTTTCCTGCTCCATTGCTTCATCCACTTCATTCATCCTTGCGAGACTAATATTTTCAATATCATGATGGACAAATAATTTTGCTTCCTGTTGTTTATGAAATTCAATTGCAGAGGTCAAATCTTCTACTTCATCACCCATATCATACAAATCTCTTTGTATTACGTGAGTAACTACACTCCACCCTTCATCCACAACATCATTCACATAATATACCATTTTTTCCTACGATGCTAAGATATATGGATCATGCAGTTCACGATCACCAACATCCATCAAGCGAGAGAAGTTTACAGAAGTAAATTGCAAGGAATCTCTTTTAACACCTTTGATAATATCGACCCATTTTCATTTGAATAAAACAATAGAAAAATGACCGTGTTAGTTTAATTAAATAATATCATGCAACTTTCCATAGTATTCCACTTCAGCAAATGTAAATATACAACTATTCTGTGTTTTCAAACCCACTTCTTGATCGACTGTACGAAATCTAAAACCATTCACATTATAAGCGTCGAACTTTCTAACTTGTTTTATAGGACCTCTAGCAAGAAACTTCAAATCTTCTGACAAGTCTGATCGAGTATCAGTATTCATGATCTGAAGAATAAAAATATAATTTAATAGATTTTCAAATTGTATGTGTCAAACTAATATTCGTATTTATTACAATATTTATAAACTTACACATCGTGCAAACCATTCTACCAGCACTTTATTCACAGCTTTCGTTATATATTTTTCATTTCGTGTTTGGCCTCTCATTCGTCTCTTTGTTTGTATCCTCAAATCTTCAATAAATGGATCTACAATTTCACTATTCAGCATCACATATCTATGTGCCTGTAATAACTCCAATTCTGTCAGTGTCGCGTATGAGGTCCTCCCAACTGATCGGCCAATAGCAGAAAATATTTTTGATTTCTAATGCATTTGAGATTGAGTTGATGTGTCATCAACACGTCAAACTCGATTAAATCTTGTCTCAATATCATCCAAATATCTGGAACAAAAGGTGAGACACTCCTCGGCCAAATAGCCTTCAACAATAGAGCCTTCTGGTTGAGCTTTATTTCTCACGTATTCTTTCAAATTCCCAAGATATCTATGAAAAATAATAATAATATTATGCATTTATTTAAATTCCAAATATTGTTTACATAACTGGAAACATATAAATAAAATACCTCTCAATTGGATACATCCATCAATAATGAACGGGGCCTCCTAATTTAGCTTTTTCAACCAAATGCACAGTTAAATGCATCATGACAGTAAAAAACGATGGAGGAAAGATCATATCCATTGCACAAAGGGTCAATACAAACCTCTCCTATAGGTTGTCAAGCTGTAATGGATGTAGAGTTTTCTCACATAATTGCCTGAAAATGTGCAGAATTGTAGTACAACAACAGTAACTTTTTCAGGTAATAATGTACGCAATGCCAATGGTAGTAACTATTGTAACAAAACATCTGAATCGTGACTTTTCAATCCATATAACTTGCGATTCTTCAAATCAACACACCTCGAGATGTTACTCGAATACCCGTCAGATACCTTCACATTCTTTAAAATTCGAAGGAACGCATCTTTATCCCTATTTTTCATTGAAAAAATGGTTGGAGCATACTTTTCATTCTCATCTGGCCAGAGATCATGTTTTATGTTCATTACTTGTAAGTCTTTGCGAGAATTGAGATGATCCTTCGACTTTCCAGGCTCATTAAGTAATGTGAAAAATCAAATTATCACATACATTCTTCTCAATATGCATCACATCAAGATTGTGGCGCAATGAAATAAATTCCCAATACGGAAGTTTGAAGAATATACTTTTTTTCTTCCATTGTTGCGTTCTGATTTAACTTGACGATGCACTTCGCACTCGTTTTCCGCTATCAGTCAAATGATGAATCTTCCCAAATTTTGTTTTAACATTTTCAAGATGTGTCAATATTTCAAAACCGGTTAACAACTTTGGAGGTGGTCTATGATCAATGGAACCATTAAATTTTTATTTTTTCATCCGAAATCTATGAGATGCATCAAGAAATATTTGATGGCACAAGAAGCACCATTTTCTTATGTGAGGTAGCCGTTTGGGCTCGAAATCAAAGTTACAAACGGGACAAGCCAAACCCGTATAAGTGTTCCAACCAGATAAATTCCCAAGCCCAGGGAAGTCACTAATGGTCCACATTAAAGCAAAATGCATTTTGAACATTGTTTTAGAAGAAACATCAAATGTCTCAACACCGTTTCTCCATAACTCCTGGAATTCTTCAATCAAAGGCTGTAGGTATACATCAATATCATTTCCAGGCATTTGTTTTCCATGAATAATCATCGAAATGATAAAAGATGTTTGTTGTATACACATCCACAGAGGCAGATTATAAGGGATCAAAACAACTGGCCAAATGCTATAACTCGTACTCAAAGTCCCAAATAGGTTGAATCCATCGGCAGCCAATCCCAATCGAACATTCCTAGGATCAGCCGAGAAATCTAGATGTAATGAATCAAATGTCTTCCACGATTGGGAATCTCGTGGATGTCTCATTAACCCATCATTTTTATTATCTACAGAATGCCACTTCATGTGTTCGGCGGTTTTTGATGACCTGAATAATCTTTGCAATCGAGGCTTCAAAGGAAAGTAACGCAAAACTTTTGCAGGTGTGTTCCTTTTCTTCTTCTCCATGAAATTATGTTCAGTCATACTTCAAACATCACCTTTTTACTGCCATCTATAAGAAGAACATTTCTTACAATTTGGTCTACTTGAATCCTCTCCCTAGTAAAGCATACAATCATTGGGACACACATGTATTTTTTTATAATTCAAACCAAGCTTGTTTACAACTTTTTTCATCTCATAAAACGATTTTGGGATTTTTGCTTCAGGAAATGCATCACGAATCAATTCCAATAACATGTAAATTTCCTTATTTGTAATTCCATATAGACATTTGATATGGTACAACTTCAGCAGAAATGAAAGCTTTGAAAATTTCAGACACCCACTATAAAACTCTTGATTTCCATCATCAAATAAATCATGAAAGGCATTTTCCTCACTGAAGTTTTCCCTTACATTTGGCTCTATATAATCAAGAGGAGGATCCAATGATATGTTACAATCTTGATCTGCTTGTGTTACAGTCTCAAAAAAATCACTTGTCACGTTGCAATTTGTAGCACCCTCTTCTGGTTGTTCTGATATGTTTTGATGCTCATAGTGGTGTCTTGCAGTGCCGAATGCATCATTTATGAGGTTTTGCATTTCATTTTCCATTGGCGACAAACTTGGGACCTCATTCTGTGGATTAACATCAGTCCTCAATCTTTCTGTATTGTTTGATTCTCCATTCCAAATCCAACACAAATATTGATCAGGGAATTGCTTCAGTATTAAATGTTCATAAACTTCATCTCTCTTCAACCATGTTCTAAATTTACATTTAAGACATAGACATCTTATTCTCCCTTCAACGGATCGATTAGAAATTGAAAAATCTAAAAACTCATTCAAACCCCTATCATATTGAGGTGTGTTCCTCGGTAATGTGATCCAGCTTTTATCCATGTATATCACAATGTGCCTACAAAAAATATACGATAGTGTAAGATTATAGAAACATAATATAATAAAGATGAACCATTGATCATAAAGTCTGCATAATATAATAAAGATGATTCATTGATCACATTTACCACTTCAAACCAACCGAACAAGTCTGGTCCATAGGAGATAGCGTCAACACCTCATTAAGGAGCAATAAGAATACCAGGTTACACAATTATCATAACACTATCGATCACACATTTATGTTGCCTCAAACAACACCCCATTGATGTGTGATTGAAACTGATCATAATGCATTTTAAACCTGAGAAATTATGTGATTGTTTAGGCTTGACCTTAGATGTCCTCCAAGAGGAATGATGTTTCTCAATGGTTTCATACACAACCAACCATATCAAAGTCGTATTTCCTATGGCAAAAAAGACTATCTGGGTACCAATCCATGTACTGAATATGGTGTGAGGTAAATTAAGTAGGCCACCACTAATGGTTTCTAATGCATAATCTAGTCCATGAATATAAAACAAAAAATAGTGTGCAGGTATATCAAAATTAAGTGTCACTATAAATATAAATCCATGTCACACTCAGGTTTCTTAGGAGACACTTGGCACAATCTCAAACCTTAGAGATTTCATGTAAACATTGGTAATAATATCCACTTTGAAATGCACCAACCTAGAAAAGTTAGTGGAATACACTATAACAATACATTCCCATTTTTATAATGTTAGAAAGTATCAGGTCTTTTCCACATGTAACATTTTAGGATAAAACTATAGTTTATATATTTTCTTAAAGGATTCCCACGTAAGATCCTCATAAAATATAGCATGCACAACTGATCCTCACCATTTCCTTCCCAATCCATCAAGAATATATGTTGACCCCCACCCCTTAGATTCCTTGGGAATCATTATAATTTTAAATATCCTACCAATCTACTCAATCCACTCCTCATATTTCTAGAATCCATTATCACCATGAAAGATAGGTGGATTCTTGTTAGTAAATTATGAGTCATGATCCACTACTCTTCCTGGGTTTTTAATACCTTCATAACCAAAGTATGAATAGTGCATATTATAACTTCCACTAAAGAAGATACCACTAAGGGATTCTCCTATTAAACCCATCTCACAAATCTATCACTTAGATTTATAAGACCTCTTCTAGTAGGAATCGTCTAACAAATACAAGATGAAAACCCCTTTAGTCATTAGAAAATTCCTAAATCATTGAACAACTTCCATAATCCATATTAATGATTTAAAATAATAATAATTTTATGAATTTATGAATTTTATTAATGAAATATAAAACATAAGAAAGGAATGGTTTTTTTAAATATACACCAAATCTAGTTTATTCAATCAACAACAAAGACCAAGTGACAATATTTTCAAAAATAACTAACCACCCATAGTAACTTGAATTCATACATGGAGGTGAGATGTCTAGGCACCATCCCACACATATTAACTAAATTCTAGTGCTACTAAATATAGTCTACCAATGAATCTAAACTAAAACTAGGAAGTTTCGTAACATTTCAGGCTCAATATTCCTTTTGATATTAATTTATAAATAACTGACTAGGGAAATCTAGGAAAGTCGCCCAAGAGGGTCTTATACATGGAGATGTGTAATAAAGAGACATGAAATTAGTATCTTGTTTTAGAGAATAAAGTTATGAAACCAAATTAAAATAAAAAATAAACATAAACATCCATTAGTATAAAAAATTCAATCTAAATAGGCCAAACCATAAAGAATTTAGTCAACCACTTTTTGTGAGAAAAACCATTTTTGAAGAAAGACCTCTTTATAAACATGTATATTTTCCATAAAATCCATTTAAATCCATCCATTTCATGAAACAAGCCAAAGAAATTAATAGGAATATAAGGAAATTTTAAATTAGAACCGCTTGTATAGATACACAAACCTTATAAACATAAGGAACCTAAGATCCTTCGACAACATAAATTGGAAACAAGCAGATATTCCTCAAATAGAAAAGGAATGAGGGAAAACCACAATGGATTGATTGATAACACATATTATTAATGAAACCATCGAAACCATATCACACAACACTACCAAACCAAGAAGATAAATGATAAAGAGAGTGAATGATATTACACGTACCCAAAGGAAGACAACCCACCACACTAGTGAAAAAATGCTCCAAGAAAAGAAATCTGGTAGAGGAAGATACCCAATATTATCTAAAATATTTCTAGGAATTATGAGGGAGGCCTTCACATTGAATGGAAGAAGGGTAATATGTAAATCATGATAAAAACCATTGGTTCTAAATAATTAATGTCATGAACCCCTTTCATAGTGTGAATTCCACGATTTATAAAAATACCCAAAAAAGTATCCTTAGTTTGAATTAATCCTAATCAACCCATTAAAAACCTGAAAATGTTTTATGACTTATAATTCTTCAACATCTAAACCAAACTCATAGTATCTACCCTGCAGTAGATTCACATTGTGTAAAAAATTCATGATTCAAATCAAAGAACCAAGATAAACTAAAAATTTCCAAAATAGAAGGTGGTCGCGGGGGGCGCCGGGGGGTGCGGGGGTCGCCGGAGGCCGTGGGGGGTGCGGGGGTCACTGGAGGGCACGGGGGGCATGGGGGCGTGGGGGGCGCGCAGGGCGCGGGTGTCGAGGGGGGAGCCGAGGGGGTGCGGGGTTCACCGGAGGGCGTGGGGCGCGGGGGGTGCAGAGGTCGCCGGAGCCTGCGGGGGGTGCGGGGGTCACCGGAGGGCACAGGGGGCGCGGGGGGCGTGGGGGGCGCGCAGGGCTCGGGGGTCGCTGGGGGTTGAGGGGTCGCCGGGGGGGGGGGGGTGCGGGGTTCGCCGGAGGGCATGGGGGGCGCGGGGGGGTGCGGGGGTCGCCGGAGGGCGTGGGCGGCGCGGGTGTCGCCGGGGCCGGGGGGGATCGGGGAAGTGGGGGGATCAGGAAAGAGGGGCGAGTGTTTGTGGGGGAACCGCGACAGGGGTAGGGGAAAGGGTCATGGTTTTTTAAATAAAATAGGGTTTCGTGGAGGTTTATTAAAAACTGCCGAGAAACCTTTCACTGAAACTGTTTAGCGGTGGTTTTGTGAACCGCCGCCACAAAACCGCCGTTAAACCCGGTTTTTTTTTGTAGTGACATCCACTTTCGTGCTATCACATCATTAGCTGTAAAGTGGAAAAACATCTATATACAGAAATTCATTTTGAACATATTAATAACATGACATTCAATTACACCATAATGTATTAAAATTACCTTTATTTAGGAATCAAAAAATTCTTTTCTCGAACTTGGTGGCATATGTCTCCCATTATCATAAGAAATAGGAAAGGAAATGGGCACCGCTGCTAGCTGGCCTAGAATTTGGCCAAGTAATCCTGAGACATCATCTGTAAGGACCTCATATGAATTGAATGGGACAACTATCTTCTCTCCATTCATATTCCACACATCTAAACATTTTATATTTTTCTCCATAGTTAATTTTTTTTTCATCTTTAATGAACAAATTGTTAGTATAAAAAAGTGTAATAAATTTATTTATATAAAAAAATTTACCTATAGCAGTGGCCCTCCAGTATGGTCGTGATGAACTAGAAGTGCTGCGTTGCCACCCAACTGATGAGGTTACTGAAGGGGGATTTAAAGACTCAGATTCTAAAGGGATGCTCCCAGAGGGTGTGAGAGATGGTGCAGGGGGAGATGGTCTGGGGGGTAGGAAGCTAGTGGCTCAGATGCCGTATGGAGGGAGACAGATTGATCATCATCTGTCGCAGTAGTGTATGAAACAATATATCGCTTCCTCCTTGGCATTCCTGCCATTTAATCGAATAAAATTATGTTCAGAACATATATTTCAAAAAAATGATGCAGAAAAAAATTAAAAATGATAATAGATGCCAAGTAATAACAAAAAAAATACATAACAATTATAATGAATGAGTTCATAAATGAAATAAGTGGTTACTGAATGAATAAAAAACTGTACATACAATCATTTTCCCCTTCAATCATATCTATTTCCTGCTTCATTACTTAATCCACTTCATTCATCCTCTCTAGACTAATATTTTCAATATCATGATAGACAAATAATTCGGCTTCTTATTGTTGATGAGATTCAATTTCAAAGGTCAAATCTTCCACTTCATCACCCATATCATACAAATCTTTTTTTATTACGTGAGAAACTACACTCCATACTTCATCCACAATAACATTCACATAATATACCATTTTTTCTTGTGATTATAAGATATATGGATCATGATGTTCATGATCACCAACATCCATCAAGTGAGAGAAGTTCACAGAAGTAAATTGCAAGGAATCTATTTTAACACCTCTGATAATATCGACCCAATTTCATTTGAATAAAACAACTGATAAATAATCGTGGTAGTTTAATTCAATAATATCAATCAACTTTACATAGTATTCCACTTAAAAAATGTAAAAATACCACTATTATGTGTTTTTAAACACTCTTCTCGATCGACTGTATGAAATCTAAATCCATTCACATTGTAAGCATCATAATTTCTAAATTGTTTTAGAGGACCTTGAGCAAGAAACTTCAAATCTTCTAACACCTCTACACATGCATCAGTATTCATGATCTAAAAAAATAAATATACTTTATTAGATTTAAAAAATATATGTGTCAAACTAATATTCATATTTATTGCAATATTTATGAACTTACACGTCGTGAAAACCATTAAACATGCTCTTTATTAACAGCTTTCATTATATCTTTCTCATTTCATGTTCAGTCTCTCATTCGTCTCTTTGTTTGTATACTCAACTCCTTAATAAATGGATAGGAAATTTCACTATTAATCAGCACATATCTATGTGCCTGTAATATTTCTAATTCTGTCAGTTTCACATTTGAGGTCCTCCCAACTGATCGGCCAATAGCAGGAAATATTTTGTATTTCTGATGTATTTGAGATTGATTCGATGTGTCTTCAACATGTACAACTCGATTAAATATTGTCTCAATATCATCCAAGTATATAGAATGAAAGGTAAGACACTCTTCATCCAAATATCCTTCAGTAATAGAGCCTTCTGGTTGAGCTTTATTTCTCACATATTATTTCAAATGCCCAAGATATCTGTGAAATAAAATAAACATAATTATGCATTTAATTAAGTGACAAAAATTGTTACTTAATTGAAAAACATATAAATAAAGTTCATCTTAATTGGATACATCCATTGATATTGAACGAGGCCTCCTAATTTAGCTTCCTCAACCAAATGCACAGTTAAATGCATCATTACAGTGAAAAATGATGGAGGAAAGATCATATCCATTGCACAAAGGGTCAATACAAACCTCTCTTAGAGGTTGTCAAGATGAAATGGATGTATATATTTCTCACATAGTTGTCTAAAAAATGTGCAGAATTAGAGTACAACAACAGTAATTTTTTCAGGTAATAATGTACATAATTCCAATGGTAGTAACTGTTGTAACAAAATATGTGAATTGTTACTTTTCAATCCATGTAACATACAATTCTTCAAGTTAACACTCCTCAAGATGTTACTTGAATACCCATCAGATACCTAAACATTCATTAAAATTATATGGAATGTATCTTTAACCCTATTTTTCATTGCAAAAATTCTCGGAGGATACATTTCATTCTCATCTGGCCAGAGATCGTGTTTTATGCTCATTGCTTGTAAGTCTTTGTGAGAATTGAGATGATATTTTGACTTTCCATGCTCATTAGGCAATGTGAAAATCGAATTTTCACAGACATTCTTCTCAATATGCATCACATCAAGATTATGCTGCAACAAATTAAATTCCCAATATGGAAGTTTGAAGAATATACTTTTTTCTTCCATTGTTGCGTTCCAATTTCGATTGATGATACACTTCAAACCCATTTCCCGCTATCATTCAAATGAACATCCATCCCAAATTTTTTTTCAACATTTCTAAGTTGTGTCAATATTTTAGATCAAGTTAACAACTTTGGAGGTGGTCTATGATCAATGAAACCGTTAAATTTTGATCTATTCAGTCGAAATCTATGAGATGCATCGATAAATCTTCAATGGCACAAGAAGCATCATTCTTTACTGTGAGGTATCCATTTGGGATCAAAATCAAAGTTACAAACAGGAAAAACCAAACCTATGTAATTTTTCCAACTAGATAAATTCCCAATCCCAGGAAATTCACTAACTGTCCTCATTAAAGTAGCATTCATTTTGAACATTGTCTTAGAAGAAGTATCAAATGTCCTAACACCGTTGCTCCAAAACTCATGTAATTCTTCAATTAAAGGCTGCAAATATTCATCAATATCATTTATAGGAATTTTTTTTCTAGGAATAATTATCTAAATGATAAAATATTTTTGTTGAATACACATCCACTGAGGCAGATTGTAAGGGATCAAAACAAATAGCAAAATTCTATAACTAGTACTCAAAGTCCCAAATGGGTTGAATCCATAGGTAGCCAATTCCAATCGAACATTCCTAGGATCATCTAAGAAATATGGATGTAATTAATCAAATTTCTTCCAAAATTGTGAATCTCATGGGTGTCTCATTAACCCATCATTGTCATTATCTACAGAATTCCACTTCATGTGTTCGGCGGTTTTCAATTACATGAATAATATTTTCAATCGATACTTTAAAGGAAAGTAACTCAAAACCTTTGCAGGTTTGTTCCTTTTATTCTTCTTCATGAAATTATATCGATTCAGAATTCCAACATCACCCATTGACTGCCATTGAGAAGAAGAACATTTTTAAAATCCTGTCTATCAGAATCCTCTCGCCAATAATGCATACAATCATTGGGACACACATGTATTTTTTGTATACTTCAAACCAAGCTTGTTAACAACTTTTTTCATATCATAAGAAGACTTAGGGATGTTTTCTTCAGGAAATACATCATGAAATAATTCCAATATCATGGACATTTCCTTATTTGTAATTCCACGTGGACATTTGATATGGTACAACTTCAGCATAAAAGAAAGTTTTGAATATTTCAAACATCCACTATACAACTCTGGATTCCATAGTCAACTAAATCATGGAATGAATTTTACTCAGTGAAGTTTTCTCTTACATTAGTCTCCACAGAATCAAGAGGACGATCCATTGATATGTTACAATCTTGATATGGTTTTCCTACAGTCTCAAAAACATCACTTGTCTCGTTGCTATTTGTAACACCCTCATCTAGTTGTTCTAATATGTTTTGATGTTGATGGTGGTCTCTTGTAGTGCCGAATGCATCATTTATAATGTTTTTCATTTCATTTTCCCTTGTCGATAGATTTGGGAGGTCATTCTGTGGATTGACATTAGTTATCAACCTTTCTATAACATTCGATTCTCAATGCCAAATCCAACGCAAATATTGATCAGGAAATTGCTTCAATATTAAATGTTCATAAACTTCATCTCTCTTCAACCATATTCTAAATTTATATTTTGGACATGAGCATCTTATTCTCCCTTCAACAGATCGATTGGAAATTTAAAAATCAAAAAACTCATTCAAACCCTTAAGATACAGAGGTGTGTTCCTCGGTAAAGTGATCCAGCTTTTATCCGTGTATATCACAATGTTTCTACACAATATTAAAAAAAATTAAAACACGTAACTATTACTAAATAGGGAAAGAGATTCATATATACTAGTAGAAATAATATATAAATATGTTACATAAGGTATTATAATAGCAATAAATATGGTAAATCACCCACTAGTGGTGTCATATAAAGTAGTTCCACCACAAAGGATTAGAATTAAATTGGGAGATTAGGGTGACTGAACAAAGTCCAACCAAATTAATCAACTTAAGAAAGTTTGAGGTTCCCCTCTTCCAGTAAATTAAATAATTATAACCATTGTTTGAAGTGGCCCAATATTTACAGGGAGATATGATCCATGGGGTGAATGTGATAATAAACTACATGTTATTCAGCTAAAGGAAGATCTGATTAAATCCATAAAATGCATAAAATTAGTGATGTAATAATTATTTCAAGTATCATTTGATAGAAAATATGATCAAAACGTGTCATGGATGATCATGACTCAGAAAGTGGTGTTAAGAAACTACTTTGTTTCTTCAAAACTTGATATAGAAGTTTCATGCTAAAGTAAAGTCAATTGTTGAATCTAGAATTACATAAAAGGGGATTATTCTAGAATAAAAAAAAGTTTTCAAGCCTTAACTAATAGAATCAATGATTTCATATTGAATTTGGGTTATAACAAGGGATATCAAGACCTGAATTTATTAGAATTATACAACTAATAAGAATAAAAAATTAGAGGAGGAAGTAATTATTCCATTACTATAATTAGTGTGATTTCAGTGTGATTGGTAAGTTGTTATTGACATGATGAATCTAATTTTGAAGATATATTGATATTGTGGAAATTGATTAATGTGGATGATAAAGACACCACTTATGATTCCATCCCCTAGGTATCTCACCCCTACCTATGGGATAAATGTCTATCAAGGGCCACATTCCCAACTCATAAGGTTTGGAGAACCTATCTTTATCCATATAGTCCATATTGATTTCTCATCGAGCAAATGAACCTAACTTGGTTCCATACTGGGTCATTAATATGTTCTGATAGATTATCATACCATAGATGACCATTACCACACCATCCCATAGCCTCACCCCTAGAAATTTCTTTAGGAGAGAATCAATTACATAAAACAAGACCTTTATAGATAACTTGACCCATAAATATATGATGGACACCCTATTGGGGTTTTAATTTCCCTATAGTTAAGCCTCTAACATATATAACATAGCCATCAATGGTTGTATAATCAATGCATCATATTAAAGGGAATTCTATGAACCCAACACGAATCTATATCCTCATATCTCATAAGGTAAATAACTCAGGGATACCATTCATGTCACATACCCACCTATATGAAATTTCAATCCACTCAATAAATACATAACCATATCCTAGGGTAATATTAGTCATAAAGTACCTTGACTATATAGTAATCCCATTGATAAATCTCATTCCATCCTCATTAAAGAAATATCTAGAAACCAACACCATCTCAATCCCCAAACTCATAAAATTACAAAATATATTATAAATTAATAATACTTAATTAAGAGAATTAATCCATATTAATCCAACTAGTCATACTTTAGGGACAGTTATGTATCCTCCCTGTAACTTCAAGCAATGGGGTATGGATCACTCTTGGAACACCTCTGAGCTCATTTCCAAACAAAACCCAAATATATGAAGTCAATAATTTAGATGAATTCATCAAAATTTGATGATAAACAAAAATAAGTTATGGAAGTGACTCAACAATAATGAAACTACAATGAAAATTTATGCATTTTTCCACCACAATATTCCTCTAAACATTACACCCAAAAACATACATAAATACGAGAAAACCACTGGTGACAGGGGTGGGGAACCAACCTAGGGTAGGAACTCAATGGGGTCAGGGGAGAAGTTGGCATCACGGGTGTCGGGGGGAGAAGGGGGGTCAGCAGTGACCGGCGGTGAGGTCACCGACGGCACGGGAGGTGGAGCTAGGGTTGGGGTTGTCGGGGGGAGAGGCATTGCGGGGTCGGGGGGACAAGAGTTGGCTCGGGTGCGGGGGGGGGGGGGGGGAGTGTTGCCGCTGTAAAAACATAAATGGGTTTCATAGAGGTTTTTAATAAACCACCACAAGAACCTTTTTAAGAAAAGGTTTAGAGGTGGTTTTGTAAACCGCCACTAAAAGACCGTCGCGAAAGGTGATTTATGTTGTTGTGCATTTCAATTTTCCAGTGGATTAAATTAAGTAATATGATGATCTCTACATAAAAATAACAAAATTAATATTATTAATCATACTTATTTAATTATTTTATATTGGTTAAAATAGATTTGGAGGAGGTGGAAGAAGAATAAAACTCAAAGAACTCAGTAAATACAATTACCTCTTCCTTGAATATCCTCCTTCGGATCACACATTAATATTTATTATATTAGTATTTTGGGTTGGCCAAAACCTAAAGACAATTGATACTAGTTTTTTAAAGTGATTTATGAATTTCTTGGTTTAAATAAGGTCCTAAAATTACGTGCATAAGTGAGAGGTGAAGTGATCCTTTTTTTAAGTGAGAGTTGTGGCGCCCTTTTAAATTTTTATAACTTCTATGTATATTAAATGTCATTCTGAATTAAAGTAGATACAATTTATCTTAAATTAAAATATAATATGAGGAAGGTATAAATACACACTAATAATAAAATTAATATTATGTTTTTTTCATATTTCAAGCCTTATCACTTAGTTTTAACCCATTTTAACTATTACTATGATGAATTTACTTTTTCCATGGTAACTATTCTATATACCCGGAAATAAAATATAAATTATTAAAAAAATTAATTTTCTAATTTATAATATGAAAACCCATTTTATGAAGTGAAATTTTTATTGGTGATAAAATTTTATTTTCATATAATTTTACATAATGAAAGAATAATAATTTTTATAAAAAATCCCTTTTAATAATAAAATTAGCACCAAAATCATGTACATTATCGATTCCCAAGTAATTTATTATTTTATGGATGAAAATATAGTTTTAAGAAATTAAAATAAGTACAAAAATAAATATATCTTTGTGAATACAAAATTAAAGGAAAAGAGAAAGATATTTTTTAATTATAATAAAATATAATTTCGTTTCCAAAAACTCAAGCATGAGATGAAAAATTTATAATAATAGTTTTTCATGACTTATTATACTCATAAAATAAATATATGGATAACACATTGGTTTTAATATATTTTTACAGCATATTTATGTCATGATTATGTCATAGAAGTTACGGTATTTGTACAAACAATATTTTTCATGATTCACCTAAAAATCAACCATTTAAAAAAATCCCAAAATTTAAACCTAAGATAATTTTTTCATGATGAATCCCAACATTAAATTAATTTTATCATATTAAATTTATAAAAATTAGGTCCTTTAATTAGAATGAAACATTTTTAAAATATGATAAAAATAATTCTTTTAAATAGAATATTTTCATTTAGTGATGAATCCTAAAATTAACATTCCTCGGAGTTTCTTAATTACTTCCTATATTCCATTAATTTATCATTTAATAAATTCAAAATTTTGATATAATAAAATATTATGAACTACAATACATTCTTTTCATAAAAAATATTTTTAATATTTTTTTTCTTTCAATTTTATTCTCATTATAATTTTCTTAACAATGTTTCACATTGTATTATCATAATTTATTAATGAATATATTTATTTTTAATAATTTATATTATGGTTTAATTTAGTTTTATGTTATTTCCGATAAAATAAACACAAAAATATATTTATTTAATGCAAAACATATACTAAAATATTGGGATATTATATAACGCCTCGAGCACACTCTTCTGGACTTAGTGCTTAAAAATGCTGTGTAATAATTTTTTTTATAAAATAATCTTAAAAATTACACAACACTTTAAACCAAAGAGGGCCTTTTACCGATCTAGGTTCTGAAGGATTAGAAAAAACATTACATTTATCATAGTTGAAATAAAAATAAAACCAATGTCCACTACGCTTCTGCATGCACTAACTCCAAAAGAGATGACATATATGATAATCTCCTAAGATACCTATGAAAATCATTTAAAAAAGGGTGAGCATTTAATTGCCCAGTAAAGAGATTTGAAAACCTTTAATAAATCCATTTTAAAAATATCACATTGACAATAAATTAGAAATGTTCAACTAGAAATAAATTTGAAAAATAATTATTCGAAAAATAATTATACATCGAAAACAATTTTAAATTAATCAACTGATTCGATTGAAAATATTAAGCAAGCTCTTAAAAACAAAACAACTTAGGCCACTTGAATCTTCAAAGGCTATATTGGGCCTACCCACTTGAGAGATGGATTCTAGGATGTAGTGATAGTAGTTGGAAGGATATTTGGGTAGGTTTTGGCTGAGCCAAATGGCTTTTGAGGTGTGAAATTAAGAGAAGGGAACGTACCCTTTTACAAGAGAGGTGAGGTTCACTTTAGGAAAACCTTGAAATATTATTTTATTATAAATCCTTTTCGGGTTATAATTGATAAAAATTGATTTATTTTGAAGATATGGTGGGTATGGGTTGAAATACTCTCATCCAATTGCATTGAGACACGTTTTGGTCACCATATTAACCATATCTTTTAGATTTAACTATTAGTTAGATAGTTTAACTTTTACCGTGTCTTCTTATATTCTTACACTATATTGTTAATAAAATTACTCTAAACCTTCAAGAGAACCTCAAGTGGTTCATTAATGACATATATAATATTATTTAATCCCTTTGGACGAACCTTAGATTTTTAGTAATATTATATAATTTAATAATTAAATATTTGTTTTAAAAACTCATTTAAGAGAATTTTGACACTATTTAGTATTTTGTTTTTTTAAGTCATAAAAACTTTATTACTTCAAAAAAGATACATTTAATCAACCTTAACATGTCATATTCACCTATAAAATTATTTTATGTCTTAAAAACATTGAAATTATATTTATTTTAATATTTGTAATACCATTTATTTGATTCTTTCATTAATAAGGTAATTACTGCATCATCATTATGTCCTAAATAAATTTAATTATTTAACGTATAAAAATTATAAATAAAATATCATGATGTTGGAAATATTTTTATCTTTCTATTGAATATTTATAGTTGAATTTATCTTATGTATAACCCTATATTAAGAATGGTTTAGTTATTAAACATTGAATTTAAGACTTTAAACTGTTCTTTAAATAAAATAATAATAAATGTCCTAAAATAATACTAGTGGAACAAAGGGATCAAATTTTATTCTTAAGGTTGTTTTTGGTTGAATTACACTTATCCAATAGAATTAGTATATGTGTTAGAGTAATTATAATATCATTTTTACCTTTAATTAACCAATGTATATTTAACCGTGGTAAATATAAGTCAAAAGTTACCATTCACCAAAAATTATTTTCATCTTATTGAACCCAATTTTACTTACTGATGTCAACCATGTCTCATGGATTTTTGAAATTCAACTCACAGAAGTGGTAAAATTATGTTTTTTGAAAATTTGCAAATAGTGCTAGAACGTGGGTAAAAGACGATAAAATGTTTAATAACGATTTATCGATCTAATTATATTTAAAAATGTCTCCAATGAATTAAATTGAAAATATATAGGTATTATATATCTATTTTGACTTATAATAAATTTAATTAAAATAAATTAATATTTAAATAAAAATTCAGTTTTAAACAATAACATATTATTTTTCAATATTCATAAAAAATTGAATGTTTTCAGAAAAATACCAAAAATTCACCCAAAACTAATTTTGAGATTCTGAATTAAAAAATGAATTATATTTTAACAAATTCAAAACATAGAAGTTACATTAATTAATTTTAAATTAATTCTTGTTGTCAAAACCAAAAAGCGGGTTTTTAATATGTAAAAAACTATCAAAAGATTGACATGTGTTTATGTCAAATTTAAATGTGAAATTACTTATAATAACCAAAATTTTATTAAATGATAAAAATATAATCTACTTATACTTATAAACCATTAAAATTCATAATTTACCTCTATAAATTATTTCAATTAAAAAGTTGTTTTCAATTAAAATTCTGTATTTTTTTACTATTCATCAAAATATGAAAGTTATCAGAAATGTACTAAAAATTTGTCCAAACTAAATTTTTATGCCCCTATTCTAAATAATATTTTATTTTCATTAAATTCAATATATAAAAGTCTCGAATATTGGTTTTAAAAAGGGTTCTCTATTAAAAGGTTGTAAAATAACATTTTTTGAAAAATACTTCTTTTATCTGAAAAAATGAATTTGTTCTTATATTTTGTCTAAGAAACATATAATATGGATTCTAAAATTATATGGAGTATATAAAATTCCAAATTTAGTTAATCCTATTAATAACCGCTTTTTGAATGACTATTTTGGTAAGTCTTTGTGTGCTTGAACTCGGTGTTGCGTGTAGCACAAGCTATTGAATTACTTTAAAGAAAATAACTTACTATGAAATATTGGGGTGGTACATTCTTCCTCCATTTTGAAAATTGTGTCCTTGAAATATTAAAATTGGGCTTGAGAACTTTATTGATAGTCCCACATCAGAAAATTCTCAATAAAACTATCACATTAAAAGAAATAAAGAGAAGTACAAAGGTCACCCGAGATAACCCATACTAGGATTCCATGTAGGAAAACATGGATATGGAAGATAAACTAAGTGTCAAGTTCTGATTAAGAGTGATTGAAAACATGATCAGGAGAAAGTTAATAACAAGAAAACCACAAACATGTGATGGGATAAATGGTCATTAGTTTCTTAGTAGGAAAAGTAAACGGACAATGTTTATTTTGTTTTTAGTTTCATTTCATAAACTTGAGGAATTTATTTATGATATTGAATAAGAACATGAAGATATATAATTAATTTTTAAATAGAGTTTCATCCTTTAAAAAATTTCTACCACTAACTCATATTTTAATCCAAGCAATGAATATTCAAGGTGACTTGGTCACACCTTAAGCACTAGAATAAACCTACAGAGAATCACATAATTCAAAAAGGATAAACTATATATTTCCCTTATAGTTAGAGATTAACCAAAACCAAAATTGTTAGTATAAGATCATATGATCCCCAAAAAGGATAATACTTTAGATAAATAAATACTTATCATAATTTCTAAAATTAAACCAACAATACCCAAAGTTCAATAAATACCATTCAATAATAAATTGTCCTTCAAATCCTTCAATATAATCCAAACTAAGATTGAAACCCCAAACTTTGAAGAATTTGATTACGTAATCTTCCACGTTAAATTGTATCTCCAAATAACATCAACTACTCTTATAGTCACATACTCAAAAGTAATTAACTTAATCACATATTCTCTATAATAGGTTAATAATTTCCATACATAACCTAAATCACTATAAGTCCACAATAAAAACATAGATAAAATCCACCATTACTCCTCATATGAAATCCCATAGTATTCTATTTTTCTTTGGCATATAGTTTTCCCAACAGAGCGAACATCTTCCAAAATAATATTTATCACTCAATCACCAAATCATGTTCCTATTCTAAGGATATCCATTTTCTAAACATAAGATCACAAATCAACTTATTATTTATCAATAACATCATTTAACAAAAAATAATTAGTCACATTAACCAGGGACTTCACGCAGTCCAGTGGTAGGTGATAGATCACAGTCGGACTTCGGTTGTGGGTTCGATTCCTACAGCTTTGTCTGATGTGACGAGTTGTCACACGGTCTGCATGTTGTCCTTTTTAAAAGAAAATATTTTATAACATTCCCAAAATGAAATAAATTCCTTAAAATAACCATAACATGATTTCCCCAAAAATGTTATCTCATACCTCTCATTTTCAACCCAAAATTTAATAACTTTAATTTCCTCAATTTCAAGGATCATATAAACCCAAATGGAAATTTATAAATATATCCACAATAGAAAAGATAATTCTTCCTAAAATAGCATTTTCAAGTAATAAACCACAGGGTTACACACAAGAGGAAAATATTTCAAAATAATCCCATCAATAAAGAGCACTAATACTTTTAAACATTTCTCCATTATTTCCACATAGGTTCTTCCTTGACCAAGAGGTTATCCTATATAATAGGGCATTCACTCAGGTAATGCCCAGGTCCCCTAAATTTATGGAAAATCACTACTAGAAAAACAGGTATTTGCGACGGGTCATTTGCGACGGGATCCCGTCGCAAACGGCTTTTGGCGACGGGCCCCCGTCGCAAATGAATCTTTGCTGAAAACGGTGTCGCAACAACAATTTTTTGCAATGGGCCCGTCGCTAAAGCCTTTTTCCGCGATGGGCAGAATCCCCATCGCAACTAGTACTTCGTATATTTGTAAAAAACTTTTCAAAAACTATTTGCGACGGGGCCCGTCGCAAATACCTGTTGCGACGGGCCCGTCGCAAATACCTGTTACGACGGGCCCATCGCAAAAACTATTTTAAAAAGAAATAAAAAAACTATTAATAAATTATTTTAATGCATATAATAATAATACTATTTGTGACGGGCATAGTATCCCGTCGCAAATACTATAAAAAAATTAAAAAAAATAAATTATTAATAAATTATTTTAATTAATATAATAATAATCCAATTATTATTCAAAAATAAAAAATAATAAAATATTAATAAATGATTTTAATTAATATAATAATAGAATTATAATTCACAAATAAAAATAATAAATTATTTTAACTAATATAATAATAATAGAATTATAATTCAAAAATAAAAAATAATAAAATATTAATAAATGATTTAATTAATATAATAATATTAGAATTATAATTCATTAATAAAAAAAATATTAATAAGTTATTTTAATTAATATAAAAATTATAGAATTATTTTACATTCAAATATTAAAATAATTCAAGTATTACAAAAAAATATAATTAAATTATAATATTATAAAATTTTAATATATATATAAATTATAATATTATAATATTTTAATATATATATAAAATTTAATATTATAAAATATAAATAATATTATTATTCATATTAATATTGTTATTTAAAAATATAATATTATTAATATTTTATAATGAGACAGAAACTACACAAATAGAAAAAAAATCATATTTTGATTTCACAAATTTTATAACATAAATACAAACTCTAATCTGAAGGAGGGGGGGGGGGATCTACCGATGGTGGTGGAGGAAACTCTATCCCAAAAGCATGAGTGAGTCGGCGCATGTACTCCATCTGCTCCTGATGTTGCTGCTGCCACTGACTCGTCTGCTCCTCGTATAGCTGCTGCTGGCGTCGACGCTCCGCCTCATGCTGGTGACGCATCTGCTCCTGCTCCTGTCGGAGACTCTCTATCAGTACAGTCTGAGATCGCAACTGATCCTCATACTGTGTAGAAGAAGAAGATGCACGAGCTCCTCTCGAGCTGGACGCCGGCATCGCAGCACTGCCATAATAATCTTCGGGAGTCATTCGAGAGCCGATACCAACTACCCGGACCTTCTCAAAGGCATACTGGGTGGCCTGCATCCATGCCGCCTCATCAAATTGACGGCCAGTGGTCTGATCTGATGACTCGGCCTGACTCTCAGGCCGGGCCTGTGACGCTGCGGCCTCATACGACACATGTAGTTGCAATTTAAAATTAAAATTGTGAATATATTATATGAAGTTGATTTTTAAACTTGAAAACAAATAATACTGACCACGATGTGATGCTGACGATCACCTCTAAGCTCCCTAGTAGCAGGATCACTATACATCCTCCGATATACGTCTTACTCCGTAATATCGGGGTGCTTGACAGCCTATAAGAATAAAAAATAAACTGTTAATATTTATAGTTATATAAAATATTTATAAATAATGTACGTACTAGATGCTGTCTATGAGTACTAAAAGAACGACTCCCATCTCGATGAGTCACCTCCTGTCTCCCCTGATTCTGCCTCCCCACCGATGATCTCCTCTGAAAGGCACCACTCAACCAGTGCGCACATAATCCATCCCATACATGGGATGAAATGTACTCTGGTCGGTGTGCTTTACATGACTCGTCAAAATCTGACACTCCTGCTTTCTTCATCGCAACTTTTCTTAAATTGTTCAAAAACTGACGAAGGCGATCACTCATGGCCACCTCCCATGCCTCGTGGATGGTGTCACGCATGGTATCCTCGATCGGATACCATAAACCCTACAAATAAATCAAAATATCAAGTTAGAAATGAAATAATTTTCAAAATAAAAATTATTTATTTACGTACATACCAACCAATGGCCGAACATGGCCTGCTGCACATAAATGAGAATCTGCTCCCATGTGGCCCACGGCTGAGAGAAATAGTTGTGCAAAATAGCGCTGCCCTGTCCGACTGCTATATGCGGAAAACTGTAAAAATAATAAACATTTATTATGTGAATAGATTAATGAAATCTTAGTCAAATCCACAGGTTATCACACCTCCGTGTGCGTGGATCAAACCCAAGACGTGGACGTCGCTCGGGGACGAGGTCAGGAATCATCAATCGTGCAAGACCGCGCCCCCTCCGCGTACTCCCTGGAGTGCCTGCAGGCTGGGGGTCATCTGTCAGCAACTCATCCGCATCGAAAGTCAGGTCAGCATCCGCCGACTCACGAAATGTGCCGTCATCCATCTGAAACAGAAAATGTTAATGTTGTTAGCAAATAATTGATAATTACTATTATATATACATATATACATATTATTATTGTATATAAATACCATGGAATTCTATCAGTTTTCATCTTCATCATCATCTTCATATATGTCAATGTCATCTTCATATTCCTCCTCAACATCATCGATATCCATTCGAGTTACAGTTTCTTTATCTCTTACCATTTCAAATTCATATGTGACATCATTAACATCATCGTCATCACCGACTCTTAAATGTGGGGTGTCGTCATCGATACTCATGTCTCTTTGTAAAAAAGATTGATTTTGAGTACTCTCTTGAAAAACTTCAATTCTTTGCACATCAGTGAAAGCACATTCACTTTGACTAAACTGATTGTCTCGAATTTTGATTTTTATTACACTCCACCAATCAGTGAAGTCTCTTGATGCAGCACAGTACTTTGCGTAATAAACTTGATATGCCTATTGAGCCAATAAGAATGGTTCATTTACTACGAGAAAACTTTTACATTTAATATCGATGATTCCATGAGTCGGATGAACACGCACTCCTCTCTCTGTATCCAACCACCGACATTTGAACATGGTTATGTAATGTTGTCCAAGATAACAGAGTTCAATGATTTCATCAAGTATGCCATAAAATTCAACTTCATTTTCTTGATGATGAGATCCTCTCAAGCTAACTCCACTGTTCATTGTTTTTTTCGATTCCCCATATGCATGTGTGTGGAATCGAAATCCATTCACCACATATAAATTATAAGTTTTAACAAGTTTGGAAGGTGGGTTACTCAATACACACAGCCGTTTGTCAATTTTATCAGCATGTCGAGACACCTGAAAATTTGTGAAATAATTATCAATATAGTAAACTATACATTGAATGAGTTTCTAAAAGATAAAGAATTTATGTTACCAGTTTTTGAAACCACTGAGAGAAATTTTTCAGTTGACGTTCTTCGAGAGCAGCTGCTGTAATTTGTGGAATTTGTTTCATGATATGATTATCATACAACCTATAAAAACCAAAGTTATTTACTGTAACATAAATGATAGAATAAGTGATATAAACACTTACATTACAACTGATGTCATCTCTTCACAGTTGAGCATAACATACGTATGAGCTCTATGATGTTCATCATCTGAAAGCCAGCGTTCATAAACTCCACCAAAACCAAGCTCTGACTGGTTGAAAATAGATAATTGATTGTCGATTTCATCAATATTTCTCTCGTTCCATCCCATTCAGTTGTGTTTTGAAGGATACTCAGATTCAAAATAATGGGAGCAGAAAAAAGATATTTCCTCTTGCAAATAAGCTTCTACAATAGATCCTTCAACAGATGCTTTGTTACGTACTTTTCTTTTCAATTTTTGCATGCATCTTTCAAATGGGTACATCCATCGAAACTGTACTGGACCTCCACATTTGGCTTCATATGGAAAATGTAACATCAAATGTTTCATTGAGTCGAAGAAAGACGGAGGAAATATTTTTTCCAGTTTACATATAATTACAACAACATCTTTTTCAAGTTTGCCTAGAGCATCATAATCTTCTGTAGCCGCACAAATTTCCCGAAAAAAATGAGACATGTCTGTTATGGAATCCCAATTCACAGAATTCAACATACCTCTTAATCCAATGGGTAACAGTCTTTCCATTATAACATGACAATCATGACTTTTTAATCCAGTAATATGACCATTCTTTACACATCTACCCAAATTGGAAGCACAACCATCTGGAAGTCTCAAATCTGTAGTCCACTGACAAAATAATAAACGATTTTCTTTAGACAGTGTATACGCTGCTTTTGGTTTCAGTAACCTTTCTGTTCTGACATTCTCAAACAGTTCCAATTCTGGAAGCCTGCAAATTTGGGCAAGATCTAAACGTGCATTTACATTGTCTTTGCTCTTTCCTGGCCTATCCAAAACTGTATGAAACAAATTATCAAAACAATTCTTCTCAATATTCATGACATCTAACATGTGTCGGACCAACAAATCAGGCCAATATGGCAAATCCCAAAATATACTACGTTTAATCCAATTGTGTTCTTTCCCAAAACCAGAAATTTTCTGTTGGTTTATTGTGGGACCAAAAGTGATGGGAGGTAATGAAAATACAACTGATTTTAACTCCGAACCTGATAGCATTTTTGGAAGTCCTTCCCTTTCAAATGTTCCTTTTCTAAAATGAGATCTGTTTCTGCGAAAAGGATGATCAGCTGGAAGAAATCTACGATGACAGTCAAAATAACAAGGTTTCTTTCCATGAATGAGCATAAATGCTTTTTTCTCTCCCATATAGTAAGGACATGATTTCTGACCATGTGTACTCTAGCCAGATAACATCCCATAAGCCGGGAAGTCACTTATTGTCCACATCAATGTGCTCTCAGTATGAAATTCTGTTTCATTGCAACATCATATGTACTGACACCAGTACTCCATAATAAATTTAATTCATCAATCAATGGTTTCAAATAAACATCAATATTTTTCTTCAGATGTCCTGGAATTAGTAAAGTCAAAAAGATATATGGCTCCTTCATCAACATCCATGGAGGTAAATTGTACGGAGTTAAAAAAACAGGCCAACATGAATATTGACTACCATAAGATCCAAACGAACAGAAACCATCAGTGGAAAGGCCCATTCGAACATTTCTAACTTCTAAAGCAAAGATGGATGAACTCTATCAAAATGTTTCCATGAATCACCATTGGCTGGATGATTCAAGCTTTTATCGATTGAAATATTCTCTTTATGCCATGACATCATTGTCGTTGTATTCTTAGACATGAATAAACGCTGAAGTCTGGATGTAAGCGGAAAATATCTCAACTGTTTTATAGGAATCAAACCAGACTTCCCGTGTTGTCCTTCTTTATATCTCAGTTGCCCACATGTGGGGCAACTATCCAACGACTCATTTTCCCCAGAATATAAAATGCAGTCATTTGAACATGCATGAATCTTCTGACAAGTAAGTCCCAAATTTCTAACCAATCTCTTACTCTCATAGTAATTTGCAGGTAAAACATTTCCTTCGGGTAACAGTGTTTTAGGCAAAGAAAATATCTGGTCAAAACAGGTGTTTGACATTCCGTTATCTGATTTGATAGCCATAAATTTTGCAAATGCTTCTAATTTGCTCATCTTGCAGCCAGGATATAATGCATCCTCAGCAGACTTCAACAACTCATAAAATTCAGACGGTGCCAACTCAGGATTTGAAGCTATATCAGCCGGAGTTTCTGTATGTTGAACAAATGAACCTGCAACATCATGTACTAAATCTTGAAACCGGGATGGATCCGGAATCAAGTTGGTATCACCTACTCTGGAACTGAGTTCACCATGTTGATACCAAAAAACATAATCTGGTTGAAAACCAAAATGCAAGAGATGTTCTCCCACTTTGTCAAACATGTCAAACGTTCTCAATGCACATTTTCTGCAAGGGCATTTTATATTTTCCTTCTAAAACAAATTCTAGATTTGATGCCGCAAATGATAAAAAAGTCTCCACACCCTCTACATATACTGGATTTAAACCAGAACCATTTGGATTTCTACGTTGATTTATCCATATGCGGTCACCTAATAATGATTGTTGACGACCTCGTTGTTCCATATTTCTCTATAAAATATAAAAGCATTACTGGTTTTGAATAATTTGTTATAAAAAACACTCAAGCTAGGATAATTATAGAGTTTAGATCATACACGACTGATGCAAAATTTTTATTGAGATAGACCTAAAAATTGACCCTTTAAGAATTAAATATGGTGAGAATAAAGCAAAACATGTTACAAATATTGATAATTTTAATATTATATATATTTTTTTATTATTTTCATAGTACTAATATTATTGGTAATTATTCCTAATTATTTTTAATTATTACTAATTATTACTAATTATTACTAATTATTACTAATTATTACTAATTATTACTAATTATTACTAATTATTACTAATTATTACTAACTATTACTAATTATTACTAATTATAACTAATTATTACTAATTATTACTAATTATTGGTAATTATTACTAATTATTGGTAATTATTACTAATTATTACCAATTATTGGTAATTATTACTAATTAATACTAATTATTGGTAATTATTACTAATTATTGGTAATTATTAGTAATTATTGGTAATTATCGATAATTATTACTAATTATCGGTAATTATTACCAATTATTGGTAATTATTACTAATTATTACTAATTATTACTAATTGTTGGTAATTGTTACTAATTACTACTAATTATTACTAATTATTACTAATTATTACTAATTATTGGTAATTATTACTAATTATTGGTAATTATTATTAATTATTGGTAATTATTATTAATTATTGGTAATTATTATTAATTATTGGTAATTATTACTAATTATTACTAATTATTACTAATTATTGGTAATTATTACTAATTATTGGTAATTATTACTAATTATTACTAATTATTGGTAATTATTACTAATTATTGGTAATTATTAGTAATTATTGGTAATTATTGGTAATTATTGGTAATTATTAGTAATTAATACTAATTATTTGTAATTATTGGTAATTATTGGTAATTATTGGTAATTATTACTAATTATTGGTAATTATTATTATTTATTGGTAATTATTACTAATTATTACTAATTATTGGTAATTATTACTAATTATTGGTAATTATTACTAATTATTGGTAATTATTACTAATTATTGGTAATTATTACTAATTATTACTAATTATTACTAATTATTACTAATTATTGGTAATTATTACTAATTATTACTAATTATTACTAATTATTAGTCATTATTACTAATTATTACTAATTATTGGTAATTATTACTAATTATTACTAATTATTGTTAATTATTACTAATTAGTGTTAATTATTACTAATTATTGGTAATTATTACTAATTATTTCTAATTATTAGTAATTATTACTAATTATTACTAATTATTGGTAATTATTATTAATTATTACTAATTATTGGTAATTATTAGTAATTATTGGTAATTATTACTAATTATTACTAATTATTGGTAATTATTACTAATTATTGGTAATTATTACTAATTATTACAAATTATTACTAATTATTACTAATTATTGGTAATTAATACTAATTATTGGTAATTATTGGAAATTATTACTAATTATTGGTAATTATTACTAATTATTGGTAATTATTATTAATTATTACTATTTATTACTAATTATTGTTAATTATTACTAATTATTGGTAATTATTACTAATTATTACTTATTATTACTAATTATTACTGATTATTACTAATTATTACTAATTATTGGTAATTATTTCTAATTATTAATAATAATTACTATTTACCGGTAATTATTCCTAATTATTGGTAACTATTACTAATTATTGTTAAGTATTACTAATTATTGGTAATTATTAGTAATTATTACTAATTATTGGCAATTATTACTAATTATTACAAATTATTACTAAATATTACTAATTATTATTAATTATTACTAATTATTACTAATTATTACTAATTATTGGTAATTATTGGTAATTATTACTAATTATTGGTAATTATTTGTAATTATTACTAATTATTACTAATTATTACTAATTATTGGTAATTATTACTAATTATTACTAATTATTACTAATTATTACTAATTATTACTAATTATTGGTAATTATTACTAATTATTACTAATTATTACTAATTATTGCTAATTATTACTAATTATTACTAATTATTGGTAATTATTACTAATTATTACTAATTATTACTAATTATTACTAATTATTGGTAATTATTACCAATTATTTCAAATTATTAGTAATTATTACTAATTATTACTAATTATTTCTAATTATTACTAATTATTACTAATTATTACTAATTATTACAAATTATTACTAATTATTACTAATTATTACTAATTATTACTAATTATTACTAATTGTTACTAATTATTTGTAATTATTACTAATTATTACTAATTATTGGTAATTATTACTAATTATTACTAATTATTACTAATTATTGGTAATTATTACTAATTATTACTAATTATTACTAATTATTACTAATTATTGGTAATTATTACTAATTATTGGTAATTATTACTAATTATTGGTAATTATTACTAATTATTGGTAATTATTACTAATTATTGGTAATTATTACTAATTATTACTAATTACTACTAATTATTGGTAATTATTACTAATTATTACTAATTATTGTTAATTAGTACTAATTATTGGTAATTATTACGAATTATTACTAATTATTGTTAATTATTACTAATTATTGGTAATTATTACTAATTATTGGTAATTATTACTAATTATTGGTAATTATTACTAATTATTGGTAATTATTACTAATTATTGCTAATTATTACTAATTATTGGTAATTATTATTAATTATTACTAATTATTACTAATTATTGGTAATTATTACTAATTATTGGTAATTATTACGAATTATTGATAATTATTACTAATTATTACTAATTATTCCTAATTATTGATAATTATTGGTAATTGTTCCTAATTATTAGTAATTAAATGAATAATTATGAATAATTAGGAATAATTACCAATAATTAGGAATAATAACATTATTAGTATATTTTATTATTAATATTAAAATAATATAATTTTTTAATTTATATACGATTCTCCTTTCATCTGTGTGTTTTCTATCTCCATATACAAATAATACATGTGGAGACAGCAAACACACAGATAAAGAGAATTGTATATATATAAAAAATTATATTATTTTAATATTAATAATAAAATATATTAATAATGTAATAAAGTTATTATTCCTAATTATTGTTATTTATTACTAATTATTAATATTTATTCTTAATTATTAAAAATTATTACTAATTATTCCTAATTACCATTAACTATGAACAATACTAATAATTTAAATTTTGTAAGTAACAAAACAATGTAAACATAATTAAATTACAACTAATTAAGAATAATTGAAACTAATAAAAAATTAAAAATAAATATGAAATTAAAATGAACATAAATACCTTGAAAATTGATCTGAGGTTGATCTCTGAACGTTCTTCAAAACTTCAATATCAACTCCGGAGAAAAAAATTAAACTTGAGAAAAACTGAACTTTAGAAATAAAATTTTGAGAGAAGAAGAAGATGGAGTTTGAGAATGATTTGAAAAAAACGGATTGGGGTATTTATAGGTTAGATTATTTGCGTCGGGTGCATTTGCGACGGTACCCGTCGCAAATACCTTAGCCATCATTTGTTACGGTCAACGGTTAAATAGTTATTTGCGACGGGTCCCGTCGTAAATAACCACCTGCCGAAATACCATTTGCGACGGGGGAATATTCCCCCGTCGCAAATATGTTTCCCGCGATTTGGCGCGCAAAGTGCGCCAGTCCTTTTGCGACGGGGAAATCTATCTCATCGCAAAAGGCTACTTATTTGCGATGGGCAAATACCCCCGTCGCAAATAAGTTTTTAACGGAGCTATTTGCGACGGGATGTATTCCCGTCGCAAATAACCCGTCGCAAATACCCATTTTTCCCGTAGTGAATGTATGTAAATGGATTGTTGGGATCATTTTTATTTTCTTCCATAGTATTCTTCATTTTTCCTCAGAAATTCTTTACTCTATGTCCTTATTTCCCACACATAAAGCATTTCTTTGTTCCATTGAGGCACTTTCCTAGGTGTCTCTTTCTATATTTCCTACATGATAGAAATTGAGCTTTGTTTTCTCCATGGTCTCCACTGTTGGAGCTCTTATCATTCATCACCTTTCTCACCTTTATTGAGTTTGGGAGTTGGTTAATATATATGTTGTTGATCATATTTTTGGAAAACTGATTAGGCATGAACATGATATCTTTTACACCTATCAACATTCCATTTCGTTGCTTATTTCCACCACCATTCCCACCTTGTACATCATGTTCAATGTTACTATGACTTCTTTAGAATCCAGTCATTTACTAATATAAAAAAGCATAGCGTGAGTCATAAAAGAATTTAGGGAATATCATAACACCTTATTTTCAATCCAAAACACCTTAGGATTAACCAAGGTTATTTATTCTCATCTTATATTAAAATCCTTCAAATTGGTTTGTAAAGAAAATGTGAATTATCCTAAGCATATCCCTCTGGAGTGTCCTAACCAAGAGTGAAGCAATGCCCATTTTCATGTACCAGAATACTCCAGATCAAGCCTGAAACTCCTTGTCGGAGTTTCCACTCCTAGGTACATTTTTGCTAGAGCTGCCTCTACCTGCTTGTATCTAGACGTAGATGTATTTTTTGGAAAACCCAAATAATATTTACATTACCAAAAAATTTGGTGGTTCTTCTATACTAATCCTCAATGTCTATCTTAGTGTAGTGTTTTCTAATCAGATATTTTCTAAATCTAGCTTCTAAGATTTGTAATAAATTTATCTGATGCCAACTGTAATGCCCCGAGCCCCATCTTCGGACTTAGTGCATAAAAATGATGTGTAATAATTGTTTTCTTATAAAAGAATCTTTACAATTACATAACACCTTAAACAAAATAGGAGCTTTTGTCGGTCTAGGTTCTGGAGGATTAGAAAAAACATTACATTTATCAGATTCGAAACAAAAATAAAACAAATTCCCACTACACTTCTGCATGATCTAACACAAAAAGTGATGACATGTATGAAAATATTCTATGATACATGTGAAAAATCATTTAAAAAAGGTTGAGCATTCAATCGTCGAGTAAGGACTTTTGAAAACCTTTGATAAATCCATTCTAAAAATATCACTTTGATAATACATTTGAAATTTTCAACTAAAAATACATTTTTAAAATAATGCATTGAAAAATAATTATACTTTGAAAACACTTTTAAATTAATCTAGTGATTCGATTGAAAATATTAAGCATTTATTAAAAACAAAATAACTGAGGCCATTCAAAACTTTAATGGCAATCTTGGGCCTACCCACTTGAGGTATGGATTCTAGGATGTAGTGATAGTAGTTGGGAGGATATTTGGGTAGGGGTTGGCTGAGCCAAATGGCTTACGAGGTGTGAAATTAAGAGAAGAAGAAGTATCCTTTTATAAGAGAGGCGTGGGTCACTTTAGGAAAACCTTGAAATATTATTTTATTATAAATCATTTTCGGTTTCTAATGGATCCAAATTGATTTATTTTGAAGCTAAGGTGGTTATGGGTCGAAATACTTTTAAATAATAGGTTTTAGACATGTTTAGGTCACCATATTAACCTTATCTTTTATATTTAACTATTAGTTAGATAGTTTAACTTTTAATGTGACATCTTATATTCTTACACTATATGGTTAATAAAATTACTCTAAAATTACAAGATAACCTTAAGTGGTTCATTAATGACATATATAAAATAATTTAAGCCCTTTGTCTGAACCATAGATTTTGAAGAATATGATATAATTTAATAATAAAATATTTGTTTTAAAAACTCATTTTTGTCAATTTTGACACTATTTAGTATTTGTTTTTTGTGAAAGTCATCACAACTTGATTACTTCAAAAAAGATACATTGAATCAACCCTAACATGTCATATTCACCTAGAAAATTCGTGTATGTCATAAAAACTTTGAAATTATATTTATTTTAATATTTATAATACCATTTATTTGATTCTTTCTTTAATAAAGGAAATTAATGCATCATTATGTCATAAATAAATTTAAGTATTTAATGCATGAAAATTGTAAATAAAATACCATGATTTAGGATATCTTTTTATATTTCTAATTAATATTTATAATTGAATTTATCTTATGTATAACTGTAAATTAAAAATGGTTTAGTTATTAAACATTGAATTCAACACTTTTAACTCCTCTTTAAATAAAATAATAATAAATTTCCTAATCTAATCCAAGTGGAACAGAAGGATAATATTTTATTTTTCAGGTTTTTTTTGGTCAAATTACACTTATACAATAGAATTAGGACATGTGTTAGAGTAATTATAATATCATGTTTAGCTTTAATTACCCTATTTACATTTAACCGTGATAAATAAAAGTCAAAAGTTACCATTCAACAAAAATTATTTTCATGTTATTGAACCAAATTTTACTTATTGATGTCAACCGTTTCTCTCAAATTTTTGAAATTCAACTCATATAAGCGGTACAATTAAGTTTTATGCTAATTTGCAAGTAGTCCTAGAAGGTGGGTAAAAGACGGTTAACAATATATACATATAATTTTATTATAAAATGACTCAAATGAATTAAATTTAACATATATAGGTATTATTTATCAATTTTGACTTAAAATAAATTTAAATAAAATAAATAATTATTTAAATAAAAAGTCGGTTTTAAACAATAACGCTGTATTTTTCACTATTTATCAAAAATTGTTTTTTTTCAGAAAAATACCGAAAATTCACCTAAAGATAATTTTGATATTACAGATTAAAAAATGAATTCTATTTTTACCAAATTCAAAACATATAATTTTAAATAATTAATTTTAAATTAATTTCTGTTATCAAAACCAAAAAAGAGGTTTTTAAAAAGTAAAAAACTATCAAAAGATTGACATGTGTTTATGTCAAATTTAAATGTGAAATAACTTAAAATGACCTAAATTGTATTAAATGATAAAAATATAATCTAATTATACCTCAAAACCATTAATATTCATAATTCAACACTATAAATTATTTCAATTAAAAAAGTTGTTATCAATTAAAATTTAGTATTTTTTCACTGTTCATCAAAATATAAAAGTTATCAGAAAAGTACCAAAAAATTATCCAAACTAAATTTATATGTCATGATTCTAAAGAAGAATTTAATTTAATTAAATTTAATATATTAAATTTTCAAATACTGGTTTTAAAAATGGTTCTCCATTAAAAGGTGGTAAAATTTCATTTTTTGAAAAATACTTCTTTTATCTAAAAAATTGAATTTGTTCTTATATTATGTCAAAGAAACACATAAAATGGATTCTAAAATTATATTGAGTATATAAAATAAAAAATTCAGTTAATACTATTCATAGTTACTTTTTTAACAACTAGTTTGATATGTCGTTGTGCACTCGAACTCGGTGTTGTGTGTAGCGCAAGATATTGAATTACTTTATATAAAATAACTTACTATGAAATATTGTTGTGTTACATATTACAACGAAAACAACACTATTTAAGGATAATTCCTGATTTTATATGGGTATAGAAGAATTAAAACTACATAAAAAATCTACATCGGGTTAATTTACAAGATTCTAAGAGATGATAAGAGATTTAATGCTAGATTTAGTAGTTGAAATAACAATAAATAAGTGAATTATGGATGCACTTTAAAAAATTAACATAAATGAAAGAAGTGATTCCAAATGAAATAAGTAGATGAAGAAAAAAATTATATGTTTAGAATTAGATCATATAAATAAAATTTGGAAGTGAGGTTTCAATAGGTGATATGTGAAAATTTCTAAAACTCAAGAAATAATCATGAGATCTTATAAAAGATGAGTCTTTATATGGAAATGGGTATATAAGGTTTTGTACATAGATAATTTTTGGTAACATTTCATGTAAGACATACCTACCAAGAAGAAGAAGAATCGTGTAATCCAGGCATAATGAAGGTTGTTTGAATGAGTGAAAGAGATGATTTCTTACATTCGTATGATTTAAAGTAACTAAAAAACTTATAAAATTATTTCACAAGGCTTGGAAATATTCATAAAATCATTTAGAAGTTATTGATCCTTACCTTTAGTTTTTTATCATGTGATCCATGATTCTTATCCAAAAAAATATTTATATATCATTTATTGTTTACTTGGTTTTAATAAATGAAATATGAACAAATTAGTATCCATAGATCATGAAGATTTGGAGGAATAAGTCACTAAAAGATTATAATAATATTTTAAATAATTATAGCCAAGAGAAACATACATGCTTGCTATACGAAATAATCAAATTTCTAAAACCATTATCCTGTGAAATCATCCCTTGTAAAATGTCTTTCACTTTCCTACATAAATTATTAACCCCATATTTTTTATATTATTCATGGATTATTGATCCTAGTATTTGAGTAGATTTATTTTCTTCGTAATTTGTTTTGTGTATTTTAAATTAACAATAGTATTTATCTTTCCCCCATCTCTTACCTTTATTTTTTTTCTTTCTCCGTATAGTCAATATTCTCAAACTCCACTATGATAGAGTGATAACCCAATGTTTACTCCTAGAAGAGGCTCTAATAGTGTTCCTAAAACCCCACTTGTTATTTTGCTAATTTTTTATTCAATTTTTGGTATGGATGTGGGTTGGATGGGAGTTAGTGTATTGATAATACACTATTTTAAGGTCCTTCAAAATCCTTATTTCATGATTTTCTAGAAAATTTTCTATCTCTCCCTCGTTTTGGATCAACCAACAAATGATGGAGTTGGTTGGGTTGGATGATGAAATGAAATATGATGGATATAAGTTAGTGCGGTAGAACATTTTCTATTAAAGAGTGTTAATAATTTTATACTAAATAGGTGGTGAGGTTTGGTGTGTTTAAGGGATCTATAAAGGTGAATGAAATTTTAAAATCTATTTTTAGGATTATAATACATTTATAATTGGATATATTTTCAAATGGAATCTAAAAAAATAAATTGGGCAACGAAAGACACGTGTAGCTAAACCTAGATTTAGTCCTTCCTACAAATACTTATCCAAAATTATTGAAATCACATATTTACACACTACACACAAAACTCCCACATTATTTTTTATATTTTTATATGTATTAAAAACCCCAAAAATATAACAATGTGAATGGGATAGAACATAATCTAAAATAGGATCCTTGAGAGATGACCCTAGTTAGTCACTATGTCTCCCTGGAAAAGTATAAAATTCACCCTTCCATACCCTCCAATAGGAATTTTAAACACACTATGAGATATTTTATTGACAAATTTATATTTAAAGGGAGTTACAACATGAAAAAAATAAAGAGAAAATAAGAAAATATTAGAGTAAATATAATAATTTATTACAAATAAGTTACAAACATCCCAATCCATGAAAAAATTATTGTATTAATATAATTTATGAGACTTGTAATGAGATTATAATCCCAAAAAAGTTGATTCATAATCATCCTATATGATCAATTTTTTTTTTCTTGGAATTTATTTTAACAATAATTTTTCAAATAACCTTCTTCATTTCATTCGAAAATAATTTCAAACTAGATTTTGGAATTAATAACTAAATTAATATTCTTAGGAACCTCTTAATTTATCAAAGTTGGATTGAAAATGACTTGTAGGACCTATTTAATATTTGGGTAATTCCAAATACCAGAGTAATATATTGGCCTTAAACTTGATGAACCCAAGGTAGGATTTGGTATCTTTGATGGTTTTATTGAAATATTCATCACTACTTACTTCCCCCTAATTGTTAGTACAAAATCAAATTACTTCCTCTTGTCACATGAAACTATGGAAGAAAAGGATTATACACCAAATCCAATAGTTGATCTCTCATGATTTAAATGAACCTCTCTTTGAAGGATAATCAACCTCAAAAAAATTTAATAATAATTTATATAACAGGCTTCAAAAAATATTAATATGAATAAAATGTTTCCTTTATTAAATAAACTCATGGAACATGTAAGAAAAATATCAAAACTAAAGGAAATTTGTTACTATGATATTAGATAATTCAAGTTAAAAAATTTTCAGGACAATTTAAAATATAAATAAATTTAACATGTCTACCATAGTTTTTTAAGTATGATGAAATACATAAAGGTTAGATAACCCATGTATTTTGGACCTTGGGACTTATTCTAATATACATATTGGTAAAGCATCCTTATGTACAAAGAAAAGTATGATGGTGGTGTATTGAATTTTATGAATGACAAGTCATTGAATAATAATGGTACTAACACATCATATATTGTTAAAAAAAATTAAAGAACAAAAATTTTCTTTTTGTTTGCATTTGAAATATAATCTACTAAAAGTTAATAAATTTTTTGAAAATAAAATTATGGTTTTTTTATAAATAATGTGTGAAATTTAAATAATTATAAATATTAAGTAGTATAATATAATATCTAATGACAATGTTTTTTTTCAAAATTGGTGGATTGTGTAGTTTATGTTTTTGTAATGTGATTGAGGATAATTTTGTAGGGCATGAATTGATTGATGATCTTTTTTAGAATTAAATATAATTTTTTATTCTATATGGAATGAAAAATATCAGGTCCTATAACCAAACAAAATAAAAACCATGTAAAAAATCTATAATATTACCCATGTCATAGGAATTGAAACATATAAATAAATGTACACAGTATCGGGTGACCAACCCCAGGGAAGTAATTCGAGATACACCCCTAGAAATGCAATAAAAATAAATAGATACAAAACAAACAAAGAAAAAACTCAAATCTAATCCCATAAATCAATTAAACATTGGAAATTAAAACCCAAAATATAGGGTATTGGGAATACTGATCTCCCTTGAAAAATCCAAGCATTTTCCATGAATAAAATATATCTAATAGAATACTGAGTTCAAAGCCATTTAAAATCTAAACACATAGTGACAAAAATATATCATCTCATACAAACATTTAACCAATGTTACCTTTAAAAATCCCATACCCTACCTCAAACCCCTCCCACTCGTTAAAGAAGATAAAGGAAACCACTCCTAGGACCTGGACCACTACACTAGTGATAAACTTAGTCCATGTTTAATAAAAATACCATAAAAACACCAAGAATATTTACTAACTGGAAGTGATTATAATTCATAAGGAAAACATAAATATCCAAAAACTATATGAATAAAAAAATAATAATAACAAAAAATAACTAAATAATTATCTATCATCCTTCATAGTTAGGCCTAATTGAAGACCTTTTAAAACATTGATCAAGGATTCATTATTCAATATTGAATCCTATACGGAACTCCAACCAAAAATAGAATATCCATTATCATAGTTATAATGGATATGGGTTTCAAGTAAGGTGGTCATTTTTATGAACTAACACTAGTGATAGTGCTACCCTGGAAAATGTATAGAACCACTAATAGAAACAAAAACAAAAACACTAGATTATTTAATACTTTAGATGATTTTGTTATGTAAAAACTAGAAGAGATCCAAAACCCATGAACCCTTATCATATTAAAAATATTATAATCAAATAATAATTATAACTTATATCTTCTAATTATTAATTAAATCACTAGTCTCAATACCACAAAATTGTAAAGAAAGACATCCATTTTTTATTCTGGAGTTGCATCCCCCATGAACCCTACTAGGTTTGTCTTCATATAATAAAGTCATGTTAGGCCTCTAGATAACCATATCATCTATGAGTTATTTTATCATAACTAAAATTATTTTTCAATAAATTAAATTTTAAGTAGATTATAACTATCATATTTAAATGCACCCTTTCATCATCGAACCACAAGGTGGGGATGAAGCACACTTCCCAAACAATCATGTAGTGATAACTCGTATCTACTGATATATTTTTTAATATAGCTAAAATGAACTCCAATCCAAAATTAACTAAAGATCAAGGCCTCATATATAAATATGGGTAGAGATAGGTTGAAAACACAAGAAATAGATAACATTTATTCCCCTAGAATAAGGTCATGAAAATAATAGCCCATACATCATAGAGAAATAAAATAATATGATTGATAACCATAATAAAATGATTAATACTGAATTAAAACATGATCCTAAATCGCTCACTCTAGTACTTTCTATTGATTATTATAATCAGTGCCAACATTCTTTAGGAGTGATCCCACCACTAAATTTTGAAACATTTTGTTTAACTTTGCTAAAATAAAATTATAAAAATAACATAATAATACTTTGTTTGATGCATAAATAAATTTAAAAGATAAATCAATGTATTAATTTCCATAAAGTGTAGATATTTAGATAAAGACACAACTGTGTATATATTCGTATAAGAGGGCTTCTTGAGTTTATTTATTCCAATGTACAAGGAAAAATGTCAAAAAAATAGACACATAGAGATAAATTATTTATTAAATTCATTGATGAATTTAATGAAACAAATTCTAATATGTGAAGTACCCAAGTAAAAATTTCATTTATTTTCAATGGGTAAATACTTTTTTGGTGAAAGAATATGATGGTGATTCTCAAAGAATCATTATGGATTCATGAATTTGTATTGGATTCCATGCTTGATAATGCATCCAAGTCCATGATTTGAGTATCATACTAGTATTATCAAATGAAAAGGATATTTTGAGGTCGTAGATGAAATAAATAAAGTGGAAAATTAATTTTGATGATTTCTATATTGAAATTCAAGATAAAAGGTTTGTACTAGTTGTGAGAGTATAGTCTAAAACATTTATGGTTAGTTATAAGGCTAAGAGATTATTTAAGAAATTCCTAGGGTTATTTTTGGTTAAATATATTAGATGTATAAAGGTAACTCCATAATTATGCATGTTGTGTAAGGGTAAACAACAATTACATGTGATAAATTGAATTGGTATCAAAGATATTTCCCCCACTTAATGATTAAATGAATATATAAATAATATAGATATCACACAATATGACTGTATAAGGATTACCGACCTTCTAAGGAATTAACTATTATAGTTGGAGGAATAGGATGATACCCTATCTTTTTTCACTTAATTTAGAAGTTAGGGATACTACTATACTGGGTTTTCCACCTTTCTCTAAAAGTTTTATTATGTCCCATACTAATAATATAAATATAGAGTTTGATTTAAAAGAACAAAATTTTATATTTAGGTCGTGTTCAGAGAAGGTTTACACTAAATTCACGGGGCTCCAAATAACAAAAGATATTTTCTATATCTTAATAAGAAGTTATAGAGGAAATATAAATATCAGGGAAGCTAATATTAATGTTTGGATGAGAAATTTTAAGATAACAAAATGATTGATAGTGAGAATAAGTTTGAATATTTTACCGGAGTGAATAACATAGTCAACAACATCTGAATATTTGGCGAGATTAGAGGATTATACAATAAAAAATGAAGATTATGATAAATTTCCTTAAAATATTTGATCCCAAGGTTTCATATTTTTAGGATAACAAATATTTTTTCATATATTAATTTCATAATATTATCATATCATAAAATATATAAAAGGAACCAACTTTCAAGAAGAAATAAAAACATGGGATGGCCTTTCAATTGATGATATAAGAAAAAAATTAAATTGGAATAGGTTTAAAAATATAGTGATTTAGATAATAAGGATCATGAATATCTTAATGAGATTATTTGACTTATAAAAAATAGTTCAAAAAGGACAAGTGGAATGGAAGAGGATTTTTTTTCAATGTTTTGGAATTGTAACAGTACTGGAAATGTTTCATTAATTTTAAAAATAAGAAGGTGATTATACTTAAATATTATATGGAACATGAAAGAACCCAAAAATAGAAAATGTTTAAGAAGAATTAGAAGATGTTTTTTAGTAGTAGAAATAGGAATTTGATGAGAAAGAATGATCAATAAGATTCATTATCATGTATATCCTTATAAGATGAGGTTAATTTCGTGGATAAAGTTGAAAAGGGATTTGATTCATCAACTAGTGATGGAAATACTGAGGAAATAACTAAATCAAAATGTATAATTAAATAAAATTTTGAAGCTACAATTGAGAAAAATAAATTTCTTATTAAAGAGAAGATTAATATTGGGAAATAAAAGAAGAAGATGGTTGTTGAAAAGGAAGATTATGTTATAAAATATGTGACATAGATTAATGAGATCAAGATAAAAAAAACTAAATTTTAAAGAATAAGAAAAGATAGTGGTTGATCTTGAGGAATTTTTTGTACAAGGGAATAATAACAAGACAAGACATGGTATATGTGTATTTTATTTCAAAATGAGTTAATTAAAATTAATGAAGTCTTTAATAGGTCTACTAAGGTTAAATCTGATTCATATAAAATTGGTGAGATAAAAGTTTCAAGGGAACAAGATAAATCCTTAACCAATATGTTTCAAAAAAAATTATATTTTATAACACTAGAAGTGTTAATATCAACCCTGGGGATTATTGGACCTAGAAAAATGAGTGCCAGTCTTCCATGTTAAAGTAATGTAAAATAATCCTAGGAAACCACTTTTCCTAAGGAAAATTAAGCCGCATATTTCTGTAGGGTAATAGTTATATAAATTTATATATATCTAGAGTAAACCTAGATGTTTATTTTTTCAAGGATTATGTTGGGGTTTTGGAAGGTATAAATACAATTATTTCTCTTACTAGTATAATATATTTTTTTTGCGCATAGGTAAGAACCAATAGGGAGTTTTGGTGAGAAAACATGGAAAAACATAGAGGATGCATGTTGTGAGAATGAATGCAACAAATCTATCCACTCAAAATATATTTAATTCTTTAGAAGAGTAGTGTGGAAGATGTGAATAAGAGGGACAACAAGTGAAGGTACGCATGATTGGACTACCAGGATAAGTTTACAATAGTTTAAATGAATGAATATTCAGCATAAAACTATAAAAATCATATAATATTTCTAATAATTTGAAGAAGTAAAATGAAAATCTAGAGGAAAATGAGATATTCAAGGAATAATTATTGAAATTCTGGCCTGGACAACTAGATAAATCTAAAAAATTGAGGAAATAAAAATGAGTGTAAAAGATAATATAGGTTATGTAATTTCACTTAAAAAGGATAGTTGTGTTCAATATATATCCAAAAATATAGTTCTCAATGTTCAAGAAGGCTAATGTAAGATATGTAGTTATTTTATGCTTGGAAAAAAAGATTGTATTCTAATGATACCAAATAAAGAATAGAGCCTGAAAAGGATAATGAAAGAAAAAGTTAATTAAGTAACCTTAACATCTAATGTAAATAATCATACTTCTCATAATGAAGATGTTCAAGAGGAGAATATGATTAAGAAACCTTTAAATAATATTGATATAAAAAAGAAGTTATGAATTTGGAAGGAAATAGTGGATATAGATGATAATAAAATCTATATCTTTGCGTTAGATCAAAAGAAAAAATAGGCCCCTCCATATTATATATATATTTATTTATTTGTTTGTTTTTTCTCAGATGTAGGGAATTATGTGATAAGATTTTTTGTTGTACATACTATAAATAAAGGAGGTGTTATTCAGGGTGTTTTATAACTACCATGGAGAAAATTAATTGAGTTCATTTTATTAGGGGGAGAAATCATGGGGAAAATATTTTTAATATCTCAAAATATGTGTGAATATGAAAATTCTAGACAATCATATAAAAATTTAAGTATGAGGTATAAAAATTACACTTAGAACCCTTTATAATTATATTATTTAGTATATTATTAAATTTGGTGTTTTTTGATTAAAATATGAGAAAAATAGGTAGTCCCATATCTTATACATGAGATTTTTGATATGTTTATTATGAATTTAAGGATTAAATGTTTCATGAAAAGTCTATTTTTATGTATCCCTAAAATGATATTTTAATCACGATAACATATATATTGAATTTTATGGACAACATAGATAAACTGGGTAACATATATCTTCTTTTATAAATTTTTTTTCCAACATAGGCTGGTAGTAGATGAACTAAAGTCTCTTTTCTAATAGAATCATGTGGTATCATCCTTTTCATAAGTGAATAAAGGTTTTTATCTATAATTGAAAAATAATAAGAGTGAAATGAGAATAATCATATGCCATATTTTACATTTATTTTTAATAATGTGGGATAAATAATACATGGAGATACAAATATTTACATTAGTGATTATTGGAATTGAAGAAAGAATCAAAGGGAGAGATTGAAGTTCCCATGTAAGAATTTAAATTCTTTTGAATGAGTCAATATGTGTTTGGTGAAAGAATGTGATGGTGATGCTTGAGTATTATTATGGATTCATGTGATGAAATTGGATTTCTTGTTCGATACCTCTTACATTTCCATAAGTAGAGTGAGTCACTGTTATTATCAAATGAAAAAGGAGTTTGGAGGTTTTACTTGAATAAATCAAGTGGAGAAGTTCAAGACAAAGTGGAAAATTAATTTTTATAAATTTTATACTGAACTTTGAGATAAATGAATGTACTAATTCTAATAGTATTATCTAAAAAATTTAATTTAATTTATGAGGCATTAAGGTTGATTATGAAAGGGATGAGGTGATATTGAGTTGAATAAGTTACCTGTGTAAAGGTAACTCCATAATTATGTATGTTGCATATGGGTAAAAATAGACATGTGCGGTTTATCTATAAATTTGACTACCTATATAAAGGTAACTTGATATGTGATACGTATATAGTGAATCAAACTTTACATATATAAATATTAAATCATTTTAGATAAATATTCAATATATAACATTACAATCCATACCAAAACAAAAAAGGATAGTGTCTTTGGAAACTTTGATATATTAAAAAATGCTATTTGAAATTTTTAAATCATCTTACACTAAGTGATTTAAAAATACCACCCTTATTAGACACATCATACATAAAAAATTTCTTAATATTCTTGGGAAAAGGAAAAATCAAAAATGGTAAGCATGGATGTTCTATAAGGATAAAAATAGGAGATATTAATCAATGATCAAATGTAATAATAATAATAGCATAAGGGTATGATAACTTGATCATAACATACAATTATCATAACCAATCAATCAAATATATTTAATCTTGAATCACAAAATAAGTTTTTTTAAATACATAAGATATAAAAAGGTCCTCAACCAAATAAGAAAATGAAGTCGGTTTTCTTGAAAAACATTTATTTGGTCTCTTAAATACTAAAAGAGATAAAAATGAAAAAAAAATTACTATAAATAAATAAACATAATAGAAGTAAATAAATAATATTTTTTAGTTAGATATGATATAATTTAATTATTAAAAATTTAATCATAAACAACCACAGTAAAAATGGGCTTCTAATGTAAAATTATTACCACTTTGGTGACTTTTCAATAAAAACCCCCAAGATAGAAAAAACAAAAAATGAATATTTAAATATCATGAATATAAATATATTAGGGATATAAATTCTAAAATTAGAATAATATACACCAAATTAATGAAATAATTGGTGAATCTTAAATATGTCTTATAGAAACAAAAGTGAGGCGAGAAAGCCTTACCTCAAGGTCGACTTGCTTCGTAAGCACCCTAAATTACCATATAATAAATTTAGATTTATTATAATTATATATATAAACTATTTATAAAATTATAATATCATATATTATACACTTATAACATTTCAACACACAGTTATCAATAATTCCCTACAAGAAACTGAAATTTCTGGGTATTAATAGTTTTGTTTTTCATGAAAGTTTTAGTTTGACATATTTTCTCCTTATACATTGATCATAGTTGAATTATCTAAATAATTTTATTCAGGATATGAATATCATAAATAATCTTAATATATATATATCCATAAAAGTTATTCATGGAAAAATTAATTACATCATTCATAGAGATGGTAGTCTATATGCACGCATGAATGTTTTTTCATTTTATAATGAAAATAATTAATGACAGATACATAATATTTTTTAATTAAATAAACATAATTATATCATAAATATCATATATGTAAAAATTAAATCCATCATAATAACCAGCCATCAATTATGGTTATGGAAAATGAATTATATCACTATGTGGAGGCGATTTCCCACACATACACAAGAGAAATACATTCGTTTCTCATTTTTCGGGAAAGAGGGTGGATACTAGTGGTTAAAAATTAATTATAAAAATTAGTATATATATGAAACTGAATTTATTATTTTATTAATAAAACCACATATTTAAATGAGATATAGGAATAAATAAGTATAAAGATATCAGGTAATATGGCCACCTCTTATTCGGTGGACCTCCATTACATCTCTTTTTAAGGACAATTATAATGGTATTTTAAGAAGAAGGAAACATATAATTCAGGGCTTTATAAGTTTATAAGATTATTTATTAGGTTTTTTTATCTAGGGAGATCTATAGAGTGTAAGTAAAGGAGGAGAGGAGGCTACCTTTTATATGTTGGGTGAGGGTAACACCTTGAATACATTAAATAATTGAAATATTATTTAAGTCATTTTCTTAGAAAAGTGTCACATAATCAATAAAATATATAGAATAAGGTGATAGGTTTCTAAATATCTTTATTCAATAATAATTAATTTTAAAATTATATCCTTATAACTTAGTTTAAACCAAGTTAAACCTGATTTACCCTTTTACTGAGGATATTTTTTATTGTTTTTACTTTTAATTATAACAAACAATTATGTTAAAATTATTAAATAATATTAATTATTCTAATTCAAAATATGGAATTTATTTTAAAATATTTAATTTCTATATTTTTCATAAATTAAGTTTAAAATAAACCCACAAAACGTGATGAAAAAGCAGTTTTCTATAAAAATGAATTATTAAGTACCAATATGTTTTGACACCAAAATTAAGAATAATTTCAGTTATAATTAAAATAATTAGATTATGTTTAATAAAAAATAATTTTTTTTTTAAAATCTACTTAAAACAAAATTAAATTTTTTAAATTATCTAATGGAAAATATAGTTTTCTATATAATCGATAGTTTTTCACTATTCACTAACAATTTATTATTTTTAAAAAAATTATAAATTTTTACCTTAAAATAATTTTAATGGGATGATTTAAAAAATTATTTCCAATTTATAAAATAAAATATATAAATTTTTTTGAAATTTATTATAATATTCATGCATAAATTTCAATGAACCCCATTTTTAGAAGAAAATATATTTCTAAAGAATAAAATGAATTAATTGAAAATTGAGTACTTATTTATTATAAATTAATAAATATATTTTCATTATATAAAACCTTTATACATATTTTTTATAATGTGGTTTTTCTTATTCATACAATCACAATTCAATAACATATCATGGTTAGTTTAAACAATGTGTTGTGTGTAAAGAAATATATCCCATAGTTCAAGTTTAGTTCAATGTAATTAAATATAAAATCTTAGGGTGTTACATTATTCCCCCTTAAAATTAATTTCACCCTCAACGTTTTATCACTCTTAAACAAACAACTAAGCATATAATTATTTCATCATATCCTCGCGTTTTAATGTCTCTTATTCAAATTTATGAGTCTCTAAAGAACATTAACCAAGTTAGTGATATTATTGAACAATAATTTTTCTCTATAATAAAATATTTATAAATGTTTTATTCATAGTAAAGATCATGATCCAATGGTAAAACTTATTAGTTCAATTAATTTGAAGGATCTGATATTTACTTCTCTTGTAGAAATGCATAGAACACATCTTGAGCTTTCGAGAGGTTTTGTGGATGTGAAAAGTGACAAGAAACAATCCATACTAGATCGAGAATCTATAAGGTGACAATATAATTAATAATTAACTATATATTATTTATAAATCTCAAAATATTCTTCCATTGATAAATTCATAGGAATACATAACAACCTGAACATTTATAAAAGAAATTGTCTCTTGATTGAGTAAATTCATTATCAAGTAATGAATTTATATAAAACGCATGCACTACTTTAGTTATTTTAACCCATTATATATATTTTCTCCAATTATAATTAAAATACTATTAAGAATCATAACCATTGATAATATATCCATTTTAAAGGTACTATTAATATTAGAATATTAAGGGTTATGATAATGTCTAATTAACACAGAAGGAAGGAGAGAGGACCTCGACTAGTAGGATTATACCCTATTAAGCTCATTTATCACAACTTCTCAGAGATATGGAATTAATAGGATTTTTCATTGATCAATTCAAATTTAATATTCAAAAAGTAATGCATGAATGAAATATTTTATAGGATAATTTCAGTCTCATCAAGATCACATAAAAACCATGTTCCTTGAACATTCTGAAGAAATCTCCACCTTTACACAACTTACTTTTAGGGTGTACACTCATGTAATAAAGGGTTATATATATAAAACCAAGTAATATCAGTTTATAAATATTTTTTTAACAAAATAATGATTATGTTTATACCTTTTTGTTATTACTTTATATTTATAATTATAAATGAGTTGATGATAATTAGATTTTAATACAAAGAAACCAAAATTGTATTTTTGAAAAATGTATGGTTTTAATTAAAACACACTTTTAGAGAAATTTAATAATTTTGAAGAAAATAATATTTTCAAATAACATTCTTTTTAAATAATGTTAATTTATATACAAATGGTAATATAATTTAATGAAGTCCAATATAATCAATATAAGGATTAGAAAACCATTATTGTCAAAACATCCTCAATTTTTAAAAAAATAAGGATTTTTATTTAAAAGTTTAAATTATAAAATATATAGAAATATTTTGATAAAATAGATATTGTTTTTTAAGTAAATGTTTCAAAATAATCTGATGGTAAATTCTTAATAATTTTCTAAGATAATTTAATTTTTGGGTAAACAATTAAATATGGTATAAATATATGGTTTGTATTATGACATCATAATAGCCAAAAATGTTATAATAAATTACATTAATGGTATCATCAACAAAATATACCTCAATCCATTAAAATAATATTTATTTTGATGTCATTTTATTAATTTTATAAACCCTTAATAGATCCTCCAAAACCTATATTTCATTTTACGATTTTAAAATCAATTATTTATGAACATTACTCTCTTCCACGCCACTAAGAGTATTTTTTATGTATTTTAGTTCTTGGAAATATAAAATATTATAAACCACTCTTTATTAGTAGAATACAATTGAATAAACTATGGGAAGGTTTTTTTGATTATTTTATCATATAAAGTACAAAACCTGTGTTCAGAAATTAATAAATAATTTCCCCCTACTTTCCTATAAAACCCCAAAAAACTCCAATTTATATTAATTAAAAACCATTTAGAATGAATTTAATATTTATTTACCTCTCTAGATCCCTCCCAATGTGTTACTTGGTTCTTAATAATCTTCTCTCAATCTTTTTTAAGTACCCCCCTCAAGGTAAGGGACTCTCTCCTATTCTATTTTATTTCAAGTACATTCCTTATTCTAAGACTTTTCTGATTTTCAATTTAATATATTGTAGTGTGTTTTCACACATAACTTTACTATCCTTATGATTTCCATGTAATGGGAGACCTCATTTATCTCTAATTTACCCCTTATATAAACCTTTATGTCCACCCATTATGTAACCAAAAATATAATATGAGTTTCCTTTCCAAACAATAGTATAGTGATTAACTATTCTCATTTTCACTAAAATTTATTCGCCTAGATGTACCTATATATAATTTATTTGGGATATAAATTTATATAACCCACACTCCAATATCATGATATTAAAAGCGATGAAATTTGTTATTATGTTGTATGATCAATGTGGAACACTTATTATAGTACATGGTATACATGTTATGGGTGTTCTTGGAATTATATATCCCTCCAATGCATTGGGTAAAGATTTTATCTCATTAGACACCATATATAGTGCATAGAACAATATATTTTTATCTTATTAAATAGGATTAGATTATGTTTATAATGTCATGTTTTATGTTATTTCGACATTCTTATTTTCCTTGAACTTACCATCTTATATCATGTCTCAATGATCATATTTATGATTATCACACTTTTAATATTTTTTGATATTCCTATTGATACACATTTATTACTTTATTCATGTAATTATTTGATTATTCCCTTATGCGGATTTATAGCTCACCCATTTATTATGTATATCCCAATGTTATCTCATGCAGTTTTAGAAGATTAAGGGAATTTAAAGGAATGTTATGGAGTTTTAGTTTATGTAATTTTATTTATATTGGAAGTTATTATTCCATTTACCTAATCTTACAAAGAAACCAGACCTCATTATATTTTGTGGTTATATTAAGTGTCTTTTTTTACTAAATCATGAGATAAAGTGTATTAATGATATGGGTTTTCATAGTCAGTATCAAAGGAAAGTCTAGTTATTTTTGTTGATTAGGATTATAAAAACTAAGTAAACTCTTTAATAATAATACTAATTAAAGGAAAACATCCCTAAATGTTGGTAAAGTATAGAGTAAGTTGTTTCTAAGAATTAAAATCCATTTCTGCATACTATAAGTGGATGTGGATGTAGTAAAATTGTATCTAGGGGTAAAAACCCAAAAAAGGGCAAATTGGGGTTGACTTAATCATCAATTGGTGAATGATAAAGAGCCCTTGATACACACCTAGTTTGATGATCTCAAAGGATATGATTTAGTAAATTCACAAGATCTGTATGAATTATTATTAAGGGAACAAAATCCCCATAAGATTTTAAATAATGAATTAGATTAGGGACAACTTAGATTGAAACCAAGAAGTTCATAATTTAAGGAAATTATTTCATTTATGAGCTACCATATCAATTTTTATAGTTTCTCTTATATATTTTTAGTAGTTTAAAATCCTTAACCTTAGTTTCCCTTTCTTTTAATAGGTGGATTTGAATTTGAGGAACCTATTAAGAAACTAATATAATGAGAAATGTAATGATTTCCCAAATTATATTGTCAATCCAATGGGAGAAAGAATCATTAAATTCATGATTATGCTTTAGTAATTAACTAATGTTTCTAAAAAAACATTAAATCGGGGGGAAACCCACACCCCCTAAAAAATAACATGTTGCAATTGAGACCTTTATGTGATAAAGGCCTCCGAATTTTAGTATATATTCCCATACCTTGATAATAGACTAATAGATCAAGTCAACTGAAACTATATTCTATATACATCAATAATATGAGAAAGATAAGGTCTTTTATAGGGGGTATGTTGTTCAATGGTGGATTCTGAACGAAAATTAAATTCATAGGGAAGATATTGAAGGGATGGAGTGGAAATAATTACATAAAATGTTTTTAGTAAATATTTTCCTCATAATATATAACTTAAAAAAAGAGCAATTTCCTTGGCCTCAAGTAGAAGGATGAAGAATCCATTTTGGATTATTAGGTGAATATCACAATACTTTCATTATAAAACTCTCTATTTATCATTACCATAAAAGGTAAAGATGTATGATTCTTTATATGACTAAAGAGGAGTCTATGAAAATAATTGGTCATTCGAAACATTGACAGATGTAAGAATATTGTACAATGTTCCCTCAAGGACGTAATGGATTTTAACATATCTCAAGGGTCACATGAGTATAAAGATAGGATATAGTTAAGGAACTATAATTCTGATATAATAATAGAGAAATATCTTAATGCAACGAAATATCAACACCCCACATTTAAAAAGTGTCAAAAGAGGAATCCATAAAATTTCCTAAAGGAGATAAAGAAATTATTTTGGTGTGAGAAGGAATGACACTTAGCCAGTGTATGTCATTAGGAGATACCCACCAAAGTGATAGAAGAATGGAATGATCATGTTAAGCCTCAACCTATTGTCCAATGTTTAAACTATGAGGAAAATGAGAACTTTGAAAAAGAATGCACTAAGCCAAGGGTTTTCAATGAAAAATGTTGAAAACAACCTCTATGGATTAGAGTGAAAAGGCAAGCTTATATGATTGAAACTATTGAGCTGGATCTTGAAAATAACATAATGCTATGTATGAAATTTATTCATTAAGGGATATAAAATGTAATATTTTATTTCGGTTCTATAAATTTGTTCATATCAAACAATTTTAGTACAACCACTAAAACACCATCACCAAACATTGAAGTATATCTATCAGTGAAAATGGAAAATGTGAAATTATTGACACCCAAGTATATTACTAATATCATATCAGTATTGATAAGGGGAAATTGTAACACCCCAAGTAAATAAAGAATATGACATTTTCACATTTATCCATATTTGTGAATAAAATATTAATATAACTTTAAAGGGGACGATATTCTTGATGGTGTACTCAATAGGAAACAATGAGTTTCTTGGGAATCTTACGTTGCACTCTAATAATAAAATAATATTATTTCAAATTGTAGTTAACGCCTAGCCATTGTAATGGAAAGAATGAACAGAACTAACTACAAAATGATTATATATTTTTGTCAAATATTTTTACTTTTTACAATAAATTTTAGAGGATTAAAAATGAGAATGAATCCAATTTTAAGCGTAAACATTCTAATATTCTTTAAAAGGTCGATTAACCGCCTTTTGATGACGAACCTCTTTTAAATCCACTTTTTGAAAATTTTCTGTGTTATATTTGACAAAATAAAATTCTTCTTTATAATTGGGACATCAAAATTTACTTTGTGTAAATTTTTGGTATTTTTCCGATAAAGTTCATTTTTTTAATGAATAGTGAAAAATGTTGTATTTTAATTCAAAACCTCTTTTTAATACAATTTATTTATATGATTATATTATCTTTTGAATTGGTTTTAAAGTGAATTTAGAATATATTTTTACCATTTAATCCAATAGTGGTCTTTGGAATTAATTTCATCTTGAAATTGGACTTAAACTAGTGTCAATCTTTTGATAATTATTATTTCATAAAAACACGCTATTTGCTCTGACAGCGGGAATTAATTAATGTAACTTATATGTTTTGAATTTTGTAAAATAGAAATAATTTTTGAATTCGGAATATCAAATATATCCTAGGGTGAATTTTTGGTAATTTTTTGAAAAACTTCAATTTTTGATAAATAGTGAAACCACTAAGTGGTAGTTAAAGAAACTAATTTTTCGTTTAAATGAAACTTTACCACTTATGTGATTTGAATTTCAAAAATCTGACATACATGGTTGTCATTACAAAGTAAAATGTGGTTCAATGGGATTAAAATAATTTTTTGGTGAATAGTAACTTTTAAGTTTATTAATCGCGATTATAGGTAATTAGTGTAATTTAAGGTAAAAATAATGTTTTAATAATATGAAATGACTTAGACACATGTCCTACCCTCATTGGATGTGTCATGGCCGACCAAGAAAATCCTTGGATCAACTTGGGGACCCCATGGAACCACTTTCATAGGAAAATGACATTAATACCTTTTTATTTAAAGTTAAAATTAAAATGTCACAAACATGTGTTGTTTTACTAAAAAAGATTTAGATGGGGTTATACAAGTCATATTTTTGACTATAAATATTCATTATAAAGATAAAAATATTTCCTACATCATGATATTTTTTTATAATTTTTATACATTAAATAAATTAAATTATTTATGACACTATGATGATGCAGCGATTACCTCATTATTTAACGATTTAACTAAAATGAAAATATAATGTAAAATATAAGACCTACACTTGTCACAAACCTATTGTATGGGTGGATTTCGAAACCTTATCACCTTATCCTAGAAATATATCCTTTTGGGGCCTTTAAAATCCGAAAATCATTTTATAATAAAGTAATATTTTATAACTTTCCAAAAGTGCCCCTCCTTTTCTCTTATAAAAGGCCCCCACCTCTACCACCTTACACACACCTTTCAGGCCTTTGTCTCGGCCAAAACCTGCCCATTAGATCTCTACACATCTCTATCTTCATCATTGAAGCCTCACATTTTGGAATAATCCTTCCCAAGGAATCATTTGAGCTCAAATCAAGAAGAGTTACCCCATTTTAAGGTAATGTCTTCACTTGTGTTATTTTGTTTTATTTTGATTCTCCAACCCACTAAACTCTTTTTATTCCTTTATTTTGTAACAACACCAGTATCTTCAATATACTAGGATGTTTTTATGTTAAGAATTAGAGCTACACTTACACACACCTTCTTCTAATGGTTAAACAACATACTGTTTCTGTGGTTGGCGAATTTCTGCCTCACGAAATGATGATTGTTCAATCTTCTTTTAACACCTTTAATGGTGTCCATTATGATGTCACTATATTTTATATATGATATATATGGTATTTATGTTTTCTATATGCTTCTGAATTTTATATTTAAAACATGCCTTTATGATTTTCATGTTGTGCAAATGCGATAATTTCATGGGGGGAAATGTGGACTACCGCCCCCTCAAGTGATGTGACTCGTTCATGTAATACATGGAATGTATAAAGAATGAAATTAATGAACATATGTGACCTATATAACATATATATTATACTGGAATTATAATATATGTATATATATCTCAATTATTTTTAATTCCATTAATATGACAAAGAAATGAAAGTAGCGTTCATGCGTACATACGACCTACCATCTCCATAAACGGTGCATTTCGTTTCTTTTTATCTTCAAATGTTATGTATTAGTATAAAATGAAAATTTAATGGATATATATGATATTTAAATCATTAATACTATTCTGGAGATGATTTACTTATAACTACATGGACACTCATTTTCAAACAAGTTCATTTTTCACTCATATACCAAACATCGGCAAAAACGTCTGATATGAACTCACATTATTAACCACTTATTATAACATTATAATATGTGATATAAACTGAATAATAATATTTAAAAGAGGTCCTTAAGCAATTATAAATTTACCAACTTTTATTATTCAGGAATATAAAAAACGAACAAGACAAGTCAAACTTGAGGTGAGGGGTCCTACTCCTCTCTTTCTTTTTAAGTACACTCTTTTATGTCATTCCTTTTATGCTCATCTTTCTTATGATTGGGATGTTCTTTTATATTAATTCTACTGTACTTTTTATGTTCATATTATGAGAGACCCTATTTTCTCTCATCAATCCAATTTGGAAGTTTTGAGTGGCGCCGTTAGGCTGACGAATTTTCGTAAGAGATCTAACCTCTCTCTTTCTTTTTAAGTACTCTCCTTTATGTCACTTCTTTTAAGCTCCTCTTTGTTATGATGGAGTATGTTATTTTATATTCATATTTCTGTACATTTTATTGTAATATGATGAGAGACTCTATTTGATCTCATCAATCATTTTTTGGATGTTTTATGTGGCGTCGTTAGGCTGACGAGTTTTCGTAAGGGATTGTTCATCTCACTTTTAGTCCTGTGAGATTTATGATACATTTGCCACCATTTCCTTTGATTGGTGTATGTCATTCCAATTATTATACTCTTTGTGTAATATAATTTCATTTATGGGCATTTACATATTCATTTTATGACCCTTCTCTAATGGGGTGTACGTTTCGAAAGTTACCCAAGTCGGTAAGGAAACCTTTCACCCTCCTCTTTTTAAAAGACTTCTTTTGTTATATATTTTAATTCACATTGTATTATGTTGGGACATGTTCTTCTATATCCTTATTGATTTAAATTTTATGTCCAAGTAATGATATACCGTTTTTATCTCTCATCAACTCATTTTCTTAATTTTGAAGTGACGCCGTTAGGCTGTCGAATTTCTGTAAGGGAACTTCTTAACCCACTTTCAATTCTTTGGGCTAAACCTCTACTTCTTGATTTTATTATGCCAAAATTATGTGTGTAATCTCTATGTTTTAGTTTCCACAAAAATTTGTGTGGATATACTATTTCTACACATAATCATCTCATTGATAAATTCTTATGTCATTTAGACGAACTTGTATCGGAAATCATAACTCAATCTCATTTCATTGAGTTAAATATCTATGTCATTGGTTTTGTTTTTCCAAGATTATGTGTGAATGACCTCTGATTGTTTTAAACTTAATATCCACATATATTTTTTGTATTCATATTTGTCACACATAATCATGTAATTCATTTATCCTTAATCTAAGGATACCGACTTTGTAAGGGACTTCGTCTCAATCTCCTTTCATTGAGGCATATTTCATTTTATACACAACTATCTTTTATACGGTGTGTAAACCCCTTTGACTTTTACTTTTATACAAAAGGATTCTTTTTCTATGAAGTGTTTTACTAAAAGACAAAAAGGAGTGTTACTTTTAACATACGCGGTGACAACGACCTTTTCCGCTGCCGGAGGTATTATTTGGTCTTTGGATTCCTCAAAAAGCCGTAATGTTTTTTAAAATGAAATAAATACCATATACTCTTTTATGTATTTTGGTATTGAAAATGGTTTTTATAATGGATTTTTTATGTCAATATATTTAAGTGATATATTGTGATTGATGTGTGGAAATGTTTTCTTTCCATTATATTTGTTTTATGTCTTATGATTTTATATTGGAACTTGGACATTTGACGGGTGGTTACGTGATAAACCATATGATGGGTGGTGTCGTGAATACCAGGATGGGTGGTTACGTTATAACCTCCAATGCATTGGGTATGGAAGTCAGCCATATGGGTATTCCATTAAGTATGTGTGGAAGTCGACCGTATGGTTATTCCATTTAAGTATGTTTATGTCCCAAGTTACCATTAAATGTTATGTGATCTTTATATGGATTTTATGGTAATCTTTTGGTTACAGAAGGGTAAGTAATGAACTTTTATTTAGTGAAGAGTTTTTACTACTTCATAAAGGTTAAAAGTATTACTTTGATAAAGTATACATGGTTTACTGGTTGTTTTATAAAACTAACAGTTTTCATTCTTTGTGTATCCCTTACTGAGATTTTTATGCTCATCACAAGTTTTTGAAATGTTTTTCACAGGACATAACGTGGAATAGGGTCAAGGATGGGATCAAGGGAAAGTCATTCTACCTAAAACATGGAACTAGACATGTTTCTTTTTAAGAGTTTTTATTTTATGGAAACTTAGTAGAAGTTTCTACTTTGTAATCTTTTGAGATGTAATAGTTATTTACTAATTATCTAAAACACTAAACCTGAAAATATCCTCAATGTGAATTATTCATTTAATTCAATATTAAGTAAGGTTTAAGGCCGGGGCCTTATAGTTGGTATCAGAGGTCAGTTTAGATAACTTTGGAGGTTAGGGTATTCTTTAAGAATAAGTGACATTACCATAATGGTTAGGATTTCAGAAAGAGTCCTAGTTTTAGATAAAGTGAATGAGTAAGTATATCTTAGTGTTTATCTTCCTCATTAGTACATGATGGTTTTGTTGATATACTCACACTGAAATTTCTGTTTTTAGTGAATGGATGGATCTAGAAGGCACCAAAGTGACAATAGGTTTGAAGGAAACTGTGGTGGTTCTCTGATTAAGAGACTAGATGAAATGGGGGATTCAATGAGGAAACTCATGGTTGTTCTAAACCAACTATCAAGGAGTCATGGTCAACCACTTTTACCTTGGTATGTTCTGCAATGCATCATGTATGAGATGACCAATCGATGTGGAAGTTCAGGTAATAATTATAAAGGTAACCATTAGGGTTTATATGATCCTTACTTTTGAGGTAATTATGGGTTGTTATATATTATGATGGAAAATGAAATGCATGAGATAAAATTGAGATTAAAATATGTTATGATTATTTTTGAAGATTTTATCTCATTTTGGGGAATGATTTAAGAATTATATAGTTTTGGAAAAAGGACAACACACAGACTGTGTGACAACCCATCGCGTCGGACAAAGCTACGGGAATCGAACCCACAACCAAAGTGCGACTGGTATTTATCACCTACCACTGGACTATGTGAAGTCCCTGGTTAGTTTGACTAATTATTTTTAGTTAGATGATTTTAGGAATCAAGATTAATTTTATTTTGGGTTATCTATGTAAATGATTAACCTATCATGGGGGATATGTGATTAGGTTAATTACTTTTCAATATGAGAATTTAAGAGCAGCTGTTGTTATTTAGAGATAAAAGTAAATTTGTACCTTGGAAGACTATGTGATTAAATCCTTCAAATATTTGGGTTTCAATCTTAGTTTCGTTTACTTTGAATAATTTTATGGGCAATTGTTTATCGAATGCTCTTCGTTGAACTTTGGGTTTTTTTGGACAAATTTAGGAGATTAAGAATGGTTTTTCTTTTTAAAAAGGATTATACTTTTGTGGATTATCTAATCTCATACTAAATATTTTTTTTGGATTTTGTCTAAAGAAATGGGAAATATATAGTTCTCTTTTTTGGATTAGGTGATTCTCAATAAGTTAATTATAGTACTCTTAATGAGAACAAGTCTTCCTAAATACTCGTCTTTTGGAGAAAATATGAGTTTGATTAAGGAATCTAGTAAAAGTTGAAAGTCTACGTGACAAGTAAGTATGTTTCATTATGATTTAGTTAAGCTCAAAAATAAATTCCCCAATAAAGAGTGACTTAAAACAAAAATGTTGTCTGTTATCTTTTCCTGCTGGGAAATCAAATACCGTTTAACCCATCACATGTTTGTGATTTTCTTATGGTTAACTTTCTCCTAGACATGTTTACTATCACTCTCCCTCAGAACATGACCCTTTGTGTTTTCCTCCATTTCCATATTTTCATACTTGGAATCCAATTATGGGTTAACTCGGGTGACCTTTGTAATTCTCTTTCTTTATTTTAAAGTGATTGTTTTACTGACTCTTGTTCCGATGTGATATTTTCAATGAAGTTTCCAAGCCCAATTTTAAAATTGCGAGGACATAATTCCCAAAAGAGGGGAAGGATGTAACACCCCAGGTAAATAAAGAATATGAAATTTTCACATTTATCCATATTTGTGAATAAAATATTAATATAACTTTAAATAGGACGCTATGATCGATGGCGTACCCAATAAGCAACAACGAGTTTCTTGGAAATCTTACGTTGCACTCTAATAATAAAATAATATTATTTTAAATTGTAGTTAACGCCTAGCCATTGTAATGGAGGGAATGAACAGAACTAACTACAAAATGATTATATATGTTTGTCAAATATTTTTACTTTTTACAATAAATGTTAGAAGATTAAAAATGAGAATGAATCCAATTTTAAGCATAAACATTCTAATATTCTTTAAAAGGTCGATTAACCGCCTTTTGATGACGAACCTCTTTTAAATAAACTTTTTTACAATTTTATGTGTTATATTTGACAAAATAAAATTCTTCTTTAGAATCGGGACATCAAAATTTACTTTGTGTAAATTTTTGGTATTTTCCGATAAAGTTCATTTTTTAATGAATAGTGAAAATGATGTATTTTAATTCAAAACATCTTTTTAATATAATTTATTTATATGATTATATTATCTTTTGAATTGGTTTTAAAGTTAAATTAGAATATATTTTTACCATTTAATCCAATAGTGGTCATTGGAAGTAATTTCATCTTGAAATTGGACTTAAACTAGTGTCAATCTTTTGATACTTATTGTTTCATAAAAACATGCTATTTGCTCTGACAGCGGGAATTAATTATTAAATTAATTAATGTAACTTATATGTTTTGAATTTTGTAAAATATTCATCATTTTTGAATTCAGAATATCCAATATATCCTAAGGTGAATTTTTGGTAATTTTCTGAAAAACTTCAATTTTTGATAAATAGTGAAACCACTAAGTGGTAGTTAAAGAAACTGATTTTTCGTTTAAATGAAACTTTACCACTTCTGTGATTTGAATTTCAAAAATCTGACATAAATGTTTGTCATTAAAAGTAAAATGTGGTTCAATGGGATTAAAATAATTTTTTAGTGAATAGTAACTTTAAAGTTTATTAATCGCGATTAGAGGTAATTAGTGTAATTTAAGGTAAAAATAATGTTTTAATAATATGAAATGACCTAGACACATGTCCTACCCTCATTGGATATGTCATGGCCGACCAATACAATCCTTGGGTCAACTTGGGGACCTCATGGAGCCACTCTGGTTGGAAAATGACATTAATACCTTTTTATTTAAAGTTAAAATTAAAATGTCACAAACATGTGTTGTTTTACAAAAACTATTTTTAGATGGGGTTATACAAGTCATTTTTTTGACTATAAATATTAATTATAAATATAAAAAGATTTCATACATCATGATATTTTTTTTATAATTTTTAGACATTAAATAAATGAAATTATTTATGACACCATGATGATGCATCAATTACCTCATTATTTAACGATTTTAATAAAATAAGAAGATAATATAAAATCTAAGACCTAAACTTGTCACAAACCTATTGTATGGGTGGATTTCGAAACCTTATCACCTTATCCTCGAAATATATCCTTTTGGGACCTCTAAAATCTGAAAATCATTTTATAATAAAGTAATATTTTATAATTTTCCAAGAGTGCCCCTCTTTTTCTCTTATAAAAGGCCCCCACCTCTACCACCTTACACACACCTCTCAAGCCTTTGGCTCGGACAACCCCTGTCCATTTCATCTCTCCACATCCCTATCTTAATCATTCAAGCCTCACATTTGGGAAGAATCTCTCTCAAGGAAGCCTTTGAGCTCAAGTCAAGAAGAGTTACCCGATTTTAAGGTAATGTCTTCACTTGTGTTATTTTGTTTTATTTTGCTTCTCCAACCCTCTAAACTCTTTTTATTCCTTTATTTTGTAACAAAACCAGTTTATTCAATATAATAGGATGTTTTTATGTTAAGGATTCGAGCTACACTTACACACACCTTCGTCTAATGTTTAAAGAACATATTGTTTCGGTGGTTGGTGAATTTCTGCCTCACAAAACGATGATTGTTCAATCTTCTTTTAACACCTTTAATGGTGTCCAATATTATGTCACTATATTTTATATATGATATATATGGTATTTATGTTCTCTATATTCTTCTTAATTTTATATTTAAAACATGCCTTTATGCTTTTCATGTTGTGCAAATGCGATAATTTCATACGAGAAAGTGTGGACTACCGCCCGCTCAAGTGATGTGAATCGTTCATGAAATACATGGAATGTATAAAGAATGAAATTAATGAACATATGTGACCTATATAACATATAAATTATACTGTAATTATAATATATATATATATCTTTCAATTATTTTTAATTCCCTTAATATGACAAAGAAATGAAAGTAGCGTTCATGCGTACGTAGGACCTACTGTCTCCATGAACGGTGCATTTCGTTTATTTTTATCTCCAAATGTTATGGAGTAGTATAAAATGAAAATTTACTGGATATATATGATATTTAAATCATTAATACTATTCTAGAGATGATTTACTAATAACTACATGGACAATCATTTTCAAACAAGTTCATTTTTGACTCATGTACCAAATATCGACACAAACGTCTGATATGAACTCACATTATTAACCAATTATTATTACATTATAATATGTGATATAAAATGAATAATAATATTTAAAATATTTCCTTAAGAAATTATAAATTGACCAAAGTTTATTGTTCAAGAATATAAAGAAACAAACAAGACAAGTCAGACTTGAGGTAAGGGGTCCTACTCCTCTCTTTCTTTTTAAGTACACTCTTTTATGTAATTACTTTTAAGCTCATCTTTATTGTGATTGAGATGTTCTTTTATATTAATCCTACTGTAATTTTCATGTTCATATGATGAGAGACCCTATTTTCTCTCATCAGTCCAATTTGGATATTTTGACTGGCGTCGTTAGGCTGACGAATTTTCGTAAGAGATCTAACCTCTCTCTTTCTTTTTAAGTACTCTCCTTTATGTCACTTCTTTTAAGCTCCTATTTGTAATGATGGGGTATGTTATTTTATGTTCCTATTTCTGTACATTTTATTGTAATATTATTAAAGACTCTATTTGATCTCATCAATACTTTTTTGGATGTTTTATGTGGCGCCGTTAGGCTGTAGAGTTTTCGTAAGGGATTGTTCATCTCACTTTTAGTCCCATGAGATTTATGCTACATTTGCCACCATTTCCTTTGAGTGGTATATTTACTTCCCATTATTATACTCTTTGTGTAATATAATATCATTTATGGGAATTTAAATATTCATTGTATGATCCTTCTTCAATGGGGTGTACGTTTCGAAAGTTACCCAAGTCAGTAAGGGAACCTTTCACCCTCCTCTTTTAAAAAGAATTCTTTTGTTATGTCTTTTAATTCACATAATATTATGTTGGGATATGTTCTTATATATCCTTATTGATGTAAATTTTATGTCCAAGTGATGATATACCCTTTTTATCTCTCATCAACTCATTTTCTGAATTTTGAAGTGACGCCGTTAGGCTGTCGAATTTCTATAAGGGAACTTCTTAACCCACTTTCAATTATTTAGGTTAAACCTCTACTTATTAATTTTATTATTCCATGATTATGTGTGGAATCTCTATTTTGTAGTTTCCACAAACCTTTTTGTGGATATACTATTTCTACGCATAATCATTTCATTGATAAATTCTTATGACATTTAGACGAACTTGTATCAGAAATCATAACTCAATCTCATTTCATTGAGTTAAATATCTATGTCATTGGTTTTGTTTTTCCAAGATTATGCGTGAATGACCTCTGATTGTTTTACACATAATATCCACTTATATTTTCTGTATTCATATTTGTCACACATAATCATGTAATTCATTTATCCTTAATCTAAGGATACCGACTTTGTAAGGGACTTCGTCTCAATCTCCTTTCATTGAGGCATATTTAATTTTATACACAACTATCTTTTATATGGTGTGTAAACCCCTTTTAAATTTACGCTTATACAAAAGGAAACTTTTTCTAGGAAGCGTTTCACTAAACAAAAAAAAAGGGATGTTACTTTTAACGTACGTGATGACAACGACCTTTTCCGCCGCCGCGAGTATTATTTGGTCTTTGGATTCCTCAAAAAGCTATAATGTTTTTTAAAATGAAATAAATACCATATACTCTTTTATGTATTTTGTAATTGAAAATGGTTTTTATAATGGATTTGTTATGTCAATATATTTAAGTGATATATTGTGATCGAAGTGTGGAAATGTTTTCTTTCCATTATATTTGTTTTATGTCTTATGATTTTATAATGGAACTTGGACATTTGACGGGTGGTTATGTGATAAACCATATGACGGGTGGTGCCGTGAATACCAGGATGGGTGGTTACGTTATAACCTCCAATTCATTGGGTATGGATGTCGGTCGTATGGCTATTCCATTAAGTATGTGTGGAAGTTGACCGTATGGGTATTCCATTTAAGTATGTTTATGTCCTAAGTTACCTTTATATGTTATGTGATCTTTATATGAATTTTATGGTAATATTTTGGTTATAGAAGGGTAAGTAATGAACTTTTATTCAGTGAAGAGTTTTTACTACTTCATAAAGGTGAAAAGTATTACTTTGATAAAGTATACATGGTTTACTTTTTGTTTTGAAAAAATAACAGTTTTCATTCTTTGTGTATCCCTTACTGATCTTTTTATGCTCATCCCAAGTTTTTGAAATATTTTTCATAGGACTTAACGTGCAATAGGGTCAAGGATGGGATCAAGGGAAAGCCATGCTACCTAAAACATGGAAGTAGACATGTTTCTTTTTAATAGTTTTTATTTTATGGAAAATTAGTAGAAGTTTCTACTTTGTAATATTTTGAGATGTAATAGTTATGTCCTAATTCTCTAAAACTCTAAACCTGAAAATATCCTCAATGTGAATTATTCATTTAATTCAATATTAAGTAAGGTTTAAGGTCGGGGCCTTATAAAAATTCCCCAAAAACATTTGATACCCCATTTAATGGAATACGATTTGATTCTGGGTAAGAAATGGATTTCCTTGTATAGAGAAAGCATAAATTTCCAATGTAAGGAAATCACCCTCTGTATTAAAAATATATCTCTGATTTTATACAAGTTCAAGTAAGAAGATGAATCCCTTTTTCTATCATCATCTCTAGAATGGATATTTTTTCCTTATTATAAATTTTATCTAACTAAAATTAATATTAATAAATAAAATATCATCCTTGATGACATGAACATTGTAAGACAATATGCTAATGTGCTTCTTAAAGAATTTACTAGTATTCCACTACCTTCTAAGGTTAAGTTTTGAATTGAGATTATACGTGGAGATTTGGGAATTTTCAAAACTTCATATATAATAGATATTGTTGTAATTTAGGAGTGGAATAATATTTATATAAAAAATTGGATAATGGTTTTATATGACCAAGTGTTTCATTGTAGGGTGCATCAGTCTTTTGTTTCAGAATAAGGATGGGTCAATGCACTTCTGCATTGATTATCATGAGATCAATAAGATCACAATAAAGAAAAAGTATGGTGTACCATTAATTGATGACTTGTTTGATCAACTATATAATTCACAGAACTTCTATAGTGTTGATATTTCATCAATATAATATCATGTAAGCTAAATAAGGATGATATCCCCATGGTTAAGTTTTCTAGAAGGTACAGACACTATTAGTTCATAGTGATTACATTTAGACTCACCAATGATATATTTATCTTAATGTATATGATGAATAGAGTATTTAGGGATTAAATTAATAAATTTTTGGTAGTATAAATAGATAATATTCTTATCTAATCTAAAAGAAATGTGGAATATGGAGAGTATTTTAAATTTGTACTAAATACTTTATAAAAGGAAAATTTATTTTCAAATAGTAGTAAATGTGAGTTTTTGATGGAGAAAGAAACATTAATGGGCATGTTTTCAACAAAAAATGGATATTTGTGGATCCTTCAAAAAATAGAGGTAATTGGGGGTTGGACCAAACCAACATCTATGTTGAATATCAGTAGTTTCCTCAGATTATATGTGTAAAATCTTGAATTTTTCTGAAACCTATAATGATTTTCAATCCCACTAACCCAGATAACCCAAAATGGAGTCAATATAGTCTATAATGATGAATGTTATGAGTGATTTAAAGAGTTTAAGAAGAATTTAATCACTATATATAAGCTCACATTACCCACCTGTGTGGAAGGATTTGTGATATATAGCAATGCATCCAAAAAAGTCATAGGTTGTGTACTCATGCAAGATGAAAAATTGATAGTCTATGCCACCTTCCAATTAAAGATCCATGAGAAAAACTGCCTAACAAAATATCTAGGATTATCTATAGTTATATTCACATTGATGATTTAGTGACATTCTATCTATGATGAGAAGTTTGACATATATATGGATCATAAAAGAATAAATTATATATTCACAAAAATGGATTATAATTTGTGCCAATGAAGTTGGTCAGATGTGACCAAGGATTATTATTGTTTAATCCATTACCATCTACGAAAAGTGAACAAAGTGAAATATGCTCTGAATAGAGAGGATCCTACAAAGTTATCCCTGATGTGGATTGAAAAGGATCCAATCTTCTTACACATGAAAAGGGTGGATATGGACATAATAAAAGGACCTTCATCTTACATTTCTAAAATAACTAATCAACCATATATTTTTTATAGGATCAAGGAGGCCATGAAATATTATGAGGTGCCACATAAAAAAGTGTTCAATCTTCGGGAGTTCAAATTTACTAAATATGGAGTTATAAGTTTTGGAACTAGGATATGTGTCCTATAAAAACTAGAATCTAAGAGGGAATGTGTTGACAATGCACACATCTAATCCTACTCTATTAATCCATGAATCCCTAATATATATAGAGATGTGAGGAAACACTTATACTAGGATAACATATAAATGATATATTTTATAATTTTTATCTCAATGATTGGTATTCTAATAATCCAAGTATAAAAGAAAAAATTATGTTGGTGTGATTCAACCATTTCCCATACCAGTGTAGAAATGGGAAAATATAACCATAGATTACATCAGAGGACTCCCCAAGAAACCTAGAGGAAATAACTTCATCTGGGTGGTAGTCAATTTCCTTAAAAATTTAACACAATTCATTGATATAAAATAAGATTTATATCTTGGACAACTCAATAAGATATAAATAAGTTAAGTGGTAATAATTCCTAAAGTTCCACTCACCATTGTATTTGATCAAGTTTTGATGTTTACCTAGAGGGTATGGAGAAGCCTTCTATTAGTGTTCATTATGGATTTGAGTTTCAAAAATAATTGTCACCATAATATGGATGGATAGTATAAAATAACCATTTAAACTATGTAGGATATATTGATATCATGTACAATGTAATTCCAAGGATGTTTGGATTGACACCTCCCTATAGTGGAGTTCTCGTTTAATAACAGTTTCTAGACTAGAATTTTAATAAAACCTTATGAGGCTCTGTATGGGAATAGGTGTCAGACTATAACATGTTGGGATGCTGTTAGAGAGTGGGATATGATGGTACCTAATATTTTCTAATAGATTACAGATAAGGTTCAAACCATTCCATGTCATATGAAATATTCACAAAGTTAACAGAAAACATATGCATATAATCATTGATGAGACCTATAGTTTGAGGTTAGAGTTAATTTATTACTTCATATATCTCCATGGAAAAGATTCATGAGTTTTGGGAAGAAGGGAAAGCTTAGTCGAAGAAACATCATCCCCATTAATATCCTTGATTTCATCAGAGCATCAACCTATCGACTATCACTACCACCTGACTTATCTCAATTACATTATGTGTTACATGTATCCATCTTGAGGAAGTAACTATCGAACCCCTAACATTTACTAAATCTATAAGATATTCCCATGGAGAATTATCTTTTATATGAATACTAGATGTTGAGGATTTTATATCATAGTGAAAAGTTCTAAAAAACAACATAACTAACTTGGTCAAAGTATTGTGGTGGAAACACAAGTTAGAGGAGGATATATGGGAACCCAAAGAGGAAATAAAACAAAATTACTCTCACACGTTCTTGTATAAAATGTAAAATTTTCAAGTAGAAATTTATAAAGGAATTAATAATGTAATGACCTAAACTTTTATAAATGAAATTCTATTTTGATTGAGTAAATTCTTTATTAAGTAATAAAGTTGTAGAAAATGCATGCACTACTTTGGTTATTTTAGACTGTTCATGTCATATTTAAAATACCACTAAGTATTATAACAATTGATAATATAGACATTTTATATTTATTTTTAGGATTAGTATATAAATGCTTATGATAATGTCCAATTGATATAGATGGATAGTGTGAAGGCCTTGTCTAGTAAAATCGTACCCTATGAATTTCATTTATTGAAGCTTCTAAGGGAGGAATAATCACTAATATTTTCACTTAACTAATATTAGGCATATATTATTAAAAAAACATGAATGAAACCATTTATTGGATAAGTTTATGATCATCAATATCACATCTAAAACAATTCTTGTCAAACTACCCTAAGAAAGCCCCACCATCACACACTTTACTCTTAGGGTGTGCACTGGTGTAATAATAGGTTATGTGTCCAGAACCTAGTACTATGAGTTTTTAAGTATTATTTTTAATAAGATATTGATTATTTTTATACCTTTTCATCATTACATTATATTTACAATTATATGAGTTGATGAAAATTAGATTTTTATATAATGAAACCAAAAATGTATTTCTAAAAAATATGTAGTTTTAATTAAATCACTCTTGTTAAGAAATTCAAGAATTTTGGAATAAATTTTATTTTTATATAATATTCTTATTAAATAAAATTTATTTATAAATAATTGAAAATATAATATAAAAAATCCATTGTAAATTTTATAAGGGGCCAAAAAACTATTATTCCCAAAAATACAAGTATTTTTCAATAAATGAGGATTTTTCTTTAAAAGTTTAAAATATATAATAAATATAACTTTTTTGATAAAATAAATTTATTTTTGAAATAATAACATAAAGAATAGCCAACAGTTAATTTTTGATAATTTTCTGAGATAGTCAAATTTTTGGGCAAAAATTAAATAAAGTATAATATATGGTCTGTAGTATGACATCATAATAGCATAAAAGTGATATAATAAATACATTCAAAGGTATAATAAAAAATATAGTTAAAATATTTACATTAATGTGTTTTCCTTTTTGTTATTTTTTTTAATTTTATAAACCCTTATTGAATCCTCCAAAACCTGTATAATATTTGAAGGTTTTAAAATCAATTATTTATAGACATGACTCACTTCTACAACACCAAAGGTATTATTTCAAGGATTTTAGTTTTTTATATTTCAAATATTATAAATAAATCCCATTTTTTATAAACTATTGGAACCCCATGAGATGGTTAGTGGTTTTGATTACTTTACCTTATAGAGTCAAAACCCTATGATTATAAATTATAAAACAATTATCCTCTCTTTTTCTATGATAATGAACCCAATGTCCCATTATTATTCACTAAAAAACCATTTTATAATGAATTTAATCTATCTTAACATATCTATATCCCACCTAAGGTGTTCTTAATATCTTAATAAGATCATCTCAAGCTTTTAGAAGCTCCCTCTCAAGGTAAGGGACACTCTCTTTATGCATTTTAATTTAAGTACATTCCTTGTACAAATTCCTTTTTATTTACAATATTACATGTTGTAATGTTTATTTAATCATCCATTTAATATTCATGTAATTATCATGTAATTATATACCTCCATTTATACTCATTTACCTCTTCAATAAACCTTTATGTACACCTATTTTACTACAGAACTTATCCTCTGATTTTTCATGCCAGATAATTGTGTAGTGAACACTCATCCACATATTCACTCAAGGGTATTCACCTAGATGTACATATACTTATTTTATTGGGTAATTACATTTATATCAACCATACTCCTCAATCAATTAATTAAGAGTTATTAAAGGAATCCTAATGTTGTATGATCTATGTGGCATAATTATGTATGTACATGATATTAATGTAATGAGTGGTCTAAGAATTATATAGCCCTATAAGGAATTCCATATTATTTCTATATCATGATATACCACATATATTTCGGGGTAGGTTATCCTAATAACACTATATTTTTATGTATTTGTGTTTATCCTTCACTTATTTCTATAATATCAAATTTTTATTACCACATTTTGTTGTTTCCTTGATGTTACAATCATTTATAATATTGCAATGATCCTATTTAGGATTATCACCCCTATTATATATTATTTATATTCCTATTTAATCACATGTATTAATTATGATTATTAAAACTTGGATAAATACACTAAGAGTGGGAGGGGTAAATCAACGTATGACAGATTAAAACAACTTCCCCTTTGGATCTTGTTTCATATTTAAACAAAACACTCTTCTCTCCCATTTACATAGAAAATAAATGAATTCGTTCACAAGACATAGAAATTTCACATGATTCACCTTCACAATGATATATCTATGAAAAATAAATAGGAAATTTTATATGTACCAAAACCCCTAAAGTACACTAATATTACAAAGTTTGAAAAGAACTAATTGTCCCTTCTAGTTCACTACCATTCACATTTTGGAAGCTCACTCCTCCCTCAACTAAAGTAAGCTAACTGATCTTTAGAATGTTCTTTCATTGGTCACTTTAATCAATATATTTTACACCTCATTTGGTGAATCATGAATCTATGCTTTCACTCACATGAAAAATACTTCTTTACCATAAAATTATTAGGAAATCCCTTCTGATTCATGTAAGATTCCCTTTCATTAAAATTCCCAATTATTCATGAAACTTTTAAAAAAAATTTCCACTAAACTCATGACCTTTCAAAAAAACTATCGAAGATTTTATTAAACTCACAACTATTCTTGACATTTTTCTCTTTATGAAACATCCTTCCTTCTAAAAACTGACATTCTTATGGATCTTTCATATAATGAAATATTTCACAAAATTACCTCATGAATTCATACCCTTTGAATTTTTATTAAGGCTTCCTCTCTTCAAAAAACTGGGGGTAGCTTCCTATTTATAGTCATTTCCTCCCCTTGAAAAAACATTCAATCTCTCCACAACCTTTTCACCAAATGCTATATAATTTTTCAAAAATCATTATATCTTCATGAAACTTTAGGGAAATTATCCATTCATAAAACATATCATAATCACTAAAATTACCATCTTTCATTCATTAATTAGTTATCTTTTAAAAACCACCAATATTTTTCAAATCATAAAAAAATTTACAAACATAAATCCTTCAAAAATTCTATGCATTTAACATATTTTCATGAGGTGGTGCTATAAATCCAACTTTATCAAAACATATACCATCCTACAAATTTTGAAACCAAAAAAATGGAAAAACACTAGGAAATGGTTCCACCTTATAAACATATTCAATTTTACTACTTCCAATGCTTCCAAAACACTATCTTGAATATTTTTTGAAATAATTGGTCAATAATTACACTGGTAATTTATAACTAACCATGTCAACCTTCTTTTTCAATAAACATAATCATCCCAAACACACTACAAAGTTACCTTAAGGGGTTTTTTCCAAAAATATCCCCCTTTGGGATTTTTTACAACACTTCACCCTTTAATACCACTTTAAAGCCTCTTCAATATTTTACAAAAAATAAAATCTTTTGATTTGAGATAGTGATCAAAGATTTAATCAAAACACACTCTAAGACCACATGATCCATGCTAGGCGTAATAAAAAAGAGTAACATGAAATTTTCATCCATGAATAACTTCATCTAAAAAATTAATCTTCTTCCATCATGGAACCCATCTTTCATGATATATAAACTTCTATAGATAATCTGTAGCATTGTTATATTTAAAACTCCCCCTACTTCATTTCTCCCCCTATCAGCTTCTCCCCTATCTGGATCAATATATTTTCTCCCCCTTTATCATTAAACTCAATGTTCACTCCTTTGTGGGTGCAACAATATAAATGACATGTATCAATACATGAGGGGAAATCACACCATACCTTTGGGATTGGGGTCTCATGTGCATATTTGTTTAAGTGTGGGGATTCAATTGAACTCCTAGCACCAATAGATCTCATTAAAATTATTCTTTGGGTATTGCCTTTATTATAATATCTGCAACTTGTAATTATATAATAACTACCCCAAATTCACAAGACCATGCTCCACCTTCTCCTTGCTAAAATTATTCTTTATTTTAATATTCTTAGTTTATGAGTGATGGAATGAATTTACGATAATATTTAAAGAACATTAATTATTGTAATGGATTCTTATTAGAGGCTTCACTTTAACTCCCATATCATCAAGCTACTACTTAATCCATAATAACTACGTGTAAGCTTGAGTAGCTGAAATATATCCGACTTATGAGCTTCTCAAATAAATCTAATTTGGTTTCATACTTAGTTGAGAAACACATAATCCACCAAGACATAATGCACCACCTGATATTTAATTTCTATCATATATTGAACCAATCAAATCAACAAATGTATATCCCATTAACTCTTGAGGAAAATTTTTATTGTACAGTAAACCAAAATCTAGCATTTCCTTGCTATATTAAAGTATTAATATTACAGTACATAAGTGTATTTCCTTGGTATTTCTTTAATACCATGATACATATAATGTGATGAAAACAATATTTGGTCATGTCACAATTAAGTACAATAGACTTCCAAGGATCTAGCTGTATTTCAGTACATTAACATCTTTCGCTCCATCATCTCATGAAATCCTCATATGAGTATCCACCAGAGTTTTAATTTTCTTATAATTATTCATTCCAAATCATATCAAAACCTCGTAGTAATATTTTTATTGAGATAATAATGTGCCATTTTTTCCTTGAATCACCAATAAACCAATGAAAAATATTATTATGACAATAATTTAAATTTTAACCACAGTTTCCATAAATTCTGTAGAAATTTTCCACTTTTCTTTATCTGATCTGCCAAATACCATGTCTTCGACATATACTAGCACTATAATTATTTTATTAATCTCATTGTTGAAATAATTATTGTAATTATCTCTACCATACTGGAAACTGATTTTCTTTAAATACTGATCAAATATTGAATACCATTCTATTAGTGCCTTTATTAATCCATATAATTCCATCTTTATCCGAAAAACATTTTTATCATCTTCACAAAAAAGAAACCCTTCTAGTTGTATGATGTAAACTTCTTCTTCTAGAACCCAATTTAGAAATTATAAGTTAACATCCATACGGGAAACATTGAATTTCCTTTAAAATTCTATTTCCAAGAATAGGGTAATACCTATAACCCTCACAAAAGGTGAAAATTCCTCATAAGCATTTATTCCCATAATCTAGAAGAATCCATTACACACTAGTTGTTGTTTTTTTAGAATTACCAATCCATTATTATTTAGTTTTTTTTGGATGTCCCATTTGGTCCCAATGACATTCTAATCTTTCAATCTCAAAATAATCTATCATGTATGATTCATCTCAGTTTAGTCAAGATATTCCTTCATAGACTAAACTCAATTATCATCTATTTTTTTATTTTAAAAAATCATAATATACTTGAAATTGGAAGGATTCTTGCTATAAATACATAATTCTGTGTGCTTGAACTGGTGATTTTTTGTCAAAATAATGTTTTTGCTGTCAATTTCATCTCAACTCTTTGGCTTCTATGAAGATAAATATTTTACTTCTTCCTTCTAATTTCCATTATCTTATTCTAAATAATAAATATCCACTTCTATTTTAACTATTTTTCTTACCTCCTACTCATTTTAATCAAGGAATTAGTCATTTTTTTGTTGAAGATTCCTTTCACTCTCTACTATAGTGACATTATTTATTTTAGACACTTTTCCTTGCATATTTTTGATGAATTTATATGCTTTTCCTTTTCCTGAGTATCCATGAAATATCCCCTAATCTTCATGAGACTCAAACATTCTATATTTCTTTTTATTGAGAATAAAAAACTTACTTCCAATATTTTAAAATATATCCATGTTACCTTTTTTCTATACCACAACATGTACAAAGACTTTTCATCATTTGGACAAAAAAATCACTATTAGATATGTAGATCGATGTCATGACTTATTCCTTATAGAATCTATCTGATATATCATATTCAATATGCTTTCTTCTGGACATGTTGTTTATAATTTTATTTATCTTCTCAACCACTCTATTTTTTTAGGATTTATCACTAGAAAAACATGGTTCCTTATCCTAGGTTTCTGAAAATCATCTTTCACTAGGAAATTTTGAAATTCCATGGTATTATCAGATTAAATCTTCAAAATATTATCCCCATCCATACTTTCGATTCCCTTTGATACTATGTTATGAAATTGAACGTTTCAGACTTGAGGGAAATGACATATATCCATATCATCCTTCTGAAGTCATCAATGAAAGTAATATATTACCTCTTACCATCAATAAATCTTTGTGATATAGGTCCAAACACATTTTCATTAACTAATTCAAGAACTATAGATAACTTTTGTTCTTTTTACTTGTACATATTTATGATAATGTTTATTTGTTGAAAAACATCACATGTGTGAGTACGATCACATGATAACTTGAGGAGATCTAAAACTACACCACATTTGAAAATATATTCTAGTGATGGTTAGAATATATGGAAAATCTATTTATTCCATATCCTATTTTCTTCATCTTTGGATAGAAAGAACATATCTTGTTCTCCAGTTGTAAGGTTGAGATTCCCAATCACATGATTTCCCTATAAAACAACCATATTGTATTTACCTTTATAATGAAAAACTTATTAGTATAATTTTTAGTATTACTAGAGTCACACAATATACTAACAGTTATCAAGTTTTCACTCAGGCCTTAGAAAACCAATACAACAATATGTCTCATATCTTTCCCCCCAAATTATTATTTTCTTAATTCAATAATCATCATGACTTTATCAATTCCATATTTAACAACACCTTCCCTATCCTATTTTATTAATATAAGAAGATCCTTATTTCCAATCATGTGGGATGTGCATATACTATCAAGGATCCATACACCATCACAGTATAATGCTTTCAGGTAAATCACTTCAACCAATTCCTAGACAAATTTTTTCTTTTTTAATGAAGGTTATTTACTTAATACATGTTTTGGATTCATATTTTGGACCTTCCTTATAGTATGATGGACCAAATTCATCATGCATAGTTTAAAATAAATTTATCATTTTTAGAAAATTATATTATTATTTGGGTTTTTTCATATTACCATATTAGGTATTCTTTGTAACATTATAATATATGGTTGATGAGAAATATCTATCCATGTATCTGAATCCTTCATACTAAAAATACTGACCATCAAAATCATTCTTGGAATATTGAACTTTATGTTTCCATTGTTATTGATCTTGTTCCCTTTAGTACCTTTTGGCCTTAGAACATACATTTTTTGAATTTATCATCTTTCTAATATAATAACACTTAATACACGGTGAATTCAAGTGAGTCGTTATTGTTGGACTGGTTTTCCCTTGGATTCTCTGAACCTTCTGATTTATATTTTTACCCAAATAAATATTCAAACATGTAGTGGATTCTTTCCGTCTGACATCAATCATCATAGAATTTTATTTCTAACCAAGCCACATACCATCTATGTCATTTGGATATTATTTTGTTTAGTTTTCTAGACCTCTACGCTCTACTTATAACTATTTTTTTCTCTTGATTGGTATGATTTTTCGATGACATACTATGATTCAACAGTCTCTAATGTTCTTTTAATTTTATTCATTTATCGAAAACTTTGTCTTTAAGTTATTTGATACGTTTTATTTGATCTTTTTCTATTATAGTCAAACCATCAATAAATATTTTCTTTTATTCAACGTTGATTTTTAAATTAATGACCTTTTCTAAGTTCTCTTGCATTGAATAATTAACATTTTCAATTTTTTATTTCCACTCAAACTTCTATTCCTAATGTTGTATATATAGTTTGGAATCAAGAACCACTCTGTTAGACTTATTCATTTTGGATGTCCAAAAAACTATCTCTATAAGAGAGGCGTCTAAATCATCCTATAGATCAACACTTCTATCAAATTATCCATCATTTTCTCTTTACTCTGTTATATGATATTTACCTAAAACATACACCATTTTAATTTTTCCTTGATTCTTGGGGTTATCTATCTATTCAACATATGATTCTTCTAAACTATAATTTTATTGGGAAATAAAATTCTTATTTTTGTATAATTTTCTCTTAAAAAAGTTCATTCCTTTCAGATGGTCTGAATATTTTTCCATGGTAATATCAACATCATCTTTATCATCATCATAAAACTTCTTAAGTAACCTTACTTTAAGATATCCAACATATCCACATTGAAATAATGCGATTGGATGTTTCCATTTCACATTCATTTTACACTTTATATATTTGATGAAATTAATGGCATGACCTCATCTATCTATTATTATTTCTTTCTATCTTCAATATTGATATTATTCATGGACTTTAATTACACCTCTTTGATCTTGACTTTTTCCATAGTATCTTTATCATAATTTTTCATCTCGTATAAAATAAGATTACTATGAAACCAATCCATTATAATCTTCATTTTATCATTATATTCTTGTATAAAAACTTGTATATTGAACTGAGATGAATGTATTATAAATATCCACTAAATGATTTTTTTGTCTTTAATAATTTCTCCCAGACCATGCATGTATTCCACAATAATATTCTCCCAGTCAAAGTATGAATTTACATACTCATTCGAGTGCATTATTAGGTCCTCATATTTTTTCCATAGAACCTATAATTTTTCATATCTAAATTATAAGTTTCATTTATAGATATTTAATATGTTTTACCACATAGAATTTGTGAGCTTAAAAGACATCATATTTATGTATATTGTTTAAGATAAATCTTCACATAAAGAATTGATATTTTTGGAATAAAAATCCAATTCCTCTAAGTATACTTTTGATTGAACTACTCTGTCTACACTTATAGAAATATCATACATTGAAGGTGTAATGAAATCCATGAATAATGACCTAAATTAGTGAAAATTCTGATTCTTACACAATTAAAAATTGTTTCCATCAATGATCATAATCCATTTTTAACTAATAACCTCCATTGAAACCACAGAGAGAGAAACACATATTTTAACCTTTACCTTTTATATCAATTATTATACCAACTAGGTTAAATAACATGATAGGGTGTAGATCATGGTATGGAAAATTAAAACACAGTTTCCCATTCAAATCTTATTTCATCATTAAAAAAACTCTTCTCTTACTTTCCTATAGAAAAGTATGAGTAAAAATTAAAGAATTATTAAGACACAAAAATTTTACTTGGTTCCCCAAAATTAAGCTATATTTAATGATCATACACAAGCAATTTTCCTCTATACAAAATAAACTAAATTCAACTACTATTTCATGGTTGATGTTGTACTATTTTTCCATCCTATTTCACTACCATTTATAATAATAAATCTCACTTAACTCTTAATTGAAGTGTTCTCACTACTCCTTATGAATATTATTCCATTAACCACTTGAGTCAATATAGTTTACACCTCATTTGGTGTATCATGAAGATCTAATTTCACTCACTTAAGGAATACCTATTTACCAAAAAAATTTGGGTAATCCCTTTAAATTCGCATAAGATTCACTTTCACAAAACCATTATATCAACTTTTGAAAACTACCCAACTATTTGTGAAATTTTTTAAACATTTGTGAGACTTTTTCATTTTTACAACTCAAAACACTTTATAAAACTATCTATTCTTTTGTAAAAATCACAACTATTCATTAAACTTTCAATTTCTTGAAACTTTATTCATTGTGAAACTAATATTATTAATAATCATTCATTCATGGAAATCTTTCATGAATCTTATTCATGAATTTTGTGCAATTATATTTTCATTAAGGCATAATCCCTTAAAATGAGAGGGTAAATACCTATTTATAGATGTTTCCACTCCTTCATTTAACTTTTAAGAACTCTAGTTCATTTTTTGGTGAAACTATCCATAAATATTCGAGAACCTCCATATTGTCATGATCTATATGGAATTTTTCCATTCACAAAAAATATCATAATCACGAAACATATCATATTTCATTTATGAATCATACATATTTTATAAATAACCAATATTTCTTAAACCACCATACTTTCATGAAACACCAAACATTTATGAATTCCATGAATTTATTAATATTTTCATGAGGAAGCCCTAGAAATAAAAATTTCATAAAACATGTGTCATCATCCAAATTTTGGACCCCAAAATTTTTCAAACATTAAGAAATGGAATTACCTTGTACACGTAATAATTTTTTATCACCTCTAGAGATTACATTCCTCTATATTGAATATTTTTCAACATAATTAGTACACAATCATACTAAATCTTGAGAACTAACCCTGTCAACCTGCTTCATCAGAAAAAAAATCATCCATTAAACACTAAAAAGTTAACTTTAGGTATTTTTTTCAAAAAACTTTTATCATGTTATACATTGACTATTATATTACCAGGATTTTAATATAAACCTTTTTTATATGTACATCCTCTAGTAATAGCATGAAATTTTAGAAGATGAAGAGAATTTAAGGGAATGTTATGAAGATAGAGTTTATGTCATTTTATTTCTATTTCATGTTATTATGATATGTACCTAATTACCTAATGAGACTTGGTATCGTGGTATTTTAGAGTTTTGTTAAGTGTATTTTTTTGTAATAATTTATGAAATGATATTTATTAAAGATATGGGTTGTTCTAAATACCTTCTCACCACCTTCAAATTCTATATTTCATTAATAATTGTCAATATAATTTTTTTTACTCGAAGAAGTTTTGACGTGATACTGAATTGATCTAACTTTATCTACCATTTTCTCAACTAGATCAACCCCTAAAAGTTTTATTTATCCAAATTAATCCAATATTATTGATGTTTTTTTTACTTTATTACATAGAGGCCTTTATAAGTATCTATATAAATTGTTGAGTGGATGCTATTGTTATAAGAGAATATGAAATGAAGAAGGTATTGATCCCAACCACCTTTGAAAGCAAGATAATTGGATCGCAACATATCCTCTAGTGTTTAGATGGATCTATTAGACTAGCCATATATTTTTGGATTATATGAATTATCAAAACATAATTTCATATCAAGAGATTACTGAAGACTTCCCCAAAACCTTGATGTAAACCATGGATCTCGGTCAAATACAATAGAATGTAGTAATCTATGAAACATTACCACTTTTTAATGTATATTATAAACAATATAATCAAGAGATAAATATTCTCTAATAGAAATAAAGTGTGTTTAATTCATGAGGTGATTGACTACAATCGAAATAGAATTGTGGACTTTATACATTTGGGGGATTCTAATGAAAAAATTCATGGTGATGTTGTCCTATTTCTTTTTGGGTATGGGTAATAGTTTTAACATACCCTTATGCCATTTTCTCTCATCCTTAACATTATGACATACAAGAATATAGATACATACTCGACAATATATCTTTTCATCATGTCCAACCAAAAATACTCTTTTAGATTTCTACACATCTTCATTCTTCCAGGATGAATAAAGAATGATGAGATATGATATTTTTTCTAATACCTCCTAAAATTATAGTATTTACAAGAAAAATACATGGTTCCTAAAACTTATCATTCCATCATAATCATAGTTGAACTTAGGAACATTTCTCACCTTTTTTTCATCTATATATCTTTCTTTTACGCCTCTTTAATATTCACATGGTTAGATAGTTGAACACTCATTTGAGAAAGATAAGACCCCCTTCCTTTATTATTTCCATATCCATCCTATTAAATTTCAAAAATATTGTATCTTTTATTAACCTCATCATAGATAAGCTATTATGATCATTTTGTCTTAGAGGATTGTCTATCCAATTCATCCTTGTAGGGTTGTAATGTATTGATTTGTAATACTCTTCAATAAGATCTAACCATCTTCTCAAGAACATATTTAAATTTTTATATATGAATATATATGTTAACCTTTTATGATCATTATATATATATATATATATGTCACACCTTTTTTAAGAAGATAATTTGTCCATATATTAAATGAAAAATTGCAACAGCTAACTCAAAATTATGTGGGTAGTAATTTTTTCCAATAGCCTTTAATTGGAATAAATAATAAGCTATAATTTTATGATTATTAATGATCATGAATCATAGTCCCTTCTTCAATGAATCGCTATAGATCACAAACCCTTCAAACTGTAGGGTAGTTTACCACAAGTGCACTTAGAAACCTTCTTTTCAACACCTTGATATTGTCCTAACATTCATCCATCCAAAGGAACTTGACTCCCTTATGGATTTTTTTGGAGATTTGATTATATAGTTATGAGAAATTATCCCCAAAGCATTAATAATATCCCTCCAAACCAAAAAAAATATACATCTAAATCATAGTGGTTGGTTTGGGATAATGTTTATGAACTTCTTTCTTTGATTGATCCACTGATATAACCTCTATTTAGATTATATGATCTAAAAACGAAACTTACTATATCCAAAATTCTCACATGGTAAATTTTACACGCAAATAATCCTTCTTTAGGGTCTTTACTACAATCCTAAAGAGATTTTCATGCTCTTACATGGTCTTAGAATATATAATATAGTCATCAATAAAGACAAATAAAAACTGATCCAGGTGATCTCTAAAGACTCTATTCATTAAATTCAAGTTGATGGTGGGGTAATTACTATGACCAAGTAGCATCAATATAAATTCATATTTTCCATACCTCATATAGAATGTTTTCTAGTGTATGTCTTCACTTTTGACCCTCAATTGATAGTATCTAGTTCAGTGATCAATCATGAAAAACTAATGAGATACTAATTATTTATATAATATATCATTATTACGGGGAAAATGATACTTATTTGTTATTTTTATCTTGTTCAATTTTCTATAATCAATAAAGAGTTTCATCATTCAATCAATATTCTTTAAAAAATGAATAAAGACATCCCATGGAGATTCAATTAGCTGATTAAATCCACTATCAATATTCTCCTAGATTTTATTCTTTAATTCCTATAACTCAATTGGGGATATTATATATAGATTTTTTAAAATAAGGGTGGCACCAAGTATGACTTCTATTGAATACTGAACCTCATGATTCAATGGAAGACTAAGTAACTCTTATATAAAGAAATAAATAAAGTCCTACAAAATAGGCATTTTTTCATTGTTTCATATATACCAAAGTGTATGATTAAAAAACTTTTTTTTATAGGAATCAAGACCCATAAAATTGATTTAATTTACAATGGAATTTAATATTTATAATCCTACTTATATGATCACAGGTTAGTTAAGAATATCAAATGTAACTTCCCATATTTAATAATTGACATAAATTTTATATAAAGAAATCCAATCCATTTCCAAAATAACATAAAATTCAACTAGAGGTACAATAATATAATTTTTAGGAAGTAATTTTCCATAAACATTAATCAAATAAGGAAAATAAACATAAGATGAAATAATTGAACAATTAAAGGTTTTCACTATTAATTCAATATCTAATCATTTATGTGGTATTGTGATACCCTTAGAAACTTCTTCAGATATAAAAGAGTTGGTAAATAAAGAATAAAATAATTCATTAGATATTCTATATTGAATGGGAAGTGTACCTTTCACCAATTTTTTATCATACCCCACATCATAAACAGTGACCACTTGAGATTTAAATTTTCTTCTTGGATTAATAGGTTACAGATGTTGATTATCATCATTAACAAACATATTTGAGCACTGCTTTTCATAATTCCCACACTCCTTTAATTTCAAATGTTAAAGTATGGGTGGTGCATTTTGTGACGATTATTAGGAATGGAAAGACACCTTGGGAAGAAAAATCTATCATTTCAATCCAAATAATGGACCTAAAAGGAAAATTCTTACTACAGGATGATGTATTCCTGATTACTCGAGCATGTATATTAGAAAATCTTTACAATGTTATAAAAAGAGGGCATGACTGACAACTTCCTCCCCTATAATTAAGTGAACTGGAACTAGGATGGGGGGAAATTAACCTAATAACCACAAAAACCCATGACTATTATTTGAATAAAACAAACAAAATAAATTGATAGATAATATTTAACATGGTTTAGATAAAGTAGTATATCCATGGGAGAACATTGTAAACATATTTCATTATGGGAGATAAAAATGAGTACAATACTTTTTCTTACATACTCTATATTTTTATATCACAAACATTAAATTCAAAACTATTTTCTTATTCAAAAAACTAATAGTAAAACTTTAGATCTATGACACAAATCGCCATAGTAGAGGCCTATGTCATGTTAACAAGTTTCACCAGCCTCTATGTTTAGTGGTTAATCTTCCATTAACATGAGAATTTACTGATACACTTTAGAAACACATGATGAAACCTCCAACAAATAGTCACCAATAAATAGCCAGTATATGTACAAGGGTGTTCCCACGTCTATGTAAGGATACTAGTGAGTATCAATGGTGAGAGATTCATCTGATGATCGATATATGATCATCAAATACACAATGAGAAAAAAAATCAATCTCATGATGTTATGTCCTCCCATAATCAATATGATACACACTACCCATTTTAAGTTTTTTCCAATGAAAATTTATTCAACCTAAAACACTATGAAAAAACCTAGTAGGAAAAAATCTATTATTTCTAACTGATGAACTGAATCCAATCACCATAAACTAGAAACTCTCTATCTAGTGAAACTGATGAAACTACCATAAAACCAACAATCTCCCAGTTGGAAATTGCTTCGTGTTTTTTAGATTTCATCTTCTTTCATTCACCTGATCTCTTTATATGCTAGATTTAAAAAGATCCCTCTAACCTATCCAATATTCCATGTCCCATTGAGGAAAGCATTTTCCTCATAATTTCATGGACTAACACTTTTGTAAACATATCTACAGGGTTTTTCTTTCCAACAATTATTTATAGATCCAAAACTTTATCATCTAGAAAAGTTGGTATGAATTGATACTTCAGGACAATGTGTTTAATTCTTACATGAAACACTAGGTTGTGAGAATAATGAATGACACTAAATTTATCACTAAATAAAATTCCTATATCTAATCCCTTTATGAGTTCCTTTTTCAATAATATCAACTGTATAAAATATTTTCATGCTACATTAGTAAAAACTAACTCTAATTAAATTATATATAAAGTTACCACTGATTTAAACTATTACATTCAACTACTTTTGGTTCCATTAAAATTAAATACTAAACATGAAGTACATTTCCAGGAATCCATGTCTCCTATAAAACTTCTTCTAGAAAATGTTTCAAAATATCCTCATCACTAAACAAAAGCTATATCCTCTGAACATTTCATTTATCATGAGATCCATTACATAGCTTCCTAATGTTTTCTTCTCGGATTTAACATGACATGGATAACAAATCCCATTGTAAAAGCAATATCTTCCCAAGTACAAACCATCACATACATCGAACTTCATATACCTGAATCGTAAGAAACCTTCTCAATGTCATGAACTTCACTATTTTTATAATTATTACTAAGTTTTACAAAGTTTTTAGTGTCTAATGATGGAGTTTGAGGTATATTTAAAAATAGTCATTTCAAACCATTTGATGAATTTTTTTATTTTTTTTCCTTCTTGGATAAAACCAATGAGTCGCCTTTCCTATCCCTCACAATTATCATCACCAATATTTTTTTTTCAAGATTATTCATTTTAAATATTATTTAAATTTCATTCTTAAGTTCCTCAATTCATTGTAACTCTATCCCAATAATAAATCTAACACCTCAAGCTTTTACGGTATGCTTCTCTTTGAATAATTTAATAGCGTGTGTTGTACGCAACATCGAGTTCTAACACACACCACAACCAATCAAACTAGCCGTTATGAATAGTAATAAATACTTTTTAAAATTTTGTAAATTTTATCTCTCAAAATAGACTTCATTTTTGGATTCAGAGTATCGAATTTATCCTAAGGTGAAATTTTGGTACTTTTCGGATAACATTAATATTTTGATGAATAGTAAAAATTACTAAATTTTAATTAAAAAAACTTTTCTAATCAAAATAATTAATAGTGATAAATTATAAATTTGAGTGGTTTTAAATTATATTTAGAATATATTTTTACTATATAATACAATGTTGGTCATTGGACATAATTTCACAATTAAACCAAACATAAACAAGTATCAATCTTTTGATAGTTATTATATCTTAAAAACACGTTTTTTGTTTTGACAGTGAGAATTAATTTTAAATTAATTTCTTACACTTCTATGTTTTAAATTTGGAAAAATGGATTCCATATTTGGAATAAGGATTTCCAAATTTTGTAAATAGGTAAATTTTATTTTTAGACATTTTGAATAATTACTTCGGTAAATATTTTTTTTGCCATGGTTAGAGGATATATCTGGTAAATAAGGGTTAAAAAATAATATTATAACAATACAAAATTACCCTAAAACATCTCATAACCTTATTTTTGGATACATTTACGACCATGGGCATCTTGGGGTCGATTTTGGGACCCCATGGAGCCACTTGTAGGTGATAGGGATACTTTATTTTAATTAAGTTAAAATAAATACAAAATGACATAAGCATATATCGTTTAGAAAAACAATTTTTACATAGGGTTATATAAGTTATATTTTAGACTATAAATATTAATTATAAAGATAAAAATATTTCCTACAAAATGGTATATTATTTATAATTTTTAGACATTATAAAATTTAATTTATTTATGACACAATGGTGATGCAGTAATTACCTAATTAATGAAAAATTAGGTTAATTGATATTATAAATACCCAAATGAATGTTATTTGAAACTTTGTATAAATAAAAATAATTTTATATGATAATATGACATGTTAAAATTGATTTAATTAATGTTTTTTGAAGTAATAATTTTTTTATGATTTTTAAAAAAATCAATTATTTAATAGTGTCAAAATTGACATAAAATAGTTTATAAAACAAATATTATATTATAAATTGATATTAAATTCCTAAAAATATAAGGTTCAGCCCAGAGGCTTATAAAATGATATATGTATAATTAATGGACCACTTGGGGGTCTCTTGGATGTATATATTATGTTTATTAACCATATAATATAAAAATACAAAGAGACATTGTAAAAGTGAAACTAATTAACTAAGAGTGAATACTTAAAGATAAGGTTAATATAGCAACCCAAACCAGTCTAAATCCTATTGGTTGAGTGGTTTTCGACCTATCCCCACCTTAAAATTTAAATAATACAATTTTTAGTCATTAGAAACCGAATATGAATTTATTATAAAATAATATTTCTAGCTTTTCCAAAGGTGCCCCTCACCCCTCTTATAAAAGGGCACTCCCCCTTCTCAATAATTCACACCTTAAATGCATTTTTGTTCAGCCAACCCCTGCCCAAATAATCTTTCAACTTCCTTCAATTAATCATAGAGGCATTAATTTAGTCAAAAAGCCAACCTAAGGATCCCTTTTGATCAAATCAAAAGGAAGAACCCAAAGAAGAGGTAATGATTTCACCACCCTTTTTCAAGTTCCTTTCTTCTTCCACCTATTATTTCATTGTTATTACCATTCTAAATTAATAAATCCAGTATATTAGATATAATTTGATGTTATTATAAACATGGTACAACCATATTTCAGTATTCTATCCATCTTTGAATGACATGTCACCATACGTGCGTACGTACGGCTTACCGTCTCTACATCGTGGTGTAATTGTTATTCAAAACATTATTATTTTGATGGTTATAATAATGATGTGTAATTCATGTAAATAATAAATATAACATGATAATGATTCTGTATATATTATATACCATCCAATTAAATATTATTTTAATATCAAAAGATTGATATTGCTGCTCGTACATACGTACGGACTACCGTCTCCACAAACGCGATGAAATTCATTCTCCATCGTATCCATTCAAGTATAATTCTCATTTGAAGACTAATAATAATGTTTAAGGACTTAATATCATTCTGTATGTGAATAATATACAACCTATCCAAAACAAACATGGATTACATAACAAAACATATAAAATAAAATGAGTAAGTTAACACCCGAAACGACAATAATATGAAGATATTATTAACAAAGTAATATTAAAATATCATATATGATATTATATTAATGTATATGATTCTTGTATAATTTAATAACAATTATTTCACCATTATATAGGAGGTTAACCTACCCCCAACCAAGGAAAAGTACAAGGTAAGGGTATATTTCGCAATCTCTTCATTATCCGAGATTGTTTATATATAATAATCTACTGGGACTTCTTTATCATCCACATCCATGTTTCTTAAAAATGTATTTCAAAACATTTTTACTATTTACTAGAATATGGCTTAAAGTAATTTATACCCTTGTTTGAATTTTTATAAGAGGTTTATAAAGGAATCTTTCCGTCGTTTTCCAAACAAGGTCCTTTTTAAAATTTCGACAGAATTAAGGTAAGAATGTTTTTTTAACCTATACGGCGTGTGTGGCTATTTTCCACCATTATAAAATCTTCTACGATTCCCTTAAAAGCTTATAAAAAATTTTCAAAGTAAATGATGTATTTTATAATTATGTGACTTTTAAATGATTTAAAAAAAATGGATATTTCTCTCAAATAGTTTTGATTTCATCTATGTCAACATCCTTTGATGAATTTTAAGATTATTTGAAGTTGATTTATTATGATACAAAACTTCCATATTGTATTGAAGGTTTTGTGATTTTTTTGACTGTGGATGTGTTATTTTTATACCATTCATGGTTTATGGAGAATGTATTGACATTTTGTTTGCTAGTTTTAATATGAATGTTTATGTTATGTTTAAACCTGCTCATATGAGGAATGCATTGGACTTAATAAGTGACAAGTGGAGCCCGCTATAGCTCCTCAATGAATCGGTAGGTCTCATGAGACAAACTAGCATCTTGGCACAAGGTCTTAAAAAATCTTATTTGTAGTCTTGGCACGAGGCCTTGGCTATGTGGTTATGATAGTCTGGAATTATGCATTCCATCATTATGAAAGTGGTTATTGATATTGCATGTGATTATTCGATTAGTAGAATATCCATGTGAATAAGTAAATGGCATTATTTCATTTTATTTCTGCCATATTATGTTGAATTTCAAGTTTAAAAGGCTTTTGTTTTAGTTATACATTGCCTTAAATGTTTATTCTTATTTATGAATGTTTTTGCTATATTGTTATCCTTACTGGGAATTTGATCTCACCCTTTCTATGTTTTATTTTTCCCTGGATGTGAAGAAGTATTTTATGAATGACCTGTAGGGATAGTATGAGGGGATAATAGTGTGGAATATGGTTACTATATTGTTGTAGTTTTCATTTTATGATGCAATGTAAACTTTATGAATGTATCTAGTTATTACAAGGCTACTAAACTAATCGGTCTTTCGAGACTTGATCTTTCTTGTGATCATTCCAAAGTTATGTAATAATCCACCAACTCTGGGTAACTGGGGACGGGGCATTACAGTTGGTATCAGATAATGTTTAGTATAAACCTTGGAAGCTATATTTAGATAAACTCTAATTAGAGCGCATAGACCTAAGATGGACTTTGAGGATTAGTATAGAAGAACTTACAAGAATTTAGGTATTTTATAGATTTTGTGAGTTTTCCGAGAAATGCATCCATGTTTGGATACGAGCAGGTAGAGGCGGATCTGGCATAGATGTACCTAGGGGTAAAACCTGAAAACACCGATTTGAGCTGGACTTGAACAGGAACTGGTGCACGAAAACGGGCCTTACTGCACTATTGGTTAGGACACTCCCGAGAGATATGCTTAGGATAACTCTCATTTTCTTTACAAATCATTATGAAGGTTTTATGAGTATATACTTCCTCAAAGAAAACATTTTTGTGATTATGGATTATATCCATAAATAGTTCCATTTATGTTAAGTGTTTTATAAGTATGAAATTATGTATTTTGATCCATAAACTGATCTAGTTTATTCCATTGTTTAGAAATGTAACCTAGTGGAATAAATGGAAACTGTATCATTGCACTCACTCTATGTAGGGATTGCCCTCCTGCTCAAGATAATTATAGTGGAGCTGGTGATGCAACTGGTGCCGATCATCTAATCACCATACTAGGACAACTCAGTCAGGTTATGACTAATAACCTTACCCGTATGGAGAAACCTGATCCACAACATGGAGGATCAATGTTAGATCACTTCATGAGGCAACAACCACCAACATTCAATGGGAGTACAAATCTATTAGTAGATAAGAAATGGATAAGTTCCCTAGAGAAAATATTTCAGTCTTTGGGGAGTAGTGAAAGGGAAAAAGTTGTCATGGCAGTTTATCACCTCACTGGAGATGCTGATCAATGGTGGTCATTGATTCAAAACATGAAGGAAGATGATGAAGTATCAAATATGGAATTGAGGGATTTCAATGATCTATTTTTAGAAAAATACTTTCCTCGCGACCATCGAGCAGATATGGAAAGACAATTTCTAAGTCTGAGACAAAAGGAGGATGAGAATGTCGCAATGTATGAGGCTAACTTTACAACAATAGCAAGGTATGTTGGAGATTATATAAGTAACCCAAGAAGTAAGATTGATCATTTCTTTGATGGGTTAAAACCATTTCTCTGTCGAGCATTAGTCTCACAATCCTTCTCGTCATACGAAGACATTGTCTCATGTGATTTCAAGACAGAGAAATAATTCTCTAAGTCATATGACTTTAATGCAAAGCAAGAGAAGAAGAGATCTTCTGATCAATATGGGAATGGAAATAAAGGGAATAATGGAAAAATTGAATATCCATCCTGTAGTAAATGTGGGAATAAACACCCTGGTACTTGCTTAAATGGAATGAGAGTCTGTTAAAAGTGTGGTAAAAAAGGCCACCAATCTCGTGATTGCATGGGAAATAAAGAAGCTACCGATGTCAAATGAAACAATTGTAGGGAGATGGAACATTATGCAAATGAATTTCCTAAGCGTCAGGGGAAATTACCTCAGAAAAGTCCAAGGGATCAAGGCCAAGCTTATGTTATCACTACTACTGAGGTAGAAGCTCCAAAAGACGTGGTGGCAGGTAATTTAATGGTTTCCTCATGTTTAGCAAATGCATTATTTGATTCTGGATCATCGCATTGTTTCATATCTTCCCAGTTTTCTAAGAAAATTAGATATTTCCAATTTGATTTAACAAGGGAGTTGTCAGTTAAAAGTCCTAAGGGAAGTATTATTACAACAATGTTTTGTGAATCAGTCCCCATTAAGGCACATAAATGTTATTTATCTCATGATCTCATCGTCATGCCTATGATTGAATTTGATATAATCCTTGGTATGGATTGGCTTTTGGACCATGATGCAAAGATTTATTATAAGAAGAAAGAGGTTACAATTCATGATGATGATGATAAGAAACACCTTACCTTTAGAGAAGAATCGTCGCCACCTAATTCTTATATAGATCTACCCCCAATAGCTCATCTAATTTAAATTATTGGGGAGGAAGAGAATGAAATGACTATGGGTGAGGAAAGGAATGTTCAAATATAATATATACCTATTATGAAACAATATGTAGATGTGTTTCCGAAAGATTTTCCTGGACATCCTCAAGAACGATAAGTTGAGTTTTCTATTGATTTAATTCCTAGATCAAGGCCTATATCGAAGACCCCATATAGAATGGCCACTATAGAATTAGTTGAACTAAAGAAACAACAAGAGGAATTGAGTAATAAGGGATTTATTTTCCCTAGTTTTTCTCTATGGGGAGCCCCTTTTCTTTTTGTTAAAAAAGAAAGATGGATCTATGAGGTCATGTATCGACTACAGGGAGATTAATGCTATAATAATAAAGAACAAGTATCCCCTACCTCGCATTGATGACTTATTTGGCCAACTGCATGGAGCTCAATACTTTTCAAAGATTGACCTTCGATCTGGATACCATCAGTTGTGTGTGAAGAAGGAAGACATTCCGAAGACAGCTTTTTGAACGAGGTACGAGCATTACGAGTTTACAGTAATGCCTTTTGGATTGACTAATGCAGCCTCTATTTTTATGGATCTAATGAACAGAGTTTTTAAGGAATATCTTGATGACTCTATAGTGGTATTTATTGATGGTATCTTGGTATACTCCAAAAGCTACAAAAATCATGAAAATCACTTGTGCATTATATTGAAGACTCTGAGAATACATGAATTATATGGGAATTTTAGAAACTGTGAATTTTGGCTTCAATAGATTTCTTTTCCTGGCCATATTATCTCTAAGGATGGAATTTATGTTGTTCCTTATAAGACCAATGAAATCCAAGAATGGCATGCACCGACGAGCATAACTGAGGTACATAGTTTTATTTGTTTAGCATGTTATTATCGATGTTTCATCCAGAATTTATCCCGGTTGGATAACCCATTAACAAAGCTCAAACGTAAGGGGGTTAAATTTGTTTAGAAAAAAGAGTGTGAAGAATGTTTCGAAGAACTGAAGAGAATATTAGTTAATGATCCTATATTGACTCTACCATCGGGGAATGATGGGTTCATTATTTATAGTGATTCATCGAAGAAAGGACTTGGTTGTGTCCTTATGCATAATGATAGGGTTATTGCCTATGCATCATGACAGTTGAAAATGCATGAACAAAAATATAGTACTCATGATCTTGAGTTATCATATATGATTTTTTCTTTCAAGATATGGATTCACTACCTCTATGGTGAAAAATGTGAGATTTATACTGATCACAAGAGTTTGAAGTATATTTTCTCACAAAAAGAACTCAATATGAGGCAAAGGAGATGACTTGAATTACTCAAGGATTATTATTGTACGATACACTACCACCCAGGAAAATCATACAAGGTGGAAGATGCTTTGAGAAGAAAAGATCATGGAGTTTTGAAAAATATGAGAATTGAAAGGGATCAAATTTTCATGAATCTGGTGAAGATGGACATGGGAAGAACCAGGGAAGGTGAAACATCAATGTTTTTTCAAATGGTTGCGAAACCATCTTTACTAGAAAGGATTAAGAGTTCTCAGACCGATGATGATGAATTTCGAAAGAAGATTAAAGTTGTGAATGATGGGATATTGAAGGACTTTGTGTATGAAGAATGAATTTTGAAATTCGGGAAGAGACTTTGTGTTCCCGATATACCTGATCTAAAAAGGGAATTGGTGGATGATGCTCATAGTTCCAATTTCTCTATACACCATGGGAGCACCAAAATGTATAGAGATTTGAAGGAACATTTTTGGTGGGACAACATGAAGAGGGAGATTGCATATTTTGTGTCAAGATGTATGGTTTGTCAACAAGTGAAAGATGGAAGGCAATAGCCTAGTGGAGTATTGCAACCTCTTCCCATACCTGAGTGGAAATGGGATAATATCACAATGGACTTTGTCTCGGGAATACCAAAGACTCCTAGAAGGAACGATGAAATATGGGTTATTGTTGATCATCTTACCACGTCAGCACATTTCCTTGCTATAAGAGAAGATCTACCATTGGAATGTCTATAAAGGCTATATATTGATGAAGTTGTGAGACTTCATGGAGTACCCCTATCGATTGTTTCTGACCGTGATCCCCGTTTTACTTCAACATTCTGGAAAAGTCTTCAGAAATCCTTGGATACTGAACTTCATTTGAGCAATTCCTACCACCCTCAAACGGATGGACAATCAGAACGAACTATTCAAACCTTAGAATACATGTTGAGATCATGCTCACTTGACATTCAGGGTATGTGGGGTCAATATTTACCTCTGGTAGATTTTTCCTATAACAATAGCTTGCATTAGAGTATTCAGATGGCACCATATGAAGCGTTATACGGAAAGATATGCCGCACACCAACCTGTTGGGATGACATTGGTGAAAGAAAACTTATAGGCCCAAAAATGGTGGAGGAAACGATGGAAAAGTTGAAGGTAATCCAAAACCACATCAAAGCAGCTCAAAGTAGGCAGAAGAGATATGCCGATAATCGAAGGAAGGATTTGGAATTTCAAGTCGGTGATAATATTTTCCTGAAGGTATCTCTATGGAAGGGAGTCATATGTTTTGGTAAGAAAGGTAAATTGAGTCCCAAGTACATCGTACCTTTTTAAATTCTAGAACGAATTGGGGTTGTAGCTTACCGATTGGCAATGTCACCAAGTCTCTCCAAAGTTCACGATGTGTTCCATGTATCTCTGTTGAGGAAATACAGGCTGGACCGAATGCATGTACTCACCTATGAGGAATTAGAACTGGAACCCAATTTATCTTATTGCGAAAAGCCCATAAGGATTCTTGATATGAGAGAACAAGTGCTGAGAAACCGGATGACTCGTCTGGTAAAAGTTCTATGGAGAAACCATAAGATGGAAGAGGCAACGTGGGAACCCGAGGAACTTATGATGAAGAACCACCCGAGTCTTTTCATGCGGTAGTATTCTAGAAATTTCGAGGACGAAATTATTTGAAGGAGGGGAGAATTTAACACCCCAAGCTTCTACGGTATGCTTCTCTTTGAATAATGAAATAGCGTGTGTTGTACGCAACATCGAGTTCTAACACACACCACGACCAATCAAACTAGTCATTATGAATAGTAATACCTACTTTTTAAAATTTTATAAATTTTATCTCTCAAAATGGACTTCATTTTTGGATTCTTAGTATCAAATTTATCCTAAGGTGAAATATTGGTACTTTTCGGATAACTTTAATATTTTGATGAATAGTGAAAATTACTAAATTTTAATTAAAAACGACTTTACTAATCAAAATAATTAACAGTGATAAATTATGAATTTGAGTGGTTTTAAAGTATATTTAGAATATATTTTTACCATTTAATACAACTTTGGTCATTGGACATAATTTCACAATTAAACCGGACATAAAAAAATATTAATCTTTTGATAGTTATTATATCTTAAAAACACGCATATTGTTTTGACAGCAGGAATTAATTTTAAATTAATTTATGCCACTTCTGTGTTTTGAATTTGGAAAAATGGATTCCATATTTGGAATCAGGATTTCCAAATTGTGTAAATAGGTAACTTTTATTTTTAGACATTTTGAATAATTACTTGGGTAAATATTTTATTTACCATGGTTAAATGGTAAATTCGGTAAATAAGGCTTAAAATAATAATATTATAATAATACTAAATTACACTAAAATGCGTCCTAACCTTATTTGTGGATACATGTCCGATCATGGGAATCATTGGGTCGATTTTGGGACCCCATGGAGCCACATGTAGGTGATAGAGACACTTTATTTTAATTAAGTTAAAATAAATACAAAAATGACATAAGCATATATCTTTTAGAAAAACAATTTTTACATAGGTTTATATATGTTGTATTTTCGACTATAAATACTCATTAGAAATATAAAATGATTTCCTACATAATGGTATTTTATTTATAATTTTTAGACATTATTTAATTTAATTTATTTAAGACACAATGGTGATGCAGTAATTCCCTAATTAATGAAAAAAATAAAATAATTGATATTATAAATACACAAATAAATGTAATTTGAGACTTTTTATAAATAAATATAATTTTATAGGATAATATTACATGTTAGGATTGATTTAATTAATTTTTTTGAAGTAATAATTATGTTATGATTTTTAAAAAAATCAATTATTGAATAGTTTTAAAATTGACATAAAAGAGTTTTTAAAACAAATATTATATTATTAATTGATATTAAATTCCTAAAAATTTAAGGTTAGGCCAATATAATTATATCATGATATTTTTATCATTAATGGAACACTTGGGGGTTGCTTGGATGTATATAGTAAGTTTTTTAACCATATAATATAAAAATACAATGAGACATCATAAAAGTGAAACTAATTAACTAAGAGTTAACACTTAAAGATAAGGTTAATATAGTAACCCAAACCTATCTAAATCATATTAGTTGAGTGGTTTTCTACCTATAACCACCTTAATATTTAAATAATATACTTTTTAGCCATTAGAAACCGAATATGAATTTATTATAAAATAATATTTCTAGCTTTTCCAAAGGTGCCCCTCACCCCTCTTATAAAAGGGCACTCCCCCTTTTCATTAATTCACACCTTCAAAGCCTTTTGGTTCGGCCAAACCCTGCCCAAATACTCTTTAAACATACCTCACTTTATCCTAGATGTATTCATTCAGTCATAAAGCCAACTTAAGGAGCCCTTTTGATCAAATCAAAAGGAAGAACCCGAAGAAAAGGTAATGATTTCACCACCCTTTTTCAAGTTCCTTCCATCTTCCACTTCTTCTTTCTTTATTATTACCATTATAAAACAATAACTCCAGTTTATTATATATAAATTGATTTTATTATAAACATGGTACAACCATATTTCAGTATTCTATCCATCCTCTGAATGAAATGTCACCATACGTGCGTACGTACGGCTTACCGCCTCCACGTCATAGTGTAATTGTTATTCAAAACATTATTATTTGGATGGTTATAATAATGATGTGTAATTCATGTAAATAATAAATATAACATGATAATGATTATGTATATATGATATACCATCCAATTAAATATTATTTTAATATCAAAATAATGATATTGTCGCTCGTGCGTACGTAAGGACTACCGTCTCTACGAACGCGATGAGATTCATTCTCCATCGTATCCATTCAAGTATAATTATCATTTGGAGATTAATAATAATGTTTAAAGACTTAATATCATTCTTTATATTAATAATATACAACCTATCCATAACAAACATGTCATACATAACAAAACATATAATATAAAATGAGTAAGTTAACACCCGAAACGACAAATATATTAAGATATTATTAACAATGCAATGTTAAAAGATCATATATGATATCATATTAATGTATATGATTCTTGTATAATTTAATAACAATTAATTCACCATTATACAAGAGGTTAACCTACACCCAACCAAGGAAAAGTACAAGTTAAGGGTTTATTTCGCAATCTCTTCATTATCCAAGGTTGTTTATACGTAATAATCTACTAGGACTTCTTTATCATCCACATCCATGTTTCTTAAAAATGTATTTCAAAACATTTTTACTATTTACTATAATATGGGTTAAAGTCATTTATACCCTTGTTTGACTTATTATAAGAGGTTTATAAAGGAATCTTTCCATCGTTTTCCAAACAAGGTCATTTTTAACCTTTTTGACAGAATTAAGGTAAGAACTGTTTTTTAACTCATACGGTGTGTGCGGCTATTTTCCACCGTTATAAAATCATCGAAGCTTCCCTTAAAAGCTTATATAAAAATATTCAAAGTGAATTTTTTATTTTATAATTATGTGACTTTTAAATGATTTAAAAAAGGGATATTTCTCTTAAATAGTTTTGATTTCATCTATGTCGACATCCTTTGATGGATTTTAAGCTTATTTGAAGTTGATTTATTATGATAAAAAACTTCCATATTGTATTTAAGTTTTTGTTATTTGTTTGACTATGGATGTGTTATTTTTATACCATTCATGGTTTATGGAGAAAGTATTGACATTTCGTATGCTAGTTTTAATACGAATGTTTATGTTATGTTTAAACCTGTTCATATGAGGAATGCATTGGACTTAATAAGTTACGGGTGGAGCCCGCTATAGCTCCTCGATGCATCGGTAGGTCTCAAGAGACAAACTAGTGTCTTTTCACAAGGACTTGAAAAAATATTATTTGTAGTCTTGGCACGAGGCCTTGGCAATGTGGTTATGATAGTCTGGCATTATGCGTTCCATCATTATGAAAGTGGTTATTGATATTGCATGTGATTATTAAATTAGTAGAATATATATGTGAAGAAGTAAATGGAATTATTTCATTTTATTTCTTCCATATTATGTTGAAGTTAAAGTTTAAAAGGCTTTTGTTTTAGTTATACATTGCCTTAAATGTTTATTCTTCTTTATGAAAGTTTCTGCTATATTGTTATCCTTACTGGGCATTTGAGATCACCCCTTTCTATGTTTTAGTTTTCCCAGGATGTGAAAAGTATTTTATGAATGACTTGTAGGGATAGTATGAAGGGATAAGAGTGTGAAATATGGATACTATATTGTTGTAGTTTTCATTTTATGATGTAATGTAAACTTTATGAATGTATCTAGTTATTCCTAGTCTACTAAACTAATCGGTCTTTAGAGACTTGATCTTTCTTTTGATCATGCCAATCTTATGTAATAATGCACTGACTCTGGGTAACTAGGGTTAGGGCGTTACAATAAAAATATCATCCCCATAAAAAAATAGTATGATATATCTTTAATCATTCCATTTCTTTTTGTAGCAATAGTGATCAGAATCATATCAACTAACACATTCTTCAAAAATTTATTCTTTTAACATCTTATTCCACTATCTTGGGATTTATATAAATTATTAAAACATTGTTTCAACTGACAACCCAAATAATTACCCCAATTAACATCATAACCCTTGGGATAACACATTTTAATTTCTTCCTCCATATAACCATAAATAAAGGATATTTACATCTATCTGCTTCATGTGTATATCTTCAGACACAATAATTCTAACCGCTATTTTCATGGTTTTGTGCTTTAACACAAGTGATAAAATTTTAGAAAATTTAATTACTTAATTTTATTGGATCCCATTCACTACCAAATTTGATTTTTATCTCTTACTTCCATCTAATTCATCTTTCAAATGAAAAATCCATTTGTTTTCTAGATTCCACTGTCCTTCCAGTAGTATAAAAAATGCAAGTATTATTGATATTTGAGGGATTTATTTCATCTTCCATAAATGACTCATGTTATTTATATTCTTTAAGATCATATTATTCCATTGAACTATCTATTTTCCCTATGACTGTTATAAGTAAGAAGTCCATATCATCCTCGAACCTTTGAACATGTTTCTAAATATGAGCAGATCTTCTCAAAACAACCTAAAGTTCATGTATTAAAACCACTCAATCTAGTATCCATATGTCAGGCAAAGTTTTATCTTATTTTTATCTATATTTTAATTATATATATTAAATTACACCATCTATAATAGGTCTATCTGATATACCTATATCTGGTACCCTAACTATTAAGGTTCCAACCTCTAATGTTTCTCCTAAACATTATGCACTAAATTTTTGTCTGATAACTTCTATTTGATCATCTTAAACTTTTATAATTGACTTAATCTCAACATCCATGTTATACAAGTTTAGTTCTTCCCATGGAAGTTAGTAATTGAAAAGAACATCTTAAATATAGATGAATTTTTTTTATCATCCCAATAGTGATAACCAAAGTTCACATCACCATATCCAATAGGAAAACAAACTTTGGATTTTTCCACAAACTTGTCTCTATCTTTATCATCAATTTGAAAATATAAAACACTTACAAGGATTTTTAGATGGTTTACCTTTATTCACATACCGATCCAAAGTTCCTCAGAATATTATTATCTCATCACTAAATTCATGCTTCAATTAACCAATTAAACAACTATATTATTTTATTCTAACCAAATTCTATTATGATTTCTTAAATTTATCCTCATTCTTTGAGATTTTTTAGTGTATAATTCATTCTCTTAGTTATTCCACTCTATTATGGAGTGCCTAGAATATACTTATCAGGCCTTATTTCCCTCTTATTACTGAACTTACTAAAGTTGTGTCTGGTGTATTCATCATTATTTTGTATCCAAAGAAACTTAAATATTATTTCACACTCTTTTTCATTCATATATTTCCACTAAAAAAATCCTAAAATATATCATATTTATTATTTAGTAAAGAAACCCAAAACTTTTGAGTAGCATCATCAATGAAATCCACAAAATATATTGATCCTCCATACAAGCATATAGGTTCTAGTCACAAAACATATTAATGAACAAGTTATAAAATTTGAATACATAGATTAATTCCATAAAATTTAAAGGAAATTTTTTTCTATTTTCTTAAAATATTACTTTCACAAATTCTAAGGTCTATTTGATCGATTTTGAGTATTCCCTTCACAATAATAACCTCAAAAATTTTCCCATTGGGGTGACCAAACCAGAAGTTCCACTTTTTTGGACTGTCTAATGAATTTTTTCTAATGATTTCAACTTTATCTCTTTATTTGTTAAGATAAAAGGTACCATTGTATACTCTACGAGGAATCACTATAGAAAATTTACTATTCTACCAAAATCTATTTGTAAAAAGTCATTCTGAATCATGAATTACCAAGAATTCCAACATATATAAGGTATTTATAGATACCTGGAGTGTATCCAATGTGTTTCAATTTAAAAAATCATCCTCCTTTCATTTTAATGTCCAAAAAATTTTCCCAACAATATCAAGAGCTATGTCATCTGCAAGATGTACTCTTACTAGGCTTCTTTGTACATAATAAATAATACGCCCTTTCTCGCTAGTGGAATGAAAAGGTCCCCCTCATTCAATAACACTTGAATATTCAAGAATGATCATTATCAGTATCATGTTGGACCCTTCATTCATTGTAATGTCCATTTTTTCTGAAAATAAGTGGAATACTCTCTCAACATTCTGGAAACATTCTTAGTTTGTCCCATTTTCTCACAAACCCAACATGTAGGAACTGAACCTATCGATTTACTCTAACTTCTTCACTGATAAATATCCTTTAATTATTTTTATAAATGTATTTATGGGGAACTAACATCCCCATTAGGTTGCAATGATATCATTTATAGACAAAGTCTGAACTTCATTCATCCTCAACTCATTGTTGAAGATCAATTTTTTAATATCATCAAACACACTATCTATGCTCCCACAAGAGTTTCTCACTATTTTCATCATGGAATCCTAACTCTATATAATTGAGAAAAGAATAATAAAATCAAAAAAATCAACTTTTAATGTTACCTTCATATATTCAATTTTACCTCATATCATGTTGAAATCATTCACATGATAAGAATAAGGCATTTCATCTAAAAATATCATATTGAAAAATATTCACAAAATGAAAATTTTGTTAATATTTGTTATATTCTAATACATTTACACTAATTATTTTAAAAAAAATTAATTGTGTTCTTATCATTAATGTTTACAACAAATTTTCTTATAAGGGACATCTTAATTAAGGAAAAAAAATCTCCATCCAAAAACACCTATTATACTTCATTCGTTACTTCAGGACACTCTCTCGACAAATGAGCATCAAGATATTTTCATATTAAAAGATATTACAACTTCATTATCCAGAAGAAAAATGAATATTCTATCAAAATTATTGATAAAAATGTATCATTCCTTTTAAGTAATCCAATTGATAATAGTAAATGAAATAAAATCAAAAAATTAAAGATATAAATTCATGTAAATGTTTTAAGTGAAAAAGAACCAATTTTACTAACAAAGTAACTTTAATTTATAAAAAAATATGGGAATAGAGAGACACCTTCAGAAGTAACATCTATATTTTCAATCCAATAGATAGCCCTGATGCGACAATTATTACCAAATGGTGATGTCCATTTGATTTATCCATCCCGTGAAGTGGAAAATCATCACAATGTTATTGAAAAGATATCATGTATAATAAATTCCTACTCCCATATTTACTTCTTTGGAAATAGGATGAGAGTAATTAACCTAATACCTATATAAAAATTCATTGATTGTTATTCACACTAAACATCCAAAAGAATTGGATAAATAAGATTTAACATGGTTCAATAAAAGTCCTACATCAATGGGAGAAAACTATAAGAATATTTTAATATAGGAGATAAAACAAGTATAATACTCTCATATAGTTTCTCTAAAATTTTCAATCTCAAAAAGTAATGTTATAATACTTTTTCATGTTCAAGGAAATTGTAAAAATTCAGAGCTGTCCCACCACCCCTCTTTATTAAGGTCTGTTACTGGTTAATTGTTGAACCTACCTATGAGTATAGAAATAAACCCTCCATTAACATGATAAAGTGTAGATACAATATAGAAACACCCAATGAAACTTCTTATAGTTGGTTACCATGAAATTATAAGTACCTACACAAGGATTTCCCTACCACTAGGTAAGTTTATGAGTGAACATCAATTGTGAGACCATAATCTAATGAACTATATCTATTCATTGAATCCTCACGACATAATCTATTTGATTGATGAATCTATTTCCACTCAAAATCTATCTAATGAACACAACCCATTCGATGTTTTTTTCATGGAAAAAAATACTTCTTCCCAAAACACTTGTAAGCAACCTAGTAGTAAAACGTCTATCAGGACTCAATAATGAACTGCATATAAACACCTCAATCGGAAACACTTTTTCTTATGAAACTAAAGATACTTTCAAAAAACAAACAATGTTTTCATTCAATTTTCATGATTATATTAATTATTCCCATCACTAAGGCATTTAATTGACCAGTGAACTTTCTTTCTAGAAATATATCATTTATCAATAACCCTAAGACAAATTCTCCCAGGTTTCTTTCCTCTCAAAGAATATAAAAAAGCACAGCTTTTCCTTCAATTATTATTATTATAATAATTTTCTTCGAATCCCATATTTATTTTTATTTTTAAAACCTTGAAATTTATGGATAAATGTAATCTCCTTTTCTACCTTGATAGCATAGAGAATTAATTCTTCATTGATTCTAAAGTCCCTTTTGGATAACACCCTTAATATACATGGATTTGAGTCACTGAAGAATTAATCAATATTACTTTTAGATTGGATGACAATACGAGAAACATACCTCAAAAGTATTATAGAATTCTTCTCATACGTACTAATGGTTCTACAATCTTACTTTATCATTTCCTCGTATTCATGACAAGAGTCCACCGTTTTTCTGCTTCACCTTCCAAATATGAATATCTAAAATAAAATTTTCAAGTTTAGAACACTAGATAGTGGAAAATATTAATTAACAGGTATTAATCCATTTCTCATCAACAAGTGGATCAAAGGACTAATTAAAATAAAGTGAATTATGCCACATAAAAGAATAAAAAACAACATTCCATCTTTTTCAATTTTGGAATATCATCAGGATTCGTGGATTAAGAAAATTGTGTAATCATAGAAATTAGTTTTTTTAATCCACCTCCCATAATATTTGGTTGATAAGGAGGATAATAATTGAATTATATATCACATTCGATTTTAAAATGATTCATTCAAGTTACATCCATTGACTAAAACTGAAAATAAATGTGTGAGAAATAATAATCACAGTAGAACCCCATATAATCACAAAAAAATCATTTATAATATTTCTAAATTATGAAAATTTCTTTTCAATATATGAGACATTATGTTTAACCTACATAATACATAGACAATATATATCAAAATCCTCTATATTGGTTTATAAAGAAAATGTAAATTAACCAAAGAATATCCTCCATGAGTGTCAATCCAAATGTTAAGTCTTACACACACTCATCATGCACCAGTGAAAATAAAGCTAATACCCAATATTCCCCTTTTACCCATAGGTTAATTGTTTCCAAAATTATATCCACTTTCTAGTATTTATACATGGATGCATATTATAGGAAAACAACACTCTTATCTGTACTATAACATAATATTTTATCGTATATATTTACTTACCACAAGGGTTTTCAATAAATTTTCCACATCCATGTTTCCATAAATAACTACACCTTTCTATGATATAAACTATAGTGTCGAAAAATTTACAAAGATAAATATTACATCTTATTGGATGGATATTAAATACATGACATTGAGATACATGCCAAAACCATAAAGTATTATTGTCTTTAAAAACATGGAAACATAAAAATAGGTACATAAAATATATAAATAATATCATACAAAGTTTTTCATAACTATAAACCTTCTTAGACACATCATACTTAAAACCATTATTCATATCTTTGGGAAAAGAAAACATAATACAGGGTAAGATTAGATTCTTAGTAAGGGTAAACATATGTGATATCAATTGATAATCATATGAGATAATAAGATAAGAATAATGGTATTATAACGTGATCGAAACTTAGAATAATCATACCAAATCAGTCAATGATCTTTAACAGTGAATCATGGCATAATGTTTTTAAATTAAATAAGACATAAGAGTCTGGAATCATCAATAATAAATCATGGGATATAAGAACATATCATAAGAATAAGACATAATTTTGTGGCATACACATAAGTATAAAAACTCATTTACTTATGAAATTATCACTTATAAGGATGTCCTAATGGATTGGGTTCACTCCCTATTTCATTATTACCTTAGTCATGGTTCTATCCCAATATTATCATAGTGGAAAAACTACCATACTAAATTGAGTTCACTCCCTATTTATATCCTTATTATATCATGAGATATCTATCAATTACTAAGGCATTAGAGGGTTACATAATTCAAGGCCCACCGATCACATAATGAAAACCCGACATTTGTGTTCAATAAGATCATAAAACATTCATCATTATATTATTTCATAACACATGGAAAAGAAATTGGTTTCATGAAAATCTCATCAAAATAATAATAGACCATATAGAGTAACCATAATAATGGAATAATTGGATAATATCACTATAAAATAATAGAAATATCAAAAATTTAATCGTAGATGAAAAATTCCTTTAAATGATCACTGGAATATTTTTTGGGAAAAATAATCTTTTCATTTTAAAATCACATATTTAAAATTAAAATTTTTCTAAAATGTTAAGGGAAAAAATTTATTTCAAAATAACCATGTAAACATAAAATAAAATCTTAAAATCATTAATTTTTTATGATGGTGGTAAATTTCATTCTTTTTTTGTATGTTAGAACAATTATTCATTTCATATTTTTTAAAAAAAAACCAAATTCCATCATTTGAAAAATGATAGGAGTTTTATTTTAAAAATTTTTATACAAAGTAAAACAAGGTTAAATATGAAATTAAATAATAATATCATAATATTAAAACCATTATTGAAATTTTTTTAAAGAAAAAATTGAAATAAATGAAAATATTCTCAACTGGATTGTAAAATAAAGTCAGTTTTCCTTAAATACAGTATTTTAGTGTATTGGGTAATTAAAGGGAGGAAAATGAAGGGAAATCATGTAAAATATAAAAATAACATAAGGATAAGAAAATACATAATAGTTTTTGGGATAAATATCATATAATTTCATTATCATAACTTTAAGCATAATCAATCCTGATAAAAATGATATTGTAATGTATAAACAATACCTCTTTTGTGAATTTTAATTCATAAAACCCATGATAAAAATATATTAAAATTAATAATTAAATCCCATAAATATAAAGAGATTAATAATATGACATATAAAATGGTAATTATATTCACCACATAAAATAAAAATTGATGAATATGACATATGTCTCATAAAAACAAAAGTAATTTGAGAACCCCTTACCTCAAGTATGAATTGATTTATAAGCAATTTAAATGCATGTATAATAAATTTAAATTTATTATAATTATATAAAAATATATTTAAATACTTATTAAATAATATATGATCCACTTACAACATTTTTATGCCTATTTATTAATAATTACTTATTAAAATTAATGTTTTTGGGAGTTACCTTTTTTACATGAAAGTTCTGGTTCAGCTGTTCTTATCCTTATAATTTAATCATAGTTCCAACATCTCAAAAATCTTAATCATGATATAAATATCATAAATATTTATTATATATATATACATTTATTCATAAAGATAGATATAGAAAAATGTATTACACCATTCATGGAAATGGTATTATGTATATACATATAAATGATGTCATCATTTTCTAATTAAAATAAAGAAAGATAGGAAAATGATATTTAATCATTTTAGTCCTTTATCAACTACTCTCTAGAGTATGTGTTAGGTAAATAGGTAAATAAATACATGTTTGATTTCTATGAAATATGTTTAGGGAAGATACCAGTTCCATATCTTGTATCATTTAATAATTAACCTTCCTTAAGTAATTCCAAATTCTAGGATCAGTAAAAAAGGATGATCATTCACCCATATATTAGTTTTCCATATCATTGAAGTACCCATAATTTATCTATAATTTCTTATTTAATTATAAATAAACAAATATATATATATCCTTTTAAATATAGAATCATATTGACACATAGGATAATTGTCTATTATTTTATATGTAAAAACACCCAACTAAACAGAAAGATACTCTGGATTCAATCATTAATGTTATATAGTTAAAGACCAATCAAGGTAAACCACTACGTATTATGTTACCATGTATGTGTTTCCAAGGATTTTAAACCCATAGATATGTTAACCACTAAAACATATAATCTAAATGTGTTTAATATGAGATAATTTCATTGAATATAGAGGACTCTATAATCCAATGTACTCCCACTACTACCAAGGATGGATCTTAGCATGATAATATTGGGGGACCCTATCTCTATTTTAGTGAAACTCGAATCAAATATCTAATATAGGAAAAATTACACTTACTGAAGTGGTCACCTAAATAGTCAGGAATATAAATATGATTAATTGCAAATATTTAAACTTTCAAAAAAAATTAAATCCATAACACTAATTTAGAATAAAGTAAACTCTACTTTATGGGTGTTTAGCTTTTTTGTCAGTTTTATTTAATAGTGGTCTTGATTTCTAACAAAAAAATTATTTTTACTCATCTACATAATAAGTTCACAAGATAAAGGTAAAATAGTGTTCTTATATACTATGTTCAAGTTATCCATTTTCATTATTCTAAGAGTGATAGTTGACAGAACTATTACCTAATAAGTTAACCCTTTCATGGAACATGAAAAGATGATGAAATGAAAAGAAGAAATACTTGGTGGAGGAAATGATATCTGAATAATTACCAATATATCTTTAATTTTAAAATATTATTCTAATTTTATCTAATGAATTAATGATTGGGTTTGAATTTATAGAATCTATTGTCCTTCTAGAGTTAATTATTTCTCTAACTATCAAGGCATTAAATAAAAATATCTCTACCTTCTTATAATGAAGATCCAAATCAATTAACTCATATAGATGATAGGGGTTTTTGGTAAAAAAATATTTTCCAAGAGTATAATCCAATTCCAACATACAAAGTTAAATTTGTCACTAATACTTTTGTAATAAACTAGGTTGTGAGGAAGAGGCCAGGGTGTGACATTCATGCCCTGATCACCTAGACCTCATTAGAGGAGACAATTATAAAGGTTGTTAATGTCTACCAGATCATCATAGGATAATAAGTAGGTGGATTCTATTACAATTCCTTTAGAATCCTAGTAATATGATTGATATAAAACAAACACTATATACTTCTATGATGGGTCCCTATAGTAGGTGTTACAAAATATGAATCGATGGGGTATGACATAATCTTGAATTCAATCATAGATTGTGGACCAGATAGCTAAGGAAGATAAAATTCAATTATCATTATTGGATTATAATGTGGAGACCATGGAGGTGGAATCCTGTATTGGGGGTGTTTGGAAGGAATGATAGGATCTAGCTATAGAGGTTGAACGACTGCATACATTGACGAAATTTAAAACATCCAGAATGAAACATCTATAAGAAAGTTCCAGTGTATTATATTAATCATTAACTAACTTCAACCACTCAAAAAATTATCTCTGTTTTTATAAAAATATTATCATTATATCCATTCTTCCTGGCTATAAATTTATTGACCTATACATTTTTACATGGGAATTTTCTTTTATATAAACATATTTCTATCATATCTATCAATATATCATAGTATAAAATACCTGAACACTTCCGAAAACCCATTATAAAAAATTTAGAACATTGTATTTGGAGAATAAATATGGTGAAGATATCGTCATTTGAAATTATTACCATTGAGAATTATTATCAATTTCCAAAACCAGTATAACCATTTCTTTTTAATATCATTTGTAATAGATTCTAAAAGAGACAATATTTTGGGGTTTACCCTTGACCAAGCCTAAGAAGAACATCGATAATTGAGGCTCAAGAATAATAATATATCAGAGAAGTTAAATTTATTGTAAATCACAACCAGATAATTTTTTTTGATCTTATAACACCCTTATATTTTTGGAATTATCCTTCTAATAAATTTATTGTTTGATATCTTGTGTTACACGCAACATAGTGTTTTTAAAGAATCAATATATATTATTAATTTTATTTAAACTAGACCACTATAATATATCCATTAAACATAGATATATTAATTTGAATAACCAAATTTAAAATATTTATTATAATGATTTTATATAAATAAAACATATTTATAAAAAAATATTTACTTTTTAGAAGATTTTTTTATGTTTCAAAAATATTATTTCCACAAAAAATTGTTATTGTTTAATTTTGTAAAAAAATAATATAAGTAATTTTTTACAATTTTAGAAAATTTTATTTCCAAATAAAATTAATTTTTGATATTTAAATTTCAATAATATTTTATAGTTTATTTTTTGGAATTTTTCAAAAAGATTAAATTTTCAGTAAATAATCAAAATACCAGTTTTTGTTAAGAATTTTATTTTCATTTAAAGAATTCAAAAACATTGAAATTGTGTTAATATGGGTTTAAAATGGAAATTTTATTATATTATATATTTATTAATCTATCTTATGAAATTTTAATAAATTTCATATTGAATTTTTATATAAAAACTTTTTGAACACATGATGATTTTCTCTTAGGAACCCCACTTTTTCACCACGTCTATGGGTTTAATTTTAAATTAAAATTTCCACAAATATGTATAGAATTTGTAAAAATGGATTCCATATTTAGAATAAAAAAATTAATATTATATACTTATTTCAACATAATTTTTTACCATAATGAATAGTAATAATAGTAAAAAATCAAGTACTACACTTAAGGTTAAAATTGGTTTACAGGGGGTTAAACAAAAATGATAGGGGTAAAGTGAACTAAAAACATATCCAAAGCCCATTTTATATCAATATTTATACCATATCACCTATAATGTTTGATTATGATCCATTATAGAGACTTTTGGAATGAAAAAATGTTTGTACACTTTATTATTTTTAAAAAACCCATGTGTTTCCTCACCCCCACTTATAAAAGGCTACCCCCTATCCTCTCTTATTCACACTTCAGGAACCCTTTGATTAATTGAATAACTACTGAAAAATATTCCAAAATTCTATCCTCAAATATTATAATCATTATATTTATTATGAATCTCACCTATGAAGGCTTTTAGTGTAAACATAAAGAGGCTCTCTGAAGAAGTGGTAACATTATAAAATTTTCATTTTTATTTTATTTCTTCATCTACATTCTTAAAATATTATTTAACTATTATATTAAAATAACAAAATTATCTTCCATATATTTTTATGTTATTATGTTAACTTAATAACCTATATCCATCACCTCTTCCATCAAATGGGAAAAAACTATTGATCATGTGTACAATGGATTACCGCTTCGAGACCTGATGTTATTCATTTTCCACCACCACATATCATTAATGGATATAATGATAAATTTAATGTTTATATAATATATATATAATATTATTATGCATATTTAATTATAATACCATATCTACCTTATTGCATCCTAACCCTTTGAAAACCAATAACGTCGCTCATGTGTACGGCGGACTACCATCTCACAAACTAATGTGATATGTTTTTCATGTTTTTACTTGGATGGAATTGAGGTAGATTTAATAATTATATATTATATTTATAACATAATAATACATCTTTAATTAAGATATAACATATTCCTTCTTACTTTCCATTTGGTTTGGGGTACGATAATGTCATTTGTGTGTACGACAGACTACCTCCCCACGAATCGATGTGATTCATTTTTCACTAACATTATGCATCGAAGAGAATAAGGGTAACTTTAATGAATTTATGTGATATATATTACATAAAAATTATTCTTAAATGATAATATATTAATTGAATTTATTTCATTTCATTCATCAAGAAAATGAAAATGGTGTTCATGCATACATACGGCCTATCGTCTCCATAAATAGTGTAATTCATTTTTTATTTCTCAGATTTCTAGATTAATATAAATACATATAAAATGGATATATATATATTTATATTATATTTATATAATTTTTAAAAATCTTGATATTGTTGAAACATGATCAATGTAAAAGGACCTTAAATACCACATTAAAACATACACGAAAAACAAAAGAGTTATTACCCAAAACACGATTTTAATAAAAAACTATTAATAAATGGGGAATAAAAGGTCATAATTAAATAATATATGTTATGATACATATGATTATGGTTATATATTATTTTTATAATAAACTTACATTTATTATATAGGAGGTTCGAACATGTATGAATGAATTTGACATTTAAGGCAATGGTTTTTTAACTCAATTTATATTCTGTAGGACATATGTTATGTTACACACCTATCTTATTTTATGTGGTGTATATATGTCCCATTTAAAATTTAATATCAGGAATTTGCTTATTATCATTATATTATAAGTGTATTTTTTATTTTGTTCTTTCATGTTTCATATGATTCAAAGTTAACGGATTCGTAAGGTTTTATGTTACAATCTCATCATTTATTGGGATTGTGTAACGCCCCGACCCCAGCTACCCAGAGTCGGTGCATTACTTAGTAACATTGGCATGATCACAAAAGATCAAGTCTCGAAAGACCGATTAATTTAGTAGCCTTGGAAACACTAGATACATTCGTAAACGTTACATTACATCATAAAGTGAAAAACTACAATAACAAAGTCTTCATAGTCCACACTCATATCCTCTTCTCACAATCCCTACAGGTCATTCATAAAATACTTCTTCACATCCTGGAAAATATTAAAACATTGAAAGGGGTGAGCTCAGATGCTCAGTAAGGATAACAATATTGCAGAAGCTTTCATAAATAAACATAAAAATTTAAGGCAATGTATAACTAAAACAAAAGCCTTTTAAACTTGAACATCAACATAATATGGCAAAAGTAAAATGAGATAATTCCATTCACTTCTTCACATGGATATTATACTGGTCGAATAATAACATGAAATATCAATAACCACTTTCATAATGAGGGAATGTATAATGCCGGACATTCTGAAACATTTTGTCAAGGCCTCGGCCAAGACGTCTAAAATGATTAAGGCCTCTGCCAAAACCATAAATCAAATTGGGAAAGGGCCTCAGCCAATTCCACGTCTAGTTGTCTCATGAGACCTACCGATGCATCGAGGAGCTATAGCGGGCTCCACCCGTCACTTATTAAGTCCAATACATTCCTCATATGAATTGGTTTAAACATATCATAAACCATAACATAATCGTATCACATAAAACATGCATAAAGGAAACATAACATTTCCACATTTCAATAACAAGATATCAATACAACACATTGATATAATAAAAACCCTTTTAAAACCATTTTCAATACCATAATAAAAGAAAGTTAAAACTTTGTATTTATTTTTCATTAAAAAAATGATGGCTTGTAGAGGAAGCCGAAACTCAAATAATGGTCACGACGGCGGAGAAGTCGTTGTCACCGCATAAGTACGGAAAGAAAAACATTCCCTTTTGTCGTTTAGCAAAACACTTCGTATAAAAAATATTCCTTTTGAATAAACGTAAAAGTCAAAGGGGTTTATACACCGTATAAAAGAAAGTTGTGTATAAAACCAAATATGCCTCAATGAAAGGGGATTGAGACGAAGTCCTTAAAAGATCATTTTTAAAATAAAATAGATCTATTATGTTTATTCACTATAGGTACACATAAAGAAAGTAAAAATAAAAAATAGGACATAATAATATCATGACATAATTTGAAAGTAGGACATTAACCCAAAGAATGGAAGTTGGGTTAAGAAATTCCCTTACCTTGCGTCTTGTCCTGACTCGACCGTTCTTTAACCTCCTGAATAATAAACTAGAGTTAATTTATATTTACTTAAGAACCTTTTTCATGTTCATTATTCCATTTATATCACTTATTACCATGTTATGAACATTATTTAATTATTTAAGTTAATAACGGTCGTTTTGTCGATCTTTGATACTTGAGTCAAAAATAAACTTCTTATAATTACAAGTTGTTCATGTGGTGAAATATCCATTATATCCAGAATTATATTCATGATGTAGATATCATAAATATCATATATATACAGTATATACATTCATTCATAATGTCACGTAACATTTAGAGGTAAGAAATGAAATGCACCGTTCATGGAGACGGTAAACCGTACGTACGCATGAACGCTACTTTCATTTCTATTTCATATTTAATGGAATGAAATAATAATGATATAAATTTATAATATAATTACAGTATAATATAGTGTATAATAGCATTTAATCCATCCTTTATACATCCCACATATGGCATTAACGATTCAAATCACTTTGAGGGGGCGGTAGTCCGCACTTCCTAAAATGAAATTATCGCGTTTTACCCATAATGGAAATCATAAAGTATGCCATAAATGAGAAATACAGAAGCATAAGTAAAACATAAACATATTTTATATCATATATAAATATAGTGACATCTTAATGGCCACCTTTGAAGGTGTTATATGAGTGTTGAACAATCATCGTTTCGTGAGGCAGAAATTCGCCTTCCACAGAAACCGTATGTTCTTTAACCATTCGATGTAGGTGTGTGTATGTTTAGCTCGAATACTTATTATAAAAACATCCTAGTATATTTAGGATACTTGTTTTGTTACAAAATAAATTAATAAAAAGATTTTAGGGGGTTGGAGTAGAAAAATAAAACAAAACAACATTAGAGAAGACATTACCTCAAAATCGGGTAACTCTTTTTGATTTGAGCCAAAGGCTTCCTTGGGAAGAGTTCTGCCCAAAGTGAGGCTTCTAGGAGTAAGAGGGGGAAGTTGGGAGAGTATTTGGGAAGAGTTTGGCCGATCCAAATGGCTTGAAAGTGTAAATGAGGTGGGAGAGGTGGGGGCCTTTTATAAGTGGAGAGGTGAGTCTCTTTTGGAAAGATTGAAATGTTACATTATTATACAACGCTTTTCGGATTATAAAGGTCCCACACTTATATAATTCGTGGATAAGGTGATAAGGGTTCGAAATATCCTCATCCAATAGGCTTTGGACAAGTTTAAGCCTTGGATTTTGCATTATCTTCTCCTTTTATTTAAATCGTTAAATAATGAGGTCATCGCTGCATCATAATGATGTCATAAATAATTTAATTTATTTAAAGTATTAAAATTATAAAAAAAAATACTATGATGTAGGAAATCTTTTTATCTTTCTAATGAATATTTATAGTCAAAATATGGACTTGTGTAACCCCACATAAAAACTATTTTAGTAAAACAACTCATGTTTGTGTCAATTTAATTTTAACATTAAATAAATATATATTAATGTCATTTTCCAACTAATGTGGCTCCATGGGGTCCCCAAGATTACCCATGGGTTTTCTTTGTCGGCCATGACTCATACAATAGGAGAAGTACAAGTTTCATGCTCATCTCATATTATTAAAACATTATTTGTACCTTAAACTACACTAATTACCTCTAATCGCGATTAAGAACTTAAAAGTTACTATTCACCAAAAATTTATTTTAATCTCATTGAACCACATTTTACTTCTTAATGACAACCATGTATGTAGGATTTTTGAAAATCAAATAACAGAAGTGGTAATATTTCATTTAAACGAAAAATCAGTTATTTAACTACCACTTAGTGGTTTCACTATTCATCGAAAATTGAAGTTTTTCAGAACAAAGCCAAAATTTTACCCTAAGCTATAATTGATATTCCGAATTAAAAAATGATTTCTATTTTACAAAATTCCAAACATATAAGTTTCATTAATTAATTTTATAATTAATTCCCGCTGTAACAAGAAATGGCGTGTTTCTAAGAAACAATTTATATCAAAAGATTGGCAATTGTTTATGTCCGATTTTAATGTTAAATTAATTCTAATGACCACCATTGGATAAAATGGTAAAAATATATTCTAATTATACTTTAAAACCACTAAATAGTAAAATTTTTCACTATAAATTATTTTTATTTAAAAAGTTTTTTTTAAGTATTTTTCACTATTCATAAAAAATTACAAGTTCTTAGAAAAATACCAAAAATTCAACATAGGCTAATTTCGATATTCCGAATACAAAAATGAAGTCCATTTTGATAAATAAAATTTATAAAATTTCAAAAAGTTGGTATTACTATTCACAACGGCTAGTTTAATTCGTTGTGGTGTGTGTTAGAGCTCGAGGTTGCGTACAACACACGCTATTGCATTATTCGAAGTGAAACATACCGTGGAAGCTTGGGGTGTTACATTCTCACCTCCTTCAATAAATTGCGTCCTCGCAATTTGAAATTTTTCTTTGAAAATAAAAGGTTGAAAAGAGAAAATACCTTTGAGGAAAACCCACATCGGAAATAAGGTTAATAAATATATAACATTAAAAGAAAGCAAGATAAGTACAAAGGTCACCCGATATAGCCCATTCTAGGATTCTATTAAAATATGGATATGGAGGAGAAACAAACCATCAAGGTCTGATGGAGAGTTATAGAAAACAGGATTAGGAGAAAGTTTAACTACAAGAAAATCACAAACTTGTGACTAGTTAAACGGTCATTGAATCCCCCGTTGGAAAAGTTAACCGACAACATTTTTGTTTTAAGTTACCTTTTATAATGTTGAGGAATTTATTTAGGAGATTTACTAAGAACGTAAGGGAATATACATACTTGTTATGTATACTTTCATTCATTAATAAATTTTTACCACAAACCCATCTCTTACTCCAAATGGTAACGGAACACAAAAATATTCTTTTTATCCTAATTGTATAAGGTTCCAAATATTAACACATGCCATTTAGGTTAGTAAAACTATTTTGTAATAACCAGGGAATTCCTATAGGCTAGTGGTAGGAAATAAAGGCTTGTCGCACTATTGTTGTGGGTTCGATTCCTGCAACTTTGTCCGACGTGACGGGTTATTCCCCACCCTGCAGGTTGTCCTTTTCCTAAAACTATAGTATTATAATATTCCAAAAATAATCTTCAGAAATGATTTAACGTTAAACAATACTATCCAAAGATCAACTTAATCCACTCCATCCTTTATAGTAATCCAAAATACCTCTATCCAGACTTTCTCTAAAAGGTCTCTTAATTCCAAAATCAATTGTAACATCAGATTCCCCAAACAAAGAAAAGTTTCTCTTATTGTCACATACTAAAAATATGATTACCTTAATCATATTAAAACCTTACTGAAATCAAAAAGTACTGCAGTACAATCCATATATATATATCACATTATTCTTATAACCAGAATATAATCCTTGAGTCCAAAAGCACCAATACATTAATTATTCCGCTTCAACTGTAGTCACAACATAAGATTGGCCTTGATCCCTTGGCCTTTTCTGAGGTAAGTTTCCTTGACGCTTAGGACATTCATTTGCATAATGCCCCATTTCCCTACAATTGTAGCATTCAACTTTGACAGCCTCTTTCTTTCCCTTGCAATCACGAGCCTGGTGACCCTTTTCTCCACATTTATAACAAACTCCCATTCCTTTTAGGCACGTACAAGGGTGATTCTTCCCACAATTATCACATAATGGAAAATCCTTCTTTCCCTTTTTCCCTTTATCTGTCTCTTGTTCCACCGTTCTCTTCTTCTCTTGCTTTACTTTGTTGTCATAAGACTTAGAGAATTCCTTTTCTGTCTTGATAGCACACGAGACAATATCTTCGTATGATTAGAAGGATTGTGATACTAAAGCTCGACAGAGAAATGGTTTTAACCCATCAAAGAAACGATCAATCTTACTCCTTGGGTTACGTATATAATCGGAAGCATGCCTCGCTAACCTTGTAAAGTTAGCCTCATACTTTGCGACATTCTCATCCTCCTTCTGCCTCAGACTCAGAAATTGCCTTTCCATATCTTCTCGATGGTCACGAGGAAAGTATTTTTCTACGAAAAGCTCTTTGAACTCCCTCCATTCCATATTCGATATGTCATCATCTTCCTTTGTGTTTTGAATCAGCGACCACCACTGATCGGCATCTCCAGTGAGGCGGTAAACTGCCATGACAACCTTCTCCCTTTCACTACTCCCCAAGGCATGGAATATTTTCTCTAAGGAATTTATCCATTTCTCAGCTACTATAGGATTTGTACTCCCATTGAAGGTTGGTGGTTGTTGCCTCATGAAATGGTCTAGCATTGATCCTCCACGTTGCGGATCAGGGTGCTCCATACAAGTAAAGTTATTATTCATAACCAGCGTGAGTTGTCCCAGTACGGTGAGAAGCTGATCAGCACCAGTTGTATCACTAGCTCCACCATAATTATCTTGAGCAGGAGGGCAATCCCTACACGGAGTGCGTGCATTGATGCGGTTTCCATTCCTTCCACTAGGCGCCATTTCTAAATAATGGCATAAACTAGATTAGTTTATGAAATAAAATACATAATTCCATATTTGTAAAATACTTTACATAAATTGAACTATTTATGGATATAATCCATAATCATAAAAAGAAATGTTTCCTTTGAGGAAGTATATAATCATAACCCTTCATAGTAGTTTGTAAAGAAAATGAGAATTATCCTAAGCATATCCCCCGGGAGTGTCGTAACCAAGAGTGCAGCGAGGCCCGTTGTCGTGCACCAGTTCTCGTTCGAGTCTAGCTCAAAGCGGTGTTTTTGGGTTTTACCCCTAGGTACATCTGTGCCAGAGCCGCCTCTACCTGCTCATATCCAGACAGGGATGTATTTTTGGAAAACTAATAACATCTCTATAATACCAAAATTCTAGGAAGTTCTTCTATACCAATCCTCAAAGTCTATCTTTGGGATATGTGCTCTAATCAGAGTTTATCTACATCTAGCTTCCAAGGTTAGTACTAAACTTCTCTGATACCAACTGTAACGCCCCGACCCCAGCTACCCAGAGTTGGTGCATTACTTCGTAACCTTGGCATGATCACAAAAGATCAAGTCTCGAAAGACCGATTAGTTTAGTAACCTTGGAAACACTAGAAACATTCGTAAACGTTACATTACATCATAAAGTGACAAACTACAATAACAAATTCTCCATAGTCCACACTCATATCCTCTTCTCACAATCCCTGCAGGTCATTCATAAAATACTTCTTCACATCCTGGAAAATAATAAAACATTGAAAGGGGTGAGCTCAGATGCTCAGTAAGGATAACAATATTGCGGAAGCTTTCATAAATAAACATAAAAATTTAAGGCAATGTATAACTAAAACAAAAGCCTTTTAAACTTGAACATAAACATAATATGGCAAAAGTAAAATGAGATAATTCCATTCACTTCTTCACATGGATATTCTACTGGTCGAATAATCACATGAAATATCAATAACCACTTTCATAATGAGGGAATGTATAATTCCGGACATTCTGAAACATTTTTTCAAGGCCTCGGCCAAGACGTCTAAAATGATTAAGGCCTCGGCCAAAACCATAAATCAAATTGGGAAAGGGCCTCGACCAATTCCACGTCTAGTTGTCTCATGAGACCTACCGATGCATCGAGGAGCTATAGCGGGCTCCACCCGTCACTTATTAAGTCCAATACATTCCTCATATGAAAAGGTTTAAACATATCATAAACCATAACATAATCGTATCACATAAAACATGCATAAAGGAAACATAACATTTCCACATTTCAATCACAAGATATCAATACAACACATTGATATAATAAAAACATTTTCAAAACCATTTTCAATACCAAAATAAAAGAAAGTAAAACATTGTATTTATTTTTCATTAAAAAAATGATGGCTTGTAGAGGAAGCCGAAACTCAAATAATGGTCACGGCGGCGGAGAAGTCGTTTTCGCCACATAAGTACGGAAAGAAAAACATTCCCTTTTCTCGTTTAGCAAAACGCTTCGTATAAAAAAGATTCCTTTTGAATAAACGTAAAAGTCAAAGGGGTTTATACACCGTATAAAAGAAAGTTGTGTATAAAACCAAATATGCCTCAATGAAAGGGGATTGAGACGAAGTCCTTAAAAGATCATTTTTAAAATAAAATAGATCTATTATGTGTATTTACTATAGGTACACATAAATAAAGTAAAAATACAAAATAGGACATAATAATATCATGACATAATTTGAAAGTAGGAGATTAACCCAAAGAATGGAAGTTGGGTTAAGAAATTCCCTTACCTTGCGTCTTGTCCTGACTCGACCGTTCTTTAACCTCCTGAATAATAAACTAGAGTTAATTTATATTTACTTAAAAACCATTTTCATGTTCATTATTCCATTTATATCACTTATTACCATGTTATGAACATTATTTAATTATTTAAGTTAATAATGGTCGTTTTGTCCATCTTTGGTACTTGAGTCAAAAATAAACTTCTTATAATTACAAGTTGTTCATGTGGTGAAATATCCATTATATCCAGAATTATATTCATGATGTAGATATCATAAATATCATATATATACAGTATATACATTCATTCATAATGTCACGTAACATTTAGAGGTAAGAAATGAAATGCACCGTTCATGGAGACGGTAAGCCGTACGTACGCATGAACGATACTTTCATTTCTATTTCGTATTTAATGGAATGAAATCATAATGATATAAATTTATAATATAATTACAGTATAATATATTGTATAATACCATTTAATCCATCCTTTATACATCCCACATATGGCATTAACGATTCAAATCACTTTGAGGGGGCGGTAGTCTGCACTTCCTAAAATGAAATTATCGTGTTTTACCCATAATGGAAATCATAAAGTATGCCATAAATGAGAAATACAGAAGCATAAGTAAAACATAAACATATTTTATATCATATATAAATATAGTGACATCTTAATGGACACCTTTGAAGGTGTTATATGAGTGTTGAACAATCATCATTTCGTGAGGCAGAAATTCACCTTCCACAGAAACCGTATGTTCTTTAACCGTTCGATGTAGGTGTGTGTAAGTTTAGCTCTAATACTTATTATAAAAACATCCTAGTATATTTAGGATACTGGTTTTTCTACAAAAGAAATGAATAAAAAGATTTTAGGGGGTTGGAGTAGAAAAATAAAACAAAAGAACATTAGAGAAGACATTACCTCAAAATCGGGTTACTCTTTTTGATTTGAGCCAAAGGATTCCTTGGGAAGAGTTCTGCCCAAAGTGAGCCTTCTAGGAGTAAGAGGGGGAAGTTGGGAGAGTATTTGGGCAGAGGTTGGCCGAGCCAAATGGCTTGAAAGTGTAAATGAGGTGGGAGAGGTGGGGGCCTTTTATAAGTTGAGAGGAGGGGCTCTTTTGGAAAGATTGAAATGTTACATTATTATACAATGCTTTTCGAATTCTAAAGGTCCCACACTTATATAATTCGTGGCTAAGGTGATAAGGGTTCGAAATATCCTCATCCAATAGGCTTTGGACAAGTGTAAGCCTTGTATTTTTCATTATCTTCTCATTTTATTTAAATCGTTAAATAATGAGGTCATCGCTGCATCATAATGATGTCATAAATAATTTAATTTATTTAATGTATAAAAATTATAAAAAAATACTATGATGTAGTAAATCTTTTATATCTTTATAATGAATATTTATAGTCAAAATTTTGACTTGTGTAACCCCAGATAAAAACTGTTTTAGTAAAACAACTCATGTTTGTGTCAATTTAATTTTAACATTAAATAAATATATATTAATGTCATTTTCCAACTAAAGTGGCTCCATGGGGTCCCCAAGTTTACCCATGGGTTGTCTTGGTCGGCCATGACTCATCCAATAGTAGTATGACAAGTTTCATTCTCATCTCATATTATTAAAACATTATTTGTACCTTAAACTACACTAATTACCTCTAATCGCGATTAAGAACTTAAAAGTTACTATTCACCAAAAATGTATTTTAATCTCATTGAACCACATTTTACTTCTTAATGAAAACCATGTATGTCAGATTTTTGAAAATCAAATCACATATGTGGTAATATTTCATTTAAACGAAAAATCAGTTATTTAACTACCACTTAGTGGTTTCACTATTCATCAAAAATTGAAGTTTTTCAGAACAAAGCGAAAATTTTACCCTAAGCTATAATTGATATTCCGAATTCAAAAATGATGTCTATTTTACAAAATTCCAAACATATAAGTTGCATTAATTAATTTTATAATTAATTACCGCTGTAACAAAAAATGGCGTGTTTCTAAGAAACAATTTATATCAAAAGATTGGCAATTGTTTATGTCTGATTTCAATGTTAAATTAATTATAATGACCACCATTGGATAAAATGGTAAAACTATATTATAATTATACTTTAAAACCACTAAATAGTATAATTTTTCACTATAAATTATTTTGATTTAAAAAGTTGTCTTTAAGTATTTTTCACTATTCATAAAAAATTAGAAGTTCTCAGAAAAATACCAAAAATTCAACATAGGCTAATTTCGATTTTCCGAATCCAAAAATGAAGTCCATTTTGATAAATAAAATTTATAAAATTTCAAAAAGTTGGTATTACTATTCACAACGGCTAGTTTAATTCGTTGTGGTATGTGTTAGAGCTCGATGTTGCGTACAACACACGCTATTGCATTATTCGAAGTGAAACGTACCGTGGAAGCTTGGGGTGTTAAATTCTCCCCTCCTTCAATAAATTGCGTCCTCGTAATTTGAAATTTTTGTTTGAAAATAAAAGGTTGAAAAGAGAAAATACCTTTGAGGAAAACCCACATCGGAAATAAGGTTAATAAATATATAACATTAAAAGAAAGCAAGATAAGTACAATGGTCACCCGATATAGCCCATTCTAGGATTCTATGAAAATATGGATATGGAGGAGAAACAAACCATCAAGGTCTGATGGAGAGTTATAGAAAACAGGATTAGGAGAAAGTTTAACTACAAGAAAATCACAAACTTGTGACTGGTTAAACGGTCATTGAATCCCCAGTTGGAAAAGTTAACCGACAACATTTTTGTTTTAAGTTACCTTTTATAATGTTGAGGAATTTATTTAGGAGATTTACTAAGAACATAAGGGAATATACATACTTGTTATGTATACTTCCATTCGTTAATAAATTTTTACCACAAACCCATCTTTTACTCCAAATGGTAACGGAACTCAAAAATATTCTTTTTATCCTAATTGTATAAGGTTCCAAATATTAACACATGCCATTTAGATTAGTAAAACTATTTTGTAATAACCAGGGACTTCCTATAGGCTAGTGGTAGGAAATAAAGGCTTGTCGCACTATGGTTGTGGGTTCGATTCCTGCAGCTTTGTCCGACGCGACGGGTTATTCCCCACCCTGCAGGTTGTCCTTTTCCTAAAACTATAGTATTATAATATTCCAAAAATAATCTTCATAAATGCTTTAACGTTAAACAATACTATCCAAAGATCAACTTAATCCACTCCAACCTTTATAGTTATCCAAAATACCTCTGTCCAGACTTTCTCTAAAAGGTCTCTTAATTCCAAAATCAATTGTAACATCAGATTCCCCAAACAAAGAAAAGTTTCTCTTATTGTCACATACTAAAAATATGATTACCTTAATCATATTAAAACCTTACTGAAATAAAAAAGTACTGCAGTACAATCCATATATATATATCACATTATTCTTATAACCAGAATATAATCCTTGAGTCGAAAAGCACCAATACATTAATTATTCCGCTTCAACTGTAGTCACAACATAAGATTGGCCTTGATCCCTTGGCCTTTTCTGAGGTAAGTTTCCTTGACGCTTAGGACATTCATTTGCATAATTCCCCATTTCCCTAAAATTGTAGCATTCAACTTTGACAGCCTCTTTCTCTCCCTTGCAATCACGAGCCTGGTGACCCTTTTCTCCACATTTATAACAAACTCCCATTCCTTTTAGGCACGTACCAGGGTGATTCTACCCACAATTATCAAATAATGGAAAATCCTTCTTTCCCTTTTTCCCTTTATCTGTCTCTTGTTCCACCGTTCTCTTCTTCTCTTGCTTTACTTTGTTGTCATAAGACTTAGAGAATTCCTTTTCTATCTTGATAGCACACGAGACAATATCTTCGTATGATGAGAAGGATTGTGATACTAAAGCTCGACAGAGAAATGGTTTTAACCCATCAAAGAAACGATCAATCTTACTCCTTGGGTTACGTATATAATCGGAAGCATGCCTCGCTAACCTTGTAAAGTTAGCCTCATACTTTGCGACATTCTCATCCTCCTTCTGCCTCAGACTCAGAAATTGCCTTTCCATATCTGCTCGATGGTCACAAGGAAAGTATTTTTCTAAGAAAAGCTCTTTGAACTCCCTCCATTCCATATTCGATACGTCATCATCTTCCTTTGTGTTTTGAATCAGTGACCACCACTGATCGGCATCTCCAGTGAGGCGGTAAACTGCCATGACAACCTTCTCCCTTTCACTACTCCCCAAGGAATGGAATATTTTCTCTAAGGAATTTATCCATTTCTCAGCTACTATAGGATTTGTACTCCCATTGAAGGTTGGTGGTTTTTGCCTCATGAAACGGTCTAGCATTGATCCTCCACGTTGCGGATCAGGGTGCTCCATACGAGTAAGGTTATTATTCATAACCTGCGTGAGTTGTCCCAGTACGGTGAGAAGCTAATCAGCACCAGTTGTATCACTAGCTCCACCATAATTATCTTGAGCAGGAGGGCAATCCCTACACGGAGTGCGTGCATTGATACGGTTTCCATTCCTTCCACTAGGCGCCATTTCTAAATAATGGCATAAACTAGATTAGTTTATGAAATAAAATACATAATTCCATATTTGTAAAATACTTTACATAAATTGAACTATTTATGGATATAATCCATAATCATAAAAAGAAATGTTTCTTTTGAGGAAGTATATACTCATAACCCTTCATAGTGGTTTGTAAATAAAATTAGAATTATCCTAAGCATATCCCCCGGGAGTGTCGTAACCAAGAGTGCAGCGAGGCCCGTTGTCGTGCACCAGTTCCCGTTCGAGTCTAGCTCAAAGCGCTGTTTTTGGGTTTTACCCCTAGGTACATCTGTTCCAGAGCCGCCTCTACCTGCTCGTATCTAGACAGGGATGTATTTCTCAGAAAACTCATAACATCTCTATAATACCAAAATTCTAGGAAGTTCTTCTATACCAATCCTCAAAGTCTATCTTTGGGCTATGTGCTCTAATCAGAGTTTATCTACATCTAGCTTCCAAGGTTAGTACTAAACTGCTCTGATACCAACTGCAACGCCCCGACCCCAGCTACCCAGAGTTGGTGCATTACTTCGTAACATTGGCATGATCACAAAAGATCAAGTCTCGAAAGACCGATTAGTTTAGTAGCCTTGGAAACACTAGATACATTCGTAAACGTTACATTACATCATAAAGTGAAAAACTACAATAACAAATTCTCCATAGTCCACACTCATATCCTCTTCTCACAATCCCTGCAGGTCATTCATAAAATACTTCTTCACATCCTGAAAAATATTAAAACATTGAAAGGGGTGAGCTTAGATGCTCAGTAAGGATAACAATATTGCGGAAGCTTTCACAAATAAACATAAAAATTTAAGGCAATGTATAACTAAAACAAAAGCCTTTTAAACTTGAACATCAACATAATATGGCAAAAGTAAAATGAGATAATGCCATTAACTTCTTCACATGGATATTCTACTGGTCGAATAATCACATGAAATATCAATAACCACTTTCATAATGAGGGAATGTATAATGCCGGACATTCTGAAACATTTTGTCAAGGCCTCGGCCAAGACGTCTAAAATGATTAAGGCCTCGGCCAAAACCATAAATCAAATTGGGAAAGGGCCTTGACCAATTCCACGTCTAGTTGTCTCATGAGACCTACCGATGCATCGAGGAGCTATAGCGGGCTCCACCCGTCACTTATTAAGTCCAATACATTCCTCATATGAATAGGTTTAAACATATCATAAACCATAACATAATCGTATCACATAAAACATGCATAAAGGAAACATAACATTTCCACATTTCAATCACAAGATATCAATACAACACATTGATATAATAAAAACACTTTCAAAACCATTTTCAATACCAAAATAAAAGAAAGTTAAAACTTTGTATTTATTTTTCATTAAAAAAATGATGGCTTGTAGAGGAAGCCGAAACTCAAATAATGGTCACGGCGGCGGAGAAGTCGTTTTCGCCACATAAGTACGGAAAGAAAAACATTCCCTTTTGTCGTTTAGCAAAACGCTTCGTATAAAAAAGATTCCTTTTGAATAAACGTAAAAGTCAAAGGGGTTTATACACCGTATAAAAGAAAGTTGTGTATAAAACCAAATATGCCTCAATGAAAGGGGATTGAGACGAAGTCCTTAAAAGATCATTTTTAAAATAAAATAGATCTATTATGTGTATTCACTATAGGTACACATAAAGAAAGCAAAAATACAAAATATGACATAATAATATCATGACATAATTTGAAAGTAGGAGATTAACCCAAAGAATGGAAGTTGGGTTAAGAAATTCCCTTACCTTGCGTCTTGTCCTAACTCGACCGTTATTTAACCTCCTGAATAATAAACTAGAGTTAATTTATATTTACTTAAGAACCTTTTTCATGTTCATTATTCCATTTATATCACTTATTACCATGTTATGAACATTATTTAATTATTTATGTTAATAACGGTCGTTTTGTCCATCTTTGGTACTTGAGTCAAAAATAAACTTCTTATAATTACAAGTTGTTCATGTGGTGAAATATCGATTATATCCAGAATTATATCCATGATGTAGATATCATATATATCATATAAATACAGTATATACATTCATTCATAATGTCACATAACATTTAGAGGTAAGAAATGAAATGCACCGTTCATGGAGACGGTAAGCCGTACGTACGCATGAATGATACTTTCATTTCTATTTCGTATTTAATGGAATGAAATCATAATGATATAAATTTATAATATAATTACAGTATAATATAGTGTATAATACCATTTAATCCATCCTTTATACATCCCACATATGGAATTAATGATTCAAATCACTTTGAGGGGGCGGTAGTCCGCACTTCCTAAAATGAAATTATCGCGTTTTACCCATAATGGAAATCATAAAGTATGCCATAAATGAGAAATACAGAAGCATAAGTAAAACATAAACATATTTTATATCATATATAAATATAGTGACATCTTAATGGCCACCTTTGAAGGTGTTATATGAGTGTTGAACAATCATCGTTTCGTGAGGCAGAAATTCGCCTTCCACAGAAACCGTATGTTCTTTAACCATTCGATGTAGGTGTGTGTAAGTTTATCTCGAATACTTCTTATAAAAACATCCTAGTATATTGAGGATACTGGTTTTGTTACAAAAGAAATGAATAAAAAGATTTTAGGGGGTTGGAGTAGAAAAATAAAACAAAACAACATTAGAGAAGACATTACCTCAAAATCGGGTAACTCTTTTTGATTTGAGCCAAAGGCTTCCTTGGGAAGAGATCTGCCCAAAGTGAGGATTCTAGGAGTAAGAGGGGGAGAGTATTTGGGCAGAGGTTTTCTGATCCAAATGGCTTGAAAGTGTAAATGAGGTGGGAGAGGTGGGGGCCTTTTATAAGTGGAGAGGAGGGGCTCTTTTGGAAAGATTGAAATGTTACATTATTATACAATGCTTTTCGGATTCTAAAGGTCCCACACTTATATAATTCGTGGATAAGGTGATAAGGGTTCTAAATATCCTCATCCAATAGGCTTTGGACAAGTGTAAGCCTTGTATTTTTCATTATCTTCTCATTTTATTTAAATCGTTAAATAATGAGGTCATCGCTGCATCATAATGATGTCATAAATAATTTAATTTATCTAATGCCTAAAAATTATCAAACAAATACTATGATGTAGTAAATCATTTTATCTTTCTAATGAATATTTATAGTCAAAATTTGGACTTGTGTAACCCCACATAAAAACTGTTTTAGTAAAACAACTCATGTTTGTGTCAATTTAATTTTAACATTAAACAAATATATATTAATGTCATTTTCCAGCTAAAGTGGCTCCATGGGGTCCCCAAGTTTACCCATGGGTTGTCTTGGTCGGCCATGACTCATCCAATAGGAGTAGGACAAGTGTCATGCTCATCTCATATTATTAAAACATTATTTGTACCTTAAACTACACTAATTACCTCTAATCGCGATTAAGAACTTAAAAGTTACTATTCACCAAAAATTTATTTTAATCTCATTGAACCACATTTTACTTCTTAATGAAAACCATGTATGTCAGAATTTTTAAAATCACATCACATAAGTGGTAATATTTCATTTAAACGAAAAATCAGTTATCTAACTACCACTTAGTGGTTTCACTATTCATCAAAAATTGAAGTTTTTCAGAACAAAGCCAAAATTTCACCCTAAGCTATAATTGATATTCCGAATTCAAAAATGATGTCTATTTTACAAAATTCCAAACATATAAGTTTCATTAATTAATTTTATAATTAATTTCTGCTGTTACAAAAAATGGCGTGTTTCTAAGAAACAATTTATATCAAAAGATTGGCAATTGTTTATGTCCGATTTCAATGTTAAATTAATTCTAATGACCACCATTGGATAAAATGGTAAAAATATATTCTAATTATACTTTAAAACCGCTAAATAGTATAATTTTTCACTATAAATTATTTTGATTTAAAAAGTTGTTTTTAAGTATTTTTCATTATTCATAAAAAATTAGTTCTCAGAAAAATACCAAAAATTCAACATAGGCTAATTTCGATATTCCGAATCCAAAAATGAAGTCCATTTTGATAAATAAAATTTATAAAATTTCAAAAAGTAGGTATTACTATTCACAATGGCTAGTTTAATTCGTTGTGGTGTGTGTTAGAGCTCGAGGTTGCGTACAACACACGCTATTGCATTATTCGAAGTGAAACGTACTGTGGAAGCTTGGGGTGTTACAGATTGTATGAAATTAGGCTTCTAATGATGTAATATTATGATATATCTCTAAATAAACTCATTAATTTTATTCTCTTATAGTTATTTCTGAAAAATAAATGTTTTCCTTTAATTTTAATCTCCTAAATGATTAAATATACCAAAATATTGTTTTTATAAAAAATCATCATTATTTTTCTCTTCAGTCAGAATAATTTTTCTACATATACATATTTTATAAAAATGTTTTCAAAATTTTTTAAAAATATTGAAATGATTTATTAATGAAAATTTTACCAATGTTCTAATTTATAATAAAAAATAAATGTAATCTTCTTATTATTTCAAAAAATAATGCTTGTTTTCCTTTTACAAAAAAATAAAATGGAGTATTTGTTTTAACATGTATGAAAAAATCAACATTTTTCAACATCATGACCATTATTTTATTTAAATCATATTTTACAATTATTTAAGTTTATTTTCAAAGAAAATTACTTTCATAGTGTCTTGTGTATTTTTTTTTGTTTTAAAAAGATATTTTTAAAGTGAAAATGTTATTTTCGTTAGAAATTATATTAAATGGTATTTAAATATTAATATAATAGTTTACAATGTAATTTAAAAATAAAATTATTTTGAAAATGATTTATATTTTAAAAAGTGATTTTCAAAGTTCAAAGGCTATTTTTCTCAAGAAATGATTTAAATGATCTTCAAAAATTATTTTATAAGTTTACAAGGTTATTTTCAAAGAAATTTATTTTGAAAATGTTTTAGGTCCTAAAATTTGATTTGTAATTTTGAAATAATATTTTCCAAATTAAATGTTTTAAATGATATTTACATCATCATTCATATGTTTCTAAGTATATTTTCAAAGAAAATGATTTGGATTTTTTTTTCTGTTTTAAGAAGTTATTTTCAAATTTGAAAGAAAGTTTTTTTCAAAATGCGTTTTAAATGATATTTAATTCTTCCTGTATAAGTTTCCAAGGTTATTTTCAAAGAAAATTATTTTGAAAATGTTTTATGTTTTAAAAACTGATTTTCAACAGTGTAAGGTTATTTCCCCCAAGTAATGTTCCAAGTGATCTTTAAAAATAATTTTCCGTCTAATATGACATCCTTTGATGTTACTTATACATTATTTGGAATATGATCCAAGGATACCATTATTATTATTTATATGAATGTTTAGTATTTATAATATAAAGATAATTATGAAACCAATTTATCCTCCACAAGTTATATATTGATAAAATTATTATGAAACTCTCTTATTTTCTCTTCATTATGATATGATGAAATGATAAAATAATTATGAAACATGTTTCTTTTATAGTGGTTATACTATGATGAAATGTTTATGAAACCCATTCCATTTCATGGGTTATAATATGTTGAATGTTTTTTGATATTAGGAAACATATATATGTGTGTGTGTGTGTGATTTCCATTATGTGATAGGTGGGTCCAATATCTACATCTAATGCACTTAGTAAATATTGATATCTCGTGAGATAAAAAGGAGTAGAATGGAGAGTGAATATAGTTAATTTAGGGAACTTTTACACTATGATAGTATTGGTAATAAACCTTAGATACTATGATTGTTTGGGGAGTTAAACCATTCCACTTTGATATCCTTTCCAATGAGCCTTTACTAATATATAAATGACTTCTTATGCTTAAGTGTATATGAAAAATTCTATGTCTTATGCCAATTTTATTCTCTCATGGCTCATGTTCTATTATTTCTTTATGATTCGTGTCTTATGAAATATAAATCTTTATTACATGACTCAATATTATGATCATTTATATATATGGTATGGATTTAAAATGTTTTTATCATGTTCTCATGTCATTATGATTATTTTATGCTTATGTATCTCCTTTGTTTACCCTTACTAAGTATCTAAGCTCGCCATTTTTTTGTTTCCTTTATCTAGTTAATGAAGAAATATATTATGTATGATATGTATAAGAAGGGTTATAATTATCAGTAACTTAGTTTGAGATGTTTTATTATATATATGAACCATTTGTTTATCATTCCATGATTCCATATAAAATAAACCTTTATTATCTTCATGTGTGTGTTTTTTTAATGTAATGAATTTTAATCTATAAGGATGTAATATCTATGTATGAAAATCCTATTTAATTATATTTGGTGTTAGTGGATAGGTTTAGTTAACCTTTTCAAACTATGATGAGAAAGATTTAGAGAGAACCGTTACAATTATCCTAATTATAGGATGGAATCCAAAATTTATGGAATGAAATAAATAATTTTGTTTACCTAGGAATGCATCCCTCCCTATATACTATTAGTGTAAGTGGTTATAGAAAAGTTGTACCTAAAGATAATAACTCAAAAAATGTGAATCATATTTGACTCTTGTAAACTACTTCATGATAATGGTCCTTACTGCACAGCTAGTTTGACACTCCTGGGGGATATGCTTTAGTTAATTTACATTTTATTTATGAACCATCGGGAAGGATTTCAATAGATGATGACCAAAAATAACCTACTTTATACCAAATTTTTAATGTATTTAAAATAAGGTGTCCTTATTTATAAATCCTATAAATTATTTTTCAAGAATATGTGTTTTATAACTATGATTATTGTTGCTAAAACTATGTTTTTTTGGTTTTAGTCGATTGATGGAACCTGAAGGATCCTTGTTAAAATTGAATTTAATGAATAATAAAATTATTTTCCTCCTCATAAACCTAATATTATGGGATATGTATTGAAATATATCCTTTCATTTCTCACACAATTTTTTCAATCTATGAATCTTGTTGAACCTCCAAAATGATAAAAAGAGGGAACAATATTCTATTTCTTTATTCAGGAGGTAACATCCACCATCTTGTACTGGTTCCATTGATCAACTAGTTACTTATTAGTGTATCATTACCATTTAAAATATATTTTCCATTATCTAGTGTTTAGAAAATGAAAAAATCATTTTGGTTATCAATCATTAGGAAGGTGAAGTGAATAAAAGGTAGAATCACTTCAAGAATATGATGCAACATGATGAAATTGACTCCATGGAGTTGAATTAGTTTAAGATATTTGTTTTTATTAATTAATTACATTTTACTATATGTATAAAAATAGAGAATGAATTTCTTGATCTAAATAAGAATAATGAAAAATCTTATGGTACCTATCAGAGAAATGCTACAAGACTTGAAAGGTATTCTTTTGGAATTATCATCCAACCTGAAGTTAATTTTGATCAATTCCTAAATAGATTAAAACCATTTATATGACGGTATTCAACCTTAATTGACTTTAGTAGCTATGAAAAAAATTTGATGTACTATCAAGGAGGAAATGGAGATTGGATTTACCCATCAATCTCATGGTCTTGACAAGAAAAGAAAGATGGAATTCAAATGAAACTTTAAAAACCATAAGATTAGAATATGATATTTCCTTCAAGATTAATGTGTTGAATGAAAATGGATGAAATTATATTAAATGGAAATATAATTTTTTTAATTCTGGAAAGGAATATTATCAAGCTATATCATTTTGAAGTGATGGGAAGAAGCTAAATAAAGACGAGAATACAGGGAAAATCCCATAGATTGAACCAACCACACTCTAATGCTTCAAGTTCCAGGAAATTACAACATATGTGAATGAAACCCCTAATAAGAGAGATCATGAAGATAATAATCCAAAATAACCCCAAATGACAATGGAGAAAATGGAAATATTATGTAATCAAAATTAATTAAGTGAGTCGTGATAATTTGGGCACATTTATCCCCCACTATAGATCTATGAATTTCATGTTGTATGTTTTATGAATGAGTCTTATAAAAATATATTTTTTCATCATTTAGTGAAATTTGATGTGATTATAAGAATTAATTATCTCCTTCTACATGGATTCTAAAATAATGAATCAAATTTTGATATTCTATTAGTGAAAAGATCAACCCAATCTCTTAATGGAAATTTTTATTCTTAGGATAAGAGATTATTTCAGTAATAAAGGTTGAATTATCTTTTAGAAGCATATATGTATCCATGTATGACTAACTTAAGATTTATGAATACCATTATGGGTTTATGATTAAATGGTTGATCATAAGTTCACAGTAATAGAAACACATTTTGAGGTTTTATATGATGGTAGTTTATCAGGATTAGGGATATTTTAAGATACATTTATGGTAATACAACCCTTTAGTATTTATATATTTTGTGAATAGGATATTTGAAGAGGAATACATTTTATAGAGATATGATTAAAAGTATTCATAATCTTTAGATACATATTATCTTTCATGGTGTGATAATTATGGGTTATTTCAATTTAGGAATGTCTTAGAAATTATTTTAATATTTTTTTTGGAAAAAGAAAAACCCATGGATCTGAAGACAACCTATAAATCTGGTAAGTCCATTGGGCATAAACCCACCACTGAAGTATCATAAGGGTATCACACCTACCACTATTATACTTGAAAGAGTATTTATAGTGGGACAACATGAAGATATATATTGATGTGTATGTATCAAAGTTCTTAGTATGTCAATTAGTTAAGACTGAGAGACAAAATTTTAAGGGGATGTTACAATCATTATTGATACTAGAATGGAAATGGGAAAACATCACCATGGATTTTTTCATCAAAATAAAAGAAACATATAAAGGGGGTAATTATATATGGATTATAATCGATAACCATAAAAAGTTAGTACACTTCATTGTAATTAGAGAATATTTTTCTATGGATCATTTTCCCAGTTTATATATTAAATAAGTGGTAAGGTTTCATGGAGGACCACATTCAATTGTGTTTAATTGGGATCATAGGTTTACCTTGATGCTTTAGAGATTTATTCTACAATCTATTGATATATATGTAACATCCCGGTTTGAGAAGCCACCTAGAGGTGCCCCGTACCTGATTTGCCACATGGACTCAAGCACATTTCCCCAAACGCCAGAGGTTGTTGACTAGTAGCGAGGGCCTTCGGTGTGATAGTGGGGAAACTATGGCCTCATTGGAAGAGTACACAACCGAAGTAAAAAAATACATACAAGAGTGGAAGTAGTAATAATATCATACAAAAATAAACAGTGAAATATTAATAGAACAAATTGAAGCACATATATAAAAATGCATGATACATATGTCTAGGAAAGCAGCAAAACAAAGAAAAATTCTGAAATATAGTACTAAACAAAATAAAATAGAAAAACAGTAATAATCTACATAGCATCGCAAGCCTAATATTGGTCCCATGCTCTCGAGCTCCACAGTATGTCAAGTACATGATGTATACGGGCACTTTCCCTTATCTATAGCTACAACAATATAATCTATTTGGGCCCAAAAGCATGTCCCAAACAGGGTGTGAGACTAAATCCCAACAGGCAACCACCACGAGATCTGTGCTTAATAGTCAACGAGTATATGGCAGGTAAGAGTATAGGAAATAGTAAACAGGAAAGTACTCAACAGTAAACAATCCACAGTTTCTATATCAAGAAACGTCCAACCAAGTAGATAAACACACAACGGTAACCCTCTAGAAAGTACCCGTACCTATCCCCTCGGGTCCTACTAAATAGGTACAAGCAACCCTCTGGGCAGTACACTCAGTCTAACCCCTCCGGTTCAGCTTAAGCATAGACTCTCTGAGGATGCACTCACCATCAATTCCCCCTATAGTATCGTAACGGTACTAAAGGTGCTCTAGGGAAGAACTTAATATCTTATTCCCCCTGTGGCCCACTTCGAGGAACTACACACTCTAGGGAAGCACTCATCGCCAATTCCCCATATGGTCTCGCATCGTAAAATTATAAAGACAATCTAGAGAAGCCCTCAACATCCATTCTCCCTATGGTCTATACACCAAGTTCTCACGGCCCTGTGTAAGTCAAGCAAGTGTAGCAGTGCGTATCGGCCAAGGTAAACCTCAAGAACTACATGGCTAGAATTCTACAGCATAACAGCATTACAGAACAATTGTCACACCATCCTATAACACTAGGCATGGGAAAGTAAACACCAGTCTAACAGGAAATCAAGACCCAAAGGTCCAAAGAAGAAAAACATGCATGGGAAATACATTCAAAGCACAACAATTCACTCTATTCACAATAAATTATCATCTACTCAAGCATACAAGAACAACAGACAAACAATAGGGATAAAATGGTAGACACGCAATACCCCGTTCATGGGTATTGGGAAATCTTGCACATAATAATCAACGACATTCAACATAAATGAACAAACCACCTACCTCGATTTTGGGAGATCAAGATGCTTGAACCACAAGGTTTGAATCACCTTAGAATTCCATATATCTAAAGAAACATATAAAACATTCAACCCATGATAACTCATGAAAGAGGAGAAATCAAGGGATGGTTCTCTAGGACAAGAGAGAACTCATCGATATGATTCCAGCACAACTTTCGGTGCTTGATTCGGTGAACGGATGCTTCACCGAAGGCTTGTCAAAGATCTGCAGCTGCTCGGCGCTCTCAGATGAACTAGGATGAGAAGAAGACTGTTCTGTCTATCATACGCGACCCCAGTGAGTTTAATGAAAACAAAAAAAATACACGGTGTGTAATTTTGAAGTACTCTGCACTCCACTTTAGGTGGCCTCTAGGTTATCCAACATGGTCATGTGCAAGGCTGATACACAGCCAACACATGGATAACCACGGTAACTGAGTACACGGTGTGTACTCATTAAGTACATGGCGTGTGCTTCCAAAATTTCCAGAAACTCCTCTTTTCTCTAAAACTACAGAAAAAAGAAAAACATACATGAAAAGAAGATATAGGTTCTTACAAACTTCCCCCTTAAAGAAATTCATCCCCAAATTTCCCTTTCAAGGAGGCATAGAAGAATAAACCCTGAACATCTCCGACCACTATGATCGTACATCGGCCTCCCTCTCCTAAGTATCATCCTCTACTCACTTGTGCTGCCATAGCACTCGTACCAGAAAAACTGACCGTCTACGGAGAACCTTCATACTTAGATCAATAATCTGGATAGGGTGATACTTGAAAGATGCACCCACTTCCAACTCAACCTCTTATGGTTGTAAAACATGAGATGAGTTTGAAAAGTAACGTCGAAGCTGAGAAATGTGGAAAATGTATTGCATAGCCCGGTACCTCTGAGGTAACTTCAACCAATAGGCCATCAGCCCAACTCTCTCTAATACCTCAAATGGACTGACTTACCTTGGTGAAAGCTTACCCTGTCTCCTAATCTTCTTATCGCCCAACCTCGATGTGACACGCTAAAAAACCTGATCCCCGACTTCAAACTCCAGAGGTCATCTCAGTTGATCAGCATAAGACTTCTGATGAGACTGTGTAGTATCCATCCTCTTCCGAATTATCTCTATCTACTCCATGCTCTCCTAAACAAGACAAGGTCCCAGTATAGCTGCCTGTCCTGTCTCCAGCCAAAATAAGGGTGATCGACATGGCCTACCATACAAAGCCTCATAAGGAGCCATCTGAATTATTTCTTGAAAACTATTGTTATAGGAAAACTCCACAAGAGGTATATGGTTCTATCAAGAATCTACAAAATCTAAAATTCATGCTTAGAGAATGTCCTCAAGCACCTGAATCATAAGTTCCGACTGGACATCCGTCTGGGGGTGGTAAGCTTTACTCAAAAGTACGTGCGTACCCAAAGCCTTCTGATGCCCATGGAAAATCCAAGATGTAAAATGAGCATCTCTATCTGAAACAATGGACTGTGGAACTCCATATAGATTTATAATCTCACAGATGTAAAATCGTCCAAACTCATCAACATTGAGGGTCTCCTTGATCAGTAAAAAGTGAGCAAACTTCGTGAGTCTGTCAATGAAAACCCAAACTGTATTATTCCCTTGAGGCAACCTCGGTAAAGCTGTCACGAAATCCATCATGACATTATTCCACTTCCACTCGGGAATAGAAAACTACTATAGAATCCCTTCTATTCGCTGATGCTCTGCCTGGACCTACTAACAGGTAGAACACATCATGATGAAACCAGCAACATCTCTCTTCATAGCTATCCACCAATACTGATAGTGTAGATCACGATACATTTTGGTGAAACCAAGATGAACTTCCCAAGCTGAAGAATGAGAGTCCCGCATCATCTCCTCACATATGTCTGTTGGCACCCATACACACCCCTAGAAATACAAGATTTTATCCTCACCTATGGTCCATCCCAGAATAGGTTCCTCTCCTGACACGCTATTCCATAGGACTAGGCCTTCATAATATGATATATGCCTCATTCTTACTTGATCAAGAAGGGTATAGGTAACAGCTACAAAAGAAAGGAAATTCTTTCCCTGAATGTCTGGAACCTCCAAATTCATCTCGAGAATAGAGCCATAAGCTGCCACTCACTAATGGCCTCCTAAAATGCCTTTATCTACATCCTCCTGCTCAATGCATCAGCCACTGCGTTGCCTTTCCCATGCATATAGGCAATCTCGAAATCGAAGGACTGTAGGCACTCAACCCACCTTCGCTATCTCAAATTCAGATCATTCTGAGTGAAGATGTACTTAAGACTCTTATGGTCGGTGAAAACCACCAAATCCTCCCCCAAAGGATAATGTCTCCAACAGCCTATGGCGTGTACAACTGCAGCCAACATGAGATTGTGTGTTGGGTAGTTCTTCTCATGTATCCTCAACTGTCGAGACATGTATGCAATAACTCCATCATCCTTCATAAGAACAGCTCCTAGCCTGATACCTGAAGCATCATAATAAATATTATGGCTCTTCCCTGGATCTAGAAATACTAGTATCGGTGCTAAATTCAACCTCCCTTTCAACTCCTGAAAGGATTTCTCATAAGAATCTGACCATAAGAACTTCGCACCCTTTATAGTCAGACTCATCAGTGGTGCTGCTAAGTGTGAAAATTCATGTATGAAGCATCTGTAGTATCCAACCAGTCCTAGAAATCTCCACACCTCAATGAAATTCTTCTGCTACTCCCAGAAGACTAATTCTATCACTTTATCTGGGTCTACTGATGCTCTTGTCTATGAAATAACATGACCCTGGAAGTGAATATGATCCATCCAAAAGTGACATTTTGAGATCTTAGCATATAACTGATGATCTCTCAGTGTACTCAAAACGATCTCAAGATGGGTATCATGGTCGTGTAGAGTGTGAGAGTACACCAATATATCATCTACGAAGACCACCATGAAAGAATCCAAGTATAGATTGAACACTTGGTTTATCAATTCCATGAAAAATATAGGTGCGTTCATGATACTGAATGGCATAAACATATACTCATATAGACCATACCTACTCTAGAAGGGTGTGAGAGGTATATCATATGGTCTAATGTGCAGCTGATGATAAACGAACCTCAAGTCAATCTTCGAGAACACCCAATCTCCTCGAAGCTTATCAAAGAGATCATAAATCCTTGGTAAAGGATATTGGTTCTTGACCATCAACTGGTTCAACTTCATATATTCCACACAAATCCAAAGGGTACCATCTTCCTTCTTCACAAACAGGACATGTGAACCCTAGGGAGAAGTACTGGGTTGGATGAAACCCTTTGCTTGAAACTCCTCCAACTGTTTCCTGAGCTCCTGTAACTCTGGTGTAGTCATCCTATAAATATGAATGGACACTGGTGCTGCTCTTGGAAAAAGATCAATAGAAAAGTATACCTCACACTCTGGAGGCAAACCTGAAAATTCATCAAGAATGATGTCCCTAAAACGATCCACCACTGGAGGAAAGTATAACTATGAGGTCCCCTAGTCATCCCAATATAGACTAGAAATCTGGGTTGTAACTCATCCCAGCCCATGATGCTCAGGACCTGCTCTGCTCACCTGGACATCCCACTCGCCCTTATGAAGAAACGATTGGCCCTCTGGTGATGTGAATCTCACCCTGCAGCGATAAAAGTCGAAGACTACCTAGAGGGGAACTAGAAAGTCCATTTTGAGAATGACATCATAGACTGTCATTTCTAAGAAATAGAGGTCCCATAAAAATTGACACCCACCGACCTCAAGAGGAAAATCCTTGAACTAACGTACAATTTCCATTCTAGTCCCCAACAGAGTGTCTAGTGTCAAGATATCAGCAGAAGAAAATATGAAGAGACCAAGGATCTCCACAACCACAATAGATATAAATATATGGTAATCCCCTATATCAAAAAGAGAAGAATCTAAAACTGAGGCTACTAAGATCATTCCGTGAACGATAGAAGGTCCTGGATCCTGCTCCTGCTGGGTCTACTCCACTGCGAATATCTGGCCTCTACCGTGGCCCTGTGACCCTGCCTTAACACACTGAGCTGATCCTCCTGGATGTCGCTAAAAATCGGGTGACTGGCTACCACGGCCATGACCTCCACTTCGGCATGATCGGCTGGAAGAACTCCAATTCCCTGACTGGTGAGGAACTAGTGGTGTTGCTCCCAAATGAGGAGTCATACAAGAATCCCTGTCACCAGCTACTGGTGAGAAGTTCTGACAGAAGCGCTGAAGGTGACCCAACTTGCTGCATGATCGGTGTAGAGAACCAAAGCGTGACGTACATGGACAATACATTACTTTTGCAGAATACTTAATACATAACAAAAACAGACACACAATGATCGTAATAGTTTAGTGTCTTTGGAAACTCGGAATAAAATCTTCTAATCGTGGTGAAAGATCTTCAACATCTCCCAATAAAGATCTTGCCCTTTTTTTCTTACCTAAAACCATTATTTATCTCCTGGGGAAAAGAAAACATAAAAGGGGTGAGCTCAAATGCCTAGTAAGGGTAAACATAGATAACATAAAACAATCCATAAACAATTGAATGCAAAAAACATCAACATAAAATCTAAACAACAAAATCTTGAGCAAAGACATGAATATTGGAAGTACGTAAGGAATATTTCATAAGGTAACATCAATCATGATAAAATAGAATGGGAATAAAACATGTAATTGTGGAAACCATTAAGCACATGATATGATTTCCATAGTAGCCACGACATTCCTTCCAAGACTATCTTAGTGGACAAAGTCCCTTTCTGAATCGAGTTCACACCTCGTTCCAGTCCTGTATTACTAAACCGATTTAACTTTCCGTTCTAGCCATGTCTATCTCATGAGATATAAATATTTACCCAATTCATTGGAGGAGATATAGGTCCCACTCATCTCATAATGAAATCATTCAAACTTGTGCCACAAAATAAACATACATCATTCATAATAACCCAACGAATGAAATGGGTTTCAAAAACATCATCCCATCATCACATAATCCATATAAAATAAATGGATAAAATTTCATAATAATAAAATTGAAACCATTTAAATCATAGAGACATTATACATGAAATATACACATATAAAATAATGTCATCTTAGATGGAAAAATGGTTTTGATAAAACACTTGAAATGACTTCTTGAGGAAAATATCTTTTCTTCTTCAAAATAATTTTATTTTCACAAAATTCCATGAAATTTTAAAAGAAAAGTATTTTGATGAAAATAGTTATAAAATCTTGTAGATTAAGCGTCATGAAAATGAGGCGTTATGAAACGGTAAAAATATATTCACGCTGTATAAGTTAAAAATAACATTCTTCCCGTACTTTTGTCAGAAAAGTCAAAAAGTTCCCCGTGTGGTAAACAAAAGTAAGATTCCATTCATAACATGTGGTAAATTCCAAAAATGGGTAAAAAGGACTTTAAAAATACATGAAAACATTTTTATAAAACATGGGCATGGATGAAAACAATAACCCCAGTAAATACTTATGAATAACAATATCGGATAAGAACGAGATTGGAATAGTTATCCCTTACCTTACGTCCGATATGATTCGTACGTATCTAAACCTCCTGTATAATGATTTAAATAATGTCATTGACTTATTACAGAATCATCTTCATTGTTATGATATCATATATGTTTCACTTATGACTTTATATTACCCGTTCTTTTGTAAATTCCATGTTAAAGAAACATTTTGGATAAAATCATTTCATTTATCGTATGTGTTTCGACTTGTCATTATTGATATTAATACTTATATCCTGATTTACATAATTAAAAAATGTAAAAAATGATTTATATATAATATATATTCATCATATACATATATATATATTATAGATCGATAAAAGGAATGAAATACACCATTCATGGAGACGGTAGGCCGTACGTACGCATGAACGTTGTTTTCGTTTCCTTATTGAATTGAATTAAACTAAATAGATGACATACATATATATATACCTAAATACAGTAGCATTCATATATTTCATTATTATTCATTATATAAACTTTATGATCATTCATGTATGGTTAACATGGAGAATGAATCTCATCGCATCGTGGAGACGGTAGTCCGTACGTACGCACGAGCGATGATATCGTTCCCATAATTATTGAATAGAATTGGAGTGGATGGTATAATATATTAGAATCCGTATGATGTTATAATAACCATATATAGTTATTCTTTACACCATTAGACCCATCCATGTAAGGTGTTGGTGGAAAAACAGATTTCACCACGGCGTGGAGACGGTATTCCGTATGTACGCACGCATGGTGATTTCGTTTTCTGTAGGATGGATAGATGGTGAAATAGAATTGTTTAATACTTATAATAACATATAATTATATGAGTTATACTGATGTTATTACTTCATAATGAAACAACTAAAGAATAAGAAGTGGATGAAGAAATAAAGTCGAAAGAATCGGTAATAGACATTACCTCTTCTTTGAAGCGCCTCTTTGAGACCTCCTCTTAGGGCACTAAAATTGGTCTTTAAAGAAGAACAGAACCTCTAGGATGTTTCTATGGAAGTGGAGAAGAGAATTTGGCAGGGTTTGGTCGATATTGAAGGCTCAAAGTGGTGTGAGTAAGAGAGGGAGGAGGTTCCCTTTTATAAGGGAGGAGAGGGGCACCTCTGGAAAAACTAAAAATATTATTTTATTATAAAGTCATATTCGGTTTTTAATAGCTCAAAATTGAGTTATTTCGAATATAAGGATGGTATGGGTCGAAATACTCTCATAAAATAGAATTTAGACAAGTTTATGTTTCTATTTTAACATTATCATTTAGATTTAACCTTAAGTTAAATAATTTTACTTTTACCATGCCTTCTTGTTTTCTTACACTATAAGGTTAATAAACTAACTATAACAAGCCAAAAGAACCCCAAGTTGTTTATTATTTATATATATAACATTATCTAAGTCATTTGGCCGAACCTTATATTTTTAGGAATAAAATAACAATTAATAATATAATATTTGTTTTAAAAACTCTTTTATGTCAATTTTGACACTATTTGGTAATTGATTTTTGTGAAAATCATAACAGAATGATTAGTTCCAAAATATTTAACTAAATAAATACTAACATATCATATTAACCTAAAAAATTAGTGTAATTCATAAAAAGTCTCAAATTAAATTTATTTGGGTATTTATAACATCAATTATTTCAATATTTCATCATTAAGATAATTACTGAATCCTCTTTGTGTCATAAATAAATTAAATTATTTAATGTCTAAAAATTATAAATAAAATTTAATTATGTAGGAAATAGTTTTAGATTTCTAATGAATATTTATAGTTGAATTTATCTTATGTATAAACCTATATTAAAAATTATTTACTTATTAAACTTTGATTTTAACTATTTTAACCCTTCTTTAAATAAATTAAAATTAAATGTCCTAATCTAATCCAAGTGGGCCTAAATGGTCATATTTTATTCCCAAGGTTGGTTTTGGTCGAATTACACTTATCCAATAGAATTATTACATGTTTTAGGTAATAATAATATCATTTTTACCCTTAATTATCCTATTTACTTTTAACCGTGGTAAATAAAAGTAAAAAGTTACTATTCACCAAAAAATATTTTCATCTCATTGAACCACATTTTAGTCCTTGATATTAACCATTTTTCTTGGATTTTTGAAATTCCACTAACAGAAGCGGTAAAATTATGTTTTATGAAAAATTCATTTTTTTAACTACCACTTAGTGGTTTCACTATTCATCAAAAAATGAAAGTTTCCAGAAAAATACCAAAAATTAGGCCTAAGCTATATTTGATATTATGAATTCAAAAATGATTTCTATTTTACCAAATTCAAAACATATCATTTGCATTAATTAATTAATTCTCATTGTCAAAACTAATAGCGTGTTTTTAAGAGATAATAACTATCAAAAGATTGACACTTGTTTATGTCTGGTTTAAATGTGAAATTACATCCAATGACCAAAATTGTATTAAATGGTAAAACTATATTCTAAATATACTTTAAAACCACTCAAATTAGTAATTTATCACTATTAATTATTTCGATTAAAAAAGTTGTTTTTAATAAAAATTTAGTAATTTTCACTATTTATCAGAATATGAAAGTTATCGGAAAAGTACCAAAATTTCACCCTAAAATAATTTTGATATTCTGAATCCAAAAATGAAGTCCATTTTGAAAGATAAAATTTATAAAATTTCAAAAAGTGGGTATTACTATTCATAATGGCTAGTTTATAATAATATTATAATAATATCTCGTTTAGTGAAACTCGGTATTGTGTACTACACACGCTATCGAGGAAGGTCTTTATTGTGTTTAATGAAATCCAAGCCAGGGATGCGTGTTGTGCATGCTCCTTTTGGTGTATCGTACAAAACAAGAAATTAATGAAATTAAAAAGAATATTTTTCATAAAATCTCGGGGTGTTACATTCTACCCCCCTTAAAATGAATTTCGCCCTCGAAATTCGTCAGGGTTATAAATGGTTTACTACTCGAAAGTTTCTTTAATAGAAACCCACATCGTAAAAAGGAATACCAAAACATGGATTTTAAAACTAAAGTATGAAACGTAACGGTTACTCAAATTAACTCATCACTGGGTTTTCACGTTGGAGAACATAGGTGAAAATATGGATATGGAAGAAAAATCTAACCATCAAGTTCTAATAGAGAGTGGTAGAGAACATGGATATGAAAAATCCAACAATCACAAAGCCATAAATTTGTGATGATCTAGGGTACCGTCTGATTCGTTGGATATAAGGGCACTAGGACAACATTTTTGGTTTTCAAGATCATTTCCATAAAGTTGAAGAATTTGAATTAGAATAAATACTTACATTATTTTGGTACAATCTCACTATTGTTCGTGCCTTGAACAATTTACACTTCATCTCTTAAAGAAATGAAGTTGAATTTGTTATTCGTGAAGTGTTAGCAGATCATGTGACAGAATGACAGGTCATTCCATCTGTCTCAAACAAAAGGTTATGAAAAGTTATTAAATATACATAAGTCGATCTATAGTAAGATTAACCATATATGGTTCCTAAAATGGACTTATACTTCATATATCATACTGCTTAATATAATAAAACTAGTTTCTACTAAACAGGGACTTCCTGTAGGCCAGTGGTAGACGATAAAGGCCAGCTGCACTTCAGTTGTGGGTTTGATTCCCACAGCCTTGTCCGACGCGATGGGTTGTCGCCCATCTTGCAGGTTGTCCTTTTTCTAAAACTACATTACTATAACATCCCATCAATAATATCGAAAAAAGTTCTATCCTTAAACAATACTATCTTATGTCCAACATAATCCATTCCAGTCTTTATCTAAAATACTTCGTTCCAAGCTCATAGTATAAAGAAAACGATTACTTGAAATGTCATAATCCAACCATCATTTATCCCCCATTATCTTGTTGGTCGCATTCCAATCATGTGAATACCTTAATCATATATTATCTTGAAAAATGAATACCCATTAAACCATAGTAAAAACATGAATGCTGTCAAAATTTAACTCTTTACACATACCAAAATCCACAAATTCTATATACTCAAACCATGATATAACCTTGTCCTTATATCAGTCATGAGCTCATGAATACTATCAAACATTTAATTTTCTCCTTATCCATTCATTATGCGCATATCATCTACATTCAAAAAATACTGGTACCATTCATCACACACTTTCAAAACCTAAGGAAAAACAACAGTGTAACAATCCATAGATGTCTCTTTATTCCATAGTACCATGAGATTACTTATACAACATTACAGTTGATAAACATGTAATCATTCCACTACCTTCCTCAACCATTGACCGAGCTTCAAAAATTATTTCATCTCACATATAATTTGTAGTCTCTTCATCATCATCAACATAAATATTACCCATACGACCATACTTATTCTCTTCATGAGACTTTACTTTAGGGAATTGGTTTTCATAATTCTTGTACATTATACATTTTAAACATTTAACCATTGTTGATGTTGTAGAAATATCATTATCCTCATCCATGGTGTTAACTGAACCTTTTCCTTTGTACTTACTGGCTTTATGTCCTTCTTTTCCACACCGAAAGCATCTTCCAGTTCCTTTGAAACATTCTCCTTGATGCCTCTTCCCACATGATTTACATAGGGGAAATTGAACTTTCTTTCCTCTATGATCATCATGAAACTCCATCTTTCTCTTATTAGCCGAGTCAGGAAACTTAACAAATTTGAGTTTATTGATCATATTATGAGATTGCAGATTTGGAATAATAATGATGTTTGGACTTCCAAATCCCATTTAATTTGGTTGCTCATGAAGAATATCATTCCATTGTCCATAATATCCTCCATTATCGTGAATCATCTTGTTTCCATCCATTTTCTAAAACCCAAAAAGAATAGTGTGAGAGGCAAAAATCATAATAATGGAGGAGTAACTTCAATATCTAACATCTTAGGTTTAATCTAATATCGTTACCAAAATTCTAGGACTATAAGCTATACTTTTACTTAACCTTAGGGACATCCCTAGACATACCTTAGAAATATCTCTAGGGATCTCACTAAAGTTCTCGCATCCTAGTTTTCAAAGGTTGACTAAACCTTTCCTCTGATACCAACTGTAGAGACCCAAAGCTTGACGTACATAGAAAATACATTAATTTTGCGGAATACTTAATACATAACAAAAACAGACACACAAGGATCGTAATAGTTTAGTGTCTTTGGAAACTCGGAATGAAATCTTTTAATCATGGTGAAAGATCTTCAACATCTACCAATAAAGATCTTCCCCTTTTTTTCTTACCTAAAACCTTTCTTTATATCCTGGGAAAAAGAAAACATAAAAGGGGGGAGCTCAAATGCCCAGTAAGGGTAAACATAGAGAACATAAAACAATCCATAAACATTTGAATGCAAAATACTCGAACATAAAATCTAAACATCAAAATCTTGAGCAAAGACATAAATCTTGGAAGTACGTAAGGCATATATCATAAGGGAACATCAATCATGATAAAATAGCATTGGAATAAACATGTAAATGTGGAAACCATTAAGCACATGATATGATTTCCATAGTAGCCAAGGCATTGCTGCCAAGACCATCTTAGTGTACAAAGTCCCTTTCTGAATCGAGTTCACACCTCGTTCCAGTCCTGTATTACTGAACCGGTTTAACTTGCTATTCTTGCCATGTATATCTCATGAGATATAAATCGTTAACCAACGCATTGGGGGGATATATAGGTCCCAACCATCTCATAATGAAATCATTCTTACTTGTACCCCAAAATAAACATGCATCATTCATAATAACCCAACGAATGAAATGGGTTTAAAAAACATCATCTCATCATCACATAATCCATATAAAAAAATGGATATCATTTCAAAATATGAAAATTGAAACCATGTAAATATTAGAGACATTATACTTTAAATATACACATATGAAATAATTCCATCTTAGATGAAAAAATGGTTTTGATAAAACACTTGAAATGAATTCTTGAGGAAAATATCATTTCTTCTTCAAAATCATTTTCTTTTCACAAAATTCCATGAAATTTTAAAAGAAAAATATTTTGATGAAAATAGTCATAAAATCTTGTAGAGTAAGCTTCATGAAAATGAGGCGTTATGAAACCGTAAAAATCTGTTCACGCCGTATAAGTTAAAAATAACATTCTTCTCGTACTTTTTTCGGAAAAGTCAAAAAGTTCCCCGTGTGGTAATCAAAAGTACGATTCCATTCATAACATGTGGTAAATTCCAAAAATGGGTAAAATGAATTTCAAAATACATGAAAACATTTTTAGAAAACATGGGCATGGATGAAAACAATAACCGCAGTAAATACTTACGAATAACAATCTCGGATAAGAACGAGATTGGAATAGTTATCCCTTACCTTATGTCTGATATGCTTCGTATGTATCTGAACCTCCTGTATAATGATTTAAATAATTTCATTGACTTATTACATAATCATATTCATTGTTATGATATCATATATGTTTCACTTATGACTTTATATTACCCGTGCTTTTGTAAATTTCATGTTAAAGCAGCGTTTTTTGTAAAATCATTTCATTTATAGTATGTGGTTCGACTTGTCGTTCTTGATATTAATACTTATATCCTGATTTACATAATTCCAGAATGTAAAATATGATTTATATATAATATATATTCATCATATACATATATATATTATAGATCGATAAAAGGAATGAAATACACCGTTCATGGAGACGGTAGGCCGTACGTACGCATGAACGTTGTTTTCATTTTCTTATTGAATTGAATGAAACTAAATAGATGAAATACATATATATATATACATAAATCCAGTCACATTCATATATTTCATTATTATTCATTATATAAACTTTATGATCATTCATGTATGGTTAACATGGAGAATGAATCTCATCATGTCGTGGAGACGGTAGTCTGTACGTACGCACGAGCGATGATATCGTTCCCATAATTATTGAATAGAATTGGAGTGGATGGTATAATATATCAGAATCAGTATTATGTTATAATAACCATATATAGTTATTCATTACACCATTATACCCATCCATGTAAGGTGTTGGTGGAAAAACAGATTTCACCACGGCGTGGAGATGGTATTCCGTACGTACGCACGCGTGGTGATTTCATTTTCCATAGGTTGGATAGATGGTGAAATAGGGTTGTTTCATAATTATAATAACATATCAGTATATGAGTTATACTTATGTTATTACTTCATAATGAAACAACTAAATAAGAATAAGTGGAAGAAGAAATAAAGTTGAAAGAATCGGTAACAGACATTACCTCTTCTCTGAAGCGCCTCTTTGAGACCTCCTATTAGGGCACTAAAATTGGTCATTGAAGAAAACAAGAACCTCTAGGATGTATCTATGGAAGTGTAGAAGATAATTTTTCAGGGTTTGGCCGAGATTTAAGGCTTAAAGTGGTGTGAGGAAGAGAGGTAGGAGGTTCCCTTTTATAAGGGAGGAGAGGGGCATCTTTGGAAAAACCAAACATATTATTTTATTATAAAGTCATATTCGGTTTTTATTAGCTCAAAATTGAGTTATTTAGAAGATAAGTTGGGGATGGGTCTAAATCCTCTCATCCAATATAATTTATACAAGTTTAGGTTTCTATTTTAACCTTATCATTTACATTTAACCTTAAGTTAAATAATTTTACTTTTACCGTGTCTTCTTGTTTTCTTACACTATAAGGTTAATAAACTTACTATAACAAGACAAAAGAACCCCAAGTTGTTTATTATTAATATATATACCATTATCTAAGTCATTTGGCCGAAACTTATATTTTTAGAAATAAAATAACAATTAATAATATAATATTTGTTTTAAAACTATTTTATGTCAATTTTGACACTATTTGGTAATTGATTTTTGTTAAAATCATAACAGAATGATTAGTTCTAAAAATATTAACTAAATCAATACTAAAATGTCATATTAACCTAGAAAATTATTGTAATTCATAAAAAGTCTCAAATTACATTTATTTGGGTATTTATAACATCAATTATGTCAATATTTCATTAATAAGATAATTACTCCATCCACTTTGTGTCATAAATAAATTAAATTATTTAATGTATAAAAATTATATATAAAGAACTATTATGTAGGAAATAGTTTTATCTTTCTAATTAATATTTATAGTCGAATTAATCTTATGTATAACCCTATATTAAAAATTATTTACTTATTAAACTTTGATTTTAACTATTTTAACCCTTCTTTAAATAAATTAATATTAAATGTCCCAATCTAATTCAAGTGGGCCTAAATGGTCATATTTTATTCCTAAGGTTGTTTTTGGTCGAATAACACTTATACAATAGAATTAGTACATGTGTTAGGGTAATAATAATATCATTTTTACCCTTAATTATCCTATTTACTTTTAACTGTGGTAAATAAAAGTAAAAAGTTACTATTCACTAAAAAATATTTTCATCTCATTGAACCACATATTAGTCCTTGATATTAACCGTGTCTCTCAGATTTTCGAAATTCCACTTACAAAAGCGGTAAAATTAAGTTTTATGAAAAATTTAGTGTTTAACTACCACTTAGTGGTTTCACTATTAATCAAAAAATGAAAGTTTGCAGAAAAATACCAAAAATTAGTCCTAAGATATATTTGATATTATGAATTCAAAAATGATGTCTATTTTACCAAATTCAAAACATATTTGTTGCATTAATTAATTAATTCTCGTCATCAAAAGTAATAGCGTGTTTTTAAGAGATAATAACTATCAAAAGATTGACACTTGTTTATCTCTGGTTTAAATGTGAAATTGCATCCAATGACCAACATTGTATTATATGGTAAAAATATATTCTAAATATAATTTAAAACCACTCAAATTAATAATTTATTACTATAAATTATTTCGATTAAAAAAGTTGTTTTTAATTAAATTTTAGTAATTTTCACTATTCATCAGAATATGAAAGTTATCCGAAAAGTACCAAAATTTCACCCTAAGATAATTTCGATATTCTGAATCCAAAAAATGACATCCATTTTGAGAGATAAAATTTATAAAATTTCCAAATGTGAGTATTACTATTCATAACGGCTAGCTCATAATAATATTATAATAATATCCCGTTTAGTGAAACTCGATATTGCGTACTACACACGCTATCGAGGAAGGTCTTTATTGAGTGTAATGAAAGCCAAGTCAAGGGTGCATGTTGTGCAAGATCCTTTTGGTGTAGCATACAACACAAGACATTAATGAAATTAAAAAGAATATTTTTCATAAAATCTCGGGGTGTTACAATCGGCACTCCACTGGGTCTCTCTGGCACAACGACCTCGTATGTCTAGACCTTCCACACTGGTAGCATACCACCTAGCTACTTCAAGGTGTCTCTTGCCTCCATGGATCATGGAACGAAGATTCCTTATGATGCTTCCTACTGTCAGTAGGAGGGATGCTAACTCTAGATGTCGAGCCGCCCTGTCTCACAACTCCAGAATCCCTCATACTGCGCTCAATGATCAATGACTTGTTGACTATAGAAGTGATAGATGTCAACCGAACTATGTTCACCTATGATCGGATGTCGTGCCTCAGACTATCCTCGAACATCCTTGCCATGAACAACTGATAAACTCCTGGAATAGGCATGAAGCGCTATAGCTTGGTAAAGTGGGAGGAATACTCCCGGACAAAAAGAGTTCCCTACTCCTGACTCATAAACTCTCGGGCTCGATCGGCTTTCAAGGTATCTGGATATAAGTAGTCATAAAAGATGCGCAAAAAATCATCCCATGCCATAACCTGCTGGTGTCCTACCTGTGAGATCACATCCCACCACCTCTTGGCAGAGTCTCGAAGCATATAGGTAGAGAGATTGACCCTCCTCCCTGGTGGCATATCCAAATGCTCAAAGATCATTAGCATGTCTTTTATCCATGACTCTTCTACCTGAGGCCCTCCTTCCCTAGAGAAAATAGAAGGATGATACTATTGGAAGACCCGCATCAAATTTTCCATCGACGGGGTAGGAGGCGGTGCTCCCTGAAAGGTCTACATCATCCTCAAAAATCCCTCCATGAATTGTGCATCATCACCTATGTCAGGTACAATGGCTGGTGACAAGTGTGGCACAACTGGAGGATCTGGTGGGAATCCTTGATCAACCAAGTCCGATGTCTGGTCACCGCCTAGCAACTGGCGTACCACCGGAGGACATCTCAGTGGCATGACTCTACAAGGTCAAATTCTCACCTTAGACCAAGATTATCAAGGAATGAAAACTGGAAGTACAGGAAGGGAACATGAGAAAGAAAGAATTCAAGTTTTTCAAAGCATGGTTACACTGTGTGTATGTCCCCTACACGTCATGTTCCCCTAATTCGTTCACATTGGCGTGTACTTCTGCCAAAACTTGTCGTGTAACACCCAAACCACACAGTGTGTTATCCTAACACACACCGTGTAGTTGAATCCTCTTTCTCTAACCAAGCCCTTGTACAATGTTAAGCCACACATCCCTCTTAAGAAACGACTACATGGAGTGTTCATGGTAGACACAGCTTGTACTTGACAAGATTCACTCAGCTTGTGTTGTTAGTGGAACATCCTGACACGTGGCTCATTCTACATAGTGTGTTCAAGGTGGACACGACGTGTATGTGAAAGGATAACACTGACCTATGTTGTTGGTTAAACGGTCCGCTACACAGCTGACATTACACATCATGTTTTTTTGGTACATAGCGTGTTCTTATAAGAAAATCCATATCTCATGTATCTAGCCACCTGACTTATGACACGGTTAAGGACTACATGAAGTGTACATAAGGTACACGACATGTACTTAATAAAGAACTGATTCTTTCCGAATAGAAGAACACATGGCGTGTAGTCAAACTACATGACATGTATTCTAGGTTTTTCTAGATAGTAAGCCTCAGAAACTACTCTAGAACCCCAAAAACACTAAAAAGAAAATTGAAAGTGCCTAATTCTGATCTATGAGGGACCATACACCCCACGAATCAAAGCTTGTAATTTTAAACATGTTATAACAAGGTAAATAAGTCAATGATCCACCAAATTATGGACCATGATGGTCTATAACACCTAAAAAAAACCAAAGTTTGGAATTCATTTAGAAAAACTTTACACAAACATTACCCTATCAAACAATAGGTATTTTTATCAAGGTATCTATCACAACAACATGTATATTCTAAAAAATATCTATCCCAACAACATGGAATTGCTAATGAATCCTATGTGGCATGGAAAGAAAGCATGACATGTGGTTTCTAAAAAGTTCATATATGATTCATAAGATGGAATACCCTCATCACATTGTGTTGTGACAGAAATAGAATCGTAATAATGTCAAAAATAATTACACAAATCATGTGATTCACCTAATGGTGAAAATCAGATCAACCATAAACTTGAAAAACTAGAAGAAATTTCATTAAACGAGGTAGATTATATTTCCCCTGTATACGGGTTAGATACTCTCGGGCACAACATATTACCAAATACCTATTACTTCTTATACCTATCTAAGGCTACAAATATTAAATCAATAGAAAATAATTTCTCTAACACCACTTTATAACATCCCTGTTTCATAATCCACCTAGAGGCGCCCCGTGCCCAGTTGGTCACATGGCGTCAAGTGCATTTCCCCAAACTCCAGAGGCTGTCGACTAGAAGTGAGGGCCTTGGGTGTGATAGTGGGGAAAGTACGCCCTCACTGTCAGAGTACACAGCCAAAGTAAACAAATACATACAAGAGAGGAAGCAGTAATAATATCATAACAAAATAAACAACAGAAGACTAATAGAACAAACTGAAGCACATATATAAAATGATGCATGATACATATGTCTAGGAAATCAGTGAAAGAAAGCACAATTCTGAAATATAGTACTAAACCAAATACAAACGAAAAATATTAATCAGCTCCATAGCATCGCAAGCCTAATCTTGGCCTCGTGGTCTCCAACTCTAGAGCATGTCATGTACCTGAACTAGAAGGGCGCTTTCCCTTATCAATAATTGAAACAATATAATCTATATGGGCCCAAAATCATGGCCCAAATAGGGTGTGAGACTAAATACCTGAAGGAAACCACCCCTAGATCTGTTCCTAATAGTCAAAGAGAATATGTAAGGTAAAAGTTTAGGAAATAGTAAACAAGAAAGTACTCAACAAAAAACAATCCACAGTTTCAATATCAAGCAACGTCTAACCAAGAATATAAACAAAAACCGGTAACCCTATGGGATGTACCCACAGCCTATCCTCTCTAGTACTACCAAACAAGTACAAGCAACCCTCTGGGAAGAAAACTCAGTTTAACCCCTATGGTTTAGCTTAAGCATAGACTCTCTAAATAAGCACTCACCTTCAATTCCCCCTATAGTCTCGTAATGGTCCTAAAGGCACTCTGGGGAAGCACTCACCGTCTCATTCCTCCTATGGCCTGCGTCGAGGAACTACATACATTCTGAGGAAGCACTCATCTTCAATTCCACTTGTGGCCTCACACCGTAAAATTATAACGACACTCTGGAGAATCCCACAACATCCACTCTACCTATGGTCTATATACCAGGTTCTCACGACCCCATGTAAGTCAAGCAAGTGTAGTAGTGTGTATCTGCCAAGGTAAACCTCAATAAATACATGGCTAGAATTCTATAGCACAATATCATTATAGAACAACAATCACAACATCCTACAACACTAGGCATGAGAAAGTAAACAGTGGCCTAACAGGCAATCAAGACCCAAAGGTCCAAATAAGAAAAACATACATGTGAAATACATCCAAATCAAAAAAAATCACCCTATTCATAATCAATTATCATCTACTAAAGCATACAAGCATAGTAGGAAAATAATAGGGCTAAAACGGTAAACGCGCAATACCCCATTCATGGGTATTGGGAAATTTTTCACATAAGAATCAAATACTTTCAACAGAAGGGCACAAACCACTTACCTCGGTGTTTGGAGATCAAGATACTTGAAACATGAGGCTTAAATCTCCTTATAACTTCATATATCTACAGAAACATATAAAATTTTTAACCCACGATAACTCACGAAAGAGGATAAAGAAAGTGATGGTGCTTTAGGAGAAGAGAGAACTCACTGATGCGATTACAACACAACCATGGGTGTTTGATTCAGGGAACAGATGCTCAGCTGGGGGATCATTAAAGATTCGTGGTTGCTCGGTGCTCTCGGATGAACTAGGTTAAGAAAAATACGGTTCTATCTGTCAGACGCGACCCCGATGTGTTTAATGGAAAAAAATAAAAATACACGGCATGTACTTTTGAAGTACACGGCGTGTACTTTCTATTTCCATACATCGCTTTATGAGGCCTCCGGGTCATCCCACATGGTCGTGTGCAAGGCCGCTACACTGTCAGCACACAACTACTCACAGTAACCGAGTACATGGAGTGTACTCATAAAGTACATGGCATGTACTTTAAAAATTTACAGAAAATCCTTTTTTCTCAAAAACTCTATATAAAAAACATACATGAAAGGAAGATCCGGGTTCTTACAATAGATTTGAGTTTTAGTACTTTACATAATAATCATAAAGATAGTCATTCTGAGAAACAAATTCAAACCCTATGGGATATTTTGAGATCATTTTATTTCGATTTAAATGTGGTTGGGATCAACACCTTCCTCTAGTTGAGATTTCATACCATAATAGTTTTCACTCAAGTATTCAGATGGATCCTTCAAAATTCCTATATGTAAATAATTTTAGAGAACTGATGTTATAGACTGATGATGGGGAAATAAAACTTTTGGTTCTTGAGAAAGATAAAGTAATTGAAGATAAAGTTAGAGCCATTCGAAAAACCATAAGGGAAGCACAAATTTGGCAGAAAATGTATGCTCATAATTGATGGTGTGATCTAAAATTTGAAAATGGTGACAAGTTTTTTATAATAATTTCCCAATAGAATAAGGTTACAATATTCAAGAATAAAGGTAAAATATTCCCCTGGTATATCAATACCTTTGAAATTATTGATAATATCTGGATGGAAGCTTATCGATTGGCTCTTCCATCGAACCCCTCTCAATTCCACAATGTGTTCTATATATCTATCCAAAGAAAGTATATACCTAATATTACACATAAACTAAACTCAAAGGTCATACCACTAGAGAATGATATTTATTATGGGTAACAGTTTCTATAGATTCTTTATCATACAAAGAAAGTTATATGAAATAAGACCACTCACCAGGTCAATGTTTTTTAGTGAAACCACTAGCTTGGGGAAGCTATGTGGGAACCTAAGGATTTAATGAGACTAAAGAATACATATTTTTTATACCAAAGTGATGGAGTTTTCTGGCCAAATTTCATTTTAAGTTGTTTAGAATATAATACCTCTAGATTTTATGAAATTGTATTCAAATTAATTAAAAATTTGAGAGCTTGTGTTACACACAACATTGGGTTTTTAAGGAATCATAATATATTATTAATATTATTTAAAATTGACCATCATAACATAGACATTAAACTTGGAAGCTATAATAGGAATAACATATATTTATATATTAATTACAATGGCTTTTTATGAAGAACAAATATTGATAAAAAATTATTTAGTTTTAGGAAAAGTATTTTTAATGTTTCAGAAATACTATTCTCAAAATAAATGTTTTTACTACATTTTCTAAAAAAATAATAAAGGTAATTTTTTATAATTTTAGAAAATTTATCTCAAAAAATAAAATTATTTTTTTTAAATTTCATTTCAATATTATTAGATTGAATTTTTTAAAATATTATAAATTGATACAAATTTTAGTGAATACTAAAAAATACGTGTTTTATTAAGAATTGACTTTTCATATAATGAATTTAAAAGCGTAAAAAAATTATGATGGTTTTGAAAGAAAAAATATTTCAATTATATATTTGTTAATCAAATTTTTTTAATCGGAATAAATTTAATGTTTAATTTTGATTGAATAACTTCTAAAAAAATTGAATGTTTTCTCTTTGGAAAATTGCTTTTTCAACCCATATGTGGGTATAATTTTAAATTAAAATTTTCTACCTTTTTGAATGTAATTTGAAAAAAATGTATTCTTTATTATGAATATTCATAATTAATATTATATAATCATATAAAATTTTATTTTACCATACTGAATAGTAAGAATAGTAACAAAATAATTTCTACGGTTAAGGACAAAATAGGCTTACTAAGGAGTTAAATTAAAAAAATAATGGGTAAAAGGACCAATAAACATGTAAAAAACCCACTTTATAATCATATTTTGGCCTTATAACCTCTAATATTTTACAATTACTAGTTTTTGAGCCCTGTGGAGTGTGTAAAATGTGGGTACACTTCATTATTTTTGAAAATTTCATGTTTTCCTTTTCCCCCCACTTATTTAAGGATACCCTCCTCTCCGCACCAAATGACACACACAAAACACTATAGTTTTGATAATAATAGAATAAAAAAAATTATAATTCCCTCCTCAAATCATAGAGGCATTTATTTTATTAGGAAACCAACCGAATAAAGATTAATGTGTAAACCTAAATAGTCTCCCCAGAGAAGAGTTAAAATTATTAAAGATGTGTTTTTGTTTTATTTATTATTCCACCTCCTTAAAATATTTTTCACCTATGATGATTTAATAAAAAAAAATATATAAAATATAAAAATATTTTATTATGTTAATTTCAAGACATATATCAATTACATCTTCCATCAAATTGGAAATAAAATCTTCGATCGTGTGTACGACAAACTACAGCCTCACAAACTGATGTTATTTATTTTCCATCACCACATATAATTGTTGGATATAATGATAGATTTAATGTTTATATAAGATAATTATTATATTATTATAAATATATAATTATAATACCATATGTTCCTTATTACCTCCATACATTTTGGAAAACAATAATGTCACTCTTGTGTACAGTGGAGTACTGGAAAAAAAAATGATGTGATGTGTTTTTAATTCATATTTTACATGGATAATAATAAGTATATATTAAATAATTATATAATATATTTTTAAGAAAATTATTCATATATATTTATGATATCACATATACCTTTATACTTTCTATTCTTTGGAGGATACGATAACATCGTTCAAGTGTACAACGAACTACCGCCTCATGAAGTGATGTGATTCATTTTTTGATAATTCTATGAATAGATGGTAATAAGGGTAAATTTAATAAATATATGAGATATATATAACATAAAACTTATTATTTAAATGTTAAATATTATTATACTTCCTATAATTTCATCCATCAAGAAAATGAAAACAATTTTCATGTGCACGTATGACCTACAGTGTCCATGAATTGTGTAATTCATTTTCAATACCAAGCATTATTGGATTAATATAAATAAATATATAATATATATATATATATATATATTATATTTATATTATGTTTAAAATTATATAGATATGTAACTATGATAAAATTAAAAGGACAAAAAATACTCAATAAAAACTTACACGAAAAACCAAGAAGTTGTTACCCAAAAACATTATTTTAACAAGGAATTGTTTATAAAATGGAAATATAAGGTCATAAGTAAATAATATATGGAATAATATAAATTAATATGGCTCTATAAATGTTTTTTAATAAACTTATATTCAATATACAAGAGTTTTTAATGTGTAATACATAATTCACTACTTAATGAAATGGATTTTTGTGTCATCTGTCTTCTTTGGAACAAATGTTTTTTATGCATCTATATTCTTCTTTGAGGTGTATATATAAACCATTGGAAATGTAATATCATAATTTTTTTATTCTCAGGATATTATATGTTTCATTTAATATTATTCTCTCATGGTTCTTATGATTCAATGGTACCGAAGTTGTAAGGGTTTTACATTATAATCTCATCATTTATCAGGATTGTTCATGATTATGCTTCCAATGATGAAATATTATAATATATTTCACAATAAAATCAAATATTTTCTTATTTTTTTTATTCCTAGATAGTAAATATTTTACTTTTATTTTCAACTCCTAATTAATTAAAGGTAACAAAAAGTGTTTTTATGAAAAATTGTCTTTATTTCTCTCTTTGGTCAAAACCCATATTTCTTCGATATCCTTTTTTTAAATGTTTTAATTTCTTTTTAAAATTATCTAAATTATTTATTAAATATACTTTTCCTCATGTTTTAATATTTTTAAAAAATAAAAGAAATCTTTATGTGATTTTCAAAAGTAAGGAAATTTTGGTATTTAATATAAATTTGAAAGAATCATCGTATTAAAATGTAAGATATGAATGGAATATCCCATCTTCATGACGATTATTTTCATTAAATGATACTTTATATGTTTTCAAGGTTATTTTCAAATAAAACAATTTTCATAATTTTTTTTGTGTTTTTATGTTTTAAAAGGTGATTTTAAAAGTGAAAATTTTATTTTCCTAAAGAGATGTTTTAAATGATCTATAAAGATTCCTTTACATGTTTCCAATGTTATTTTCAATAAAAATTATTTTGGAAATTTTTTAGATTTTAAAAAATGATTTTTAAAGTTGAAATTAAATTTTCCACAAGAAAAGTTTTAAATTATCCTTAAATATTCTATTATAGGTTTCCAAGGTTATTTTTAAAGGAAAAAATATTGAAAATTATTTATGTTTTAAAAAATTATTTTCAAATTTATAAGCCTATTCTCATCAAGAAATATTTCAAGTGATCTTTAAAAATAATTTTCCATATATAATGACATCCTATTATGTTACTTATGATTTTAGGGGATATTATCCAAGAATTAATTATTATTATTTATCAAAATGGTTTATGTTTATGATAACAATATTTTTATAAAACCCATTTCTCTTTCATATGTTATACCATGATAAAATGATTATGAAACCTACTTCTTTTTTCATGGGGTTTGTTATGATGAAATGGTGAAATAATTATGAAACCTATATCTTTTACATTGGTTGTGATAGGATGTAATTTTTATAAAATCAATTCATTTTCCTGGGTTTAGATATGATGAATGTTTTATGATATTGTGTCACACATATGTATGCTTTTCATTATTTTAAAGGTGAGACCTATATCACCCTCAAATACAGTGGGTAATGAATGATATATCATCAGAAAAACATGACTGGATGGGGATCTAACCTAGTTCAGTATCATGCATTGTCCACTATGATATTCTTGGGAGTGAACATTGACTATATTGATGGTTTTCAGAGAAAACCCATTCCACTATGAGATCCATTGAAACAAGACACGACTATTGTGGAACATACATTCTATGCTTACGTCTATGAAAAAAATTATATGTCACATGTAGATTTTATTATCTTTTGGCTTCTGTAATTTTATTTATTTATAATTCATGTCTTATTAACTACAAATATTTATAACATTTCTCAATATTATGATCTTTTTTATGAAGGGTATAGTTTTAAAATGTAATTCTCATGTTATCATACACTCATTCTTATGTTATGATTATGTTTCTTCCTTGTTTACCCTTACTGGGCATATGATGTCACCCTTTTATATGTTTCATTTCCCTAGTTTATAGGGAAATATATTTTCCATGATATGAATAAGAAGGGTTCTAATTATGAAGAACTTAGTGGGTGATGATGTAGTTCACATATGAACTAGTTTTTTATGTTTCCATTCTTCATAATACATTATACCTTTATGATCCTCAATGTTATTCTCTTATGGATCATGTACATTGATTTAATTATTATTTATGTCTTATGAACTTCCAATATTTATAACACGACTCAAGGTTATAATCTTTTATATGTTGGGTATGGTTTTCAAAGGTAATTCTCATATTATCATACACTTATTCTTATGTTGTGCTTATGTGTCTTCCTTGTTTACCCATACTGAGAATCTGAGGTCACCCTTTAATATGTTTCCTTTCCCCATGTTATGAGGAAATATATTTTTTATGATATGATTAATAAGGGTTTTAATTATGAATAACTTAGTGGGTGATGATTTAGTTCACATATGAACTAGTTGTTTATGCTTTCATTCTTCCAAAGGCATTATACCTTTATGATCCTCCTGTGTGTGTTTGTGTAATATAATAAATGTTCATCTACCAAGATGTAATATCTATATACGAAAATCCTATGTCATTATAGTTGGTATCAAAGGATAAATTTGGTTAACAAGAGGAAAATAGGATAATAAAATTTTAGTGATAAACCATAGGATGATCCTAAGTATAAGATGAAATACTAATGTTTTGTTAAGGAAGATATTATGTAGTTTACCTAAAAATAAATCCATTTCTAGATAAAAAAGTGGACATGGTTCCAGAATGGATTTTCCTAGGGGTAATAACTTTGAAAAATGTGCATAATGATTGACTTAATAGTTAACTGGTATATGATAACAGTTCTTACTACAATCCTAGTTTGAAACTCCCAAGGGATATGGTTTGGATAATTTATATTTTTTTTAGAAACCAATAAGAATAATTTGAATGTATGATTACCACCAACAACCTAGGTTAAACCTATGGTGTTTTGTATTTAAAATAAGGTGTCTTGATTTAGACATCCTATAAATGATTTTTTTACGACAATGTGTTTTTAAACTATGATTATTTTTTCTCAAACTATGTTTTTTAGTTAATGGATGGATTCCAAAGAAAATGTGTTAATGTTTAATAAAAAGGATAATGAAATTAATGTACTCATAACTAGTCAAATGTTATGGGAGATTGACAACAATATGTCATTTTTATTACCACAAATCATTATCAAGATATGAATCATGTTGAACATCCCAACGAGAAAAAAAGATAACAATATTCTGTTGAGTCCTTCATGAGGAAAAATCTACCATCTTTTAGTGGTCCTTCTAACCCTATTGTTATAGAGAAATGGATCAGTTTCACTAAAAATATATTTTCTATTCTCAAGTGTTTGTAACTTGAATATATTAATTTTGGATACCAATCATTTGGATGGTGATGTAGATCAATGGTGGAATCTCATCAAGAACACAAAGAAACATGATAAAATTGAATCCATGGAGTGGGATTAATTTAAGATGTTTTTATTAAATAAGTAATTCCCACATATTCAATGTATAAAGATAGAGATATAATTACTTGATATAAAGAGAATGGGTGATTAATCTATTGGTACCTATAAGAAAAATTTTACAATACTTTCAAGGTACACTTTTGGAATTATCATCTAACCTGAATGTAAGGTTGATCGATTATTTATTAGTTTAAAACCAAGTCTCTGAAATCCATTATTCATAATTTACTTTTAGTAGTTGTTAAAAAATAATTCAATGTGTCATAAAGGTGGAAATAGATATTGTAGTAAACCATCAATATCATCTTCTTGATAACAAATGAATGATGGAATTCAAATGAAACTATAAAACCATGGAGAGAAGAATATGATCTTTCCATGATGCACAATGTGTGGAAGGAAACATAGAGTAAATTTTGTTAAGGGGAATACTGAATGTTTTATGTTTCAAAAGTAAGGTTATAGATAGTATGAATTCAAAAGTGATGTGAAATGTTATTTAATGATGAGAATAGTGGAAACCCCTATTGAATGCCCCACCCAAACTCCAATGCTTCGAGTTGAAGGACATTGGGAATTATGGGAATTAATTCCCTGATCTGTGGGCTAATGAGGATCATAGGACAGAAAAATCAATAATGAAAATGTAGAAAAGGGAAAGCTTATGAAATCACAATAGTTAATTCAAATCACAATAATTCTGAAACACTTATCCCTGAACCTATATTTAGGAATTTTATATTTAAATGTGTATGAATGATCCCTTTGAAAATAATTTTCTTCATCCTTCAATGAAGTATTTTTCAATTATAAGAATTGATTATTTACCTCTTCATGGATTCTATAATAATGAAACTACTTTTGATATTATGTTAATAAAATGATGAATCTAATATCCCAATGGAAATTTTTAGGCCTCCGATAAGAGATTACTTAACTAATAAAGGGTGAATTATTTTTTGTAATCATATATTTTTTATATAAGATTAACATAAGTGTTATGGATACCATAATAGATTTATGAGTTTAAGTTTGATCATAATTTCAAATTGTTAAACACCCTTTTTCAGATTTTATGTGATGGTATTTTATCAATATTATGGATACTTATAGAGAAATTTATGGAAATATAACCCTTTGTTTTTTTATATGTCTTAGGTAAATAGTTTTTATGATGAGGAATGCCTTTTATAAATATATTATTAAATGTACTGGTAACCTTTAGTGTTTATCTTGTCTTTGATGTTATGGTAATTATGGGTTATTACAAATTGGGGTAGTTTAGGAATTATTTTAATATAGTTTTTGAAAAAGGATAACCTAAATATTAGGAAACCTATTTCATCTAACAAGGCAATGAGGTTGAACCCACAACTGAAGGATGATAAGGGTATAACGCCTACCACTGGCCTATAAGAAAGATTATTTCTAGTGGGAAAACATGAAGAGAGATATTAAGGAGTATGTATCTTAGTGACTAGTATTTCATCAAGTTAAGGTTGAGAGAAAAACTTTAATGGGATGTTACAACCATTACCCATACCATAATGGAAATTGTTAAACATCATCATAGATTTGGTCATTGGACTCCAAAAATCATCTAAAGGGAATAATGTAATACATGTTTTAATAAATTTCCTTATAATGTCAGAACACTTAATCACTATCAAAGAATATTTCTATCTATGTCAGCTTTTCATTTTACAAATTAAGAAATATAAAAGATTCATGGAGTACCATATTGTATTTTGTATAATTAGGATCTAAGGTTTACCTCAATGTTCTTGAAAATTCTTCATCATGATCATGATATATAGTTTAGTTTCAATATTGTGTATCATCATCATATAAATAGTCTGTCAAAGAGAATAATTAAAACCCTGTAGGATATTTCGTTTTTTTTTCTTTGGTTTTTATAGGTTCTTGTGATCAACAACTTTCTCTAGTTGAGTTTTCATACAAAAACATCTTTCACTGAATTATTTAGATGGATCATTATCAATACCTCAATGAAAAGAAGTATAGAGCTCCAATGTGGTTGAATGAAGTTAGAGAAAGAAATATATTGGGACATGGGACTTCAAAATAAATGGTAGATAAATTTAGAGGCATTCAGCAACATGTAAGGGTAGTATAAATTCATCATATAAGTTGTACTAACAATCATCAACAAGATTTTGAATTTGAAATTGGTGACAAGGTGTTTCAAAGAATTTCCCCATTTAAGAAGGTTATGAGATTCAAGAATAAAGGGAAAATACTCCTTAGGTAAATAATTCCCTTTGAAATCCTTGATCATATATGGACATTACATTATTGATTAGTGCTTCAACTAAACCTCTCTAAAGTATATGATTTGTTCCATGTATCTCTTTTAAGGAATTACATTCTAGATCCTTCACATGTAAAAACACAGAGTTCATACTTCCCGAGCATGATCTTTCTTATGATGAATAGCCACCGAAGATTCTATAACATACATAGAGAGTGATCAAAATCTAGACCACTCTCCTAGTAAATGTTTTATAGAAAAACCACTAATTTAAAGAGACTATGTGGGAACCTGAGTATGTAATGAGGTGGAATTGTTCTTTGTTTCTTGTAACAAAGTAATGTAATATCAAGGAAAAAATTATTTTAAGGGGGGTTTAATTTAATACCCATATATTTTATGATTTTCTTGAATAAATTTAATTTTCAATAGCTTGCGTTACATACAACACTGAACTTTTAATGAACTATGATATATTATTAATATTATTTAAACAAGATCACCATAACCTTTCCATTAAACATGGATATATAAATAATAATAACAAATTTTTAACCATTATGTATAATGGTTTTAAATAAATAAACCAAATTGATAAAAAGTATTTAAATTTATAAAATACTTTTTATGTTTTGAAAATACTATTTTTAAAAAATATATTTTAATTGAATTTTATAAAATAATAATAAAAGTAATTTTTCAACTTTCAGAGAATTTAATTCAAACAAATTACTTTTTAAAATCTAAAATTTAAAATTATCTTAGATTAAATTTTTTACAATTTTCTGAAAACATAAATTTTCAGTGAGTAGTGAAAAATACTTGTTTTGAATAGAATTTTTTTCCCATTAAAAGTATTAAGAAAATACAAATGGTTTTATGTGATTTTAGAAGAAAAATTAGTAAAATTATATATTTATTAGTCTAATTTATTTCATTGTATTAAATTTTATATTGAATTTTTAAATAAATACTTTTTAAACATTTGATGATTTTCTCATTAGAAAACCTCTTTTTCATCGCATCACCACGTTTAATTTTAAATTAATTTTTTTCAATCATGTGAATAGAATTATAAAAAATGGATTAATTTTTTTTCATAATAATAATTTATATTATAATATTATTATAACTTAATTTTTTACCATAATGAATAGTAAGAAAAGAAAAAAAATTAACTATTATGGTTATTGTTAAAGCAGGTTTACTGGGGGTGAAACTAAAAAGATATGGGAAAAAATGGACTAGAAACTTTTTAAACACCCATTTTATAGAAATATTTCAACCTTATAAAATATTATTTTCAATAATTATCCATTTTGGAACATTGTGACGTCTATAAAACATTAGTGCACTTTATTGTTTTCAAAAATTCCATATGTATCCTCTCCCCCACTTATAAAAGGTCAATCACCTCTCCTCACCTCTTCACACATCAAAAAACATATATTCCAGATAATAACTACCAAAAACTTTTCCCTAATTACCTCTTAAAAACCTATAGTCCTTATTTTTATTATTAATCCCACCTAAGAAGGTTTTAGGTGTAAACCTAATGAGGCTCTCAAATGGAGAGGTAAAATTCGTCAACATGTGTTTTTGTTCTATTTCTTATTACACCTCATTAAAATTATCTTCAAATGTGATTATATAATAACAACCTTATATTCCATATAATGATCTGTTCTTATGTTAATTCCATAACTTATATCCATTACCTATTTCTTCAAATGCGAAATGAAACTTTCGATCGTGTGTACAACAAACTACCACTTCACCAACCAAAGTTATTATTTTTCCAGAAACAAATCTCATGGATGGATATAACTATGAATTTAATTATTATAAAATATATTTATGATATTATTATAACTCTAGAATTATAGTAACATGTCTACCTTATTTCCTCCCAACCTTTTGGAATACAATAACATCCATCATGTGTACGGTGGACTGCCTCCTCACGAACCGATGCAATGTGTTTTTCACTTCTTTTGTACTAGGATTTTAATAGAGATAGAGTAAATAAATATTATTGATATTTTTAACAAAATTATTCCTTTTTAATTATTATATCATATATACCTTCTTAAATTTTATTTCATGGGGATACGATAACGTTGTTTATGTGTATGGCAGACTATCGCCTTGCAAAGTGATGTGATTCATTGGTCACTAATGTTTTTTATCGAAGATAATAAGGGTAAATTTAATGTATATCTGTTATATAAATGACATAAAAATGATCCTAGAAATTTAATATATTATTTACATTTATTTCATTTCATCTATTGAGAAAATGGAAACTACATTAATGCGTACGTACGCCCTACATCTCTATGAATGGTGTAATTCATTTTCAATCCCTAAATTTATTGGATGACTATAAATACATATATAATTTATATATATAATATTTATATCATGATTAAAATTATTTATATGATTAAACAATTATTTAAATAAAAGTACCAAAAATAAAAAATCAAAACATACACAAAATACAAAGTAGTTATTTCCCAAAACAAGATTCTAATAAGAAATTTATAGGAAATAGTAAAAAAATATTGATTAAATAATATATGGTATGATAAATTCTATTATGGTTCTATAATATATGTATAATGAACTTATATTTATTATACAAGAGTTTCCATCATGTGAAAAGGAAGTCGAGACTTAAGGTATGTGATTTTTGTCTCAATTTGTCTTCTTTGGGACATACATTATGTTATACACATATCTTATTTTATGATGTGTATATACATACCCTTTGGAATATAATATCATTAATTTATTTATTTTAATTATATTATAAGTTTCATTTATTTTTATTCTTTCATGGGGCTTATGATTCAAAACTACCAAATTGGTGAGTGTTTTATATTATACACTCATCATTTATCATGACTGTTCACGATAATGCTTCAAATGATGCAATATTATTATATATGTATAAAAAATTAATTTATTTTATTATAATATAGTTATTTCTATAGAATATATGTTTTATTTTCACTTTACATTCTTAAAAGATTAAATATACCCCAATAATTTTTTAATTAAAAATCATCCATATTTTTATCTTTGGTCAAATGACCATGTTCTTCCTTATCCATATTTTGTTAAAATATTTTTAATTTTTTCATTATATAAAAGTTAATTTTTTTTAATTTTGAAAAAATTAAACGGAACCTTTTTTCCTCTTAAAAAATGAGTCATGTTTGGATTTTTTTGAAAATGTGACAGTAATATTTGATTTAATATGTATGTTGTTAATAGATTTTACCTCCATAATGACCATTATTTTATTTGAAACATCCTTCATAAGTTTTCAGGGTTATTTCAAGAGAAAATTATTTTATTAATACTTTGTGTATTTTGATGTTTTAAAAATAAATTTTCAAAGTGAAAAGGTTATTTTCCCCGAGATATGTTTTAAATGACCCTTAAAGATTTATTTATAAGTTTCCAAGATTTTTTCCAAATAAATGTTTTTTGAAAACATTTTATGTTATAAAAGTTATTTGAAAAGTACAAAGGAAAATTTCTTGAAGAAAATTTTTAAATGATATTTAAATCATCCTTTATAACATTCCATGGTTATTTTCAATGAAAAAGATTTTAAAAATGTATTGTGATTTAAAAATTGGGTTTCAAAGTTGGAAATATATTTTCCATAAAAAAATTTTAAATGATATTTAATTATTCCTTTATAATTTTCTAAATTATTTTCAAAGAAATGTATTTTAAAAATGTTTTTGGTTTTAAAATTTTATTTAAAATTTTGAAACATTATTTTCAAAATGAATTATTTTAAGTGATATTTAAAAATTCCTTTACGTGTTTCCAAGGTTATTTTCAATGGAAAAAAATTAAAATATTTTATGTTTTGAAAAGTGACTTTCAAATTTGGAAGGATATTTTCTTCATGAAATGTTCAAAGTGTTCTTTAAAAATAATTTTCAATCTAATATGACATCCGTTGATTCTAATTTTGATTTATTAGAGATATAATCCAAGAATACCATTCTTATTATTATTCTAAATGGTTTATGTTTATGATGAAAGTATTTTAAGAAACCTATTTCTCTTCCATGGGTTATACTATGATAAAATTATTATAAAAAAAAGCTTCATTTTCCATAGGATATGATATAATGAAATGATTATGAAACCTATTTATTTTTCACTAGTTATGTTGTGATGAAATGTTTATAAAACCCATACCTTTTCATGGGTTCTAATATGATGAATGTTTTATGATATTTTTCTTCAAATAATTATTATTTTCATTATGTGATTGTTGGGACCTATATCTCCCTCCGATTATTGGGTGATGATTGATATATCAAGATATTAATAGGATTGGAATGAGGAGTGAACAAATTAAATATGGGACTTATTCAACTATGATGGACAGGGGATAAATAATTGACTCCTATGATTGTTTGTGGAGTTAACTCATTCCACTATGATAGCATTAGAAATATTCCATGACTGCTATAGAAATGACTTTCTATGTTTATGTGTGTGTTACAAATTCAATTAATTCTTCAAATGTCATTCTCTCATAGATCATGTTCTTTGATTTCCTTTTCATTTGTGTCTTATGAAATGCCAATATTTATAGCATGACTTAATATTATGATCTTTGATATGCAGTGTATGGTTTTCAAATTTTATGATCATGTTCTCATACCCTTGTGCCTATGTTATGCTCACATATCTTTAGTATTTACCCTTACAGAGTATCTGAGCTCACCATTTATTATTTTTCATTTCCCCAAGTTATGAAGAAATATATTATTTACAATATGTCTATGAATGGTGATAATTATATTGAAATTGGTGGGATACTATGTAGTTCAAATATAAACTAATTGATTATGTTTCCATGTGTACATTTATAATCCTCAAACATGTGTTTGGGTAATGTAATTAATTTCCATCTATCAAAATGTAATATCTATATATGAAAACCTATGGTCGTTATAGAACCACCCTTTGAAGGAAACTCGGATGAACAACATACCTAGTGGGAATTTTTTGTGTTGTAGGGTGTTATATATCTAAGTAATAAGTATTGTTAATGTTAAAATTATTTTAGAAATAAAATCATGTTGAATCCAATACCACAATTTTTAAATGTGTAGAAAAATTTTATTTCATATTGGAGTCAAGATGTTAACATTAACTAAAGATGAAAATTACTACTTTTTGGTATAAATAGTAAAATAATATTTGTTTATTTTGATTAATAAAAATAAAATGAACTTATAATAAATAGAGGTGTCAGATATAATAAAATATATGTTCAAAAAAAATAAATACTACTAGTATTTTTAGTAAAATATATATGATTTATTTTAAATAAAATAAATTTTTATGATAAATGAAATAAAAAATATTTATATAAAATGATTTTTTAAAACAGTAGTTATTTTAGTATAAATCATAATATAATTTTATAGAATTGTAATAGTTTTTTTTAATTTTTAAATTTTATTAGGTCATAAAAACAAGTATTTGTTATTAAACAAGGATTTTATTTAGAAATTAAATTACTCATATTTAGAATTTTTTTATAAAATGGATGTAATTTTGGAATCATAACATTAAAATTATCTTAGGGTGATTTTTTAGTATTTCCTTGAAAAATATGAATTTTTAGGGAATATTGAAATATCGTATATGTAATGTATAAGTTTCATATTTTTTAATAGTGTGTAAAAATGAATTTTTGAGGTTTATAAATGTTATAATAATTTTTCTTATACCCTTTACTATAAAACCTATATCACCTCCCTCACAAACCAACCTAGATTACCAAGCTATCTAGAACCCGAGCTGATCTACAACTTTGCCCGAAGGGAAATCAAAATCCCCATTGGTTGGTGACAAGAACTTAAGCATCCAAGAACCAACTTTGGGAATTATTTTTCCCAAAAGAACCCAAAAAATGGATATCTAGATTAACAAGAGTGTTAGTATATATATATAACTCAACAATGGAGGAGATAATAAATTAATGAAAAATAAGTGCCAACAACCACAAAACCAAGGAAATGTACCACGGAAGAAAAAAAACCCAACTCCATATGGCATGTAGCCACCTACATAATCCCATGCTCAACTAATGATAAAATCCACCAACACCTTACGATGTATTTCCTTTACTTTTTATTAGACCAAACAAGATCTACATGCACCTAAAAGAGTATGCAAGGTTTGAGAAAAACAAGCCCTGTAGGATCCCACAAAGTGTTTCATTAGAAGAATTTATAAAATTAACCAATAATGATAAAGTAAAAAAATATAGTGTATGAGATACAGTTTTATATAGTTCAATATAAAACATGGAAAATAACCCTTTTATATTTTATAAAAAATACTAATAATATGGTTTTCATTTCACTTTATTGACAAACCAAACACACATTTCAAATAAAACAACGACCATAACTTCCCTTAGATTAACGCCAATTATTTATTATTAAATATCCTTTTACAATTTTATATGATCATTAGGCCACTTGGTTTTCACATTAACCAAGAATAATAGGTCTAGGTATTAGGATAACACTCTTGAGAGTGGCTCTTTCCAATAACATTGGAAACTTAGTGTGTACATTGCCCTAAAATAAGAGGTCAATGGGGGAAAGATTTTATTCCCAAGAATGGATCCCTACCTCATACTTAGTCACTAATTTTTCAGCATATTAAAATCATTGAAATGTAATTTAATCTTTGAAACCATATAAATCATGATTTTAACCATTTACATTAATAATTCAAAGGGATACATCCATTTTCAAAAATAATTACTAAAACCTTCATATTTTAAAATATATTCATTTAAAAACATTTCCAAATCCATTTTTCAAGATGAATTCATAAACCACGTTTTCTAACCTTTTTATAATGAAATTTCAAATAATAGGTAACCATGGTTCATAAGATAAATTAAAATCAAGAAATCACATAACATAAAACACATAATATATAAACACTCACATATAACCGTAATCCAATACCAACCAAGGATCATATTAAATAATTAAGGCTCCAAAACCAAGAATTCTCATTATAGAATCCCAAAATTATCAATTTCTGTGATGAAGTTATATCATGGAATTACTTATCACCACAATTACTAAAAAATGCAGTAAGGGGGATAAGAGATCTGTAAAATAAATTTTAATTATGAAATGGTTCTAAAAATAAGGGAACTCTCCATTATCTAGACCTACATAAATATAATCTATTTGGGCCCAAAATCATGACCCAAATTGGTTGTGAGACAAATCCCCGCAGGCAACCACCCAAAGATCTGTGACGAACAGTCAGTGAATATATATGGAAGGCAATATATAAATGGAAGCAATAAACAAGGAAGTACTCAAAAGTAAAAAATACTACAGTTTCAATTACATTCATTTTCATTATCAAAGTAAGCAGCTAATCAAACACAAGTAACCCTCTAGGAAGTACTCACAGCCTAACCCCTCTGGTTTAACTTTTAAACTGACTCTCTAAGGAAGCACTCATCGTCAATTCCCCATGAGTTCTAGTATTGGTAACTATAGCCACTATGAAGAAGAAATCAATGTCCAATTCCCCATATGGTCTCATAACTAATAACTAGAGACACTTTGAGTGAGAACAAAGTCTATCCCCTCTATGGTCTCACAACGTTTATGTAAAAAAAACACTCTAGAGAAGCCCTCAACATCCATTATCCCTATGGTCTACTACACTAGGTTCCCACATCCCTATGTAAGTCAATCATGCACAATGATATATGGTGTCTAAAGCAAACCTCAAGAACTACTTGGCTAAACAGTATACAACACATCAAAGCATGTCATATAAAATCACTCAATCATAACAACACTAGGCATGGAAAACAAACTGCCTAACCAGCAAGGCTAGACCGAACTGTCAATATCAAAACAAACATGGGAAAAACATCCATATCATGTAAAATAACAATATTCACAATCAAACAACCTCTACTCAGGAACACAAGGAATATTAGGCATTAACAGGGATAAAATCCCTAAACACACAATACCCCGAATAAGGGTCTTTTCACTTTTTCACACATAACTCAAAGACCAACTACAGAAACGCACAAAACACCTACCTCAGCATTGTATGATCAATATACTCTAGGTTCGGCCTTGAAACACCCTAGAACAGCATAGATCTACAGAAATGTCTAAAATGTTCAACCAAGGTATATCACACAAGAATTGGAATCCGGAAATGAGGATCTAGAAAAAGGAAGATCTTACCGTGGAGATTCTAATGAAATTGACAACGGTCGAATCAGAGAATGAATGCATGATCAGGGGATCTAGGAAGAATCAGCATTATTCAGTTGCTCCTGGATGATACGGATCCAAAAGAAGGCATCTCTACCAATTATATGTGACCCTGGTCCGATATAAAAATTAAAAATAAAATTACATGGTGTGTGTTTTAAAAGTACATGGCATGAACTTGCCTTTACTGGGGCCTAATTTAGGCAGACTCTAATTCACCCCACACGACTATGTACTCGGCCATTAAATTGCTAGTACACGGTCACCCTCGGCAACCGGGTACATGGCTTGTACTCTTGAAATTTACAGAAACTCATATTTTTCTAAAAAAACAATCATAAATGAAATACTTTCTTAGAAAGAAGATTTGGGTTCTTAGAAACATCCAACCTTAAAAAAAATTAACCCCAAATTTCCCTAGAAAGGTGGTGTAGAATAAGAAACCTCGAACAGCTCAGGCCACTGCAATCGTACATCGGCCTTCCTCTCCCATGTATCGTCATGTACACGGTCGTGCTTCCAGAGATCCCGTACATGAGGAACAGACCAACCACAGAGAACCCCTGTACTACGATCAATAATCTACATAATATGCTCCTCTAATTATGTGTCTACATCTAGATCAACCCCTTTAGGTTGAAAAACATGAGATGGGTCTGAGAAGTAACACTGTAGCTGAGAAACATGGAAGAAGTTGTGCATAGCCCAGTACCTCTGAGGTAACTGCAACCGATAGGCATCCAGCCCGAACCTCTCCAAAACCTCAAACGGTCTAACATATCTCAGTGAATGATTTCCCTATCTCCTAATCCTCCTGTGTCCCATCCTTGGTTTGACACGCAGAAAAACATGATCCCCAACCTCAAACATCAGAGATTATCTCTATCGATCAGAATAAGACTTCTATCATGACTGTGCAGTAGCCATTCTCTTCTGAATCAACTCTTTATGTTCCGTGGTATTCTGAATAAGATGAGGTCCCAGCATAGCTGCCTCTCCTACCTCCAGCCAACATAGGGGTGATTGACATGGCCTACTATACCAAGCCTTAAAAGGTGAAATATGAATAGTTTTTTGAAAACTATTATTGTATGAAAACTCCATGATAGGTATGTGATCCTCTAAAGAACCTCCAAAATCTAGAATAAATGCTCGAAGCATGTCCTCCGGCATCTGAATAGTATGCTCAGACTAGACATGCATTTGGGGTGGTAAGCTGTACTTAGAAATTCATGTGTTCCCAAAGACCTATGTAATCTATGCCATACCTGAGAAGTAAAATGGGTGTCCTTGTTTGAAATAATGTAGTGTTGAACTCCATGTAAATGTATAATATCTTGGATGTACATGCTTTCCATATCATCAACACTGAAGGTCTTCTTGATTGTAAAGAATTGAGAAACCTTTGTTAGTCTAGCAATGACAACCCAAACTGCATCATTCCCTCAAGGTGACCTCGGTAAACCTGTCACGAAGTCCATCGTGACATCATTCCACTTCCACTCAGGAATGGGTAGCTACTTCAAAAGCCCTGCTAGTCGATGATGCTCAGTCTTAACCTATTGATAGGGTGAACACATCATGAAAAACCTAGCAACATCTCTCTTTGTACCTGGTCATCAATACTGACAGTGCAGGTCTTAATATATCTTGGTGGCACCAGGATGAATTGACCAAATTGAGGAATGGAAGTCCCACATTAGCTTCTTACATGTGTTTGCTAACACCCATACACACCCATGGATGTGCAATATCACATCCCATCCTAGGGTCCATTTAGGAATAGGGTCATCTCCTAACACACTCTCATATAGGACTAGGCCTTCAGAATCTGATAGCTACCTCATTCACAGTCGATCATGTAGAATAGTGGTAACAACCACAAAATAAAGAAACATCTACCCCTATCTATCGTGCATCTTCAAATGCATATTATAGAATAGGTCCATAAGTTTCCACTCACTATTGGCCTCCTGAAATGCCTATATCTGAGTCTTTCTGCTCAATGCATCAGCCACTGCGTTGCCTTTTCTAGGCATGTAGGAAAGTTCAAATTCAAAGGACTAAAGGTACTCAACCCACCTTCACTATCTCAAATTCAGATCGCGCTGAGTAAAGATATACTTGAGACTTTTCTATCGGTTAAAACCACTATATTGTCTCCCAAAAGATAATGTCTCCAACAATGTAAATCATGAACAACTGTAACCAACTCGATATCGTGCATTTGGTAATTCCATTCATGTGTCCCCAATAGCCGAGACCTGTATGCAATGGCTCCTTCCCCCTATATAAGCGTATCCCCCAGCCTGATACCTAATGCATCACAGTAAACAATAAATATTTTTCCTGACTATGGAAAAACTAGTATCAGTGCTGATCCCAACCTCTCTTTCAGCTTATGAAAGGATAACTCACAAGAATCTGACCAAAAGTACTTTTCAACCTTCTTAGTCAGGCTTGTCAGTGGCGCTGCTAAGCATGAAAATTCCTATGTGAAATTTTTATAGTATCCATCAAGCCCTAGAAAACTTCTCACCTTAAAGACGTTCTTCAGCTTCTCCCAAGAAACTATTTCTCTCACTATCTCGGGGTCTACGGATACTCTTATCTCTGAGATAACATGACCCAAGAAGTCAATCTGGTCCATCGAAAAGTAGCATTTTGAGATCTTAACATATAACTGATGATCTCTTAGTGTACTCAAAATGATCTCAAGATGGGTAGCATGGTCATGTCGAGTGTGATAATACACCAGGATATCGTCCATGAAGACTACCACAAAAGAATACAAGTACGGATGGAGCACTCAGTTCATCAGTTCCATGAAAACAGTAAGCGCATTCGTGAGACCGAATGACATAACCACATACTCATATAGACCATACCTGCTCTGAAAGGATATTAGAGGTATATAAGATGGTCTAACGTGCAACTAATGTTAACCGGATCTCTAGTCGATCTTCGAGAACACCTGATATCCTCAAAGATGATCAATGAGATCATTAATCCTTGGAAAGGGATATCGGTTCCTGACTGTCAACTGGTTCAACTTTCAATAATCTACACAAAGTATGAGGGTAAAGTCTACATTCTTCTCAAAAAGGATAGGATAACCCCATGGAGAAGTAGTGGGTCGGATAAAACCCTTCTCCTAAAACTCTTTCAACAACTTCTTGAGCTCATGTAACTCTGGTGTAGCCATCCCATAAAGAGGATTAGACACGGGTTTCACACATGACATGAGATCAATAAAAAAGTATACCTCTCTCTCAAGAGAAAAACCCGAAAATTCCTCTGGAAATACATCCCTAAAATTATCCACCACTAGACGAAAGTATAATTGTGACATTCCTTGGTCCTCTAGATATAGACTTGAAATCTAGGCTATAACTACTCCCAACCCATGATGCGCAGGTCCTACTCTGCCCACTTGGACATCTGATTCTCCCTTTTGTAAAAATAGAATGCCCTCTGGTGATTTGAAACTAATCCTATGGTGATAATAGTCACCAACTTCCTAGAAGGGAACTAACTAGCCCATCATTATAATGATGTCATAGCCCGTCATTTCGAAGACATAAAGGTACCATGAGAAGTGACACCCACCAAACTCAAGAGGGAACTCCATGAATTGATGTACACTAGTCGTTCTTGTCCTCAATGGAGTGTCTAACATCAAGAAATCCACAGAAGAAAAGATATAGAGCCCAAGGATCTCCATAATAGTAACGTATATAAAACTAAGGGAAGACCCTCTATCAAAAAGTGAAGAAGATAAAACTGAGGAAACTAGGATCATACCTAAAACTGTAGAGGGTCTAGGATTCTGCTTCTACTAGGTCTACTCCACTGAAAAGGTCTGGCTTGTACCACGACCATGTGATCCCTAAACTGATCCACCCTATGGCTGCCTAAAACCTTGTATCAGTTTACTATGTCCACGACCTCCATTTCTTCCTGAATATCCTAGAGAAATCTAGTTCCCAGACTGACGAGAAACTGGTGGTCTTTCTCCGATATGAGGAGTCAAAACAAAAGCCCTATCACTATCTACTGGTGAGAAGATCTGACAAAAGTTCTGAATATGTCTCATCTTTCCACACTATCATCACTCCACTGGGTCTCTTGGGTAATGTGTCCACATATTCCCACTCTTCTTGTATTGGTATCAAACTACATGTCTACCAAAATAAGTATCCCTCCTACTATAATCTCTATGTGTAGAATCCTTACGACACTTCCTACTATCAGTCTGGGGGTACCAACTCCGGATGTCAAACTGCCCTGACTCACAGCTAGATAATCCATCAGATTTTGCTATGTGATCAGTGATTGGTTGACTATAGAGGTGATTGAATTCAACCAAAAAAATTTCACATGAGATCATATGTTGTGCCTGAAACTAGTCTCAAACTTCCTTGCCAGAAATAACTCATCACCTCCTGGAATGGGTGCAAAGTGATAGAGCTCTATGAAGTGAGAAGAATACTCCATAACTAAATGAGTACCCTAATCCAGACTCATGAACTCTCAGGCTCGATCGACCCTCAAAGTATATTGGTAGAAGTAATCATAGAAGGTGCGTTGTAACTCATCCTAAGACATAACTTGTTGTCGTCCTTCCTGTGAGATCATATCCCACAATATCGTGGTGGAATCCCAAAGCACACACATATTGTGATTCACCCTCCTCTCTGTAGGTGTCTCCAGATGATCGAAGACAGATAGCTTGGATTTCTAACCATGACTCTACAGCCTAAGGCCCTCCATCCCCTGTGAAGGTGGGAGGATGTTGTTTCTGAATGACCCGCGTCAACTCTTCCATAGAAGGGGAATGATGCGGTACTCCTCAGAAGTTCTTCATGAACCTCTTGAATCCCTCTTGGAACTATGAATCAACACCTATATCCAGAATAATGGTTGCTTCCAAGACTGGATTTACAGCAGGATCAACTGGTAGTCACTGATCATCCATGTCTGGTGTCTGATCACTGCCCTATAACTAGCATACAACTGAAGGATGTCTCGATGGCATGACTCTACAATGTCAAACACACACCTTAGATCAATATTATCATGGATTGAAACCTAGAAGTGTATGTAGGGAACATGAGAAAGAAAGCATTCAATTTTTCTAGACATGGATACATGACGTGTATAATCCCAACACAGTGTGTTCCCTTAAGCCTTTACATGGGTGTGTACTCCTTCTAACCATGGTCATGTAACACCATACACATGGCGTTTTGTCCTAACAAACGATGGGTACTTGAATTTTTTTCACCTTCCCGAGTTCTTCTACACGACTAACCCAAATGATTATCCTAGGAAAATACTACACAGTGTGAAATGATGTGTACTAGAAGAACTACACCGTCCCGTGTTATTAGTCACATGGATGGTTACATGACTAACTTTACATGATGTATTTACACAAGAAAAGAGGTGTTTTAACAACCCAAAATCCACCCATGTCATTGGTCAGATGACTGAACACATGGTCTTTACACATGGTGTGTATGCCTGGTACACGGTGTGTTCCACCAAGGATTTTTTGAACCTCGTTTCTCTACCCACATAGTCAGTGACACGGTTAGAGAGTACACGGAATGTACATGCATTACATGATATATACTTAAGAAAAACAGTTCCTTCCCAAATAGAAGGATACATGTCGTGTATTCACCAATACACACAGTGAATTATGGGTTTTCCCAGATAGTAATCCTTATAAACTACTCTAGAACCTAAAAAAAACACTGAAACCAACATTAAAGTGAACAATTATGATCTGTGAGGGACCATAATCCCCAACAATCGAAGCTTGGCATCTTATACATAGCATATACAAGAATAATAGTGCAATGATCCACCAAATTCCGATCCACAAGGGCCCATAACACCTTAGGGACCAAATTTTGGAGTTCATTCAAATTAACATTAACCACTAGCAATAACCTATCAACCCATAGGTATTCTATCAAGGAATCTATCACAAAAACATGCATATCTAGAACAACATCTATCACAATAATATGCAATCAGTATTTCACCCTAAATAGAATGAAAAGAATGCATGACATGTGATCTCTAGAAACTTCTTATATGATGAATGAGATGGAATAACCTAATCTCATTGGGTTGCAACAGAAATATAACCTCAATAATATCCACAATAATAGTACAAAACATGTTAATCACCCAATGGTGAAATCAAATCAAGTGTGATAATTTCAAAACCAAAACATAAATTGCGATAAACGAGGTAAATTGGATTTTCCCTATACACGGGTTAGCTACTCTCAGGAAAAGATTATTACCAAGTACATATTCCATCATATTTCTGACTATAGGCTCCAAATAGTAATTTAAGAAGAAAATAATTCCTATGATACCACTTTGTAATGTCCCAGTTCTAGGTGCCGCCATGAGGTGCCCATAACCGGTTGGTCGCATGGCCTCAAACCCATTTCCCTAAATGCTAGAGGCTATGGACTAGCAGCGATGACCTTAGGTGTGATAGTGGGGAAACTATTCCCTCATTGGCATAGTAAAATAGTAGATGTAAACAGATAACAATAATAGAAATAGTAACAATACAACACAATAGTAAAAAAAATGAAATACTGAAAGTAAATAAACAACTGCAACATATATATATCTCAATAATGATACATGATACATGTATCAAGGAAATCAACCAAACAAGTCACAATGATGTAATACATTACTAAACCAATGTAAAAAGTACAACAAGTAATCAACTCATCAGCATTGCAAGCCTCAGCTTGGTCCCATGCTCTCCAACTACATAGTAGTCAAGTACCTGAAGTAGAATGGTGCTTTCCCTTATCAAGATCTACAACAATATAATCTGTTTGGGACCAAAAGCATGACCCAAACAGGGTGTGAGACCAATCCTAGTAGGCAACCACCCAATGATCTATGCCTAATAGTCAGTGAATATATATGGAAACCAATATTAAAAATGAAGCAATAAACAAGGATGTAATCAAAAGAAAAAAAATCCTACAATTTCAATTAAATTCATTTTCATTATCAAAGTAAGCAGATAATCAAACACAAGTAACCCTCTAGGACGAACTCATAGCCTAACCCCTCTATTTCAACTTTAAAACAGAATCCCTGAGGAAACACTCTCCGTCAATTCCCCCTAGTGGTCTGGTATCAGTAACCATAGACACTTTGAGGAAGCACACAATGTACAATTCCCCATGTGGTCTCATAACGAGGAACAATAGACCCTATGAGGGAGCACAAAGTCCATCCCACCTATGGTCTCACAACATAAAAGTAAATAGAAACTCTAGAGAATCCCTCAGCATCGATTCTGTAATGCCCCGACCCTAGTTACCCAGATTCGGTTTATTATTTTAATACATTGGTATGATTACAAGGAATCAAGTTCCGAAGGACTGATTAGTTTAACAGTCTTGGAAAATAGATTACATAGATGAATGTTACATTACACTTTATAACATACAACACAACATAAATAATCCTTTATGAATTCCATTATTCCTTTACCTTAACCCTACATATAAATCACAATACACTTCTTGGAATCCTTGGAAAAATAAAACATAGAAAGGGGTGAGCTCAAACGCCCAGTATGGGTAAGCAATACAGTGGAAGATAACATAAATATTAAGCATGGTGAATAATTGAAACCACATGCCTTTACCAATAATAAACATGAATATTTTTATGGTAATAATATGAGTGTAGTAAATAATTCCATAATAAAACATAATAATGGGTATTATACTAGAAGAATAACCACATGAACCATCGATATTATTTTCATAATTAGAGAATTTATAATGTCGAAGTTTAATTTCTATGTTATGGCCTCGTGCAAGGACCTATGGGATAACTATAACCGGACCCCAACCTGGAGAGCCTCAGTAACCAGACTCCATCATAGAGAGCCTATGTAATTGGACTACAACCCAGAGAGCCTCTATAACCAGACTCCAACCCAGAGAGCTTACTTTTACCAGTCCCCAACTTGAAACATACTAGTCCAATACAGTCATTATAAAAAAAAGTTTGAAATATAACATAAACATTTTTATTAAAACTAACATATGAAATGTCAATACTTTATCCATAAACCTTGAATGGTATAAAAATAACACATCCATAGTCAAACATATCACAAAACATTAAATACAATATAGAATATTTTTATCACAATAAATCTACTTCAAACAAGTTTAAAATCCATTAAAGGATGTTGACATGGATGAACATGATCAGAAAAATGCTTTGAGAGAAATACCCCTTTTTCATGAAATCATTTAAAAATTCTCACAATTTATAAAGGTAGTAATTTAAAAGATATTTTCTAATCAATGTGTCCCATACCACTTTGAAACTTTTTAAAATAATTATCATTTCAAAACATTCATGTCCATATAAATAAATCCTTAAAAACCATTTTGACAACATGGACACTAATGAGAATGATTTAGAAGAAAAAATATTTAAACCATTTAAAATGATGATCTAGTTAATGGATCCCTTAAAATATTCCTTTTGAAAATATTTTGATGAAACATGGATGTTGATGATAAGGAGGTCTCAATAGATACATAAAAACAACCTCGGATAATGAAGAGATTTTAGAATTAACCCTTGCCTGATTGTAATCAATCGAGTCATATAAACAATAGTCAATAACTACCAAATGAATCAAAAAATATCATGAATATAAATAGAATAATGATAATATATATCAAATGTCAGTACAAAGTAAACCACATGCAATAAATAGGGGGTGAACAATGGAAATGTCACAGAATTAAAAGTGAGATAAGAAACCCCTTACCTCTTGTCCGACTTGACCTGTTCATTCTTTAATATCTTGAATAATAAACTAAAAGTTAATTTATAATTGATTAAGAACATTTTTCAAGTTTATTATTCCTTTTATATCACTTATTACCATGTTATAAACATTATGTAATCATTTAAGTTAATAACTTTCCTTTTGCTGGTATTTAGCACTTGAGTAAAAAATGAACACCTTATAGTTACAAGTTGTTCACGCGGTTAAAAGTTCATTATATCCAGAATGATATTCATGATTTAAATATCATATATATCATATATATCTAGTATATAAATGTATTTATAATAGTACATATCATTTTGGGGTAAGAAATGAAATGCACCATTCATGGAGACGGTAAGTCGTACGTACGCATGAACGCTACTTTCATTTCTATTTCTTATTTTAGTGGAATTAAAACATAATGATACATAGGTATATTATAATACCTGTAAAATATCATATATAATATCATTAACTTCATCCTTTATACATCTCACATATGGTATTAATGAGTCATATCACGTTGAGGGGGCGGTAGTCCACACTTCCTCAAATGAAATTATCACGTTTACCCATAATGGAAACCATTAAGGTATGATATAAAAGAAAAATTCATAAACCTGAATAAAACATAAACATAATATATATCATATATAAATATAGTTCCATCAAAATGGCCACCATGAGAGGCAGTAAGAGGTAATTGAACAATCATCGTTTCGTGGGGCATTAGTTTGCCATCCACAGAAACATTATGTTCTTCATCCATTCGATGGAGGTGTGTGTAAGTGTATTTAGAATCATTCTCATAAAAAAATCACAGTATATTGAGGATACTAAGGTTTTTATAAAATAATGGAATAAAAATAGTTTAGGGGTTGGAGAAGTAAAATAAAAGAAAAGAAGTTAAGAGAAGCTGTTAACTTTAATTTGAGAAACTTCCTTTGGTTTGATCCAAAAGTACTTCTTGAAGTGCCTTATTCCTAGATTAAGGATTATAGGGGGAGGAAAGGGATGTAAGGAGACCAATTTTGTAGAGTTTAGACTAGCCTAAAGGCTTGAGAGGTGTGAGTAATTGGTTATAAGTGGTCTCCTTTTATAAGGGTGAGGTGGAGCTCTTTAGAAAAGTGTGAAAATATTATTTTATTATATAATGATATTCAGTTTCTAAATGTCAAAAAATCATTAGGGTCGAATATAACATGACTCATGGTAAAAATAAAATCATAAAATAATAATTGGACATGTTTTGGATATTATTTTAAAATTTATAATCTAATTTATTTAAATCATTTCTTAATGAGGTAAATACTGCATCATTATTGTGTCATAAATAATTTAATTTATTCGATGTCTAAAAATTATATAAAAAATACCATGATTTATTAAATCATTTTATATTTCCAATGAATATTTATAGTCAAAATTATTACCTATATAACAATATATATAAATTAATTACTAAAAAATTTTTGTTTATATCAATTTTGCTTTTACTTAAAATTAATTAATCTAAAGTGTCATTATCATTCATAAGTGGCTCTATGGGGTCCCAAAATCGACCCAAGGATAACCGTGGGCATCCATTACTCATCAAATAATGTTAGGACATGTGTTAAGGAAATTTTGAATTATTGAAATATTCTTTTTACCTTGAATCACCCTATTTACCTTTAACCGCGGTATGTAAAAGGCAAAAGTTACTATTCACCAAAAATTATTGTCATCTTATTGAACCAAATTTTACTTACTGAGGTTAACTATGTCTCCCAAATTTTTTAAATTCAACTCATAGAAGCGGTAAAATTATGTTTTACACAAATTTGCAAATACTCCTATGAGGTGGGTAAAAGACGGTAATAAGTTCAATAAAATTTTTATATATCTAAACTTATTATAAAATGACTCCAATGAATTATTTTGAATATATATAGGTATTATGTATCTATTTTGACCTAAAATAAATTTAAATAAAATAAATAATTATTTAAATAAAAAGTCGGTTTTAACCAATAACTCATTGTTTTTCACTATTCATCAAAAATTGATGTTTCTCAGAAAAATTCTAGAAATTCTGCCTAAGCTATACTTGATATTCCTAATTAAAAATTGATTTGTATTTTATCAAATTAAAAACATATAATTTGAATTAATTGATTTAAAATTAATTCCCGTTGTCAAAAACAAATATCGTGTTTTTAAGTAACAATATCTATCAAAAGATTGACACTTGTTTATGTCCAATTTCAAAGTGAAATTAATTTAAATGACCTAAATTGTATTAAAATGTAATCTAATTATACGTAAAAACCAATCAAAGGAATAATTTAACACTGTAAATAATTTTGATTAAAAAGGTTGTTTTTAATTAAAATTTAGTATTTTTCAATATTCACAATAATATGAAAGTTGTCAGAAAAATACCAAAAATTTATCAAAAATAAAATTCTATCTTTCTATTATAAAGAAGAAGTTTATTTTGTCAAATTTAATATATAAAATTGTCAAATATTGAATTTAAAAAGGTTCACCCTCAAATGGTGGTAAAATTGCATTTTCTGAAAAAATACTTTCTTTATCTAAAAAATTTAATTTGTTTTTATATTATGTCTAAGAAACACATAATATGGATGTTAAAATTATATTTAGTATATAAAATTCAAAATGTTGTTAATACTATTCATAACCTCTTTTTAACGACTAGATTGGTAAGTCATGGTGCGCTTAAACTCAGTGTTGCGTGTAGTGCAAGTTATTTGATTACTTTGAAGAAATAACGTACTATAAAATATTAGGGTGTTAAATTCTTCCCTATTTCAATAAATTGTGTCCTCGCAATTTGAAATTGTTCTTCGAAAATAGAAGGATGAAAATATAAAATAACTTTGTGGGAAAACCCACATCAGAAATTTGGTTAATAAAATTTCGTCTTAATAAGAGGACAAAGGGAATGAAAAAGTCACCACCAAATTTTGATCTCGATTAAGAGAACATTGGTGGAAATTAGAGACATATAATTGGAGGAAAAACATAAATATTTATAGGGAGTTATTGAGGTCATCAGTCACAAAAAAAATTTAGAATTGAGTGCCTCAAAGCCATCAATCTATGATGATTTGAAATATCATCAGTTAAACAAAACATAAGGTATTAGGATAACAAATTTTTAGTTTTAAGATCCCTTACCTAAAGTTTAAGAATTAATTTCTTCATAGAATAAGGGAATAAAAAAATATACTTGACAATTAGAGTTCTGTCCTTTAACTAATTTCTACCATAAACTCATCTTTCACTCTAAAAGATAATAAAACTTAAAAAATATTCTATTTATCCTATTCCTATAGGGTTCCAAAAAATGAATTTATAATTCACCTATCAGAACATTTAAAAAAAGAAACTACATTATACAATCCAGGGACTTCACGTAGTCCAGTGGTTGACGATAAACCCCAATCACACTTTAGTTGTGGGTTCAATTCCCACAGCATTTTCCGACGTGACAGGTTATCCCATGGTCTACGTATTGTTCTTTTTATAAAAATCCAAAAATAACCTTAACAATAGTATCCAATTTCAAACATAATTCATTCCAACCTATAGACTTATCCAAAATACTTCTATCCAAACACACTGTCCAACATTTATAATGAACTTAAACACAATGAAGATCCTTTTTGCCACATAATAACATGTGAACACCTTCATCATGTATTATTTTAAAACATGGTAACACCCTGAATTACCATAAAACCTTATTGATTAAATTCATGCTCCCTTATCCTTTATATAATACTGGATATATTCCTTATATCAAAAAATATTGAATATTCCAACAATGATGAAATAAACAAACTATTAATCAGTTCCATGGAAGTCAAGAATATCCAATATAATTTACCCAAATCAACCATCTCTTATTCCAAAATCACTACCTCGGTATCAGAACCATACTATGGTTTATCTTTCTCTCAACCATATATTATCAACAAATTTAACCTGAAATTGAGTCACTTTTCTTGGTTCCACACAATCCCAAGTCCTTAATGAAATAGTACTGTAGTACAATCCTTATATACTCTATAATTTTTATAACATGTACATCATTAATACAATACTCAAATGACACAATACTTTAAAAAAAATGTAAGTAATCTAATAATTATTATTCATATTCTGTAGTATCATAACTTTATTGTTATCCAATAGCAGCATTTGGGGTATACTCTGATGATTTGGACATTAATTCATGTAGTGTCCCAACTCCTTTCAAATGAAGCATTGCACATTGGAAACATTTTTCTTACCCTTGAAATCACGTACTTGGTGTCAATTTTCTCCACACATATAAAAGACTCCCATTCCCTTCAAGCATTTACCGAGGTGATTATTTCCACAATTATCACATATGGGAAAATCCTTCTTTTCCCTCTTTCCTTTATCCATCTTTGTCTCTTCCATCCTTTTCTTCTCTTTCTTCCCTTCAAATCCATAGGACGTATAGAATTATTTACTTGTCTTATTAACACATGAAACTATTTCTTAATATGTTGAGAATACATGGGAGACTATTTCCATTCTAAATTTTGGCTTAATACCATGAAAGATATTATACTTCTTACTCTTTGGATCATATGTATTTCTGGAGTTCCCATTTCTTCTACTGGGCACCATGTCTATACAATGGCATAAACCAGATTTGTTTATGAATTGAAATACATAATTACAAACTTGTAAAACACTTAACATAAATTGAACGGTCTATAGATATAATCTATAATCGTAAAAATGTTTTCATTGATTAGTATATACTCATAAACCCTTCATAATGATTTGTAAAGAAAATGAGAATTATCCAACGCATATCCCCTGGGAGTGTTGTAACCAAGAGTGCAGCAAGGCCCATTGTCATGCACCAGTTCTTGTTTGAGTCTAGCTCAAAGCTGTGTTTTTGGGTTTTACCCCTAGTTACATATGTGCCAGAGCTGCCTCTACCTACTCGTATTTAGACAGGGATGTATTTTCTTGGAAAAATCACAAAATATATACATTACCAAAATTCTAGGAAGTTATTCTATACTAATCCTCAAATTTTATCTTAGGGCTATGTGTTCTAATCAGATTTTATCTAAATCTAGTTTCTAAGGTTATTTCTAAACTTCCTATGATACCAACGGTAACGCCCCGACCCCAGTTACCCAAATTTGGTGCATTATTTTAATACATTGGCATGATTACAAGAAATCAAGTCCCAAAGGACTGATTGGTTTAGCAGTCTTGGAAAATAGATTACATACAAAAATGATACATTACACTTTATAACATACAACACAACATAAATAATCCTTTATGAATGCCATTATTACCTTAGCTTAAACCGGTATATAAATCACAATACACTTCTTGGAATCTTAGGAAAAATAAAACATAGAAAGTGGTGAGCTCAAATGCTCAGCAAGGGTAAGAAATACAGCGGAAGATAACATAAATATTGAGCATGGTGAATAATTGAAATCACATGCCTTTACCAATAATAAACATGAATACTTTTATGGCAGGAATATGAGCTGAGTAAATAATGCCATAATAAAACATAATCATGTGTATTCTACTAGTCGAATGACCACTTGAACCATCAATATTATTTTCATAATGAGATAATGTATAATTTCAATGTTTAATTTCGGTGTCATGGCCTCGTTCCAGGACCCATGGGCTAACTGTAATAGGACCCCAACCCGGACAACCTCTGTAACCAGACTCCATCCCAGGGAGCCTCTATAATCTGACTCCAACCCGGAAAGTATCTATAATCGGACTCCAACCCTGAGAGCTTACTTTTACTGGTCCCCAACCCAGAACATACTAATCCAATACATTCATAATATGAAATGGTTGAATTATAACATAAACATTTGTATTAAAACTAGCATATGAAATGTCAATACTTTATCTACAAACATTGAATGGTATAAAAATAACACATTCACATTCAAACATATCACAAAACATTCAATATAATATGGAAGATTTATATCACAATAAAACAACTTCAAACTAGTTTAAAATCCCTTAAAGGATGTTGACATGGATTAAAATGATTAGTAAAATGCATGGAGAGAAATACCCCTTTTTTCATGAAATCATTTAAAAATTCTCACAATTTATAAAGGTAGTCATTTAAAAGGGATTTTTGAATGAAAGTTTCCCATACCACTTTGAAACTTTTTAAAATAATTATCATTTCAAAACATTCATGTCCATATAAATAAATCCTTAAACCCCATTTTGAAAACATGGTAGACATTAATGAGAATGATTTAGAAGAAAAAATATTTAAACCATTTAAAATGATGATCTAGTTAAAGTGTCCCTTAAAATATTACTTTTAAAAATATTTTTATGAAACATGGATTTGGATGATAAAGATGTCCCAGTAGATACTCATGTAAATACAACCATGGATAATGAAGAGATTGTAGAAATAACCCTTACCTCGTTGTAATCAATCGAGTCGTATGAAAAATATCCAATAAAAGCCCAAATAATCATAGAATATCATTAATATAAAGAGAATCATGATAATATATATCAAATTCCAGTACACAATACACCACATGAAATAAATAAGTGGTGAACAATAGAAATCTCATGGATTTAAAAGTGAGATAAGAAACCCCTTACCTCGTGTCCGACATGACCCGTTCATTCTTTAATATCCTGAATAATAAACAAAAGTTAGTTTATACTTGCTTAAGAACTTTTTTCAAGTTTATTATTCCTTTTATAACACTTAGTACTATGTTATAAACATTATGTAATCATTTAAGTTAATAACGTTCGTTTTGTCGATATTTGGAACTTAAGTCACAAATGAACACCTTATAGTTACAAGTTGTCCACATGGTCAAAAGTTCATTATATCCAGAATTATATTCATGATTTAGATATCATATATATCATATATATCTAGTATAAAAATGTATTTATAATAGTACATATCATTTTGGGGTAAGAAATGAAATGCACCGTTCATGGAGACGGTAAGCCTTACGTACGCATGAATGCTACTTTCATTTATATTTCTTATTTTAGTGGAATTAAAACATAATTATAAATATTTATATTATAATACCAGTATAATATCATAAATAATATCATTTACTCCATCCTTTATACGTCCCACATATGGTATTAACGAGTCATATGACTCTAAGGGGGCGGTAGTCCGCACTTCCTCAAATGAAATTATCGCGTCTTCCCATAATGGAAACCATTAAGGTATGCTATAAAAGAAAAATACAGAAGAATTAAGAAAACATAAACATAATATATATCATATATAAATATAGTTCCATAATAATGTCCACAATGAGAGGCGGTATGAGGTAATTAAACAATTATCGTTTCGTGAGGCGTTAGTTTTTCATCCACAAAAACATTATGTTCTTCACCCATTAGATGGAGGTGTGTGTAATTTTAGTTTGAATAATTCTCATAACAACATCCTAGTATATTGAGGACACTGATTTTGTTATAAAATAAAGTAATTAAAATAGTTTAGGGGTTGGAGAAGTAAAATAAAATAAAATAAGTTAAGAGAAAGTGTTACCTTTAATTTGGGTAACTTCCTTTGGTTTGAGCCAAAAGGACTTCTTAAAGTGCCCTCCGCCTAAGATAAGGATTATACATGAAGGAGAGGGATTTAGGGAGCTTAATTTGTTAGATTTTGGATGAGCCTAAATGCTTGAGAGGTGTGAGGAATTGGTTAGAAGTGGTCTCCTTTTATAAGGTGGGGGGAGGGGCTCTTTAGGAAAGTGTGAAAATCTTATTATACTATATAATGATATTCAGTTCCTAATAGTCCAAAAATCATTAAGGTCAAAGATAAGATTACTAATGGTAGAAATAAAATCATCCAATAATAGTTGGACATGTTTTGGATATTATTTTAATATTTATGATCTAATTTATTTAAATCATTTATTAATGTGGTAAATACTGCATCATTATTGTGTCATAAATAATTTAATTTATTCGATTTCTAAAAATTACAAAAAAATACCATGATTTAGTAAATCTTTTTAGATTTACAATGAATATTTATAGTCAAAAATATTACTTATATAACAACATATAAAAATTAATTACTAAAATATTTTTTTTATATCAACTTTGCCTTTACTTTAAATTAATTAATATAAAGTGTCATTATCATTCATAAGTGGCTCTATAGGGTCCCAAAATTAACCCAAGGATATCCATGGTCGGAAATTACTCATCAAATAAGGTTAGGACATGTGTTAAGGTAATTTTTAATTATTACAATATTCTTTTTACTTTGAATTACCCTATTTACCTTTAACCGCAGTAAATAAAAGTCAAAAGTTACTATTCACCAAAAATTATTTTCATCTTATTGAACCAAATTTTACTTACTGAGGTTAACCGTGTCTCTTGGATTTTTTAAATTCAACTCAAAGAAGTGGAAAAATCAATTTTTATGCAAATTTGCAAATACACCTAGGAGGTGGGTAAAAGACGGTAAAAAGTTCAATAAAATTTTTATATATCTAAACTTATTATAATATGACTCCAATTAATTATTTTGAAAATATATAGGTATTATGTATCTATTTTACCTAAAATAAATTTAAATAAAATAAAAAATTGGTTAAATAAAAAATCGGTTTTAACCAATAACTTAGTGTTTTTCACTATTCATTAAAAATTAATGTTTCTCAGAAAAATACCAAAACTTCAGCTGAAGCTATATTTAATATTTTGAGTTTAAAAATGATTTCTATTTTACCAAATTCAAAATATATAAGTTGCATTAAAAAATTTAAAACTAATTCCTATGGTCAAAATAAATAGAGTGTTTTTAAGTAACAATATCTATCAAAAGATTGACACTTGTTTATTTCAATTTCAAAGGGAAATTAATTATAATGACCTAAATTGTATTAAAATATAATAAAATTATACTTCAAAACTAATCAAATGCATAATTTAACATTATAAATTATTTCAATTTAAAAGTTGTTTTTAATTAAAATTTATTATTTTTCACTATTCATAAAAATATGAAAGTTATCAGAAAAATACCAAAAATTTATTAAAACTAAATTTTTATCTCCTGATTCTAAAGAAGAAGTTTATTTTGTCAAATTGAACATATAAAAGTGTCAAATATTGGATTTAAAAAGGGTTCGCCTTCAAAAGGTGGTAAAATTTCATTTTCTGAAAAATACTTCCATTATCTAAATAATTGAATTTGTTCTTATATTATGTCTAAGAAACACATAATATTGATGTTAAAATTATATGGAGTATATAAAATTCAAAATTCAGTTAATACTATTCACAACCTCTTTTGAACGGCTAGATTGGTAAGTCGTTGTGCGCTTGAACTCGGTGTTGCTTGTAGTGCAAGTTATTGAATTACTTTGAAGAAATAATGTACTCTGAAATCTTGGGGTGTTACACATTATCCCCATGGTATACTACACCAGGTTCCCATATCCCTGTGTAAGTCAATCATGCCCTATGATATACGGCAGCCAAATTAACCCTCAAGAACTACTGGGGCAAATAGTCTACTGCACATCACAACACATCAAATAAAATCACTCCATCCTAACAACAATAGGCATGGAAAAAAAATATCCTAATAGGAAAGGCTACACCAAATAGTCAATATCAAAAATAACTTGGGAAACACATCCATAACATATAAAATAACCCTATTCACAATCAAACAACCTCTACTCAGGCACACAAGGCATATTAGGCATTAACAGGGTTAAAATCCCTAAACATGCAATACCCTGAACAAGGGAATTGGAACTTTTTCAGATATAACTCAAAGGACAACTACAAAAAGGCACAAACCACCTACCTCGACAATGTACGATTGATATAATCCAGCATCAGCCATTGAATCTCCCTAGAACACCATAGATCTACAAGAACGTCTAAAACGTTCAACCAAGGATATCTCACGCAAGAAGAGGAATCAGTAAATGAGGCTCAAAAAGAAATAAGATCTTAACTTGGATATTCCAACGCATTAGAAGATATATGAATCAGAGAAAGAATGCTTGATTGGGGGATCTAGGAAGAATTGGTGATCTTGGGTCGCTCCTGGATGAGATAGATCCAAAAGTAGGAGTCTCTTTCATTTAGACATGACCGCGGTCCAATTTAACAATTAAAAAGAAAAGAACATTGTGTGTCTTTTAAAATTACATGGTGTGTACTTGCCTTTACCGATCCCCACTTTAGGCGGCCTGCAGGTCACCCCACACGACTATGTACTCGGGCATTACATGGCCGGTACATGGTCACCCACGGCAACCGGGTACACGGCGTGTACTCCTAAAATTTCCAGAAACTCGTCTTTTTCTAAATAAAACCACAAATGAAAGGCATACATGAAAATAAGATCCAAGTTCTTACACTAGATCATCTCCACTAGAAAACCAGTGGCCACTGTAGAAATTTAGTGGTTATGAGATAGCTTACCAGATGTCTTGTGGCTATTGGAGGATATTTTAGACACTTCCAAGACCACTAGTTAGCTATTTTCCCTCATCAATTAGTCGATAAACCTCCTAAACCTCTATGAGTTATAGGTTTAGGTCTACACCCCACTAACACGACAAGGAACACTTCCATTCCCTCTTACAAAATAAAAGTAACCAGTGACACATTGTAATCAAAAAGAGGAGAAGAATCTAAAATTAGTAGATGGTAGTACCTGAAACAAATGTTATAATGTTATAATTATACCCACCATACTTATTTTTTCCCAAATAAATATAATTAATAAATAAAAATTAAAAATAGCTGAGGTCACTAATCCCTCATCACATAATCATTCTACCATGTCTCATGAATATTAAAACTATATTTCCCAAACAGTTGAACCAAAATAATTGACTTCTCTTGTAGAACATTAACTTGAGAATAAAAAACTTGAAATGGTTTCTATTTCACATACATATTAAGTTTATGTCACGGTCTTCCCAATTTTGAACAGGAGACATGTCAGGATGATATTTTTTGTGTTGAGACACATTGTAGACATTTTTGACAGTAGATAACTGAGGTAGTTAATCTAATTGATATTCCACCTTTCTAATATATTTAAATTCTAAATTGGTCTGAAATTTCTTGGAGATATCTTCCCCTATTTTTTGAGTTTTTTTTACCCAACTGATGTGAGAATTTCAAGAATAGATGGCCACCAATTAAAAACTCTAAATAATGAATATTGTGATCTTAATAATAATTTTCCCAAATTTGATCCATCACCAATCACTGATGAACCGACTGGATCATCATTGTTTTTTCCAAATAAAAGCGTAGTCTTATTAGGGAAGCTTCACCAACCATATACTAAAAGATAGAAGATATTTATGTTTGGCCATAAATATCATCAAAATGAGCTATCTTCAGGGATGATTGGAAATTGTTATTATATGAAAATTCAACCAGCCCCAAGTGGATATCCCAAGAACTTATAAAATCTAAGACATAGGCACAAATCATATCATCAATAGTTTGATTATCACTTTTAATCTTTCCATCAGTCTAGGGATGATACATCATGATCAACATGGTTTGAGTTCCCATTTCTTCTTGGAGGAACTTACAAAATTGATAGGTAAAGTAATGTTCTCTAGAAAATATGATATCCATAAGAATCCCATGAAACCTCAATATCTCTTACATATAAAACTTACCTATGTATTTCACTTTGGTGGTATCACGAATCAAATTATATGATCCAACCTATTCAATTGATCAATCAACACCCAAAGAGAATTATTTTCTCAAGGATTTAGAGGTAAAAAAAAATCCCATTGATGTCACATTCAATTTCCATGTTGGCACAGGAAGAGGCCGAATCATTCTAGAAGGATTTTGATACTCATACATAATATTTTGGAAATTCTAACATCGATATACAATGGTAACTATTTATCGTTACATTTTAATCCATCAAAATGAATGTTTCATGTCAGAGAATATAATTTTAGTTCCCAGGTATACGTACCACAAATAATGATGACAATCCCAAAACACAGACTTCCACATAGTTGAAGGAACCACATATCAGTTTCTAAAGTAAAAAAATACATTCAATGGAAATAGATCACTCATTTATGGTCTCCCCACCTAATAAATAATCTCAATATCACAGAGTTGTTGGGACCATGAAGTTTGGAGATGTTTTAAGAATAATTTGGGGAGAGAAGGGTTTCTCAAATTGTTGTCTTTTAGTTTCTAACATAAATCACCTTACATTGTTGATATTTCCTTCATAGGTAATGAAATAAAGTTTATTAGCTCATGTATATCAGATAGAGTCCAATGACTAGAGTTCATTAGATGAACACTACCATTATGATGTCATCTACTAAAGTCTTTTTATTGAATGCTTATCCAAGTTACCTCTCAATTGAATGAGCTAGATAGTTTAGTGAAGTTGAAATTCAATGATGTATTTATATTATTATAATTCTAAAGATCATGAATACTAAAATATTTCATGATATAATCATGTTTAAAAAGGGGATTTTTAGTTGTGGTTGTATGATTACAGTGGCACAAATTTGTAAATTTTTACCAAACTTTTGTTAATGATCAATGGTGTGGTTGTGAGAAGTTTAAATATTAATGTTTTAATGTTTCACATTTCTATGTTTAAAGGTTATGAATATATGATGTTTTAAAAGATTAAAGTTTCATCATAAATACCTTTTGAACCTTTCTAATCATAGGAATATCATATAAGTACCAGACAAGGGTTACATGAAAATGACATCAAATGATTTCTATAATCCGAATATTAACAATGTCATTGATTTTACTTATTTAGATAGTGGAAAAGTTTCATTTCCTTAGAATTATTATTTTTAAATTAATCCAAATGATTATTTATAATAAATTTCATCAAACATAATATTATTTTCTTTTATTTTAAGTTTATTAGATAACCTAGTATAATGTTTAATTTGAAAATTAAAAAGTTATTTGAGGCATCATACAAGAATATTCATTGGATTTCTTCAAACAAAGGTTTATCAATCATAGGTTTCCAAGAGAATAATATAATATATTCTTTCTAATTTAATTCATTTGATCGATGAAGTGTCCAGAAAAAGGTTTCAGGAAAGTTACTACATATATTTAAAGGAACACTGGTTGAAGTTTCATTGGTCAAGAGATTTTAGGAAGATTCACTAAACAAAAAGCTGAAATTAATTTATCAATTTTTTGTAATGATATTAAATATAATGGTGAAAATAATATTTTTCATGATAAAAAATATCATAGAGTAAAGTTCTATGATTCTCATTGATTTATACAAAATTTTGATAATGATTTTTGGTGTCAGGTATTAAAAAAACTCCTAGTTTTTAGGAGGTTTTAATGCAGCCAACAGATGGAATTTTTAAAATCGGTTTCACAAAGATTTGAGCATGATATTTGAATTTAATATTAATTACTATTTATTAATTCTTAGAGTAACATCACCTATATATAAGAGTAGTGTTTTTGTGAATTACATATGGATTGTTTTTATAGTTTGGGAAATTATTACCGAACTGAAGAGTTAATTGGAAAAAAATTGTGAAGAAACATTGGTCAAAAAGATAATATACGATGTTTTATATCAATTGGTATTGAAAAAATGGTGTGAAATGGTGATTGGTTGAACATATTTAAGTAGAATTTGTCCTAAAAATACTAGACAGAGTCGTCTCATATGTTGGTATCAGACGAATAGTGTGAAAAAAACTTTTAAATGAACGACTTGACGAGGAAACAAACTAATAGTCATAAGTGGTGATCTTAATAACATATGTGATGGGATAAATTAAAGTAATCCAATGAATATGGTACCATACTATGTTTCATGATACATTTTATACTAGGTTGAGGAAAAATCAGATGGAAAATTTCATAAAGAAGTCTAGGAAGTGATTCTCTCTCCCAACTATGAAAGAAAGTAAAAAAGAACATGTAAGAATATAATGTGTGAAGAAAGTTCAAGTATCATAGTAAAAAATTTTGAATTATGTTTTTAAGGTTTTTATATTTTTTATAAAACATTGTTACATCATTATCTATGTGAGTATAACATGCATTTTCATTTGACTATAGTTCCATGTAAGTGAAAGGATTTTCCCTACATGTTGTAACTACCTAAATAATTATTTTATAGTGGTTTGGGTGGTGTTATATTATTTCCAGACCATGAAAAAGATTAAATACTCTTATTGAGTAGTTAATCTTGTAAATACTCTTGTTCTTGTTGTGTTTATTTACATTTTTTTCAACAGATTCATATCTCTTTAATAGGGGGTGATGGTTGTTTCTTAAGTAATTAAACATAAAAAATATATCATTTATTCACTCCCATCACCCTTATTGTGATCACATAGATGATGATTGTTCCTTTAAAGAAGTATCATTTGGAAGGTTTCTTCTATCGTCCCTCTTCTAGATCTATTAAAAAAGATGGCCATCATGGATGTTCATGAATCTATTAATAGTAAGTGAAATCATATTTTTTACGGAAAAAATTATCATATCTGGAAATATAGAATGAAATCTTATCTTATGTCCCTTGGTTAAGAAGTTTTTGGGGTTTATACATATTATTTACATCCGCTCTATAAGGATATTCCCCGAAAATATATTGATAAGAATAATTTTGAGAATAATGGGTGAGATATAAAATTTATTCTTTCCTTACTCTATAAAAGTGAGTTTCTTAGAGTTAAAGGAATTTGAATAGAGAATGGAATTTGGGAAATTTTGAAGAATATATATGAAGGAAATGTGAAAGTAAATAAAGTCAATTTATGTACATGAATATTTAAGTAACAAGAACATAAAATTGGTGAAAATAGATCTATTGGTGACTTATTCATATGAGTGAATGAAATTATAATAACTATAAGATGTTTTGGTGAGAATTTAGAATATTTCCATATTGTATAAAATATTCATAGAATTATTCAAGATAAATTTGATGCTAAGGTATTATCATTTGAATATAAAGATATTAAAACTCTATCTATGGATTCCCTACATAACATTATCATCACTTATTAAATGAAAAGATAAATTATTATGAATAATAATGAAACTATTGATAGAGAACTTTCTTTAAAATCCTCCAAGAAAATAAAGTATAAAACATTTCTTGAGGAATAGGCCAGTTAATCTAACAACTTAAATGATGTTAGAATAAAAGTTTATGAATTTATTTCTTTATTTTCTAAAAATGTAAAAAGAGGCACAAGAAATTACAAAGTAAATTTACCTTTCAAGTGATTTTTTTGTGGAGATATTTGAAGTTTCCTTATAAATTTTCTATGATTTATGGAGTTTACTGATAATGATAAATAGGATAGAAATGAAAAATAAATTTTTTTTAAAATTGAATAATGAAAATTTCACCGGTGAAAAAATTAGTATCTCTGAAGAATAAGAAAAATAGACTCAGTTAAATTTTATACTAAAAAGATAATTAAAATAATAACTTGAAAATATTCTTAAACATGAACATAAGAACAATAAGTTAAAGAAACAAGATCCTTTAGTAACCAAATGATAATAAGTTTTTGAGGATAAAACCAAGTTTCAAAATTATATTGTTGATCTAAATAAGTTTTAGGATGAAGAGAAAAACCTCAACATCAATCGTGAAGAAAAGATGAATGTTAAGCATAAGGAATTAGATCTTGTTTAAAAAAACTTATTAAATATGAGAGCGGAATAAAAATTTCCAAAACTCAGTAAAAGAAGTTGGTGAAATTTATTATAATATTATCATCATAATTAGGAATAAAAATAATCCTCAATTGGTAAAAAAATATTGAAGATTGTTGTGATTAAAAATAATTCACGAATACCATGCTTGTAGCCAAAATAAGAGAAGTTAAAAATCATGAAATTTATAAGGTTTCAAAGTATAAACCAAATTATAAAACTAGTAGAGATATTGATAATGAAAAGAATAAATATAAAAAAATAAGAATGTGTTAGTAAGTTACCAAAACATTAGTATTTAAGAAAATTCTAAGGTGGTTGGTAATAAAATTGATGGAATGATGATACATAACTATAGAGATCATGTGATATAGAATAAAATAATATTTATATGGATATTTTTTGTATTATGGTGGATTTTTGAATATTGTGAAGATTTATTGGTTCAACCATCAATAATATAATATATCCAAAATAAATTAGTGGTTGATTTTGAGGGGGGTCATCCCACTCAAAGAAGACAACCAAATAATTCCATTTTGAATATTGAAAAAATATTCTAACCTTTGGAAACTATTTGTGAAATATGTGATCATCCTAGACATATTTAAAAATAATTTCTTTTCATGATACTCAGACAATATATTTTACAAAAAAAATCTCAAAATCAACATAAGATTATATAATATGCAAGGAAAAAAAAAATTCTTGAAACTACTCTCAATTCTACAAAAGGATAATGACATTGGATATTGGAAAGTGGGTGTTTTCTCCCCATGATCAAAGATTTAAAGTTGTTTAGTAATGTGAAATACTACAAGGAAGGGATAGTAAATTTTGAAAATTATGAGTCTTTTGGAATCAAAGACGTTGGATCTGCTATCATTGGGGAAGAAAAGTTAAAATCTAAAAGATCATTATTTTTCATGGGATAAAATAGAATTTTTTGATTGTTTTACAACTTGTTGATGAATCTAACAAATTAATTTTTAGAATATATGGTTTTATTTTTAAAAAACATTTAGATGGTAAAGTTATTTCAATAGGTTAATTAATCAATGAGAACTTATTTTAAATTGGGGATGCACATTATTTATGCTATTTCAGCATAATGGAAGTTAATAATCTATCTACTAAGAGGATGGACAATATATGTTAGTGGAATATTAGAATTATAACAAATAGAAAAATTATTTGTGATATTTTTTACATGAAAATAAGAAGTGATTTGTGTTTTACAATTTTCTAGAAAGGAAAGAATACAAACATAGTACATAAGAAGGTTGTGAATTATCTTAATCATTCATTGGATCTGATACACTATGAACTATGTGGGAAAATATGAAATAAATCAATGATTGTAGATTGGTAATTTATTTATTTTATTATTTACTTTCATGGCATTACATGTATTTCATTTTTAAAACATAATACCTAGGATCTAAAAATGTTTAATAGTTTTATGATAATTGGTAAAAATGAATGTGGATATTTTGTAAAAAAAATAGAACTGATAATGGTGTTGAATACATAAAGGGAAATTTTATATATTATCTTTAAAACCATTTTATTCTTCATGATTTTAGTGTAATGTAAACACTACAATAGAACAATGTTGCTAAAATAAGAAATATAATTTTGGTTGAGATGGCATGAACTATGTTAGTTGAACGAGATAATTTTCATGGAAAGCTATTAGATAAGAATTTCATATTCAAAATTGATGTTTCTATAGGAAAAAATCCTATTTGACTCATTATGATATTTATTAAAAATAAACCCCATATTTAAATTAACTATGATTATTTTTTAGTCCTAACATTATCTCGGTTAAAGGTGATGATATTGGTATGTTTGATCAGATATGTTTTGATGAAATATTTCTTGTATACCATCTTAATGGTCAAGAATAAGAATTATATAATAAATAAATGTGATATATTTCTTACCATGTTGATGATAAAATTCATTAACATTATTATAAGGAAGATTTATAATCAATTGTATATATAAGAGGAAATGAATATGAAGTGGTTATAGTTAAATAAAATGAGATAGTTCATAATATTTATAATAATTTTGAAGCTATATGAGATGAATATTTTGAATAATCCATATCAATTGATGAGGACAATTATGTATATATCATCCATGACTGTGAAAGAATGTGTAGGTCTAAAACATCATTGGTGATCAATGAAAAAATATTTAAACCAAAATAAAATCAAGGTAGTTTCACATAAATTTTTATATTCATTGGTTATAATAAAAGATGATGAAGAATATTTGAGTCCTCAAGAGTGGATTTAAGAAATTAATGAAGAGATAAATTTGGATGAAAGGAATTATACTTGGGAACTTATCTAAAAAATAATAATAATATGATTTGTATGAAGTGGGTGTTCCAAAACAAGTTTAATGAAAATTTAGAAGTGGGAATGAACAAAAAATGACTGGTTTGTAAATGTTACTCACAAATTAAAGGCATTAATTTTTATTATACATTGTCTCTAGTTGTATATCTTGAATCCATAATAATATTTAGTTATATTATGTATAAAAATATGTAAAATAATTCATATGGATGTAAAGTCGGGTTATTTGATGAGGACCTAGATGAATAAAGGTATATTGAACTACCATGTGTCTTTATGCATGAAAAATATGAATTCTATGTGTGAATGTTGAATAAGGTTTTGTATGGGTTAAAGAAAGCACTATGAGATTGGTATTCTAAATTGTATACTTCCTCAATGAATGTGTACTTTAAGAAGTAATAGTTGATAGTGACCTCTACAAAAAATAAAATCAAGAGGTTTCCCTCATTATGATTATTTATGTTTATGATGTCATATTTGTAGGGAATGATAAAGAAACATTTGAAAAAAATATCATGAAATATGAACAAGTTATTTAAAATTTCAATGATATGAGATATGATACATTATCTTGTCTTAAAAATCTATCAAAATAAGAAATACATATTCTAATATCAAGGGAAGAATGTTAAAAAAATATGAAAAAGTTCGGCATGAATGATTAAAATCCATTTTTCACACCAATTTCAGTGGGAAATAAGTTTCTTAAATATGGAGAAGGTAAGGAGGTTAATCCAAAATAAATTTTCAAGTTAGTTTGAATGTTTTTGTACATAATAAATTCAAGACTGGATATAGTTTATAGTATTACATAATGTTCTACGTATCAATGTTCTCCCAAATAATATCATCTTATGGCTGGAAAAAGAATTATTAGGTACATCAATGACACAATTGATTTCAGAATAAAATATGATAAATGTGAAAGGTGGATTTTTTTTGTTATAAAGATGTATTTTGGATAGGTTTTGTTGATGAAAGAATGTCTACATCTAGTAGAGTTTTGTTTTTGGTATAAATATATGTGAGTTAGAATACAAATAAAACTAATTATTTAATACTCACTATTTTAGAATCCAAGTATGTATCTTCCACTCAAGTTTAAATACAACTTATATAGATAAATACACAGTAACAATATTTTATATTTGATGTAAAATTTCCCCTTCTCTTTGATTTAGATAATCAAATTTAAATAAATCTCACTAATAATCTTTTGAAAAAATCTCATTCCAATCACATTGGTATCAAATATCACTTCATAAAATACACTATGTTGAGTAATGAATTGTAGTTATAATTTATTCCTACATGAGACAAAGTTTTAGATATCTTCACTAAACCATTATTGAATAAAAAATTTAACAATATATGTTCCAAAATGGGTGTTCAACCGACCTCTCTTTAAGGATAAGGTATTTGATATTTTCCCCTCTATTATATTATCATTGGATAGTTTTTTAAAATGGCAGAAAATTTGTAACATAAATCTATCCAACAGTATTCACTTAACCTTATTAAAAAATAGAATATATTTAGAAGAATTTCTTAAAAGGGGAAAGTTATGATTCCATCACGTGTGAAATATTTTAATAGTTTGTTGATGTTGATGAAGGAGTAGTTGTTCATACAGGTTGAGGTTATTTTTGTGATGAAATTTCCATGTAAATGGAAATATTTGACATGTTTCAAATAAAGGTTTCATAAGAATTGTAAGAAAAGATTCTAACATCACTTCTTATAGAAACCATGATATTAATATTCAATGTTTTTTCCTTACACATATTTCACTCAGTATGATTAGAATTTTTGGAAAAGTATTCAATTTCTTGAGATTCAATGATTATTTTCCATGGTTGACAATAAAATAAAAATGGTATATTGTTGGGACCAAGAAGTTTGGAGATTTTTATGAAGAAACTAAAGGAAGTAGGGTTTATCAAAGTGTTGTATTTTGTTGTATATCCTAAATAAACTTACTTTATTTTGATTTCCTTTTAATTTAATCCTACAAAGATTAATATCACAATTATATCAAATAGTTACCAATTTCTTGAGTTCTTCAGATGCACACTAACTATCTGATATAAGTGGCTAGACTCTTTGTTGGAAGCATATATAAGTTTTCTATCAAGTGTATCAGATCGAGTATTCAATAAATTTGAAATATATTGATAAATTTTTGTTATTATAATTAAAAATAACATGAATACTAATGTGTTTTATCAAATAAGATTGTGTAAAAAGGGGATATTGAGTTGTTTTTGTACAAATATTGTTCTTTTAATTTGTGAATTTTTACAAGACTATTGTTACTGATCAATGGTGTAGCTTTAAAATGTTACAATCCTAATGTTATAAATTTTAATAATTACATGTTTTAAGGATGTAAAGATATAATGTTATTATTTTATGAAGTTTAATCATAAAATCCTTTTGAACATTTACATTCAGAGGAAGTTTGTAGAAGTACCATATATGAGTCACGCCAAAATGGAATCAATAAAATTATTTAATTTGAATCATGTAAATATCATTGGTTAATGTAATTTAAATAGAGTAAGATTTCATATCCTATATCTTATTGTTTATAAATTCATTATAAGTTTGCTTTAGAAAAAATATCATCATACGTAATATTGTTTTCTTTTTTACGAAGTCCATTGGATGGCCTTATAAAATGTTTATATTGTGATGTGAAAAGGTCTATGAGGCATAAAATAGAAATCTTCATTGGATTTGATCAGATAGAGGTTCATTGGTCAATGTTTCCATGTAAATTCAATGGTCGAAGGTTTCTGATGGAATTCATCAGATGGATGAAGTTTCTAACAAAATTATCCAAGAGGTACCTATAAATCATTTCTGGAACACCAGTTGAATTTATATCAATCATGAGATGGCATAAAGATGTACCAGAAGAAAGGTTTTAAGGACTTTATGATGTTTTTTAAATATGCTAAATGTGAGGATTAAAAGATGATTTTTCTAAATATCTAATATTATAGAGTAAATATCTATTATTCTCATAGAGTCGTAAGTAATTTTGATGAAGATTGTTGACACCAGTTCTTAAGAAAATTCTAAATTTTAAGAGGTTTGAGTTAGGTTGATAGAAGGAAGTTTTCTAGTAGCTCACATAAATATTTTTAGAGGGATATTTGAATTTAATATCCATGACTCATTCTTAATTCTAATATAAATTATGCCTATATAATGGAGTTGAGTTATAATGAATTTTGTGTGTATTTTTTACAAAGCTTGGTGAAGCACAGTTAAAGTGAGAGTTGATTGGACAAACATTATGACAAAATTTCAATCTAAAATATACCAACCAAATTATTTTTATCAAGTTCTATCAAACTAGTAGTGTGTAAAAGAGATCAGTTGAATAGATTTAAGTGTAATTAGTCTGATATATACCAGATAAATTATTCACATATGTTTGTATCAAAATAATGCTGTGAGAAAGATATCAAATGAACATGTTAAAGAGGCAGCATAAGAATAATAGGAATAAGTGATAACACAAACATAGGAAATTTCCCAGATGAAATTAATTGGATGAACATGGTACCAGAATGAGTATCATCAGACTGTGTATACCGAATGAAAGAAAAACATGATGGAAAGTCTACTTCAAAAGTCTAGGAAGAGTTTCTTTCTCACTACTATATAAGAAAGTGAAATAGAACTTCTAAGAAGAGAGTGTGAATAAATTTAAAGAAGCACGGTGACAACATATTGAATTATATTAGTGAAGGTTCTTATAGTTGTTACATAACATTTTTAACTCATTTATCTATGTGAGGTGCAAATTCCCTATTTATTGACAATAGTAATAAAAAAGTAAAAGGAAATTCTTGACTTGGTTAAACCACACATATTTTTCCTATGGTTTTTGTGATCTTGAATTATTTCCAAACTATACCAATGACTAGCTAATCTTATTGACTATTAAAACTTTTAAATACCCATGTTTCTATTTTTGTGCGGGTTTTCATGATTTCTAATAGAATTTTATATCTTTAATAAGAGGTGAATATATTTATAAGGTAATAAAAAATAAATAAAGAAGATTTTGGAATCACCCCTCCCCTTCTTAGTGATCACATAAATCCAAATTGGTCTTTTCAAGAACTCCTTATCGTATTGATGCTCCTAAATAATCATCTTAATAAAAGAGGATAATAATTGAACAATATCCAAAACATTACCAGACTCCTCCAACATGACTCCCAACTGAATATAAGAAAATAGTCCCATAAAGTTTCATATATCCATTGATTCCTTCATAGCCTGATAATTATACTTCCTACTAAGTGCATCAACAATAATATTACCCTTTCTTGGAGTATAGGTAATTTCATAGTCGAATGACTATAGGTTTTCCACCCATTTTAACTATTAAAGGATCAAATATTTTTTTATTAAATATGTAACTCAAATTTTTTTGTTAAAATTAAATGATAACTTTCCCTTAAAAGGAAAGTGGTGACAACTTTTAAGGACATTCACAACTACGATAAGTTCCAAATCATAGGAGGGATAATTACTATCAAGAGTTTTAATATGATGTGAGCCACAAGAACCCACATGATCTCATTTCATAAAGATACTTCCTAAAACCACACTTGAAGCACTATAATAAAATACATTTCCCTTCCCAACCTCTGGTAATTTCATAGTTGGTGATGAAGTCAGACACTACTTTAGGTCATCAAGGGATTCCTGAAAATTTGAGACCTACAAGAACCGAACCCCCTTATAGGTGAGAGTAGTTAAAGGTCATGAAAGCTTCAATAAATCCATTATGAACAACTGATAATATCCTACCAAACCGAGGGTTTTTTTAATCTCTAAGACAATCTATAGTTCTTCTGATGACAAGATAGAAATATACTTTTCAAAATCAACTAAGGTACTATTTTTTATCACATGTCTTAAGATCATAAATTCACAGATACATAATTGGAACTTCAATAATTTTCATATAGGTGGTGATCCCTTAGGACTCCCAAAAACATGTCTCAAGTGATATATAGAATACTATTTGGTCTTATAGTACACCATAATATTAACCATTAACACTAAAAAATAAGTTTCAAGAAAATGGTAGAAAATACCATTCATCGTTTCCATAAAGAAAACAGAATCATAAGTTAGACCAAACATCATCACAAGGTACTCACAATGTCCATGCCTTCTCCAAAATACGGTTTTTGTAATGTCTGGCTTGTTGATTTTGAGTTGGTGATAACCATATAGGAGTTCAATTTTAGAAAAACAATTTACCCCTTTAAACTGATTGAAAAAATCATTAATGGGGTGCAATAGATATTTATTCTTGATTCTTAATCAATTGATATTTTGATAATAAACACATAAGTGAATTGTTATATCATCTTTCTTAGCAAAGAGCACAGGGAATGTCAAAGGTGGAACATTTAGGCATATAAATACCTTAACTATCAAATTATTCAACTAAATTTTTAGCTCTTTCAACTCAACTAGATTCATATGAGAAAATTACATTGATATCAATTGAGTTCCAAACAACAGGTCAATCAAGAACTCTAATTCTCTCTCTATAAAAAACCCCACAAATTCATATAAAAACACTTTAGGAAAATCATTGACAATTTTATGAATCACCCCAATAAAAGATACCTATCCCAATTCAATCAAGGATAGAGACATAAAATTACCATACTCGGGAAGGGGAGGTCATGTTCTACTGGAACTTGGGTCCCACTCACCTTGATGCATATGGGAGTTCACATTGAAAGAAATATAAGAAACCATATGATGATACAAATTAATTAGAGTCGTGTTATTAATTGAAAAATTCATCATGATGAAAACATTAAAGAGGCTCATGTTTGTAACAAACTAACATGGTTCAACCTAACCTTCCGCTTAAGTCAGCCTATCACAGGGCCCAAAGTGAATTCCTGATCACTATGAGCTAGTGAAAAGGACTAGGAATAATCAATATCCTTTTGAGAATGTTTTTCCCATGGTAAACCAATATGAAAAATCCATAAAATGGTACATCCACACCAATATCATTAGAGTCGTTAAAATAAAAGAAAACATCTAGAGAATGAAAAAAATAGTTATTGATTCCATAATAAATATTATACATCGTAAGAATAAATTCCATAAAATAATATATATATATATATATATATAGAATATCAATTAAAAGATAAAAACTTCGAATAATTGGATTAAGATCCTCTCAAGTCCTGCATATACATACCAATGGATATAAAAACCCAAAAAAACTCCACTTGAGCCAACAACATGAGACCCCAACTCCCCCTAAAAAACATTGAATGATGGTAATCAAGAAGATCCCCCCAGGTACAGAATAATTTTTCCTTTACCTGTGTCTTTAAAAATGAAATATAAATACTCTGAAGGTTATATGAAGATTATGAAAAAATAATCCCAATAGGATGCCACCATGAATCTGTTCAAGTCTTTTTACCCATGTAAAAAAACAAACTAGTTTGAAAATATAGTAAAAAATAAAACCACTTTGAAAAAATGTCACTTTCAAATAAATTTCTTAAAATCACATTTATTTTCCATTTCAAATAAAATATTTTTTCCAATAAATTTATCAACATGGATCAATTAAACAATAAAGTTAAACCATGCTCAATATACCAAATAAAGAAAGGAAAGAATGAAATCATCATCATATTACCATATAAATGGAAGTGGGAATAATATATATCATCAAATCAAATAGGGAACCAATCGAATTCATAAATCATATAAACCAAAGCTTTATGAGTAACTGAACCTAGGACTCTAACCATCAGGGCCTAATGTGTGTGGGTATAAACAAAGTATACTAGCCAGATAAGAAAAAAAAGAATATCTCATGGCCTTCCTACCCAAAGTCACCCAAGGTCCCTTGGAAACAAAAATAGAATTTATTACAATCCTCCTCCTCGAAGGCTCTCACACTACCTCAATCAACCCCTCCCTCACACCCCGATGAACCCATGTTCTAATCCAGTCCAATTTAATCCCAAACAAATTCTATTCCATGAAACTCAATTTCACAAGACAATTTAATAATAAAACATTCCCACATTAATTAAAATACCATTAACAAGGTAAAACCATTTCTAAAAACATTTTATAAATCCATTTAAATCCATAAAATCCCTTTACGCCATTTTTTCAAACACTTGTGGTGCACACATGACACCCCCTTTTGGAAAGCAATCTTTAAACACAGAGTTACCAAACCAAACCATAGAACACATCATTCATGGGATATAAATCAACCATAATTTATTTATTTGGAAATTAAACAAAAAAAAACAAAATGCGAATCATAATTTAATGGTAATCCAAGTAAAATTCCCTTAAATAGAGAAACATACCTTAGATTCACTTCTAACCATGTTTCCTTTGATGATAACCACATGGAAAAGGAAGAAAAATGTCGCAAACAAAAAAACCACATGAAAAAAAACCAAACATACCCCACCCCATTGAAACCCTAGGTTCATTCAACCCCACTCTCTAGGGTTCCACACTTCCATGGAAATTAAATATTAAGCCTGAAATGGAGGAAGGAAGAAGAAAACTTAAAACAAATAACTCCAAGAAACTAATTGGTAATGCACTAAAAAATGAGAGTTGAATCTCCAATACCAAGAATAATGTTCTTTTCTTGGAGGTGAAGGAAAATTAGGAACAATACCATTAATATATTATAGGGGAAATGTTAAAAATAACAATTTTAATTGTCCTAGATTGGTTGAATTATTAGAAAATTTTTATTACAATCTTGCAGGGAAAATATATCCCCAAAAATTAAGCTACAAAGTTACCCCTGGGAGATAAATGTTTTGAAAAAACATGCTCAAACCATGATAATTATCACATTCAAAACTTATAGCACCCATTCAAGGTTAGATGCATTATTTAATAAACAATGTCCAAACTATGTTCCTAGTTTGTTTTTTTCAAAAAAAAAATAATTTCTTACACCTAGCACCTAGGAACCCCCCAAAAAAACCAAAATAAGAATCAAAAACACAATTTGAAAATATAAGTGACCAAGTGGGTGCCACAAACTTCCCACCATACCACTTTATTCGCCTAGAATTTCCTCATGAGTTATCAAAAAAATGTTGAGGCAAATTCTCCCTCACCAATGTTTCCTACACCCATGTCTCATGGATATATCTAGCTCACTGTAACGCCCCAACCCCAGTTACCCAGAGTCGGTGAATTATTACATAACATTGGCATGATCATAAAAGATCAAAACTTGAAAGACCCATTAGTTTAGTAGCCTTAGAAACACTAGATATATTCATAAAGTTTACATTACATCATAAAGTGAAAACTACAACAATATCTTGTCTCCACACTCATATCCCCTTATACTTTCCCTACAGGTCATTCATAAAATAATTTTTCACATCCTGGAAAAAATAAAACATAGAAAGGGGTGAGCTCAAATGCCCAGTAAGGATAAAAATATAGCAGAAACTTTCATAAATAAGCATAAGCATTTAAGGCAATGTATAAGTAAAACAAAATCCTTTTAAACTTGAATTTCAACATAATATGGAAAAAATAAAATGAAATAACGTCATTTACTTATTCATATGGATATTCTACTATTCTAATAATCACATGCAATATCAATAACCACTTTTATAATGATGGAATGCATAATGCTAGACTATCATAACCACATAGTCAAGGCCTTGTGCCAAGACTACAAATAATATTTTGTCAACGCCTTGTGCCAAGACACTATTTTGTCTTATGAGACCTACTGATGCATCGAGGAGCTATAGAGGACTCCGACCATCACTTATTAAGTCCAATGCATTCGTCATTTGAACAGGTTTAAACATAACATAAACATTCATATTAAAACTAGAATACGAAATGTCAATAATTTCTCCATAAACCTTTAATGGTATAAAAATAACACATCCATAGTCAAACATATCACAAAACCTTTAATACAATATAGAATTTTTATATCACAATAAACCAACTTCAAATAAACTTAAAATCCATCAAAGGATGTTGACATAGAGGAAATCGAAAATATTTGAGAGAAATATCTCTTTTTTTGAAATCATTTAAAAGTCACATAATTATAAAAGAAAAAATTTACTTTAAAAATATTCTTATAAGATTTTAAAGGAAGCTTCAGCGATTTTATAATGGTAGAAAATTGCTGCACCTGCTGTAAAAGTTAAAAAAATACATTCTTACATAAATTCTGTTGAAAAGGTTAAAAAGGAACTTGTTTGGAAAACGATGGGATGATTCATTTATAAACTTCTTATAAAAAGTCAAACAAGGGTATAAATGACTTTAACACATATTCTTTAAAATAGTAAGAATGTTTTGAAATACATTTTTAAGAAACATGGATGTGGATGATAAAGAGGTCCTAGTAGATAATTACTTATAAACAACCTCAGATAATGAAGAGATTGTGAAATAAACCCTTACCCTATACTTTTACTTGGTTGAGGGTAGGTTAACCTCCTGTATAATGGTGAAATAATTGTTATTAAATTATACAAGAATCATATACATTAATATGATATCATATATGATATTTTAACATTTATTTGTTAATAATATCTTAGTATTATCATCATTTCAGGTGTTAACCTACTCGTTTTATTTTATATATTTTGTCACATAAGCCATGTTTGTTATGGATAGGTTGTATCTTATTCATTTCCAGAATGATATAAAGTCCTTAAACATTATTTTTAATCATAAAATGAGAATTTTAATTTCATGGATACGATGGTGAATGAATCTCATCGCGTTCGTGGAGACGGTAGTCCGTACGTACACACGAGTGACAATATCATTCTTTTAATATTAAAATAATATATAATTGGATGTTATATCATATATAATGAATCATTATCATGTTATATTTATTATTTACATCCATTACATGTCATTATCATACCCATCCAAATAATAATGTTTTTGAATAACAATTACACCACAACGTGGAGACGGTAAGCCGTACGTACGTACGTATGGTGACATGTCATTCAAAGGAAGGATAGAATACTGAACATGGTTGTAAAATATTTATTATAACATCATAGTAAATAGAATATACTGGATTTATTATTTTAGAAAGGAAATAACAAAGAAAGAATAAGTTGAAGAAGAAAGGAAATGAAAGAGGGTGGTGAAAACATTACCTCTTCTTCGGGTTCTTCCTTTTGATTTGATCAAAATGGCTCTTTAGGATGGAGTTCTGATCAAAATAAGTCCTCTAGGTTTAATTGAGGGAATTTGAGAGAATATTTGGGCAGGGTTTGGCCGAACAAAAAGGCTTTTATGGTGTGAATAATTGGTTAGAAGTGGTGTCCTTTTATAAGGAGGAGGAGGGGCTCTGTAGGAAAAAACTTAAAGTATTAATTTATAATAAATTCATATTCGGTTTATAATGGCTCAAAAGTGTATTATTCAAAATATAAGGTGGTTATGGGTCTAAATCCTTTCAAAGAATACATTTTATATAGGTTTGGGTCATTATATTAACCTTATCTTTTAGTTTTAACTCTTAGATAATTAGATTGACATTAACCATGTTACTTTGTATTTTTATATTATATAGTTAATAAACTTACTATATACATCCAAGATACCCCCATGTGGTCCATTAATAATACACCTATCAAGATATAAGTCCTTTGGCCGATCCTTAGATTTTTAGGAATATAATATCAATTAATAATATAATACTTGTTTTAAAAACTCATTTTTTTCAATTTTGACAATATTTAATAATTGATTTTTTTAAAAGTCTTATAAAACATTATTAATTCGAAAAAAAATAATTTAAGCAATCATAACATGTCATATTAACCAATAAAATTCGTGTATGGCATCAAAACTTTCAAATTATATTTATTTTCACTTTTATAATACCAATTATTTGATTCTTTCATTATTAAGGAAAATACTGCATCATTATTGTGTCATAAATAAATTTAATTATTAAATTTATAAAAATTATAAATAAAATACCATTATATAGGAAATCTTTTTAGATTTATAATGAATATTTATAGTTGAAACTATAACATATATAACCCTATGTTAAAATTTTTTTTCTAAAAGATATATGCTTATGTCATTTTTGTATTTTATTTAACTTAATTAATATAAAGTGTCCTTATCACCTACAAGTGGCTCCATGGGGTCCCGAAATCGACCCAAATATTCCCATGGTCGTACATGTATCAACCAATAATGTTAAGACACATTTTAGGGTAATTTATTATTATTATAATATTATTTTTTCACCATTATTTACCGGATTTACCCTTTAACGATGGTAAATAAAATATTTACCGAAGTAATTATTCAAAATGTATAAAAATAAAAGTTATCTATTTACACAATTTGGACATCCTGATTTCAAATATGGAATCCATTTTTTCAAATTCAAAACACAGAAGTGGCATAAATTAATTTAAAATTAATTTCTATTGTCAAAACAAAAAGCGTGTTTTTAAGAAATAATAACTATCAAAAGATTGATACTTGTTTATGTCCGGTTTAATTGATAAATTATGTACAATGACCAAAATTGTTTTAAATTATAAAAATATATTCTAAATATACTTTAAAACCACTCAAATTCATAATTTATCACAATTAATTATTTTGATTAAAAAGTTGTTTTTAATTAAAGTGTAGTAATTTTCACTATTCCTCAAAATATAAAAGTTATCCAAAAAGTACCAAAATTTCAACCTAGGATAATTTAGATATTCTGAATCCAATGATGAAGTCCATTTTGAGAGATAAAATTTATAAAATTTTAAAAATTGTGTATTACTATTCATAACAGCTAGTTTGATTGGTCACGATGTGTTAAAATCTCGAAATTGCGTATAGTGCAAGCTATTGCATTATTTAAAGGGAAATGTACTGTGGAAGCTTGGGGTGTTACATTCTCCCCTCCTTCAAATACTTTTGTCTTCAAAATTTCTAAAATATTATTGCTTAAAAATTCTCGGGTGTTTCTTCATCATAAGTTCCTCAGGTTTCCATGTTGCCTCTTCCATCTTATGGTTTCTCCATAAAACTTTTACCAGACGAGTCATCTGGTTTCTCAGCACTTATTCTCTTGTATAAAGAATCTTTATGGGATCTTTGCAATAAGACAAATTAGGTTCTAGTTCTAATTCCTCAAAGTTGAGTACATGCGTTGGGTCAGACATGTATTTTCTCAACAGTGATATGTGGAACACATCGTGAACTTTGGAGAGATTTGGCAGCATGGCTGAATGGTACGCTACAACCCCAATTCGTTCTAGAATTTCGAAAGGTCTGATGTACCTGGGACTCAATTTAACTTTCTTACCGAAACGTATAACTCCCTTCCATGGAGATACCTTCAAGAAAACATGATCTCCTATCTGAAATTCCAAATCCTTCCTTCGGTTATCTGCATAGCACTTCTGCCTACTTTGAGCTGCTTTGATGTGGTTTTGGATTACCTTCACCTTTTCCATCGTTTCCTCCACCAGTTTTGGGCTTACAAGTTTTCTTTCACTAACTTCATCCCAATAGGTTGGTGTGAGACTTCTTTTTCCGTATAATGCTTTATATGGTTCCATCTAAATACTCGAATGGAGGCTATTATTATAGGAAAATTCCACCAGAGGTAAATATTGATCCCACATACCCTAAAAGTAAAGTAAGAATGATATCAACATGTATTCTAAGGTTTGAATTGTCCATTATGATTTTCCATCTGTTTGAGGGTGGTAGGCAGTGCTCAAATGAAGTTCGATATCCAAGTCTTTCTGAAGACTCTTCCAGAATCTTGAAGTAAAACAGGGATCACACTCAGAAACAATCGATAGGGGTACTCCGTGAAGTCTCACAACTTCATTAATATATAGCCTTTCTATATGTTCAAGTGGTAAATCTTCCCTTATAGTAATAAAATGTGCTGAGTTGGTAAGACGATAAAAAATGACCGATATTGCACCGTTCCTTCTAGGAGTCTTTGGTAGTCCCATGACGAAGTCCATCGTAATATTATCCCATTTCCACTCAGGTATGGGAAGAGGTTTCATGACTTCTCCAGGATATTTCCTTCCATCTTTCACTTGTTGAAAAACCATACATCTTGACACAAAATCAGAAATCTCCCTCTTCATGTTGTCCCACCAAAAATGTTCCTTCAAATCACTATACATTTTGGTGCTCCCAATGTGTATAGAGAAATTGGAACAATGAGAATCATCCAACGATTCCCTTTTTAGATCAGATATATTGGGAACACAAACTCTCTTTCCAAATTTCAAAATTCCATCTTCATACACAAAGTCACTCAATCTCCCATCATTCAAAACTTTAATCTTCTTTTGAAACTCTTCATCAGCGGTTATAGAACTCTTTATCCTTTATAGTAAAGATGATTTGGAAACCATTTGAAAAAGCATTGATGTTTTACCTTCCATGGTGATTCCCATATCCATATTTACCAGATCCATGTATATAGGATCCTTTTCAACTCTCATCTTGTTCAAAACTCCTTGATCTTTTCTGCTTAAAGCATCTGCCGCCTTATTTTCCTTCCCCGGGTGGTAGTGTATCATGAAATCATAATACTTGAGTATTTCAAGCCATCTCCATTGCCTCATGTTGAGTTCTTTATATGAGAAAATATACTTCAAACTCTTGTGATCGGTATATATCTCACATTTTTCACTATAGAGATAATTTTTCCATATCTTAAAATAAATGATTATAGCAGCTAACTCAAGGTCATGAGTAGGATAGTTTTGCTCATGAATTTTTAGCTGTCATGATGCATAGGCAATAACCCTATCATTCTGCATAAGGACACAACCAAGTCCTTTCTTCGATGAATCACTATAAATAACGAAACCATCATTCCCTGATGGTAGTTTCAATATAGGATCATTGACTAATCTTCTCTTCAGTTCTTCAAATCATTCTTCACACTCTTTTTTCATACCAATTTAACTCCTTTACGTGTGATCTTTGTTAATGGGTTAGCCAATTAGGAAATATTCTAGAAGAAATGTTAAAACTAACCTGCTAAACCAATAAAACTATGTACCTAGTTATACTCATTGGTGCTGGAAATTCTTGGATTTCTCTTGTCTTTGTAGGATCAATAGAGATTCCATCCGTAGAGACAATATGGCCAAGAAAAGAAATCTCTTGAAGCTATAATTCACACCTACTAAACTTCCCATATAATTTATGTCTTCTCAGAGTCTTCAATATAATGCTCAAGTGATTTTCATGATCATTGTAGATTTTGGAGTATACCAAGATATCACCAATAAATACCACTACAAAGTCATAAAGATATTCCTTGAAAACTCTATTCATTAGATACATGAAAACAGAGGGTGCATTAGTCAGCCCAAAAGGCATTACTGTAAACTCTTAATGCCCGTACCTATTTTGAAATGTTGTCTTCAGAATGTATTCCTTATTCACACACAACTGATGGTATCTGAATCGAAGGTCAATCTTTGAAAAGTATTGAGCTCCATGCAGTTGGTCAAATAAATCATCAATGTGAGGTAGGGGATACTTGTTCTTTATTGTTAAAGGATTTATCTCCCTGTAGTCGATACATAACCTCATAGATCCATCTTTCTTTTTAACAAAAAGAATATGGTCTCCCCATGGAGAAACACTAGGGTGAATAAATACATAATTAATATATTCCGTTAGTTGTTTATTTAGTTCAACTAACTCCATAGTGACCATTCTATAAGGGGTCTTCGATATAGGCCTTGATCCAGAAATTAAATCAATGGAAAATTCAACTTCTCATTCTTGAGGATGTCCAGGTAAATCTTCTGAAAAAACATCTAAATATTCTTTCACAATAGCTACATACTCTATTTGAACATTCTTTTCCTCAACCATAGTCATTTCATTCTCTTCCTCCCCAATAATTGAATTTAGGTGAGCTACTGGGGGTCGATCTATATAAGAATTAGGTGGTGACGATTCTGCTCTAAAGATAAGGTGTTCCTTATCATCATCATCAAAAATCATAACCTCCTTCTTCTTACAATAAATCTTCGCATTATGGTCCAAAATACAATCCATACTGAGGATTATATCAAACTCAATCATAGGTATGACGATGAGATCAGTAGATAAAGAACATTTATGTGCTCTAATGGGGACTGATTCAGAAAACTTTGTTGCAATGATACTTCCCTCAAGAGTTTTAACTGAAAACTTCCTTGTTAAATCAAATTGGAAATATCTAATTTTCTTAGAAAACTGGGAGGATATGAAACAATGAGATGATCTAGAATCAAATAAATAATTTTCTAAACTTGAGAAAACCATTAAATTACCTGCCACCACGTCTTTAAGAGCTTCTACCTCAGCAGTAGTGATAGCATAATCTTGTCCTTCATCCCTTGGCCTTTTCTGAGGTAAGTTCCCCTAACGCCTAGGACATTAATTTTCATAATTTCCCATATTTTTACAATTATATCATTCTACATTGACAGCAACTCTCTTTCCATTGAAATCATGAGCTTGGTGGCCTTTTCACTACACTTGTAACATAATCCCATTCCCTTTCAAGAAAGTACCAGGGTGTTTCTTCCCACATTTACTACAGGACGGATTCCCTTCTTCCCTTTATTTCCATTTTGAGAGTGGTCAGCAGATCTCTTCTTCTCTTGGTTTGCCTTAAAGTCGCAAGACTTAGCGAATTCTTTTTCTGTCTTGATAAGGCAATTTCTTCGTACGACGAGAAAGATTGTGAGACTAATTCTTGATAGAGAAATGGTTTTAACCCATCAAATAAACTATAAATATTACTTCTTGGTTTAGGTATATAATCTGTTGCATGCCTTGTTAACCTTGTAATGTTAGCCTCATACTTTGCGACATTCTCATCCTCCTTTTTCCTTAGACTCAGAAATTGCCTTTCTATATCTGCTCGATGGTCATGGGGAAAGTATTTTTCTAAGAAAAGCTCTATGAACTCCCTCTATTCCATATTTGATACTTCATCATCTTCTTTCGTGTTTTGAATCAATGACCACCATTGATCAGCATCTCCAGTGAGGAGGTAAACTGCCATGATAACTTTTTCCCTTTCACTACTCCCCAAGGTATGGAATATTTTCTCTAAAGAATTTATCCATTGCTCAGCTACTAATGGATTTTTACTCCCATTGAATGTTGGTTGTTTCTTCCTCATGAAGTGATCTAACATTGATCATCCAAGCTATGGATCATGGTGCTCCATACAGGTAAGGTTATTATTCATAACCTGAGTGAGTTGTCCCAGTACGGTGATTAGCTGAACAGCACCAGTTTCATCACTATCTCCACTATAATTATCTTGAGCAGGAGGGAAATCCCTACATGGTGTGCGTGTAATGATACAGTTTCCATTCCATCCACTAGGAACCATTTCTAAACAATGGCATAAAATAGATTAGTTTATGAATCAAAATACATAATTCCATACTTTTAAAACACTTAACATAAATTGAACTATTTATGGATATAATCCATAATCATAAAAATGTTTTCATTGAGGAAGTATATACTCATAAACCCTTCATAATGGTTTGTAAATAAAATGAGAATTATCCTAAGCATATCCCCCGGGAGTGTCATAACTAAGAGTGCAGCAAGTATCGTTGTCGTGCACTAGTTCTCATTCGAGTCTAGCTCAAAGCAGTGTTTTCGGGTTTTACCTCTAGGTACATCTGTGCCAAAGCTGCCTCTACCTGCTCATATCCAGATAGGGATGTATTTCTCAGAAACTCACAAAATCTCTACAATACCAAAATTCTAGGAAGTTCTTCTATACTAATCCTCAAAGTCTATCTTAGGGCTATGTTCTCTAATCAGAGATTATCTAAATATAGCTTCCAAGGTTTGTACTAAAATTCCTCTGATACAAACTGTAACGCCCCTACCCCAGTTACCCAGAGTCTATGCATTATTACATAACATTGGAATGATCACAAAAGATCAAATCTCAAATGAATGATTAGTTTAGTAGCCTTGGAAACACTAGATACATTCATAAAGTTTACATTACATCATAAAGTGAAAAATACAACAACATCTTGTCTCCACACTCATATCCCCTTATACTATCCCTGCAGGTCATTCATGAAATATTTCTTCACATCCTGGGAAAAATAAAACATAGAAAGGGGTGATCTCAAATGACCAACAAGGATAATAATATAACAGAAACTTTCATAAATAAGCATAAACATTTAAGGCAATGTATAACTAAAACATAAGCCTTTTAAACTTGAACTTCAGCATAATATGGAAAAAATAAAATGAAATAATTCCATTTACATATTCACATGGATATTCTACTATTCTAATAATCACATGAAATATCAATAACCACTTTCATAATGATGGAATGCATAATTCCATACTATCATTACCACATATTCAAGGCCTTGTGCCAAGACTACAAATAAGATTTTTTCAAGGCCTTGTGCTAAGACACTAGTTTGTCTCATGAGACCTACCGATGCATCAAGGATCTATAGCAGGCTCCACCTATCACTTATTAAATCCAATGCATTCCTCATATAAACGTGTTTAAACATAACATAAACATTCGTATAAAAAGTAGCATACGAAACTTCAATACTTTCTCCATAAACCATGAATGGTATAAAAATAACATTTCCACAATCAAACATATCACAAAATCTTTAATAAAATATGGAAGTTTTTTATCATAATAAATCAACTTCAAATAAACTTAAAATCCATCAAAGGATGTTGACATAGATGAAATCAAAACTATTTGAGAGAAATATTTCTTTTTTGAAATCATTTAAAAGTCACAAAATTATAAAAGAAAACATTTTCTTTAAAATTATTCTTATAAGATTGTAAGGGAAGCTTCGAAGATTTTATAACGGCAGAAAATAGCCGCACCTACCGTATAAGTTAAAAAAAAGACATTCTTACCATAATTATGTCGAAAAGGTTAAAAAGGAACTTGTTTGGAAAACAACAGAAAGATTCCTTCATAAAATTCTTATAAAAAGTCAAAAAAGGGTATAAATGACTTTAACCCATATTCTGTAAAATAGTAAGAATGTTTTGAAATACATTTTTAAGAGACAATTATGTGGATGATAAAGAGGTCCCAGTAGATAATTAATTATAAACAACCTCGGATAATGAAGAGATTGAGAAATAAACCCTTACCTTGTACTTTTCCTTGGTTGAGGGTAGGTTAACCTCCTTTATAATTGTGAAATAATTGTTATTAAATTATAAAAGAATCACATAACTTAATATGATATCATAAATGATCTTTTAACATTGATTTGTTAATAATATCTTAGTATTATCATCGTTTTGGGTGTTAACTTACTTGCTTTATTTTATATATATTTTTTACATAAGCTATGTTTGTTATGGATAGGTTGTATATTATTCATATCCAGAATGATATGAAGTCCTTAAACATTATTTTTAATAATTAAATGAGAATTATAATTTCATGGATACGATGGGTAATGAATCTTATCGCATTCATGGAGACGATAGTCTGTATGTACGCCCGAGCGACAATATCATTCTTTTGATATTAAAATAATATATAATTGGATGGTATATCATATATACAGAATAATTATCATCTTATATTTATTATTTACATCAATTACATATCATTGTCATATCCATAAAAATAATAATGTTTTTGAATAATAATTACACCACGACGTGGAGACGGTAAGCCATACGTATGCATGTATGGTGACATGTCATTCAAAGGATGGATAGAATATTGAATATTTTTTTAAAATATTTATAATAACATGACAGTATATAGAAGATATGAGATTTATTATTTTAGAAATGAAATAACAAAGAAAGAAGAAGTTGAAGAAAAAAGGAACTTGAAAGAGGGTGGGGAAAACATTACCTCTTCTTCGGGTTCTTCATTTTGATTTGATCAAAAGGGATCCTTAGGTTGGATTTATGATCTAACTAAGGCCTCTAGGTTAAATTTATTTAAGTTGAGAGAATATTTGGGCAGGTTTTGGCCAAACCAAAATGCTTTGAAGGTGTAAATATTTGGTTAGAAGTGGTGTCCTTTTATAAGGGGGAGGAGGTTCTCTTTAGGAAAAACTTAAATTATTAATTTATAATAAATTAATTTTCGGTTTATAATGGCTCTAAAGAATATTATTCAAAGTATAAGGCGGGGATGGGTCGAAATCCTTTCAACCAATATATTTTAGACAGGTTTGGGTCATAATATTAACCTTATCTTTTAGTTTTAACTCTTAGTTAATTAGATTGACATTAACCATGTCACTTTGTATTTTTATATTATATATTTAATAAACTTACAATATACATCCAAGATACCCCCAAGTGGTCCATTAATGATACACCTATCATGATATAAGTCCTTTGTATGAACATTAGATTTTTAAGAGAATAATAACAATTAATAATATAATACTTGTTTTAAAAACTCATTTATGTCAATTTTGACAATATTTAATAATTGATATTTGTTAAAGTCTTAAAAACATGATTAATTCGAAAATAATAAATTTAAGAAATAATAACATGTCATATTAACCAATAAAATTAGTGTATGGCATCAAAAATTTCAAATTATATTTATTTTAACTTTTATAATATCAATTATTTGATTCTTTCATTAATAAGGAAAATAATGCATCATTATTGTGTCATAAAAAAATTTAATTATTAAATGTCTAAAATTTTTAAATAAAATACCATTATGTAGTAAATATTTTTATATTTCAAATGAATATTTATAGTCGAAACTATAATAAATATAACACTATGTAAAAATTGTTTTTCTAAAAGATGTATGCTTTTGTCATTTTTGTATTTACTTTAACTTAATTAATATAAAGTTTTCTTATCACCTACAAGTGGCTCCATGGGGTCCCAAAATCGACCCAAAGATGTCCAGGGTCGGACATGTATCAACCAATAATGTTAGGACACGTTTTAGGGTAATCTATTATTATAATAATATTAATTTTTACCCTACTTTACCGGATTTACCCTTTAACCATGGTAAATAAAATATTTACCAAAGTAATTATTCAAAATGTATAAAAATAAAAGTTACCTATTTACTCAATTTGGACATACTGATTCCAAATATAGAATCCATTTTTCCAAACTCAAAATATAGAACTAGAAGAAATTAATTTAAAATTAATTCTCGCTGTCAAAACAAAAAGCGTGTTTTTAAGAAATAATAACTATCATAAGATTGACACTTGTTTATGTCCTGTTTAATTGTGAAATTATGTCCAATGACCAAAATTGTATTAAATGGTAAAAATATATTCTAAATATACTTTAAAACCACTCAAATTCATAATTTATTACTATTAATTATTTTGACTACAAATTTATTTTTAATTAAAATTTAGAAAATTTCACTATTCATCAAAATATAAAAGTTATCCGAAAAGTACCAAAATTTTACCATAGGATAATTTGGATATTCCAAATCCAAAAAAGAAGTCAACTTTGAGAGATAAAATCTATAAAATTTCAAATAGTGGGTATTACTATTCATAACGGCTAGTTTGATTGGTCATGGTGTGTTAGAATCTCGAAATTACGTACAATGCAAGCTATTGCATTATTCAAAGGGAAAAGTACTGTGGAAACTTGGGGTTTTACACTCACAACCAAAGAAAATGGACCAATGGAATCAAATTACCATGTAAAACCTTGTTATGATAATACAAAATATGAACTAGCTGCTCCACAATGGTGGAATCATGCTCAAGGTTAACATATTCTCACTCTAACATGTGAGATGGGTTCAGATGGTATCTCTTCAAATATGATACATGAGAAACTTCATTGATCAAGGTCATCTGTGGTGAAAACATCAACCGATATGATACCATCCAAAGATACTTCATAACATATAACTACTCCAAATTACATGATTCTTGGTTTACCTTCTTCACTAGGTGAAGTTATCCCAGTAAAACCGATACCTGAAGAAACACCTGATCAATAGGTTGAAATTCCAACGACTAAAGACCGTCATTGGAATATTTCTTCTGGTGACTCTGACTTGTCACTAACAATCTCTATATTATATGCACTATCACATTATTCTCCAAGATGATACTTAGTCCTTCCAATGAATGATCACCCATATAATCCCATCATAAATTGGATTGGCATGACTTCTCATACAACTCATCAAATGGGTACATCTTCATTGAGGCTTGAAAACTGTTATTATAATAAAACATGGCTATCACCAAGTGCCTTTCCCAGAAACCACCAAAACCAAGAACACATTATCATAACATATCTTTAAGAGTTTGGATGGTTATCATAGATAGATAATTCATTTATTAGTGGTACACAGTGCCCAATTTCATCACGGTACCCAAATCCTCCTGGAGACCCTTCCAGAATCAAGAAGCAAAATACGTATCTTAGTCTAAAACTATCATTGAGGACACTCCATAAAGCATAATAACCTCTCAAACATAATGTTTTCATAGGTCATTTGCCTTCTTCGACACCCTAATGGGATGAAAGTGGGATAATTTGGTACAAATATTGATAATCAACCATATGAAATATTTCCAAATCAAAGTAAAAGGTAATACAATCTCAAAAAACCATAGAGATCTCATCCCACTTCCACACTAGAATGGGATGTGTATGTAGTAACCTGGTCGGTGTATGGTGCTCACATGTGATCTTATTGTAGGTGAAAAACCTAGGGACAAGATCTTCCATTTCACGTATCATCATGGGCCACCAAAACAGACTTCTAAAGGTTTAAAACATATTTATTTTTTTGGGTGTATGGTCTAACTAGAATGATAAACCTCTTGCATCACCTTCTACCTCAAGTTCAATGGAGATACTCGCCACATATAGAAGAAGAGAAAACCATTAAGAGACTGATACCACTCACCTGAGGTTTTACCACCATCTAAATCGATACTAATCTACTGGTACTTATGGGCATGTACCTTCTCACTCTTAACTCAATCGAAAAGGGAGGGAATAGACTAAACATTGGATAAGAACACCTACCCTCCATCCTTCCAAATGTCATGATCTTGCTCAGTAAACAAAATCATTAGACCCCAATCATCTAGTTATTCTCAAATGTTCTCCATGGGGATATTTCTACTCAAAGAATTTTTTACCACATTCCCCTTCCTAGTTGTATATGAAATATTGAAATAAAAAAGTATAAAGGTATTATACCAGAATATCTACCTGAGATTTGCGTACCAATGGGTGAAAATGTACTTCAGGATTTTATGATTTTAATAGACTATAAAATTATCCTTGAAGAGGTAATTTCTCCACGTATTCAACATGTGAATAACTACTTCTAATTTTAGGTTGTGGGTGGAAAAATTATGCTTAGGGGGAATAGGTTTATTTATCCATAGGCCACAACATGGTTATCATGCATCAAAATTCATCCAAAACACACAAAAAATCACCAAAATACACAATATAAGCTCTCTTGGGATCGAGAAGATTCAAATCTAGCATGGATTTCAAACTAGTCTACAACTTCTCAAAAGAACTTTAGAAATCATCATCCCACTCAAACTTCACCCATTTCATATTCAGAGATGTTAAGGGAAAATATAGCCTGGGGAAGTTCCAAATGAAACATATATATTACATATTTAATCCCAAAAAACTATGCATCTAAAACACATTCTAGGGATACTCCCAGGAGATGAATTCTTTATCTTTCTCTAGGTTCACTAAATCTCCTGCCACTAAAATCCCATGGGCTAAAAACAATTTCCTCTTAAATCCAAAATTTTTATTTAGAAATGTTTTCAAATAAAAGTTCCCCCCTAAAAACATATAAAACAATATCAGGATGGAAAACATGATCCTCGTGTATCATGAAATACACCATTATGTCATCTACAAGCACGACCATGATGGAGTCCAAAAAATGGTGGATGATCTGGTTTATCAATTCCATAAAGGCTGTTAGAGAATTGGTCAGCACAATTTTAATAACCAAAAAGTCAAATTGTCTATACAATATTTGAAAGGTGATATTTGGAACATCCTCTTCCTAGAATATTAGTTAGGGGTACCCAGATCTCAAATAAGTCATTGAAAACTATTTATCTCCTTTGAGATGATCAAATAGATCATCAATTTTGGGAAATGGGTATTTATTCTTCACATCCATATGCTTAATCTTATGGTTGTATAAGAAATTTTTTTTTCTCCATCTTCCACTTTTTAAAATAGCACTATAAAATACCATGGTGACACACTTGAATGACTAATATATTTTCCTAAAGATCCTATAGATAGAATTTTAGCTCTTTTATCTTGACTGGATCCATCCATTATGATGGTAAGAAAATTGGCCTCATCTTAGCAAGTAGATCAGTAGTAATCTTGACATCTTGTTGGGTCGGAAATCCCAAAAAAAAAATTTAGAAACACATATGGGAACCTATAAATGACCAAAAGAAGATTGCCCACTAAACATTACATTGAAGAACTAAAAATCAACCTAGAAAACTAGCATGAAATTGTCCCCAACTTTAATGAAAATGGTCATGGCCTCCCAGATCATGGATCTCATTCACCCTAAAAGATATGAGTTTTCCCAATAGAAGTAAGGAATAAGACATTGTAGAGATAGACTTATACTAGCTCCTTGAATCTAATTGATGAATCCATGCTAGTAATAAGGTTAAAAACATATAGCTCTAAAATAAGGAAGTATCAGAATAATTCCACATCAGATATCAAAACACGACACTTAGGGTACATTAAACCTTGCCACTTATTCCTACCCGATGGTGTTAGAAAATCCATAACATAATGGATCAACTGAGACCACATACCAAAAAATTCATCAGTTTTAGTGAAATGAAATAATGGTATGCACTGATTTTAAATAAAACTAATTCCATGGGAAAATAAATAAACATAGTACCTATCATGGTGGTCATCCTAGAATCAGAGTCCTCAAGCACAACCTATGCTGTAAGGATATGCCTTTTCCTAGACCTAACCCATATCTTCTTCTCCCGGTGAGAATATCCCATAACATGAGGGTGAAATACTACACCCTTGGAATCCACTAACTACACCTATGACCCATTTGAATAATTAGATCCCACACTGATCCCCCATAAAGTCAATTAACATAAATGGTAGACATGACCAAGACATCCACACTGGTGGCATGCCCTCATAGTCTCTAAAAAATTTGTCTTGGTGTGACCATTCATGATACATTGTTAATATATAATTAGATTGAAACTCAATGAAGGAATAAAAGATAAACCTTATGACCATTGGACACTTTTACCACATTCCTCGATGAGACTCATCTTATTCTTCTATTCTAATGAATAAAATTGTCTTTCCCCCACTAAAAGAACACCACTAACCCCTGTATTTCCATTAAAATATCCATTTACCTTATCCAAATTATAAACAACCTCAAAATAAGTTAGTATAAAAAGTTGAATAAACATACAACTAGTCATTGTCCAAAAACCCATATTGAATTGTAAATCCTTGAGGTAATCATTCATAAAGAGATCTGTAGAAACATACACCAACTCAGTAAAATGGATAGCTTACTCCATTCCTAAATGACCCCTTAATCCAAATTCAAGGACTTATGGGACTTCACTAACCTCAAGGTCTTCTGGAAGAATTTTTTATTTAATCCACCTTGAAAGTGGTCCATGTGATATCATCATTCCTCCTTGAAATCACCATAGACTCCCACCACTTCCTACCTAATACATCCAACACATACATGGTGAAGCCCAACTTTGAGGTCTTAGGGGTCTTCAAGGAATCAATGATCCACTGGATATGATCCAAACACTCCTCAATCTCATTAGGTCTATTTTCACAATTGAATATTAGTGGTATTTTCTTTATCTAATCTTAATAATAGTCCACTATTCATTCCTTCTCTCAAACACACACCTAATTGGATTGTATGAATCACTAAATCTTCCAAATTTGAATCAACAGGAGGGTTTTCTTGTGCGGTATTCCCTAAATCACTCTCTCTATGCCTATATGATGTATTTCTAGGAGGTATCAACTAAATTTAATAAGAACTCAATATTAATCAATAATTATTCAACCTGAAATCATATCAAAAGAATTAAAATACTCCTGAATCATGGGTATCATCAACCAAACCTAGAACCAAAATAATTTACAAATAAAAAAAAGTAAAACATCATTTTTTTGAATAATTTAGTATTGTATATGGTTTGGATGAACGGTTTAGAAAACTATGCACCAATCATGTGGGTGTGACTATAGATGGTAGGAAATGTTGTATAGGCTACGCACATATACTACTAGCCTTTAGCCTCATCCAGACCTCCCTGTTGCACCACTAAAAATTCAAAACACCCTCTTGGTCTAACCATGGGACTCATTATAAACCATGAATGTCTTCAAAATCTCTTCAAAATAACCTATAAATGGGCTCAAAACATAACCCTGATCCCATAACACCCATGGAAACTCAAGGTTTGACATGAAGAAGAGCTATCCAAGAACTCCCGTGTTTCTACCTATTGAGTCCTGATAATCATAGCTCTAGTATACCACTAACTACAAAATAACAACCTGGCTCTGATACTATTTTTTAATGAACAAACATGGGATGACCTGACCTTCCCCTTCATCCAATATATAACATGGCCTAAAGCACATTCCTGATCTCCATAGGCTAGTGATAAGAATCAAGAATAATCAACAACCTCTTAGTAATGGTTACAACCATGGTAAACAGAAATGACATATCCCTAAAAAATTTTATCCATTCCAATATCATTAGGGTCAACAATATAAAATACAAAATCCTGGGTATTCAACAAAGACAAGTATATTCTATATGAAATAGTATACATCATAAGAATAAATTCCATAATAAAACATATATACATGGTATCTCAAGTAAAATATCAAAACTCAAAAGAATGATAACAAGACTCTAACAAGGACAATAGGTACATCCCAATAGACACAAAAACCCAAAACGGCCCCATAAGAGCCAAATCTAAGAAACCCCTTCTCCACTATAAAACATAGGATGATGGTAATCAAGAAAATCCACCCAGGTACATTATACACTTTCCATTACTGATTTCCTATAAACTGATATATATATATATATATATATATATATATATTCCCAAAGGCATATTTAGGGTGTGATGAAATAATCCTATTAGGATACCCCTTTGAAAATATTTAAGTATTTAATTTATGAAAACCAATAAACTAGTTTTAAAACATATTTCAAAATTAAATGAATTAGAAAAATTTTGACTTTCAAATAAAAAACATAAACACCCTTTGGTTTTCCATATTAAATAAAATAGGTTTTACATAACATTTATCACCATAGCTCAATTAAAAAAGAATGGAATAACAGTATAATGGAAATAATGGGGAAATATATTCTTATAAATGCTGATATTGATTCCTCAATCTTATATGCCTTTCATTAATGCATGTATTAGTTTTATCATGACTGGGAAATATCCTTCAATGATGTGTCATGGGATTCATCTGTAAATGGAAGTTTGGATATGGAAAGACTGAACCAAAATAATATGTAAGATACCTAACAAAATACCCTTTTGAGTACAAAGGAATATCCTTCACATAAACTCTCTCTGAATTAGACCCCACCAAGGATTATCTATTCAAACCCTCATCATTAAAACATTAGAATATGGTACTCTATCTATTTTTGTTGATTTGAATGCACTAAAAAAAGAGTCAACCTATGTAAGTTTTCACTTCATGGACACATTTCCAATTCCAAGGATAATAATCCCTAGTCCAATATAATCCCCAAATCTAAATTTTGACACTACTAGAATACTTCAAACTAGATGTTGATTCGAATTAGTAAACGATACTTTCATATCATCCAATAATGTTAAGAGGAAATAAATTCAGTATGAAAGATTCTTAATTTAAAAATGAAACAAGGAGTCTTATGAATCTACAAATGCACTTTGAATTTCAACCCCTAAATTAGTGACATTCAAATGCTCAAATTTTGGATACACTCTAAGTCCTTACATGGGTTTTCTAGATCCCAAAAATACTCAATGATCTGGTATCATGTATTAGTATTCATTTAAAAGTGGACTAACACATTTTTAATAGGTATTTGAGTCTCTATTATAGAGTTCTTATTGATTATAACCTTGAAAAAAATCCTCTAGATGTGATTCATATCACTTCCAATGATAATAAATTTGAACTCAATGTGGAGTATGAATATATACCAATGTTTTCTAAAGTGTGAAATATTATAGGAGACACAATCTAAAATTTTTGTATGATTCAAAAGTATGTCAGTCTTGGATATGATGACAAATCATGGAAGGAAGTTCTTAAAAACAGTGAGAATAAATCCACTATGATGGAAAATGGTGACCTGTCAAAGAAAGAAGATACTATGAAACAAGTTAAGCCTGAATAAAAAACTCGGAAATCCTAGGTTGGTATTGTTTAAGAAGAATATAAATAGAATAATTCATTTCATACTAATGGGGACTCAGACTATAAAAGCACCCCCATTGAGAATGGAAAGGAAGATTTCTCCTTAAAGAATGGTATTTACATTGATCTAAAAATTACTTGAGATATCACAAATATGGTTACCACACTTCAATCTAATGTGTTACATATTAATTATATACAATAGATAATTCATTCTACTATGAAATATGATATTAAGTCCCAGGATCCAAGTAAGGATAGATGAATTAGGTTATATGTGTTTTGGGGAAAACATCATCACCCTATGAATTTGAAGTATCCTTTTTCACAATGATGAGGAATAATATTTTTTGCCTCTTTGGATAGTTAATAAGCTACAATATTTTTATAGAATAATCCAACAACTTATAAAAATAGGGAGGTGACTTTAGAATTTAATACCATGAGAGATAAACCAATAACAAAGTAAAATATAATAAAGAAATTAGCGAGTTAAGAGAAGGGGTAATCCACTCTATAGCCAAATATAAATAAAGATCCGCCTATATAACATTTAGGTTCTAGAAAACCCTAAAAAAATTATTCCCATCGTGCTCTTCATTTAAAATCATAAACCTGAATTAATATGGTCATTTGAATCAAAAAAATAGTTTTTTATGCAATAATTTCTTCCCTTTAAAATTGGGGTTATCTATTACATAGCATGAAGAAAACTCACTCTAAATTCATCAATATGTGGATTTTGTTTCACTCAAGTCTTAAAATTCTAGCCATTTTCAGCTCTAGTGATCATCTTATTTCTTATATCTTCGTTAGAGAAGTTAGGAAAAACTCTGGTTCTGCAACTTATGCCTTCAACAATTATCAATATATAGGGGATTTTTTCTTGAAATCATCTTCCTAACTAGTATCATTAATTACCATTAGATCCTAATTAGGGATGTAAATTATATCATAAATATTTATAAAAAACTTGTCCTTGTTACTCATTTCATTTAAATAAGGGAATCCATAACGTCCTCTAAATGCATCAATCTGTTTAAGATAAACTTGGTGGGATCCAAGTTCACTTGGTATAGAATGAATCTCTATAGAATTGTATCCAACTAAATTTATAGGGCCTTTTCTAATGACACCTCCTTGAACACATGGGGCTCCATATTTTGTGCTTCCTTATCATGTATTAATTATGATCACCACTTAATCATCATGATTTTGATAACTAAAAAGTTATAACCACCACATTCCTTTAGGATTAATAATGCATGGGTTCTTCATCCTAAATGTGGTAATCTAGATCATTATATTTGGACCTCGGTTGACTATAAATATAATGATTTATTTTTTATCCTCAATATTAAATTTCTTAAGATAAAGGTGAAATATTTTAGAATAATTTTTTTTATTAATTTGGAAAAGGATATTGACTCTCTTGATAATTCACCACACCTCCATAAATATGGTATCACTAATAATGAATTCTCTAAAGGTATTTAGTAAGAATATGAGGTGTCATATAATCTCAATAATCTCTTAATGATAAAATATAATATTCATAAGGATAATTTAAAAACTATATTAATCAATTATCATGATATAAAATCAAATTTTTTCAATTATCTATAGAAAACTAGATATTTAAATAGACCTCTGTCTCTTCTTAAGGATGGTGAATAGATTATTGGATGACAAACAAACTCTTTCCATCCATGTTTTATCTTTCTATATGAATCCTTTAAATATCCCATCCACTTTCTTGGATTTAATTAATGCAATAATTCCTATATTGGTAGGTGTTTAGGAAAATGTCATGATAACCTCAATTACTCTTGATTTTGTGATTAAGGAAGATATCTTCAGCCTTGATGTTGGGATCTCTCCTATCCCTGATGGTTTCACCAATCATTTTTTCCAAAACATTGGTGGTATCATTCAACATGATTTTTGTAAATTTTTCATTCATTTCATCAAGGTTGGTTCTCTCATTTATGGAACCAATTCTCAATTCCTTGACCTTATCCCAAAGGTGTAAAATTCAAGTGATATTATCCAATTCATACTACTTTATCTTGTAAACACTATACATAAAATCTTAGGAATAATTCTTCCTAATATTCTTTCCAAATTCTCAAACAAGATCATTTACATGGATCAATTTGGATTCATTTTTTTTAAAGGTTAGGGTTGAAGCCTAAATTTATTATTTAAATCAAAGGCCTATTTAAGATTAGGTAGAGGGAGACCCATTACATAGCCTGAAGGCCTAAGGCCATGTGTCCTGAATACAATGCTTGAAAGCCTATTTTTTGGACCAAAAGACCCCTTAGGGAACAGTTCTGCTACAGTACTCTCACTGCTACAGTACCACCACCGCTACAGTGCCTCCTCTACTATAGTGCCATCGCTACTACAGTATGACGCTGCTATAGTACCCATAAATTCTTCCCTACCAAGATTTGATCTTGGATCTTTTGGGTACCAAGTAGGAGCCTATACCACTTGGTTATAGGCTCGTTGGTGATTTGGATTCATTAAAGAGAGAACCATACGATATTTCTTCATCACCGCATCAGAATATGTTAATATTCTTAGGAAAACAACCCATAGATAATATGGAATTAAATCATATGGTTAAAAAATCCTTTGAGAATAAGTACTTAGTATTTACTGGAAACATATTTATAATCATTTAATTTGATGAGAGGTTTTCTCATTGGATCAAAAATATTTTATCTCAACTCATATTATAATTCTCATTAATGGATATCCTTATTGTTAATTTATATGCTCAATAGGGGTTAGTCAAGGTGATCCCCATTATTCATTTTTTTTAAAATTTTAGAAGACTACCTTCATATACTTCTTCTGAAGATGGTGGATAAGGGTGAATTTAAGACTATATGAGCTATCATATATTTATTTACACCTTCATATTTATTTTATGTTAATGATTTTATCCTATATACTTAGGGTGAATAAAATAAACATCAATAATATAAAAAATTACATTCTTTATTATGAAAATTTTTTGGTCTAGGAGATCAGTTGGAATAAATCCTTCATTTATTTTTCTTAAAAAAATTATGTACCCAGAAAATTGAGCATTTTTAGAGAATTGGGCATTAAAGAAGGATCTATTCCTTTTAGATACCTTGGAATACTTTTGTTTTTGGGAATTTCCCAAGATAATTACATTTATCATATTCTGCGTCAAATTTGAATACTTTTGGCCTCTTGGAAAGGTAAGTGCCTTTCAATGGATAAAAGAGTTTTCCTTGTGAAACACATTATTTCTCATAAATTTTTTATTCATTTATGGTGTAAAATGACATGTTTCTCTGCTTAATAACATCAACACCTTTATCATGAACGTTTTTTATAGAGTGGGAGAATGCTTGAAAAATGGTTATCACAGTTCCTTGGAAACAATGTTTCAAAACACATGTTCTCAAATGTCATAGAATTAAAAAACAATAACTATTAAATCAATATCTTCAATCTAATTTTATATGGATTTTTGTTAATGAGAATTCATATTCTCTTGGATTCCATAGATCAAGATTTTTGGGAAAATTGAAATCTGTAAATTTGAACTATATAAACTACTCTCTCCGGACTACCTTTAAATCCATCTTCTCCAGCATTTCTATTAAATCTAATGGGTTGATTAATAAAAATTACTCTTTTAGTTTTTGGTTTGATAATTTAATAGGTATTCCCCTTGTAAAAATTATTGACTTCTTTACTTCAACGGTGTATATCTACACAACAATAAAATATAAAATGTATTGTCTTGTAACTCTTCCTAGTGGTATGAGATAAATTATTAACAACAATGACTTCATTAACTAAGAGAAAATGTTTATATGGGAACCAGTGATGGATGAAATTATTTATTCAATTATTTTTTATAGAAACATGACCTAGGGTAATGTGAATAGTTGGATCAAGACCGTAAATAATAACTCCATTTTCAATCCATATTTACACTAATATGAAGGTTGGAATTCTCGAAGCTCCCTCTCAACTCCAGTCTTCAATCATTGGGTATCTATCTTTAATCAAGATTCGTCTTTTACCATTCACTTAAGGAAGATATAAATAATCTCTTCTTAAACTGTCTCATTGCTTTAGAAATCAAGAAATAAGTGTTAGACATTTGCAAGGTCCATACTTCACAAGAAAACTCCATCTATGATCATCTCAAATAGTATTTCAGGCTATCCCTATCTAATCATTTTTTAACCTTTTCAAGGTTTCAAGTAATAAAATATTTCAACTTATTTGAAAAGGTAGAAAAATTTTATGCATTAACATTCCTATTTAAATATTTATTCTTCCCTTATGTAAATCATTATTTAATTTCATATAGATAACTCTCTTTAGCATGACCATTGTAACAATTTTGTACATGATTTTGTAGTTTTTAAACACCTTAATATTGCAGGTAATTTCCACCCTAATAATGATACTTTTGATATCATTCAGAACTGATTTATTATTGGTTGAATTAAATATAACTCTCATAAAGCATCCAAAGTAAATCAAATCCCATCGATCTTTTCATCCATCTATTGAGATCATAATGGTGATGTCATGGGATTCCATTATGGCCCTTGTGGAATTTACTCTTCTTTAAAACCCAAAATTCTTTGTCTAATCAATGCAGTCAACATGGAAGGACAATGAAGATTGACTAATTTAATGATTAATTGTGACTCTACATCTATTAATAATGTTGTCAGAACTTTTAATATTCATCTCTCCTAGAAGATGACTACTCAATTAATAAAATTCTTTGTTCAAGATTTCTTCAATGAACTATTTCATTACACATTCATATCATGAACCTGACTCGCTTGATGATTGTATTACAAATAATGGGGGGATATATGATGGTTCTATCTTTTCCAATTCCCTTCCTAATGAGTTTATGACTCATTTACAAGAAGATAACTGTAAAATTCCTTCCATTAGGCTACTATGAATTTTTTTCTCTAAATTATGAGACTTTTCCTTTTTACCAGTTCTAAAATTTCCAAAAAAAAATTAATTCATGATAAGATCAATATACCCAACAATGAAAGGTAAATAATAACATCATCATCATATAACCATATAAATGTAAATGGGAGTCACATATTTCATTATATCAAACATGGAAACAATCAAATTCATAACATATATAAAATAACTCAAAATGTGTATGTCAACATAGGACTCTACCTATAAGGGTATAATGTGAGTTAGTCTTAACAAAGTATGCTAGATGGATAAGAAAAAATAGAAGATCTCATGGGCCTCCTACCCAAATGTTCTCACGGTCCCTTGGACAATAAAATGGAAACTCTCATGGTCTTCCTCCCTGAAATATTTCATAGTCCCTCGAACAACCCCTCACTAACACCTTTGTAGACCCATGTGCTACTTCATGCCAACATAATCATAAACAAGGTCTATTCTATGAAAATACATTTCATAAGACAATTTCATAAACAAACATGACTTATTTCATTAAAAACCCTTTTATAAGGTAAAATCACTTATAAACCCATATTATAAAAATATTTAATTATATAGAATCCCATTGAGTGATTTTATCAAATAGTTGGAGTGCACACATGCCACCCCCATTTGGAAAACCCTCCCTGGACACCCAATTTCAAAACCAAGTCATAGAACACATCAAACATGGGATAAAAGTCAACCATAATTCAATTATTTGGAAATAAAAAAACATATCCCAATGGTGATTCATAATTTAATGGTAATACATGGAAAAAATTCTCAAATATAGATACCAACCTTGAGTTCACTTCCAACCTCATTGGCTTCACAGTTAACCACCAGGAATAGGAAGAACAATACCTCACACACCTAAACCACATGAAAAAACCCCAAACCATATTTAAACTATATATTAATCAAACCATGATCTCTAGGGTTTCACACATCCATAAAAATGGATGAATAATCATGAAGAAGGAGGGAGGAAGAAGAAAAATTATATAAAATGACTTACCTCATGCCAAATATCCATGATATAGAGGAAATCCACCTCCAAAGAAGAGCGGTAGATCCAACGCCCAAGATAAGGGGTTATGTATGATGGTGAAGGAAAAAATTACTGCCAAAACTATTCAAAGTAGACAATGGAAAATGGTAAAATACTAATTTTTAAGTGACCTGTACAGCTTCAATGATTTTGCCCCACAGTTAGGAAAAATGTGAAAAAATCATTATCATAACCTATAGTGCCTTCACACATTTATCCATGCGGTTAAAAAAATTGTGCACAACTGTGAGCCCAATATGTTTCTCATAAAATCTCCCATTTCCAACCCCAATACCAAGGAACATCCAAACTAAATGAAAAAGAAAACAAAAAATCACAATTTTAAATACCAGTGACCTGGTGGGTGTCACAATGTTAAGTAATGGAAAATCCCAAACCACACCTATGACACACATAAATAAAGAGCATGACGAACATCATAAATCATGCTCCTTTCATAGAGGCATCTCCAATTCCATAATAAATTAAATGAGTTCTGTTTGAAGTTTGAAAACATATACCATATGAGTAAATATGCATGAGTGAGAGAAAATTGTATCAAATAAAGAAGTCTCTAAGGTATAATCAATAAAAATGGTACTTCTCACTGTTATAGTACAAGCATCAGATTCTCTCAAAAATGCCTCAACTGTGTTTAAATTCTATTTTTGGAGGTCAATGGCTTGAACCCTACTATCTATGAAGTATGTGTCTTCATTATAGATCCTTTAGGTGCCGATGATGCTATACTGTAGTGTAGATAATAAAAAATTATTATATAACCTATATAAGTGACTACATCATCAACATGAGTAGAATGTATTTAGATACATGGTACCAAAATGATTTTCATTCCCCATCTGCACAGACTGGTAAAAATTCATGACACTGACCACTTATGGGGGTGTAGAAAAATAATTTTTAGAAGAACCACCATTTTTTCCTCTATGAAGATCATTATGATTTATCATCCAATTAAAAGATCCACTTGAACGACCATCATTGATAAGAGGAACTCTGATCAGCCTTGAATTATCATCTAGGTTTATATTCTTCCTCAAAATCATATTCACTTCCTTACTATATTTTCTTATCTTTAACAATAATACTATTGATAAAATATCATGTTTAAGTCCCATGTTAAACATCTAAGGCTTCATATTCAAATTTTACACAACCATATGTGAAAATGAAGTGATCTTGATGAATTGGTTAGCATAATCCATCACTAAACAAACATTGGTTCCACACCTTGGTCCATAGCTCATAGTGAGTGCAAAAATTATTAAATGGGGGTTTTGATCAACTAGATGGTTTCCCAAATGAGGTTCATTGGATGCCTCCTAAGAAATAACAAGAAGTGTTCTAGGGGGCATTATACTACACATAAATAGAAAATTTGACACATGAAAAGTATATCCATGATAATTAAAAAAATAAGTCAACTAAAATCACAAATAAACATAAGAAAATAAATACTAGGATTAAAAATACCCTAAATCCAAAAAGGCACATTTCCTAACGTCCCATGGTAACTTAAGTCACATCATGATGAGACCTAGTTAGGAATTCACCTAGATCCTCCCTCTTAAGTACCCACATTTCTATCTCTTATCTAATAAGACATCCCAAATTTCATACCAACAATTGAAATATGAGAACTACCCTTTGATACAAATTTTTCATTAACAAACTCTGATTAACCAATTGTCTAGAACCTGAGTTGATACTTAATTTGTCATGAATGTCATTAGCAATCCCCATGGATGGTGACAAGAATATGGGAATCGAATAAAATCATTTAGGAATGTTTAATCCAAAAAACTCAAAATTTAGATAACCATAATAAAAATAGTGCGAGTATGGAAATAAAAGTCAACAAGATATGAGATATAAAATCAAGGAAAAATGTGTTCCTAAAAAACACCCAACCAAATTGAATAACTAAGGAAATAAAAAACCCCAACTATAAGTGACATGTAGTCACCTTCAAACTCCCACACCCTACTAATGAGAAAAACTTCTACCACCTTGCTTCACCTTGCATGTAATGTCGTAACCCGAGTGCCACATGTTGGTGCCCCGAGTCAGTTAGTCACATGACCTAAAGTATGCCTCCCCATATATGAGAGGTTGTCGACTAGCAGCGAGGGTCTATTATTGATCATGGGGAGATTATACCCTATTTATTAAATTAATACACCAATATAAATTAATTAACAATAACAATCACATCCCCATATCCAATCGAATATCACAACACCAAATAGGGAAATAAAATATCAAAACTGAATAATAGATATGTCATGCCAATGTATATGTCAAGTGTAAAAATAAAACTCGAAAGTAAAGACACTGACAACTCACAAGTGGGTCCTCAACCACGTCTGGTTCCCTAATCTATGATCTATCCAAAATCATCCATCTAAAACAAGGACCTTCCAATTAACTTGTCCTATAACCATGAAATATATTCAGATACTTATCAGGAAACCCAAGTAGGGTGTGATTATAACTCAGTAGGACCCCACCAATGGCGTCAAAAACAATATCTAGTAAAAAATATTTCATGTAGTTGTATAAAGAAAAAATACAAGAAATAATGTAAATAGTTTACACTTGTTCAATTCTTATTTTTTAAACCAAAAAAACCAACAGGTTCCCATGGACACCACAACCTCAATACCTATTTTGGCCCATGTCATAGGATGAAATATAACTGAGTTATATCATATCTCAAAATTTCATTTTTAACATTCTATATCTCAATACACATATGAATGACACTATTATAATTCATTATCTCCATTCACATCTGAATTCCATTGTTACCATTCATCATTTAAAATAACTCAAGAATGTCATTACTACCATTCATTATTTTAATATAACGTATGAATGTCATTATTACCATTAATTATTTCAATATCACATATGAATACCATTGTTACCATTCATAATTTCAATATCATGTATGAATTCCATTGTTACTATTCGACATTTCAATATCATTCCATCAATTAATTCAACAATTAATTAATAACCTCAATCTCATTAATTGATTCAATAATTAATGATTTATAGAAATCCATTTAATTAACTCAATAATTCATTAATCATATTAATCCTATTAATTAACTCAACAATTAATTACCCATATAAATCCCATTAATTAACTCAATAATTAATTAATCATCTCAATTTCATTACTAATTCAACAATTATTTAATCACATCAATACCCTTAATTAATTATCTGATTAATTAATCTCATCAATCCTATTAATTAATCTACCAATTAATTAATCAAAATCCACCATCCCAATAGTCCCATAATTAATTCAATAATTAATTAATCATCTCAACAAAATTAAATAACTCAACAACTAATTAATCATCTCTATCCCAATAATTAATTCAAGTATTAATTAATTATCTCAATCTCATTACAAATTCAAAAATTTGATCATCACATCAATCCCCTTAATTAATTCCACAATTAATTAATCACATAAATCCCATCAATTAATTCACCAATTAATTGATCAAAATACACCATCCCAAAAATCCCATATTTAATTCAACAATTATGTATTTAAAATACATGATCTTAATATCCAATAATTACTTTAAAAATTAATCATTCAATTTATAATCCCATTTTCCCATAATTAATTCAACAATTAATTATTCAATTCATAATCTCAATATCCCCAATTCCACAATCCCATAACTAATTAATTTAGAAAATTAATTAAATAAATAAAATCAAGTCAATTTATAATCACATAATATAAATTATAAAATTACATAAACATATTTAAAATCAATACTTTGGTATTTGAATAATATACCACCTACCACAATTTTTTGATGATTGATCGCTCAATGGAAATCCCCAATTTGAATGGAATAATGATGTAGAACAATATCTAAATATTAAATAATAAATCAATATCGAACAATAAATATCCCACAATTTTATATCTAGATTCAAAATACTATATCTATATCCAACCAAAATTGGATGAACAATCCTTCAATAGTTGGAAGAAGTATGGGAAATATAAAGAAAACTACATGGGATGTGATCCCTTTATCGGGATGGATTTGGATATTCAATCCAAGCATTGAATCTAAAATAATGGAGGAAATAATGACTTGTAATCTTTATGTGAGGCTTCAGAAACATGAAAAGACATAGTGGTCAGGATAGGGCTGAATTGGTGTTAAAATGAGGGCTCGGGAAATTTTAAAACTCACTTTTGGGGGATTAAAATCCTGTACGTGCGGTTTAATTCATAGGGTGAGTGGTTTACCCTAACCATGTTCCTTAACCATGTGCCTCTTCTATGGGGTACATATTTTCTCCTAAGAGAGTGCATTTTTTGGAAAACAATGCGCTTCCATGTGAATCCCTTCTATTTGGGTTCACATAGATTTTTGGGATGGGGTTAATAGTTTGAGAAAATGGTGTTCCAAACATGCACTGCCCATACTTATCCAAAATTTCTCAAATTTCCACCCAACCACACCCTAGTTACAAAACATAAAAAATTAATCAAAAAATAAAAAACAATACCTGAAGTAAATCTCAATACATCTCCAGAAATGGTCAAGATCTTACAATCTTACCACCTTATAATAGCTCATCCTCAAGCTATACTCCCAAGAATCAAAAAAATTTGTGTCAAAATGATCATTCCACTGATACTATATTTATTATTTCCTCTCCCATGTTTCCTCCTAAACATGTCCATCTTTCCACAATAAATAAAATATCAGCATATTCTTTCCAATCAACACTATCTCACAGTAATCCAACACATGTATAGGATGCTCCTCAAAGGATGCATCTATCTCAAGCTCAACATCATCTAAATAGATCACATGATAAGGGTTAGGGTGATACCTTCATAGTTTTGATACATGAAACGTTTAATTCATTGAACTGTATCTCTATTTAGGGGACAATCAGTATGCCACAAGCCTGATTCTCTTGACAACTTCAAATGGTTCAATGAACTTGGGCACCAACTTTTCTAGTCTCTATATCCTATAGTGATCCAATATAAGAGATACATAAAGGAATACACGATCACCCTCTATAAACTCTTGGGGATGTTAATTTCTGTAATCATATAACTCATGTATATTCTAAGTTGTAGATATAAACTTCTAAATCAACTGAGCCTACTCTAATGTCTCTTGATTGAGACTAAGTCCAAATAACTCTAACTCCCCTACCTCTATCCAACATAGTGGTGATCTTCATGGAATAATATAAATAGACTTATATAATTCCATCTAAATAGTTTCTAGATAAATTTAGTTAGAGGATAACTCTACCAAATTCAGGTGCTACTCCAATGACCCACCAAATTCTAGGACACATGCCTAGAGTATATCCCTATGAACCTATATAGTACTCTTTGAATTCCCATATCTCTATGGGTGTAAATCCATAATTAACATAACCAATATACCAATCACCTTAGGCAATCCCTTCCAAAAGTTTGAAGTAAAACATGAGCCACAATATGAAATTATGGTTCGTGGCACCCCATTCCAATAGATTGTATTTTCAACATAGTGTTCTCCTAACTGAACCATTAAAAGAGTCTCTTTTACCGGTAATAAATTTTCTACCCTCATCAGTATGTCCACAATAACCCAAATATCATCATTCTTATGAGGAATCCTCATGAGACCCACCAAAAATTCCATCGTAACATCATCCCACTTCAATTCCATAATGGTAAAAAACTATAGAAAACCATCAGGTCATTGATGTTCTTACTTCACCTATTGACAGATGTAGTATCATGTCATGAACACTTAAATATCCTTTTTCATGCCCACCCAATAAAACTATCATCATAGGTCATGGTATATTTTGGTCACACATAGGTGTACCACCCACTTTGAGACATGAAACTCATGAATAAGCTCATTACACATACTTTTAGGCACAACAACTTGATTCCTAACATATATGATCTCCTCCTAATCTATGATCCCATAAGAAGGTGACTCCCCTCCGTTAAGGATTTTCCACCTGGTTAATCACACTATATACTTATACTAATTGTCTTTATTCTGATTCAAAAGTGCAGACTCTGCTGAAAATGATATGAGATTCATATTCTCCTAACTCTCTAAAACCACGACACACATCTCATCCAGTAAATACATCCTCTTCCACTCAGCACTGGACTTATGAACTGCTTGTGTCTGATTTTTCCTATATAAAGCATCGACAACAATGTTTCCCTTCTGAGACATATATTCTAGATCAAAATAAAATGACTGCATATACTCAACCCATATCTATTTTCATATATTCAAATATCACTATGAAAAGGTATACTTAAAACCATTATGATCTGTATAAATAGTATGCTTTTCACCCAACAGATAACACCGCCATCACTTTAAATCATAACCCACTACTGCTAACTCGAGGTTGTGCATAGTGTAGTTCCGATCATGTGGCCTTAACTACTAAGATCCATTTGGTAGAACTTGATATCCTTGCATCAACAATTCTCTAATTCCTATTCCAGAAGCATCAAAAAACATTTTATACTTCATAAATGGATCGAGTAGGATCAAGATCGGTGTTGATGTCAGGTGCTTCTTCAACTCTGGGAAATCATTCTCACATGCTTCCAACCATTAAAACTTCACTCCTTTCCTAGTCAATCCCAGAAGCGGTGCTTCCAAATGGGAAAAGTCTTGAATGAATCTTAGATAATATCCAGATAATCCTAAAAATCCATGTATATTGAAAATTTTATTGGGATGCACACAAGAAACCACTACCTGTACTTTTTTTGGGTCTACAGACACACCTTCATCTGAGATGATGTTTCCTAATAAGTGTATCAGATCAATCCAAAGTTGACACATATATAGCTTTTAATATTACTAGTTCTCTCTCTGTGAACTCAGGATGATGTCAAGATGTAAAGCATGACCTTCATGAGACTTTGAGTACCCTGAGATGTCATCCACAACCGCTACCACAAAATGTTCTAGGTACAGATGGATGATTATTTTCATCATGTCCATAAACACTTTCAGGTCCTTCATCAAACCAAATAGAAATATGAATAATTCATACAGACAATACCTACATCTGAAGTATTCCACAATATATCGAAATTTCACACTCTAATCTAACGATACTATAATCTCAATTCAATATTTGAGAAAATAAAATCTCCCTGCAACTGCTCAAACAAATCATTGATACATAGAAGAGGATACCGGTTCTTTACCCTTATCCAATTAAACATCCTGAAATCAACACATAAACATAGGGTCTCATCATCCTTCTTGTAAAAGAATATTAGTGAAACCCAAGGTGTTATACTCGGATGGATAAATCTCTTATCATCTAACTCTTTCAGCTGAGTCTTAAGAACTTGAAGCTCTTTTGGTGTCATTTTGTATGGTGAAATATAAACTATCTCATATCCCATTATGAGCTCAAATATAAACTTCATGTGTATCTTAGGTGGTATCCATGAGAAGTCTTTAGGAGTCACATCCTGAAACATATTCACTATTGGTGGAAAGAAATCTTATATCATAGTCCCAATATCCAACAATAGGCTAGAAACCTGGTCAGTAGTTCCCCCAGCTTATGAGTAATTGATCCTACTCATTCCACTTGGATATCCTAATCTCCATGGTGAATATAGTTGTCACCATTAGGAGATGTAAAAGTCACTCTCCTACAGTAACAATCAATGTATGCTACTAACCAGTCCATACACAAAATCTATTCAAACCCTGACATGTCTAGGATATAAAGATCCCATAGAAAATGATACTCCCCAAACATGAGAGAACACCCCTTACACTAATAGATTTCTCTAGATCATACCCCAATGGTGTATCTATCATCATAACCAAACTAATGAACTCCACTTATTGGATCATACTATTCACATGTTTCATATAATTAATAGAATGAGAGGAATTAATATAAAATAAATCACTTGCGATCATAGAATCTGTAAGAATAATATCTCTCACTATCAATGGTCCAACCTAAATATCCAAAATTGTAGGTCGAACTCCATGTAACTGTCTTTCCAATCTTCTATATGATGCAGTCTGACTCCCATGAACTGCCCCACCAAACTAATAAGGGTGATTTTTCCTAGATGCACCATGTCTACCTCATAAACCACTACGGGCTAAAAAACTCTAGTTTCCAGACTGATATGGTGTATAATATCCCCTTATCACACTCTTTTATTATCTATATCCCCCATCACTAATCATCTATCATGGGTTCCTACATAACTTCTGTAGATGTCCCATCTTGCTACAAGATCGTCAATCTATTGGCGGCTGAGCATAGTGTCTATGATATTGGACCGAATTACTGCACTAATGATAAAAAATCATGGCAAGGTTCTAAGTAATTGATCCTTCCCCCTTGACACTCTTCCTGTTAACCCCTAGCTATAATTCTCTTAGAGATGTTTACTTATCTCAAACGAAATACCTCTTGATCACCCAGCAAAATCTGTATTCCCTACACTGGAAGCCTTCTTTAGGTTCCCCTCATATATGATACCCTGGTCCACTACTTAGGAAAATTTATTTAACCAAAATAGGTTAACCAAGGACTTAATCTCACATTTAATTCGATCCTGAAAATTATTTTTCATAGTTATCGCATCCCTTGCCAATTTTGGAGAAAAGAGATAAAAACCTGTAAAGAATCCAGCAAAGTCCATTACAGATATGCTCCCCTAATTCAACCTCATGAACTCATATGCTCTCTCTTATATTAGCATCTCTGGATAAAATTTCTCCATTAACATCTCCAAAAAGTCCTTCCATAACATACCATTAGTCTGTCTGGTCTGAGCCTGAACATTCCACCAACTCTTTTCTTATCCACATACCATATAATCAACCAAGTTGACCCTTTTCTCAGCACTAGTTTCCAAATGATCACGTATAGTATGGATGGACTCCATCAAAAAATATTCCACCTCAGTTCCACCCTCTTCAGTAGAATTCAGAGGGTGTTTTAAATGAAACATCTGAGTTAGGTTAGACATACTCTTCACAACCAGCCATGGGTCTCTTTCAATAAACATCATGAAGTGAGAAATGTTATCCCAAAACATCAGTCCTACTTCCTCACCTAGAACTATTAGTGCATTAGGCTCCAATACTAGTAGATCATCCACCTCTATATCCTTCTATAATCCTATCAACAAGTGTTGTCAAGGAGTCATACTCTACAATTAAAAACATACACCTCAGTACACAATTTACAACATTAACACATTTATTAGAAAAAAAATATTCCACAACAACTCATTTCCCCAAACATCACCACACAGTAAAAACTGAGGCACTATCACTACCCTTAACTATCCTACACCTTGGTCCTAGTTAACAAGGGTATACACATTATCACTATTCATGTTTCTCATTAGAAACCCATTTAATCTCATCTTATATCATTTCACAATCTTTATTAATTACAAATTAGGAATCTTTCTCAATTCAGTATCACAAGAAAAGAAAAATAGTTCAAGCTCAACAACTTACCCAAAACATATTTTCCCATGCATGCCTAAAAAGATGCATGTCAAGAAATAATGTTCAGTTCTTAGAATGATGCATGTATACTCAATTATCATGCCTTACCAATACACGAGTCAAATATCAAAAATTTATGAAATAATAATCACATCAAACAACAAGTTAATCAACCAAGGTGAAATAGTATTCAACTATTAAAGAAAATAGCAATAAAATAAAATACCACACAGGGTAATTGGGTTTCCTCAAACACAAGGAAGATACTCCCATTATTGAGCTCATAACTAAGGCCCAAATCTTTCTAGTCTTTTATATACATTTCCCAAATAGTTAGATAAAAGAAAAATAAAATAACTCCTTTGATACCACTTTGTAACATCCCAGTCCATGTTACACATATCGGTGCCCCGATCTAATCAGTCACATGACCACCAACGTGCCTCCTCGTACGCCATAGGCTGCTAACAAGCAACATATGTCTATTATCGATCATTGGGAGACTATACCCACTTTATCAAAGTAATACACCAATGGAAATAAATAAAATATAACAATCATATAACCATAACCAATCTAATATCACAATCCCAAACAGGAAAATACAATATCAAAACTAAATAGTAGATATATCATGGAAAATTATGCATCAGGTGTCAAAATGAAACTCAAAATTAAAGACACTGACAACTCCCAAGAAGACCTCAAGCCACATATGGTTCCCTCATCTATGATCCATCCCAAATAATCTATCTAACATAGGTCCATTTCCAATAACCTATCTTACAACCATGAAATCTATTCAGGTACTGATTAGGAAACCCGAGTACGGTATGAGTAAAACTTAGCAGTCCACCACCAATGGTGTCTAATATAATATACTATCAAATAGTTTATGAATTTGTATAACGAATAAATACTAGGAATAATGTAAATAGTTTACACTTGTTAAATTATTCTTTATTTAACCACATAAACTCAAGGGTTCCCGAGGACACCCGAACCTCAATACCAACTTTGACTCATGATATAGAATAAACTATCCTCAAGGGATATCATATCTCATAATTTCATTATTACCATTCTTCGTTTCACTTTACATATCAATGCCACTGTTACCTTTCATTTTCTAGATTCATGTATGAATTTCATTGCTACCATTAATCATTTTAAATCGCTCATGAATTCCATTGACACTATTCATTATTTCAAAATCACATATAAATTCCATTGTTACCATTCGTCATTTCAATATCACATATTAATTCAACTATTAGCATTTATCATTTCAATATCATAGATGAATGCCATTGTTACCATTCAACATTTTAATATAATTTCATTAATTAATTCAACAATTAATTAATCAACTCAATAATTAATTAATCATATCAATCCCATTAATTAAATATACAATTAATTAATCATCTATGTTTGATTAATTAACTAAAAAATTAACTAATCATCTAAATCTCATTAATTAACTCAATAATTAATTAATCACCTCAATCTCATTTTTAATTCAATTATTAGTTCATCACATCAATTTCATTAATTAATTCCCCAACTAAATAGGAACATGAATCCCATTAATTAATACCAGAATTAATTAATCAAAATCCATTATCTCAATAATCCCATAATTAATTCAACAATTAATTAATAATCTCAATGAAATTAATTAAATCAATACTTAATTAATCATCTATATCCCTTTAATTAACACAAAAAATAATTAATAATCTCAATCTCATTACTAATTCAAAAATTAGATCATCATATCAATCCCCTTAATTAATTATAAAAGTAATTAATCAAAGAAATCCCATTAATTAATTGACCTATTAATTAATCAAAATCCACAATCTCAATAATCCCATAATTAATTCAATAATTAATTATTAAAAATCTTTGATCTTAATATCCCTTAATTAATTCAACAATTATCCATTCAATTCAAAAACCCATTATCCCATAACTAATTCAGTAATTAATTATTCAATACACAATCTCAATATCCCAAATTTCACAATCCCTTGAATAATTAATTTAGAAAAATAATTAATTTAGTAAAATAATGTAAAGACCCGAAAATTCCATGTAATTTTTTTTATTTATATATAAATTTTTTGAGACTGCAAAATCTGACGGCATGCGAGTCGAAGGCCTGGAGTGCCTGGAATGATCTGTCTAAGTTTTGTTAAGCTTTAATTAGCGCATGTAAGCAGTTTTCCAGAAAAAGTGGAATTACTCTAAAATGGTTACTCAGATCAGAAATATGAGGGCACCGTTACACTCATTATGGTGGGTTTACCCTAGGCATGACTTAAGTTTAGTCGGCATGGGCCTCCTATGAGAAAACCCAAAATGGAATAACCGTAAATAAAATAAATAAATAAATTATTTTATTTTTCAAATGCTTATAACTCACAAACGATAGCTCAGATTAGAAATCTGAGACCACCACTGAACTCATGAGGTAATTATTTATTTAATCAGATATTAACTTTGGCTAGCACGGGCCACCAGTTAAAGTTAGTTTTTGGCCGTAAATAAAATAAATAAGTGAAAATTATTTTATTTTAAAATCCATAACATTAAATGGTAACTCGGATTGGAAATACAAGTGTATCGTTGTGTTAGTTGGGGAATGTTTCACATGGGTAGAGCCTAACCTCGACCAGCATGGGTCGAGGGTGACTTTTAATAATTTTCAAAACTTATTTTTCGAGTACGTTCAGAAAACGCACAAGAGGCGTTTTTTAACTTTTGAACCAATGCTCAGAATTGAAATCTGAGGACACCGTTGAACTCACAGCTTTGATATTTTCATAATTAGACTTTAAACATGACCACAGTTGGTCGAGGGTGAAAGTTAATTTTTGTGTTTTTCATGGAAATAAAAATAAAATAAAGAACAACTTTTTATTTTATTTTTAACCTCCCAATTGAATGCTTGGAGGTGGGGACCGCACGAGTTAGAAAACTCTCATTTGTGAATTCATGGTGGTGGGGACCACCCGAACCCATCATTAATATGGAGAAGTCCCTTTTGAAACCTCTCATTTAATTGCGCCAATGTAAATTAAATGGATTTACTTTCAAATACTAGTTATTAACATCGTTGGAATTTAGGATGGTTCCTATTAAATTAACCTTTAGAAATTACAAGATTGTTACTTACCATCCCCATATCCTATTTATATTGAGCTTGGGGGGAGGATTTGGAGAGCATCACCAACCAATGAAGCTCTTGTAAAGTGCCATGATGTCCGACACTTAGAAGACGAAGCCGACCCAGCGGGAGGTGACAGACAACATCGAACCATGAATGGGCGACATGCGAGTGGAATATTTGGGAGCCGGTTATAATAAATAAGAACACAGTCCACCGGTAAGAATGTAAAATTATCTAACATTCAAGGTAGGGGTTATTTCATTTGAGAATTTTTGATTTCTTCTTCCCTGTTCTTGAATTTATATGAAGAAACGCGGGTCAACTGACTAACAGTTTGTCCCGTGATTATTCCATCTTTGCGGGAGGTTGTTTCAGGGTATCTTATAGGATTTTTTGTTGATTTATACCCCCTTATGCCATTCATGAAATCCTTCTTGAATTAAGTACATATATGCCTCTTACTACCGCTCAAACGCGGAGGGTGCGATCCAAACGATCATTGCCCAACCACTATGCAACCTTTATGGTTTTGATGTGTTTTTCATGAAGGAGGAGGACGGTGACCGATGCCTATGATTGGCACCGGTGGGACACGGGAGTGGTGGTCAGTACCCCAACTAGCTGCGAAGAAGGCGGTGGCGTGACCACACCACCAGAGAAGGGTCGCGGCCCGTTAGTCGCGGAAGAGTAAGGGTGGCGTCCAACATCAGCCAGCCTTGCGAAGGGGTGGTGGCACACGTCCACACCACCCATCATACAATAACCACAACACAAGGTTGTGGAAGTGAGGGAGGGATATCAGCTCGTTTCCGGTCGCTGTAGATGGCACGAAACGCAACCACGCCATGCGGAGGAGAGGCTGGCCATCCGGCCAGCCGGGGCCGCCCAGTGGGTGCCGCACCACGAGTCGTGTAGGATCGAAATAATGATGTAGATGATCAATATACAAGAGGTGGGGTGAATTTTATACTATAAAAAATCCTTTAAAAATTTTAAATATGGTAATGTTTAACAAAGTTAAACAATATAAATTCACTAAACCTCTTTGTTCTAAAAACTTTCTTGATTCAGGAAATATGGTTCTGGAAATGAAACTTAAGAAAAGTTTACAATGATAAAGATTCTACCTTAAAGCATATAGAATATCACCAATTAGAGTACAAGAATAAGAAAGTATAAGATAGTTATACTTTCCTCAACAACCAAAATGCAGTGGAAAACTTGAAACAATACAAGTAACAAGTAGTAAATCTTTTAACCCAAAGAGAAGGGTATCAAACAACATTGGATAAAGGTACCTTGATTTATACATTCAAGAAAGTCTATCTTACCCACACCAGGGTAAGCCCTCGATACGAATATCAAAGTCTATATTTCTATCCCCACAAGCCCTCAAACTTCAAGGTAGTCGGCACCTCTATCTTCCTATCCCCAGAAGCCCTAAAATGTACTTAGCAACATTCAGAGTCATGCAAAGAAATTCTAAACAAGATGTTCGGTACCCACAAAGCATGAAAGTCTCTCTCTATAAATCACTTCAGTGGTATGTAATCTCTAGAGTCCCAGAACAGTTCATCAAAGTTGTGAGATCTTTCAAATGAGCTCCTATTTATAGGAAAATCTCTAATGGTCCACTCCCTCCTCCAACGGTCATATTTTTCCGTGAATCTCTGAGGGACATGTACACATGTCACTCAAACAATGGCTAGTTAGAAACAGAATGTACGACATAATTTCATAACTATAAAAAGGATAATAAAAATATTATTGCTTAAGAAAATTAATTTTTTAAAGTCTAAGGAAGATAAATTATTGAAGTTTAATAAAAAACTATTCGGTGCTTATAATACATGAATATTCAGATTCTATTTTTCAATGAATTATAAACCTAAATTCCTTAGTATTATGGATTCTGAATTTCAAGGAAATTTGGAGTCTGAATTCATAGAACTCAGAGTCTGAATTCATAAGAATTTAAAGTCTGAATTAAGAATGTTTGGAGTCTGAATTCAGAGAATTCGGAGATTTAATTAAGAAAGTTCGAAGTATGAATTCAGATCATAAAAACAAAATTCTTTATATTAAAGTACTTATTAGATTCCACGGTTTTAGATATGAAACCAAATTTTCCACTTAGAAATAAAATGTGTTGTACTTAAAAAAATTATAGAATGAGCAATGAAAACAAGGTAAGGGTAAATTTTCCTTGGGGAAGGAAAATTTTCCTTATTAAAAAGAAACTTAAGAAAAAAGAATTCCTTAAGAGAGAGTGTTTGGGATTTTCAAAACATGAAGGAATGGAAAAGTAATAAGAAAACCTTATTGAATCAACAATCTCCCCCTTTTTGGAAAGCACAAACATCCTTATGAAAAGAATATATGGACTTGGTATTTTTTTATAATCTTGAAAATAAAGACTTATCTCCCTTTACTTGTGGATCAAAGTGAATATGACTAACTCCCCCTTAGTCTTTGGAATCCCTAAGGATCATATTCTTGATTTCTTGAATGAGATTTTACATTATCTTGCATACGAAAATATTCATTGATAGGATCTCCCCCTTAGATGAACTCCCCCTGACTTAGGAAAATTTCTTCTTTACTTAGTATTCTTTTTGACATTCATTCCTCCCCCTTTGTGATTTTTAAAAATGAATAAAGGGAATAGAAGAGAAATATGGTACCTGAAATATTATTACTAAACAACCAAATATAGAGAACATCAAAAAAATTCATTAGGATAGGAATAATATGTACAACAATTAAAAAACATCAAAAGATTGGATTTGAAAAAAAAAATTATAATTCCTTCTCCTTTGGAATAATCTTCTTTACTATTGTTTTCAACTTCTTAAGCTCTTTGTGATCTTCCTCTGCACATTTTAGAAGCTGATCCTAATCTTTAGCTTTCTTCTCTAAGGATTTGAGTTTTTCTTCCTGGCCCTTAAGAGATTCTTCTTGACCCTTTATAACTTCTTCTTGCTTAACTAGCTTCTCTTCTATCTCAATCCTAAGATCCCTTTCTCTCTTCCAACTCTAAGAAACTGAATACAAATTCCCATTCAGATCTTTCACTTCATGCATCCACGAAACTTTTTAAAACAAAATCATTTCCAGAAGTATAAAATATTCCTAGATCCATGGTTTACTTTATGTAGAAAAAAATCCTTTTACTTGGCTTTAAATGAGATTCCTCAAGATTGGATTGATATATTGCACATAAACATACTGAGAAGATTAATTCTAGTCAAATATCTATCAAGTATAACAAACTTCTTATCATACCTCTAAATGATTTTTGATCCACTGGTTTCCTAGCTTCATCAATATCAAGTGATTTTGAGGTACCAATGGGAGTATTAATACTCTTAGTGTTGTCATATTCATACTGTTTAAGAAGATCTTAATATACTTATGTTGAGATATGTAACGTCCTTCTGGTTTTTGAGAAATTTGAAAACCTAGGAAAAATATTAACTCACCCATCATACTCATTTCAAACTCATATTTCATTAGACCAGCAAAAGAATCAGTTAAAGATTGCTGAGTTGAACCAAATATAATGTCATCAATATAAATTTGAATAATCAAAAAAAAATTCTTATCTTTCTTTATAAAAAAATGTTGGATCAACATTTCCCTTAACATAATTATTTTAAATAAAAAATCTTGTAAGTCTACCATACCAGGCTCTAAGATCTTTCTTATGTCTATACATGGCTTTGGTAAGTTTTTAAACATGTTCAGGATGTTTTTAATCTTCAAAACCAGGAGTTTGTTCATCAAAAACTTCTTATTGTACAAAACCATTAAGGAAAGAACATTTAACATCCATTTGAGAATTTTTGAAATTAAAGAATGCTGTAAAGGCAAGTAGAATACAAATAGATTCAAGTCTAGCTACTGGAGAATAGGTTTCTTCATAGTCTATTCCTTCTTGTTGATTATAGCCTTTAGAAACTAATCAAGCTTTATTTATTACAATGAATCTATTTTCATCACACTTATTTCTAAAGACCCATTTTACTCCAATAATAGAAGATTCCTTAGGACTTTTAACTATGTTCCAGACTTTATTCCTTTTGAATTTATTTAGCTCATCTTACATGTCTTTGATCCAATCAGCATCACCTAAAGCTTCAACAGTGCTTTTTTGTTCTAATTGGGAATGGAATGATAGATGTTTTACTTCATTTCTTAAGGAACTTCTAGTCCTTACAGGTTGATTTACATCACCAATGATACAGTCACTAGGATTATTCTTAAGAAACAACTAATTTGGGTTTTGTAAAACTTTCTCATCAACATAGGCTAGGAAATATTTTGTGGTAAATGTTTCAGAAATACCTTCTTCAACATTTTCCTTATCAGAAGAATATTCAATCAAGGGTTGATAATTAATTTTTTAAAACACATCTGAATATATAGGTTGAGGTTGTTTAAAAACAAATGGATCACTTTCCTCAAATTTGACATGTACAGTTTCTTCAATAGCACACATATTTTTATTGAAAACTCTATAAGCCTTAGAAGTTGTGGAGTAACCTAAGAAAATTCCTTCATCAGACTTTGGTGAGAATTTGTGAAGATTATCATTAGTATTCATAGTGAATACTTTTCATCCAATTACCTTGATGTAGGAAAGATGAGGTTTTCTACCATTCCATAACTCGTAAGGGGTTTTGTTATGAAATGGTCTAATCAAAACTCGATTTATAGTATAACAAGCATTACATATAGCATCAGACAAAAAATGATTAGCTACTGAATATTCACTCAACATGGTTCTAGTTATCTCTTGAAGAATTATATTTCTTCATTCAACTAAACTATTTTGTTGAGGTTTTATGGGTGCTGAGAAGTTATGAGTAATTACTTTTCTACTACAAAAAGATTCAAAATCAGAATTTTGAAATTCTCCTCCTTGATCAATATGGATAGTTATCAATGGAAGGTTTTTCTCATTTTTAACTTGGTCACTAAAACATTTTATGTAATAAAAATCATAATTTTTATTTTCTAGAAAATAGACCCATATAAATCTAGTGTAATCATCAACTAGGAAAAATACATAATATTTACCACCAATGATTTCAGTTTGTATTGGTCCAGAAAGATCCATATGCACTATCTGTAATGCATCAGTAGTTGAGACTTCACTTATTTATTTAAAACTATATTTATGTTTCTTTCCATATTGAAAAGGATCAAAAACTTTTGAAGAATCAAATCTAAGCTCCGTTAGATCCTTGATAAGTATTTTCTTAGCGAGTTTGCATAGGTTCCTAAGATTACAGTGACCTGACCTTCTATGCCACAACCAAGAATGATCTTCCGTTGTACTAAGGCAAGGTAGGTCTTGGATTTTAAGGTCTTCTATGTTTAGTGTGTATAAATTCTCTTGCCTACGGGAAAAAAAATATTAAACTCTTCCTTGGAATTGTGTAATAAGCACTTATCATTGCTAAAATTCACAAGGTAACCTTCATCACATAATTTAATTATGTTAATGAGGTTGTGCCTAAGACCTTTAACAAATAAAACATTTGAAATCAGTGATTTTCCAAGAAGAATAATGTTACCTATACCAAACATTTCTCCCTGATCATTATCTTCGAAAGTAACTTTTTCTCCATTCGTCATGATAATATTTTCAAAGAAAATTTTGTTACCAGTCATATGCACGGAACATCCACTATCCATGTACCAAGTATTAATTTTGGTACTTTCTTTATTTTCCTGAAAATAAGAATGTTATACTTTCTAAATCCAAACTTTCTTGGATCTTGAAATTTCAGAAAGCAAAATCTTAGGTATCCACATTTTCTTAGAAAAATAATCTTTATGAAAACCTAAAGAATGAGTTTTGTTTAAAGAAATTTTTTTCCCAATGTCCACCACAGTGATATTTAGTGCATAATGGAGCACTTTTAGGAACAAAATAGTTATTATTAAAAATTGGTTGTGAACTGGTATAACCAAAACCATAACTATTCTTTAGAGGTCGGATTTGAGAATATATTTTATCAAAAAATTTCTTACCTAACATAAAGTTTGAGAAACACTTCCTCAAGGAAAATATTTCAGACATTATTATAATAACCGAGTTTTTATTCTCAAAATCATTAGTTTTAGAACTAGAGCTACTCTCAAAAATATTTTCCTTAGAAATTAAATTTTTAAGATCTATAGAAAGATTATCCTTCTCAGAATTAACTTCCTCAAGGATTTTGGAAATACTTTTGAAATCAAAAATTTCATATCATGATATTTAGAAAGATTTGATATTTCTTTAGTAATAATAGAAATTCTAGAATTTTCATTATCAAACTTTTTCTTGACATTAGAATTTTCATTCTCAAGGAACTTAGAGAACCTAGAAACTTCTTCATAGGTAGGTAAAGTATTATCGTCACCTAAAGAGGATTATTCATCCAAAGATTCATAATATTTATCATCATTATAATTATAATTTATGGATACATTGGTAATAGATTCATTATGGTTTACCTTATCCATTAGACAATGATTTTCAATAGGTAACATAGCAAGCAAACCAAGATTCTTATGTCCAGAAGATTCATACTCTGATGATTCTTCAGAAGAGTCTCCACCACTGGCACTCCAGGTGTCATTAGCTATTAATAATTTCTTATCCCTATCCTTGTAGTACTTATTTATATTCCTTTAAGAATGATTTTCCGTTCTATCTTTTTTCTTAAGCATAGGACAATCAGGTCTTATATGTCCTGCTCTTTTACATTCATAACATGTGACTTCAGATTATTTATTGCCCTTCATTTCTTTCTTCTTGTGTCTAGATTGAAAGTTCTTCTATCCAACAATCTTGTTCATCCTTTGAGAAAGATTGGATAATTCATTTTATGAAGATTCACTTCCACTAGATTTGGATTGTATAACAACCTTCTTAGATTTACATCTAGTAACTCTATCAGGAGTTATGGCTTTCATATGATTTGAAGTTATTGTAAAAGCAACACTTCCATTTCCATTATTATTCATAACATTATTAGCATCTCTCTTTATTATGGTTTCAAGTTGAGGAAGTGTTCCAAAATGTTCATCTAATGAAATCTATGTAACATTACTATTTTCATCTATAATTGTCCTCTTGGATTCTCATTCATTATGCATGATGTCTATGATCTTGTCTACAAGAGCTTCATCATCTAATCCTTTCTCACCCATGGATTGTAATTTGTTGAAAATAGTCATAAATTTCTATTGTACCTTACATATAGGTTCTATATAAGGAAAGTAGAAACCATGATATTCAGCTCTAAGCATGGATCTTCTAGTTTCAATAACTTTTGAAGTTCCAAAGTGAGTTACTTCAAGCTTATTCCAAATATAATTTGCTACTTCACAAGATGAAATATGGCTATATATATTTCTTATCATGGATCTTAACAAATTATTTCATACCTTTTAATTCAATTGATATTCATGCTTTTTCGGTCGGTGAAATTACTAACTTCCTTGTCATGGATTTTATAACCTCTAGTAAGAATGAAAAAGTTATATACTCTAGTGTTAATAACAAAAGTCTTAAAATGATCTCTCCAATATTCGTAACCATTCCCATCAAAGATAGGTGGCCTAGTAGGATTAATATTGTCTATGGAACCAACACATATTCATGTCATATTAACAGAAAATATCTTTCCACAAAAACTTGTTAATAATAAAAGTTTGCAATCAAATAAAATATTCCTAAACAAGGAAAAATTGTGAACAATGAAAAATGATTAAGAAAACTTATATATAAATATAAGTATTTTAGAGAACTCCTCTGATACCAATTTTAGGATCTAAATAATGAGGTATATGCTTAATATACAAGAGGGGGTGAATTTTATACTTTAAAAAAATCCTTCGAAACTTTTAAATATGGTAATGTTTAACAAAGTTAATCAAGGTAAATTCACTAGAACTCTTAGTTCTAAAGACTTGATTCATTCCAAAAATATGGTTATGTAAATGCAAATTATAAAAATTTTAAAAAGATAAAGATTCTAACTTAGAGCTTATAGAATCTTACTAATCAGAGTCAAAGTATAAGAAAGTATAAAATAGTTATACTTTCCTCAACAACCAAAATGCAGTAGAAAACATGAAACAATACAAGTAACAAGTAGTAAATATTTTAACCCAAAGAGAAGGGTATCCAACAACCTTGGATAAAGGTCCATTGATTTATACTTTCAAAAAAATCTTTCTTACTCACACCAGGGTAAGCCCTCGATATGAATATCAGAGTCTATCTTGCTATCCCCGTAAGACCTCTAACTTCAAGGTAGTCGGCACCTTTGTCTTACTATCCTCAGAATCCCTTGAATGTACACAGTAATATTCGATGTCGCACAATTAAATTCTAAACAATATGTTCATTATACACAAATAATGAAAGTATCTCTCTAGAAATCACTTCAGCAGCATGTAATCTCTAGAGTCATAGAACAGTTCATCAAAGTCGTGAGATCTTTCAAATGAGCTCTTATTTATAGGAACATCTCCAACAGTTGGCTCCCTCCTCGAGCGTTCATATTTTTCCTTGAATCTCTGAGGGACCTGTACAAGTTTCTCTCAAATAACGGTTAGTTAGAAATAGAATGTACGACATCATTTCATAACTATAATAAGGATAAGAAAAATATGATTGCTTAAAAAAAATTTGTAGTCTAAGGAAAAAAACGTTCTTGAGGTTAATCAAAAACTATTAGGTGTCTATAATACATGAATATTCTGATTCTATTTTTTAATGAATTCTAATCCTGAATTATATAGAATTTTGGAGTCTGAATTTCAAGGAAATTCAGAGCCTGAATTCTGAGAAATTGAAGTCTGGATTCATAAGAATTCGGAGTCTGATCTTAGAATGTTCAGAGTCTGAATTCTTAGAATTCAGAGTCTAAACACAGAAAGTTCGGAGTCTGAATTCAGAGAATTCGGAGTCTAAATTTAGAAAGTTCGGAGTCTGGATTCAAAGAATTCGAAACCTAAATTCAGATCGTAAAAACAGAATTCTCTATATTCAAGTACTCATAGGATTCTGATGTTTTAGATATGAAACCGAATTTTTCACATAGAAATAAAATGATTTATACTTAAATAAATTATAGCATGAACAATGAAAACAAGGTAAGGTTAAATTTTCCTTGGGTAATGAAAAAGTTTCCTTATTAAAAAGAAACAAAAGGAAAAAAGTTTTCCTGAAGATATAGTGTTTTTGATTTTCAAAACATGAAGGAATGGAAATGTCATAATGAAACCATATTGACTCAACAGTCCGCCACAATTTGGGCTGCTGCACCACGGGTCGCCGCACCGTGGGCTGCTGCACCACGGGTCGCCGCACCACGGGCCACCGCACCGTGGGCCGCCCAGCGTCGGCTGCTCCGGCGGGCCGGGTCGGACCCAGAAAATTAACCTAGAACTCTATAAAAACTACAAAAAAACATATATGATTTCACAAATTAACTCAGTATTTATTCCTTTAATGAAATCCCATTTTATAAAATAATATTTTATTTACCTTTATAATATAATGTACAAAAAATATAGTGATCTTCTTTTAAAATAACATTGATCACTTAGTCACCAAATAACTTCTCAATCCCATTGTTATCTATAAGATACATCATATTTTTCCTAAATTTAATAACCCTTATATCAAATATAAACATCAATGATAATATTAAACCTAAAGGTTATCAATAACATTTAAATTTTTTCCACAAAAAAATCATTATTCCTAAAATAGAATTCCTACTAAAACACATACTAAACCAAATTGATACATTCCAAAAATGTATCTTAAAATATTCTTAATAATTTTAAACTCCCATTATATGAAACCTAAAAATGGGTATATACTCATTTAAACTTATGTTAAACCTCATACTTATCAACCCATGACACTTTAGGTTTATCCCATATCAGTATGACATATCATAGGTTTCCATAGGTACTATCCTCTCATTAATAAATATGCTTTATAAAAAAATGTGAATTAAACCAAGAATATCCCTAGGGGTGTTTATCAAGGTTTGTATTATTAAGCCCACTAATTTTTCACTAATGATGATTGATTGAATACCCAATCTATCCCTTCCATTGTTTATACCCTTAGGTACTTATGTTCCAAAACCACATTTACTTTCCAATATCCAGAGAGGGATAAATTTACTAAGAAAACCACACAATCTATAATTTTATCAAGCATTATAATATGAATATATACGTATAATTATACTTAGAATCTATCACAGGGTTATGTTATTTAATATATGTTTTCATAAATATGGTTCCCAAGGTTCCTAATAAAATTCCTTTGATTCCAACCGTATCAACCCGACTCTAGTAACCCGGACATGGTGGTTATTTTATTACATTGGTACAAGATACAAGGGATCACATAACAAAGGATAAAATAGTTTACTAGTATTATGATAATAGATAAATATTTTATATCACATTACATTTTAAAACATGAAATACAACTTTAAAATTATAGTGAAAAATTTATTAGTTCTTATAATGTATCCCTAAAAACATACATAGATCCCATATTAGTTTACTAAGGAAACGAAAACATAATAAAGGGTAATTTAATAGGATTAGTAAGGGAAATAATACAACAATATCAATCACAAAATAAATAAACCCTAAATAATACGGTAAATATAAATAATAATAAAATATTCCATATAACTAACATCATAAAAGGGGAATATATCCATGGATAATATATGAACTTAAATAATCTCATGGATAACAAATACTGGTTTTAAAATGATGGAATTTATATTTTTAGACATCATAATTATACTATTTTTCCCTTGTTTAAGACATCAATGATATACAATCAGGGCCTCCTTCTAATAAATCATAAATAATGGTGGAGGAACACACCAAATACCCCCGCTTGTTTGTCCCAAGATACCCACTGATGCATTGGGAGACTAAAATGGGATATAACTATCACTTAACAAGTGTAATTTATTCATAATATTAAAATTGGTGAATAATCATTGCAATACATAATCAACATAAATATCTATATTTGAAAACTAGCATAGCGAATGTCCATATTCTTCCCTAGACCCAAATAGAACATCATGGTAATAATTAATCCAATGTAATATGGTGTATGGTATCATTATATTATATCCCCAGTAAAGAATAATATTAATCAAACTATCTTGATATGGATGAGAATATTTTTAAGACCAATGAAAAATTTCTTGAGGAAAATACCCTTTTCATTTTGAAATCACTTATTTAAAATCCAAAAATTTATAGAATGTTAGGGGAAAATATTTATTTTAAAAGAAACAAGAAAAATTAAATATTAATCATAAAAATATAAAGTATTCATGATGGTAGGAAGAGGTGGTAATTTTATATTTGTTAAAAAACATGATTTTTTTCAATTTTTAGAGAAATCCAAAATGTTTCATACAAATAGTGTTAAAAAGATCCATTATCTATACTATAGCTTTTCCACTTCCGTACAAGTGTCTCTTCCTTCTTTATTATTACCTAAAATTGAAAATGTTTCTCCCTCTCCATTGTTTCTGCTCCCCCTCCCCACTGACTAACCTCCATAATCCCCCCACACACCCTTGACTCTCCTCCCTAATCGTATCTCTACAACCCCTCCCTCATCCTGATCTCATCCTCTTCTCATACCCTCTCCCCTCCTTCCCTCTATCTCAAGATTCACCTATTCTATAACCCTCTCCCCTCCTTCCCTCATCCATCACATATCTATATCATCTCCTCCTCCACCTTGGTCTCTACCTATGCCTCTACCTCTGTATCCCTACCTATGCCTCCCCCTCCCCCCTTTCCACAACTGCATCTCTGCATGAGGAACCTTCAAATCCATCAAGGTGAGTCTCTACTTACTGTTTCAATCAATGTTTTTCTCATCCTCAATTGATTTATCTTTTCCATATTACAAATCAAGAAACAATCCATTTTTGTATCAACACAATCAATCCTTCAGGATAGAAATGGTACTCGCAAGGATGAAGGTAGATCCATTCACTCAAATCCCCTTAAATTCTCTAATGAAATTATAATTAAAGGATTCATTGTTTCCCAGAATGGGGTGTGTCAACAAGGAGGGTTGTAAAGCTTCAAATTAAAAATGATTTGAGGGGATGGTATGGAATAAGATGACAGCCTCCCCCACCATCCTCTTGGAATCTGTGAAGGAGATCCTCAAGGGTATCCTACGAGGTTCTAGTCAAGAAGGGCATCGATTTTTCCATTCTAGATGTTCACACCAGCACTCCTTATATGGTCATCAATATGGGAAATCAGGTTGATCTTTTTTCTCATCCAATTTGATTTCTTAAATTCTTCTAAAGGAATTGTGGTCCTTATAATAGATCAAATGGAAATCGGGGCTTTGATCCATTAAAAACCTTTTTATTTTTCTTCTCACTTGGAGGAGATTAATGATTCATATTATTCCCCTGAATTCATAGCCCTGATTGGAGATTATTGTGTCCCACCTTCTATAGTACATGGTATTCCAAGGAAGATAATTTCATCCATCCCCCCTCCCAATAGTGTCATGACACACTCAAAGAAAAAGAAAAAAAATGAAATAAGGTATGATAACCATTACATTAACATTAACTTATCCATGAATAACATTTTTTCTACAATCAAAATGGATACATATTTTAAGACTAACTTTCTTAGGAACTCTATCTGGGATCTCACTATTTATGATAGATTGGGCATTCAATTTTAGTTCACGAATTATAATGGATTTATATTTTATTCTTAATAAACTCCCTATCTTGGTTGGATAAAGATCAATATAGATGTTTCTTGCAAGGGAAATGAAGACCTGTATATAGAATGAAATAGAAACATTTGATAAAAAAATTGGTGAGATTACACTCATGTATACATACACTTTAACAATGCACTTTGTTTAAACATACATGCACATTGTTTGGTTCCATAAAATGTTTAAACATGCGTTACACTCTTGTATACAAATATTATATATATATAATGTGTTATAAAATTCAACATTTTAATGTACTATATAAATTTCAATCTTGTATACAAATTTATACATTACATTAAACTTCTATTTTTTATATTTAATTTCATAAAAAAATTAGAAAATAATTCGCCTTTTCTTATAATAATTACTTTTTAGGATGAAATGACTGATATTTGATTTAATGGTAGTGAAACATTAATTTAGGTGTTGTATGCTCAAATAATTATTTACGTGTAGTTGCAGGTGACTAATTTGTGTAGAACATAGTGACTTATATATTTTAAGCATAGTATATTAATGTCATGCAAGCCACTTCAACCAACTACTGGAACGTGACAAGACAAACTACTGGAACATGACGACATTGTCAACCATTACTAGATTTTGAAGATATTTTTCTAATATTGATTTTAGGTATGTGACTAGCTTCACATTGTATAATTTCTCAAAATAAACCTTGAACAACTATTGGAATACACATTTTCATTCTGAACGCAGATCATAATTTTTTATAAATGCACAGTATGATCACTTTCATTCCAATAATTAAAATTTTTTATGTGTTATTCCACACATTATTTGGTAGAAGTTTATTTTTTAATCATCACCCAGATTTTCATTCTAAATCTAAATCAACTTTAAATGACTAATGGAATGAAACAGTTATCATAGATCATCTCCCAAATGGAAGTATTTATTGAGAAAACAGTTTTCTTCTTCTAATTTTTCCCCATTCTCATTTTCGTCTTAACTATCATTTTAGAATATTGGTTGATTGTTTTTTATTTTCATTTTTCATGATTTTAATCTAATTGTTAAATGAATATTTTTGCATATTTGGAGGATATCACTAGCCAATACAGCAAGATCACCTCTTCTATGCCTCTCTCGTGTGTTTCTTTGATCGGAAAGGTAAGACTTTATCATGTAGGAATATCTTCATATTTTCCTCCCTCTAGATTTGGATTAAGAAAATATGATTTGGATGATGTTTTCCCCAATCTTGAAATGTTTTCATATAATTTTTATAGGTGAAGGTTCAATTTTTCTATTATGGTCATTTTATATTTTACAAATTAGTCCTCACACACATGACCAGGTTTCTAGTTGTAAATTTATCAAGATTTTTATGATTATAGGGCATGCTTGTGATTTTTTGGTGCATGTAAGGTGTTTCCAATGATTAAATATTTTTAAGAGAAATGTCCAAAAATTAGAAAAATGAATAAATTTCATTGATTCCTTAAATTAAAATTTTTTATCCCTCTAGATTTTTATTGAGATCCTAATGATTTGGTTGATGTTTTCACCAATCTTGAAGTGTTTTCATATATGTGTTATATGTGAATGATAAATATGTCTATGATTCTCATTTTACATTTTCCAAATTAGTCCTCACACACATGACTGGGGTGGGTGGTTGTACCTTTCTCTAGAGTTTTATTATTATAGGGTCTCTTTGTGATTTTTTGGAGCATGGAATGTGTTTCTAGTGGTTATATTTTTTTTGGATAAATGGTCAGAAACATGGAAAATTATTAAATGTCTTTGATGCCTTAAATTATAATTTTGAGCATAGGGGAATTTTTAGTTTGAGGGGGGTTCATGTTGAGGCTTAGGAAAAATTATCGAAGTATAGATAAGGATTGAAAGCCTTTGGAAATAAGGAAACATGGACCTACATGAAAATTGCTTGATGAAATGACAAGGTTAAATTTTTATTATTATTTTTGGGAAAGTGGGACATTAAATGATAGTGGGATAAGAGGGAAAACCTTTGTTTTTTATGAACAAGTGAGTTATGATTAACTTGGGTTATGGTGGATTCATTCAAATGTATTGTGAGGGGTGAATATGCACTTATATGGGGAATGCTTTATTTAAGGATGTTGGTTTGTGTTAGATATTGATATTGGGATGTGTGAAACCTTGGGACTGAAATTTGATCAAACTTTAGCATCTAAACCTATCACAAGAATAATTCAACATTTATCCTATGTACATGAAAGAGATGAATTTCCTATGAGCATGTATAGATTAGAAACACTTTCCTAAGGAAATAGAAATGGTTGTGAAGTGGACTAAATTCCTTATAATGGGACTATTACTAGAATCATTTGCTAGGGCATATCTTGGATTATAGAGATGAATTGATAGGTGTTTTATATTATATTTGTTTCATTTCTCATCTTGATTTTCTTGATATCATCTACTAGAAATTGGATTCTGAATATTTGAAGGCCATTTCTCCCACTTTTTGGATGTGGTAGTGCTTCCACTACATTAGTTCCCTATTTCCAACATTGTAGTCCCATAAATTTTGGTAAAACAAACCAATGCAGTGACTTTTCTATGGTGTTAACATTAAGGATGTGTTTGGAAATACTTATTGAAAAGCGGATATCGTACATGGGATTTTTTTACACCAGTTACTTAAACCTGTTTATACTACATATTTCATTATTTTGTATAATATTACATTTCGAAAAAAAAATTAAAATCAATTATAGTGTTTAACACTTAGGGAAGTGTTGTATAAGATTTATGATAAGTGTTTCTTGATCTCTTGTTGACAATGTTCTTTTTTTCACTTATTTACATGGATTCCTTCACAAATTTAATAGTGAATAGTTTTTCAAAGATAGAATAAATAAAAAATTATTTTTTTTCAATTTTGTTATCTTCAATAAGTGATATTAAACACAGTATAAATGATTTAATATTTCTTATTGAAATACTGTTTATTGACAACTTTTTATGTGGTTTTATTCAAGAATTAAAGTGTAAGTGCTTTTTCAAAAATAGATAAAATGTCACTTGTTTCTTTTTTCAACTGCTTATGAATGATTATTTTTTTAAAACTAATCAATACATAATGGATATTTTCAGAATTTGGTAATGGTTATATATTATACAATGTATATATTAATTCTTTTTTTAATAATATATTATAGTTAAATGGTATATTTTTTCTTCTTAAAATTATATTAGGTATATTTTACACCACTTCATTCTCCTGACCTGATAAATTTTCAATTATTAAACATATTAATGTCTCAATGTTTCTCTTTGTTCTATATTTAAGGATTTTGATTTTTCAATTCCCAATTATCGTTTTATATTTAAATGGTATATTTTTTCATTTTAAAATTATGTCAGGTACATTCTACACCGCTGTATTAGCCTGACCTGATACATTTAGAATTGTTAAACATCTTAAAGATTGAATATTTCTCTTATTTCAATATTGTAGGATTTTCATTTTTCAATTCCCAATTAGATTTTTATTAATTCTGACCTATATTGTAGTTATACATTCTATGACTTCTTGGTTGTTAGGATATTGCACCTCCACATTATTTCTCACCTACGTTCCAACCTTCCCTTCATTCTCGCTCTCCCTCCCCACTATACCCTCTCCTCAATTCCTCCCCCACCCCTAACTCTCCCCCTAAACCCATCTTCTCCCCACCTCTGCCTTCTCCCCATCGCTCTCGCCTCCCCCTATTTAATCATTTTCATGATCCCTTCTCCAACTCACCAGTACTGCCTCCACCTTCATCTTGATTACCTGCTTCCATGCATCCCCACCTCCGATATGTATCCCTACCTCTTCTAGGAATCCTCATCTCAATGACTTTTCATCACTGCCTCCCCCTCCGCCACATCTTCATATTGTCTCACCTCCACACATCCCCACCTCCACCACGAATACCCTCCTCATCGACTCCACCTCCTCCATGCATCCCTACCTCTCTACCTCCACCTCTACCAATGGGTATTTGTTCTTAAGGAATTTTAATTTTTGTTTGTGCTGATATAGGTTTTATTTTTTAATCTTTTCCATCTCTAGTGGGTTTTTATTAATTTTAAAAAATCCATTTTGATATTTTGTGTTCATTGGATTATACTGTTTAGTTCATAGATTTCAACGAAACTTACCATCCTAAAAAATCATTTTTTTGAGTTTGATATCATCGAATTTTGGTTGTCGTCATTATCAATTTTTCTATACTAGGATTAATTGTTTGTACCAGTCATGGTGATGTTCCCTCACTCAAAGAAACTGTGAACTCCAAATCATTTTATTTGATTACAGAATGTTGTATATACTAATTTATGCTTATTTGGGTGTATTTAACAGTGGTATCAAGGATATATTTGGTACATTGGTATTATCATGTATCTTTCATTCTCACTCATTTATCCTTCCCTTATTCATACCCCCTGAGAACTAGTAGAATAAGTACAAATGGTTATGGAATGGTTTTCTTAAATGATGATGATCCTATTTCTTTAAATATCCCTTCAATATATGTATTTTTTGTTTCAATTTTATGAAATACCTACTTCTTTATAACCACTGTTTTGATTATATCTGATTTACTCCATTCCAAAGAACCATATTCATCTCATAGTTGACAACATCTAAACTATGATATTTCTACTTCCTCACATGCCATCTGATTTATACCATTTGGGGGAGTTTCTTTGAGTATATATCCTTATCCCCTCCTCTAATTTTCATTGGGTAAGATTTAATTGTTTCAATTTATTGTATTATTTATTGTTATATTTTCCTTGGTTACGTTTTAATTGTTTTGAATTATTGAATATCATATAGTTATTTTTACTTGTTACATATTTTCCTTGGGTTTCATTGATTCATTCATTTACTCATTTTTCAATCCCTTAGAGTAGACCCCCTTGGATAGTGGAAGTATTTACTGGAGACGAGTCCATATGTTTGTTTCCAATCAAATGAATATAGTTATTTTAATATTCATTCAGAAATATAATAACTTGTATTTTGGATTTTCAAAGATTCATTTGTAAAGTTTATTAACTCAAATTTTATGAATATTGTCGCTATAAACATCAATGATAACATATTCAACTATCTCTCCATCTCCAGGTCAAGAGTTCACTATATAATCAACCTCATATACAATGTACTTCCTTTTACAAACCTCATACTCAACTTCATGGAATCCCCTATAAGTATCCTTTATTCACTGTATAGTTAAGCATGTGGACCTGACCCTGTATTTCCTTTAATGCATTGCATAGTTCACTTTATGAACTCCCAGGTGAGTAGCCTGTATTCAGTGTATACTCAACCATGTGGACCCTATATTTCCCTTGGTGGATTGAATACTACACATTGGGAACCAAACATCACGTATCCACCACAAAGTTCTTACTTCCCAAACTCACTTAGCATACTACCTTCCTTCTTCACAAACTATCTTGAAAATTTCTCCCTCATGAGATTCCTTTTTATATGGATATACTATAAGATTTATTCCCAGTTACCCTCTTAATATCTATTAATTTTTCATCCATTTATAATGATATTAATAGTGGTGCATCTAGAGTAAAACTCCCTCAAATAACTTCTTCTGAATTAAAATTACAATTGAACTCTTTACAAAATAACCTCTATGGAACTCAAAGAATTTTTGTCTTATGTCCACATAGTATCATGTAGGGTGCATACTCCATTATATAACCATATACTCCATTCTATGGAAATTCTTTCCCTAAACTTCTTTCATGAACAATCCTTTGTAGACCTCCATTTGAACTATGTATTAAATTAACAATCATTTTGAAATCGTCGCCCTGAGATCATGTACTTACATTTCCAACCATGAACTTAGTATAAAAATCTTATACTCAACAATGGGGGTCATGTGATTGATATCATGGGCCACTTACTTTTCATGTGAGAACCCATGTTGCAAAATTTTTATGCACTTTTCTTACTAGACTACATGAATCACATACTTGACTATATAAACCGTGTTCTTACTGTGTGGGAAACCTACCTTTATCCCTAATCCATCATGGAACTTTTCCAAACCTATCAAAACATTTTCCAAAATGGTCCCTATTTTTCTGACCTGAAAATGATAATTTCTCCACAATTTGGAAATCATGGGAAAATAACTTTTTCTTTCATATTAATGTTATAGTCTACCAAATATCATCACTTTATCCATTATAACATTTTGTAGTTCAACTACTTACTTTAAATATATCTCTTAAATTCCAATAATTTTTAAAAAAATATATGTATATATCTTCTCATATGAACCTTTTATTTCCCCATAACTCACATTATTTATATTTTAGTGAATACAACATCAAAAGACTCACCAATTTATGTTTGGATTATAGTTCTCTACCTTCTTCAATAATTATTATGGAGGTATTACATAACTTTAAAATATAAAAGATAATCCTAAAGTCACCAATTAGATCCTTGATATAAATATATTACAACAGCTCATGCTTCAATACACAAACTCATGGGGCTTATATTTGTATGCATTCATTGACATGTCTTTTTACTACATCAAAGGGTGTTTGAACTCTGTTATACATTGCTTTTACATTATTAACACGTCTCTAATTTTTTTATTACACCATCGGTCTTTACATACTCATATTCCTAGTAGGTTTTCCTTTAAATTTCTTATATCTATATAAAGTATTTGTGTATGTTACCACTTTTCACATTTACAAAATTAATTAATAATATCTCTCCTTTTGAACATTTTTTGTATAGAAATAGAAAAAATATTTGATAACATGAGGTTTGCAGGTCATCACTTATCGACCACAATCTCCTTCAACACTCAACGCCTGTTTTAGGCATCTCTGTTTCTCACAAGGAGTAATCACAAGCACTAAATCTTGCACCAAAGGTGTGGTCAAGCCCATTTTTTCCATCTAAAACTCTAACTTGTGCAACTTATAGACCATGGCATCCATTATGCCTGTTTTGGGATCATTCGTGCTACATAGGAGAACTAAATGTTCGCCACAAGGACCACAATGACGTGGTTCCTATCAAGGTACCTTTTTTGGTCATCTTTACCTCAACACACCCTTTTTAATGGGTGTGGTCATGCCTATAGCTTCTCCACCATCATCACCACAACCACCTCTATGGTATGGACTTTCTCTTGTTGGGAAACGTTCAACACATCATCACTATTAGAATATATTACATTATACATTTTAACCCATAGAGTGTTGTATCTCACTCAAATGTAAACATATTGTCTTTAATGTAATTAATTTATCACTATATTGTATTCATTACAATTTATTTAATGAAATTCATAGAAAATTCATCATTTTATTTTATGTCCCATTTATTTTTCAGTTTAAATATATTGCATTCACCATTAACTCAAAAAATAGTCTCCTACAAAATTATTCTACTCTTTAAATTTTTCAATATTGTTTGATTGATATATTTAATTCGATAAAGATATAAAATATTTTAATAATCATAATGAAACAATTGTAAAATGTCTCTCATCTTAAGTGACAAGTGTTATATGCACTTTTTAACAACCGTTCTCAATCACAACCTTTGTATCAGGTCCATTCTAAACCATTTCCCAAAAAAATATTTTTTTAGCCCAACACTTTGTGGTAATAAATCATAAAATGTAACTCTTATAAACCATAGTAGTATGTGGTGAGATTATTCTGATTTGATCTACATTTATCTCTCTATCTTGTTTTATTTTGTGGTTATAGTTCATTTCTTCCCCCTTTTCAAAACTTATTTCTATTGTTTCCACCTTAAGGTTATGCTGCATTAAACTCAGATTACTTTGTATTTTTTAAATGGATTTTCTTTTTAACTTTATCTTTGGGTTCTTGTAAAGTTTTTACTGTGATACATTATCATTATAAACTAAATGAAACTGATTCCTATTATTAATCCACACACACATGCACTAATCTCATCACACAGAATATATATCTTTCCTTTCTCACAAGAAATTCATTATCTATACAATATATAATGAATTTAAGGACACATGTATCCTTATATATCTACCACATATGTGTCCCCTATCACTTTATTTATCTTTCTATATTTCATTTGTTTAAATAATATATTAAGTTCAAATTATGAGAGTGTGTGTGTGTGTGTATGTTAATTTGTAATTAAAATGGTTGTGCCATGTAAATTCACAGTTTGGGAACTAGTTTATTTTTAATACATTTTAAATAAAATCATATATAGTTTAAAATTAAATTAAAGAATCATTGATATTTAATTAAGAACATCTTGTAACATTTTTAGAAAACATGGACATGAAAAAATATTCATCAACGAGAGAAGAAATAAGCTAGGAATTTCTTAAAAAAAATTTCTATATCATATTAAGTACCAAAAGGATAAAAATGAAAATAAAACATCTGAAATCCATATATAAATCTATTATATGTAAATATATGGAATTTAAAATATAAATATCTTTTAATTTCCTTTAATATAAAGTTATATATAAACAATCTCGAATAAAAAATAAGATTGTAAAATAAACCATTAGCACTTTGGTAAATTTTGAATTATAAACCCCGTGAAAGAAAAAAAATAAAAATTCACTTTAAATAAAAATAATATAAATTTCTTTATGATATAAAATATCAAAGTGATGGTTTAAACACCAAACTAAAGAAATATGTGGTTAATATGGAATATGTCTCACATAAACAAAATTAATATAATAACCCTTTATAAATATCATAATATGGAAGTGGGGATTAATAAATTAAGTGAATATGTGTAACAAATATAAATCCAAATAAAACAAGTTTAAATAAAAAATAATATAAGAACATTAAATTATATATATAATCTTGTCATAACATAGTAAATAAATAATAGATATAACCCAATCAATGGAAATTGAGTTAGGAAACCCCTTACCTTGAGTCTGACACGCCATGTACATACTTGATATTAGGTGTAATAAAATTATTTTAAGTTAATACTTTATTAATAACACTTTTCAGGTATATAGCCTTATTATTATCCCTTTTATTTTAGCTATTACCATTCGTTATATATTTATTAAATCAGTTAAGTTCATGTCATATGTTTTGAGAACGTTCGATTCATAACCACATAATAAATTCGCATGGTTGATCATAGTCAATATATAGTGGTTTCATTATGTAAATTAGTTTAATTATTAAATAATTGTTATTTTTATATATTAAATATAATTTTATAATCATCCCTGAAATGCGGTTATGAAAAATGAATCACATCACCTCGTGAAGGTTGTAGTCCCCAATTAAGCATGCGCGATGTTATTGTTTTTTTGATGGGTGGAAGAGAAAGAATGAAATTAATATATTATATTTAAATAATCATAATAATTTCATGAATATGATTTATATTTATTAAATCCCCCATAATGACCAACCATGAAAGATGGTGTTGGAAAATGAATCACATCGCTAGGTGGATATAGTAGTCTACATGTATGCATGAGAAATGATTTCTTTTCCAATTTGATATGAAGGAGGTGTGAAATTGTTATCTTATAACCATAATAAAATAAAAATAGAGTAAAAATATTTTATTTTTTATTTTTTTATTGATACAATATATTTAATGTATTTATAATAAGAAAAAAACTTTGAAAGATTCAGGTAAGAAGTTTACCTCTTCTTTGAGAGACCTCCTTTGGCTTAAACCTTAATAATTATTAGGATTGTATTAGGAGAAGTCCAGAAGATCTAGGAAATATATAAGGAATCTAGGAAGGTATTATTTAAGGTATTGGAAGAAATATAGTGCTCAATATTATTTAATTAATGAGAATAAGATGTTCCCTTTCATAAGTGAGGAAAGGGACAGACTTGGAGTTACTTCAAAGATTTAAATATAATATATATCCTAATCATATCAAGGGGAACTAAATGGATGTAATATTATATTTATAAAATATTAATGTTAAAATAAATTTATCCAACAATATGTAGACGTGTATAAGTTATATTTTGAACCTCATATTTTGGTTTAACCCCACATTAACCCTTTTTAACAATAACCATGGTAACATGTTTTTCATCCTTTAAGGGTTATAAATTTTATTCTAAGGTAAAAAGTGGCTCAAAATGGTCCATGTAAGAAATTTTAGATCATTTAACATCCCAATTGTTCTATTTAAATGTTTTTTTTGGAATTTTAAATCATTTAATTAAAAATTCTTTATCATAAAATACCATTAAAGTCATTTTGAGATTATTAATTTATGTTGACTTATGAGACTTCAAGAAAATAATAGAATTTGAATATTAAAAAAACATTAATTGTAATTTATAATTATAAATTAAATTAATGGAATAGAAAAAACCATCTAAAACATATTATTTTTATTATTTTTAAAATCATTTATGTTATTTTTTCTACTACATTTACAAGTGTTGTATCGACATTACGTAAGCATTTAAGATAATTAATCATTACTAGAAATATAAAATAAATTTTTATAATAAGAATAATATATTAATATTAAAAATAACCATTTATAACTTATTATAAATTCTTTTTGTCCTAATTAAAATATATTATATATATTAAAAGAAAGAGTGACATTATGTAATTTAATTAACTTTAAATAATATAAATGTCATTACTAAAGGAAAATAACACAAAAATGACTTACATTATAATTCGGTATGGGTATGGTCTAATTAATATAATCCAATGAAATAAAATCAAATTTAAGATAGATTTTTAATGCCTTATAATAATATTTTTAACCTTAAATACCAAATTTACCCTTTTATTCTGGTGAAAAATATTTTGCATGGTTACTATTCCTAGTGAAAATAATATAAGGTACTTATTTAAAAATTTTGATCCTCTAAATTGAAAATATGTAATATATTTTTTGATATTTAATTTCTATAATTGGTCTAAATAAATTTTAATTTAAATTCATAAAAAAATGAAAAACTGTTTTTATAAAAATATGTTTTGCAAGCATGAAAATGAAATTAAACCAAACTAAAATATAATGTTGATTACCATGAAATTAATTAAATTATGTTTAATAAATTTGATCATATGTTACTTGAAATAAAATTAACAAAATAATTATACTTTTAAACTACATTATTTAATGAAAATAAATGACAGATTTACAAATATCAATATTTTTCACTATTCACTATAAAATAAATATTTTTGAAAAATATAAATAATCACCATAATATTATATTGAAGTGCTGATTTAAAAAATTATATTCATTATCTAAAAAAAATTATAAAAATGGTATAAATTAAAAAAATAAACGTTCACAAAATGAAATCAAACCCTATTTTTTAAGAAAACACAATTTTGAAGAATAAAATGACATTACTAAATATCGAGAAAATATGTATTATGAATTAATAAATATATTTTCCTTATATATAACCTTCATAAGTAATTTAAATAATTTGTTTCTTCCTATTAATACCAAAAATTTAATTTTTGGGTTATAATGGTCTAATTTAAATAATAATATTTTTACAGTATATCACAATACTCTTAAAGTTTAGTGTTACATGTTAAGAAATATATCAATCATAGTATTATTTAAAAATATATTTTTGAGGTGATAAATTATCCCCTTAAATAAATTTTTTCCTCACAACTTTCCTTTTAGTGATCAAGGGTACAAAATTTTAGAATTACTCTGTTTCAAAACCACATCATATAAAGGGAAAATAAAACATCCTTTGAAAAGTGAAAGTTACAAATATAAATGTTACATAAAATAACACATGATTAGGTTCTAAAATATGGAGAAAGTGAGAGGGAGGTGAAAATATTAACATAGAGGATACAGATAATGTAAAAAGAATAATCGATATTGATAGAAAACCATTGGTCATGAGAAAGTTAATTACCACAAAATTGTAAATTAATAAGGGATAAATATGTCCATCAATTAATCAAAAATTAAGGTAATAGGATAAAATTTATATTTCAAGATCCTTTTTCTTGAGTTGAGGGATTTGTTTACCATAAATATGGAGAACATGAGAAAATATACCGACTCTATTTCTTTCTATTTTATGAGAACAAATTTATCCTTTGGTTTTCCTTTGATAGATTTCCACTTCTATCTCATATATTACTCTAATAAATGAATATTCATGATGAATTTTTCATACATAAGGCACTAAAATTAAAATTCAGTGAATTATAATATCCAATAAAGGATAAACATACATTCCTCCTATATCATTAAAAAACTAAATTGGTTACAATAAGTTAAGATAATATCCAATATGAATAAACCTTCAAATGTAAAAATACTAAATAAATCTCCAAAGCCTCAACAATAACACTGAATGTTAAACATAAATAATTCCAAAAACAACTAACCGTGAAACTCTTCTAAATATTCTAGACTACATTAAAGAATAAATATTATAATAATTTGATATCATATTAATCCATGATAAACATAAAATTTAACTCTTAACAACATTAGTCCCATTATAAAATTTATAGACCCTAATCATATATTTTACAAAAATAAACTAATCTTTTCCAAAAATTACCTAAATCACCATAAAACGACTCGAAAAAAAATATATTCTTATATGAGTTAAATTTACCATTATCTTTATAATGAAATACCATCCAATAAAATTCTATTATGAATACATTAATCATATAATGCTCCAAAAATATATCAAACTCATTTTGAAATAACATTGACCACTTATTTTACAAATCACTTCCCAATACAATGGTTATCTATACGATAAAATATATATTCCCAAAATATAATAGCCCTTTTATCCTATATTAACATCAATGATCATATTAAACCAAAAGTTTCTCAATACCTTTTAGTTTATGTCTAAAAAATAATAATAAAACATTCTCAAATAACCTTTTCCTTAAAACACATACGAAACCAAAGGGTTTTATTCCATAAATGTCTCCAAAAATATCATTCATAATATTAAACTCCTATCACATTAATCATAAAAAATGGTTATATGTCCCTTTAAACTTATGATCAACCTTAGACATATCAACACAGACACATTATGTTTATCCCATATCACTATGGAATATTATTGGTTTCCATAGGTTCTATGGTCTCATTCACCATAACGGTTCATAAAGAAAATATGAATTAACCTAATCATATCCCCCTAGAGTGTCTAGAGAAGTGTATTGTTTTAGGCCCACTCATATTGCTCTAGTAATGTTGGAGTTAATACCCAAGCATCCCTATTTATAGTTTTTACCCCTATGTGCATATGTTCCATGACCACATCCATTTTCCAGTATCGATATAATGATGTGTTTACTAAAAAACCATAAAATATATACTTTTCACAAGTAAATTATAATACCATATAATTATATTTATACCCAGAATATATAATTTGGTTATTTTACCTGATATATGATTTCCTAAATCTAGTACCCAAGGGCCCTAATAAACTTTCATTGATACCAATTGTAAAACCTTGACCCAAGTTACCAGGATCTTGTAGTTATTTTACTACATTAACATAAGATACAATGGATCACATCCCAGGGGATCTAACAGTTTAGCAGTCTTAGGAGAATAAATACATACATGAATCTCATATTGTTTTTGAAAACATAGAATATAACTTTAAAATTCTAGTGATAACTTTATTATTTCTTCTGATATAACCTTAAAATCATTAATTTATCTTATTTTGGTAACTTGGGGAAAGGAAGAAATAACAATGGGTGATCTCAGATACTCATTAAGGTAAATTATAAAATAAGATATATCAAATAATTAATAAGTAATGAATAATGTATCATAGATAAACAATAATCAAATGTGTCATATAACGAATATCATAAAATGGGAATATATCTGTGTATAATATAGAAACATAAATAATAACATGGATAATAGTAACTATTTTCATAATGTTGTAACTCGTTATGTTTTACATCATAGTCATACTAAATGTTCCCTGTGCCACGACATCAAAAACATACCATCAAGGCCCTATTCCAAGAAATCATAAATTATTGTGAAAGAATACACCAAATACTCAGGTTAGTTTTTATCAAGATGCATATTGATGCATCAAGGATCTTTAAAAATCCCTCGCATAACTTCTTAATTCCAATTAATTTATCATAGTAAAAGGGGTGAATAAGTAATATAATACACAATTAACATAAATATTGGTATTTCAAAACTAACATACATAATGTCAATATTTTCACCATAAAAATATAGAAATTCATGATTATAAGTCATTAAGAGTCATATGGTGGATGTTATCATTAGATTATATCTCCAAAAAATCATAAGATTCATCAAATAATGATTAAAATGATTAGAATACATTTCAAAGATCACTATAATATTTATTTAGGAAAATACACTTTTTATTTTGAAATAACTTATTTAAAATCTAAAAATTTCTTGAATATTAGGAAAACATTTTATTAAAAAAAACATGGAAATGTATAAAGTATTCTTCAAATAAAATATTATTCATAATGATATAAAGATTTTGTGAAGTCCTATATATTAAAAAATATTCTTTTTTCACTTTTTAAGGAAAGAAAAAATGATTTATTTAGGAAAAGTTTAAAAGATTCAATTTTAAAACATCTTAATAAGGGAAAATACAGTTCAAAATGAACTTTTTAAATAATTTAAATGTATATAATATATTCTTGTAACAATTTTATAAAACATGTAAAAGTGAGAAAAAGTTTATCAACTACGGAGAAAATAAGTTCAGATTTTCTAAAAAAACTCTTGGTTGTGTTATGTACTAAAGAGGGTAAAATGAAAATAAAACATGTAAAATATATATATAAAATAATAATAATAAAATATGAATAATTAAAAATATAAATATATTATAATTTCCTTCATAAAAAATTAAACATAAACAATCTCAAATAAAAAATGATATTGTCGAATAAACCCTTTACAGTTTCATAACTTTTGAATCATAACCCTATTAAAATAAATAAAATACAATTAAACATTAAATACCATAAATATAAATATATCCATGATATAATAAATACATGGGTTATTTTAAACACAACATTAAATAAAAATGTGTTAAATATTATATATTTCCCACATAAGAAAAAAAAGTGAGATGTGAAACATTTTCAAATATCATAAAATTGAATTGAGAATTAATAAATGAGGTGATTATGTGTAAAAAATAAAAATAAAAATAATACAAGTTAAAATAAAATAGAAAATAATCCAATTTCATTCTATATATAATATTTTCACAACATAGTAAAAAAAATTATATAACCCAATGAAAGGAAATTGAGTTAAGAAATAACTTTCCTCAAATCTGACTCACAGGGTATATACATTATCTCTAGTATAATAAGAATAAATTAATTTTATACTTACTTAATAATTTTTTTCAGATATATTTCCTTATTATTATATCTTTTATTTCATTTATTATCATTTATTATATATTTATTAAATTTTTTATGTTCATGTAGGTTGTTTTGAGGGCATTCGGTTCAGAATCATACAACATCTTCGGTAGGTAAACCATGGTAAAACATCTCATGATATCATTATACCCATAAATTTAATAATTAATTAATTACCATTTATATCCATTAAATAATATTTTATAATATTCCATGAAATGTGGTCATGAAAGAAGAATCCCATTATCATGTGAAACTTGTAGTCTACACGGATGCATGAGCAACATTGTCATTTTTTTAACGAGTGATAGAGTAAGAAGGTATGATATATTATATTTATATAATTATTATTATTTAATTAACATAATATATAATAATTAATAAAAATATAATTACCAACCATGAAATATGGTGATCGAAAATGAATCATATCCTTACTAGGAGGTGGTAGTTAACATGTGCGCACTAGCGATACTTTCATTTACCATTTGATGGAAAGAATGAGGAGAATGATTGTACTATAATAATTATGATATATAAGTATATTGACGATAAATTATTCATTATGTTAATATGTATACAAAAAAAATACAGTATGTAGATTAATAAATAAACATTGAGATATTTGGGTAAGAAGATTTCCTCTTCTTTGAGAGACCTCATTTCCCTTACACCTCGATACTTCATGAGATTGTCATAGAAGAAGTAAATAAGTTATAGGAAGTAAAGAATAAATATATTAAGGTATTATGGTATTTATTTTTAGATCTATAGTGATCAAACTTGGTGAATAAAGGAGAATGGGATATTATATTTTATAAGTGAGGGAAATGACAAACTTGAAATAACTTAAAATATTTACATATAATATATATCAAATTCATGTCAAGTGGCCCCAAATTGACATAATTTAGAAATTAATACATGATATGTTTTAAATATATTTAAAAAAAATTAAATTTATATATGTGTAAGTTATATTTTAAACCATGTCTCTTGGTTTAACCCCCCCCCCCATTAACCCATTTGAACCTTAACTGTGGTAACAAATTTTTTAGACATTAGGAGTCATAAATTTACTTAGAAGGTGAAACGTTGATCAGAAATAATCAATTTATTATGTTTTGATCTATTTCACGTACCAATTTTCCTATTTAAATGTTTTTTTATTTTTAAATCATTTAATTGAATATTTTTTATCATAAAATGTCATTAAAATTATTTTTAGCACTATTCATTTAATTTGACTTCAAAGACAACAACACAATAATTTAATTTGAATATAAAAACATTTAACATTAATTATACCTTCTATTTACTTTTCAAATTCGTTTCACACCACAATTAATGGAAAATATATTAATTTTATTATTATTAATATTATTTACCTTAATTTTTCTACAAATTTCATAATTATTATACCGACGTTGCATAAGAATATTAGGTAATTATATCATCAATAAAAATTAAAAACAATACCATAAAAATATTGTATTAATGTTGAAAATAATAATTTATAATCAATAATAAATTCTTTCTATCCAAATGAAAATATATTATAGATATTTAAAGAAATTGAGTGATTTTTTTTAATTTTCTCAACTTTAAATAATTGAAATTTCATTATCATAGGAAAATGGAATCAAAATTACATTTATTAGAATTTTAGATATATATTTCAGAATAAATATCATCCAATTAAATAAATTATAGTTTTGGATTGATTTTTAAATCCATATCAAAAACAAATAACCTTAATTATGTAATTTACCCTTTTTTGTGGTGAAAAATATTTACTATAGTTTTTATTCATGGTGGCCAAAAATAAAAATCACCAATTTCTAAATTTTAACCTCTTATTTCCAAATATGGAATACATATTTCCATATTATATTTCTATAAGTTATATAAATCAATGTTAATATAAATGCAAAAAATATAATGAAAATTTGTTTTTAGATAAATGTATTTTTTAAGAAAAAAATAAACTTATACTAAAATAAAATATAATTTTTATTTATATAAAATTATTTAGATTTTGTTTAATAAAATTTCTATTATTTTATATTAAATAAATCCAAACAATAATGATACTTTTAAATTACTTTTTTAAAGAAAAGAACAAAGAATTCTAAAAATTGATGTTTTCACTATTCACTGAAAAGTGAATCATTTTAGAAAATATATCAAAAATTCACCCAAATATAATATTGACATGGTAATTTATAAAATTATATTCATTATATAATATAAAATTTCTAAAAATGATAGAAATTAATTATGATGTTTGGGCAGAAAATCCAATAAAAACCATTTTGAATATAACATATTTTTGAAGAATAAAATGACTAATGAAAATTGAGTACATATTTATTATTAATTAACAAAAGAATTTGAATTATATAAAACCTTTATAGATATTTTCCATAATGTGTTTATTCCTATTCATACTATTTATTTAACATCTAGGTTATAATGGTCACATTTAAATAAAAATAATTTTTTAATATATATTCGTTTTCCTAAAGCTTGGTGTTTTATGTTTAGAATGCTATCAAGCCTAGTATTATTTTAAACTATATTTTTAGGTTAATATATCTTGTATCATATCTATTACATTTTTAATATGCTTTACTCTAATAATTCCCTTATTGGGATTAATATCTCAACCTTTTCCCTTATATATGTTCTCAGGTTACCACTTATAGTAAAAAGAGAATAAAGTAACTTAGGATAAATTTATAGATATAAAAATAAAGATAATGTGTCTTATGTTTATGTTGATATAATATGTATTTGGTCGCTAAAATATAATAGGCCTCTAGATTTTTGGGTTGTATTTTATGAAATATTTTTTTAAAATTCATGAAATAAAATGTATATAAGGATTGGGTTACTATAACAAATCCTATAGGAAGAGGATTCAAAAATAATATGTACCTCTATCTGTTTTAAGTTGATTATAGTACATCCCTTAAGGAAAAAATCTTCATTTTAAAACAAATAATAACATTCATTTATTTTTTGTGAGTATCTGAGTGTGATGTCTCACCAAATTACTTTTAACCTGCATACCATGCATGAGAGTGTAACAAAGAAAGTACGCAAATCCAGATGAACCTTAGGTAAATGAAAATTGATAAATTTAATGTAAAATTAATTTATCCAAATGTTTGGTTATGATTGTTTTTCATCTAAGATGTGTTCTATGGATTGCAATTGTTTAAACATGTGTATGAACACCTTCACCATAACTAAAGGGAGTTTAGTTGTAATGTGGAATATTTCTTCCAAGTAAAGTTCCCCGAATGAGTATTGGATATAAATGTGTTATCATTAACTCATATCACTAAATGGATACTATTTAGACATAGATTTATAGGTGTTACTTCAAGATGTAATCCCTTAATGGACCTTGGATAAAGTTGTGTTCTTATTTCATTATCATATTTAGAGGAGTCAATTCAAAAAAATGGGTGGGGTGAATTCCTAGTGTGTGTGTTCTTTGGTTGGGTATTTGATACTCTTATACACATACACCTTTATTGTATTTAGGGGAGTCTTTTTATACATGATAATTATAGGTTTGTTAACTCTATCACTAAAAGATATGTAGTTAGATTTATAAATGGTTAAATGTTTAAAATGTTTTTAAAAACCCTAAAGGTTATGCCACCATATTTTGAGAAAATTTCCATCAAAAATTAGTATTCTATATAATGGTTTTGTAAAATAATTTCTCTATATATTAAAATCAATAAAAGGAAACACTTAGTAAAGTTGATCAATGTGCATCAAATGGGTAAAAACATAGGTGAGGTGAATCCTAACATAAAATGGAGGTTTAATCAATGGGAATAAGTAACCCTATTTTAATTTTCATTAAACATGATTATGGGTATTTAAGGGGAGCCTTTTGTAATGTTTATGTGTATTTTTATGCAGAAGATAAGACTTTTTCTAAGATTCCATCCAATATCAGTTGGTACAGTGAGGATAACATAACTCTTTTAAGGGTTAGATCTTGGTACTCATATGATGTGTGTATTTTTCTTTTTTATTATCTATCTTTTATCTAATATATAATAATATCTATAAAAAAGTGTTTACAATTTCCTAATATTACATATATGATTTTTCATACACAAGTTGTGTGACTCTTTATTTATATTTTATGGTCTTCTAATTAGGATCATGTGGTTATCTATTTTTTAAGGTTATACAACTTAGACTAAGATGGTTCTTCTAATTTATTGTCACACAACTCAAATCAAAGGGGAACTTTAAATTTTCAAGGCCTTGGAGTTTGGATCAAGATTGTCTGTACAAGTTTATGTTCATAGAGATCAAACCAAATAGTGAATTTTATTTTAAGGTCACAGATCTTTGAGAAATTGTTTTTTACAGTTTACACTCTTGGGAAATAGATAATTTTATAATAATGATTTGAGTATCCCCAAAATGAATTTGTTTTTTTATATGAAAAAATTCAGCCCAGTGTGAATGAAATATAAAATTTTTATGTGAAAAACTTTAGTTCTTTCATATGTTATAAAAAAGGAAACATAAATGTAATTTATGGCATGAAACTCAAATTGAAATAGTTCTTGTATTTTAAGGACATATATCTGGGACTAAAATTGAACTTATAGTTTAAGTTCATGTATCTTAGACTAAGATGGAACTTGTATTTTTTTATTATGGTTCTTAAAATAAGATTTTGATATTAGTTTAAGGATATAAAGTATAAATTATGATAGAACGTTTAGTTTATATTCATAAAACATAGACCAAGATGTCTCTTTAGTTTATGTTCATATATGTTAGACAAAGATATATCATTATGAGGTATCTCACATAACATGATATAAAACTATCTAGAGGTTAATGAGGAAAAAAATCCAATTATAGGGTGAAAATTCATGGGGGATAAATGGTTATGATTCACCATGGAATAAATAAAAATGATTTTTTTCTTGATCCATAAACATAGTTATAATAAATTAACATTTATTGGGGTCAAGTGATAGTCCCCTTGATCATTATGTATTTTTCCCTAGGTTCTTACTATGACACATAATAGTGGGATTGGATAGAAACTACCCAAATTTTTCTTAGACCTCCCTTTATGGGTTTTTAGTTGAATTATTTTTTTGTATTTTTTATCACTCATCAAATAGAAATTATGAAGAAGAGTTTTTTGTGGTTTATGGAGTTATAGAACAACCGAAATAAGTTGTTCTTATTTTAAATTAATATATTTTAAACCATTTGTATGTATATATTAAACTCTTGTGACATGGAGTATCTTTTAATGAGAAGTTGGATATCTAAAAAATGGGATTATTTTCCTAGCATGAGTTAAGTTTAACTAACATGAACGATGAATAAAATATCAATGTAAATAGACTTGGTTGTGACATAAGTTGTAATATATAAATGATGTCTCCTAGTATAATTTCATAGTTCATAGACCATTGTGATATAGTTTATATGCTTTTTATAAAAAGGAATATTCTTTATAGGATGTTAGTTCACCTTGTAATTAATGAATCCTACTTAATGTGAATGAATATAAAATCTAATATTTTTGTGGGTGAACATTCTCAATAGACAGAAAGGGAATGGGGTGAAACCCAATAAAAGGTCAATGGTAACTAATGAGTCTCGACATGAATTAGATACCAATTTATTTAAATAGAATGAAAATTTTAAAATAGCATAAAAGTTATAGATTCATTAAATATATTTGACAAATGGAAAGTGGGATGAGGAAAATCATGATCAAAAGTGTTTGAATAGGTAATAGAGATATGAATGTGGATAATCTTGGATGACCACTAGCCATGTTCAAATGATAATTTTTTCAACATACCTCTAGGAAAGTATACTTAAAATGAAGTACCTTTGATGGAAAAGAAAGTGTGAAGAAGGGATTTGGAGTAATTTAGTGTTATACATAATTTATTTGGTTGGATATTTTGGAATACATAGAATTAGATAAGGATAATTTTCAAATGGATATCACATTGGTGTGCGAGGAGTAAATTGGACCTAATATGAGTAGAAAAGGAGTTACGAGGTGAAATAATATCCCATTAATATTGGAAAAATAAGCCCACATATATAAATCTATTGGGTACTATATTATTACTAAGTTAGATTCAACATAAATTGATGAAATTTTAAACACTATGTTATATATAAAAATAGAGTTATTATTGGGACTAGGATGGGATGCCTACATTTTATTGTGTATCCTATATAAATTTTAATAAATTCATGTGTATTTTTAGAAAGACATCTCACTTAGAAATGGAACATAGGGAACTATATAGAGGAAAAATGGTTTGGACCCAATGCGATTGATTGGAACCATAATATCAGAGTGAGATATATGATTAAATGGTTTATGATTACATCTAATCCTATTATAAGATATATGGTATTCACTTCATACCCTTTAGGAATATGAATTTGTCCACACATAGTTTATGAAAAAGGTAATTTCTTTATAGGTTAGGTGAACCTTAATATTAGTTAGAGGGAATCAAGATACCAATATAGACATTATCCCTACCAAAAGGGACTCTAGATTACATTAAAATCATTTGAAATGAAGTTCTTGTAGTTTATGTTCATAAAGAAAGGATTTCTCAATGTAGTTTATCATAATATATGAAGGATAACTTTTTAATACAGTTTAAGATAATATGATAAGGAACGTAATTATATTTTTTGTCTAAGGTAGCATAACTTGAAAGAAAATAGTTTCTCATTGTTAAAATTTATTGAAATCACACCAATATATCTTGTTGTTTATGATCTTATGATGTTGATAAATTACATTGTGTTTAACATCCTATAGTGGGGATTCTGATCTATGATTTAAAATGGCATGGTAGTAATTTTCTCTAATTTTTTCTTAGATCCATGGACTTAATGATCATAGCATAATGTTTTCTAGGTTCATGTATTGGAACCCATGATATTTGTGTATCATTATTTTATTCACTACTTTTTTCTAATATAATTAGATAGTATGCTTAGTGAGAAATTACTCAAATTATTTCTTGATTTACTTTTATATATTTTTAACTAGACAAGACTTGTGTCTCTTTATTAACTTATAGAAGGGGGATTAAAGGAATAGGGGTGTTAATAATTTTATGCTCATATAATAGGGTATGTGTAATTATTTATAGTTTAAGGTCATAGATATTATACCAAGATGTGATACAGTTTATGATCTTGTGACATGGATTGATTTTCGTATTTTATATACTCTTATGACATGGATTAATTATCATATTGTTTATACTCATACAACACATGTTAATTTTTTTATGTTTTATACTCTTATGAAATAGAGAATTTTTTATGTAGTTTATACTATTTTTACATGAAGTAACAGTTATGTAGTTAATATTCATGTGACTTGTAGTAATTCAAAATGTTATTTCCATTCACTCTATATGTGAAACAAATTGACCTATTGTGAATTGATGGTGATTAAATTACTTTTAAGAACAACCAGTTGGGATGAAAAAAGTGGGTGAGGTATACTTGACATGAATTGGTAGAAAACATTCAACTATAGAATCATGGGGGTGGTATAATATAGTGGGAGTGAGTTATAACCCAACATGAATATAGGGAATCACAATAATAGGGGAAATTTATGATGTATTAAAATTGTATGAACAATATTTATTATGGAAAACTAGATGTGAATGATCAAAATGTTGAAAAACTATGTAGAAATATGAATTATATGGGAATAAGAACTTACACTTAGGCCCATGATATAAGATATGAGAATCATTATATATCTTATGGGATTAATAATGAAGCCATATATAATTCTAGGAAAAGGGGACCCACCATAGATAAAGAGGGGTAAATTGAACTCAAAATGAATTAATTTAATGTTTTACTATAGTTTTATGGGGGAAATTTGATAGAGATCCAGGAACCTAGATGTTAAATAAGAGGATGAAATACATGTAAGGGTTTTTATTGTCAAATTTCTCTTGATATAATATGATAATACATGAAAAGTGTGTGGATACATTATTTTATATCATGAAGAAAGGACCATATTCTATGTAGTTTATGATCATAAAATGAGGAATGAATGTTGTATTGTTTAACATCATGTAGAAAATAACTTATGCAACATAATTTAGGGTCTTCAAATTACTACCTAATTTCATTTATTTTAGGTCCATGCAATGAGGATATCATGCCATGGGTTTAGGATCTTTCAATAAGTACCTCATGGAATTTAATTTAATGTATTTTTAAAATTAACTATGAATTGTTTGTAAAATTTCATGTAAAGAATTTCTTGAGAAACCTCATATTGTTAAGAGTAATAATGAGCTATCCTTACAAAGTGTTTAAGGAATATTCTCTGTAAATGTTGAATTTGTGTCTTATATAATTTTCTTCCCATTTGGGTTATAATTTTTTTTCTTTCTTTTCCTAATATGTTTTATATATTTAAACTAACACCTTATCTCCTTGAATAAATTAAGAGAGTCATGATTTCTCATAAAATACTTGTCTGGATGGATTTTAATGAACCTTTCGGATATATAAGGCTCTCAAATTCATATTTTTTAGGTTTTCCAAGTCATATAACTAATGGTGTGAAAATTATTCTTCAATAAACTGGTTATAAATAATAATTTTTAATAAAATGTAATTGTACCAAAATAGGAAATGAAAATTATATCCCATACATTAATAAATATAGATTCTCTTGTCATGTTTTTTTTATAGTGTCACTATTAGCCGATAAAAAATTGATTAGATTTTTAAGACACATGTTTTTCTATTTTATTGACAATATTTGGTAGAATATTTGAGAATGATATATTTATGGCCTTAATATATCCATTTAAAATGAATTATAATAGGAATAGTGGTTGATTTAGATCTTTTATTTTAAATATATCTTTATTTAATCATACTCAAAAAAAATTGTTCCATTATATATGAGTATATTATGTGGAACTTCAAACACATTTTTGGTACATTATTTCATGAATTTCACCAAAACCATCATTCTAGTGGTGATGATGAACTTAGACCACTAAACAATCACAAAAGGGTATGGAACAATAAATTTGATTCAAAAAATGGGAAATTTCATAGATTACTCTATAAAATTTAACAACTCTAGGTGTTGATGTATAAATTTATCAAAAACATTACATACATAAACTTTCTTTGTAAATTTCTAATAATAGTACACCATGTACGGCTAAAAGAACCCAAGTGTTTAGAACTAATGTGAGAACATGGTTTTGGTTTGGGGGATGACACATATACTAGAATAGAACTCTTTAATAATTTAAAGAGTCTATTATTCAATGAACTTGAGGAGTACATCATCAAAAACACATATGTAAATCATTTTCATGGAATTCTATCAATTGTAGGGAATGATATTTATAGCCATTATGGAATTGTTACACTTTAACTTATTCATTTGAAAGGTATTAATTTTGGTGGAATTAAACTATTAGATACATATTAGTGATTTAATAATCTATTTATAAGTATGATAAATCTACCTTTTGCAAGGTAACATTAAAATCATCCACCCCTTATGACTCCTTGTTGAAAGAAATTCACCACTCTTTGAGGAGATTCATCTGTGATCATTTAATCTCGATCTAAGCTTGAGAGGGTAATGTCTAAGTTAGCCAGTGTATCCACCTAGGAATTTTTTTATATCGGGATATTATAATGGATCAACTATGTCAAAAAACATGTCATCAAGTCCCATGTATATACGATCATAGGTACCAACTCCACATTACTAACGATAGACTCCCTATTAATTTTTTTGATTACCATCTCTAGGTCCGCATTAACATAAAATTGAGTGATCAAAATTTGATGGGAAAATTTTAAAGCTATAATGAAAACCAAATATTCTATCTAAATTTTATTATAACACTCTAAGTGGAAAGAAAACCAAGAAATATAATTTTTATGGGAGAGATGAAGATGAGTCATAATATAGAACTATTGAGTTTAAGGTCTTATATTTTATTCTTTTTTAGGCTTAGATATATTTTATAAAAGTATATCACAATTTTTTAGAGGATTTATTGATATATAATATCTACTCATTTGGAGTCTCCATATCTTGGTGGTATTCTTTCAATGTTGGGTGGAATTATAAAAATCCTTCCAACACCTATCCTTTGGTTTCCTTATGGGACAAAAACTAGATGTTGAACTTTTAAAGGGTCATAGGCTATATCACCAACCTATTGGTCAATATAGGGTGACTTAGGATATATTTAAATAACTCAATATGGGTGACCAAATTGACCACATTATTATGAAAATAATGGAATAAGTTTTTCACTATAATGAGAGAAAAATATTCTTGAATAGGACATATTTAGTCTCAACATCCAGTATTTTTTTGTTGAGATAACAAAGAATATTTTATCTATCCACATAATTATTCTAAGTGTGGAGAGATCTAAGGGATCACTCTATGGTAGTCACGTATAGATTGTGATGATTTATTTATAGTATAGTCATCAAGCCTAGAGGGTGTGGAAGGTATTACTTCTATATACTGGATAAATTTTGGTAATCCTCTTCCCATTGATAAGTTGTACTTTTTTATCATCTTTATGAAAGTTGGATACTAATTATTGAGTTTTTTAATAAATAATTAAATATAAGTGATTAATCCTTAATATTATATTAACTATTATAAGTTTCACATAGGGTAAATATCATGGATCGCCTTGGTTTTTAGGTTACCTTAATTTCTTGATATATGGCCACAAATACATGTAATTTTAAATATGTTTCTTGAAATGTACATTTAAATATATTTATCTTCAGGTAGTTCTGTTATAAATTTTAAAATACCACCCCAAGGTAAGATAAGTTATTATATTTCTTTTTTGAGTTTATTACTAAGTCGTCCATATAATATTCCATTGTATTTTTAAATAGTATCTTAAATATATGGTTCATACCCTATTGGTATGTATCTATAATAATTTTCAAGGAAAAATGAATTTTCCAATGGTAATACAGTCCTTGAGGTGTCTTAAATGTTGTGAATTCCTCATATTTATGGGACATTGAGATTTTAATATATCATAAATATATCCATAGAGGAGATTTTCAGGATCCAACCCCACTAGAACCCCTTATGGGATGATAGTGATGATAATTGTGGCTCCTCAATCTCACCTCTAATAGGAAATGAGTTAGCGACTTGCTCCAAGGGAATACAATAGAAACATGGGAGGTTTTTATATCATAATATCATAAATATATGATAAAAATCACAAATAAAAATCCTATAATATAAAATAAAATTATTCCAACAATGCATGAATTGATATATATATATATATATATATATATATAATGAAAGGTCTCTAAAAATAAAAACATTGAGACAAATCCTATTGTAGAAATATAATGATCACTAGCCAAATATATGTCATGATCCAATAATGTTAAGTTTGATCACAGAATATCTCCCATGGATTGGAAAAATAAATATATAATTTAGGGGGTAAGAATACAAGTATACATGGAATGGTCCTTATTAAAACCACTCATGTAAATGTGGAAGAAGTATACTAATGAATCAATGAATAAAAACAAAACCAACTCATTACCTAAACCATATCATCTATAACCCATCCCCACTAACCCAAAACCGCATACAGGTAAGATAATATAACATTACAACCAAAGGTTGTGAATTATAATTTTTAAATTATAGTTTAAAATATTATTAATTTATGGAGATGATTAATATATTAATGGAGATGATGAATGGATTTCAAAGATGAATAGGTTGACAATCATTGTTCACCTAATGGTTATATGATAGGAAGTGAATATAGTTACCATACATGGGAACCACATTTATTGAAGGATGAATGATCAAAATATATGGAATTCTATTTTGAGAATGTTTATGAAATACATGGGGATCGTGTAATAGAGCCACTATAGTGGATATATAGAGGAATTTATGAACTAAAAAACTACAATGAAATTTTTATATGTTGAGGATATAGATTTGAAAGATCTATTGTTGAAGAGATGATCATGATTTTGAGTTTGATTGTAAATTTAGCTTTAAATAATGTTATCATAAAGAATAAGCTTCTTATTATTCTATATAGAGGTGTTGGAAGAAGAAAGATCAGGCATCAAATTATTTGGAAGAGGATAATTGATGATTGGTTATGGAAGATTACATCACACCACAATGGTTTAAATCACATTATAATGGATTCTATGAATGAATGAGTTTCAAACACTTATTCAATAACTTAATGTGTCGCACCTTGACCTAGTATAATGCACCATAATGCAAACCCCATGAAAAGGTTGCGTGCATTTTACTAGAGATAAAAGAGATATTACACCATGGAGGATGAGACTATGGCACAACATGTTCTACGTATGATTGAAATCTATATGGTTTTATAATAAACACTTGAGTTCCACATTGAAATAGGTATCATAAATCCATAATTAGGGATGAGTGAAAATACATAGTTGGTGATGTAACTCTTATGGGATAGAGCCACTCCACAATACCGATCCATGAGAGATGAGTGGAATTCTTGAATGAAAAGGCTGATTGGATCATGTCATAATAAAAATTATACATTAAAATTATATGAGAGAATGAAATTATCACATCCTAAGAAAGGTGGTTACCCCATGGGGCATGAAATTTTAGAAGGGATATGTGTAATCTGGGTTTATTGAGTTTGAAAATTTTACTTCACGAGGAAAGACATCACATTATAATAAATCCAAGATTTTTGGATATTTGGAAGATCACTCTATGATTCCTAAAAATATTAAATTAGAATCTACCAAGATTTTTTGGATCAATATTTTAATTAATTATCATACTCTAATGGAGGTTTTCACGCCACATTAATGGTTAAGTTGAGGATTATTTTTTCATATTTGGTAGTATTATGTCATGCTTAGGATTTTCCAAAAATATATAAAAGATTCATCTTCAATTAAAAAATGGGGGATTTTTCTTGATATTTTGGTGGTCAAAATCAGTTAACTGAATGTCTTTTAACACATTTAAATGAGGGGGTCCCATTAAATAATATTATAGGATTGATCTCATCCATTGTTGGATGGATTACGGGCTAGGATACTTCATAAAAACTTCCCAGATGAGTTTCATAAAGGATGAATAAAAATGATATTCGTTATTTGGTTTTTGGTTTTTCATTGATGAAAAAATATAAAATGAGAAGAATATAATTTCTATATCTGATTGATTTAAATATGGAGTATAGATATTTTAGAGAATTTTTCGTACCAATTTTTTTTAATAATATGTTAATTGAAGATGGATTTCTATGGATATATCCAAGTTTTAGAGAATAGGAGTCCAGAGAGATTATTCTTGTGTGAAGTAACCTTCATCTGGTAACGTATATCACTATTGTGGTGCTTTTTTGAAGTAAAACAAGTTTAATATCACATTGAAAGGTATACCTCTCCTAGAATTTAAAGATAAATACAATTATTCAACTCAATTTACAAGGATTTCATCTCATATGGTTTAGGAGAATAGGATCACAATGAAGTGGAGATAGAGAAATCATATATTTTTGGACTTGGGGAAGGAAAATAATCATTATTCTTATATGAATAATGAATATAACCAAATGTTTTTAAGATCCCATGTTTTGAACTAGATGTAATTTCCAAAGGAATGTGAAATTACTATTTGGTGGATAATAAAAATTATAAACCAAGATTCAGATTTCAATTATGAGAATTGGAACACTTAAAAGAATTATTTTTAGATGGGGTTTAAGGTCTGAGAGGTGACTTGGGTGTTCGGTTTAATTTCATGAGCACCATGCTTAAAAAACTAACCATTAGAAAAGGTATAAGGTGGTTCATAGCTATCAAACATTTAGTGATAACTGTCCACCTTGACCGTGAGGTCCCTAGAGGGTGCCACATAGTTTTCCATACCATACACCAAAAGTCACACTATCCTGTGAGAGGTTTGTAGAAAATTGTAGAGCCAATCTTCATGGTGTGCACATAGTTTTCTAATTCATGTTAAATCTATGTTAGGGGTTTCCACCTTGAGTCAGTGGGGCCCCATGGTTGGCACACAATTTTCTAAAACATGTGGCTCCTTAAAGAGTTATAATTTAACATTTTCTCATTACTTCTTTAACCCATATCCGCCAAATTTTCTCCCCCATTACTCCAATGATAGGCAGCGGTTTGATCTCCCCCTTGACCTCATCTTAGGCTTCCATGGTTCTCCTCTATTTAAACTTATAATAGAGCATCATTAAGTTACTTTTAATCTATTAATCCTCCTTCCTCCATTATTGGTTTATCTTTCCATATTGTATATTATTTCAATTTGATCTAATACCCCCTATATTAAAGTTTCTTGTCTATTCCTCCATTTTCTTTCTATCCAAGTCTAATAAAAGACTACTAATGTATGATTGAAGTGTCTTAAGAATGAAGTAGGTGATCTGTGTATTTTTTCCTAAAGTTTCATCGATTTATAAATTGCGATGTTGTGTCACATGCCATATTTTTTTTGTGTCACCCTTTAAATAAGTAATTAATTATGTAGAACCTAATTCCTTAAATTGGATAGTCATTATGATTTTAATTGAACAATTGGAGGTTTTTTCACCTCAACTCTAACCACCCCCTTGGGTTTTGGAGGCTATACACCCTGACTTGTATTCCTTTTCTAGGAAACCAGACGACCCTTGGGGTGTGTTAGTGTACATTCATATCATTATAAAAATTGTATTATGGTTTGATTGCCTTTTAAGGTATGTTGGTATATCCCCTATAAATAATATAATCAGTCTAAATTAAATGAGTTTTTATGACAACCATTCCCCATTTTATAAAAAACCACCTATGAGGTGTGCTATCTTATTTAATAAAATGAACCAGTGAAATAGAGTTATTTGAAATGATAAATGGGATAGGCCTTCCCATGTAGTTAACAATTACATATAAATGGAAGGTCCCAAATTATATACTTGAATTGTGATATGTAATTCTTAAGGTAGTAACTTTTTATTATTCATACTTGAACTATGATATGACAGGATTAATAACATGAACATATTTATAGCTTATATTTGAATGAGTTAGGTGTATTTTTAAAAGGTATGGTTATAATGTGATCCCATGACACTTAATTATTTTATCTAAAGGCTGATACATGTGTCTTGAATTGGAATTCCAGGGATGGGCACATCGATCTTGTTGAATTAAAATGAATTATTAACTAGATTATATAATGTCATGGGAAATACATGGATTCTCATATGAATTCCATGGATGGGAACACCTAGAGGGTGGATGTATATTATGCCACAAGTGAAAGTTTGGTTCCCTATATGTAATGACAAGGATGGAATCAAAGTTTTTTTATTATATTATTCCATGAGTGACACTTGGGTTTCATACATGGAATGTCAAAGATAGACTCATAGGGAAATGAATTTATTCCACACCTAGAACAATATCCAGATTCCTATAAAGAATTCCATGAATGGTAATGTATGGTGATGGGTTTATAGTATGCCTGAAGTGATACCTAGGTTCCTCATATAGAATTCCTTAGATGGGTTAGGTTGATGATTAATTAATTGATTAATTAATCTAAGAAATTTTTCTTCCATGTCAAATAACATACTTGGATCTGTTCATTGCTTTACCTTCATGACATCCTACTTTTATTCTTTTATCAAGTTGTAAATGAAATGGGATGTGTTAATCCCTTACATTGATATAACCCATGCGGGACACCCTGGATATGAATTGGTTGCCGATCCATTTCTATAAATTAAATCATAATTGGTAATAATTTAGATATATTTTAGTATAGGATATAGTAGGTGGTATCAGACGGGTGTCCTATTTAGAACATGCCCTGACATGTGATTTATGTATTTCATTCATATTTTATATTATTACATGCACACTTACTCTTTATATATACACATACTTTATTTAATTAGACACAGTTTATTGTGGGCTACTGAATTTATCTCACACCTTGATTAGGCCAACGTTAGGTACCCTAGTAGATCTCATGGTTACATGATTCTAGATTATGCTATGTATTGTAGACTTATATATGGGAGATTAGGAGCACAGAAATAATATGATTTTTAGGAAAATATTTTGGATAGCCTTTGGTTTTATTTGATCATTATGAATGTATTTCATGGATTATTCCATATTTTTTTTCCTTTTTGGTATTGACATGACATAATTCTATATATGATATTATCATGGATTTGGTAATTATTTTAATTGAGAAGATTTATTTTTTCCTTCCATTAATTTATACCAATTATTTATTGATTTATTAATTATATACAAATATTATACTCTAATCATGAAGTTATAGTCTCCCCATTATTCCATCATTGGACCCTCACTGCTAGTTGGTAGCCTCTAGCATATAGGGAGGCATGCATGAGTCCATGAGGTGACTAGTCCAGATTCTATTTATAGAGTGAGCCAGGTTAGAGTATTGCAAGTGGTATCATAGCATATTTTCCTTTTTCATTTCTATTTTGGGAATATAGACATGATACTAGGAACATGTATTCACTTGATGAATATCTCATGTCTGAGAGTGATCAACCCATGCACGGGGGATATGTCAAGTGGAAAGGGATTTGATTGTTGTCTTTGTTGTTTATTATTACTGTTTATTATTATTTCACCTTGGGAGGCTAATGTACATTAAACTATTTAATAATATATTAAATTTATGGTATTATAACCCTTGTATTAATAGGGAATGAAATTATTGTTAAATGAATCATTATAGGCACATAAAGATTCTCATCGCATGCCATGTAGATGGAATTTATTGAATTCTTAATATATGTTTAATGAGCCTTGTGTGTTTAAACATCATGCTTATCAATATACAATATTTAGATGACTATTTTTAATTCTTTCCTATGCTCCATTTTGTTTGATAAATTTCCATTTTCAGTTGGATTTATTATTATGTGATATAATTTCTTTTTACAATTATACTAAACAATTGGTTCTTAAAGGTTTTATATCAATATATACATTATTTCCCCATATAACTTGATGGTGTCACATTAATTAGTAAATTATAACTTGTTTGGTTCATATAAATATTGTTACATAGGATAAACATTAGTGGTGTTGGCTAAATGGGTTCTAATAGAAATTTTTTAAGTGTATGGGTCTATAAATTATAAAGGGTTACCCAAATGATCAAACCATCAAATTTAGATTTGTTATATGCTGATACTAAATGTGAAAAACCTTGTTATAGTTACATTAATTTCAATTGTAACTTATAAAGGAAAGTACCATTACTACTTGGAAATGGTAATTCATCTAACTAGACCATTGTATAAATATGAAAGTTATTGAATTTTGATACACAAATGAAATGAATTTTAATTAAATGGGGTGTCATTAAAATTTATAAAGTCTTGTAAATCTATAATTTTGGAATGAAACCCTATATAAATAGATTCTTATTATAATTTAATCAACCCATGTAGTTTAGACAAGGTGTGTTATTCTCGTGTGATGAACCCAATAAGGTCACACTAAATTATTAATAATTCAACTATTGTCGGGTTGTACAAAAATGGGCCCATATTTTGAATTTCCAAAGGATAGTAGAACAACTGAGAGGGGGTTGTATCAATTTTTACCTACTTATAAATATCATATCTAGTAAATTTAACCCCTGAAACATATAAGAGTTATTTACTTATCACCTTTTAACAAACTCACAGGCATGAAAAAATTGTAATGTAAACAAAGAACATAAGATTTATAAGGGTTGGCCTCAGTGTAAGAACTTGTATCCTTATCATAGACACTCTCATGGTTCAATTGAAATTTAAAATTATGAATAATTGAATAAAAATTGTGTTAAATATCCTTGGACACTTTCTATATATTAATAATAATGGTTATACTGATTCTCATCAGTTTACAAATTTTTTCATAAAAAAAATTGATCCACAACAAAAATTAAGATCTTTCAAAATTTCTATACCCAAAAGGTCAATCAATAAACTTGGTCTGATGAATCGGCATCTTATGGCCTATGTCTGATATCCTCAGGTCAATACCCTTTTTCTCAATCTATGTGATTCAAACTTTTTTGATCTTCTTGTATAATAGAGATGAACTTATAAGACTTATAATAAAGAACTAAGACCAATACACGCAGTCTTATTCTTCTTATCCAATAATATGAAATTTTCTTTATCTTTTCATTTTATTAGAACAATATTTTTGGAAACTATTATTCAATATGAAAAAATTCAATTGGAAGCTTTTTTCTAACACTAAAACAATGATGTTATACTTTTATGAATGAGTGAACATTATAAAATCGTGATGTACATTTAATTTTTATTTGTAGGTGGTCCAGAGAAGGAAAGGGTAGGAGGAAAATTTCTTTGTCCATCTCACTCATATTTTATTTACTATGAATTTCACATTCATTTGAATTTTTATGGGATTATTCTAAACAGTTATGGAATCTTCTCAAATATTTATAAATTTTCTATAACATGATAACTTATCTATCTTTTTAAGGTTCTAAAATAGGTTTTATTAGTTGGATTTATATAAAAAAGGATCATTTAATTGGAACACACTTCAAAATTTCAAAACTTCGACCTCAACCTTTTAAAATAAACATGCTCTTAAAAACATCATAAAAACATTTCGACGGGTAATCCACACTTTCCTTAGACTATTATTCTTGACCCAATTGAAAAATAAATAGATTATTTCTCACCCTAACTCTAAATCCTATAGAAAATTGTTGACTATATTTTTAAAACATCTAAATATTTTAGTTTCCTAAAACAACTTTAGAAAATACAATGTTTTTTATATTTCATTATTCATTTCATTTTCTAGTCAACTTAAACTTTCTTAAAAAATATATATTTGATCGATTGTCTTCATAAGCTTATTTTATGAATCGAAATCATTGTCTTTTCTAATTAATCATCTGAAAAAAAATTGCATCTGATAGACTTTTTACTTGTTTCATAATTATAAAAATCACATGAACTCATTAACCACGACCCTTCCAACCTTCTGAAAATTTCTTTGTCTAATGATTTGTGTATTATGCCTTGGATCAAAATATAACTTTTTATAAACTCTGAAACTATCTCTTTTCTGATCAAATATGTCCAATAGTACAATCCATCTTTTCTATCCTTTAACAACTTATTCATCCAATAAACTTCTATTATGAAGCGACTTCAAACTTCCTCATATTTTTGGTTGACGGAAAAGATGATCTCATCCTTTTTATTTCATTGGTTATTCAAATATAAAATATTGAGCCTCTTTATATTTTTTCCATATTTTAAATACCAAAAAACCATAGAATTTAAAAACCAAAAATATAGAATTTTTAAAAGAAGATACATCCAATGATTTGAATCCGATCAGGTGTGTCTAATGTCATTTATCGGATGAACTGCATCTGATCATCAACTTTTCATTTCTTCAAAATTCATCAAATTTGATCTTTCAATCTTATAATAACTTTTTTTCTAGAAAAATTCACCATCATTGAAACATGAAACTTTAGAAACGTCACATATATTTTCTCCTAAAACATCACCTTGTATCATAACTTCTTTATGATGTTTTAGGAATATAAAATAACAAAAAACAATCATTTGACTTAATTTTTAATGTTTTATGACTTCTCAAATTATCAAGTCTTGTAGATTTTCTCACTTTATTCACCTCAAAACATTTTTATTTCCATAAAACTCGTAATTTTATGGTGTATTTGATTATCAACTTTAAAAAACATCAATCTCTGTACTTCCCTAGAAATAAAATTTCATAAAAATCAAGAAATCACTTCTTTTCCTATTTTACAAAAAAATATAAAATTTCTATTCTTAACAAATAAAAAATTTGTTACAATTGAAACATAACAAAATATCCTTAAAATCCCTCTTTGAATTTGTTGACAACTCTAATTAACAAACTTTTCAACTCACCTTTTTTCTATACTCAGACATTTTTAAAACACATTTGTAAAACCACCCAAATTTAAAAACTTTTAATAAAACACAACATTTCTCAAATGATAGTGTATAAACACCACACTACTAAATAAAGTAATATTTTAAAAGTAATTTCATCCCTCAATGAAAAAAAATGTGCAGACATGTTAAGATAAAATCCGCCTCACTTCTCTTTCTTTCCCTTATTTTATGATAACCACATCTTCATATTCTACTAAAGAAGAAAAGTACTACTACATACCTTGTAGGATAATGTTTTATAAATTATACCCCCTTTTCAGCATAATCCAAATCACAGTGGGGGATCTTCAATTAGATGTTTAGAAAGCCTTTGGTAGTGGAAAACATGAATTTTCAACTTCAATTCATCAAATCTATCTCACAAAATATCATTTGTAAAATCATCAACAATTGGATATTTCATTGAAATATATTATAGAAAAACATATCCTCTAGAAAATTTATCTTTTATAAAGTGGAAATTAATACCAATATTCTTTTTACTTGAATATTTTTTAGGATTTTTTTATATACCAATTAAACTTTGATTATCACAAAGTATATTCCATGGTTTGAAAGCATCAAATTTCTAATCTACAAACTAAACATTCATTGATGACATTTGAGTACAAGCTTGTTTAACTGCAACATATTTTGTTTCTTTTGTGCTCAATGTTACCTAACTCTATTTCTAACTATGCTAACTTACACAACATTTTCCTAAGAAAAATATTCCTCCTGAAGTTTATTTTCTATTATTTCAATTTCCACCGAATAATAATTAGTATAACCATGAAATTCATATCAATACTTATTTTGTATAATATCCCATGTGATGTTGTTCCTCTAACGTATCTCAAAATTCTATTTAATTCCATCATGTGAGATTCTTTTATATCACTTTTATATATTACCCACAAATTCACATCATAAATAATATCATTCATGGAAGATATAAAAAGAATTAAACTTCTTATAAACTTTCGAAAATATTTCTGATTCACACATTTCCTGACTTCATATTTACTCATTTCATTTTAATAGAAATAGAAGAATAAACATATTTAGATTCATCCATATCAAAACTCTTTAAACATTCCCTAGAATACTTTTCTTGAGATAGAAAAATGTATTTTTCTTTTTTTATGAACTTGTAAACCATGAATAATGTTAATTCAATGAACATTGACATTTTTAAATTCTTCTTCATTACCTCTAAAAATCATTACAAAATTTTTCTTAATCTCAAAAAAAGTTATATCATGCATGAAAATTATTAAAATTAGGATGTTATAGTTATCTTTATTCACATATAAGGTTCTTTCAATAGTTACATTAGAAAAATTAAAAATTCTCAAACAATTTTCAAGTTTGGAATACGAAACATGTAGGGATTGTTTCAAACCATATATGGATTTCTTCATTTTCAAATCCTTACTTTTATCTTCATCAAGTAGAAACCCACAAGGTTTCTCAAACTAATATTATTATTTAATCTCACCATTAAGAAAAGATTAATTTAAATCCATCTGATAAACTTTGTAATTTTGATGTGAAGACACTAATAGAAACATTCTGATAGATTAAAATATTCCAACGGTGAAAAAAGTTTCTTAAAAATACACACCTTACACCTATGTATAGCCTTTAAAAAGAAATATTTATTTTTTTATTTAAACTTATATAAATTTCATTCAACTTGTTTTTATACACCCATTTTTTCTAATAAAATTTTTATTTTCTAGATTTGGAACAAGTTATCAAGTGTTTTTTCTCTTAATCTGATTCAAATCTTCATTCATAGTATCAACCTATTATTTTTTTCAACTTCTTTTGAAGATGATTCTTTTTTAATTTGTAAAATAATTGATGTCTAATATTATAATCTCAACCTTCTTCATTTCTAAACCAAATATTTCCGATTCCTAAGAATATTTTTTGGAGTTTTAAAATTTCTCTATAAAGTAGAAAATTTCAAAGTTTATCTTATGTATTTTCTATCCTTTCCACATGATTCCTATGAGTCTTGATATATATATTTTGACTCACTTTCACTTTCATTGGAAATATTCACTTTTTCTTCTTAAAAATATTCAACATACATTGTTAAGGAATTTGGATTTTCAATAACATTCACATCATATGAATCCATCATCTTTTGTAACCATTTTTTCAAACATTTATAACTTATTTTATTGGGTGAATATCCCATGAAAATTCCTTCTTTAGATTTATCATCAAAATTTTCATGATCTGTATTTTTAATTTTTAATAAACATTGCTATCCAAAAACATTGAATCATTTCACTGAGGTATTTTGTTATACCATATTTCATAGGAAGTCCTGTCAGATTATAGCCTTATAAAAATCTATATTTTATACATACAACAATACTAATATCTTCTCTAGTAAAACATTAGAAGATTGTATTTTACTGACATGATTTTTCCAATTTATAGAAAACTTTTACTTTTACTTTCTACTAATCCATTTTTAAGGGTTATAGGGAGCACTCTACTAATATTTGGTTCCATGATTTCTCAAATAATATTCAAAATCATTTTGGGTGGATTTTGTACCATTATCTATTCTAAAATTATTTATATAAACCCCCATTTCTCTGTTAATATATAGTTATAATAATCTAAAGATTTATATATCCTCTAATTTATGTTTCATAAACACGATGTTAGTCATCCAAGAGAAATCTTCAACAAAATTGATAAAGTAAAAATCAAATTTTGAATATTTATGTCTCATCAGTCCACAAAGATCCGAATGAATAAGTTCAAGAGTTCTAGTAGACTGTATCTCAATTTTCTTATTGATTTTATTAACCATATTTCCATTCTAACAAGTTATCAAAACATCATATTCTCTTTATTTTAATATTACAAAATTTCATACAATGTAAAATTTTGAATGTTTTTTCATACATTTCATCCAAAGGTGGTCAAGTATATGATGCCGCAACTTATTCCCATCATCAGAAATTAGATAAAATTAGTTATCAAGTTCTCCAATATGAAAAATATTTGTGCTGGTTCTTTATCCTCTTGTTACCAGTTTTCCCTATTCTACACATCTGATGATACAAGAAAATTTTCTGAAATCACATATTTTCTATCCTCATAATGTTTACTTATACTATGTAAGTTTTGATTTATCCCATCAACAAATAGAACTTCCTATGATTTCCAATTTTTTTCTTCAGTCTTAGTCATTCCAATTCCTTTTATTTTTAAGAACTATCATTCCTAAGGGTAACATATCCTCTATCATGATTTTCAATATCCTTCAAGTTTTTCAAATCACTTATCATGTGTGATGAACAACCACTATCACATATCCATGGTTTTATCTTTTTAGTTTATTTTATGTTTTTCTCAGCAAAAAAATCTCATTCCTCAACTTTATTCTTTCTTGATTCCTATTCTTTTATACTAGAAGAACTTTTCTCTAGAAGACTTCTCAATTATTATTTATCATATTGGATTACCTGAAAACAACTTCCATATAATTCTTCCACACATTAAAATTTTATTTCTATTGGAATTTTTATAACATCTAGTGATTCAATTTTGAAAATTTCTATGTTGTAGGATGGTTACACATTATTCTTCTATCATTGCCTCCCTGTTGTTTATACCTTCTTCCATGAAGTGAAAAAATATTCCAATAGTTGTAAGATCTATTCCCATAAACTCTATAGCACCCAAAAAACCATCAAATATTGTTTTTCTATTGAAGTATGATCTTTCACATTAGAAATATTATTGTGGTTCATAACTTCTTTATGCTTAACATTATCTGGGCGTGGACCATCTTTTCTATTGAGTGAATTTTTAATTTTTTTTGATTTGATGGTTTTCTAATATCCCATATTATGGGAATATTTCCTAGTATATTTTCCAAATAATGAAAGGTTACTGAAATCATGTGAACTTTTATGTTTAGTGGTTGTATCCTTCACCAAATTCTCAAAATAATACGTTTAGGTACCTTTATATGATTTATCTTTTACTTATAAAGTCACGATAATGTCTTCATTCAACTTTATAAAGGGAATTTTATCCTTGATAAGTTTTTATTGAGTTTTATTAACTTCATATTACATATATTCCAACTTATTTTGAGTTATTCAATCATCTTTCCCTTTTCATCAATTCTCATTTTGTAACTTAATATATTTTAAATATATTCCTCCTTCTTCTAGAAAACATATTTCTATTATCATTCTAAATTACTCTAATTTATTTATTGATATTTATATTTTTCTCAAGATATGAAATAATTTTTGATCTGAGCTGATTCTCTCTGTAATATTTTTCATCTCATTCTTCTTCAATATTTTATGAATCTTCTTCTTTATCAAAATTTTCAATTAAAGTTCTGATTCTTTAAAAATTTCATCGTATGATGAATAAATCCCATCTATGTTAGATTATACTTTTTTACTTATCATATGTATTTTATTTTATGTGAACTTGTTCTTTCCAACAAATTACTTATTTTACTTCTTGGAAGTTTTATCAAACTTCTTCCCCAAGGTTTTTCATCATAGAGATCTTCAAATTTTCCAAATTTATTTTTGGGGAAATTCATAACAAAATGACTGATTTCTCCACACTAAAAACATTTGAGAAAATGTTGTCCTCAATTCTTTCATCTTCCTCTATAATAGGTTTTGAAGATAAGAGACAGAAAATATTCATTCAACTCATTATCCTCCTTATCTTTAAAATCACAAGGATTAGTATCTTCGATATCTTTAGTATTCATCTTTCCCATAGATTTAAAATTCATTTCTTTTTTCATCTTCCCTTTGAACACTATATCGTTTATCATTTCATAATAATCAATAAATTTATGTAATTCATCAAGAGATAAATAATATTTATCTTCTAAAGTATAAATTTTAGAATCAAACATATCTAGAAATTTTCTCATGAGTTTATTAATGACTTTATAATCATCCAAGAAATATAAAAAACCTCTGATATTATAAACAATTTCATTAATTATGGTCAAGTACATGTAAAAAGTTTCTTTATATCTCATTAGTATATAATGAAACTTTATAGACCATATTTATAGCTTTAGTTCCTTAACTATAGTATTACCTTTAAATAAACATTAAATCTTATTCCACATAATATTTACTATTTTTAGACCCATTATCTGTATATAAATTTTTTTTATAGAGATATAAGAATATAATTTCTAATTTTTTCCCATCTACTTCAATGTTTCTATTGTCAAAAAGAAGTCATAGAAACATCTTTCTTAATGGGTGTAAAACCAACTGTAGTAGCGTCAATAAATTCTAGGCCAAAAGATATAAGATATAAAATCATATTATTTTTTCAAACATGATACTTTCTACCATAAAATGTAGAAACTCCTCTAATTTTTAAAGAATTGATATTTTACATGGTAAGGATGTAACAAGAAAAACCCCTCTGATACAAATTTTAGTTCCAAAAAATCATAAAATAACTGATAAGGGGGTGAATCTATTTTTTCTTTTTAAAAATATAAAATTTAGTAAAGTTAACCCCTAAAATTTGTTATAGTTATTTTCATATCCCCTTTTAACAAACACCCATGTGTGAAAAATAATAAAGTAAAAGAACATATAATATTTACATGTTTTGACCTTAGTGTGAGAACTTGTGTCCTTTCCATAAAAACGTCTGTGGGTCTATAGAAATTATAAATTATGAATAATTTAATATAACTTGTGTCAAATCCCATTAGAAAAGTACTATCTCCCAATTAGGATGATTATATAATCTCTCTTCAACTTATGAAAAATTTTCTTACAAAAAAATGCAACCACACCAAAAATGAAGATCTTTGAAAAACTTTTGTTGACAAAGATCCATACTAATACTCGGTCAAATAAACCTATGTCTGATGGCCTGCATCCAATATCATAAATTTTATTACCCTTTTCCCAATATGTACTATTTAAAAATAATTATCTACCTTTATAATAGAAATGTTCCTCTCAAACTTCTTTTAAAATACTCAGACTGATACACTAAGTATGATTCTTCTTGTCTGGTAATATGAACATTGATCGGTCTGATCTTTTGACCAGAACACTATATCTTTAAACTCTTCTTCAATTTGTAACAAATTTAGTTGGAAACTCATTTTCGGAACCAAAACAATAGTGTTATAAATTTTATGAAAGGTTTAATAATATAAAAGTATGATGTACTTTTCATATGTATTTATAAGTTCTCCAGAAAAGGAAAGGGTGGGAAAAAAACTATTTTCCAAATCAATCAAATTTTCATAACATTGAATTTTAAGTTAATTTTAATTTCATTGGGACACTTCTCAAGTCTTCTAGAGTTTTCTTGAATCTTCTCAAATTCTCTATAACTTCAAAACTTTGAGAACTTTTGAAAGTTCTACTGGAAGTTATGTATAATGAATTTACTTATAAAAATATCTCTTGAGGGAATGGTACTTCAAAACTTCATAAATACAAACTTTTCATTTTAAGAGAAACTTTATCTTTAAAACATCATAAAACTCCCTGATAAAAAAATCTCACTTGACTCAATATAATTTTCTTGAACAATTTAAAAAATAAATGAATGATTTCTCGTACTGATATACCAATCCAACTAAAAAACATAGACTATATTATTTAAACTTCTAGAGATGTCAGTTTCATGCAATTACTTTATAAAATCCAATGTTTCTGATATTTCATTGTTCATTTATTAATTTGGTGAACTTAAACTTTCATAACAAATCCCTATTCAATGGGTTATCTTCAAAATATCATCCGATGAATGAAAATCATCAGCTAGTTCAATGAATCTTGTAATTAAAATTACATTTGATAGAATTTCTAATTCTTTTATAATTATTAAAACCACACAAACATAGAAACCACAATATATCTCTCTTTCAAAAAAAAATTAAATGATCTGTGTATGATGCCTTGGATTAAAACTTCTCTACATATAAACTCAGTAACATCCTCCTATCGGATCATATTTCTATAAAATAAAAGTTTAACTTTTCTATCATTCAATATATTATTCATTTGAACAACTTTTTTAGTGAAGAAACATCAAACATCCTAATATTTTTTGTTAATATAAAATATAATATCCTCTTTTTTATTCAATTACTTATTCAAAACTGACATCTTGAGCCTGTTCATATTTCTTTCATATTTACAATACGACAAAACCTAGGGATTAAGAAACTGAAAATACAGGATTTCGAAAAACCAATCTGTTGATGATTCACATCCAATTAGGTGTGTTCTATGTCCTACATGCGATGAACTATGTTTGATCAGAAACTTTTCATTTCTTAAAACTTCATCAAATTAAATTTTCCAGTATTTTGACAACTTTTGTATCCAAAAAATGTCAACATCATAAAAACAATAAACTATAGAAATTTTACTTCTCTTTCCTTCTATAAACACAAACTTTTATCTTGACTTCATCACGATTTTTTAGGAAATTAAAATAACATCAAATCATAATAAACATTTTTTAAAAGTTCTACGACATACCAAAATTTCAAGTCTCATAAATTTTGTAACTTTATTCATCTAAAAACATCTGACATTATAACAAAATAATTGTATAATGGTGCATCTGATTAGTAAATTTATAAAACATTAAACTTTGTACATATCCAACACCAAAATTTTAGAAATATCTAGTAATAGACCTTTAAATATTTTAAAAAAATAGACCTTTACAAACTTTAGTTGTCAAAAAATACCAAACTTTATTGAAATAAAAAAATCACAAAGGCTCTTCATATTTTAATGGTAAGTCCTTAGTATTTCTCCTTTATGATTTAGTAATTAACCCATTGGGGGTATATTCTTTCTATATGTGATGGTTATTTAATGTTTTAGTGGCGACTTATATGGGTTATGTAAAAACTTATTATGGTGACTTACTGAACCAATTCCCTTAAATTGATAAATGACATGTTGTCTGCAAATTGATCTTTAGTTATATAAGGATATAGTTAATTAAAATTCTAGTTACAAATTAAAGGTAATTTTACTCCATATATTGGAATTGTAATTTCCTTTAACTAATCCTAGTTGGTATAATTTTATGGCTATGTGAATGATGATTAAAAGGGGGATTATGATATAATTGTTCTAAAATACTATGAACCATCAACTAATTTAAGTTATAATTACATTTTCCTTTATAACAGGTACATGAATTATATATATATGAACCTCTCTAATGTTTAATATAAATGTGAATCAATGAAAATGGCCGAAATAACACCTTTTTATGGTGCTAATAGTTGGGAACCTCATGTAAGGGTAGTCTAAATGTTTTATTGGGAGGTACCTTGAATGGGAATGCGGATGATAACCATTGATATCTATGATCTTCTAGTCATCCTAATTTAGAGGCTAGATGGGATGAGCCTAGTAATATTTTATGGAGTTACCTTGTTGGAAGGTTGATGGTTGTGCCTTATTAAGGTGATAGCCCGGTTGAGGTAACGCCCTCAGAGGTAAATTATCATTAGTAAATACTTGTATAGAGTTCCAAGTGAGAGGTAATGTATGGGTGATATTTGAATCTAGTAGGACTCTTAGTTTTGGAGTTACAAATGGGTAAAATAGATGGTTGTTCAGAAATTTGACCCTTGTTATGGATGTGAGCATCGTTTAATAATCACGTTCGGAAGGTTAAACATGAATAAGGCATGCTTGATTGTTTAGTTTTTCATGTGAACATTCTTTGTAGATGATGGATGTCTTGGTAAGTCGTCATCGAGTACCACATGTATCAACATGTAATACCTCTTTATTTTCCTTCTTTTGAGAGAAACCCATTAATATTGTCCATTGGCCTATCATCCCAATCATTTAGGTTAACATTCATGAAGGGTAATATGACAATGGGATAAATCTTTAGTGTGGGCCATCACATACTGGGATGCATTGGGCCGATAGGCCTATGGACAATATTGATGGGTTTCTCTCAAAATAAAGAAAATAAATAGGTATTACATGTTGATACATGTGGTACCCATCAATTCATATGGTCATGTAATGAACCATATGAGTTCAGTGGGATTAATAAAGTTATAATCTCTTAATCTATATTTCTGGGTTACTTCCAGAGTAGAATGACCCGAATGTTTAGAGAAGTTTGAGTTATCCCAGTGCTAGGGAATGATGATGTGAGAAGGATTGGGTATTTTTACACTACTAGTTGGTTGGGTATTGTAACACCCAAATACTTTATGAACATTTATATTGAATAAATTAAATTTCTTTTATTTCTTTTGTTATATGGTACAACATGTTAATCTTGTAATATACGCAGTACGAGATTATATTGTGTTTCACATGACACTGGGTTATTTTATTATTATAATTATTTTGAAAACAAAATTATAACCTAGCCATTAGAATAGAGTATATAAATAGTATTAACAAAATTATGGAAGTATGGTTTACACATGTAAAACACTTTTGAAATTTAAAAGGAAATATATTCTTTGAAAAAACTATTTAAATGCGTATATGTGTTTTATAAAAATAAAATAAATATTATTGTATTATATTTATTAAATATATATATAATATTCAGTCTAATGTTTTAAATTTTCATTTTTTCTATACATGATATAAAAATAAATTTAGTTTTATTCTTAAACATTGTATTTTTCGAAAAAAATAGTTTTGACACATTTTGATGGCACACTTGTTTTAAATCAAGTTTTTAAAACTTTAATAAATTATATTTTATAGGATAAATTATTATTTGAAATTGTGATATCAAATTTTACTTTGGGTTAATCTTTGTTATTTTTCTAATAAGTTTATTTTTGATATATAGAAAGAAATATTGAATTTTAATTGAAAATAGTTTCTTCATCTAGCTTACTTATATAGTTAAATTATGTTTTGAATTGATTTTAAACTATAATTAGATAAAAAATTATCTTTTATTCCAATTTCATTCATTGTAATTAATTTTATATTTAAATTGGATATAAAAACGTTGTGAACTTTTGAATGTTTTTACTTTAAAATCATATTTTCTCGTTCCATCTATGGGATTAATTTTTAATTAATTTATAAAATTTATATACTTTGAATTTTAAAAAATTTATTATATATTTGGAATCATAAGATCCAAATTTTTTAAATATTACCCTTTTATTTTTCAATAATTTAAAAAGTAACTTTATTAAAAAAAATTACCATGATTAAGGGTAAATCTGGTAAATTGAGGGTAAAAAGAAGGTTAAAAATATTATAAAACTAACATAAACTTTGAAAAAGTGTTAATTTATGAAGTTAATTTGGCCCTTAATTCATAATTATCAAAATTTAATAATTTATTGGACACTTTTCTATGAAAATGACTTAGATATTATTAAAATCAAAGAGAGTGAAAAAAATGTCACACAATTACTTTTAGTAAGTATAATATTTTTAAAATGTGGTTAAATAGAATATATTATCAACTATGTATATTCTTATAAAATATTAAGCGATTGAATACAACATGTAATTTTACATTCAATTTTTATTAATGTAATAATTTTCATATATAATTACATAATACCGATGGAGTATTTATTCAATTAATGAAACAATCAATTAAATAATATTATAAATATTAAAATAAATATTATTTAAATTAATTGAGGATCTCCATGAATTTTTCAGGTGAATATGAAATATTATTAGTTTTTTAAATGAGTTGTTTTGAAGTTATTATATTGTATTGATTTTCATAAAGTCAATGTAATAAATATTGCAAAATTGACACTAATGATATTTTATGAAAATAATATTTTATCAAATTAGATAAAAAAATAAAAACTTAAATAAGGAAAAAATGGATAAATTATGGTCTAAAATTTCATAAATTTACCATCTATGTTTTAATTGATATCTTATAAGTAAAAATCACCACATTTTAATATTGAAAATGTTGTTATTTTAGTTAAAATTAAAATAGGTTGGCTAATGCTTAATCAAAATGATAGTGTTAAAAATAATTCCAAAAATTCTATAAAATATATTAGATGATAATATTATAACCTTATCTCACATTATGTTCAAGTAAATTTCATTTTTTATGTATTTTTATTGAGATTAAAAGTACTATAAATTAATATTTTTGGAGATTGAAAAAGTTCCCTGCACCATCATTATAAAAGGACACCTCCTACCACATCTTATTTCACCACTCTGAGTCTTATAACTTGGCCAAAATCTGTAAAATTATCTTCCAAACTACCCTATTGAAATTATATAGGTTATTTTCTTCTCAAAGGACCTACTATAGAGCCTTTTATTGGAGTTATAAAGGATCTTATTTGAAGAAGAGGTAATCGCTCTAACCAATCACTCTCTTTCTCCAATCCTTTATATCTCATATTAAACTATGATATATATCATAATATAAAAATATCATAATAATTAATATTTTTAAAATTTATTATGACTATTAACATACCATTATACATCACCTTTCCCATCGAATAAGAAGTGAAAGTATCGCTAAAGTGTATGTACTACTCACCATCACCATGTAGCAATTCAATTCATTTTTAATCACCTTATTTTATGAGTGGAAATTATGATCGGTTTAATTTTTATATTTTATATTTATAATGTAATTATACTTCAATAATTATAATATTATATCTACCTTTTTAACATCTAATCCTTTGATAAATGATAACAATGCTTGTGTGTATGCTTGGTTTACCATCTCCATGATATAATGTGATTCATTTTTCATATATATTTCCCATGGATGGTAATAAAGATGAATTTTATATATGATATATATAACATAAAATTTATTCTTGAACTATAATATGTCATATAATTTTTATTCTTTTAATATGACAATAAAATGAAAACAGGGTTCATGAGTATGTACGACCTACCGTCTCCATGAATGGTGTATTTTATTTTATACCTTTAAATTTTAGGAATCTTCATGAATAAATATATAATTAATATATATATCAAATATATAATTTTGGATATGATTAAATCATGATCTATGAAATAGTACTAAGGATAAAAAGTCTAAAAATGTATGAAAAACAAAGTTGTTATTACCCGAAACATAACTTTAACATGGAATTATTAATAACAGAGTAATATAAATTCATATGTAAATCATATATGGAATTAAATATATGAATATGGTTCTATGGTAGATTTATAATAAAATTATAATTATTATACATGAGATTTGAAAATATATGAAGGAATTCAATACTTAAGGTAAGGTATTTTGGTCTCACTATTACTTATTTGGGACACTTGCCTCATACACTACTTGTATCTTCTATGTGGTGTATATACTAACCATGAATGTATTTTACGAGTCTTATTCTGAATATTATGGTATTTTTAAAATCTGTACAATTTTCTATCTTTAATGGGGTATATAATTCTTCTTATTGTAATGATATAAGAGTTTATTTTAGAATCTCATCAACATTTGGGATTGTTTAATTTTAAATCTTTGTTGGGAAATATTTATCTCCCACATCTTTGTTTTCTAAAAATATATTCAAAAAGTTGTTACTATTATCCTATGAATATTTAATTTTATTTTTACCCGTTTTTTAATTTTTACTAATTTTTTTAGAAGGAATCTTTTTTTTTTCATTTTCAAAATGAGGTATTTTGTGACTTTCTAGAAAAAAGTATGAATGAAATATTTTTTAACTTATTCAGAATGAATGGATTTTTCCACCATCATGAAGCCTTCATGCCTTGAAGATTAAATTATTATATTACAAGGTTATTTTCAAAATAAATTTTTTTTCCTTTAAAATTGTACGACTCTAAATAAATATTTCATAAAGGAAAGGATATTTTCCTCAAGAATTATTCAAATAATCTTTAAAAAATATTTTTTCATCTAAGATAAATTACTTTATGTTACTTATGTTTTACAGGGGATATTCCCCAAGGATACCATTATTATTCTTTCTATTAATGGTTTATTTTTATGTAGTAATGATACTTATGAAACCTATTTCTTTTCAACGAGTTATGTTGTTATGAATTGTTTATGAAACTCAATTCTTTGCAAGGGTTCTGATGTGATGAATGATTTATGATCCTATATAACACATAATCATGGTATTAATTATATGATAGTTGGTACCTATATATTATTACAATTAATTGGGTAATTAATTATATATCATGAAATAGTTAAGGGAAACATGTATATGATCTTGATCTGTGAATGGAAACATGTCGATGTTCTTGATCCGTTAAGGGAAACATGTGAATAGCCTAATCTGAGATTCTTGGTTGATAAACATGACCTATGAAATATTTTTATATACTTATAACAATGAAAAACACATTTATTATATGAAATTATGTTTCATGATTGAGTTATGATGATGTTTTATTCTTATGATTCATATCTTTTGAAATGTTAATGTTTCATTCCATGAATCGTGTTTCTGATCCTTAACAGGTTGGGTATGAACTTTACTCATGATCACATATACATATTTCTTTTCTTATTCTTTCATAAGATAATAAATTAATATATTTTATGTTTACCCTTACTGAGCATTTTAGCTAACCCTTTTCTTATGTTTTATTTCCATAGGATATAAATAATGGTTTTAAGTAGGGGTACTAAAGGGGAAGATATTTGTGGGAAATAATGAAGATATTTCACCATAATATTTGGTTTTTTACATGTTTCCAAAGGAACTAGGCTAATATAGTCCTTGGGAATGTGTTTTTAATTAATATTCATCTAAAAAATGTAATATTCGTGCATAAAAATAATGGGTCGTTCTAGTTGGTATCAGAGCAATGGTTTAGTCATCCCTTAGAAATTAGGATGATAAAACTTTAGTGGGAGACCTAGATATGTTTATAAGGATAGGTCTAGGGATTCCTCTAAGGATAAGTCTAATTATAAGATACAATCATAGAGTTCTCTTAATAATCATGAACATATTCAGATTAAACCTAAGGTGTCATAGATTGAAATTTTATAAGTGATTTTCATTGATTATGTGGTTCTACCACTAATATTATTGTTTCTCACACTATGTTTTCTAGTCTTAGCCAATGGATAGAACCCGAAGGAACAACGTTAATGATGAATGCGATGTTCAATGCATTGATAGTCCTCTTGAGGAACCAAATGTGATGGGAGAAGGAATGAAAAATATCACTGCTATGCTCACAAAACTTTTTCAAGCTCTGAATCATCCTAGATTTTTATGTTATAAAATGAGGGAATAATACTCTATTGAGTCATTCATGAAGTAGTTTCCACCTTCTTTCAGTGGTTATTATAATCTCTTAGTGGCTATGAAATGGATCAGCACCACATAAAGGATATTTTCAGTTCTCTAATGTTCATAACATGATATATTTATTTTAGTTGTCTATCATTTTGAAGGCGAACCGGACTAATTGTGTAATCTCATCAAGAATACAAGGCAATGAGATGAAATTGACTCCATGGAATGGAATGAGTTTGAGAAATTGTTTTTCAATAAGTAATTTTCTCATATTCTTCATATGAAAATGGAAAACGGAGTCCTTAAGTTAAATAAAAAATAAGATGAATCTATTGGAATATATGAAGAAAATTTTACATGACTTGTGAGGTATGATTATAGAATAAATATGTATCTTGAAAGTAAGATTAACCAATTATTCAATGGAATAAAATCAAGTCTCGGGAGGGAGTTATCCATAATATACTTCAGTAGCTATGAAGAAATTTATTTACATGATCTTGAGGAGAAAATGGAAATTAGATATACCCACCATTAACCTGGATTTGATAAGGAAAGAAAGAATGAGTCTCGTGAAAAAAAAATCACATGGTAGAAATAATTTTCAACCATCTATATGCCCAAAATGTGGGAAGAAAAATCAAGGGAAGTGTTTGAATGAAACTTTTGGCTTCTTTAAATGTGGAAAGTCATGACATAAAGCTCATGAATGTCTAAAGTCGATGAATATTATAGTTAATGAAATGGAGGGAAAAAGTATTTCAACTAATTCACAACCCACAGTTCAATACTTTAGGTATAAAAAAAATTGGAATTATGATAACTAGTGCCCAAATCCAAAGGTTAAAGATGAATTTCAACATCAATAGCCTCTTAAAGATAAATAAAAAGGTAAATATCAAGCGATAACTATTTAAAACGTAGTGTATGAGAATAGAGTAGTGGAATGATTTAGTTTTTATGTAATGGAATTCAAGAATAATGTTTTAGAAGTAAATTTATGGTATTACAGAATAATGAAATATCTATTTATTAGTCCAATGTAGTTTTCCTTAAGTATTTAATAGAATATACTAAATGGTACTGGTAACAAGTTAAAGTGATTAAGGTGGTAGGATTGATAAACACATAATTAAGGGATGGATAACCCTTAACATTTTCATGATGTTGGAATAATGAAATAAAGAGATGTTTGATTGTGATAAAATAAATGGGATAATATTGATGACCTTGGTACTGATAAGATAAAAATGTGGTTTATGATATCACAGATTTAGTTTATAGAATTTTTCTGTTTATGGTATGACGAAAGAGTTAATTTTTCATAGCATGCATGTTTTCACTAAGGTTTTATGGTAATTCAGGTTATTACCATATTTTACGAGAATACATGATAACGGTATTTTTGGATCTTAATATATATATAGGTGTATATTATATGGCACAATACAAGAGGGGGTGAATTTTTTGTTTAATAATGTTGTATTTAAACACTTATGAAAGAACTTAGTTTAAGAGGTCATAAACCAAAACTATTCACAATCAATACAATTGACCATATAGGTATTGAATCTGATGAAGTAATACTATAAGTAATATAAAACAATTGTATTCAAATTGAATACAATGATCATTAGAAAAAGATAATACCATACATCATATATAATCTATTAATACAATATGTAAGGAATGGATCATAATTGAAACCATGATAATTGAAATGAAAATGAAAAGGAAGAGGAAACAAAAAAATTCCCTTTCTAATACAAATAGCAGCGGAAATGTAAAAGTATTATAATTATTTTATCCTAAAGAGTATGGTATCCTTTCACCGAGGATAAAAGGTCTGTATTACCACCCCCTTTCTAAGACCTTGATATGATGATTGGATCGACTATCTTCCTTTGCTTGGAAGCCCTCGATTAAGAAGGTAATCGACACCTCTATCATTCATGCAATTGAAAGACCTAAATACGATGGTCAGCAACACGTCTTCCTATCCCCATAAGACCTTGATCGTTATCATAATGATCGATCACACAAATAAGAAACAAATAACTTATAAATAAAAGATCATGGAACATGCTATTCACTTCTTATATCTTCAAGGATTTTGCATGAAGCAAGAGAGAAGTCACAACATCCCTCTCTAGCACTTGATAGAAGAAAAAGTTATGTATTCTGCTTTGAATGAACTCCTGTTTATAGACTTCAGGTTCCAACGGTCATATTTCCTCCAATGATAATATTTCTCCAAAAAATTTAGAGGGACTTGGATGCCTGGCATTACAACAGTCAAAACAAAACAGAATACATGACATTGTTTTAGTTGGAAAGTAGTAAGTACAAAAAAATGAAACAATGAGTATGAGTAACATGTATTAATTATTAAAGTTATGATAAGAGTGTAATGTATTTCAACATTATAATACATGACTTGGTTACTAGACTTTTCATGATAACAATGCATATCATGATTACAATTTATAACCTAGTTACAGTTCCTAACACGGTTACGATACCCAACATTTAATCTGGTTATTGTGCCTGAATAAAATACATAATAAGTGTATGATTCATAACCTGGTTATGATACATAACCTAGTTATGATTCAAGATTATGATACAATTCTTAATCTAGTTATGATGCATGATTATGATGTAGTACTTAACCTGGTTATGATACATAATTACAATGTAGTACTTAACCTGGTTACGATGTATGATTTTGATATGGTACTTAACCTGGTTACGATGCATACTTATGATGCGGTACTTAAGATGGTTATGATGTATATGGTTACGATGCATATGGTTATGATACATGTGATTACAACACATGTGAAATCAATGTAGTACATAATCTGGTTACGATTCAAGATTACGATGTAGTGCATAAACTGGTTACAATTGTGAGACGCTATATAAAACAATGTGAGTGAACAATATAAATGATTATGAAAAGAATGATACCAATAATAAAGACAATGTAAGTGATTATGATTTTAAAACAACATACATGATAAACAATATATGTGATTATGATATGTGTGATTTGTGATTTCCAAACCTAATAATTGATGGGAAAGTTGAAACATGTTTTGACTCAAAAATCTCCCCCTTTCTGGAAAGAACAAAAAAACAAAAAAAACAATAAATAAATGATCTCCCCCTAATTTTAATAACTATTTATAAAGTAATAGTGAATGCGACTAATTCTACCCTTAGATTAAAAGAACTCAAAATGGATCATATTCTCTTTACTTTTACATGAATTTCCCCCCTTAATAAGGTATTCATAAAAATACTATTTTAAAAAATAATTCCCCCCCTTTGTGATTTTCAAAAAGAATAAGGGAAAGTATTTATTTCCTGTAAAAAATTTTGAGAAACAGAGTATGAAACAATAATTGTTATTTGAAACAAAATTTTATTACAACAAAATTTTAGAAATCATTTTTTCCCTTCTGTTTTTCTAAAAAATTAAACATCAAGTGCTTCATATTTTTAAACTCCTTTCTTTCCTCCATGAGTTTATCAATAGATTATTGTTGAGCCTTCAACTTCTCATCTTGTTCAGAAATAATCTTTTCTTGCTTCCGGATCATATCTTCATGAATCCGGTTAATTACTTCCTGATCATTAATTCTTGCTTCCTGGTTATTGAAATCTTCCAGCCTATCCCTATAGGCCTTCTTGAGGATAAAAACTCTATTTGATAGTGAAACAATCTCATTACTCTATTTTTTTAAACATTTCCTTTAAACTCTCAAGATCTTCTAAGGCTACTCCTTTTGAGGTACTGTATCTTTGAATGTCTTCAAACTTTTCATTAAAATAATTAATCATATTTAGATAGAGTGTTGTGTTTATTTAACCAGTGTACTCATTCTTCCTTCTTATCTAGATGGTTCTTTAAGATTTCATCAACGTTATAAGACCACTTCACAATATTATTTCAATCCTAACTATTCTCAGTGGAACATTCCTTGAAAATATTGAAATCAGCTGCAAGGATTAGAAACCAATCCATAAAAACCTTAACAGAATCCATTCTATCATTATGGACATTTGAAAGAATTTATTTCCTAGATTCAGCTTTTGGAATGAATGGTAACAACTTCTCCAATCTATTCAAGGATTGTTCAATGTTATAAACCCCTTTCATAATGATTTTTCTTTCAGAATCCATGTCCTTAGTGTATTGTGAAAGATTTTTAAAATAAGTTTTAGTACTGATCTCCTGAGCTGGATGATTCTGATCCTTATCGGATTCTTTCTCTTCATATTCTTCTTCTTTATTAGAAATTTGAATAACTTTCTTGGAGGTGACCTTTTGAGAATATTTCTTGGAATACTAAGGTTCCAGAGATGGAAAATTAAAGGATATAACTTCTGAGGATTCTATGGAATGACTCCTCTTATTTGTATCTTATTTTTCGTCAACTACAAATTCTTCTTGTCTCTGTTCATCTTCCCATTCTACTTCCTGGTCTACTTCTTCTTCTTCAAATTATTGTGCAATATATTAGGTATCCGAATGTTCAGAAACTTGTTTCTCCTTGAATTTCTCTACTGGAACTGATTAAGTCTTAATAGAAGGCTCCATGATTTCAATTTTGGTTTTGATTTGTTCAGAAATTATGAGAAGACTATCAATGTTAATATCTTCAGCCTTCGTCTTCTTCAATCTCTTATTTCTATCTTCTTCTTTCAAGGTTTCTTCAGACCTTACTTTCAAAGCCAAATCTTCATCTAGATCCAATCCAAACTGAGGATACCCTTCTCTCCTTTCTTGATTTTTCTTTCTCTATTTAGAAGTAACATTATCAAATTCAGACTTTTTTCTTTGAATTATTTTTAGTTTTATTCTTAACGACCTTTATTTTATTGGAAGTTGTCTTGGATGGATTAGAGTGTTTTTCGATACCTTCTACTACTTCCTCTTCTTTCTTAGCATCTGGATATTTCTCAAACTTCTTTGATTCAATATTGAATCATAACTTAATCCTCCTTATCGTATCCTTACTGATTAAGGGTTCCTTGAAGTAAGTCGGATCTGACTTGATTGCAATATTACACAAGCCCAAACATTTTTTCAAAAACTTTCTGATAATGGTGAGAAACATGATCAAATGTGCTTTTATGTCCCCGGAATTTATATTCTTGATTGTAAAAAACATGAATACAATAAGGTTGAACTTTCTCATGTTCACCAAGTAATCAAGAACATATACATCTGAAACTTTCAAAGTTTCCTTATCACCATTTTTCAACCCCAAAAACCCTTGCATCTAGAGGGATATAATTCTATTATCTTTTAATAAATGGCTCACTTTTTTCTTGTCGTCATGAATCTCAAAAGGTTTTTCTTTGGATTTAGACCTATTAAATGTTCCATAATCTTCTGATAACTTATGAGAAGGATATAATGCATATCTCTCAAATGAAACACCAAGAAAACTAGCTGCTTATTTTGAGGAGGTTGTATATGTATTGTCATACATCATAAAAGAAATATTTAGAACCTTGTCTATCTCTATTGATTCGTAAAATTGAAACACCTCATCATGATAGGAATAATCTTGATCAGAACCCAGTATTTCCACATAAATTGATTCCCAGCCTTGAAAACTTATAATCCTTTTTAAAGATGAATCAAAGGACTCATTAAAGTTTCAAGAGACTAACCTTTCACCTTGAAAGTTCATGGATGATAATTATTTTGGAGGAATTTCTTTTAGATATGAAGTATTAGACTCAGTCATGAAATACTAACAGGCACCTTGAAGATCATGTTAATTATGAAAGCTGAGTAGATCTCTGATTATGAAAACTGAGGTAGGATCCGATTTCAAACCATGATGACTACTTATAGAGAAACTGATCTTGAGAGAAAAACAGATGAGTTCAATGTGGGATAGATTATTTTAAAATAAAATTGATTATAAATATTAGATATGAAAGATCCAATGTTAAAGAATGATTTCAAACTCTTGAGTTTTTCCTTAAAAGTAATTTGTATTTAGACTAGAACAATTAGGAATTAAAAGAAATAAAAGAGAAACAACCACTGAAACAACCAAAATAAGGTTTTAGAAATTATACTAGTCAGAGTACTGGGATAGATGTATTGGTTTTAATATATTGATCTTATTAAATCAATATAATTAAAAAAAATACAAAAAAAATTCTAAAACCGACATGTTTAAATAGGTTGGTACCGATTATTTAGAACCGATAGAATAATCCACATCAGATAGTTTAGTACCTACAAGGTAATCCAACAATGATAATCTAGTACCAATAGAGTATTTCGATTCTGATAATTTAGTACCAATAAAGTATCATAAAATAAATAGTTTAATCTAGTACCAATGTTTTTGAAACTGTAACATAAATCATGTCAAAACATAAAACTAAAAGTAAAACTGATAAGCATAAAAAAATAAAACAGATTATCATAAAATGTAAAAGTGAAACTGATAAACATAAAACATAAAAGTGAAACTGATAAACAAAAAACTAAAAAGTGAAACCGATAAACATAAAACTAATAATTATAGGGTAAAACCTATAAAATGATGTATACACCCCCTTTGAAAAGGAGTGACTTAATGTAAGGAGATGTGTTAAACGAGAAATAGATGTGAATGATTACTTTATAGTGATCATTCCTATTTTTTGTTTAATGTATTCAAATATAATGGAAGATAATAGTTTTGTGAAGATGTCAACAATTTTTCCTTTCATTCTAATGATTTTTAATAAAGTATCTTCTTTTTGTGTGTGATCCCTAAGAAAGTGATGCATAATATCTATGTTTTTTCACATGAGTGATGTGCAGGGTTCTTATTAAGAGAAATGGCGCTAGTATTGTCACATAGTATTTGAGTTTTGGAAAAACTCATGCCATAGTCAATGAGTGTGTGTTGCATCCACAACACCTAAGCATAAAAAACTTCTAGTTTCTACATATTCAACTTCAATAGTGGAAATTACTATTGAGTGTTGCTTCTTTCATGACTAAGAAACTAAAAAATATCATAAGAAATGACATGTTCTAGATGTTCTCTTTCAATCTATTCTACATCCACCAAAGTGAGCATCGGAAAAAATTTTAAAACAAAATCATAACCAGAAGAATAGAATAGTCCTAAATCCAATGTTGCCTTCAAGTAGCAAAAAAATATTTTCAATGCTTTTAAATGAGATTATTTTGGATTAGATTTATATCTTGCACATAAGAATACTAAAAACATTAAGTCCGGATGACTTTTTTTCAATTATAACAAGTCTCCTATCATACCTCTATATGTTGTTTGATCTACTGGTTTCCCTGATTCATTAAGATCAAGTATATTTGAGGTACCGATTGGGGTGTTAATACTTGTAGTGTTGTCATATCCATAGTTTTTGAGTAAGTCTTTGATACACTTATTCTGAGATATATAGATTTCTTTCTTGTTTTTTTGATATTTGAAAACCTAAAAATAATGTTAACTCACCCATCATATTCATTTTAAACTCATATTTCATTATTTTGGAAAAATAATTAGTTAAGGATTGATGAGTTGAACCAAAGATAATGTCATCAACATAGATTTGGACAATAAAAACAATTTTTTTTCATTTTTATAAAAATATTTGGTTAAATAGTACCTTCAACATAATTGTTTTGTAAAATAAATCTTGTGAGTCTATCATACAATGCTCTAGGGGCTTGTTTGAGGCCATACAAAACATTAGTAGGTATAAAAACATGATCAAGATACTTTGAATCTATAAAACCAAGAGTTTTTTAGACAAAAACTTCTTCATGTAAAAATCTATTAAGAAAATCACATTTTACAACCAACTGAAAAAGTTTGAAATTTAAGTATGCTCCAAAGGCTAATAGAATTTTAATAGATTCAATTCTAGATATCAGAGCATAGGTTTATTGATAGTTTATTATCTATTGTTTATTATAGCATTTAAAAACAAATATTTCTTTATTACCTATGATGACTCCATTTTCATCACACTTGTTTCTGAAAACCCATTTTACACTAATTAAAGTTGTTTCTTTAGGTATTTCAATCAAAGTACATACATGATTCCTTTCAAATTAATTTAGGTCATCTTGAATTGCTTTAATCCAGTATTCATCACCGAAGGATTCATTATATGTTTTAGGTTCGAATTGAGATAAAAAATAAAGATGTTCTATTTCATTTCTCTAAGAATTTTTTGTCCTTATAGGTTGATTTACATCACCATTGATATTATCAGAGGGATGATTCTTAAGAAACAATTGGTTTGGGTTTTGTAATGCTTTTTCATCAACATAAGATGAAAATTCTTCTAGAGTAAATGTTTTAGAAGCATTTTCTTGAGTATTTCCCTTATCAGAAGAGTTTTTAATCAAATGTTGATAAAACGTTTGTGAAAACACATCAATTGATGTAGTTAATGATTGTTTAATAAAAAATGGGCTGGTTTTATATAACATAGAATGCACTATTTCTTCAACAATGCAAGAGTTTTTTATTAAAAACATTATAAGCCTTAGAAGTTGGGGAATAACCTAAAAAGATTCCTTCATCAGATTTGGGTGAGAATTTATATAAATTCTATTTTATATTTAATTTTAATACTTTTTATTCAAACACTTTGAAGAAAGAATCTTTAGGATTTCAGCTAGTCTACAATTCGTATGGTGTTTTATAAAGAAAATGTCTAGTTAAAACATGATTTATAGTATACATGCAATACTAAAAACTTTAGCCCATAAATTCTTAGCAATTGCATATTCAATCAGCATAGTTCTGGTCATTTCTTGAAGAATACATTTTTTTCTCTCAACAAGACCATTTTGATGAGGGGTTATTGGAGATGAAAAGTTGCGAGTAATACCTTTATTACTACAACAGTTTTCAAAATCTGAATTTTGAAATTCTCCACCATGATCACCATGAATAGTTATCAGTGGTAGGTTTTTCTCATTTTTAACATGAGATATAAAAGTTTTGAAATAGAAAAAAGCTTCATATTTTTCTACTAGAAAATAAACTCATGTAAATCTACTATAGTCATCCACTAAAAAAAATACATAGTACTTTCCCCCAATGCTTCATGTTTGTGTAAGAATGAAAAGATCCACGTGCACTAACTGTAATTCAAAAGAATTTGAAACATCATTAATTTATTTAAAGAGAGTTTTGTGTTGCTTTCCATAGTGACAAGGGTCACAAAGTTTTTAAGAATAGTACCTTATATATGGTATATCCTTAAAAAGTCTTTTCTTTGATAGTTAACAAAGGTTCCTTAGGTTATTGTGTCTTAACCTTCTATGCCATAACCAATATTAGTCTTCCATTGTACTTAATAAAGGTAAGCATTGGCTCCTAAGGTCATCTAAGTTGATTGTGTATATATTCTCAAGCGTATGGGAAGAAATAATGAATTCATTATTATAATTGTGAACTAGAAAAATATCATTCATTAAATTCACAAGGTAACCTTCATCACATAATTGACTTATTCTAATAAAGTTGTGCTTAAGACCTTTGACAAACAAAACGATTGAAATTTAAACTTTTCCTAAAAGAACAATATTACCTATACCAATGATCTTTCCCTGGGAATTATCTTCGAAGGTCGCTCTTATACCTTTTATATAAAAAATCTTTTCAAAGAATTCTTTGATTCCAATAATGTGTCGAGAACAACCACTATCTATATACCAAATGTTCTTATTGTTAATACACTTCTTGTTTTCCAAAAAAAGAAATAATTAGTTTTTCAGAACCCAAACTTGTTTGGATTCCGAAATGTTAGATAAAAGAATATTAATAATCCATATTTGTTTTTAAAAATGAGATTTATGAAATTCAAAATATTGAGTAGTATTAAGATAACATTTTCTTTTCCAATTTCCACTACACTGACATTTATTATAGAATGGGGCATATTGAGGAACAAAATAGTTATGACTAAAAAACGGTTTGGAGTGAGTGTAACCAGTTCCATAACTATTTCTAAGAGGAATAATTAGAGAATACATTTTATCAAATTTTGTTCTTCCCAAGTTTAATTTTCATAAATGTTTATTAAGAGAAAAGATTTCATATTTTTTTTCTAATGACTAAATTATCATTCTCACAAGAAATTTTTTTTGGAATTGTTTTCAGTTTCAAAAACATTTTTCTTTAAAACAAGTTGTTCAAAGTCCATAGAAAGTTCATCCTTTTTAGAACTTACTTCCTTAAGGGTTTTTGAAATGTTTTTAAGATCAAGAGTTCTCATATCGTGATCTTTCAAAATATATGAACCTTTTTTAAGAATAATTATTCTAGAATTTTTCTTATCAATATTTTTCTTGAGTTTAGAATTTTCGTTCTCAAGTAATTTAGAAATTCTAGATACATCTTCAAAAGAAGGTAAATTTTCTTCTACTGAGGAAGATTATTCATCCAAAGAGTGAGAATGCTTCTCTTCAGGGTAGTATTAATTTAAAGATACATTTCTAATAGATTAAGCATTGTATACCTTATCCATGAAATAATGATATTCAATTGGTAGTCATGATATAAGTCCTATATTCTTCTAACAAGAAGATCCATATTCTGAGGATTCCTTTGATGAATCACCACCACTTTCACTCCAAGTATCATTTTCCTTCAATTCTATCATTTTATTTGTATTGTAATAATTTTTATTGTTTCTTTCAGAATATGTTTCCTTCCTATATTTTATTTTTAGTAAAGGAAAATCCAGTTAAATATGACATGATCTTTTACATTCATAAAATGATACTTCTGAGTCCTTCCTATCCTTATTATCTTTATTTATCTGTCTGTATTGAATGTTTTTCTTTACAATTATATTTTCCATCCTTCGTGCAAGATTGGCTAACTCATTCTCTGAGTGATCACCATAACATGATTCTGATATGACAACAACTTTCTTGTCTTTGAATCTAGTTATCCTTTCTGGTGTTTTAGCTTTTTTATATAGTAGTAAAATCTACACTCCCATTACCATTCTTCTTCTTATTGTAATCAATATCTCTTTTCATTCTTGTCTCATGTTGAATAAGAGTTCCAAATAACTCATCAAGAGTAATTTGGGTAATTTTAGTGTTCTCATCAATAACTATCCTTTTTTAATCCCATTCATTGGGCATTATATCGATTTTCTTTTCCACAAGTGCATAATCATAAAGACCCTTTTCACCCATGGATTTTAGACTATTGATGATTTTCATAAATATTTTTTGTACCTTCCATATTTGTTCTCCATAAGGAAAGATAAACTCATGATATTCTGATTGAAGCAATGCTCTTCTTATTTCTATAACTTTGGATGTACCAAAATGTGTTACATCCAATTTCCTCCATATACAATTAGTTTCTTGACAAGATGATATATGACTATATATATTCCTTTTCATGGATTACTATAAAGTATTGTGTACCTTGTAATTTAGTTGATATTCTTGTTTTTCTTGGTCAGTGAAGGTACTGACTTTCTTTTCTGGGATTTTGTAACCTCCAGTAAGCATGATAAAGTTTTCTACACCAATATTAATAAAAAAAGTCTTTATTCATTCTCTTCAGTACTCATAATCAATTCCATAAAAAATAGGTGGCCTTGTTGGATTCAAATTTTAAATTGATCCAATATTCATTCTTTCCACCTTATAAAACAATACTTTTCCACCCCACAGGTTAGTGTAGTAATTAGTTATAAACAAAAGGTTTGTAAAATAAATACAATTGTATTTCCAAAATAAATGAATCAAGTAATACAAAATAGTGGAAACCTTCTCTTATACCAATTATTGTATAATAATATAGATTTATATATATATATATGATGGCACAATACAAGAGGGGGGAATTGTAGGTTTAATAAATTTGTATTTAAACACATATGAAAGAACTTAGTTTTAGTGGTATTAAAACAATACAATTCACAATCAATACAATTATCCATATAGGTCTTGAATCTGATGATGTAATACTATAAGTAATGTAAAACAATTGTATTCAAATTGAATACAATGATTAGAGTAATAAAATTGAAAAATATTCTACAATAAAACATATAGAATCTATTAATTAAATAGGTAATGAATGATTCTTAATTAAAACAATTACAATTTAAATTAAAATGAAAAGAAAGAGGAAACAAATAAATTTCATTTCCAATACAAATAGAAATGGGAATGTAAAAGGAATACAATTATTTTATCCCAAATATTTGGGTATCCTTTCACCTAGGATAAAAGTTATGTCTTACCACCACCTTATTAAGCCCTCGATATGATGATCGGCAAGACTATCTTCTTATTTTTTAAAGCCCTCGATTAATCAGGTAATCATCACCTCTGTCTTTCATGCAATTGAAATCCCTTAATACGATGATTGGAAATGTAACACCCCAGGTAAATAAAGAATATGAAATTTTTATATATATATCCATATTTGTGAATAAAATATTAATATAACTTTAAATGGGACTCTATGCTCGATGGCATACCCAATACGCAATAATGAGTTTCTTGGGAATCTTACGTTGCACTCTAATAATAAAATAATATTATTTTAAATGGTAGTTAACGCCTAGTCGTTGTAATGGCAAAAATGAACAGAACTAACTACAAAATGATTATATATGTTTGTCAAATATTTTTACTCCTTACAATAAATGTTAGAGGATTAAAAATGGGAATGAATCCAATTTTAAGCGTAAACATTCTAATATTCATTAAAAGGTCGATTAACCGCCTTTTGATGGAGAACCTCTTTTAAATCCACTTTTTGACAATTTTATGTTTTATATTTGACAAAATAAAATTCTTCTTTAGAATTGGGACATCAAAATTTACTTTGTGTAATTTTTTGGTATTTTTCCCATAAAGTTCATTTTTTAATGAATAGTGAAAAATGTTGTATTTTAATTCAAAACCACGTTTTAATCTAATTTATTTATATGATTAGATTATATTTTGAATTTGTTTTAAAGTTCAATTAGAATATATTTTTACCATTTAATCCAATTGTGGTCATTGAAATTAATTTCACTTTGAAATCGGACTTAAACTAGTGTCAATCTTTTGATACTTATTGTTTCATAAAAACACTCTATTTGCTCAGACAACGGGAATTAATTATTAAATTAATTAATACAACTTATATGTTTTGAATTTTGTAAAATAGACTTCATTTTTGAATTCGTAATATCAAATATATCTTAGGGTGAGGTTTTGGTATTTTTCTGAAGATCATCAATTTTTGATGAATAGTAAAACCACTAAGTGGTAGTTAAAGAAACTGATTTTTCATTTAAATGAAAATTTGTCACCTCTGTGTTTTGAATTTCAAAAATCCAACATAAATGGTTTTCATTATTAAGTAAAATGTGGTTCAATTGGATTAAAATAATGTTTTGGTGAATAGTAAATTTTATGTTCTTAATCGTGATTAGAGGTAATTAGTGTAATTTAAGGTAAAAATAATGTTTTAATAATGTGAAATGACCTAGACACATGTCCTACCCTCATTGTATGTGTCATGGCCAACCCAAAAAATCCATCGGTCAACTTGGGGACCCCATGGAGCCACATTGGTTGGTAAATGACATAAATAACTTTTTATTTAAAGTTAAAATAAAAATGTCACAAGCATGAGATGTTTCACTAAAACAATTTTTAAATGGGGTTATACAAATCATATTTTTGACTATAAGTATTCATTAGAAAGATAGAAATATTTTCTACATCATGATATTTTTGTTATAAGTTTTAGACATTAAATAAATTAATTTATTTATGACATCATGATGATGCAGCGATTACCTCATTATTTAACAATTTAAATAAAATGAAAAGATAATGTAAAAACTAAAACCTACACTTGTAAAAAATCTATTATATGGGTATATTTCGAACCCTAATCACCTTATCATATAATTATATCAATGTGGGACCTTTTAAATCAGAAACTCCGTTTCAAATAAAGTAACATTTCTTTACTTTCTAAGAGTGCCCCTCCTCTCCTCTTATAAAAGGCCCCCACCTCTACCTCCTTACCCACACATCCAAAGCCTTTGGCTCGGACAACCCCTGCTCATTTTTCCTCTCCACATATCTCTATTACTCCTAGAAGCCTCACATTGGGCAGAAGTCTTCCCAAGGAAGCATTTGAGCTCAAATAAAAAAGAGTTACCTGATTTTAAGGTAATGTCTTCACTTGTGTTCCTTTGTTTCATTTTGCTCCTCCAACCCCCTAAACTCTTTTTATTCATTTTTTTTGTAACAACTCCAGTATCTTAAATATACTAGGATGTTGTTATAAGAAGAATTTGAGCTACACTTACACACACCTACATCAAATGGTTAAAGAACATACTGTTTCTGTGGATGACGAATTTCTACCTCATGAAATGATGATTGTTCAACACTCATATAACACCTTAAAAGGTGGCCATTAAGATGTCACTATATTTATATATGATATATAATATTATTATGTTTTACTTAAGCTGCTGTATTTTTCATTTGTGGCATACCTTTATGGTTTCCATTGTGGGTAAACACGATAATTTCATTTTAGGAAGTGCGGACTACCGCCTCCTCAAAGTGATTTGATTCGTTAATTCCATATGTGGGATGTATAAAGGATGTATTTAAAGTTATTTTATATGATTTATGTTACATATAAATGATTAATATAATTATGGAATTAAAATATACATACCTCTCATTTAGTTTTAATTCCATTAATATGACATAGAAATGAAAGTAGTGTTCATGCGTACGTACGGTTTACCGTCTCCATGAACGGTGCATTTCATTTCTTACCTCTAAATGATTATGTAATATTATAAACACATGTATATTCTGGATATATATGATATATATGATATCCAAATCATGAATATCATTCTGGATATAGTGAACCTTTGACCACACGAACGACATGTAATTGTAAGAAGTTCACTTTCGACTTAAGAACCAAATATCGACAATACAAACATTATTAACTTAAATGATTACATAATGTTTATAACATGGAAATAAGTGATATAAAAGGAATAATGAACTTGAAAAATGTTCTTAATCAAGTAGAAATTAACTCATGTTTATTATTCAGGACGTTAAAGAATGATCGAGTCAAGTCGGACCCGAGGTAAGGGATCCTACTCCTCTCTTTCTTTTTAAGTACACTCTTTTATGTCATTCCTTTTAAGCTCATATTTATTATGATTGGTATGTTATTTTATATTAATCATACTGTAATTTGTATGTTCATATGATGAGAGACCCTATTTTCTCTCATCAGTCCATTTTGGAAGTTTTGAGTGGCGCCGTTAGGCTGCCGAATTTTCGTAAGAGATCTAACCTCTCTCTTTCTTTTTAAGTACTCTCTTTTATGTCACTTATTTTAATATACTATTTTTTATGATGGGAGATGTTCTTTCATATTCCACTTGCTGTAAATTTTATTGTAATATGATGAGAGACCCTATTTGATCTCATCAATCCATTTTTGGAAGTTTTAAGTGGCGCCGTTAGGCTGCCGAGTTTTCGTAAGGGATTTTTCATCTCACTTTTAGTCCCGTGAGATTTATGCTAAATTTGCCACCATTTCCTTTGTGTGGTGTATGTACATCCAATTATTATACTCTTTGTGTAATATAATTTCATTTATGGGTATTTACATATTCATTGTAAGACCCTTCTTCAATGGGGTGTATGTTTCGAAAGTTACCCAAGTCGGTAAGGGAACCTTTCACCCTCCTCTTTTAAAAGAATTATTTTGTTATGTCTTTTAATTCACATACGGTTATGTTGGGATATGTTCTTCTATATCTTTATTGATGTAAATTTTATGTCCAAGTGATGAGATACCCTTTTTATCTCTCATCAACTCATTTTTTTAAATTTGTAATGACGTTGTTAGGCTGTCAAATTTTTGCAAGGGAACTTCTAAACCCAATTTTGATTCTTTGGGATAAGCAGGTACTCCTTGAATATGTCGTTCTATGAATATGTGTGAATACCCCTTGATTTTTGTACACTTAATATCCACTTATATTTGGTGTATTAGTTTGTCACACATAATTATGTAATTGATTTATTCTTAATCCAAGGATACCATCTTTGTAAGGGACTTCGTCTCAATCTCCATTCATTGAGGCATATTTTGTTTTATACACAACCTTCTTTTATACGGTGTATAAACCCCTTTGACCTTTACATTTATCCAAAAGGAATATTTTTTATACGAATCATTTTACTAAATGACAAAAGGGAATGTTTTTGTCGTACGTATGCGGCGACAACGACTTCTCCACCGCCGTGACCATTATTTGAGTTTCGGCTTCCTCTTCAAGCCATACCTTCTTTTTAAAAGAAAAATAAATACCATGTTTTACTTTTCTTTTCTTTTGGTATTGAAAATGGTTTTCATAATGTTTTTATATCAATGTGTTGTATTTATATCTTGTGATTGAAAGATGGAAATGTTATGTTTCCTTTATGTATGTTTTATGTGATACGATTATGTCGTGGTTCTTGGGCATTATTATGAAGACGGGTGGTTCCGTGATAAACTAAGGGCAGGTGAGCCCAATATAGCTCTCCAATGCATTGGGTAACGCGGAGGGGATAAACATTAAGGTTTATCCGAAGAGATTTAGGGAATATAGTGTGATGGGTATTCCAAACGTAACCAAGAGGGTTACTCCCTACGTAAGAATGTTATGAATGGCGCAAGTTACCTTTATGTATTATGATTTCTATGATTTATTCATGATTTTATGAGGTATGTTAATGTGATTATGTTTTATGGGTAAAGTATGATTTCATTCTTATGTATACATGTACTCATGTTTCCTTTCCATATTTTTATATCCCTTACTGAGCTTTTTATGCTCATACCAAGTTTTTGAAATGTTTTTCACAGGTCAAGGGAAGGGTACATGATATGATGATAGTGTCAAGGAAGTGTCAAGAAAGAATCCATGTTTTATTTTAAATATTTTTCCGTTTATCGGAAAAATGAATACTATCTTTTATGTAACTACTTTGTTTAAATGTGGAATATAATGTAAGTTTTATGATCTAATTCTCTAAAACTCTAAACCTGAAAAGATCCTCAATGTGTAATCTTGTAATCACTCAAGATTAAGTAAGGTTTAAGGCTGGGGCCTTATAGTTGGTATCAAAGGTCGGTTTATATAACTTTAGAGGTTATGGTATTCTCTAAGCACAAGTGACATTACCATAATGGTTAGGATTTCAGAAAGAGTCCTAGTTTTAGATAAAGTGAATGTGTAAGTATATCTTAGTGTTTACCTTCCTCATTAGTACATGATGGTTTTGTTGATATACTCACACTGACATTTCTGTTTTTAGTGAATGGATGGATCTAGAAGGCACCAAAGAGACCACAGGTTTGAAGGAAACTGTGGTGGTTCTCTGATTAAGATACTAGATAAAATGGGGGATTCAATAAAGAAACTCGTGGTTATTCTAAACCAACTATCAAGGAGTCATGATCAACCACTTGAACCTTGGTATGATCTATAATGAATCATGTACGAGATGACCAATCAATGTGGAAGTTCAGGTAATAATTATAAATGTAACCATTAGTGCTTATATGATCCTTACATTTGAGGTAATTATGGGTTATTATATGTTATGATGGAAAATGAAAGGCATGAGATAAAAATGAGGTTAAAATATGTTATGATCATTTTTGAAGATTTTATCTCGTTTTGGGGAATTTTTTAAGAATTATATAGTTTTGTAAAAAGGAAAACACGCAGACCGTGTGATAACCCGTCACGTCAGACAAAGCTGCGGGAATCGAACCCACAACCAAAGTGCGACTGGTATTTATCGCCTACCACAGGACTACGTGAAGTCCCTGGTTAGTTTGACTAATTATTTTTATTTAGATGATTTTAGGAATCAAGAGAAAGTTTATTTTGGGTTATCTATGGAAATTATTAACCTAGCATCGAGGATATGTGATCAGGTTAATTACTTTTCAATATGAGAATTTAAGAGCAATTGATGTTATTTGGAGGAAAAAGTTAATTTGTACCTTGGAAGACTATGTGACTAAATCCTTCAAATATTTGGGTTTCAATCTTAGTTTGTTTTACTTTGAAGAATTTTATGGACAAATTGTTTATCAAATGGTCCTCGTTGAACTTTGGGTTTTGTTGGACAAATTTTGGAGATTAAGAATAGATTTTCTTTTTATAAAGGGTTATCCTTTTCTGGATTATCTGATCTTGTACTAACCATTTTGGTTTTGGTTTTGGTTAATGTCTAAAGACATGGGAAGTATATAGTTCTCTTTTGTGGATTAGGTGATTCTCTAGAAGTTGATTATAGTGAACAAGTCTTCCTAAATACTTGTCTTTTGGAGAAAATATGAGTTTGTGTAAGAAATCTAATAAAAGTTGAAAGTGAACATGATAAGTTATTATGTTTCCTTATGAATAAATTCCTCAATAAAAAAAACAAAAAAAATTCTATTAACTTTTCCTACTGGGGAATCGAATACCGTTTAACCCATCACAAGTTTGTGATTTTCTTGTGGTTAACTTTCTCCTAAACATGTTTTCTATCACTCTCCATCAGAACATGACCCTATGTTTTCTCCTCCATGTCCATGTTTTCCTACATGGAATCCTAGTATGGGTTAAATCGGGTGACCTTTGTACTTTTCATTCTCTATTTTAAAGTGATTGTTTTACCGACTCTTGTTCCGATGTGGGATTTTCAAGGATGTTTCCGAGCCCAATTTTAAAATTGCGAGGACGCAATTCCCAAAAGGGGGGAAGGATGTAACACCACAGGTAAATAAAGAATATGAAATTTTTATATTTATCCATATTTTTGAATAAAATATTAATATTACTTTAAAGGGGACACTATGCTCGATGGCGTACCCAATATGCAACAACGAGTTTCTTGGGAATCTTACGTTGCACTCTAATAATAAAATAATATTATTTTAAATGGTAGTTAACGCCTGGCCGTTGTAATGGCGGGAATGAACAGAACTAACTACAAAATTATTATATATGTTTTTCAAATATTTTTACTCTTTACAATAAATGTTAGAGGAATAAAAATGAGAATGAATCCAATTTTAAGCGTAAACATTCTAATATTCATTAAAATGTCAATTAACCGCCTTTTGATGGAAAACCTCTTTTAAATCCACTTTTTGACAATTTTATGTGTTATATTTGACAAAATAAAATTCTTCTTTAGAATCAGGACATCAAAATTTACTTTGTGTAAATTTTTGGTATTTTTCCGATAAAGTTCATTTTTTAATGAATAGTGAAAAATGTTGTATTTTAATTCAAAAAAACTTTTTAATCTAATTTATTTATATGATTAGATTATATTTTTAATTGGTTTTAAAGTTAAATTAGAATATATTTTTACCATTTAATCCAATTGTGGTCATTGTAATTAATTTCAATTTGAAATCGGACTTAAACTAGTGTCAATCTTTTGATACTTATTGTTTCATAAAAACACGCTATTTGCTCTAACAGCGGGAATTAATTATTAAATTAATTAATGCAACTTATATTTTTTGAATTTTGTAAAATAGAATTCATTTTTGAATTCGGAATATCAAATATAGATTAGGGTGAAATTTTGGTATTTTTCTGAAGAACTTCAATTTTGATGAATAGTGAAACCACTAAGTGGTAGTTAAAGAAATTGATTTTTCATTTAAATGAAACTTTTCCACCTCTGTGTTTTAAATTTCAAAACTCCGACATACATGGTTGTCATTAGGAAATAAAATGTGGTTCAATGGGATTAAAATAATTTTTTGGTGAATAGTAACTTTTATGTTCTTAATCGTGATTAGAGGTAATTAGTGTAATTTAAGGTAAAAATAATGTTTTAATAATGTGAAATGACCTAGACACATGTCCTAACCTCATTTGATGTGTCATGGCCGACCAATAAAATCCATGGGTCAACTTGGGGACCCCATGGAGCCACTTTGGTTGGAAAATGACATAAATAACTTTTTATTTAAAGTTAAAATAAAAATGTTACAAGCATGAGATGTTTCACTAAAACAATTTTTAAATGGGGTTATACAAGTCATATTTTTGACTATAAATAGTCATTATAAATATAACAAGATTTAATACATCATGATATTTGTTTTATAATTTTTAGGCATTAAATAAATTAAATTATTTATGACATCATTATGATGCAGTGATTACCTCATTATTTAACGATTTAAATAAAATGAAAAAATTTTGTAAAAACTAAAACCTACACTGGTCAAAAATCTATTGGATGGGTATATTTCAAACCCTTATTACCTTATCCTTTAATTATATCAATGTGAGACATTTTAAATCCGAAACTCATTTTCAAATAAAGTAACATTTCTTTGCTTTCCAAGAATGCCCCTCCTCTCCTCTTATAAAAGGCCCCCACCTCTACCTCCTTACCCACACATCCAAATCCTTTTTCTCGGCAAAATCCTGATCATTTTGCCTCTCAACATCCCTCTCTTACTCCTAGAATCCTCACTTTGGGCATAATTCTTCCCAAGGAAGCCTTTGAGCTCAAATCAAAAATAGTTACCCGATTTTAAGGTAATGTCTTCACTTGTGTTATTTTGTTTCATTTTGCTTTTCCAACCCCCTAAAATCTTTTTATTCATTTATTTTGTAACAAATACAGTATCTTCAATATACTATGATGTTGTTATAATAAGAATTCGAGCTACACTTACACACACCTACATCAAATGGTTAAAGAACATACTGTTTCTGTGGATGGCGAATTTCTGCCTCACGAAATGATGATTGTTCAACACTCATATAACACCTTAAAAGTTGGCCATTAAGATGTCACTATATTTATATATGATATATAATATGTTTATGTTTTACTTAAGCTACTGTATTTTTCTTTTGTGGCATAACTTTATGGTTTCCATTGTGGGTAAACAAGATAATTTCATTTTAGGAAGTGCGGACTACCGCCCCCTCAAAGTGATTTGATTCGTTAATGCCATATGTGGGATGCATAAAGGATGTATTTAAAGTTATTATATATGATTTATGTTACATATAAATGATGAATATAATTCTGGAATTAAAATATACATACCTCTCATTTAGTTTTAATTCCATTAATATGACATAGAAATGAAAGTAGCGTTCATGCGTACGTACGGCTTACCGTCTCCATGAACAGTGCATTTCATTTCTTACCTCTAAATGATTATGTAATGTTATAAATACATGTATATTCTGGATATATATGATATATATGATATGAAAATCATGAATATCATTCTGGATATAATGAACCTTTGACCACACGAACAACATGTAATTGTAAGAAGTCCACTTTCGACTTAAGAACCAAATATCGACAAAACAAACATTATTAACTTAAATGATTACATAATGTTCATAACATGGAAATAACTTATTTAAAAGGAATATTGAACTTGAAAAAGTTTCTTAAGCAACTATAAATTAACTCAAGTTTATTATTCAGGACGTTAAAGAACGATCGAGTCAAGTCGGACCCGAGTTAAGGGATCCTACTCCTCTCTTTCTTTTTAAGTACACTCTATTATGTCATTATTTTTAAGCTCAGCTTTCTTATGATTGGGATGTTCTTTTATATTACTCCTATAGTAATTTTTATGTTCATATGATGAGAGACCCTATTTTCTCTCATCAATCCATTTGGGAAGTTTTGAGTGGCACCGTTTGGCTGCAGAATTTTCATAAGAGATCTAACCTCTCTCTTTCTTTCCAAGTACTCTCCTTTATGTCGCTTCTTTTAATATCCTCTTTGTTATGATGGGGGGTGTTATTTTATATTGCACTTTCTGTAAATTTTATTTTAATATGATGAGATACCCTATTTGATCTCATCAATCCATTTTTGGAAGTTTTAAGTGGCGCTGTTAGGCTGCCGAGTTTTTGTAAGGGATTTTTCATCTCACTTTTAGTCCCATGAGATTTATGCTACATTTGCCAACATTTACTTTGAGTGGTGTATGTTCTTCCCTTTATTATACTCTTTGTGTAATATAATTTCATTTATGGGTATTTACATATTCATTGTAAGACCCTTCTTCAATGGGGTGTATGTTTCGAAAGTTACCCAAGTCGGTAAGGGAACCTTTCACCCTCCTCTTTTAAAAGACTTCTTTTGTTATGTCTTTTAATTAACATAATATTATGTTGGGATATGTTCTTATATATCCATATTGATGTAAATTTTATTTCCAAGTGATGAGATACCCTTTTTATCTCTCATCAACTCATTTTCTGAAATTTGTAGTAACGCTGTTAGGCTGTCAAAGATTTGCAAGGGAACTTTTTAACCCAATTTTGATTCATTGGGATAAGATTGTACTCCTTGAATATGTTGTTCTATGAATATGTGTGAATAACCTCTGATTTTTGTACACTTAATATCCACTTATATTTGGTGTTTTAGTTTGTCACACATAATTATGTAATTGATTTATCCTTAATCCAAGGATACCGTCTTTGTAAGGGACTTCGTCTCAATCTCCATTCATTGAGGCATATTTTGTTTTATACACAACCTTCTTTTATACGGTGTATAAACCCCTTTGACTTTTAAGTTTATCCAAAAGGAATCTTTTTTATACGAAGCATTTTACTAAATGATAAAAGGGAATTTTTTTGTCGTACGTATGCGGCGACAACGACTTCTCTGCCGCCGTGACCATTATTTAAGTTTCAGCTTCCTCTACAAGCCATACCTTCTTTTTAAAAGAAAAATAATTACCATGTTTTACTTTTCTTTTATTTTGGTATTGAAAATTATTTTCATAATGTTTTTATATAAATGTGTTGTATTTATATCTTGTGATTGAAAGGTGGAAATGTTATGTTTCCTTTATATATGTTTTATGTTATACGATTATGTTGTGGTTCTTGGGCATTATTATGAAGACGGGTGGTTCCGTGAAAAACTAAGGGCGGGTGAGCCCAATATAGCTCTCCAATGCATTGGGTAACATGAAGGGGTTAAACGTTAAGGTTTCTATGAAAAGATTTAGGGAATATACTATGATGGGTATTCCAAACGTAACCAAGAGGGTTACTCCCTACGTAAGAATGTTATGAATGCCTCAAGTTACCATTATGTCTTATGATTTCTATGATTTATTCATGATTTTATGAGGTATGTTAAAGTGCTTATGTTTTATGGGTAAAGTATGATTTCATTCTTATGTATACATGTACTCATGTTTTATTTCCATATTTTTATATCCCTTACTGAGCTTTTTATGCTCATCCCATGTTTTTGAAATGTTTTTCACAGGTCAAGGGAAAGTTACATGATATGATGATAGTGTCAATGAAGTGTCAAGAAATAACCATTGTTTTATTTTAAATATGTTTCTGTTGATGGGAAAAATGAATACTATCTTTTATGTAACCACTTTGTTTAATTGTGGAATGTAATGCATGTTTTATGATCTAATTCTCTAAAACTCTAAACCTGAAAATATCCTCAATGTGTAATCTTGTAATAACTCAAGATTAAGTAAGGTTTAAGGCTGGGGCCTTGTAGGAAACATGCCTTTATATCCTCGAAATCCCTTGATCGTTAACAGAATGACCAGTCACACAAAGTAGAAAAAAATCACATAGAAATAAAAGATCATGGAACAATTTGTTCACTTCTTGTATTTTTAATGAATTCATACAAAGGAAGATATAAGTAACATCATCTCTCTCTAGAACTTGATAGAAGCAAAAGTTATGTATTCTGGTTTTAATGACCTTATATTTATAGGATTCAGGTTTTAATAGTCATATTTACTCTAACGGTCATATTTATTTGAGATCTAAGAGGGACTTGGACACCTGGCATTACAATAGTAAAAAAACAGAATACACCACATCGTTTTGATTGGTAAATAACCAACTCAACGACATCGTTTTAGTTTGATACTAGTAAGTTCAAAAGTATGAAACAATGAGTGTGAGTAACATGTAATCAATGTTGAAGTTGTGATAAGAGTGTAACGAATTTCAAAATTATAATACATGACTTGGTTTCTATACTTGTCATGAAAAAAATTCATATCAGGATTACAATTTATAACTTAGTTACGGTTCTTAACATGGTTACGATGCACGACATTCAATCTGGTTATAGTGATTGAATACAATAACTAATAATTTTATGATACATAACCTGGTCATGATACATAACCTGGTTACTATTCTTTATTATGATATAATTCGCAATCTTGTTACGATGCATGATTATGATGTAGTACTTACCCTGGTTATGACACATAATTTCAATGCGGTACTTAACCTGGTTATGATGTATGATATTTATATAGTACTTAACCTGGTTATGATGCATATTTATGATGCATTACTTAACTTGGTTATGATGCATTTTGTTATGATATATGTGATTACAATGCATGTGAAATCAATGTAGTACATAATCTGGTTAAGATTCCTAGTTACTATACAGTGCATAAACTGGTTATGATTGTGATACACCATATAAAACAATGTGAGCGAACAACATACATTCTTATGATAAGAATACTACAAATAATAAAGACAATTTAAGTGATTAAGATTGTAAAACAACATACATGATAAAAAATATATGTGATTACAATATTTTTGATTTGTGATTACCAAAAAAATGATTAATGGGAAAGTCAAAACATGTTTTGACTCAATAGAATTCATATTTTTGGTGTTTCACAATTAAGAGATACATAATGTTGCTTTGGAGATTAATGATAAGTTTATTTTTGAAAAATAGTTACCTTCTTTCAAGATTCTTGGATTTTAATCTTTTTGAAGGATCATTTATGAAAGTTTGTTTGTTGAAATATAGATGAGGTTTTTGATATTATCTCTACATATATGGATTTATGTATATTAGATTACTTATGTTAACCTTATTTTTGTGATGTAAACTAAAGACATATTGAAATAGCACTGTCATGGGAACCCTCAAATGATTAGTGTGATTTTGGGGTACTTAGGTGCAGCAGAGTGGCTGACCAAGGTCGTCTCTCAAAGGAGGAAGTGAATTAAAACAATTTTTAAAGGTATTCTAGAAATAAAATAAAAGAGAATAAAAACACTACTTTAAAGGATGGGGGTGGTTGTTTATAGTTTATTAATCAACAAGAATTTTGCTGGAAGAAGATTGTATTTTTTTTTGTTTTTAGTTTTGAAATGAAGTTCGATTAAAATGACACAATAAAAAGATGTTTTTTAGAAAATATTTTAAAAGGCGTAATCGATCTAACTCTACCTCTTCATTAACTCATTAATAATTATCATTTAAATCAATATCCACTTAATTATGATACTTAATTAGTTAAATCCCGAACCCTACGAGAATTAACTTTACCACAAGGATGAAGTGAATTTAACCTTAGGCTAACTTCGGAACATGCAATCGCAGCACCCTGCTTTGATTTATATTATAAGGGTAGATTATGGACAGTGGTAAATTAAATCACATATCCTCTCTGGAAATTGAAATTAATTGTGTTTAGGGATTATATTTCAACACTACAAATTGATCCCGTGTTGTTTTGAATTACCAGTTAAGTTCACGCTCTCACAATTCACACAATTCTCAACCTCGCGTGATTTGTGTTTATTGTTCAGTTGCTTGATTAGTTTCATTGAAAATGAAAACTCACTTAATATATCATATTATGTGAATTACATTATCTCATTGATTCAAAATAAATGAATGAAGAAGGTAAGAGATAGATCGATTACTAAAAGACTACTCTTCCATGGGTGGCGTAATTATCGTAGAAACGTTTTGCATGTGCAAAGGTTTAGAATGATTAGAACACAATCACGTTTCTACTCCAGAATTCCAGACCAAAGAGGAAGATTAAGACAAGAAGAAATTTAAACAAAACAAAAGAAAAGAGAAGAAATAAAAGAAGTGCAAAGAAATTTATTACACAAACAAAATCATTAGAACACGAAGGAGAAGAAGAAGGCTTCGTCGAAGGGATCCTTGCTTCAAGATATACCCTTATTTAAATGGTTGGAGAATTGGAGTGGATCCACTTATCTTATACCATAAACTTTCCAATTCACATCCCCAACCCCTCCAAATTAGAAAAACTCAAATTTATAGAGGGGAGGGGTGGAGTGGTTTCAAGTGGTTTCAAGTGTGAATGTGGAAATTCAGCCAAATATTTTATTCCAACTTTCACAGCCCATTTGACCTCCAAAACGCGTGAATTGACTGGCCTTCCAGAAGGCTGATTTGTGAAAAATCATGTCCCCGAGCTTTAATCAAAATCTAGGCTCAATCCAAGCCCAGAAAAAGAATATATGGCCCAAATACAGAACCCATGACCATTCTTCTGAGTCCTACCCACCATTGGATTAATGGCACATTTACTCCATCCAAATGCACTCTTTAGCTCTAGTGTCCTGAATAAAAGTTGTGGAAAATTAATTTAGGAACACTTTTACAGAAGTTCAAATTCAAATAATAAATATAAAAATATTTACCTTCGAAATACTACAGTGCACTATTAAGGGTAAAACTGGAATTTTCACCAAATTTTCAAATGAATGATCAAATCCCAAATATTTTATAAATAAACATATTTAACACAATGTGAAGAAATTATATCATTTATTATCAATAAAATATTCAAAAAAATAGTGTTTTATCAACTCCCCCACACTTACCCTTTTTGGACTCCTGGGCAAAACCTCATGTCTAGTAAACATCAATATCAAATCAAAACCAATTTTAAAACACATATCCATGATATCAAACAATTACACACCAAGAAAAAAAATATATCATGCCTCATAAAAAAACATTATTTCAAGTTCTCCATTTATATCATTCAATATATTTCCACTTCATTTATCCTCTAATGCACAAAACAATTACCTCGCATGAATTCTCTCTCAACACACAATATCATTTTTTTGCAATGTCTTTCTCATCCAAACTCATACAAGGGTCACCATAGGCATGATAAATTCCTAAATCGCCACCCAATGTGAGTTAAGGACATATTTCTATCATGAAGACTTTTCATGGTTGTTCTGTGGCTTGTAGTTGGTAGGATTTAGATGTGAAAAATTCTGAGGCTGAATGAGGAGGGCTTGACTCTTTTTGAAGCAAAATTGCATTAATCCAATTTTCACTTAAATTTGGTTCTCTCCTCAATCCCCATAGTATCAATTCGGCTCCATCATCATGAAAAGTCATGAAAAGTTTTCACCATTCATCATTTCAGCATCAAAAATGTCAATCTTCTCAAACATGACTTTCTTGAAAGCTCCAGATAGGCACAACTTTCCACCTCAATTAGAAGCTCCAGAAAAGGCACAGCTTCACTTGTCATGAAAGATCTAGAAAAGGCACAAATTTTAATATAATGACTTTCTTCAGTATCAAACACATCTCTTTAGAATTTAATTTTCCACCCAAATTATCACATAATGTGGTAGCAAAACACAACATAGCTTCCCCCACACTTAAGCTCAACTAGATTATGCAATTTCACTTCAAGAGTTGGTTGGATAGGGAAAATTGGCTTGTACTGTGGCTAACCTAACAGGTTGTGCATGGATTCTAAGGGCTACAAGGAATAAATGTTCAAGGTAGGCCATTATAAAAAAGGATTCATTGAAATAGGGGCTTTAATACCAAACAAATGCCTCAATCATTTAAACATAAGTACCTCAAACCCTCATGTTTTGACAGGAATAGATCAAATTCTAGTTAAATCATGCATGGTTTGGTTCTCTCAAGTAGTTAGGTCAATGTAAATAATATGAAAATAATGGTTCATAAGCCTCATAGGATAGTGATTTCAAATATAAAGACAGTGAGATGTGGCATGGGATTCAAAATTCAGTGTACTTTTTAGGAAATTACTAAATATTTGAACTTGAAACAAAGTCATTTCAGTATTCATTTAAGCTTAGTTTCAAGGGATAAATTGTTTCACTCATTGATATGCATTTAAAAATTATGATGAGAATCATTTCAGCTCAAAAATTTTAAAAACAAAAAGAAAATTGAAAAATAAACACACAAAATTTGAAAAACACACAATTTGTTTTGGTTTTTTTAAACAGGAAATCAATTAAAATTACTAAACTAAAAGGTTCCCTCCCCCACACTTAAAATATTTCATTGTCCTCAATGTGAACCCATGAGATGATATATGCACATGAAATATATAATTTTAAATAGGACAAATAATAACAAAGTTAAAGGGTTAGGAACAGCCTGATGTGATCAAGTGATGATGGGGTCATGCAGTGTGATAAAATCCACTGCATCAGTAGGAAGTCCCTCAATGTATATCTTCAAACATTTCCCATTGACTGTAAAGATCCTTCCAGTGTCTTATTGTGTGATATCCACTGCACCATAAGTAAAAACATTAGATACAATATAAGGACCTAACCACCTGGAACGCAACTTACCAGGCATCAGCTTCAGTTGTGAACTGTAGAGAAGGACTTTCTCTCCAACATGAAACTCCCTTTTTTGGATCATTTTGTCATGAGATGCTTTTGATCTTTCCTTGTAGAGCATTGAGTTATCATATGATTACAGTCGAATCTCCTCAAGCTCTTGAATTTTCAACTTCCTTTGAATTCCATCTTGGGCCAAATCCATGTTGCATTTCTTTATAGCCCAATATGCCCGATGCTTGACTTCCACTAGGAGATGACATGCTTTCCCAAAAACAATCCTAAATGGGGACATACCAATGGGTGTCTTTTATGATGTCCTATAAGCCCAAAATGCATCATCCAAGCGCTTGCTCCAATCCTTCCTATTTGGCTGCACGAATTTCTATAATATTTGTTTCAGCTCACGATTTGAGACCTCAGCTTGGCCATTTGTTTGGGGGTGGTATGGTGTTGATGTTTTATGTGTCACCCCATACTTATTAAGGAGGGAAGAAAAATTACTATTGAAAAAGTGTGTCCCTTGGTCACTGATGACGACCTTTGGTACTCCAAACCTGCAGAAAATTTGAGTCTTGACTAAATCCACTACAACATGAGAATCGTCAGTCCTGGTGTCCTTGGCCTCCACCCATTTACCCACATAATCAACCGAAACTAAAATATAAAAAAATCCAAATGACCTAGGAAAATGACCCATAAAGTCGATGCCCCATACATAAAAAATCTCACAGAATAGTATGGGTTGTTGGGGAATCTCATGTCTCCAAAGAAATATTCCCAGTGTGTTGGCAACGAGAGCATGACTTAGAAAACACATGGGCATCATGGAACAAGCTAGGACAATATAATCCAGAGTCCAAAACCTTCCTAGTTGTCCGTTGGGGTCCAAAGTGTCCACCACAAGCAATTATATGACAGAAATAAAAAATAGACTCAAACTCATGACCGGGAACACACATCCTAATGACTTGGTCACTACACATGTGCCAGAGGTAAGGATCATCCCACACATAATACCCAAACTCACTTTTTAATTTTTGGACTTGATGCTTCCTCAAATTTGCTGGGATTTCAGAGGAAACAATGTAATTAACTAAATCTGCATACCAAGGATGCATACCTGAGATGGTATAGAGATGCTCATCGGGGAAAGTGTCCTGAAGTGGTACCTGGTCCAAGGTGTCATCCTCTAGTGTGTGAGTAAGCCTACTCATGTGTTCTGCCACCAAATTCTCTGATCCCTTCTTGTCCTTTATCTCAATATCAAATTCCTGAAGAAGGAGCATCCAACGGATAAGTCGTGGCTTTGCATCTGGCTTCTTTAGAGCCCAATAAATATAGAACAGATTTTATCTAAAGCAAATATGACTGCAAGAAACTCCTTTTCGGTGGTTGTGTAATTTTATTGGTCTGAATCTAGTGTCCTCGATGCATAGGCGATCACATGTGAACGTCCCTCCACCCTCTGAGATAAGACAGCTCCAACCGCGAAGTTGTAGGTGTCACACAAAAGCTCAAAAATAATCTCCCACCGTGGGGGTTGTATGATAGGTGGAGTGGTCAGAAATTTCTTTGGCTCATCAAAGGAAGTCCTGCAAGAATCATCAAAAACAAAATCAGAATCCTTTTGGAGTAATCGTGACATAGGAAGAGCAATATTACTAAAATATTTGATGAAGCGCTAATAAAATCCTGCATTCCCTAGGAAAGATCTAACATCATGCACACATGAAGGATAAGGTAAGGATGAAATAATGTCTATCTTAGATATATCAACCTTTATCTAATGTTTTGACACTACATTCCCTAAGACAATGCCATGCTCTGCCATGAAATGACACTTTTCAAAGTTCAGGACCAGATTCTTCTCAATACAATGATTCAATAACTTTCCCAAACTATTTAGACATTCATCAAATGAGGATCCATACACTTTAAAATCATCCAAAAATGCCTCTGTGCAGGTCTCAATAAAATCAAAAAAATACTCACCATGCATCTCTGGAAGGTACCTGGGGCATTGCAAAGTCCAAATGGCATCCTCCGGTAGGCAAATGTGCCAAAGGGACAGGTTAATGTAGTATTCTCCTGATCCTCTCGAGCTATAGGAACCTGAAAATATCCAGAAAATCCATCCAAGAAACAATAGTGTGTTTTCCCAGCTAATGTCTCAAGAATTTGATCAAAAAATTGGAGGGGGAAATGGTCCTTGCGAGTGCACTGATTTAGTTTCCTATAATCAATACACACACGCCAACTGTTTTGCACCCTCATTAGAACTAACTCATCTTTCTCATTTTTAACAACAGTAACACCACTTTTCTTAGGAACAACATGAATAGGGCTTACCCACTGAGAATCTTAAATGGGATAGATTATACCTTCCTCGAGCAATTTCTCAACTTCTTTTTTAACAATTTCCAAGAGGGTGGGATTGAGTCTCCTTTGTGGCTGTCTCACCAGTTTATCCCCATCCTCCAAGATAATACTATGCATGAAAATGGAGGGGCAAATACCTGATATGTCATGCAAGTTCCACCCAATCGCCCTGATGTTCTCCCTAAAAATATTCAAAATCTTTTCTTCATGTTCAAAAGAGAGATTTTTAGCAATGATAATAGGTAATTTCTCACCACTTAACAAGTATGATTATTTGAGATTCGGTGGTAATGGCTTGAGTTCTAGTGTAGGGGGTGGTGTAAGGATGGGGTCATAGAAGGAACTGAAATATGTGCACAAATAGCATCAGTATCAGAATAAAAATCATCACAATCAGAGAATAAAGCACCAAATACATCAACATACTCAATAGTCATGTCACAATCAGAGTTCACATGATCAAAATCAGAATATGATTCCATTTAAAAATAAAATCTTAGAGAGTCTTGTTCCTTATAAACGGGTGTGGAAGTACTCTTAAACATCAAACTAGAACCAATACTCATAATCTTCCTAAGCATAGGAAAATCTAATTCCATGGTGTTTTTACTTGGTGGTTCAAAATGGGAGATAAAAATGCAGAATGATCCTCTGAGGGGTACTTCATGGAATCCATAAAGAAGAGAATACAGAGTGAGGCATCACATTTATTGAAGCTCCTAAATCACAACGAGCATCAGAGAAGTTCAACTCCCCTATGGTACATGGGATAGTTTATGTCCTGGGATCCTTGCACTTTGTTGGCATTGCTAGAGTTTGTGTAATGAGTGCTGATCCATTCCTTCCAAGGTTGATCCTCTCATTTCCCTTCAGCCCTCTTCGATTGGTACAAAGTTCTTTTAAGAATTTTTCAAACCTTGGAATTTTCTTAGTGGCTTTAAGTAGAGAAATGTTGATCTCCACACGCTTGAATGTATCCAAAAACTCATTTTACATTGCTTCTTCAGCCATCTTCTTGGTTTGAACAACCCTGTTTGGAAAAGGAAGGGGTTTAGGAGGAACATCATCAATCTTTTTCTTACCTTTATCTTCTTCCAGGGATTACTCATCAGTTGGTTTGGAATGCAACTTCTCCAGAGTTGAGGTGAATCCTGGTGGAATGGTAGGTATAGATGTATCGTTCATTTGCTTCCCACTTCTCAATGTGATGGCACTGACATTCCCCTTTGGATTTGGAGTGGGTTGGGAAGGTAGATTTCCAGAATTCTTACTTACAAGTTCATGGAGGGTGGTGGAAATTTGGCTCATTTGAGTCTTCAACTCCCTCAGCTCCGAACTTTGACTCTTCAGCTCATTCTGTTGATTAATAAAAATTTGCTTCAAAATATCATCAGTATTAGAATATACCTTTGGTGGGGGATTCCCTTGTTGTTGTCTTGTTGATGCTTGGGCTTCAAATCTCCTTTGGGGTTGTTGGAAACCCTGCTAGTAAGGCGGAGGTTGCTGGAAGTTTTGTTGAAAGGGTGGCCTTTGTTGTTGTCCATAACCATACCGCATGTTCGGTTGATCTTTCCACCCTTGGTTATATGTTAGAGCAAATGAATCAAACCTCTTTTGGGGATATGGTTGTTTTTGCTGCTGAAATGGTCTCCTTGGGAATACTGTTGTGCAATCCTCTATCTCTTATAGTTGTGGGCAACAGTCAGTTGGGTGGCTTGTCTCAGTGAAAATGCCACATGGCCTTGAATGAGGGGGTTGGGATGTATTTTGAGCCAATGCAATCTGCATCACCATAGTGGTCAATTCTTCCAACTTGGTATCAATCAAATGACTTTCAAGGAAGAAGGACTTGCCTGATGTACTCCCCTGACATGTGGTGTACCTCGATCGCCAAATTGTTGGGAGTGTTGTGCCATCTTTTCGATCAATGAACATGAGGCTACTGGTGTCGTGTCCACCAATGCCCCTCCTGCTGTGGCATCCACCATGCTCCTCTCCGTAGGTGTGAGTCCTTCATAGAAATACTGAATGAGGAGTTGCTCACTGATTTGGTGATGTGGACAGCTTGCACACAACTTCTTGAATCGCTCCCAGTACTCATACATTGACTCCCCTTGTGCTTGCTTGAACCCTGAGATCTCCTTATGAATAGAAGTGGTCCTTGATGCTATAAAAAATATCTTCAAGAAAAGACGTTTCAAATCGTTCCAATATGTTACATCTTCAGGTTGTAAATAATACATCCAATCCATCGCAACTCCATCAAGTAAGAATGGGAATGATCTTAATTTGATTTGATCTTCAGAAACATTTCTAGGTTTTAGGGTTGAGAAAACCACATTAAATTATTTCAAATGCTTATTGGGATCCTCGCCAGAGAGGCCGTGAAACTTTGGAAGTAAGTGAATTAACCCAGATTTCAGTTCAAAGTCTGATTCGAGATTTGGGTATGCAATACGATTTGGTTGATAGTTAATATCAGGTGCAGCCAATTCTCGAATGGTTCTATTAAGATCATTGTTATTATTTCCAGCCATTGGTTCTTCTTTTATGTTTGAATTTGAATAGATTCCAATTTCAATGTTTCCAAAAGAGAGGAATTCACCAACTGGTTGAATATTGAAACTTCCCATAGATTGAGAATGTCTGATTCGTGCCCTAAGGTTGCGTTCAATATCAGGGTCAAGATCTAAGAGATCTTTAGGATTACATCGTGTCATAAATCAAATAAAAATGAAAAGAAAGTGAGTGGACAATAGTAAAATAAAAATGAGAAGTTGAGTTTATGGTCCCAAAAGAAAATAAGAGGATAAAAAAATGAAAACTTGAGAAAGGGTAAAGATGAAAGAGAGAGGTGAAGAAAATAATAAAATAAAAAATAAAAGAAATACCTCTAAATGGTTGAATAAATTACATGCCTCCCCGGCAACGACGCCAATTTGAAAGAGCGTTGTCGTGGGCGTCGTCAAAGGATTAGTGTGATTTTGGGGTACTTAGGTGCAGTAGAGAGGCTGACCAAGGTCTTCTCTTAAAGGAGGAAGTGAATTAAAACAATTTTTAGAGGTATTATAGAAATAAAATAAAAGAGAATAAAAACACTACTTGAAAGGATGGGCAGTGGTTGTTTATAGTTTATGAATCTAGAAGAATTTTTCTTGAAGAAGATTTTATTTTTTTTGATTTTAGTTTTGAAATGAATCTCGATTAAAATGACACAACAGAAAGATGTCTTTTTAGAAAATATTTTAAAAGGTGTAATCGATATCACTCTACCTCTTCATTAACTTATTAATCATTATCATTTAAATCAATATCCACTTAATTATGATCCCTTAATTTTTTTAATCCCAAACCCTATGAAAATTAACTTTACCACAAGGATGAAGTGAATTTAACCTTAGGCTAACTTCGGAACATGCAATCGCAACACCCTGATTTGATTTATATTCTAAGGATAGCTTATGGTCAGTGGTAAATTAAGGCACATATCCTCTCTGGAAATTGGAATTAATTGATTTTAGGGATTATATTTGGACACTACAAATTGATCCCGTGTGGTTTTGAATTACCAGTTAAGTTCACGCTCTCACAACTCACACAATTCTTGACCTCGCATGATTTGTGTTTATTGTTCAATTTCTTTATTAGTTTCATTTAAAATGAAAACTCAATTAATATATCATATTAAGTGAATTACAGTAGATCATTGATTCAAAATAAATTAATGAAGAAGGTAAGAGACAGATCGATTACTAAAAGACTACTCTTTCATGGGTGGCGTAATCATCGTAGAAAAGTTTTGCATGTGTAAAGGTTTAGAAAGGGTAGAACCCAATCACGTTTCTACTCAAGAATTACAAACCAAAGAGGAAGATTATGAGAAGAATAAATTAAAAAAAAACAGAAGAAAAGATAATAAATAAAAGAAGTACAAAGAAATCTATTACACAAACAAAATCATTACAACACGAAGGAGAAGAATAAGGCTTTGTCGAAGGGATCCTTGCTTCAAGAGCTACCCTTATTGAAATGGTTGGAGAATTGGAGTGGATCCACTTATACTGTTCCATAAACTTTCCAATGAACGTCCCCAACCCCTAAAAATGAGAAAAACTCCAATTTATAGAGGGGAGGTGAGGAGAGGTTACAAGTGGTTTCAAGTGTGAATGTGGAAATTCGGCCAAATATTTTATTCCAAATTTTACCGCCCATTGGACCTCCGAAACGAGTGAATTGACTGGCCTTCAAGAAGGATGATTTGTGAAAAATCATGTCCCAGAGCTTTACTAAAAATTGGGGCTCAATCCAAGCCTTAATGAATAATATATGGCCCAAATACAGAACCCATGTCTATTCTGCTGAGTCCAGGCCACCATTAAATTAATGGGCCATTTACTCTATCCAAATGCACTTATTAGCTCTATTGTCCTTAATAAAAGTTGTAGAAAATTAAGTTAGTAACACTGTTAAAAAATTTCAAATTCAAATAATAAATATAAAAATATATATCTTCGAAATACTACAGTGCACTATTAAGGGTAAAACTGGAATTTTAACCAAATTTTCAAATGAATGATCAAATCCCAAATATTTTATAAATAAACATATTTAACACAATGTGACGAAATTATATCATTTATTATCAATAAAATATTCAATAAAATAGTGTTTTATTATAGATATAATGTCCTATCTTTCTTTTTATGGATCTCATGGTCTACTAATGATTTAGGAATGAAAAATTGACGTCTATTTCTTGGAATAAGAGATGAAGTAGAAATTGATCAATGCATAACCAAATGATGAGACTATGCTTATGAAATGTAATGAAATCAAGTAAGTATTTATTATAATAAAAATTATTCAACTATATAGAAAAGATCAAAAAATGATAAAAAATTTATCCTACTAGCTTCTTTTCTAATGAATTAGATGGTCTCATAAATTATCACAGATTTATGGTTGTGTGATTAATAGCATTATCTTAACCATGTTCTCTATCACTGTCCATAAAAGTTTAATACATATATTTATCTTCAATGTATATGTTTTTACATGCCACCTATTTTGTTCTTGGTGAAAACCTAATTATGATTTACATTGGGTAACTGTTATGTTTCCAACTTTACCTTTTTAAAGAGAGTTTTATTATTCATTTTTTCAATGTGGGTTTCTATAAAAGAAACATTATAATATTAAACCATTGATGACACTAATATATTTTAATGGATAAATTAATTTTAAGGGTGGTAGAATATAACACCCAAATCATTTATTAAATTTTTTTTGGATAAAATATATTTACTCGATGACTTTTGTTATACTCTACACCAAGTTAAACTTGTGCTATACGCAACACCGACTTAGCTTGCATTACACACAATACTGATTTTATACAAAACAAAATTTTATTATTATGATTATTTAAACAAGAAAATTATAACCTAGTTGTTATAATTGAAATTATGAATAGTATTAACTGAATTATAAATGTATTGTTTACACATGTAAAACAATTTTTGAAATTTAAAAGAAAATGTTTTATAAAAAACTATTTAAATGAACTCAAATATGTTTTATAATAAAAAAATAAATATTATTGGATTATATTAGAGAAATATATACATATATATATATATATAATATTTTATATATTGTTTAACATTTTTTATAAGTTTTTTCTAGACATGATATAACAATAAATCATGTTTTATGTTTAAAAACTATATTTTTCTAAAAAACAGTTTTGCTGTCTTTCGATGTTGTGATTTTTTTAAATAATGTTTTCAAAACTTTTATAAATTATATTTGAAAAAAACTTTTTATGTGAAATTATGATATAAAAATGTAATTTTTCTGAATTTTTGTTATTTTTCAATTAATTTTCATGTTTTTATGAATAGTAAAAAATACTGAATTTTAATTGAAAACTACTTTTTTATCAAACATAATTATATAGCTAAATTATGTCTTGAATTGGTATTAAAGTATAATTAGGTCAAATTTATTTCACTTAATCCAATTTAATTCATTTGAATCAATTTTACCTCGAAATTTGATATAAAAACATTGTGAACTTTGGAATATTTTTAATTTAAAAACTTGTTTTCTCGTTCAGTCAATCAGATTAATTTTTAATTAATTTCTTCAATTTATATGTTTTTTATTTTGAAAAATAGATTCTGTATTTTTAATTTAATGTTTAAAATTTATTAAATAGATCCTTTTTTGAAAATGCGAATAGTAACTTTATTAATTTTTATTACCATAATTAAGGGTAAATCGGGTAAATTGAGGGTAAAAAAATATTATAAATATTATAAAACTACCCTAAAACTTAAAAAAAATTATGAACAGAATTAAATAACTAACACATAATAATATTCATTAAAGATTTTAATGGACACTTATCCATGAAAATGACATGGATATTATTAAAATCAAAGAGAGTGAAAAAATGTCACACTCCAACTTTTAATAAGTATAATATTTTTAATATGTGATTAAATAGAACATATTCTCTACTATGTATATTATAATAAAATATAAGGTATTTAAATACATCATGGAATTTTATTTTTAATTTTTAGTGAAAGAATAATTATCATAAATAATTACACAATAAAGATGCAGTAATTATTCGATTAATGAAACAATCAATTAAATGAAATCATAAATTTTAAAATAAATATAATTTGAACTAATTAAGGTACTACACTAATTTTCTAGGTGAATATGAAATATTATTATTGTTTTAAATTATTTTATTTGAATTTATCTTATTTTATTTATTTTATTAATGTCAATGTTATAAATAGTGTCAAAATTGACACTGATGATATTTTATAAAAATAATATTTAATTAAAATTTTTAAAATAATAAAAATCATAAATAAAGATATAATGGGATAAATTATATTCTAAAATATCATAAATTTACCATTTATTATTCAATTTTTACCTTAAGTAAAAATATACACCTTTTAATATTGAAAATGTTGTTACTATAGTTAAAATTAAAATAGGTTAACTAAGGGTTTATCGAAATGATATTGTTAAAAATAATACCAAAACTTATATTAAATAAATTTGATGATAATATTAAAATCATATATCATATTATATCTAAATACATTTCCTTTAGTATGTATTCTTATTGAGATTCAATTTATTATAAATTAAAAAAATTGAAGATTCCAAAATTGCCCCTCACCATCATTATAATAGGACACCTCCTCCCACATCTTGTTTAACCACACTGAGACTTATATATAAAATAAAATAATTAAAATTATCTTATCCACTTTCTTATCCACATTCTAGAGGTTCTGGAAATCCCAAAGGACCAACTCTAGAGTCCTTTAGGGAAGATCTAAAGGAGCTGTTTCGAAGGAGTGATAATCGCTCTAACCTATCACTCTCTTTTTCTAATCTTATATACCTCATATTAATCTATAGTATATATAATAAAATAATAACTTAATAATACTCAATATTATGAAATTTTATTATGATTATTAACATTCCATTATACATCCTCTTTCCCATCGAACAAGAAGTGAAAGTATCGCATGTATGTACATATTCCTTATCGTATCCACGTTGGGATACAATTTGTTTTACATCGACATATATTATGAGTGGGAATTTTGATGGTTTTAATTTTTATATGTGATATTTAATAAATAAATATACTTCTATAATGTAGTATCATATCTACCTTTTTACCATCTAATCCTTTAGGAAATGATAATGTCACCCGTGTGTACGTTTACCTTATCATCTCCATTATGTGATATAATTCATTTTTTCATCTATATTTCACATGGATAATAATAATTAAGAATATTATATATGATATATATAACATAAAAATTATTCTATAATGATATCATATTATATACTTTTCTTTCTTTTAATATTAAAATGAAATTAAAACAGTATTCATGCGTACGTATGGCCTACCGTCTCCATGAACGGTGTATTTTATTTTCTACCTCTAACTTTTATGAATATTCATGAATAAATATATAAGGAATATATATATATATATATATCATTTTTATCATTCTATATATGATGATATCATGATCTATGTAATATCACCAAGGATAACAAGTCTAAACATTTAAGAAAAACAAAGCATTTATTACCCAAAACATAACTTTAACATGGAATTTTTAATAAGAGAGTAATATAAATTCATAAGTAAATCATATCTGGTATTATATATATGAATATGGTTCTATGGGAGATTTATAATAAAATAAAATGTATTATATATGAGGTTGGAACATATATAAAGGAATTCAATACTTAAGGTAATGGATTTTTGTCTCACTTTTATTTATGTGGGGAACATGCCTTATATAGTACTTGTTTCTTCTACATGGTGTATATACTACATATGAATGTCATTTATGAGTCTTACTCTGAATATTATGTTATTTCAATATCCATATAATTTTATTTCTTTCATTTTTTATATGATTCTACTGATTATAAAGTTGCAAGTGTTTATTTCACACATCTCATTAATATTTAAGATTGTTTTGTTTTAAATATTTGTTGGGGAATATTTATCTTCCATTTACATGTTTTCTAGAAAAATAAAAAAGGTTTTTATACTATTCTATGAATATTTATTGTTATTTTTACCCTTTTTTACTTTTTATTAAATTTTTGTAAAGAAATATTTTTTTTTCGTTTTCCAAATGAGGTACTTTGTAACTTTTCGGTAAAAAGTAATAAAGGAATGTTTTTTTAAAATTATATGAAATTAATGGATTTATCTACCATCCCGAAACCTTTATGAATTTAATATTACCTTAAATATTATAAGGTTATTTTCAAATAAAATTTTTTCCTTCAAAATTGTGCGGCTTTAAAAAAATCATAATGAAAATGATATTTTCATTGATAATTAATTCAAATAATCATTCAAAAAAATTTACATATAAGATGAAATTACTTGATGTTACTTATGATTTAATGGGTATATAAACAAAGGACACCATTCTTATTATTTCTTTTAATGGTTTATGTTTACTATATATTGATACTTATGAAACCTATTTCTTTTACATGAGTTATGTTACGATGAATTGTTTATAAAACTCATATATTTTCATGGGTTCTCATGTGTTGAATGATTTATGGTCTTATGTAACACATAAATATGGTTTTTATTATTTTATGGGTGTCACCTATATATCCATCCAATTAATTCGGTAATGAATTATATCTCATGCGATATTTAATGAAAATAAGTTAATGTGCTTGATTTGTGATGTAAAACAAGTCGATGTGAATGATCCATTAAGGGAAATATTTGAAAGTCATGATCTGAGAGACTTTATAGTTAACCTTGATATATGAAATGGTTTTATATAGTGTTGATGATTCCAAACACATTTATGACATTAACTTATGTATCATTATTGAGTTATGATGATGTTTTTTTCTTATGATTCATGTTTTTTGAAATTCTAATGTATTATGTCATGAATCATGTTTCTGATCCATGATAGGTTGGGTATAAACTTTAATAACTATCACATACCCATGTTTCTTATCTTATGCTCTCAGAAGTTAATTTATTGATATCTTTAATGTTTACCCTTACTGAACATCTGAGGTCAGCCTTTTCTTATGTTTCCTTTCCACAGGTTATGAAAAGAGATTTAAAGTAGGGGTACTAAAGGAAAATATCTTTATAGAAAACATTAAAGATATTTCACCAGACTAAAAAAATTTTATCCATTTTTCTAAAGGAACTAAACTATTATGTTAATCAGGCATGTGTTTGTAATGAATATTCATCTAAAAACACATAATATACATATATCAAAAGTGTGGGTCATTATAGTTTTGGTTTTTATGACTAGTACTAATAAAATTAATGATAAAATCTCAAGATAGTGTCATGCGTACATCTATATAAAATCTAATATGTTCACATTCAAATGGTTTTTTTCCTGATTTTTCATTTTAGAACTTGGTAATAGCATGTTGGCTATATCTGCAAATAATGGTTTGTGGTGGATAGAGTGCGTGTCATGGGAGGATTTACCATTTTTAGTAATTTTAAGATAAGGATACTCTTAAGGTGGGGAGTGTTGTGTCAGTTTTGAAATAAGTATGTCCTTATAAGAATAGGGAATGCAGTCTTGGAAGACCATTTTGAAATGGTTGGAATGGATTTGGGGAGCCTGTGAGGCTAGTAAATTTTGGATTTATAGTAATTTAGAATACTTTCACTCGAAAACATGGTTATGGGTTTGGATAATGTCTAGATTCTAGATTTATGCTCATGGGGCATGAGTGACCCTAAGAATTTAATGTTGTGAGGCATGCTGACACTTACAAAGAAGCACAATGATAAAATGGTCGACTATGTATGAAACCTTTGAGGTAACTATGATTCAAGGTTGGAATATGGTGAGGTTTTTTTGATACAATCATGGAATGGCTTAGTAGTAAGGAACAATGGTCAGTAAATAATGGTGTGTTGGCAGGTGTGGCCGAGCGATTTTAAAGGAAGTCATCCAGTAGCATTCTGATTATTCTTTTTATCTGTATTTGTACATTTTTAGTTAGAAACCATCCAGAGAAGTTCATATTGGATATGAAGGGAGTGTTTCAGGTTATATTAGTAATAATTGATATCCTCTTAGTGTACCCTTGTCTTAGTTATGATCATCCTTATTATATTGACATCATCTAGGGTATACTGAGAGAGCATCAGTTATACACCAAGTTAAAGATAAAAATTAAATGCCTTTTTGGATTGATAGATAGACTCAATCAGGGTCACACTTTGGGAGCGGGGATAATCATAGAGGCATGGAAAATCCTGAGTGATACTGGGATTCCCTTGGAGAAATGTCTTGGACACACTCACAAACACCATCTAATTAATTAACTCAATCTCTAGGTGAGATACTACATTTGGGATCAGTTGTTGTTTTTGGTTACATGAATGTATTGCCTATGTACTGATATATAACTTATAAATTCTTGATAATGGACTACCTTATATGATCTCCTAAGACTTTTGTAGTTTACTTTGATGTTACCAAAGACTTTTAGGCAGTCTTTGTTGATATAATCTGAGTGTGATGATCCAAGGGTGTGGGATCTGGTATGAAACTATGGTCATGTTGTGGAATTATGGAAGAAATGTTTAGTTTAGCTATAAAAATCACCAAAATATGGTTACAGAATTTGGTGAACATGATCGAATAAGTATTGAGGTACCTTATTTTAAGTTCATTGGGATCAGGTTTTCAGATGCATCAGATATTTAAGACAATAATTTTCAGAAATTTTCAGTCAGTATTGTCCCGCTTGATTTCTCTTATTTAATTGCATGCAATCAGTAAAGAAAAGCATCAAGAATTTTTTCAGGATAAAATGAGTGCATTGAAAAGGTTGTTCAAGGATTTTCATGTAAAAGTTTTTATGACAAATCTAGATGATGTCAGTTAGGAATCGACTGTTCGATCCAATTGAGAAACATGCTAGGAGAATCATTAGGATGCTAAGGGAATTATTAAATAGACAATTCCAATGGGGTAGATACAATGACTCAATGTTAGCTGTTAAGTGTTGAGATATTTTTTTGGGATCTCCGTAGACCATTTAATGAATTATATGATGAAATGATCATTTCTTGGGTTAAAGGGCTTGTGTAATTGTAGTCTATATGTTTTATTTTTGGATATGAGTGTTGTATCAAGTTTGAATGAATTAAGTATCGTTTGTTGGAAGTAATGTTCATAAGTGTTTTGGGAATTTAAAATTCAATGAAACTATTTCAGTAGAAATTTCATGACCCAAGTAGGTCGGGTGATGTTTCATTTTTCACCAGGATTATCGGGTAAAAGAATTTATAAGGATGTGAGATCGTAAGATTTCATGTTTTGAATATGATGGAATTTCCAAAGAAATATTAATTTCCTATTTAGTGGATAGAATAAATTATAAAATAATATTTGGAATGAAATACTATGTATTTTAACACTTAAAAGAACTGTTTTCTTATGTGTTTAAGGCTTGAGAGATGACTCAGGTGTTCAGTGGAAGTTTTGGAGCATCGGGATTCAAAAACATAATTTTTAGAAAGGCAAAGGGAGGTCCATAGTTAGTGCACAGTTAAGGATCACCATGCACCTCAACTATGTGGGGACTAATGGTCGCCACATGGTTTTTCAAATCATGCACCTTGGGACGAATGGTCATGAGAGAGGTTTGCAGAAAACTATAGATCCATTATTTATGTTGTGTGCATGGTTTTCCAAATCGTGTAAAAGCTATGAAAGGGGGTTTCACCTTGAGGTAGTTATACTTCATTTTTAGTGCATGGTTTTCCAAACTATGTAGCTAAACCATGTGGCTCACTAAAGAGATGTAATTTACCATTTCTTCTGCCTTTAATAACTCAAAATCGACCCATTTTCACCTCATTTCTCCCATTCTTGGAAGCTACTTCAGATCCACCATTTCCACCTCCTAGGATTACATAGTTCACCATCATTCAAACATGGAATCGAGCAACATCAAGTGTTTTGGAAGCATAATGGTTAGTCAAACATTCCTCATTACTCCTTTATTAGTTTATCTTTCCATATTGAATTTTATTTCAATGTGAGCCAATAAACCCTATTTCGATGGATTTTTATATTCTTTTATTTTCTCTTGATTAGGATCAAATAAAATCCTGAAAATGGATGAGTGAAGTGTCTTAAAAATGAGGTTGGTGGTCTATAGATTTTCCCTAAAAGTTTTGTCAATTTATAAATGTAACTCTTTTGAATCACGCAATATTTTCCATGTGTCACAATTTTAATGTGAAATTTATTATGTAGGAATTGATGCATTAAAATGGATATCCATTGTTCTTTTAATTGAATTGTTGGTGTCCATTAACCTTAAACTGATTCACCCTCTTATGGTGTGTTTCTTATACACCATGAATTGAATTCCATGGCTAGGAAACCAAACCACCCTTAGGGCGTGCTAGTGTAAATGCTTATGATTATAAAGATAATATTATGATATGATCACCTTTTTAGGTATACTAAACTACACCGCAAGAGGAAAATGATTATTATTTATTAAATGAGTTGTGATGACAAACATTCCCCATTTTTAATCAAACCACCTTTGATATGCACTATAGTATTTAATAAAAAGGGGAAATGAAATGGAGTTATTTGAAATGGTAAATGAAATGGACCTTTCCATGGCCTTCATAATTACTTTTAAATTTAATGTCCCAAATTTTATACATGAATTGGGATATTGAATTCTTAAGTACATGGCTTATTTATTATTCATACTTGAACTATGATAAAAACAAGAATATTAATTAATAAGGCATTATATATTACTTATATTTTAATGAATTAAATATATTGTTAAATTGTATGGTCATACTATGTTCCCATGACCATTCATTTTGATATATTGAAGGTGATACATGGTTTCTGACATGGAAAACCATTGAAAAATACATTGGGCTTTCTAAATTCTAATAAATTAATAAATGGACTATACAACACTATGGGGGGATACATGGGTTCTCATATGAACACCAATGATGAGAACACATGGCAGTTGGATTTATATTATTCTTTGAGTGAAATTTGGGTTCCCTATATATAATTCCAATGATGGGGTCAGAGGGATGTTTATTATATTACTTCCTGAGTGACACTTATGTTTCTTATGTGAAACACCATGTACAAACTAAAAGGGAAATGACTTTATACCACACCTATAGTGATACCCGTATTCCTATGAGGAATTACATGGATAGGATTGTAGGGTGTTGGATTCATAGTATGCCTATATAGATACTTGAATTCCTAATATGAAATTCCTTGTATGGACTTAGGTTGCTAATTAGTTTATTTATTGGTTAATTTAACTAATATGTTTACCAAGTCAATGAACATACTTGGATTCGGTCAGTTTTTTTACCTCAATGATGGCCTTATTTGATTCTTGTGTCAAGTTTTAAATGATATGGGATGTGTTCATCCCTTATACTGATATGATCTTTAGGGTATTCTGTAGTTATAGGATGGGTCCCAAGCCCTTTTTATAAAGTAAATCATAATTTCTAATCATTTATAGATATTCTAGCTTAAACTGAAGAAGGTGGTATCATATGGGTGTCATATTCAGAACCAAAACCGACGTGCTGTTTATATATTTCATTCATAGTTTATATTATTACCTAATAATTAATTCTTTATATATTCATGGACTGGATTTCATTAGAAGTCATTGGTGGTGGCCTAATGATTTTATCTCACAACCTGTTGAGGACATTGTTTTGTACCTAGACAAACCTCATGGTTTTAGGATTCTATAATGTGTTATATTTTACACACTTGGATATGGGAATTTTGGAGAACAAGATTGAGATGGTTCTCATAATGTTGATAGAGATAGACTTTTGGATTTAGTTCTTTTTGTTATTCATGTATTTTATTCATGCTACCATGTATGTTGGTTTTCCCTTTTGTTATTAACATGACATCATTCTTTTATAATACTGTTATGGATTTGGATGTTTATTATTATTGGGATGATTTATTTTCATTGAATTTCATTTATACTACTTATGTATTGATTCATTTATTATGTACCATTGTGTTACTCTAATCATGAGGGTATAGTCTCCCCAATGTACCAACATTGGACCCTCGCTGCTAGGTGGAAACATATGGCATATGGGGAGGTAATATTGAGGCCATGTTGTGAATGGACCTAGTTTTTTTATAGAGTGAGTTAATTTGTGGTATTATAATGTTTATATATATACTTATCAAAGTAGTGTGAGGAGGATAGGAAAAGGTAGAACCCCTTCGATGAGTAGTGAGTGATCCATAAATCTTATAAAGGTGGTGTGCCTTGTAATATAGAGATCATGAAAAAAATGATCCACTAAAAGTGAAGATAATGGATTTTGGAACATCATCCATTATGAGTGTGTGATGCTTTGATGTATAATAGTGTAAGTGAACAAATAAAATCATCTTCAATTGTGTGATTTAATTTCTATATTTGTGTTTTATTTTTGTGTTACTGATAATGACGGGAGACATATTGAATGATTTCCTTCCAACCAATGAACAATATCAGATGGTCAATGAGTTTTAGTATTTGGTTATATTTATAATTATGGTTCTGAAAATGTTTTTGAAGATTCTTTCATACCTAAAAATATATATTCCCTTGTGGAAATTGTAATGGATAGGGGATCTATGTAGTAAGTGTTAGTAAAAAATAATCATAAAACGAGTGAGTATTCTTATAATAATAAAGGATTTATCTAATAATTTTAAGAAAATATAGATTAATATGAAATTATTGATAGAGTTTATATTTTGATAATGGTAAAAGTGGTATTAGAGAATAAGAAATTAAATAAGGAATAGCTGGTCTTGAAATTTTTCATTAGAGTAATGGGTGAAAAGATAGAGGGTCAAAGCTATAAAATTGACTAATTTTTACACAATATGGAAAAAACGGAAAAGGAAAAAGATATTAAAGCTATAATAATCTCACTCAAGAAATATATTTTATAGTGCATACAATTTTTAAAAAATAAAATTTCCCAAGGATAGTGGAAATGGTTTCCCAAATGAAGGAGAATGAAGATAAAAACAACAATCTTGAAAAGAAGAAAAAATCCTCAAATGTAAAGGTAGTGATACCTCCCATGTTAGCCTCAATAAGTAAATATCACAAATATCTAATTCTAGAATTAGTGGAAAAGTGAAAGGCTCTTTCCCAATATATAATATATGGACCTCAAAGAAATGTGGCATTAAATTTTGGTTATTATATAGTTTTGGGACACACCAAGGATATATTTTTAGAGTTTAAGGGGAGGAGTAAATGTAGAAATTATACTACATCATCTCAATAGAGACATGACTACATGAGGTATGATTTTATAAGAAGATTTCTTTTGAACTACATATAGATATATGAAAGTACATTGAATTAGGATATTAAAAAGAGATTCCAATAAGAAACCCCTTATTCCCATATTGAAGGGTAGGCGAGTATAGAAGGAAGAAGAATATATTACATATAAAAATTTATTTGTGTCACTAAAAGTGTATAAGGAATAAAATAAATAGATGGTGCATCATACATAACTAGTTAAGTTCATGCAATAACAATTTTGGAGAGAATGAAAAAAAATTGAGGATTAAGAAGATAGAAGCTCTTACAATTTTGTGAAATATGGATACTCATGTGAATAGTTAATTACCAAGGAAAAATGAATCCAACATAGTATTATTAGGAATTAAAGAGGAAAGAAAAAAATCATGCCTAAGTGATCTCACAAATATCACCCCAAGGAAAGAGGAGAACACTGATGGAAGAGCACTAATTTTGTAGAGGAGGCATAGAGATGGATTTAGATGGAGAAGTGTATAGAAGTGGGAATAATATTATAATAGAGGTGGATAATATGATACATAATATGAAAAATCTAAATAGTATATCAATAGTGAGGTTTATATAAGTGGTGTAATTACCCTGACTCCTATAACCCAAAGTCGGCGCCTACATTTTTACCTGGCACATATATAAGGGTTCAAATCCCAAAGGACCAATAATTTTAGAAGTTTTTTTAGAACTATATACATACATGATACCCATTTTACATTGGTAATAAACATAAAACATAACAAAATCAAATGATATGCATCCCTAAAACTCAATCAAAGATTTCTTCCTCATATCCAAGGGAATGGAAACAAAATAAGGGTGAGCTCAAATACTCATTAAGGGTTATATACAATGTAATATATCATGAATAAATAAAGAATAATCAATATGGAAAGGTAAATAACTTAACACACATAAAATTTAATCAAAAACTTTACCATCATAATTGGATAATGCATAATCAATATGGTAAGGTACATAACTGAAAACACATTCTATTTAATCAATAAACTAGGAATGAAATACATCTATATATAATATCATAGAAATAAATATCATGCATAATAATAATAATAAATTCCTCAACGAAGTAAATTCATAAATATTGGACATTATAATATCAGGTATCATGATACCTCTACTTTCAAATCCTTTCATAAGAAAGTTTAAAACTACTGGGTAAAAACCTATCTGATTTGTCTGACTAATTTGTCTCATGATACCTATCTATGCATCAAGGGGTTATCTATAACTGTGAACCACCCATATCCGCATGTATAATGTCTTACTCATATATTAAGAATAAATTTAATTCATGAATCAATATTTAGTATCATCAAATATTTGTATTGAATAAGGATGTGATTTTATAAATAATTCCCCGTTGAATCAAGTCACTTTAAAAATAAAAACTATATATAAAAAATGTTACAAAATTTAGAAAATAATCATATACATGATAAAATATTATGGATATTTAATATTAATGTAATTTATAGTGAAAATGATAACAAGAAAGTGACTATTTCAAGACAAAGTAAATGATAAAAAAATTGATATTTTACAATAATTTTTACCTCCTTGGTAACTTTTAAAATGTGACCTCGTGAAGAATAAACCTGAAAATAAAAATAAATAATATTTAATAAATATCTAATCATGTTAAATACATGAAAAATGTAGTATATATTCCATATAAAAGTGAATAGGTTCAACTTAACAATTGTGTCTCAATGTAAGGGAAATCGTGACGAAATCCATTATAATGATCATAACATTGATGTGGGAATTAAAAAATGAATAAATTATTTATATAAAATATAAATCCAAATAAAAAAGTGTAAATAAAATAATTTACACTCAAAATTCATTACACATGTAATATTATAATATTAATGATAATGAATAATTAATATAATCCAATGAAAAGAAATTGAGTTATGGTATTCTTTACCCATTGATAACCTTTAATACAAAATATCATTTGATGAAATAATACAAATTGAAGCATAAAATACAATTATATAATAATTAATCATGATATTACATGTAAAATGGGTAGTATATATAGAATATAAAATAAATTTGGTGCATAAAATTAGAAGAATCCTAAAATAAGGGAAATTGTGATGAAGTCCCTTACCACACACTCACTTTTGGTTGAATGTGATTTAAATTTTTGTATAATGGTATTTAGAATTTATTAATTTATAACATAACCATATTCATATTTTTTCTAATATCATATATTATCATATTTTATCATCTTATCACTCATGTGTTAATAATATTTCATTATTTTCATTGTTTCGGATGTTAATTGCCTTGTTTTCTCATATATATTTTATCATGTATGTTCCGGTTGTTGCAAATATTATATAGTAGAATCATATCAAGAATTATATTAATTTTATAAATATCACTTTTTTCTTAGATATATTTTTATAATCCTTATTTAAATTTTAACATGGAGAATGGATCACATTTCTTTGTGGAGACAGTAGTTCGTACATACACACGATCGACATTATCAGTTCATTAATGGGAGAAAGGGTAATGAATTTGGTGATATATTAATTATAAATAATAAATATAATTTTATATATATCACATATATTCACTAAATATATCCTTATTACCTTTAATATAAATTAGAGATGAACAATGAATCACATCACATCACTAGGTTGTAGTCCACCGTGTACACGAGTGGCGTTATCCAATTTTAAATGGAATAGAACATAAGAAGGTATATGTGATATTAAAATTTAAAATTATAATAATATAATAATTATAATATACATGTGTTAAATCTATAATTAAATATATCCTTTAAATTAGGTTATTAAAAACAAATTACATCAGTTCGTGAGGTGGTATCCCACCATACACATGATCAATAGTTCAGTTTCCCATTTGATGGAACGGGTGATGTATATAGGTTATTAAATTAACATAATTAAATATTATTATATTTAATATACTAATTTTATATATAATCATGGTTTAATAATATTTAAAGTAGTTGGAAGAAGAAAAAAAATGAAAATTCCTATTTGAGAAGGTTACCTCTTCTTCGAACGACTACTTTATGTTTGCACCAAAATCCTTCCCATATTGGATTTATAATCAAAACAAGGGATATTTGATGTTTATATGGGAGTAATGAAGTTATTTGGGTATTTATTTTCTGAACCAAATGGATTTTGAAGTGTAAAGAGGTGAGGAGAGGGGTGACGATTCATAAGTGGGGTAGAGGGAACACATTGAATTGTTTAAAAGAATCAATTACACCATCATTTTTACCATGAAAAAATCCTAAAAAATGATTATTTTCGACCCTTATAGGATATAAGTTCGACATGAATCCATGAAATTGGTTTTTTACAAGTTTCTAGATCATTTTAACCCATACCACCCCTAGATAAATCAGTTTTTACCCTAAATGTGATAATTAATTCTTACTGCTTTTACTAGTCATAATAGTAAAAAAAATTAAGTTTACATTATTATATAATATAAATAATTATTATTAAAAATATAGAATCCTTTTTTTCTAATTTTATGCAAATAATTTTCAGAATTAAATTTAAAATTATACCTCCATACACGAGGAAAAAACGGGTTCCCGACAAAAAAAATGTCATAAGTATAGAACATTTTAATATCAAAATTCAATATGAAATTGATTTAAATGAAAAATTAGTTAAATTTTAACATAATTTTACTTTAAAACCAATGTAAAATAGAATTTTAATTTGTAATTTTTTTGAAATAAACGGCATTTTTCAAAAAAAATTAATATTTTTATCAATTCATCAAAAAATCAAACATTTCAGACTAATACCAAAACCTTCACCCTAATATAATTATAATATGATGATTTCAAAAATAAATTTAATTTTATAAAATAAATTTTCTAAAATTGGTAAAAAAATAATTGTAAATTTTTTGTGAAAAACATGGCTAAACAAGCTTGTAGAAAAAATATAGTTTTTCAGAAAACATTTTATTTTCTTTAAAATAATTTTTTTATATAAATAGATCTCCAATGAACATGTGTAAACCATATTTTATAATAAATTAGTCATTATTATTCATACCCTTCAACCTAAGTCTAGGTTATAGTAGTCACATTTTAAATAATAATATTTTAATAGAGTATTGTGCTTCATTTAAACCTGGTGTTGAGTGAAACACAACCAATCAATGAGATTGAATTTACCTAAAAATAAATATATAATAAATTATTGGGGTGTTAAATTATCTTATAAACTAGTTGTTTCATGTAATATATGAAATCAAACCCAATTTGTATCTTTTAAAATCTTAGGGTATTATAAGTGGTGTTGTAAAAGAATCCACTAATAAGGATTTTAATCTTGATATATGAAAATAGTTGGTTCACTAAGAACTTAAAAACTCCTATACCCAAGTTTTTATGAGAATTAATTCTATCTCCATACACATAATTCATATATTTTACAAATTTAGTGATGTATGTTTAAGGGAGAGTTTTAATACATGGTGTGAATACATTGTATGATGAAAGTGGTATCAAGGATATATTTGAAAAAACCAATGAAATCAAAGAAATAACCAATAATTTAAAAGTAAAATTTGAAATAACTATAAGGGTTAGAGAAATTTAAGTGGTATATTATTTTATCTAAAATTTCTTATGATGAAAAATTTATTTGAATGCTATCAATCCCGATCATGAATAAAAGTGGTGTTAATGACTAAATTAATTTTTTTAAAGGCATCTAGCCAAAAATGGATTTAAATAAGTGGTATCATGTATATATTTGGTGGTGGAAGACCTTTATTAATAAGAACGACAAATTTACGGATAATCATTGATATTATTAGAGTAATTTATTATTTATTTTTTTATGTTATAAAAAAAGTGGTATCATTTAATGGTTTTTTATATAAAAATTTATTAAAATTTGAATATCATATTGTATATCAACAAGTTGTATTATAGGTTAACTGGTATCTAAATTAGAAATTTTTAGGGTGATTTCATTTCAAATATTCAAAAGTTGATAAGCCTTATTCAAGAAAGAGGAAACCCCTATTAATGAATGATGATATTGAACTAAAGGTTGTAGCACAAGTTTATCCTAACAAGTGGTGTCTAATGGTTCAACATTCCATATTAATCAAATTGTTTTTTATTTATTAATTAATCATTGAAAATATTATATATGTTTGACTGAGATCACAAGGATAATTTTTTTGATGAATTAAAATCTCAAGATTCATGTTTTTATCGAAATTAGTGATTGGCATGGAAAACATTGATGTTCTTGATATAGACTCTAATTTTCTATACCATGTATTAACTTAATGGTCTTAGATTATTTTCTAATGACTTATTTCTAAGTGGTAAATCCACTCACTGAAATATTTGAGAGTGAAGCTATTGTTGGAATCTTTTTTGAGCTTGAGAATTTTATATAATTTTGGGTGAACAAGTTATATTAGACAAAATTTGAATATCTAGTTCTAAATCCCTTGATAACATAATTTTTGGAATCAAGCATAGAAAAACCCTAAAAAATAGTATAAAGAAACACAAAGGTAAGTATAGAAAGAGGTTCATATAACAAGTGGTATCATTAAATGAGTATAAATTGAATCCAAAGATGATTTAATAGTGGTTTAAAGTTCCCAAAAGTTTTTGAAAACAACCTATATATGGTTGAAATATCCTATAGTTTTTTATTTAAATAAGTGTTATAAAAAGGGGTTGTGAATGTATTTTATTCCAAATTTAAAGTTCTAACTCCCTAAATCTTGATTAATGTTTTTTATTGAGATGGAAATTGATAGAGAGTTGGATTGTATGTCAAAGGGGGATATTAATGACTCTATATATGGTATATCATATAGTTACTATAAATGGGTGGGATCCAAGGATATTTAAAATAATATAGGAGTATAGAGTAATTATTATTGATAAATCTAGATAAAGTGTTATATAAACCAAGAGGGAGAAGGTGTGATGAATATACCCCCTATGAATTTTGGTGAGAAAGGGGGATTTTGTGATATGAAACTCTATAGAATATAAATAATTATATAGTAAAGAAGACTAAAAATTATTATCTAAGTGGGAGAAGAAAATATTCCATAAATAAATACATTTATTTATAATATTTAGAGTTTTATTATGTAAATATATTTTTGGTTTAATTAATAGAAAAATATAAAGGGGGAAATTATTATGGTCAAAGGTTGTGGCTTGAATTTTTTTCCATTATAGATAAAGATATTTTAAATTGGTAGAGATGATTAATGTAACACCCTGACCTAGAATCTCAGAGTTTGTGCATTATTTTATTACCTTATCATGATTACAAGGAATGAAATCTTGAAGGACTGATCAGTTTAGCAGTTTTGGAATGCCATATTACATACATGATACCCATAATATGTTTTGAAATAAGAAATACAAGCAAGATACATAAAAATAAAATAAATGTAATCCTTTAATGATTATTAAAAGAGTTATTCTTCATAACCTAGGGAAAGAAAACATAATCAAGGTGAGCTAAAATGCTTAGTAATGGTAAATAAAATGGAATTAATAATGAATCAATGTGAATAAATTAACACAGAAAGGTAAATAAATGATAACAAATGTCATTCCAATAACTAGATAAGGCAACATAAATTTGGAAAGGTGATAAAATGAAACTCATTCCATCTAAATAAATAAACTGAGAATGAATTTCACCCATAGTTATATTAATGAAAAATCTCATTGTTGAATAATAGTTGACTAAAAATGAGGAAAATGCTTAATAATTGGACGTCATGTTTTCTAGGTACATGGAACCAGTACGGTCAAGATTTTTCACAATATGATTTAGCTATTAGGTAAAACCCATCTAATTTGGCTAATAATTTCATCTCATGAGACATCTGATATATTGAGGGGCAATCTGTGATTGGGCCCCACCTGTGTCATACTAGTCCAAAGCATTTCTCATAATCATGAATAATGGGCCTTATCAAAATATCTTCACTGAATAAAAAATACAGATTTATCAATAATACCCTAGTGTAGGCTAACTATTAATAAGGTTTTTTGACATTAATTAATTTAAATACCATTTAAATATCATAAAAACAATCTTGAGGGAAATGACATTTTAAACATTCCAATGTGTCGCATACCACCTTGAAACATTTAAATCGTTGTCCCCATGAAGGAATAATATTAAATTAAACTTAGAATATCATAAGATTAAGGATATTCATGATATAAAATGTTAATTTTCTGTAAATATACCAACTAAAAGTGAATTGGTTCAAAATAACAAATAAGTCTCAGTGGAATGTAAATTGAGACGAAATCCCTTACATTAACCATAATTTTTTTGTGTGGTATTTAACATCCTGTATAGTGTTTTAAATTTTTTTCATAGCGTATACTATAACCATACTCATGTTTATAATTTCAGTTATTAACTTATTATAATATATCATTACCCTTCTGTTAACACTCTTTCATTATTTTAATAATTTCGGGTCTTAATTGCCTACTGCTCTCAAGTATGTTTTGACTTGTTCATATTTATTATAAAATTATTTAATAATCATAATAATGTATAAAATGACTAAATTATCTTATATATTCATTAAATATGTATTTATAATCGTCCATAGTATTTGCAGATAAGAAATAAAGTGCATTGTTCATGGAGATGGTTGGTTATACGTATGCACGAACGCTACTTCCATTTCATTGTTTCATTAAAAGAATTAAAAAAAGATAAATATATATAATAAAATTATAGTTTTTTATATATGTTATATATGTTTCATAGGTTTATTAAAACCATTATTTATGCATTCCAGGTATGGAATGAACGAGTCATGTCGCTTTGAGGGGGTGGTAGTGCACAGTTCCTCAAATGAAATTATCATATTTACACAAGATGGAAAGCATAAAGGTATGTTCGAAATAAAAAATAAAGAATAATAAAGACATTATAAATATAATTTAGTACATATAAAAATATATTTTCCATTATAATTTCTACCATTATAGGTGGTAAAAGAAAAATGAACAATCATCGTTTCGTGAGGAAGTAGTTCACCGTACACAGAAAAAGTATGTTTATTGCTCATTGGATGGAGTTGTGTGTAATTGTAGGTATAAATATTAACATAAAAACATCCTAGTATGTTTATTATACTGGTTTTGTTAAGTAATAATATAATAATAATTTTATAGGTAGTGGATAGTGGAAATTAAACTAAAAATCATGAGAGAAGATGTTACCTCTTAATCGGGTAATTTTTTTTGGTTTATCCCAAAAGGATCCCTTGGAAGGATCTATTACCAAAGGCAGTCTTCAATTAAGAGATAAGGGAAGTTTAGAATCTATTTTGGTACATATTTTCCTAACCTAAGATATTTTAAAGGTCTGAAGAAGTTGGAGAGGTGGTGACCTTTTATAGGGATGGAAAATGACTCACATGGAATTTTTGGAGATAAGTTTGGTGTACACATGTTATTACCTAAAAATATTCATACCAAACCAAACAAAAACTCCATAATTAAAGGTTAATTGACTAATTATGGAAATAAAATTGGGTTTGGAAAATTTTATAGGTCATTTTTTCTCTTAAATAAAAGCTCTAGTCCTTTATTAAGCTTAATTTTACTTTAATAATTGTAATTAATTTTAATTACTTTCACTAATATTTTTTGGGAAAAAATTGATATTATAATATATTATAAATTATTTTTATTAAATGTATTAAATATATTTTTTCAAATTTCAATCATATAATTGGTGGAAATTGATTTAAATTTAATCCCATAGGTGGGACAACAATATGGGTTTTTAACGTAAAAACATCTAAAAGTTTGATATGTTTTTTAATAAATTTCACAGTAAAATTGATTCCAACTAAATAAATTATATTAAATGATAAAATATTTATCTAATTAAACTTTAAAACAAATTATAATTATAATTTATCCTAATAAAAAAATTATATGATAAAGTAGTTTTGAACTAAAATTCAGTATTTTTAACTATTCAGTAAAAAATGAAATGTTTCAGAGAAATATAAAAAATTCACCCTAAAGAAATTATTGTGTTTATATTTCAAATATGAAGTTTATTTTGACAAATTAAATCAATTAATGTGTCAAAAGTCATATTTAAAATGGGTTCTCCATTAAAAGGCAATAAAATTACCATTATAAAAATATAGGTTTTTATGTGTAAAATATAGTTTGTTCTTATCTTATGCCTATAAAACCTAATGGATGGATATAAGAAAATATTTTATTAAATATATAACACATTTATTTGAATAAAATCTTTCACTAATTGTAATTAATTGTCTTTATTAAAACAAAACTCTTTTAGGATCATAAAAAAATATTTTTTTTATATCCAATTGGTTCTTATTTTAATTTATCATTAATTGGTAACCAATATATTAATTTTATATTATATAAACCATAATTTTTCATAAGTTAGTTAATAATATTCATAACTTATAACATAACGGCTAGGTTATATCTAATTTTATTAAGTAATAATATATTAATAATACATTGTTATTTGGTAAAACATGGTTATGTGTGTAACACAAGCTATAGAGGGAGGTTTCTCTTATGTGTAACGCTAGCTAAATCAGGGTTTTTTTCATTAAAATATATGTATTATATTATATTTACTTAAGATATTAAATATATTATGAATTATATGGTTATTATTTTCCATTTTTACACATGGTGTTGCGTGTCATATATGCTACTGAATACAAGGTTCTTACGTTAGATTTCTGAGGCGTCACATTCTCCCCACCTTATTTAAATAATACCCTCACAATTAAAACTCAATCTTGGTTATATATATTTTGACATTTCTTATGATTAAGTATCCATTTGTGAGAAGGTTTCATATGTCATCTTCTATAAAATAGATAATGAAAAGTACAAAGGTCACATGGACTACCAGGTAACTAGGTCTCTATATAGGAAAAATTTGGGGAAAGTGAAAATAAAAACATAGAGGAAAGGCGTAAATATTTATAAGGAGTGATTGAGATCATTAATAAAAAAACATGTGAATGAAAAATAGAAAGTTTTTCACCTCAAATACATAAATCCTTGATGATTTAAGATACCATAAGTTCAAAAGAAATTAAGGTATTATGAAAACATTTTTCTTTCAAAACCATTTGTTATATAGTTAAGGAATTCTTTCACTATATTAGAATATAATTTAAAATATGTTTCTAAAAAAATAATATTTTCCTTTAATTATTCCATGAACTATTTCAACCTCATATCTTAGCACATGATTCATCATATAGTGAAGTAATTCATTAACCTCTAAGATCTCATTCAATGGTCATATTAAACTATTTTATAAATGGTTAACTCTTCCAAACGATTATGATAGAATAACTTCTGAAGGAGAGTCACTGAATTTCCAAAATTAACATATCATTATCCTTTAATCAACATGATTTATCTCTAAATTTTCACTTTCCAAATATGTGAATAACTTCATCATGTATCCTCTTGAAATATGGTAATAACACGAATCGCCATAAAACCTCATTGGAAACATGAATTCTTCCTTATTCCTATAGTAATAAAAAAGTTAATGGATATATTAAATTTATCTAGAAGTGTTATAAAACCCATCAATGATATCATATAAAACTTTTTGAAAAGTCATTAATCAGTTCCAAGGTAATAAGCACTTATCCAAATTACTCATTTCTTCATCATTATCACAACATCAGGAACATATTGAGGGTTGTATTTCCCTTAATCACGTGTTTTCCAAAAAAAATAACTTTATAATGAATACATTTTCTTGGTACCACTAAAAATATGATCTCAAATCCTAGATGAAAAATTATTGTATTACAGTCCTTATATATTCCATAATACTTATAATCGGTATATTACTGATAAAATATTCAAATTGTTGGGACCACTTTGTGTATGAAGATTGTATTTATTGTCAACAGTTGTCAATGATAGTCAAAATGAAGAAGTTCTCAAATTTTAATGGGTATTGGTTGAATTAAATATTCTTGGATAGTTGTTATGGAATCTTACCATTAGATTTCATGCTTGGGAAATTCTCCATGATATTAAATCAGATGATCAATGCATTGTTCTCTAAGTTCTGAGAGATTGTGTCAAAGGTGAAACATTATTTAAAAAAATGAATAATGGTAAAGTATCATCCATATAATGATAATTGAATATAAAATTATAAAAGGTGATGTTCTAAGTGTGATCAAGAAATAGAAAATAATTATGTGATTTTCATGAAGAGTAGAAGAGAGAAGAAGAGAAGAGTGTGAATTCGGTTTGGTTGAGAACACATCATGAATACACTCATGGGAATAAATTAAGAACTCCAAAACTGATTGAAAAAGAATTAGATATAAGTGTCCATGCATGGTCTTGGAATTATAAATGGTCATTCATGATATTGGAATTAAGGTGATGCCAATCATATTCAGTTAAGTTTGGAATGAAAGATGCTGCAGGAAGATAGGGAAGTTAGAATACTTTCCTCAATAAATATGATGATTCTTTACTGATCTTTATTTCACAAATATCATAATTTTGTTATAGAAGTTGTCATCCAATATTTATAAAGGAAAGGGGGTGAAAGGTTGTGTTCAATCATTATGGTTGGTCTTGTAGAAGCAGGTGTCTAAGGTGGTGTAGTTTTCCAGTGTTTTCCAAATTTCTAGGGTCCAAAATTTGAAGTTGGGCTAGCATTATGAAAATTTTATTTCTTTTAATATCTAATAAAAACATGAAAAATTCAATAATTTCATGAATATGGGATTCATGATGTAGATTTCACAAACACATGAAAATGTTGACGGTGTGCTTTGTGATTATGATGAGCTTCGCGAATGGCAAAGGTGAAGAGATTTGCAAGCAATAATTGTGGAAGAGAAGGGAATTGAGAGTGGATCGTTTCGGCGACTCAAAGGAAGAAGGATTATCATGGTGGTTTAAATTATTTTACGGAACAATTCGTGATTACAATGAGCTTTGCGAATCTAGAAAATAGTCATGGTTCTTTGCGAAACATAGTGAATTTTGGAAGAAATTTGGGAGCCCTGTGATTTGGAGATGACGTGGAGATAAGGTGTCTAGAAGATTCTAGAGTTGGTTGGAAATACCTATAAATATCTCCCTACCTCCTCATGAAAAGTATATATACATAACAAGAATTTTTGAGCTCTTGAATTGCGAAGAAGCTTCGCAAAGTAATTTGTTTCACAAAGGCAACATGCTCTGCAACACGGGGTGTTCCGCAAAGGTTTAGTGAGACTTGTGAATTTGTCATCTCTGAAAAGACAGTTTTCTTTGTAGCAGTTGTGGGTTTCATAAAGTTTTTATGCTCTGTTAAGTAAGAGTTCTCCAAAAAAATCGATTTTTAGATGTTTTGAGCTATGCAAAGGTAGAGAGCTTTACGAAGGTGTGTTATCCGCAAAGGCTAGAGCTCTATGAAGTAGTGAGCTCTGCGAAACAATGAGATTTGCAAAGAAGTGTTCTCTATGAAGGAGCTCTATGAAGGAGCTTCACAAAGGAACTTTGAAAACAGTATTAATGAATACCTAATTTAGGTGAACCAGTACTGGGGTAGACACCACTACACTATTCCATATTATAGTGTATCCAAGAAGAGTCCAGTGTGACCACTTAGAGATTGATTATTACTCAGGGAAGAATAACTGTGATGATTCTAATTTTATATGTGCTTTATTGATATAATAATAATAAAGGGAATTTTTTATCCGATAAAAGAAGAAGATAATTGATCTTAGTGACGTTAGTTTTTCACTGAAGGAGAAAGTGTAAAGAAAGTCGGGTTTCGGTGAAACTGGTTTCTCACTGAAGAAGAAGGAGAAAAAGAGTAGCTTTCAGGTTTTCTATAGATAAAGGAGTGGGTTGTTTACTTGCATGTTGTTGGGTAAGTAAAAAGTGAATAGAGAAAAAAAATCATCATTGTGACAACCAAAAGGTCTCAATAGGTGGAAGACTCTATTGGTGTTGAAAACCCTTATAAATAGGGAGAAGAATGTCTTCAGAGGTATTATAATGAACTAAAAAGGAAGCTTTAAGTTGGACTAGGCTATCACCAGTTTAGGGAAGATGATTGTTTCTCATCCCCCCCCCCCTCCAAAGTGTAGGGACTCACACTGACTAGAGGGTTGTTTTCCTAGTAAATCACTGTAAAATAATATCACTTTATAGTCGATAATTCATGTACTTGTCATCACGATACATGGAAAGAACTAGCTACCCAGATTGAGTAGTGAACCTTGTAAAATTATCATGTGCATGTTTTTACTACTTTATATTATTGCATGCAACATGGAAAAGATAATAATAGATTCAAGATCCTAACCTATCAGGAGGTACAAGGATAAAAAGTTGGAATTGGTTTAAAAAGTCCCCAACACTGATTCACCCCCCCCCCCTCATTTTTAGGTACATCCCAAACTGGTCCTCTCACAAATGACATAATTCTTGAATAGGAATATTAATCATTCTTATTTATTTGTGTCAGTAGCATAATTTGGTCATTATACAATAGCATAATTTGAGGTATATTTTTTGAAACTTAGGACATTGATTTTCATAGTTCCCCATCTCCTTGGAGTTGAATCATTGTACATTGGAAACCTTTTTCTTACCCATGCAATCACAAACTTCACGTCCTTTATATCTACACTTATAAACTCCCATTCCCTTAAAGTAAGTACTAGAGTGTTTCTTTCCCCAATTATCACATGTTGTTAAATCCTTCTTTCCCATCATCTTCTTCAACTCATTACTTCTTTCATGGTTATCTGATGGCCTCTCCTTGTCTTGGTTTCCTTCAAAGACATAGGACATGGAGAATTCCTTACCTATCTCAGTAGCACATGATATTATTTTAACATATGATGTGAATACTTTAGAGACCATTTATTTTTGAAATGTTGGATTAATTCCATGAAATATGAAATCCTTATTACTCTTTGGATCACGTACATTGGTGGAGTTCACATTCCATATTCTAGGCATCATTTCTAAACTATGGAATACACTATATTAAATCATAAAATAATGTTTCATCCCAAAACTTGTTGAAAACATAACATAAGTTAAAAAAAGTTCATAGATAATCTCATAATTATAAACATGATTTCTTTGGGGATATATTTACATTAAAGACTTCTATAATGGTTTTTAAATAAAATTTGAATTATCCTAAGTGTATCCCATGGGAGTGTCAAACCAAGTGCATAGTAAGGACTTTTTCATGTACCAGCTTACCCCGAGTCAGGCCCAGAACACCTTGTCAAAGTTCTTACTCTTAGTTACATCTATTCCATAACCACATCCACTTGTAGTATCTAGATAGGAATGTATTTCTATGAATACCCACATAATATCTAACTTACCAAAATTATAGGTTATTCTTGTATACTTATACTCAATGTCTATATTAGGGTTTTTCTTCCTAATATAAGTTTTCTAAATCTAATTTCCAAGGTAGCTTCTAAAATTAATTTGATACCAACTATAATGCCCTGACCCCAATATCCTAGAGCCAATGCATTAATCTATTAAATTGGATTGATTACAAGGAATCAAATCCCAAAGTACTGATCATTTTAGTAGTCCTCAAAAGCCATATTTTATACATGATACCCGTAATACATTGGTAAATAATAAATACAAGAAAGATACATAAAAATAAAATAAATTGTGTCATTTATTACTTATTCAAAGAGTTCTTATTTGTGGCCCGTGGAAAGAAACCATAACAAGGGTGATCTCAAATTCTGATTAAGGGTAAAAATAAAATAAATAATGAATAAATGAGAATAAATTAACATGTCAAGGTAAATAACTAATTACATATTCCATTAAAATAACTAGATAAGAAAATATAAATATGTAAAGTTAAGAAATTGAAACTCATTCCATCAAAATAAATAAACTGAGAATGAAATTTATCCATAGATATGTCGACACAAAATCTCATGAATGAATAATAATTGAATCTAAATGAGGGAAATGCTTAATTATTGGACTCCATGTATCCTACATATGTGGAACCATTACCATCAAGATCTTTTACAAGATGGTTTAGAAATCAGGTCAGAACCCATCTAATTTGGTGAACTACTTCATCTCATGGGACTTTTGATGCATTGAGGGGATATCTATAGTTGGGATCTACCTGTGTGGTACTAGTCCAAAGAATTCCTAGTAATCATGAATAATGTTCCTTATCAAAATATATGCATTATATAAAAGGTATGATTTTATCAATAATTCCCCAGTATAGGCTAAGTAAAAACAAGTGTTGTTCACATTAATAAATGGAAATACCATTGAAATATCATAAAAACAATCTTGATGGGAATTACATCATAAAAATTCCAATGTTTCCCATACCAACTTGAAAATTTAAAATAATTTTACCCATGAAGGAATAATATTAAATGAAACTTATAATATCAAAAGATTAATTATATTAATGATATAACATGTTGATTTTTTTTGTGGGGAGCCCTGTTATTAAAAAACTGGTACAAGAAGGAGATGGAAGTGGTCAAACATGTATCATTCCCTCATTCAAATATAAACTAGAAATCACAATTCATAATCATACAGAATGGAATAATTATAATAACCATACCAGTTAGAGTATTCTAAGGGACCATGTGACCTGGTGACCATAGTCAACTTGAGGTATGAATAGTATTTCGTCTATCTCAATTTCCTAGAAGGAACATGTTGAAAACCTTCATCATCCACAACAACATCTTTCCCTTCGGACAATGAGTGACTATATGAAGACTTTTTGGGGATTCATCCTCGATATCATCCCACCTTTCATGGATCCCCTAAGTTTCTCTCAATTTATTTATTTCCACTTGAATCCTTGAAATGTTCTCATTAACAATATTTTGTTTCACTTCAATTTCCTTGGAATAGTTTTACTCCAAATCTGCAGGTCCTCCCTCATTTGTTTGAGTCCTCAGGGCCATCTCACTAGACCCATGAGTCTCATGTGTCTGCTCCTTCTCGGAACCATCCCTAATCGGTACATTTCCTTTTTAAAGAGTGTATTGTTCAACAACAATCGAGTCTAACTTATTATGTGTTTAGTGAATCCTCAATTTCTTCCTGCAATAAGCTTTAGGGTTCCCTTTTGAGGATCAAAAAGAGCAAATGACAGACTTTTGGCTTTTATCCTTGCCATGACCAATCATATGGGACTCCATAAAAATTAAAGTAAGTAATTCATATTCCACTCCATACATGTTAATGTTTAGTAAAAGTTACAAATAAAAGTGAATTGGTGGATAATAACAAATAAGTCTCAATGGAATGTAAATTGAGATGAAATATCTTACCTGAAACTTCCTTTTATGGTGTGGTATTTATCTTACTATATAGTTGTTTAAAATAAGTTACTAACATATACTAGAAACTTAATAATTGTTATAATATCATATATTAACTTCTTATAATATATCATTTCCCATTTTTTAACACTCTTTTATTATTTTAACAACCTCGGGAGTTAATTGACAAGTTTTATTGAGTATGTTTTGACTTGTTATAATTTATTAGAACATGATTTAATCATCTCAAGAGTGTAAAAAATAACTAAATTATCTTATATGTTCACTGCATATGTATTTATAATAGTCTATAATATTTGGATATAATAAATGAAGTGCAACGTTCATGGAGATGGTAGGTCGTAAGTACACATGAACACTACTTTCATTTCTTTGTTGCATTAAAAGAATGAAAAATAAATGATAAATATGTATACTATAATTAAAATATCATATATATGTTATATATTTTACATTGTTTTATTAAAACTATCCTTCATATGTTCCATGTATGGAATTAATGAGTCATATCACTATGAGGGGGTAGAATTCCACACTTTCTCAAATGAAATTATCATATTTAAACAAGATGGAAAGCATAAAGGTGTATTCTAAATAAAAATTAAAGATGAATAAAGAAATTATAAATATAATATAATACATATATAAATATATTTTCCATCATAATTTCCACCATGATAGTTGTTAAAGGAAAAAATGAACAATCATCGCTTTGTGGGGTAGTAGTTCGTCGTACATAGAAACAGTATGTTTGTTACCCATTAGATGGAGGTGTGTGTAAGTGTAGGTTGAACTCTTAACATAAAAAATCCTAGTATATTTAGTATAATTATGTTGTTATGTAAGTATATAATAACAAGATTATAGGGAGTGGGGAGTGTAAATGAAACTAAAAATCTTGAGGGAAGGCATTACCTTTTAATCTGGTAACTTCTTTTGGTTTATACCAAAAGGCTTAATCGGAAGGCTTTCTGACCAAAGGAATGATTCTACATTGAGTTTAGATAGTTTGGGAAGCTATCGGGGCAGATATTGGATGATCCTAAGAGGTTTTTTAGTTATTTATAAGTGGGATAGGTGGTGGCCTTTTATAGGATAGGAAAAGAACTCACTTAGACTTTTTGGAAATAAGTTTGGTGTAAACATGTTCTTACCTAAAATAATTCAGACCAAACCAAAAGAAACTCTGGAATTTAAGGTTTATGGCAAAATTATGGACATAAAATGGGGTTTTGACAAGTTTCTAGGTCATTTGGTCCCTCAAATTAATGGTTTAGTCCTTTATTAATCTTAAATTTACCTTAATAATTTTAATTAATTATTATTACATTCACTAATATTTTTGGTCAAAAACAAAATTTGTATTATTAGACATTATAAATTATTCTGATTCCGAATATTGAAACAATATTTCTGAATTACAATCATATATGTGGCAGAAATTGATTTAAATTTAATCTTGTAGGCGGGACGACAATGCTGGTATTTAATGTAAAAATGTCTGAAAGTTTTCTATGTTTTTATAATAAATTTCAAAGTGAAATTTATGAAAATGATATAAATTTAATTAATTTATAAGAATATTATACAATTAAACTTTACAATCAATTAAAATTATAATTTAACCTTATAAATAAATTAGATGAAAAAGAAGTCTTGAGCTAAAATTCAGTATTTTTACCTATTCATTAAAAAATGACGTGTTTCATTAAAATATAAAAAATTCATCATAACCTAATTATTATGTTTTTATTTCAAATATGAAGTTTATTTTGGAATTTTAAATCAATTAAAGTTTCAAAATTCTAATTTAAATGGGTTCTTCATTAAAATTTGTTAAAATTGAATTTATAAAAATATAGGTTTTATATATAAAATAATGTTTGTTCTTATATTATGCATATAAAACCTAATGGATGAATATAAAAAATATTTTACTGAATATATAACACATATATTTCAATATAATCATTCAATAATTTTAATTAATGATTTTTATTTAGGCAAAACTCATTTAGTAGATAAAAATAATAATATTTTTTTATATCCAATTGGTTATTAAATTTTCTCATTAATTAGCATCCAATATAATAATTTTATATTATATAAAGCATAAATTTTAATAATTTAGTTAATATTATTCATAACTGCTAATATAAAAGCTATGTTATATCTAATTATATTAAATAATAATATTTTAAAAATATATTGTTATTTGGTGAAACCTAGTCTTGAGTGTAACACAAACTGTCGAGTAAGGTCGCTCTTATGTGTAACACAAGTTAACTCAATGTTGTGTGCCTTAAAATATGTGGACTATATTATATTCATTTAACATAGTAAATATATTGTAATGTATTGGATTATTATATTCCATTTTTACACATGGTGTTGCGTATCATATATATTATTTAATACAAGGTTATTACTTTAGATTTTCAGGGTGTCACATTGATCTGTTGATGGTGATGATGAGTGGATTTAAATGATGAAGTGGTTGAAAATAGTAGTTATCTTAATGGTAATGCGATTAAAAATAAATATGGTTATTATACATGGAAACCGAATTTAGTAAAGGATGCATGATTAATGTATATGGCATTGGATTTTTAAGATGATAAATAAATACTTGGTGATAATTTATTGGAGCCACTATTGTGGATATATAGTGTAATTTATAAAGTACGGACTACCTTGAATTTTCTATATATCAAGGACAAGGATTTGGAAGATAAATCATTGAATACAAGATAAATAAATATATTTTAATGATAAATCTATCTTGAAGGAATGTTATAATAAGGAAAAAATTGCTTATGTCAGGTAATTGTGGTGTTGGAAGAAGTGAGAGTATATATGGAGTTATTTGGAAATAGATGGTAAATGTTTTCTAAAGGAATATTATATCACACCTTAATGATGTAAATTTTGAAATAAAGTATTTTGAGCATGAATGTGTGTTGGCGACTCACACTATAACATAATTATTTATTATGTGACCAAGTAGGATACACCGTGATACAAGTCTCATGAAAATATGATATAGTTATCTCTAGAGATGAAAGATGTATTATTCCATGGATTATAAAACCACACTACAACCTAATCTATATAGAAGAAAATCGGGGGTTATATAAGAATAACTACTTTAGTGGAACATCATGCAGGTATCATCACACCATAATGGGAACTCATATAGAATACATAGTTTGTGAATTAATACTTAAGGGATAAATCCAAGTTTAAATGAAAATCAACAAGAAGTGGTTGTGGTTACATAATGTGAATTTTAATTAGATCCGACTGTAGTAAAAATGTCATGCAACAAATTTATAATATAAATAAACTATAACAACACTAGGTACCCAATGGTAACTATAACAAAATTATAGCAATTTTTCTTTAAATTCATCCTCCCATATCATTTCTTCATGTAAAACACCGAAAAAAGACCAAAATAATTCCAAGAAAAAAAATAATTAAAAAAACATAACTTAAAACTCAAATTAAATATACTAATCCTATAAAAATCATTAGAGGAAGTAAAACCTATTCTATTTAAACTTAGTATTCTTCTAGGTATTGAGGAATCTAAGAGATCATCCCAATGATATAATGTATAGAATGAATCATTTTACCTCTACATGTATCATCAAAATATAAGGATATGATAAATGATTCTTGAGGATGTCAAATAAACCCTTGAATTCTTTATCATCCCATGTGTATGTTGCACCTTTTTCATCATCAGAGTAAAGGGTAAAATTTTTTTAGGGATATGTGTAATGAAACTATCACGAACCAAATCTGGTCGCCACCAAAATTGGAACCAAAACCAAACTCTCAAAAGGCCAGAAGGGCATTCCTGATCCCCATGGGATGGAACAAGTGCCTGAGTATCATAAAATGAGAGTTTGGAATGGTTTACCTGGGTTTATAAACATAAAACAACAAATTAATCCAATAAAACTAATTATGATTTTTCAAACCAAACAATATTTTACCAAAATTCAGAACTGAATTACATAGTTTAAAAAACTCAAGAAGACTATAACAAAGGTAAAAAACCAAATAGAAATTTCCCAAGAATCATCATGGAAAGGGGCACCTCCCTCAAGACATCTCTATAAGACTTCACCACCAAGGACATGCTAGAAACATGAACCACTGACACTAAAAATTGTACCCAACCACTGAAAAAAAACCAAGTCTACTTACACCCAAGGGTGTAAGTAGGGTGTGAGCCAATTACCAGTAGTATACCACCACTAAGGTATTACATGTGATAAATATTCAAAGATTAAAACCTTATAAGTTTTCATAAACATAAATTGATAGTTAAAATTTCTAAATAATGCAACAAAAAAATTAAACCATTTTTCAAGTGGGATATCATTAAGAATAAACACTTTTAAAAAATAATGTCAACACTTATGAATTTTCCATCCAATAATAATGTATTCCAATGGTAATCACAATGTAACTAATGAACACAAGTAATAGGAAATAACCCCTATGCACTACCTCATTGTGGGTCCCAGGTACCTCATATCTCGGTGAGAGTAACCATCACAATATCTATTCTCATAAACAAGCCACTAGTAGAGAACATACACAAAACATAGTGGTCCCCAATCATCATCATCATCACAGTTTAGTTAGTGTTCTAAGCATAAATCTTGCTGTGTGAAATTGAGACCAAACCCTATAGATTCACTAGCATGCTAGTACACATCCACCCACCTAGATACCCGGGTTTCCCCTTGTGCTCAAAAAAAGTTCTGCAAGTTAAGAAATATACTTTTCAAGTGAAAATATCATTTCCACATAGCAAGCTCACCAAACATCCCACATGTAAAACACACAAGTCACAAAATCCACTTTTTTATTCAAATTCATTTTGAAATCACACTCACAAAAAAATCCCACAACACTTTTCACATTTCTTTAACACTTCCAAAAATAATTTAAACAATTTTATAAAAACATTCCAGGACATTATAACTCACCTAACATCCCACTAAAATACCATATAATACTTCTTTCATCAACAAAATTTATTTTTCACAACACAGTCAGAAAAAAATACCACAACCATGTTTTGCAGCTCTCTTCCCATTTTCTAAAAAAATCATCACTTTATAAAACATTATAAAAAAATATTTTACATCTTAAATAACCAACTTACCTTTAAAAAACACATATTGGGTGAACACACCCACCAAAAAATACATATACACCCTTTTCCTACTTTTTTTAACAAAACAAAACATTCACAATTTTCATAAAAAACCCAAGGGGTGTAACTATGCTTTGCACAAAAAACCCATTTCAAATCCATCATTAAATTCCAAAATCATTCAAATATCAATCCATAATATAATTGGAATCCCTAAAAACATTTATTAAACAACCCCAAGTGTTATAAAAAGAGCTCAATTATCACCACAAAAGACACACATGAAAAACACATGTTTTCATAAATCACTTCCAAGAAGTACAACATGGTTTTACACCTTGAACCCATTCAAAAACCCCATTTCACATCCCACATGACACTAAGTAATTAACAACCCAGAATTTTAAGCCCCTTTAAACCCCAATAATTCACTTTCATGTGTTATAAAATACACCCAAAGATTACCCCAAGAGTCACCCATGAAAAGCACCCAATTTCAAGCCATAATGCAACTATAAAATTAAAAGCATAAGAAAATACATCCAAACGGTTTTCACACCACAAGAAGAATATTATGAACATTAAAACCAGTAAATCAAGAACGCTAACTCATCAAAAATCACTTATACATAGAACCACCTACCTTATAATTCAAAACCCTTAATTCTTGGTGTAAAATATTAACAACACCACCACCACACCAAAAGGGAGATAAACCCAACCTAAATCCATAATATTTCACAAAAAATAAACAAAATTGAAACCTATATTCAAGCGTTGAATTTTGGACATAATAGAACATCATGAAAGGTGGAAGAAACCCTAATGAAAGGGAAGAAATCAAATAGAGAAACACTCACTTGAAGAGAAGTTGAAGAAATCACCCCAAATCAACCAGATGTTGAATACCTAAGAAAAAAACCTAATATTGAGGCTCAAATGAAGCTTAGGTGGTCATGTGGGGACTGAAATGGGGGGAAAAGAGTTAAAATGAATTATTTATGAAGGAAGCGAGTTCCCCTCTTAAATCTGGATAGTTTGAGAAACCCTGAAACTATTCTCCCTCATTATTAGTTCAAATGATCTCCAAAAATGCGAAACTAATAATGGGGGTGATCCTAGGGATATTGTCTTCGAGGGGGAGGTGAAATCACTGAAAACTAATAAAAAATGGAGGATATATTAAATAATAAATTAAACATTTAAAGTAGAAAATGTGCTTGCAGGGAAGCCCAATACCATAAATAAAAACCCAAAAAACCATGATTATGGATTAATAAAGTCTCTAAAATGATATGTTGGTGTTAATAGGTATAAAAAGGCCATGTAGGAATTGGAATGGATGAAAAATGTTGAAAAATGAAGGAGTTATAAAATAAATAAAATTGGTTTTTAAATCAGGAAGTGGGCTCACCGTTTGGGCCAAATTTTGAAATCCCACCATTTACAACAAAATGCATGAGAAACCCCCAAAACAAATATATAATGGAAATTAAATTAAAAATACATTTAAAATAAGTCATTTATATGATAGAAAAACTTTATTTAAGAAATTAATCCCTAGAGTATTATCGGTTCTTGGAATTTCTAATGAGGATTAATATTAATTATTAACTTGTTTGTTTAGGGGGTGACTTGGTGCCTTTATAATGGATTGTGATCCCTATAAATTTCCTATAAATCACCTAAAATGTCCACTTTTGTGGTTTTCTATTCAGATTTTGTAACTGGGGTTTGTATAATAATATCTTTAGGTTAGTAAAGTGGTTAAGATGATTTCATGTATTGACTATCATATTATCCACATAATAATCCATAATTTATCCTAGGTGGGTCATAAATAGTTTTTATATATCCATTTGAAAATTATATCTATCATTATTCAAACTAAAGGGAATAAGTTTTTTAAAATACACTCCTTGTGGTTCCTTAATGGTGGTGGATTCATCATCCTTGGGGGGTTATATTTATTTTCTTATACCTTTAATACTCATCTGTGAAATAGAGGGATTAGAATCCCATTGTTTCATTGATTAGCAATTCTATGACTGGTATGGGAAATAATATTTTCATAAATGATATTTTAGGTCCCAAAAAATGGATACAATATTTTATTTTTACATTATTCTTCTTAATAGGGATGATATTTTCAATTTATTTGTGATAATGAACCTCTATGATGGTGGGATATTTTATTACTTTTCAACTTTAGCTTCTACCATGGAATTATATGATTGATGAATCATTCTCACTGCCTATTTTTAATCATAGTGGTTATTTTTCATTTCAAAATTTCTCTATATAAGGACATCCTAGTGTTTCATGAAGAATGTTATGTACTAATATTTATTGTGAGGATTCATGGAAACATTTATTAGAAAAGGTTGTATATATTTTCCAATCCTCAAATTCACTTACATGATAACATCATAATGGTATATATTACTTCTTTAAAGTTAGTAGTGGTATCTTCAAGATCCCCCTCATCACTATCAACATAGGTAGAGGACTGATTAACCTTCAAGACCTTAAATGGATGTGTTTGGTTTTCATACTCTCTGTTGGGCCCATAATCATTAGAAATGGATAAATGGTATTTAATACCTATTTATTCCATGTGATTGGATATGTAAGTCTAGAAAACCTATATTCCTTATATGTGATACCATCTTATTTCAACAAAAATCACTAACTATACCGAATGAGTGTTAGCTAAACTAGTGTTTTGATATATACACAGTAACAATAGTTAATTCATAGAGGTATTGATTATCCACTCATAGAATATAATATTGATTATATATATTATAATATTCATGTGATTCAATATTCATTTAAACCATTTTTAGTGTTTTTTACAAATTGAACATTATTTCACATTATGATTATAATTCCTTCTTAAAGTTCACTATTACATGGTACATTTTTTAACACCTCATAAAAAAATGGTCTTGATTTTATTTTTAGGTCTCCCATTTTATAACTAACAATTTATCCTTTCGGATCACTTATAGATTCCCATTGGAAGATGGAAAAGGGGGCATTCATATGAACACATTCTGGACAAAGTGAACTTGAAAAAAGCCCAATAAAGCTACTATATAGGACAAGATCCAAACCCAATGATACTAAACATTTAACTGGATTAAAAAAAATCATGGGGAACATTTAAATTAAAAATAAATAAAGTGAATTCTGATTTATAAATATATTTACAATCGACCTAAGTTGAGGATTAAATTCTGGTCTAAATTCTAGGGCCCATAAAAACATGCCATTATTTTGAACATATCACGAGACCCAAAATCTATTTGTGATGAAATTTTATAGAATTTTAAGATAAATATTTATCTTCATTTTATTATTATATATCCCTCCCCAATTTTTCCATCTAGAAGGTCATTCTAATGCCTTTGTTTGGAGGATACAAGTTGGATCAAAATTTGGTAATGGTGGAAAATTATTCTCTCAATTAACTTTCCACCCACCTAGGCTTACCACCATTAATTGGGGTGAATTATATTGTTTGAGGATCAACACAAGGCTTCCAAAATTTCTATTTAAGGCAATGGAGTTTGAGGATTTAGGGATCTTGGTTTGTTGTTTTCATTTTCATGTTATGCTGCCAATTTGATGTTGTAATAATATTTACCAAATAATATGTTGTTCAATTCACCTTAGTTTCTTAATAAAAGTTCTTCCTCTCCTATTATTTTATTCTTATCAATATAAATTTGATATTTTTCCTTAATGTTGTGAACTTATTCACACCAAAACTTATAAAATTCTTCACAAAACGGTGGAGTGATCATTATTTCATTGCTTTTCACTTCTTTAATTATGCCCTCATGAGTATACCTTCCACTTCCATTGAGAGCATAGTATCAATGGAGGGATAAAACTATTATGGGTTGATCCAAGATATTATCAAGGGGATATATTGGATGTTATTTGATACTCCACAAATGTTTAATAATTTCTTTTAATTTATTTTTTCATTCAATTATTTTATCTCTTCCTCTTACTTATTTACTTTTATCGCTAAACTTTTCATTCACTTCTAATATCCTTTACCTTGGAGTTATCATTAAAATGATAATCTATGTTTATATGTGATTATCATGTGTATTTAAATGTTTTAAACAAATAATTGATTAGCTTATATTGATTTAATTGAATGGATCCTTCTTGAGTTAATGAAATTGAAATAATTTAAAAAGAAATTAATTCAATCCACACCTTATAATAACATAAGATCAACCCATTATCATAATTTTAATTAAATTAGGTCTATTAGTTCTCAATTAAACCCATATAAAATAAACCAAAAGTTTGACACTTCATAGCCAAAAACTATCCATAGAATATATGTGTCTGTAGGTTTCTTCTTAGGTCTCTACGGATTTGAAAACCCAAGCTACACTACAAGTGACCGATTAACCCTAAAAACATCAATAAATTTGTGCGAGAACATGTCTCAGAGAGATACCCTTTTTATTACATTGATGGATATGGTTCAAAATTTTCATTTTCTTTTCTATATTAAAAAAAATGGTATTCCAAGGGTATTTTCCTCTAGTGGAAGAATAAGTTGAATCCAAAATTCTATCTTGGTTGCTTTAATATGATAGACATGGAGCTGGAAACACTCTTTCACCACATTTTAGAGACTAGATAGTGTGTCCTCAAATTTATTTGGTGTAATGAATTATGTTATATTCTATATTTGTGGCTATTTTCCCTCTCTTTTATTGTATCCTGAAATAATTTATCAATATTTTCCTCAATATAAAGGGTATATATCACCATAAAGAACTCATATTTTACCTTTAATATGATAGAAATGGAGCTGGAAACACTCAGACCCTTAGGTGGGGACCATGTGTCTGCGGGGCAACTCGTGGTACCTGGAAGGCTAGGACCCGACGACCATTTAAGGCGGGGTGGTTGTGCTATCACCGGGACCCAGTTGTTACAATCAATGCCTAGGGTATATAATCAGTGGGAAAATATGAGTGTTTTATGGTGATATATCCCCTTTATACTCATGAAGAGATTGATAAATTGTTTCAGGATACAATAAAAGAGAGATAAAATAGCCACAAATATAGAATATAACATAATTCAATACACCATTTTAGTGACTAGATAGTCGATCCTCAAATTTATTTCGTGTAATGAATTATGTTATATTCTATATCTGTGGCCATTTTCCTTCTCTTTTATTATATCATGAAACAATTTATCAATCTTTTCCTGAGTATAAAGAGGATATATCACCATAAAGCACTCATAGTTTCCCTTTAATATGATAGACATGGAGTTGGAAACACTCTTTCACCTCATTTTAGTGACTATATATTGTGTCCTTAAATTTATTAGGTGTATTGAATTATGTTATATTCTATATTTGTGGCTATTTTCTCTCTCTTTTATTGTATCCTGAAACAATTTATCAATCTCTTCATGAGTATTAAGGGGATATATCACCATAAAGCACTCATATTTTCCCACTGATGATATACCCCAGGCATTGATTGTACTAACTGGGTCCCGGTGATATCACAACCACCCCGCCTTAAATGGTCGTCGGGTCCTGGCCTTCCAGGTACCACCTGTTGCTCTGCAGACACATGGTGCCCACCCAAGGGTCCTCCCACATGCCTGAACGGGTCATCTGCCTAATGACAGTCCCCACAGGCCAACACATGTCATTTCTAGTGTGCTATATCCTCACTCACACACACCATGGGAAACATCCTAGAAGGTCACCCATCCCGATCACTACTCCAATCCAAGCACGCTTAACTGTGGAGTTCTAAACAGGTAGGCTCCTGAAAAGGAAGGCACACCTTGTTGACATGAGTCGTATCATATAGTCATTTAACCATTTATCATTTGGGGGTGTTATAATCACCCCCTCTTTAGAGCACAACGTCCTCATTGTGGGCCCTACATCTCAACCCAGGTAGTGCACCGCACTTAATGCAGGGTACCACCTTTGATACCAAATGTAACAACTAGGTCCTGGTGACAGCACAACCACCCTACCTTAAATGGTCATCGGGTCCTGGCCTTCCATGTACCACCAGTTGCCCAGCAGACACGTGGTCCCCGACCAAGGGTCCTCCCACATGCCTGAACAGGTAATCTGACTAATGGCAGTCCCCACAGGCCAACACATGTCCTTTCCAGTGTGCTTTGACCTCAATCACACACAACCTGGGAAACATCCCAGAAGGTCACCCATCCTGATCACTACTCCAACCAAGATCACTTAACTGTGGATTTCTAATCAGTCAGGTTCCCAAAAAGGAAGCTTCACATTGTTGATATGAGTCATGTCATTTAGTAATTTAACCCTTTATCATTTGAGGGGTATTATACTGATGTTATAAATATGGTACTACTAATTGAAGATAAATCCACGGTCTTCATAATATGTCATTAAACATGGTGTCTTAATAAACCACTATAAACTGAATTTTAGAAATGAGCTCCCTAAATCGGGTTTTTAACCAATTCTTCTCTAATTGCTTCTGTTCACTTTTATTTTAACCTTGAATTGGTATGTTGGAAGGAACCAAACCAGTTTATGTATATCCCCAGTGGTAGAGGGTTCAAATATGAATGATTTTAATCCTATAATAATTATCTATAAGGTCTTTATGGATGATAATATTATTAACCTTTATTGATATATATAAGTTCATGATGTTCCCTTGTATAGTTATTTCCTAGTCTTTTTCAATTAAGGAGATGATCATGTGTCATTTAGTGGATCTAGTCTCGACATAATATATATTAGTAGTGAATAATTCCATCTCAAACTCCAAAGGATTTTAAAAATCTTTAAAAAGTGTTTCAATGATATCTTTCATTAGACTAAGGGTATTATACTTCAAAATTAATTCTAGAATGATAATATAATATTACATCACATCATACTTTAGATATAAGATATTGATCTTTTTATCATATTTTTATTGTTAGGGTTGAGGTATAGAGGGATTATGTAACCATAAATATGATTACCTTAAGGTATGATATGATATCACCCTCACCAAAAATGGGAAATATAATTATAATCTATAAAACCTTGGGGATAATTTATTTTATATCCTTCATCTAGTCAATTAATCTAATGGATGTGATAACGGTATGCCTTGGTGTCCTAGATCAGACTATCTCCCCTTTTCAGATTATCAAAAATCTATTATCCTAGTTTTGGTGATATATATTATATATTTTTGGGATAACTCCTTAGACTTGGTTCACGCCTTGGGTATGTCTTTATCTACCCCTAACACATCAATAAGAATTATTGAGAGATCCTAGTTCATAAAACTCCTCTTTCTTAGTACACCTATATATAAGTAAAATTTAATTTCCATTGGTGAACTAGAGATCTTAATTATAGGAGGGTTCCATTTGTATTTGTGGTTACCATGTCCCTAATGTTGTGTAAAATAAGTCCATAAGGGTTTATAGTAGTTTGGATACCTTTTTTGTTTACTCATTTTGTTATTTACTTTATTATAATTGATTATGATAGTTCCCACAATGTTGTCGAGTTTAGTTTACCCCGATGATAGTTTTGAAGGTAATTTTGGCCATAAAATTATGATTCAATCTTGCACCAATGATTTTGTGTTCATTAGAGACCAATTTATAGGTGATCTAGTTGTTTAAATTATATGTGTTTTACTTATTTCCATTAACCCTCACTCTGAAATAACATATTAAACATGTGTTTCATGTGTGGTTTTAAAATCCATAATTCCCCCTACAATTTATTTTAATTTTTATGTAGAAAATAATTAAATATGAAATAGTCTTGGATTGTGTAACCCAATATTCATTGATAAGGGTAATAATTGTGGAAATCAATCAGTTATTTTTTATAAACCTTCTTAGTCTCTAGAAATAAATCATGTTATTTCCTAAGGCAAAGATAAAATATCCTAGAATCTTATTTTTTTTAAAATAGTAGACCTTATTCCTACTAATCTCAAATTCATGATACCTATAATATATAAATGAAACATAAATATTTAGATTATGGGTTTTATGTATTTTTTTAGTTATTGTATCTATCTCTACCTAATAATTTCTTTGTTTGGAGTTCAAAACTAGTATAGTTATAAATTTAATATTGATGACCATTTTTTTACCTTTCAATAAATCCTTATTTATGAATAAGTAACCTTAAAAGACTTTACTATAATTAAATAGCTGTATCCTTATAGTATTTTCATTGTTATAGTGAAATCATAGAATCTAATAAGTTATTTTTATGAGATAATAATTTTACCCAACTTATATTGCTAGTTATATAAACATATTTCTATTAACTATACTTGATAAAATTGTATTTATTGAGATTATTGTCAACCCTTCCACCAAGAAATAAAATCTTTAACTATGTTATTATATCATTTATTAATGTTTAATAGGTAGTGAATGGTCATTTTTTAGTGTTGAGTTTATGTAGTAAATGAATTTATTATGGATACACTCCCAACTAGTGCAAGACTTAGCTACATAGTTATTATACCTGAAAAAAGTGGTACCTTCTAGGTTTTTTATGAAATATTTGATATTGGATACCAATTATTTTTTAGGGGTCCTTAACATAAAAATAAATCAGGATGAAAATTTAGTGGGATATTATTTTAGGTCACCTATTTCGTTAAAGGTTGAGAAGTTGGGTTTTACAAAATTTAGGGGTGTGGGAATCAAGTAAACCCACATAAAGAACATATTCTTCTCTATTTTTGTTGGTGTACACCAAAATTTTATGGATTATAATTTGATAATAATAACATTAATGATCTCTATTTATGATTTCCTTCTATGTTTCAAAGTCTATTTTAATAAATTCAATATGATTTGGATGAATGATCACTCAATGAAGAAAACTCTTAATGACCCATTGGAGTATAAGTTATCCAAAATATTAGATTTCTTTATAGATATAATATAAAATTTGATAATAAGTTTATAGTTTTATTATCCATTTCATTCTAATGAGGATTAAATAGTGGAAGTGAGGCTTCAACATAAGATCCATCCTTAATGGATAAATTCTCTAATATAAACTCAATATTAATCTACTGGTGGATTTTTTATTTCCTTATTAAAAAGGGGGATTTATTCATTAATGGATATTATATTAAAATATTTTTTGTGAATAGTGTGTAAAAGAAATGGAAATTTCTATGAATTTTTCTATATTATGCCAAATGTCTGGAAACAATAATTTAGGTTGGGGTATTAGTTCTTTAGTTTTCCTTTGATATTGAGTATGAACTCCTAATTTATATATCGTAGTTTAAGTGATTTATTACACAAATGCCTCATACTTGAATATTATTTCATCAGTATCTTATTCAATAAGATTATTTGGAAAAATGATGATGTAATTTACTATTTTGAATCCTAAAATAACGAATTCATCATTTACATCAATGAAATATGATGATTTATCAGCTTCAAATTAATCATCAAGGACGTCATCTTGATAATTACTCATGGTTGGTTTATTAAAGGGAAATATAGCATACTATAACTTTTGTAATTTATCCTTATTAATATGATACACTATCTATGTTGAAATAGGTGATTTCTTATAAAAAGTAATTTTCAGGGAGTTTCCTTTGACTTCCACTGAATGTATACCAATAGTAGGAACTAATTGACAAATAATCTCATAAACCACCCAAGATTTGTAAATACCAACTTCCTTAAATGAGTTTAATTAGTGATTTTGGTATCTTTATTTATGATCAATGGGATGAGGGATTACAGTTATTGTGAAAATTCCCACAACATTATGGTATGTGGTTTCTCTTATAATATCAAATCTACAATTATGAATCTTAAAACATTAGAAGAATATATTCTAAAAGTCACCAAATATGGTGTTTACTTTTTTAATTATGTTTCCCAAGGTCTTGTTAAAACTAGCTGGGTGGTACAAAACATAAGAGGTGACCTTATAATGTCCCAAATTTTTTGTGTACTATTTTTAAAAATTATATGGATTACTTTCAAGACCAGGTGCTGAGAAAACATGCTATTCTAAATCTCGGTGTGCCTGGAATAAATGTTTGAATTATATTAAATAGAATGTTTGGGAAATTTTCCTAAAAAAATTAAATAAATTATAAATGGGTTCCCTTATCAGAAATATGAGGGCACTTTTGCGTTCATAGTAGTGACTTTACCCTAGCTATAACCTAACATTGGTTGGTATGGGTCAACTGTGGAATGTTTTTTTTGGCATTTTAATAAATAAAATAAATGGTGAATGTGTTTTATTTTATCATTTCACTAACATTGCAGGATTTCCTTGTTAAATAATCCTATTTTAGGAGTCTATAATTAAAGGCATAACCTTGGTATTTCCTTGTGGTTCTTGAGGGAACTTGGAGAACTCTCTCTATGGAGAACGATGATGAGATTATAGATCGGAGAATGATAGAAGCTATTTTTGATGGATCTTGCCAACGATGGTGACTCGAAAATAAATCTTCTTCATTGAACTATCCAACCCCAATATAGGATGTTTTTATTTTGATTTATTTTCCATATTTCCAAATTCAATGATAAATGCGGACCAACCAACGAATAGGTTGATCTGTGGTTTATTTTTCTTACGGGATGGGCTTATATTACGGGATTATTATTGGGGTTTTATTGTTTTGTGAATTGATTTTTTATTCTTGATAATTCTTATAGAATATATTGAGTAAATAATGAATAATGGTCGAGGTTCATTCCTTGGGTTGTTTTTGTGTTTTTCTCCCCTGATATTTTTTGTGTTCTTCGTGTTTTTTGTGGTTTATGAATAGATGATCATTGTTCCCTTATTTCATGGTGAAATTATCTAAAATTGATGACCTGACATCCGGAAAACTTAGTGGAGGTGTGACGAAGATTGAAATTTGTGGATTTAAGTGATTCATGAGATATCGTTCTTCGGGTGATTTTCATACAGGTGAACAAAATCAGATTTTGAAGCCGATTGAAGGCCTAAAACTCACCAATTCGGTGATATGATGATGAGATGACCATGGATATCCAATTTTGAGGTGAATAGGACAACAGATCGAGCACCTAAGGATCATCCAAGTCATGGCGTGTGGGCCCGGCTGAATTACAGATAGGGTTTCAAGTATATATTGTGTTTCACAAGGTGTGTGAACCCTATCACATGGAATATGGGTCCTTCCTTAAGACTTATTTTATCGGAGAAGATATACTTACATGGGAAGAAGTACACAGGTTGCCTACAATTTGTGTACTCCCCCACATAATTTTTCTTGGAACAAGTACATGGACCACCCCATGTACTGGTACATGGGTAGAGCTACATGGGTTGACACTGTGTAATGAAACATGGCTAGAGTATGATGGTGAACCTTGGATGGAATTCCATGGCATGTAATCCTTTCTTTACACTGTGTACTCTATTTTTTACATGACATGTTCTAAACGATGTAGGCAGTTAAACATGAGCACTACCCGGGTTCATGGGAGTTGGAATGTAACCCTAGTACAAGTCATGTACCCTTTTCTACAAGGATTGAATCTATTGTCCACCGTATATTGGAAATGCTTTGTTAGGGTTCATTCCCTTGATCCGTTCCCAGAAGGTTGTTTTGTATAGTTTCCCACTCATAGGAGTATGATCCCTTCAGCAAGACTTTCTGGATAGTGTTGTTGGAATCCCCTCTAAGAGGCCTAGAGTGGGATCCTCTATTAATTATTCATTCCCTAGGTAGAGTTATTAGTATCGACATGCCCAAATTCACTAGTTGTCAATCCTATACATAGAAAGTTAATCTAGATTGTGTTTTTTGTATAACCCCATGGCCATGGATGTTATCCTAATCCATGGTATCGTATCTCTCTTCAGATATATTATAGTATCTCTCTCATGACAGTTTTGATGAATAATAATTCTCAGATAGATGTCACTAGTGCTATGAGACTCAAGAGTGTGTTCTCCCGGATGATTGATTCATGGAATCTTCAAACTAAATCCCCAATGCTGGTATACAGTAGTTGTGACTTACTTTTATACTACATGTATTGGTTTGATCATATCTAGATATTCTTTTTAGATGTGTTGTAGACAGATACTATGTAGAGATGATCGTAACTCTCTTTGTGTAGGGCTTTGTGGCTTCAGGGTGTCATACTGATTATTTTTATAATCACCCCTACATAGGATTTTCCTACACGTGTCGTACCTAGTGTAGATGAGAGAAAATTTGATGGATTCTATAGAAGATCAGGATCGGACAGAGCTCTGTGATTTTAGGTAAGTCAAGGTGTTCCAATATCTTCGACCATCAGTCCCAGTACCTATTTTGTTTCCATATTGGACTTTGTAGTTTATAGACTCTTTATTTTTGGTGGGATTATATTCTGGCCAAGTTTACATTACTACACTTTACTTATTGTCATACTCTATTGGTTGGGATAGTGGTATGCATGCATTTTTTTTCTTAGTGGTTTTTTTTCATTTCATCATTTGTGGGATTAGAGATGTGTTTGTGCATACAGTTACATAGTAAATACCTCCCATGTTTGTGATATGCCTACTTGGTCCTAGTCATCATCCCCTGGAATATTGGAGGTTGGATTAGGGAGTCATGGCATGGGCCCCACTGGGACGGGTCATGATAGAGTGGTATTAGAGGTGGTCGGTTCTACCATAGGACCAAGAGTCTGTGATATTGGTTTAAGAAAATAGTGTTTAGTGTTTCATGTTCGGCTTTCAGGCTAGGGACTCTAGTGGTGGTACGAGCAGCTAACATATCCATACACAAAAACTTTGATAACCTGATTTTTGACACAGTACATGGGAAAACTAATTGTAGGGAAAATAATGGAACATGAATCATATATTAATGGGTTGTGGTTCTATGTCCTTCTTGAGTCAGCTCTCTAGATATACTCATTGTTTTTGGTATACCTTAATTTCTTACAGTATTCCCCTAATATTAATACTAGCTATGATTCAGCATCTTGATCATGAGTATGACCCACCCAGTGACGAGGATTTGATACAGGGGCTAGTTTCCCACGTGCTTCCTCCATGTGGTGCACCAGCTATACTGCCACCAGTGGAGTGGCATGTGGTACCTACTGTACCAGAAAACAAATATCACATGCTAAGTACGCTCCATGAGAATTATATATAGATACTCCTCAATTTATGAGGTAATCTTGACCCTCAGGTGACTGAGGACTATCTTGAGGCAGTGATTTATGTTTTCCATTTAGTCAGGACACCAGCTAATCAGATGGATGTCCTACCAGTGAGCCTTCTACAGGGATCAGTAGGGAGATGGTGGAGTTCGGTTATCCAGACTCATGACGAGGTGACACTTTTATATACAGAGTTCGAGCACCTATTTAGAGAGGAGTTCTCATCGGTTAGCCTGAGAGATATTCTTATAAAAGATATTCTTCTTATCTAGTAGTGTATCATGATGGTGGTTGACTATTCATCGAGGTTCACCATCCTTTATAAGTACTTGATGGATATGGTTAGAGATCTATACTTCAGGGATTATACCTTCGATTGATGTCTACATAGGTATATTTGAACAAGTGTTATAACTATATTTATTCTAACTTATGATGGGATTAATGAGTGAGCTTTGGTGTTTGAATGATTCTTGGATGAGAAGATACAACCGATGATTGTTGGCAGTGGATGACCAGGGTCAGAGGCCTTAGAATTAGGGAGCCAAAGTAAGTATCAGGGATATAGAAATGGGATACATTTTAGAAGGAGGTCCAAGGATAGAGGATCTACAGTTCAGGGCTCACATGTTGGGTCCAGTCATCCTAGAGATATGTTCTACTGTTAATGTGACGGTAGGGGACATATTTCTTGTGATTGTCCGACCCACCATGCTACTAACAAGGACAAAGTGGATGGACCACCAAGGTAGATGCAATTATTAGAGTAGGCAGATCCACTGGGTAGAATATGTGGCAGAGGATATGGGAGAGAAGTAGTAGGTGGTCGACATTTCAACATGTTACCACCACCACCCTCAGGAGGTCCATGATAGGCTCAGGGAGCTTGAGGACAAGGGCAAGGATGGGTGCATGTGCTTGAGGGATATGACCCAAGGGATCTGAGAATGATTCAAGGTATAATCTTTTTCTTTTATACTTAATCTATAGTACTGATAGACACAGGTGTTAGTCATTCCTTTCTTTCCACATATCATGTTCGAGACCTATATATTATATTTTAACTATTGAATCAACCATTATTCTTGGAGACACACACTAGAGAAGACTCAGTGATCACATATCTATGATGATAGTGTAAACTACCCCTTAGAGGTGAGAGTTTTGGTTGTAACCTCTTGGTAGTAGTGTTGAGGCCTTACGATGTAATTATTGGTATGGATTGGTTATACACAGTCCATGCGCATATTGACTATTTTAGGTGAAGGGTGTAGTGTGTCTACAACAATGGAGGGAGGTTTTCCTTTTTTTGGAGAAAGGGAAACCCATCAATCATGGGATGGAATCATCCATATGAGTGTGTAGCCAATTACTCATGGTTTGGCTAGCCTGACCCTCAGAGCAGCAGATGTTATGAGTTTTTAGTTCCCAGTAGTGGTGGAGGAGTACGAGTATGTCTTTACAAAAGATTTTCCAAGTTTACCACCCATTAGAGAGATATAATTATACATCAACTTAAACATTGGGACAACAGTAATATCAACAACAACATATTGGATGACACCCATAGAGCTTCGTGAGCTAAAGTTGAAGTTAGAGGACTTAAAGAGGAAGGAATTCATGAGACCTAGGGTTTCACCCTAGGTGGCCCCAGTTTTGTTTTCCGAATGGGTTGATGAGAGATTGAGGTTGTGTGTGACTAATGGATCTTGAACTAGGTGACTGTGAAGAACAAGTATCCACTACCGAGGATCGATGACCTCTTCAATAAGTTGTGAGGGGCACAATGGTTCTCAAAGTTTGACCTTTGATCAGGCTCTCACCAGTTTCAAGTATGAGACAAGGAAATAGCAAAGACAACATTAAGATTCAACTATGGTCCCTATAGGTACATGGTGAGTTTTTTGGCATGAGGAATGCCCCATTAGTATTCATGGGAGACATGAATCGGATATTTCATTATTACTTAAACTGGTTTGTGCTAGTCTTCATTGATGATATCCTTGTGTACTCAGTGTTCAAGGTGGAGAACGCAAGACAGCCAAGGATGGTTTTGGGTGAACTCTGAGAGAATTGTATTTATGGGAATCTCATGAAGTTGTGATTATTGATTCAGGTGGTCTACTTCCTGGGGAATGATATCTCAGCGGATGGAGTGGTTGTGGTCCTGGAAAAGGTGGTGGTAGAGTTAGCATGGGAGACACCAAGGAGCATGACAGGGGTGAGAAGTTTCCTTGGGATGATAGGCTGTTACTAAAGATTCATACCTAATTTATCCAGGATATTAGCACCCATGGTATCTTTTACTTGAAAGGATCATCCTTTCATGTGTACATAGAAGTGCGAGTAGTCTTTTCAGTAGTTGACGAAGAGTTTGATAAGAGCTTCGATCTTGAGATTCTAGAGGAGGGTGTCGAGTAGGAAGTATTATGTGATGCATCAGGGGTCGGACCTGGTTGTGTCATGATGTAGAAGCAAGAATTTATTTCCTAGGTTTTATGCCAGTTGAGGCCACATGAGAAGAACTGTGCATCCCACAATCTTGAGTTAGTAGTCGTAGTCTTCTCATTAATGATGTGGCGACACTACCTGACGGGAAAGTAGTTTACCTTCTACTCTAATCACATGAATCTCAATTATATCTTCTCTCAAAATGATATTAACTTGATATAGAATCAATGGCTTGAGTTCCTCCATGACTATGAATTTGAGATTATCTATACTCCTAGTAAGGTAAAAATGTTGGTAGATTCTATCACTAGGAGATCTAGTTCACAGTAACTGAATGAGATTCCAGAGTAGTTGTCCTCGTTATAGTTTTCCTTGGTAGATATAGTTGGGGAAGCTTAGCTCCAGAAGATTATTATATCCCTTCCACTCTTACAGGGAGTCATGGAGGCACATATTTGGGATACCAACTACAAAACCTTATGTTCTTAGATGTTTGTTGGACATCTTCCTAATAGATATTCACAAGGTGGGGAGAACATATTCCTTTTTAGAGGATGCACAGTTTTACCAGTGGCATTGTGGAAGGAGGTTCTATGGGAGTTTCATACATCCCCTTTAGTAGTACATCCAAGTGTGGTGAAGATGTACCAGGACCTATGACATCGGTTTTGATGGATAGGGATGAAGAAGGCAATGGAAGAGTTCGTTTCTCAACGCCTTACATGCCAACAGGTGAAGGTTGAGCAACATGTTCCAACGAGTTTAGCTCAACACCTTGAGGAACCAGAATGGAAGTGGTATGGGATATAGATATACTTTGTAATGAGTTTACCATGTACTTCCAGTGTATGTGATTCCACCTATGTAATCGTTGACCAAATCACCAAATCAGACCACTTACTAGCTATCTAGTAGTAGAGTTTAGTAGAGAGATTGGGATGCCTCTACGTGTAAGATATAGTTCGGATTCATAGAGTTTCATCAAGAATTGATTTAGATCATGATTCGCATTTCACATCCCAGTCAAGTAAGGGATTGTAAGAGGCATTTAAGACTCAGTTATGATTGTTCAAGAATTTCACCCTCAGAAAGATGTCCATACAGAGCAGATAGTTCAGGTCCTAGAGGACATGTTGTGGGCTTACATGTTGGACTTTGTTCATAGTTGGGTGGATCAACAAACTCTGATGGAGTTCATGTACAACAAGAGATACCATTCCCCCATTGGTAGGTCACCATTCAAGGCTTTTTTTAGGTGGCCCTTCCAGTCACCACTTTGCAGGACTGAACTAGGAGATTCAACACTTTTGGTCCTAGAGTTGGTGCAATATACCACTAAGAAGGTGCAGATCATCTAGGAGTGGGTGAAGACTGCATAGAGCTATCATAAATCTTATGATGGTTAGCTTTAGAATCATTTGGAGTTCTAGAAAGGATACCATGTGTTCCTTCTAGTTTAACCTTTATGGAGATTGTGGATAATTGGTCGGGGAGGGAAGTTGTCTATGAGGTTTATCATCTCTTTTCAGATATTGTATAGAGATATAGAGGTCGCGTATTTCTTGGTTCTACCCCTATTGTCGCACCGGGTACACAATGTCTTCCACATGTCACAGCTGAGGAGGTACGTGCATAACACATCACACATCATCGACTCGGGTGAGTTGGACATTAATGATGGATCGACTTTTCTTGAGTACCCAATAGAGATCAAGGATTGGATGGAGATTATCCTTCCTAAGTGAGTGATTTCCTTGGTGTGTGTTTGGTGGAAGCACTGGAATCTCTAGGAGATCACATGAGAGCAAGAGGTTCATATTGGTGCATTGTACCCACATATTTTTTAGTAGCCCTATTTTTCAATTTCCAGGGACGTAAATCCTAAATGATGGGAGAGTTTAATGTCCCATATTATCCATGTATTATTTTTAAATATTATAAGGATTAATTTCAAGACCATAAACAAAGATGGAAAGTGATTCCAAGTCCCATTGTTCTCAGAACATATTTTTTAAATATAGTAAATATATTAAATAACACTAGCGAGTAGTTTTCCTAAAAAAGTAGAATAACTTGAAAATGGGTTATTATATCAGAAATCTGAGTGAATAATTGCATTCAGAGTAGTGAGTTTACCCTATACACGACCTAACATAGGCTGCTGTGGTTAAACTGTGGAAAGTTGTTTTTAGTGTTTTAATAAATAAAATAAAAGGTGAATTTATTTTGTTTTATAATTTCACCAACGTAGTGGAATTTTCTTTTCAAATAGGCCTTATCAAGGATTCCAGGATTATATGGGTAACCCTGGGATTTCCAAGAGGTTCTAGAGTGAGCTTGGAGAACTCTCTAAATAGAGAATGATGACTGGATTTAAGATTAGAGATCAACGTATCTTTTTTTTGAAGCATCTCTCCAATGGCGGCGACATGGAAATCAATCTTCTTCATCAAATGATCCAACCTCAAGGTAGGATGTTGTTATTTGGATTTCCTTTCCCCATTTTTGAATTCAACGATGAATATAGACCAACAAATGAATATGTCGATCTTCATTTCATCACTCTTATGGGGTGGGCTTATATTGCAAGATTAATATTGGTATTTGATTTTTTTGAGAATTTATTTTTTATTCTTGGACATTCTTATGGAATGGATAGAGGCTGGAATGAAAAATGTCCAAGGATTGTTCCATGGGTTGTTCTTGTGTTTTTATGCCCTAATATTCTTCGTGTTCTTTTTGGTTTATAAACGGACTACTGTTGTTCCATTTTTTTGGTGAAACTATCCTAAATTGAAGATCATGTATTAGGATGACCTAGTGGAGGTGCGACGAAGATGGTGACAAATAGATTGAAGTGATTAATGAGATATCATTCTTTGAGTGATTTTAGTGAGGGTGATCGGAATCAAATTTCAGAGCTGATTGAAGGCCTGAAACTCACTGATTTAGTGCTATGATGATGAGAGTACCTTGTATCTCTAGTTTTGAGGTGAAAGGACCAATAAACTGAGCACCAAAAGATCGGTCAAAGTGTGTGGAGGAAGAATATATGATCAGGAAAATTGTGAATAACATGATGTCTATTCCAGAATACATGGTATGTGGGCCCTACAGAGTGGTTTCATGGGTTTTAGGAGTCGATTCCATGTCACATGTCATGTGACCCCTCTTACATGGCATGTGGGCCCTTCCCTGAGACTTGGTGTGTATCACCAAAGATACATGAACACTGGGAGGATTACACGGGTTACCTACATGGCGTGTACTCTCCCACTTGACTTTGCTTGGACCATGTACATGGACTAACCCCTATACTGGTACATGGGTAAAGATACACGGGTTGACACTTTGTACTTGCACACGGACAGAGTACACAGGTGGACCCCATATGGAAGGGCACCACATATAAGTCATTCTACACACCATGTACTCTCTTTTTTATATGACATGCTCTAAATGACATGGTCCATTGTAAATGGGTAGTACCTAAGGTCAAGGGACATGGCTTGTGACCCTACTACACACTATTCACCCTTTTTAATATGGTTTGAATCTCTTGTACACTATTTATTAGACAAGCTTCATCAGGGATTGTTCCCTTGATCCTTTCCTTAAAGGTTGTTGCATATCATTTCCTACTCCTTAGAGTATGATCCCTTCCATAGGGATTTTTTGATAGAGCTATTGGAATCTACTATTAGAGGCCCTGAGAAAGATCCTATATCCATTATTCATGCCCTAGGTAAAGTCCTTAGTATTGATGTGACAAACTTCATGGGGCGTTGATCCTCTACTTAGAAGGTTAATCTATATGGAGTTGTTGGTATCACCACATGGCCATAGATGTGATCCTCATAGGCATTATTTTATCTATCTTCCGATCTATCAGTGTATCTCTATCATGACAATTTCAGATGAAAAGTACTTATTGAACGGATTTCATTAGTGCTATCAAACTCATGAGTGTGTTATCCCAAATGAGTACATCATGGATTCTTCAAACTGAATCCCTAGTGATGGTATATGGTAGTTATGACTTACCTCTAGACTGCATGTATTGGTTTGAGTATATCTGGGTATTCTTATTATATGTCTTATAGAGATATACTGTGTAGAGCTAGTCATACCTCTCTTTGTGTATTGCATCTTGGTTTTGGGGTGTCCTACTGAGTATTATTATACTCACCCCTCCATAGGCTTTCCCCACATGTATTGTGTCTTGTACAAACTAGATACATTTTGATGGATGCCATGGAAGAACAAGACCAGATAGATATTTGTGGGTTCAAGCAAGTTGAGGTGTTCCTACAGCTTCAAGTAACAGTCCTGGTGCCTATTTTGTTTACTCGTTGGAATTTGTAGTTTACAGACTCTTTCTTTTTGGTGGTCTTGTATTCTAGCCTAGTTTCCTTTACTTCACTTTACATTCTATCGTACTTTGTTGATTTGGATAATATTATGAATTCATTTGTTTCTTAGTGGTTTTTTTTTATTTCAGAATTTTTTGTCTTGGAGATGTATGAATGCATATAGGTACATAGGCAATGTCTCCCATGTTACTGATATTACTACTTGGTGATAGTTACCACCCCTGGCCTATTAGAGGTGTGATTGGGGAGTCACGACATGGACCCCACTAGGACGGGTCGTGATAGACCTTGTCTTCATAGGTTTTGACTACATCAAGCTAGATTCCTTGTTTACTTTTTTTGTTTCATATAGAAACTAATCAATTAGTCCATCACATTGACCATTTATTTACTAGGATCTAGGGAGGGTTTGGTCATGTTGAGAAAACTTATTGGTATTGTCATATTTCAAATTTTTTCACTTCATGTGGTTATGATATTACTTGTCAACTTTGATTATGGTTCCAAGGAAGAATCCAGGATTTAACTCTCAAGATCTACCTGATAATGAATAAAAGAGGTCAAATGTGGAATTGTATACCTACCACAACCTTTGTTTCTTACATGGAGATAAGTTTATTGTATAATTTGGTGAATTCTCTTATATTTATCCATATAGTAATGTTAAAGTAATTTATTTATTTTTCATGTCCTCAAGTTCCGCATTACTAAATGTGTCACAAGTTCAACCTATCAACATTTCTCATCAAGTATCTTGAGATGATTAATATATCCAACATATATAAATCATAAATATCTAATATTATTGAATAAAAAATATATTATTATGGATATATGATATTTATTCTTCTATAATAAGTTTGGTAATAATATAATAAGTGTTGGTTAGGGTCATGTACATAACTAATATTTTATCACTGACCAATTACTTCTAAATTCCATCATAATTGGATTCATCTCTAACATCGGGATGTTTTTGTAATGTTTCCACCACGGTTTTATTTCCATCAACTTTATCATGAATATTTTTAGAATTTTTGGTATATTTAACTTTACCATAGTCCATATGGCCTTTTGATGGGCTCAATGATAACTACTACCTTGAAATGTTGATTAATAAATATAATATGTCATCGATTAATGGGGGATTTTAAGATAAATAAATATTTTACTTCAAGATAATATCTTATAAGGGAGTGAATTTTTTATGATTGGGTTATTTATTATATTTAATATGGAATATTGTGTTTTGATATGAATAAGGAACTATTGTGGCCTATCATCAAGAAGACATGTGTTTAGTGACACCAACATAAAGTTGAAATATCTTGGTTAAAGGTAACATGGATTACAATATAGTATCTAAATTTTAGTTAAAATATTCTTTTAGGGTGTCTTGGGGATGTTATGAATCTCTTCCTCTGGTGTAATCAACTCAATGAATATAGGGACCTCCTCTAAATTCATAGTGACTTCACTTAGATGAAACACTTAATCAACTTCATAGAGATAACTTCTAAGTCGGTGGGTGCCTTTGGAATGGGAAGGAACTCTATATTGGTTTGATATATCACTGATGGTAGGATATCTGCAACATTTGGTGGTTATGCTTCCATGGTTTTTTTATTCTTCATCGATACAAGGAAGAAATATCTATGAGATGGATGTTTTTTTGTGGGGAAGACCTTTATGGGGGCTTCCATGGAGAGAAAATTCATAGTGACTATATTCCTTTTTAGCATCGGTTGGACCTTAAGGTTGTATATATTTTGTATTATGGGAAGTAACTTCTTAGAAATTACAAGGGGAATGACCTCTATGGTTGGAGGATTCTTCTCTAACTTGTGGAGGAACTTTGTGTCAGGTGGATTTGTTATCATGGGGAGGACTTCCATGATAATCACCCAAGGGAGTTTCTTTATGGTATCTGAATTATTTTTTTATTAAGGGGAATAACTTTTATTTTTTATGGATACATAATTTTTGGGAAAACCTACATAATAATTACAATGGGGGGGACCTCAAAGTTTTATATATTATCCTTTTATATGGGGATGGCCTCAGTTTTTTTAGATATGTCATTGTGGGGAGGACATCCATGGAAATCACCATGGGGTGAACTTCTCGGATTACTTGATTATTATTCGATATAGGGAGGAGATTCATTTTGAACAGATGTGTTATCATGGGTAATGACTCTTTATCGAATGGATGTATCTGCATGGTGAGGACCTTTATGACAATAACCATGGGGATGACATCCATGTATTTTGGATTATTTTTTAATATGGGGAAGAATTCTATTTCAAATGGATGTTTCATAATAGGGTGGAACGTTATAGAGGTTTTCATGGGAATGACCTCCATGGTTTTTAGATTATTCTTTTAAAATTTGGAGGGCCTCAATATTGGATGATGTGTTATCATAGGGAATAAATACATGGTAATTATTTATTTACCTCAAGAAGAATAAATTTTGTGATTTGTCTACTAACATCCATTTAGTACATGACAAAGTATTCTATATTATATTGACTTTGAACTCCCATTGGGTTATCTTTAGGTTTTAGTAGTGAACCTTGGCATCTCAATAATAGTAAGGAAACCAACTTGCTCCTTGTTGGTGGTGGTAGATTTCCCTTGGTGGGCCATCTTTCTTAGTTCCAGATCATTGATGATTAGGTTAAAGAACACTTTAGTGATATATAGGTAATATTTGGTCATATTATGAAGGTGATGACCATAGATGGTAGTATCCATCCTAGGATGATTATGATTTGTAACCCTTATATAAAGAACATCATCATTCTCTTCCTCCTAGTAGGGTTGGGAACTATTTTCGTAATATGGGGAGAGGATCCCAAAGTAATTTGATGTCATGAGAGGTGTTTCTTATCCCTTTATTTCTTTTCAAACTGAAACCAACTTTAATGGATTCATCCCTATAAGTTTTTCTTGGTTTGTATTCAAGGTCATTATTACACTATTATGTAATTACTCCATTACATCTGCCCTCGCATATTTATGATGAAGGTGTAATTTCAAGATTAGTAAATTATGGTTCCTTGGAACCGAGGTGGTTATATTAGAAATAAAATCATAATATGGGTGTGAAATAATGAAATGAACAATCTAGGTCATATAAATTATAGTAAACATTTTATTTCCCCCATTCCGATTAAGAATTATGAAACATTATCATCAATTAGTCAAAACTTCTATTTACACTCTCTGGTTATCACACAAAGATATCCTTTCAGTTCAGCATCACAAGAAGAGATTTATAGATAATAAATCTCTTAAAATGTTAAATAATTTTATATCACAATCACCCTTTTTTCATCTTCAATTTATTTCCCCTACCTCTTGATCCCTTTTTTGGTTGGAATGCCTTGGAATGTTCGGATGTATATGCCAAATTAGAGAGAATGAGATGTCGAATAATCTCATAAAAGATATTTTTATCAAGTATGAGACACTCTTATGAATATAATAATATTCATTATATCCCTCACAATATCAATAATAGTTACCTTTTATGAAAGGGAATAAACATCAATGATACTGTAACACCCTGAGATTTTTTTAATTTATTTTTCTCTAAATTAATATTAAGTTCGATATCTTGCTCCCCACAAAAAAACCGAACTAAAAAATCATGAAATATTTGTTGAAAAATATTATAAAATTATAATGATAATAAATCTTATAAAAAATAAAATGATATTAACCAATCAAAAACGATTATATTTAGAGAATATATAATAAATATGATTTAATATTAAAAATGACTATTCATTCTCAAATAACTATTTAAAGTATTAATAAATTAAATCAACTAGTTTCAAATGATTATGTTGATAATATATAATATTTCAATATATGAACTAATATATTAAAATTATTTAAATAATAAATTATTATGAAATAACATTAGGAACACATAATGTTTAAAATTACCATTTTTTAATAAAGGTAATTTCCATTTTTATATGAATTTTCATTTAAAATATAAATTTATAAATTTTATTGTTTTAATTTAATAAAAATAAATTCATTTTTTAATTAATAATATCAATATTATATTGTTGTTATTTTTTGTTATTTTTTATAAATAATTGATTTTAGATGAATCGTGAAAAATATAGTTTTTACTCAAACCATATAGTTTTTGATTTTATCAAGAAGTAAGTATAGATTAAAAACATGTAATAAATTTTTTAGGATCAAAAATGTAATTATGGAATGAAATTATTAATTTAAAAATACATTTTTTGGAAATAGAATACCCATTCTTAATATTTTAAAAATTAAGATATATTTTTCTAGTAAAAACTATTTTTAGTCTTTCTATTAAGTTTTCTCAAGGTGAAATTAGGTTTTGGATTTATTTTAAACTCACATAACACCTATCTAGGTAATGATAAACAAATTTATATCATTAAAATAAACATCATTGATAATTTGTTCCTAAATATAACATTTATGCTTAAAATACACTTTTTAAAAATGGATTTTTACACATTACATGAACTTATGTCAAAATTAACATTTATTACACATATAAATTTTATTTGATAAAATTATTTTCATATTTTTAATACATATATATATATATTATGTAACAAGTAACATTTTATTTTTAGGCATTAAAATTAAATTACTTAGATAAAAATTAATTACCACGGTAAAAATAAAAAGTTGAAAAATAGAAAAATCTTGTAGTAAAATAATTAATTTTAAAAAAATGTGTGAAAATGAATTATTGAGGGATTATTGACTTTAAATCATACATCAATACTTTATTTTACACTTTTTATCCATATTCCAGGTTAAACATGTTCTCTATTTATATTAAGAAGTTATATTTTAAAAAAATCATTACCTTCACTAATAAAAAGAGATCACCTACACCCCATTTAACCTCTCATTATAAAAAATTATTTCAGAAAAATATCTTCCCATGTATCTCATTAACTCTCTCATCATTTATTAGAATCCTTTTCCATACCAAAATACTAATCTAAGGAGCCATAAGTTGTTACCCAAGGGAGTGCATCCAAAAGAGAGGTAATATTCTCAACCAAGATCCCTTAATTATTTTCTTCTTATACCCATTAAAACAAATTATATCCATTAAATTAATATAAAATAAGTATTAATAAAATTATAAAATGTTATTATACAAATTTAATACTCATTTTATACCTTCATCCAAAACCATTTCAAAAATAAAGATGTCATCTTCCATATGAGCGGACTACCGCCTCCAGGAGCGGCCTGTTTTATTTTTCATTGCTACCTTACATGGATGGTTAAATATAAATATTTAAAGTATTAATCTGATATTTATACCATTAAAATAATATTTAATTATAAATCGTTCCATATCATCCCAATATATGAAAATGGACATGTTTCTCATGCATACATGAGATTATCGCCTCTATAAAATTGACATGTCTCTTTTTTCACTCAAGTATTATATCATATATATAGATATCATAATAATTGGTTCACCACTTCAATAAAAAATAAATAACTTCATTATTATTCTATGATAATGATATTATTTCAAAATAATAACTTTCTTAATCATACTCACATATCGATTATAAAATGTTCTCGTTTGGGTTAGTTTAACAACCTCTATGAACATTGATTTAAATTTATATAACGGATAAATAATGAAACATTTTTTCACGTGATATTTGAAAATATTAAGTAGTTAATTATTTGGTTTTTTGTTTTGTAATGGTAATATTGTAACACCTCAATCTTCCACGGTACGCCTCTCTTTGAATAATGCAGTATCATGTGTTGTACACAACTTTGAGTTCTAACACACCACAACCAATCAAACTAGTCGTTATAAATAGTAATACCCACTTTTTGAAATTTTGTAAATTTTATCTTTCAAAATGGACTTAATTTTTGGATTCGGAATATTGAAATTATCTTAGGGTAAATTTTTTGTATTTTTCTAAAAACTTTCAATTTTTGATTAATAGTGAAAAACACTAAGTTATAGTTTAAAACTAAATTTTTATTTAAATAATTAATTATATTATTTAAATTTACTTTAGGTATAAATAGATAAATTATACCTATATAAGTTAAATGTAATTCATTTGAGTCAATTTATAATAATTTTAGATATATAAAAAATTTTATTGAACTTTTCACCGTCTTTTACCCACCTCCTAGGAGAATTTGAAAATTCACATAAAACATAATTTTACCACTTCTGTTAGTAGAATTTGGAAAATCCGAGAGACATGGTAAATATAAAGGAGTAAAATATGCTTCAATAATATAAAAATAATTTTTTGTGAATAGTAACTTTTTACTTTTATTTACCACAGTTAAAAGTAAATAGGGTAATTAAGGGTAAAAATGATATTATTATTACCCTAAAACATGTCCTAATTCTATTTTATAAGTATAATTACACCAAAAACAACCTTAGTAACAAAATATGAACCTATTTGGTCCACTTGGTTTAGATTAGGACACTTATTATTATTTTATTTAAAGAAGAGTTAAAAGAGTTAAAATCAAAGTTTAATAACTAAAACATTTTTAATATAGGGTTATACATAAGATAAATTAAACTATAAATATTTATTAGAAAGATAAAATTATTTTCCACATAATATTATTTTATTTATATATTTTATACATTAAATAATTTAATTTATTTATGACATAATGATGATGCAGTAATTACCAAATTAATGAAATATTAAAATAATTGATTATATAAATATCCAAATAAATGTAATTTGAGAATTTTTATGAATTAAAATAGTTTTATATGTTAATATGACATATTAGGGTTGGTTAAATGAATTTTTTTTGAATTAATAATCCTGTTATGAATTTAGAAAAAACAAAATACCAAATAGTGTCAAAATTGACATAAAAGAGTTTTTAAAACAAATATTATATTATTAATTGATATTATTTCACTAAAAATATAAGGTTCGTCCAAAGGACTTATATAATTATAGGTGTGTCATTAATGAACCACTTGGGGTTATCTTGGAAGTATATAGTATTTTTATTAACAATATAATATAAAAATACAATGAGACATGGTAAATGTCAAACTATTTAACTAAGAGTTAAATCTATAAGATAAGGGTAAACTAGTGACCCAGATCTATCTAAAACATATTGGTTGAGTGGTTTTCGACCCATACCCACCTTATCCATTAAATAATCCATTTTTGAGCCATTAGAAACTGAAAATTATTTTATTATAAAATAATATTTCTAGCTTTTCCTAAGGTGCCTCTCACCCCTCTTATAAAAGGGAACTTTCCCTTCTCTCTAATTCACACCTTCAAAGCCATTTTTCACATCCAAACTATGACCAAATACCCTCTAAACTATCCTAAATTCATCCTAGAGGCCTTAATTTGGTCAGAAATCCAACCTAAGGAGCCCTTTTGATCAAATCAAAAGGAATAACCCGAAGAAGAGGTAAATATTTCATCACCTCTTTCAAGTTCCTTTCTTCTTTGACATCCTTTTTCTTTGTTGTTTCCATTATAAAATAATAACTCCAGTATATCATATATACTTTGATGTCATTATAAACATGGTACAATGAAATTAATTATTATATCCATCCTTTGAATGACATGTCACCATACATGCGTACGTACAGCTTACCGTCTCCACGTCGTGGTGTAATTGTTATTAAATACATTATTATTTGGATGGGTATAATAATGGTGTGTAATTGATATAAATAATAAATATAACATGATATTTATTATTTATATATGATATAACATCGATTATATATTATTTTAATATCAAAAAAAATGATAATGTCGCTCATGCATATGTACGGATTACCGTCTCCACGAACGCGATGAGATTCATTCCCCATCGTATCCATTTAAGACTAATTTTAATTAGATGGTTAAAAATAATGTTTAAATACTTGATATAATTCTTTATAATAATAAGATACATCCCATCCATAACAAATATGACTCACATAGCAAATAATATAATGGAAAACGAATCCTTTAACAACCGAAACAACGATAATACTAAGATATTATTAACAAAGAAATGTTAAAAGATCATATATGATATAATATTAATGTATATTATTATTTTATAATTTAATAAAAATTATTTCACCATTATACAGGAGGTTAACCTACCTTCAACCAAGGAAAAGTACCAGGTACGGGTTTATTTAACAATCGCTTCATTATCCGAGGTTGTTTATACGTAATTATCTACTGGGACCTCTTTATCATCAACATCCATGTTTCTTAAAAATGTATTTCAAAACATTGTTAATATTTTATATAATATGGGTTAAATTAATTTATACCCTTTTTTGAATTTTTATAAGATGTTTATAAAGGAATTTTTTCGTCATTTTCCAAATAAGGTCCTTTTTAACATTTTTGACAAAATTAAGGTAAGAATGTCTTTTTTTAACTTATACGGTGGGTGCGGATATTTTCTGCCATTATAACATCATATAAGCTTCCCTTGCAATCTTATAAGAATATTTTCAAAGTAAATGTTTTATTTTATAATTATGTGACTTTTAAATTATTTCAAAAAAAGATATATTTCTCTCAAATAGTTTTGATTTCATTTATGTCAACATCCTTTGATGGATTTTAATCTTATTTGAAGTTGATTTGTTATGATACAAAACAAGCATATTGTATTTAAAGTTTTTGTGATATTTTTGACTGTGGATGTGTTATTTTTATACCATTCATGTTTTATGGATAAATTATTGACATTTCGTATGCTAGTTTTAATACGAATATTTATGTTATGTTTAAACTTGTTCATATGTGGAATGAATTAGACTTAGTAAGTGACAGGTGGATCCCGTTGAAGCTCATTGATGCATCGGTAGGTCTCATGAGACAAACTAGTGTCTTGGCACAAGGCCTTGACAAAATCTTATTTTTAGTCTTGGCACAATTCCTTGACTATGTGGTTATGATAGTATGGCATTATGCATTTCATCATTAAGAAAGTGGTTATTGATATTGCATGTGATTATTTGACTAGTAGAATATTCATGTGAATAAGTAAATGACATCATTTCATTTTATTTGTTTCCATATTATGCTCAATTTCAAGTTCAAAAGGATTTTGTTTTAGTTATACGTTTCCTTAAATGTTTATTCTTATTTATGTAAGTTTCCGCTATATTTTTATCCTTACTGAGCATCTGAGCTTACCCATTTCTATGTTTCATTTTTCCTAGGATGTGAATAAGTATTTTATGACTAACCTGGAGGGATTGTCTAAGGGGATATGAGTGTGATCTACAGAGACTATGTAGTTGTATTTTTTCACTTTATCATGTAATGTAAGACTTATGAATGTATCTAGTGTTTCCAAGGCTACTAAACTAATCGGTCTTTCATGAATTGATCTTTTGTGATCATGCCAATGTTATGTAATAATGCACCGACTCCGGGTAAATGGGGCCAGGGCGTTATAGTTGGTATCAGAGAAAGTTTATTACAAACCTTGGAATCTAGATTTAGATAAACTCTGATTAGATCACATAGCCCTAAGATAGAATTTAAAGATTAGTAAAGAAGAAATTACTAGAATTTTGGTATTGTAGAGATTTTTTGATTTTTCCAAAAAATACACCCTTGTCTGGATACGACCAGGTAGAGGCAGCTCTAGGAAAGATGTACCTAGGTTTAAAACCCGAAAACACCGCTTTGAGCGAGACTCGAACGGGAACTGGTGCACGACAACAGGCCTTGCTGCACTCTTGGTTACGACACTCCCGGGGGATATGATTAGGATAATTCTAATTTTGATTGCAAACCATTATGAAGTGTTTATGAGTATATACTTTCTCATATAAAACATTTTTTATGATTATGAATTATATCCATAAAATTTTCAATTTATTTTAAGTGTTTTACAAGTTTGGAATTATGTATTTCGATTCATAAACTAATCTAGGTTATGACATTGTTTAGAAATAACACCTAGTGGAAGGAATGGAAACCGTATGAATGCCTACACTCCATGTAGGGATTTACCTCCTACTCAAGATAATTATAGTGGAGATAGTGATAAAACTGGTGCTGATCAACTTATCACCATACTAGGACAACTCACTCAGGTTATGAATAATAACCTTACCCGTATGAAGCACCCTGATCCACAACGTGGAGGATCAATGTTAGATCTCTTCATGAGGAAAAAAACACAAACATTTAATGGGAGTACAAATCCATTGGTATCTGAGTAATGTATAAGTTCTTTAGAGAAAATATTCCACGCCTTGGGTAGTAGCGAAGGGAAAAAAGTTGTCATGGTAGTTTACATCCTCACTAGAGATGCTGATTAATGCTGGTCATTGATTCAAAACACAAAATAAGATGATAAAGTATCAAATATGGAATGGAGGGAGTGTAAAGAACCTTTCTTAGAAAAATACTTTATTCGTGACCATCGAACAGACATGGAAAGGAAATTTCTGAGTCTGAGGAAAAAGGAGGATGAGAATGTCGCAAAGTATGAGGCTAGCTTTGAAAGGTTAGCAAGGCATGCTGCAGATTATATATATAACCCAAGAAGTAATATTGATCATTTATTTGATGGGTTAAAATAATTTCTCCATCGAGCATTAGTCTCACAATCCTTCTCGTCATATGAAGATATTGCCTCATGTGATATCAAGATAGAAAAAGAATTCTCTAAGTCTTACAACAATAAAGCAAAGAAAGAGAAGAAGAGATCTACTGATCACTCTGGAAATAAAAATAAGGGGAAGAAGGAAAAATGTGAATATCCATCCTGCATTAAATGTGGGAAGAAACACCCCAGTACTTGCTTGAATGGAATGGGAGTCTGTTACAAGTGTGGTGAAAAAGGCCACCCTGCTCATGATTGCAAGGGGAAGAAATAAGCTACCGATTTTCAATGCTACAATTTCAGGGAGATGGGACATTATAAAAATGAATGTCCTAAGCATCAGGGGAACTTACCTCAGAAAAGGCCAAGGGATCAAGGCCAAGCTTATGTTATCACTACTACTGAGGTTGAAGCTCTGAAAGACGTAGTGACCGGTAATCTAATGGTTTCCTCAAGTTTATCCAATGCTTAATTTGATTCTGCATCATCACATTGTTCCATATCTTCCCAGTTTTTTATGAAAATTACATATTTCCAATTTTATTTAACAAAGGAGTTGTCAGTTAAAACTCCTAAGGGAAGTATCATCGCAACAAATTTTTGTGAATCTGTTCCCATTAGAGCTTATAAATGTTCCTTATCTGCAGATCTCATCATCATACCCATGATTGAATTTGATATAATCCTCATTATGGATTGGCTTTTGGACCATGATGCGAAAAGTTATTTTAAGAAGAAGGAGGTTACGATTTATTATGAAGGTGATAAAGAACACTGTATCTTTAGAGAAGAATCATCACCACCTGATTCTTATCTAGATCCACCCCCAGTAGCCAAACTAAATTCAATTATTGGGGAGGAAGAGAATGAAATAATTGTGGGTGAGGAAAAGAATGATTAAATAGAGGATGTACCTATTGTGAAATAATATGTTGATGTGTTTCTAGAATATTTACCTTGACATCCTCCAGAATGAGAAATTGAGTTTTCCATTGATTTAACTCCTGATTCAAGGACAATATTGAAGACCCCATATAGAATGGGTACTACGGAATTAGTGGAAGTAAAGAGACAAATAGAGGAATTGAGTAATAAGGGATTTATTTTCCCTAGTGTTTCGCCATGGGGAGCCCCTTTCCTTTTTGTTAAGAAGAAACATGGATCTATGAGTTTGTGCATTGACTACAGGGAGATCAATTCTATAACAACAAAGAACAAGTATCCCCTACCTTGCATTGATGATTTATTCGACCAACTTCATGGAGCTCAATACTTTTAAAATATTTACCTTAGATCTAGATATCATCAGTTGTGTGTAAAGAAGGAAGACATTCCAGAAACAGAATTTCAAACCAGGTACAGGCATTCTGAGTTTACTGTAATGCCTTTTGGGCTGACAAATGCACCCTCTGTTTTAATGGATCTAATTAATAGATTTTTCAACGAATATCTTGATGACTTTGTAGTGTTATTTATTGATGATATCTTGGTATACTCCAAAAGCTACGAAGATCATGAAAATCACTTGCACATTATCCTGAAGACTCTTAGAAGACACGAATTATATGGGAATTTTAGAAAGTGTGAATTCATGCTTCATGAGATTTTGTTTCGTGGCTATATTGTCTCTAAGGATAGATCTTTGTTGATCATTCTATGATAATAGAAATCCAAGAATGGCCAGAACTGGCGAGTATAACTGAGGTACACAGTTTTATTGGATTACTAGGTTATAATAGACATTTCATCCATAATTTTTCCCGGTTGGCTAACCCATTAACAAAGTTCACACAAAAAGGGGTTAAATTTGTTTGCACAATAGAGTGTGAATAATGTTTTGAATAACTAAAGAGAATATTAGTCAATGCTCCTATATTGACTCTACCATCAGGGAATGATGGGTTTTTTATTTATAGTGATGCTTAAAAGAAAGTACTTGGATGTGTACTTATGCAGAATGATAGGGTTATTGCCTATGCATCACAATAGCTAAAAAATCATGAGAAAAACTATCCTACTCATGATCTTGAGTTAGCAGCTGTAATCTTTTCTTTGAAGATTTAGAAACACTATCTCTATGGTTAAAAATGTGAGATATATTCTGATCACAAGAGTTTGAAGTATATTTTCTCTCAAAAAGAACTCAACATGAGGAAAATGAGATGGCTTGAAATACTGAAGGATTATGATTGCACTATACACTACCACCCGGGGAAGTAAAATAAGGTAGAAGATGCTTTGAGTAGAAAGGATCATGGAGTTTTGAAAAATATGAGAGTTGTAAAGGATTCTATATACATGGATCTAGTAAAGATGGATATGGGAATCAGAATGGATGGTGAAACATCAATACTTATTCAAATGGTTGGAAAATTATCATTACTAGAAATGATAAAGAATTCTCAGACCAGTGATGAATTGTTTCTAAAAAAGATTAAAGCTGTGAATGATGGGAGATTGAGTGACTTTGTGTATGAAGATGAAATTTTGATATTTGGGAAGAGACTTTGTGGTCTCAATATACCTGATCTAAAAAGGTAATTTTTGGATGCTACTCATAGTTCCAATTTCTCTATACACCCTAGAAGAACCAAAATGTATAGAGATTCGAAGGAAAATTTTTTGTGGGACAACATGAAGAGGGAGATTATTGATTTTGTGTCAAGATATATGGTTTTTTAAACAAGTGAAAGCTGGAAGGAAAAAACCTGGAGGAGTCATGCAACCCCTTCCCATAGCTAAGTGAAAATGGGATAATATTACAATGGAATTTATCATTGGAATACCAAAGACTCCTAGAAGGAACGATGCAATATGGGTCATTGTTGATTTTCTTACCAAGTCGGCACATTTTCTTGCTATAAGAGAAGATCTACCACTTGAACGTCTAGCAGGAGTATATATTAATGATGTTGTGAGACTTCATGGAGTACCCCTATTGATTGTTTCTGATCATGATCCCTGTTTTACATCAAAATTATGGAAAAGTCTTCAGAAAGACCTGGATACTGAACTTCATTTGAGCACTACCTACCACCCTCAAACTGAAGGAAAATAAAAACAGACTATCCAAACCTTACAATACATGTTGAGATCATGATCACTTGACTTTCAATGTATGTGGGATCAATATTTACCTCTGGTAGAATTTTACTATAACAATAGCTTCAATTCAAGTATTCAGATGGCACCATATGAAGCGTTATATGGTAAGAGATGTCGCACACCAACCTGTTGGAGTGATGTTGGTGAAAGAAAACTCATAGGCCCAGAACATGTGGAGGAAATGATGGAAATGATGAAGTTAATCCAAACCCACATCAAAGTATCTCAATGTAGGTAGAAGAGCTATGCCGATAACCGAAAAAAGGATTTGGAATTTCAGGTAGGAGATCATGTTTTCATGAAGGTATCTCTATAGAAGGGTGTTATACGTTTTGGTAAGAAGGTAAAATTGAGTCCCAGGTACAATGGACTATTTGAAATTCTAGAACTAATTTGGGTTGTAGGTTACCGTTTGGCAATGCCGGCAAATCTCTCTAAAGTTCCTGATGTGTTCCACGTATCACTTTTGAGAAAATACATGCCTGACCCACCGCATGTACTCATCACTGAGGAATTAGAAGTGGAACCCGATCTGTCTTATTGCGAAGATCTCGACAGGATTCTTGATATGAGAGAACAAGTATTGAGAAACCGAACAACTCGTCTAGTAAAAGTTTTATGGACAAACCATAAGATGGATGAGGCAACGTGGGAAACCAAGGAACTTATGATGAAGAACCACCCGAGTCTTTTTATGTAGTAATATTATAGAAATTTTGAGGATGAAATTTTTTGAAGGAGGGGATAATGTAACACACCAAGCTTCCACGGTATGCCTCTCTTTGAATAATGCAGTAGCGTGTGTTGTACGTAACTTTGAGTTCTAACACACCACAACCAATCAAACTAGCCATTATAAATAGTAATACCCACTTTTTGAAATTTTATAAATTTTATCATTCAAAATGAAGTTTATTTTTGGATTCATAATATCAAAATTATCTTTGGGTGAATTTTTTGTATTTTTATGAAAACTTTCAATTTTTGATGAATAGTGAAAAACACTAAGTTATAGTTTAAAACTGATTTTTTTTAAAATATTTATTAATTTTATTTAAATTTATTTTTGGTCAAAATAGATACATAATACCTATATAAGTTCAATGTAACTAATTGAAGTCAGTTTATAATAATTTTACATATATAAAATATTTTATTGAATTTTTCACCGTCTTTTACCCACCTCCATGGAGAATTTCCAAATTCACAGAAAACATAATTTTACCACTTCTGTGAGTGGAATTTTGAAAATCTGAGAGACACGGTTAATATCAAGGAGTAAAATGTGGTTCAATAAGATAAAAATAATTTTTAGTGAATAGTAACTTTTTCTTTTATTTACCACAGTTAAAAGTAAATAGGGTAATTAAGGGTAAAAATGGTATTATTATTACCCTAAAATATGTCATAATTTTATTGGAAAAATATAATTAGACCAAAAACAACCTTAGGAATAAAATTGGAACCTCTTTAGTCCACTTGGTTTAGATTAGGACACTTATTATTATTTTATTTCAAGAAGAGTTAAAAGAGTTAAAATCAAACATTAATAATTAAAACATTTGTAATATAGGGTTATACATAAGATAAATTAAACTATAAATATTCATTAGAAAGATAAAAATATTTCCTAAATAATCGTATTTTATTTATATTTTTTATACATTAAATAATTTAATTTATTTATGACACAATGATGATGCAGTAATTACCTAATTAATGAATTATTAAAATAATTGATATTATAGATAACCAAATAAATGTAATTTGAGACTTTTTATGAATTCCACTAATTTTATAAGTTAATATGATATATTAGGGTTTGTTAAATGAATTTCTTATGAAGTAATAATGCTGTTATAAATTTAGAAAATACAAAATACCAAATAGTGTCAAAATTTACGTAAAAGAGTTTTTAAAACAAATATTATATCATTAATTGAAATTCTTATCCTAAAAATATAAGTTTTGGCCGAAATACTTATATAATTATATTTTTATCATTAATTAACCACTTGGGGTTCTCTTGGAAGTATATCGTAAGTTTATTAACCATAAAATATAAAAATTCAAAGAGACATTGTAAATGTCAAACTATTTAACTAAGAGTTGAATCTAAAAGATATGGGTAAAATAGTAAACCAAACATGTCTAAAACCTATTGGTTGAGTGGTTTTCGACCCATAATTACCTTATACTTTGAATAATCTATTTTGGATCCATTATAAACCCAAAATGATTTTATTATAAAATAATATTTCTAGCTTTTCCTAAATTGCCACTCGCCCCTCTTATAAAAGGGCACTCCCCCTTATCTCTAATTCAAACCTTAAAATCCATTTGGATCGGACAAAATCTTCCCAAATACCCTCTCAACTGTCCTCCCTTAATCCTAGAGTCCTTACTTTGGACAGAAAGCCAACCTATCGATCCATTTTGATCAAATCAAAAGGAAGAACTCGAAGAAGAGGTAAATATTTCATCACCTCTTTCAAGTTCCTTTATTCTTCCACTTCCTTTTTCATTGTTGTTTCCATTGTAAAATAATAAATCCATTATATTATATATAATTTGATGTCATTATAAACATGGTATAACAAAATTCATTATTCTATCCATCCTTTTAATGAAATGTCACCATACGTGCGTATGCACGACTTACCGTCTCCACGTCGTGGTGTAATTATTATTCAATACATTATTTTTTGGATGGGTATAATAATGATGTGAAATTGATATAAATAATAAATATAACATGATAATTATTCTATATATATGATATACCATCCAATTATATATTATTTTAATATCAAAAGAATGACATTGTCGCTTGTGTGTATGTACGGATTAATGTCGCCACAAACGTGATGAGATTCATTCCTCATCGTATCCATTTAAGACTAATTTTCATTATATGATTGAAAATAATGTTTAAATACTTGATATCATTCTAGATATGAATAATATAAATCCCATCCAAAACAAATATGACTCACATAACAAAGAATATAAAAGAAAATGAATCTGTTAACACCTGAAACAACGATAATACTAAGATATTATTAACAAAGCATTGTTAAAAGATCATATATGATATCATATTAATGTATATGATTATTTTATAATTTAATAACAATTATTTCACCATTATATATGAGGTTAACCTACCCTCGACTATGGAAAAGTACAAGGTAAGGGTTTATCTCATAATCTCTTCATTATCCGAGGTTGTTTATACGTAATTTTCTACTGGGACCTCTTTATCATCAACATCCATGTTTCTTAAAAATGTATTTCAAAACATTCTTACTATTTTATATAATATGGGTTAAATTCATTTATACCATTTTTTGACTTTTTATAAGTTGTTTATAAAGGAATCTTTCCGCCATTTTCCAAACAAAGTCATTTTTAACCTTTTTGACAAAATTAAGGTAAGAAGGTCTTTTTTTAACTTTTACGGCGGGTGAAACTATTTTCCGTTGGTATAACATCATCAAATCTTACCTTACAAGATTATAAGAATATTTTAAAATTAAATGTTTTATTTTATAATTATGCGACTTTTAAATGATTTCAAAAAAAGATATATTTCTCTCAAATAGTTTTGATTTCATCTATGTCAACATCCTTTGATGGATTTTAAGCTTATTTGAAGTTGATTTATTATGATACAAAACTTCCATATTGTATTGAAGGTTTTTTGATATGTTTGACTATGGATGTGTTATTTTTATACCATTCATGGTTTATGGATAAAGTATTGACATTTCATATGCTAGTTTTAATACGAATGTTTATGTTATGTTTAAACCTGTTCATATGAGGAATGCATTGGACTTAGTAAGTGACGGGTGGAGCCCGCTATAGCTCCTCGATGCATCAGTAGGTCTCATGAGACAAACTAGTGTCTTAGAACAAGGCCTTGACAAAATCTTATTTGTAGTCTTGGCATAAGTCCTTGACTATGTGGTTATAATAGTCTGGAATTAAGCATTCCATAATTATGAAAGTTGTTATTGATGTTGCATGTGATTATTCAACTATTAGAATATCCATGTGAATAAGTAAATGACATTATTTCATTTTATTTTTTCCATATTATGCTGAATTTCAAGTTTAAAAGGCTTTTGTTTTAGTTATACATTGACTTAAATGTTCATGCTTATTTATGAAAGTTTCTTTTATATTTTTATCCTTAATGAGCATATGAGCTCACCCATTTCCATGTTTTAATTTTCCAAGGATGTGAAGAAGTATTTTATGACTGAACTGCAGGGATAGTCTGAGAGGATATGAGTGTGATATATAGAGACTATGTTGTTGTAGTTTTTCACTTTATCATGTAATGTAAGACTTATGAATGTATCTAGTGTTTCCAAGGCTACTAGACTAATTGGTCATTCAAGACTTGATCTTTTTTATCACACCAATGTTATATAATAATGCACCAACTCTGGAAAACTGGGTTCAAGGCGTTACAAATAGTAATATCTAACCTGTTATTAAGATACCACCCCTTCTTTACAAAAATTAATGAAACAAGATCGTTCCCACCCTCATAATCATGAATCATTACTAAAACACTTATGAAATGAAATTATAAATTTATAAATAATTATAAATATATATATATATATATTATAGTATTTACCATTATCTTATAATTATAAACTATGAATCTATAAACAAGAATCAACACCTCCATTGCGAAACTGGTACTAAATAAACAATTAGAACTGATAACATCTGATGATGAAAATCTAATATAAACTAATATATTTGAAAAAAATTATTATGAATTAATTTTATAAATGTTTATATGTATGAATAAGTTTATTAATATAGTTTTTTATATAGTAGGTTAGATCATTTTCGATTAAAAAGGGATAAAAGGTAAGGGTTTTTGTTATCTCAATTTTCATTCATTGAGTTACGATTTTTATTTTTTAAAATTATTCTTATAAGTTGGGTATGTTATTCCCTATGATTTTATTATTTTAAATTTAATATTTTTTCTAATGATTTTCATTTATATCACATAAAACCCTCTTCAAATGTTACCCACTTCATGAATTATTATGTTTTAAGAGATTCTTGTCTGAATTTTCATTCTTTGAGACCTATTCCATATTCACCACTTATTTAATATTTTTTTGGTGTATATACTACCCATGTATATATTTTTTATGTTATTAATTAAATTAAATGGATTTAAAAACCCATCACAAGATCAATTTTTCAAGGTATTTCAATTCATTTGATACCAAAGTTGTAAAGGATATTGATGACTCAAAAATTATTTCTTAAGTTATGATGTTTCCTCTTAAACCTTTTTCCATTTTTGGATTACGCAATTATAAAATTTTATTATATGATATATTATCTTCCTATATATTGAAAACATATTTTTTTTAATTTAAATATCCTTCCATGATAAATTTATTTCTTTTAAAATGATAACATCATTGATAATAATTCCCATACTTTATTAGTAAGCTCTTTGTATTCCATGTTCATTTTTATGATCTCACTAAAGATCTATACTATTATTTGGAAGCTAAAATTTGTTTTATTTCTATTGAAATTCATATTTTACTTAACTTATTTCTAAAAGGAAGTTTTGATTACTATTTATATGATGTGATTTTCGATAAATATATTATAAAATATTTAAAAGGTTTTCCTTCCATGTTTGTTTGTTTTATCATCCAATCCAAATTTCCCATATATAGCCTTTTAGTATTTTCAAGGCTCCACTACTTAATATCATTTTTAAAATTAATTTTTTTTAAATATATTTTTTAACTTTTAAAAAATTAATTTTTAATATGACCCATAAATTTATCTTCTACAATAATTATACAAACATTTTCTAAAAACTATTTTATAGTTTACTTCAATTACCCTTTTTTTATTTAAAGGATTTTTCCATTGGAAATTATTTTTTCTGAATCACCTTATAAATTCTTTTTTGAATCACTCCTTTTAAGTGATTGAATTATTGGTATCAACTAATTACATTCTTAAGGAGAATTTTGGTAATATCTATAGAAAATGTTCAGAAACTCATTTTATTTCCTAGGGTTCATTATTATATAATAAATTATTGATTTAAATGTGGCCCACATATTTATGGTTTATCATTAAGGTATGGGTGAGTTCATTATAACCATACAATTCATTGGGTAAATTTGGATATCATCTAAGATAATGATTTTTTACATGGGTATAATTACATTTAATCTATGTTCATTAGATTGTGTGTGTGTTTAGTTATGGTTAAGTTATACTCATAATAATGTTCATGCGTATAATTATGGTTATGTTATGCTTAAAAGATTATGTATGGGTATAATTGTAGTAAAGATATTCTCACAATATTTTTCATGGTTGTAATTATAATTAAGGTATGATTACAAGATTGTGGTATTCTATGTTCCCAATGTTATTATTTCTTGTTCTTATACTTATAGAAAATTATTTATTTATATAACTATGCTTTTCTCCATGGATCATGATTATTGTCTCGTATTTATGAAATCTTATGCCAAGTTATATTTTTGAATTTTTTCGATTGTATGTCTTTTACCATGTGTTGTGAAAAAATCATATTAGTACTTGTTCTTTTAATAATATATTTCTCTCATGCTCATGTTTTATCATTTTATTATGATCTAACTTTTGATGATGTATTGAAATTTTTTCCATTACTGAGTGTTTAAGATAACTCAATTATTATATATCTATTTCTTCGGGTTATAAGGATAACTTATGAAAAGTCTTTAAGGGGGTCTATTCTGTAACTATTATTAATAAATGTTCACAAGTATCCTAAAATAAGTTGTTTATATAGCTTATCATAAAGAAAAAAACCATTAATTCTATGAATTTTCAGATGATTTATGAGATGAATTGTTTTATATATAGAAATGATGATAAATAAAGATATGTTTCTCTTGGGTCACCTAAGTTTTTATCAAAGTCGGTGTTTAAAGAAAGTTTTATGAGCATAATACCTATGAGTTTAGGTCTAGGTTACCTCAGTTGGTATCATAGTTGGGTTTGGATATTTTTTTAGATTAATTTATTAATTTTAAGGAATTAATTTGAGAAAATTTTAGTGAAAACTTTGTAGGATAATTATAATTATTGGATAATATCAAATAATTTTGGTAATGTTTTGAGTATTTGGTATTCCTAGGTATTACTTATTTATTTGGATAGTGGGATGTGGATTCGGTTGTCGTATAGATTCACCAAGGGGTAATCACCCTGAAGAATGATATCTGAGTATCTACTCTATCTTCACATAGTGCATGATGAGAGGGACCAAGACTACACACCTATATAGACACTCACGGAATATATTCTTTGGTTGATCATATGCTCTTTATGAACTAATAAGAAGGATTTAAATATATTTTCAATTGATAATGAGTTATGTTAGAGAACATAATTGGAATATAACGATGAAAAACCTAGGTTAATATGAAGGAGTTATAGATTGATCTAATTATATCACAGTTGAATAGAATTTATCATAGGTTAAAATTAAGGTTTCAATGGAGAAGACATGTTGGGATTGAGTTTTCATATTCATATGATCATTTACTCTGATTTTATTGGATATTATTATAATAATTTTGGTTATAGTAATTTGTTTGAATTAGAATTATAAAGATGAAGTTTTTAAAGGTATGTATATATAATTTCCTAAGGCTTATAAACAGATAATGAGGCATATTTGAAATAAATGGTTGACATAATGGAAAATATTAATATATGCCTATTATGTGGGAAATGGTTAGTCTCTTAGAATATAATATTTTGAGGTTGATATTTCCATAGAAAAAATATATTGATTTTATTATGGATACCATATATTCTTTCAGTAGTCAAAGATAGGTAAAATTTTATGATACAATTTATTTAGGTGAGGATAATGCAACACCCTAAGTTTTTGAAATATATTTTTCTCTAAATTAAAACTATTTTAAATAGCATGCTCCACATGCAACACTGAACTAAAACGTGTTGTGATATATTTGATGAATATTGTTAAAAAATTATAAGGATATCAAAGCCTATATAAAATAAAAATATATTAACCAATAAAAAATGCTTATATTTAGCCGATATATAATTAAAACAATTTATTATTTATAAAGATTATTCATTCTCAAATAATTGTTTAAAGTATTCATAAATTAAATAACCCAATTTTAAATCATTATTATGATAATATATTAAATTTTAATATATGAAAAAATATATTAGAATCCGTTAAATTATAAATTAGTATGAAATAATTTTGAGAACACATATTGTTTAAAAAGTCTATTTTTAAGAAAAGCGGTTTTATCTTGATATTTTCAATTTTCATTTAAAAGTTAAAATTATAAATTTTATAATTTTAAATATATAAAATTAAATTTATTTTTTATTTCTAAAAATAATATTATCTTAGGATAAAATTTTGTTATTTTTTTAAATAATTAATTTTTCGGTGAGTAGTGACAAAATACATTTTTTATCAAAACCATAGAATTTATGACTATGTAAATAAGTAAGTATAAAATAAAATATTATAAAAAAATAATGATAAAATATTTATTTATGATGTGGAATTATTCATTTAAAAAATATATTTTTAATATAGAAAAAATAATAACATTTTGAAAATTATGCAATATTTTTCTAATAAAAACAATTATAATCCTTTTATTATGTTTTTAGGTTAAATTAGGTTTTTGATTTTTTTAATGTAACATAAAACTAATTTTGATAATAATAAACAAATTTATTTTATTAAAATAAACAACATTAATAATTTTATCTGAAACATAACATTTAATTTTAAAAATACACTTATTCTTAACATTGGTTTTTATGTGTTCCATGCGATAAAGTTAAAATTAATTTTTATTTCACATATAAATTTTATTTAATAAAATTTAATTAATTTTTAAAAACATTATTTAAAAATTATTTAATAATTACCATTTTATTTTTAGGAATTAAAATTAAATTAATAGGCTAAATATTAATTACCCTGATAAAAACCAAATATAGTAAAAGTGAAAATGCTAAGAGTAAAAGTTTTAAAAACATATGATTAATATATGTGTGAAAATTAATTATTTAGTGATTATATATATTAATTTATAACACACTCAATTATTTCCACTTTGGATCCACATTCCATGTGAAACATGTGCTCTTTGTATATTAAGTAGTTATATTTATAAAAAATTCATTCCCTTTGCCTATAAATAGAGCTCACTTCCACCATATTTATCCACTCATTATAAAGAATTATATCAAGAAAAACACTACCCTATTATCTCCTAAAATATATCACCATTCCCTAGAATAATTTTCCTTTCCAAAAGACCAAGTTAAGGATCCATAAGATGTCACCCAAGAGAGAGGATCCAAAGAGAGAACAATATTCTCATTCGAGCTCTCTTAATTATTTTCTTATTCAATTACTTAAAACATATCATATCCATGAAAGTATTATACCATAATTATTACTAATTTTATTAATTTTTATTATACTAATTTAATATTCATTTTCAACCTTCCTATAAAACCATTAAAAAATATAGATGTCGTTATGAGTGCGTGTGAACTACAACCTCTCTGAACCACATGCTTTTTTTTCATCACCACCTCACAGGTATAGTTTTGAAATAATATTTAAATAATTAATATGATATTTTTATCATTATTAATATTTCATAATTATTAATCATTCCCTATCTTCCTCTTGATCTTTGTACAATGATTGTGTCACCTATGCATACATCCAAACTAGCGCCTCCATAAAAGTGAAATATTTTTATTTTAACTTGAGAATTTTATTATGTATCTAAATATACTAATATATGGTTAAAGCATCAATAAAATATAAATAGTATCATTATTCTTTAGTGATAATTATATTATGCAAAAATATTCACTTTCTTACCCATACTCACCTATCGATTGTAACATGTTCTTGTTTGGGTATGTTTAACCACCTACATAAACAATGATATAAATTTATATCATGGATAACTAAGGGAACCTAATTATTAGTGATATTGTAAAATAATAATTAAATAGTTATTTTCTTGTTTATGGAATGGTATTAGTAATATCTAACATATTATTAAGATATCACCCCTTGTTTATTAAAATTGGTAAAGGAAGTTCATCATTGATCTCATCATCTTGAATTGTAACTAAGTTACTTATGAAATGAAATTATAAATTTATAAATCATTATAAAACAACTATTATAGTACGTATAATTAAAAAATAATTATTAAATTTGAATATATAAAAAAGAATCAACACCACCATTATGAAACTAATACTAAACAAACAATTGAAACTAATAACATCTCATGATGAAATTAAAATACCACTAAATAATATATTTTAAATAAATGAGTATAAATGAAGTTAATAAAATTTATAGTTATGAATAATATTCTTAAATAGGTGATTAAAATATTTATTTTTGTTATTAAGGATGTTATAGAACATTCGAATAAGAAGTAATACAAGGTAAGTGTTTTTTAAACTCAACTTATGTTGTTGGAGTAATGATTTTTTTTAATATTACTCTTATAAGTTGGGTATGATCTAAAATATGATTTTAATATATTTAATTCACTATTTTTTCTAGGGATTTATATTTCTATCACATAAAACCATATTACAATGTTACTAACTTCAGGAATTCTGATTATCGTAATCGAATATTTTCTCAATTGTCACTCTATGAGACTTATATCACATTCACCACTTTCTAAATTTTTTTGAGGTATATACACAGCCCATTAATGCCTTTTTATAATTTCATTTATTAAATTAAAGGTCATTTAAAATCCATCTCATGTTCTATATTGAATGTATTTTGATTTAGATGATACTATATTCGTAAAGGATATTGATAACTCAAAAAAATCCTTTGTGTTATGATGTTTCTAATTGAACATCCTTCTTCCATGATTAGGTAATTAATAAATAAAATTATATTATATGTTATTTTCTATTCCTCTCTAGGGAAAATTAGTTTTTAATTCAAATATCCTTCCATGATGAATTTAATCCCCATAAATGTACAATTCCATTGATAATGATTCGCATCCTTCCAAAGTATTCTCTTTATCTTCCATATCCATGTTTTATATTCCCATAAATGTTATATATTCTTATTTGGAAACATAAATATGCCTTATTTTGTTGGAATTAATATTTTACTTTACCTATATTCAAAATAAATTTTTTATTACTCCTTTTACGATGTGGGTTTCAATACATGTATTTTAAAATATTAAAAAGGTTTTTTCCATGTTTTTTTGTTTTATCTCTCACTCCATATTTACTAGAGATATTTTTTTAAAATTATCAAATTTTTTATATTATTTTTAAAATAAAAATTTTATCAAAATATTTCACTTCACAATCTCTAAAATAATTTTTAAATGTGACATATAACATAATCTTTTAATAAAATGATATAAATGTTTTCAAAAAAACTCTTTTATGGTTTCACAAACATTTTAATTTTTTTATTTAAATGATTTATTTTCCTGGAAATTATTTTTCATGAATAACCCTCCAAAATTATATTTTAACATACTCTTTATGGGGTGATTGAATTTTGGGTATCAACTGATTATGTTCTTGAGGTCAATTTTGGCGATACCAACTTAAAATGTTTCGAAATCCATGTTCATTAAATGGTTTCTTTATGATAGGATAAATAATTGATATCAAGTAAAAAATATATTCATGTTTTATAATTAATGTATGGTTGGGTCGGTTATTTCCCTCCAATTCATTGGGTTGAGTTACATATCTCATGAAAATAATTATTTCCATTGTGTATGTAATTATAGTTAAGCTTTGCTCAAAAGATTGTTCATGGGTGTAATTATGGTTAAGACATGCTCACAAGATTGTGAATGGATGAATTAAAAATAATCTATGATCAAAATATTGTATGTGAGTGTAATTGTGGTTAATATATACTCATAAGATCCATGGGTGTAATTTTAGTTAAGTTATTCTCACAAGATTGTGTGTGGGTGTAATTGTGTTATGATATGTTTATAAGGTTATAATTTCTTATAATTATACTTGTGTTAAATTAAATTGTTATATAAATATGTTATTCTATAAGGTTTATGATTATTTTCTCTGGTTTCTATACTCTTATTCCATTATATATGTTTGATCATTTGTGATTATATGTCTTTTAACCATGTCTTGTGAATAACTCTTTTTATTCAATGTTCTTTTAACATGATATTTATCCCATGTTCATGGTTTCTCATATTCTTGTGATAAAACCATTGATGATATGTTGATAAATTATCATTTACTGATTAGTTGAGCTCAATACTTTCTTATGTTTCCATTTCCATACATTATGAGGAATAGTATAACCTATGAGGAGTCTATAGGGGGGGCTAATATGGTTTGATTATAGAGAAATGTTCAAAATTATCATAAAATAATATTCTTATATAACTATTCCTAAATGACATTAAACCTTAAATACTTGGTATTATGAGATAATTTGTGAGATTAAGGTTTAATATATGAAAATTCTATACAATAACGATACGTTCATCTTGGGTTTCCAAGGATTATATAAAATCTAATGTTTAGGGAAAGTGTTTTTAATACCAGACCTAGGAGTTTGGGTCTAGGTTTCCTCATATAAATAAGAAAAATTTATATAATTATGTCATTATGTACTAAATACATTGTTGTACCCATATTTATCACATGATAAATAGTGGTTATAATATAGTTTGAATTTATATAAGAAGGTTTTCTAGAATTTAAATCCATCTAGGATGGAATGAAGAGGGATGGTATTATAATGATGTTGGTTTTGAACCTCTAGAAGTATTTCTATATACCCTCATCAATGAGATCAAAACACACATATTTTACGGATATATTTTAAATCCATGGGATAAAGAATACCATTATTCTTTTATAAAGGAGGCATATACTTTTAGGTCGAGCAAGAAGTTACAATAAGTAGTTTAATGCCATACCCATAAGGTGTACTATGTTGTTTAACATTGTATATAAAGGATATTATAATAAATTGTTTCATGGTCATGTTTTGAGGATAATTTTGTCATGCCTTTTAATATCTTGTGATATGGACCATTCCACACAACTTAAGGTCATGCAAGAAGCATCACTCAGTATAGTTTAACTTCATGTGGGATATACCTTTATTAATGGAACTTAGATTATAATAGAAAGTTAAAGAATACATTATCATATGATATGGATATAAATAAGGTGTCCTAGTTATAAGTTACATGGTTTTAACTTAGAATAAGGAATCAATTTAATGGAATTTATGAAAGTGTCGGGAGTTCTACCACGATATACAGAGAGAGGATGTGAATTTGTGTAATATTATTGAGTATTATAAAGGATATTCCCATGAAGTAATTATACTTACATGAGGTGAATTCCAGTAGGGATGAGGTGAGATTTACACCAAGGGAACCCAGAGTTTTGGGGCTAATTGATGAAATTGAAAATGGTTAGGAAACATAGAAAAATGGTTTATGATATTCCACCACCTTATAGAACCTATACTATTGAGATTGGGTGTCCTTATCATAGGATTATTTGGTTTATATCATTGTTAAGAGGAATTTTAAAGGTAGTATCTTAGATAAAACACCCTCCCATGGACAAGACCTTGGAAAATTTGATCCACTATGGAAGAAAAGACACTTTAGTAAATAGAGAGACATTTCAAAGGTAGGTGGCCTTGGAAAAGGTTAAAGTCTTAGAGAAGCAAGGAGTATTAGAGAATATTACAAGATACATGGAGTACCATATTTAGATTCAAGGGGGTATGGTTTTGAAACATTAAAATGAACATGTTTGGAAATTCTATTGAAAGGGTGGACATTTCCATTATTTTAATTTTGAGCCATGTAAGAGTGGTCACTTATGAAGTTAATATACATGAAACCTTTGAATGATGAAAATTCCCCCTATTTTTTCTTATCCCTTGGGTTTTGATTAAAAAATAACCTATGAGAGTTAATTATAATTTTGGGTCTTGGATAAGATGTGAAGTATTAAGCTTAGGATCTCCTTTGAGTCATGACTCTTTAACATCCTCCTCCTTATATACCATGTTTTTAATGGGGAATATATATGATATATTATAGGATAAGGTTACTTTATTTTTGATATTACACCTTAGTATGTGAAAATATTTAAAATTGTTATATACCAAGCTTTATGTTTGGTGCATGTTCTACCTATATATTTTTTTGTTCTGATCTTTCACCTTGGCATATATTAAATATTGATCTTGTAACACCACTCACTAAAAAATAAAATTATATATGATTTTTCTAAAAAATATATGAAACTATATATAATACTATTTTAGGATATATAATGAAAAATATGTGACCAATTCCCATTTATACCATATTAAAAACATTAATTTTTTATGTTTAATTTTAATCATGGTCATTTATTATTCAACCACTTCTAGTGGTTCACTTTATTAATTTCATCTGATGTATTGACATGACCTCCTTGAGCATGAAATTTTTCATGATCTTGACTATTTTAATTTTCTTGTTTAGTTACGTTCACTTTTTATAATGTGTTGATGCATATGATAAAACCAAATAATTAATAATTAATAGTTAATTATTCTCTATGATCTTGAGGACACATAGTCTTATAGAGAAACTTAAATCATATATTTAATGTTTATTTTATTATAATAAATATTTTCATTGGCTACCCATTATAGATAATTTCATTTAAAATTTTTATAGGTAATGATTTTTTCAAGATAATTTCAATATTCATAATATGAAATAAATTACATGTAAAATTAACATTTCTTTAAATTTAAAGGATTACGAACTCTTTGTAATATTCATCAAATATTTTTAAATTAACACAAAAATAAATAACTATTTTGAAGTATAGTAAATTATCTCCATATATTAAAATATTTTTTATTTTGTAATAAATTAAAATTCTCACCATAATGAAATATTGTTTAGTTTATCTCAATGTAACATTTATCATAATTGAAACATGATATTTTCCTCAATTTTATGTAGAGAATTTTATTAGAGAAGAAATATATCATAAAAAAATAAATATATTCTAAATAATTTTTAATATATTGAATAAAAATATAATAATGATATCTCTAAAATTAAATTATAAAATATTTTCATTAAATGAAAATAATTTAATTGAAAATAAATTATGAATTTTGAAATCAAAATAACAAGAATATAATTTATTCTATGATGCCATGATAATAATTTAAGAACATTTCAAAGGTAAAAATGTGATAAAAATAATGTTTATATTCTACCAATGATTATTTAGAATAAAAAATAATCAATGAATTCATTAAAATAAAGTTAAAACTAATCAAACTTAGATTTTTTCAATATCAAATAAAAATTATAATTATGTACTATCAAATAATTGAAATGAAAAATAGTTCTAAATAGAATACTATAAATTATAGTTATTATAACTTATAATACAAACATCTTTATCTATAGTGATCATGTGCTGATAAAAGGTTATAAAATTTAAAAATAATATAAATAAATTAGAGGATAATAAAAGAGTAAGGGATGATAAATATTGAAAGTGAGAAGTATTTTGGGGTACTACCAAAAATATTTAATCCCTTGAACCCTATACAACAATTGTGGATAACGGTCATGCTTAAAATACTTAATATAAGCTAATGAGTTAATTAATTATCCTATTATAAGCTAAGAATTTAATTACTGAGTCAACATTCTTGACCATAAATGGATGGTTCATAAATAGGAAACGTATATGGGAATAAAAAAAATCCATCAACATACTATTAATCTAAAAGAAAAATAGAGTTAAATGAATTGTTTCATATTTTTTTATTTATAAAATTTAAACAAAATTACCCAAACTTACATTTGTTTAATTTTTTGGGATATAATTGTATTTATATTAATAATGTATGTTACTTTTATAAATAATATATATATATATATTAATAAATAATATAGAAATTCTATTATATAATCACACTTCCTAAGTGATAAGAATATGTTACATATTTTATTATAAATTTATTTTTTATTACTTATATTGAAGATTTCATGACGTACTCATTAGATGAATTTCATTTAAGAGAAAAAAAATATTCAAATAGAATTAAAAATACTAGATATCAAAGAAATAAATTTCCATAACAATATCTTTTTCTTATGATTTGGTTCTTAGAATCCAACTTTGAAATGTTTTATGAAATAACTTCTAATAACATCAAGAGTATGATAAAACTGATACATGGGATTTCATTTTAAGTAATCATGTTTTATATTATTTATTTTTTAATCAATAAGATCGAAAATGTATGATTACATAACTATGAATAATAATAAAAAAAAATTAAAATAATTTGAATTATTTTAGGGGTTAGAATAAAAATAATTTTGAATAAATTATTTTGGAGTAACCAATATGCAATTAATGAATAGGTACTTGGTTCTTAGTAGTAAAACCATATCTTAAAAAACTCTCTATAAAGTGACATAAAGTTACAAGTGGATATCACTGAATGATCAATGAGTGAGGGAATAACTTTTTGATTTCAAGATAGACACATTGGGTATCTGATGTAGGTATGATGTGTCCCTAAAATACTAGAAAATACCACTATTGGAATTGCATTGAATTTAACACTTTTAATTTTCAAAATTCCTCTAATATTTTTATTGGGTTTGATTCAATATTAATAACTTTAATGATGATAATATCATGAGAAAATTTTCTAAAATTTTAATTTAATAATAAGAATGAATTATATATCCTAAAAATGGATTTAAATAAAGGGAATTTTGAATAGGTTGAGGTAGAAGTTATTAATGTGGTAATTTATGCATTGGATTAGAGTTAAATAAAAATATAAACATTAACAAAAATATGATCAATGTGAATTTTAATTCGTTATTTATTATTTTAGAGCTAATTATAATTGAAGTTATATTATAAAAATAAGGGAATGATTATAAATATTCCCACAAATATTACATTTTTTAAATTTTTTAAACAATTTAATTATTTAATAAATATAATAAAAATAATTGGTTTTGTTATATCTATGTTTTCATATGTTTCTTTTTCACTTTGAAATATTCATTTATTTTTTATTCTTGTGGAATCATACTATTTTTAAATATACATTCAATTATATAGGGTTTGATGATAATTTCCACCCATGTTTAATTTACATAATAAGAGTAGAATCGTGTCGACAATAAAAATCATAATAAGTATTATCCATCCATATTTAAAGGTAAAAAAAATAAAAATATTATCATATGCATGTTTATTTTTTTTCATTTTTTAAGGATAGATCAAAGTAACTATGATTAAAATTTTAATTATCCCATAGATAAAAGGTAATATTTTTTAATTTATTAAAATAAATGTAAAAAATTTATCATTGATTCTCCTATTTCTAAGTAATATATATATATATATATATATCATGGATACATTAATTAGTATTATAGTACCAGGTTCCATCCAAATAACCAATATAAAAAAGTTTAAAAATCTAAAAGTTGTTAATTTTGATATAACTATTATTTAAATTACTTTTTTAATCATAGATCACATCAATACAGTTAAAAATAAATGTATTTCTACATCATTGGAAAAAACCTTCACAACTAAATAGAGAACATGCTACCTTACTTTATCTATATTGGATTATTTAAATATGTAGACTATAAGTTAATAATTAATAGTGGGTGAAATTTTTGTGATTCAAATATATCAAAAAAATATTTTGAATTGCGATTGAACACATAATATATTATAATATTCACTTTCTAATAATCCTCTTGTAAAATTTATGGGATGAAAAACAATAAATAATTTATAAAATAATTTATAAAACATATATAACATAGATAATAAGGTTAATGATGTAAATTCAATGTGTTTTAATTTTTCATGAGATGTGGAATTTATCATCATTGAATAATAAAATTAAAAAATTTCAAGTATTCATTATGTAACATCACAAAAATATAAAGTACGAACATTGTATTCAATAGCGCGTGTGACATGCAGCACCAATAGCATAAGGGAGCATAATATCATGAGAATTTACAATATATTTAATATTTAAAATGGATTGCATATATTTTTTATATTATAATTCATTCAACACCATGTAATCTAGCATTTCATGCAAGAGAGAATTTTTTTGATAGCTTGTGTTACACGCAAGACTGAGTTTTACCAAAAAAGAATACACTATCAAAATATTATTATTTAATATAATAAGATATAAACTAGAAATTATGAATTATATTAAATAAATTATAAAAATATATGTGGTTTAAACCAATATAAAGTTAAATTATTGGTTACAAATTAATTATAAATGAATATAAGAACCAATTGAATATAAATGAAAATATTATTATTTTTATGCTCAGAAAGGGGTTTTACACTAATAAATTAAATTAATGATAATTAGTGAGTAATATTATTGTGATATATATATATTATATTCAATCAAATATTTTTTATATTCATCAAATAGATTTTATAGTCTTAAGATAAAAACAAATCCAAATTTTTTCGTAAAATACTATATTTTTATTAAGGTGTTTTTTCTGCCATTTAATGAAAAATATATTTTAAATCCAATATTTGGTAATTTTATAACTATTTTATGTGAAAATAAACATAATATTTAAAATAGAAACTTAAAATTTAGTTTGGGGGGATTTTTTGGTATTTTTTTATGAAGTTTAATTTTTTAATGAAGAATGAAAAATAATGAATTTTAATTCAAAACTGCTTTTTCATCTAATTTATTTAGAAGGTAAAATTATTTTCTTATTTTTTTAAGTTTAACATGAATATTTTTTTATAAATTAATAATATTTAGTTCATTTGGATAAATTTCACATTGAAAATGAATATTAAAACATTGCAAACATTTGAATGTTTTTACTTTAAAAAACAGCATTGTCGCCCTATTTGTGAGATTAAATTTAAATAAATTTCTTCTACTTATGTGTTTTTAATTTATAAAAATAGATTAACTATTTTTAATAATCATAATTTATAATTTATAATAATTTTAAATTAGTTTTTACCAATAATATTTGTGAAATTAATTAAAACGAATTACAATGATTATTGTGAAATTAAGCTTAACATGGGACTAAACCTTAATATTAATGGAAAATGACCTTTAAACTTGTAAAATATCCATTTTATGGCCATATTTTAACCCTATACTCCATTTTATCTATTTTTTAAAATTATTTTATTCACTTCCAATGGAAAAAATGTGGTTGTAATTCCCTTTCTCCAAATTTACAAGAGTGTCACTCCTCCTCCACTATAAAAGGCATCCTCTCCTCCCACTTCCTCACACATATCAAGTCACATTTTGTTGAAAAAAATATTCCAAAATATCTCCTTAAAGTCCCTATATTCATCCTAGAATCCACCCCTTATTCATAAAGATATTCAAGGAATCCCTTTGGTGCAAACTAAAATGACTTACCCATAGAAAAGGTAACATCTTTCCTTTAGTTTTATTTAGATTATCCACCCCATAAATTACTCTTATTCCATGATTATATAACAAAAAAATTATCCTAAATATACTATTGTTTTTATGTTAATTCTTATAACTACACTTATACACACTTAAATCTAATGCGTAAAAACGCACCGTTTATGTGTATGGAGAACTACCGCCTCACAAAATGAAGTTGTTCATTTTCCCTTTATCACATTTAATGGTTGGGAATTATGATTAAAACACTATTTATATATGTTATATATGATATTTATAATATATTTCTGATTTTGTAATTTTTATATGGAACATACCATTATTTTTTCCTTCTTTTGGGAATACGATAACATCATTTTTGGAAGTGTGGACTACTACCACCTCGAAGCAATGTGATTCATTCAGGATATAGGTGGAATGTATTAAGGATAATTTTAATAAAACTACATGAAATATATAACATATAAATTATACTATAATTATAATATACATATTTATCATTTAATTTTCATTCTTTTAATATCACAAAGAAATTAATGTAGTGTTCATGCGTACGTAAAGACCACCATCTCTATGAACGGTGCATTTCATTTCTTAACTCAAAAATTTATAGATTATTATAAATACATATATAATAAATATATATTATAATTAATTAATTTTTTATATTCTTTAGATGATTAAATCATGATCTAATTAATATTAACAACAAATAACATGTCAAAACTTACTCAAGAAAACTAGGCAATTAACACTCAAAATAGTTAAAAGAATAAAAGGTTATTAACAAATGAGTAATAAAATATTATAAGAAGATAATATATGATATTATATATATTATTATGGTTCTTTTATAAGTTATTAACAAGGTTAAATCCCTTATACTTGAGGTTAAAGTATGTTTACCAGAATGTAAATGCAAGGTAAGGGATTTTCATCTCACTTTTTATATTCGTGATATAAATGTCATGTTCACCATTTACTTATTTTGTGTGGTGTATTTATTTCCCATTATGATATATTATATCATTAAAAAATTTATATTCATGTTATTTAAAACATCATTTAATATTATTTCATTATTAGTCTATTGATTTAAAATGTTTGAAAGTGGTATGGGACAATTTGGGGTGTTTGAAGATTATTTTCCTCAAAAAATAATAGTGATGATATTTAAATAGTTTTTCCATTTGAGGAAATTATATGACCATTGTTTAGTAAAACCTTTCATTTTATTCTCCTATGTTTATTCATGGCCATTTTCTAGTATTAGTACCATTTTTCCACACATTGGTACTCAAAATATTTTAGAAAATGTTTTTAAGAAACCCCAAATTCATTTCTCTCTTTAGTCAAAGAACCCATTTTCATCTAAAACCCATGTTTAATTAAAATATTTTCAATTTTTTTAATAATTTTTAAAAAATTAATAAATAAATTTTTACCCTTTTTTTGTTTACCAATTTTTTCAAAGGAATCATCTTTTCTCTTTCCAAATAAGGAATTTTTCTATCCTTTTACTATGAAAAAGGAACGTTCTTTTACAAAATAGAGCATGTACATATTTACCCACCTTCATTTATTTGAATCTTCCTTTTCATGTTTAAAATGATACTTTATAAATAAAATGGTTTCAATGTGATTTTCAAAGAAATGTTTTTTCAAATGTTTTTTCAAAAAAAAGAATATTTTCCTCAAGAACGTTTTTAAATAATATTTTTATAGTATTTATATTCATAAATGACAAAAACCATTTATTTTTAAGTCACTTGGGATATGTTTTATCGATAATATACTTATTATTCATCTGGATGGTTTAATATTTATTTTTCCAATGATATTATTGATATTCAATTCCTTGATTCTTTTTATTCCCCATTAAATATTCAATTTCATATGATCATTTGACATTTAATTTCCCCTAAATATCAATATCAATTTTCATGGATATGATTATTGCCTAAACTATATAACATTTTTTCATATGGTGTTTACTATGAAATTTAATTGATAATTTGGATAAATATTGATAAATATGTACACTTTATTCAATACGGATATTTGATAAGGCATATTGTGTATTTGATATGAGAAATTCTTTAGACATGTAAGACATGGGTTGTGGACCACCTTCTGTAATCCCTACAGGTTGGGGACCAGTTAATAAAATTCTATTGATGCATTGGTAGTCTCATGAGATTAAATTAGTTGGTGACAAACCCTTTGAGTTTGGTTTCTAAGTAGAATAGATGGGTTTCTACCTGATATACTAAACTTTATTATGAAAGGTATTGATGGTACTGGATTCACGTACCTAGTAAACATGGAGTCCAATAATCAATCATTTCCCTAATTTATTTTTAGTTGTTATTAATCTATGAGACCATGCATCAAAATATCTATAGATACATTTCATTTTCAAATAATTGATTAAATGTCATGTGTTTTAGTTTCTTTCCATTCCATATTTATTTTTTCTTATCTAGTTATTTGAATGGAATGTGTTTCCATTTCTCTACCTTTGCACTTAATTATTATAATTGATTAATTATTGCTTCCATTGTACATTACACTTACTAAGCATTTGAGACCACCCTTATTATATTTTCTTTACCAATGAATCAAATAATAACAAAGGATATGAAAGGATATGATAGATGGAATAAAGTTATTATCTTAGAATTTATTTAGATAAACATTATGTTGTAATTTGTGTATTCATTTTTTATATAAGACTCATGTATGTATTTGGTTTACCAATAATACTAAACTATAAGTCCTTTGGAATTTTATTCCTTGTAATTAGGCGAATACAATGGTAGTAGACACCATCTCTAATCTCTCTAGGGTTGGTTCTCTATAGTTGGTATCAGAGGAAGTTTAATAGAAACTTGGGGAACTAGATTTAGGAAATTGTTGATTAGAGAACATAGACCTAAGGTTGTATTTTAGGATAATAAGAGAACATCATAAACATTAATTTAAATATAGATTTTATATTTTTCCTATAAATACATCCATGTATGGATACTACAAGTGGATGTGGTTCTGGTATAGATATACCTAGAAGTAACAACTTTGACAAGGTGTGTCGGGCTGAACTCGGTGTAACCAGGTACATGATAACGCGCCTTACTAAAAACCTAGTTGAACACTCCCATAGGATATGATTAGGATAATTCACATTTTCTTTACAAACTATTATGAATTATTTTGATAATGAATAACCTAGGTCAAACCTAATGTGTCTTATATTGAAAATAAAGTGTTGTTATTTTGAAATCCAAAAAAAGATTATATATATATTTTAATATGATAATTGATTATCACTCTATATTTTTTGTTTTTAGGAAATATCCTCCTATATAGTATAAACTCCAAACCAAGGAATAACCTATCTGTTAATAAATGGAATAAGTGTTTGTGTATTGGGTTTGCAATGAAAACCTTAGTTAAAAGGCTATTTAGTTATTAACCTTATTTCAAGAATATCCATCATATTTATTTAAGAAATTATATTAATTTGGTTTTAGAAAAGGACAACCTATATATCTGGAGACAACCAATCAAGTCCAAAAAGGTCATGGGTCTTGAACCCATAACTGAAGGACGGTAAGGGTTTCATTCCAACCACTGACCTACAGAATGTCCTGGTTAATATGTCATTATTTTATGTTAAATAATTTGATGAATAAATATTAATGATGAACCAGTAGTGTTACTTTTAGTTTGAGATATTAATTTATTTTTGATAATGGTTAAATACAAATAGTTATAATTTTCACTCTTTTATGGGCCTTATAACCCGTTCAAAGTTATTTTAGTTCTTTAGGTATCAAAGTTAAATTTCAGATATCCATTTCATGAAATAAGGTATGAATTATAATTTTATAGAAGAAAAAGGATAAAATTATGCTCATTGAAATATATCAAGTAATTATATTTCCTTATACACTTAGGCAGTAAAATAATTTCTCAACATTAGTAATATTATTTTAAAAAAATGATGTCATAATACCTAAATTTTAGTGAAACTGATGGTCTTTTAAATAATTACATAATTATGGATTTGATTCCCTTAACATTATATTGATAATTCACTTTCTTTTGACACATGAACTCAATCACTCTTTATAAATATTTACATTTTTCATCCAAGTATGTATCTTTATTTAACAATACTTTTCTTCTACTTAGAGATCTAGTTATATGTTAGTCCATGTGAACATTGCACTTCCCATTCTCTCTTTTATAGAGGATGTTTTACAAACCATTATCATGAATTGGTATTCCAAACATAGGAAATATTAAACAATGTATCATCAAGATGAATTTTAAATTGTGACGACATAATTTAATTTAGGTGGGGAGAATGTAATGCACTGAAAATCTAATGTATGAACATTGTATCCAACAGCGTGTATGACACGCAATACCAAACACATAAGGGAATATAATATACTAATAATTTAAAATATATTTACTATTTTAAATAGATTTTATATATTATATATATTATAATTCATACAGCACTGAGTTATCTTGTTTTACATGTAAGAATGACTTTCTTCGATAGCATGTGTTACATGTAAAAATGAGTTTTACCAAAAAAATATAATATTTAAATATAATTATGTAATATAATAAGATATAAACTAGATATTACGAATAGTATTAACTAAATTATAAAAATATATAGTTTAAACCAAAATAAAATGAATTTATTGGTTACAAATTAATTAGAAATGAATATAAGAACCAATTTGATATAAAGGAAAATATTATTATTTTTATGCTCATGAAGATGTTTTACCCTAACAAAGTAAATTAATTATAATTGTAGAGTAATATTAATGTGATATATATATTATATATTCAATAAAATGTCTTCTATATTCATCCAATATATTATATAAGCTTAAGATAAAAACAAACCTAATTTTATGCATAAAATACTATATTTTTATTTATACACTTTACCACCTTTAATCGGAGAACCCATTTTAAATCCATTTTTTTGAAATTTTTATAAATATTAAATGTAAAAATAAAATTAATATTTGAAATAGACACATAAAAATTTTGTTAGGGTGAACTTTTGGTATTTTCCTATAAAGTTTTATTTTTTAATGAACAATGAAAAATATTTAATGTTAATTCAAAACTATTTTTTCATCTAATTTATTTAACAAGATAAATTATAATTTTAATTGGTTTTAAAGTTTAATTAGAATAAATTTATATCAATTAATACAATTTAGTTTATTGGGATCAATTTCATATTTAAATTCAATTTAAAAACATATAAAGTTTTGAATGTTTTTACTTTAAAAACCTGCATTGTTGTCTTGTTTATGGGATTAAATTTAAATTAATTTTTTTCACTTATATAAATGGAATTATTAAAAATTTCAATCCATATTTGGAATAAATATAATTTATAATTTATAATAAGGTAAAATTTGTTTTGAACAAAAGTATTAGTGAAAATAATTAAAATTAATTACAATGATTAAGGTGAAATTAAGTTTAACATGGGACCAAACATTAATCTTAAGGGCTAAAATGACCTATAAAATTGTTTAAAATTCATTAGATGTATAACGACCCAGAACTATATCAATTAAATTTCTTTTATTATGTTTATTTAATATAGTATAGATCATATAAAATCACTTAGAGAAAATAATACAAAAATCATAAATGAATAATTAATAAAATAAGAGTTATTTCGAGAAGTTAAAGAACATATACCGATGAAATGGTAACTTGACCTTATGAATAGAAATATGACCCTTATGAGTAGTAAAATGTCTTAATCAATTATAACATAACCCATGAATCTATAAATAAAATTTATAAACTTATAAATTAAAGTATGATATAATTATATCATAGTATAAGTGAATATTTTAAAAACTAATATTTAAGTCTTGGTATTTTTATAAGTCATAAATATTTAATTACCATTTTATAATTAATAAAATTATTTAAAAGAAAATTCATTTTCAAAAATGCAATAATAAATCAATATTTTTTTTCTTATGATCTAAGTATAATTTAATGAGACCATGGTTAATTTTTCCGAGTGTTATAAAATCAGTTATAATTTTTAAAAACATTATTTTCGATTAAACGATGAATTTAATTAAAAACTAAATTTCTCATATTTAGAAAATTATTTTCATAAAATGTATTTCATTTTATAATTCTATAATTTGAAAAAATTTATGTTAAATTTTTTATATTTTTCTAGAATACTTTAATTTTTTGTGAATAGTAAAATACAATAATTTGCAATAAATGCAAAATATGTGATGTATTGAGTCATAGGTGATGTATGGCTGAGATAATCCCAAAATATTGAACTATACTTAATTATTTTAATAAGTTTTATGATAATTCTCAAACTATTCATATTCTTGGGCCCAAATAATTTACTAATGAATAATAATTCTAAAAAACTCCTCTCCTCCACTATAAATACCACCCTCGCCAACTATCTCCTCGCACATTCCACGATTTGAGGCTTGTCAAATTTCTTCTCAATAATCTTCCCAATACCCCCCCCCCCCCCCCACACACATCTATAAGCTCTTGGTCTTAAAAAAGGACCAAAAACCATCCCATTAAGGAGGTTCTCAAGGAGGAGTATTTAAGAGGTAAAATCCTTTTCCTTTTCCTTTTAATTTCATTTCAAGTTAATTTATTTTATTATTATTTCCTCATATGACCTCATCCAAATATAATAATTACTATAATACCTTACATATACTGGAATTATAATATCCTAATGGAATAATCCATCATCAATCCCTTTCTCCTACCCCTTTTATTCTAAAAATGTAAACATTGTCTGTGAGGTGTTGTTTCATCACCTTTAAGGATAACACGTTTTTATTTTATTTCATCATATTCAAGTATATTCATGAAAAAATTTAAAGGTTGAAAATGATTTTAATGTTATATTATAACCCTTTTGATATTCTCTATGTAACGTATTAACATAATACTAAATGATAAACCAAAATGACTTCATTATGATCAAAAACCACTTAAATTAATCTAAACGAATATCAATAACATGTTATCTAATGATTCATACTAATAATATATAACCATTTAAAAGAAATTGTGTTCATTAATAACATATAATTCCAATTCTGGAGAATTATACCCATTTTACCAGAACTTCATTACTCATAATCAAGAAAACCAATCAAGAAAACTAAGAAAATTAATTCTCTTGAACGATGAAATTAAACTCTATTACTCATTAATAAGTACATAAATTAACTTAATAAAAAAATAATGAATCAAATACATGTATATAATGTTTTTAATTAATTAATTAGTGGATTTAATTTTATTATCTATGACATTAAGGTCAAGTGCAGAACACATTTCGACATAAGGTAAGGGTTTTCTTCCCAAAACATCATGTCCATGTGGGTTTTGATTTATTCCTCTATAAACCAATGTGAGTCTTTATTATTTTTATGTAATTATTCTAAATTTTTTTGTATATATTACATCCTCATGTACCTAGACCGTTTATTCTTTTGTTTATGGGAATGACATGTTTTACAAAGGTTCTCTTCTCAATCCTTCCCGATACGCAAGCCCGAAAAAATAGAACGTCTTGATTTCTTACCCATTTCAAGTACCATATATAATATATTTTAAGAAAAAATTATATTTCTAAAATAAATAATTTTTTTATGAAGAAATATTTTAGTTTATTTCTTGTTTTATACAAACAATTTTCTATATGAACTCTTCTTTACAGACTAAAAAGAGTATTTATCTCAAGTATTTTTCAATGGTCTTACAAAAAAATCATATATTTCAACACCATTATTGATTCTAATGTTTAATTGGGACTAATATTATTTGATATCATATACCATATTTTATCTAATGGTTTATGATTAGTTTGACCATGGATTTTCTATCTTGATACCATTAACCAAATTACTCTGAATGGTTATTTAATATGTTTACCAGATGGGGAAAGTTATTTAGATTTCATATGATAGTTTCGATATGAATTTATATTTTTATTATGTTTAACCACTTTTATATGAGGAATTAATAGTAATTTTAAGTGTCTGGTGGAGCCTGATATAGCCCCTTAGTGCATCATTAGGTCTCATGAGACAAAAAAGTTTGGGTATAGGATAACATCTTACCAAATTATGTATGGTGTCTTGGAAGAATCCTTAACAGTATTCTTATGATGTACCATATTATGCATTCCCCCATTATGAAAATAGTATTTTATATTCTATTTGATTATTAAACTAGTATAATATTTATAAGAAAGTATTATTTTTATATGATTGTTTATATGGTATTATTTATACAGTTTTTATTCTTTCCACATTACGCCCAAGTTTTTGTTCTAATACCAAGTGTTTTTAGTTTTTCACTTCTTCTTATTGTTTATTTTTATCTTTTTATGAATTATTACCCTTACTGAGCAACAGATCTCAGCCTTTTGAATGTTTATTTTTCCCGGGATTCTAATGTGAATTTTAAGAATGACATGAAATTATAATCTAGAATAATAAGAGTGTTTCCAAAGGATTCTCTATGATGAATTTCATTTCACGTTGTAATGTTGAAATTATGTATGTATATTTCTTTCTTAAGCTACTAAACTATTTGTTTCTTTGGGATGTGTCTTCCTTGATAATATGCCAATATAATAAAGTAAGGCACCAGCTCTAGGATACTAGGGTTAGGGTCTTTATAGGATGTCCATATTTAAACCCTATCACCCATTTTCCAAAATTTAGGCCATTATTGAATCTAATTTCAATGGTAAAAATATTGGTGGAATTTGTTTTCCAACAATTTACAAGAGTGACACTCCTCCTCCACTATAAAAGGCCATATCTCCTCCCACTTCCTCACACCTCCCAAGACACTTTTAATCAACCAATATCTACCCAAATAGATTCCAAAAATCCCTCATATAATTCTATGATGTTCCCCTTAGGAATAAATCCATCCAAGGAAACCCTTTGGTGCAAACCAAAATGAGTTACCTCAAGAAGAGGTAACATCTTTCCTAAAGCTATTTAGTTTTATTTCCATTATCTGCCCCTTAAACTCCTATTATTCTATTACTATATAAAAACACAATTATAATAAATATAATATGAATTTTTATGTAAATGTTTCAACCTACACTTACAAAAACTTGCATCTAATGGGTAACGATCTTTTCATTTACGTGTACGGTGAGCTACCGCCTCATAAAACGAAGTTGTTTATTTTTCCATTACCACCTTTCATGGTTGGTAATTATGATGGAAAATATGTTTATATATGTTATATATAATATATATAATATCTTTATTCTTATGTAATTTTTATATATAAAATTCCTTTATATTTTCTGTCAAGTGGAATATGATAACATTGTTTTTGGAAGTGTGGACTACCGCCTCCTCGAAGCGATCTGATTCATTCATACTACACCTGAAACGCATTAAGCATATTTTAAATAAATCTATGTGAAATATAAAACATATATACGATATTTGAATTATAATATAAATATTCATCATTTACTTTTAATTATTTTAATATGAAAAGAAATGAATGTATAATTCATGCGTACATACGGCCCAACGTCTCTATCAGCGGTGAATTTAATTTCTTATCTCAAAAAAATAGATTTTTATAAATACATATATACTAAATATATATGATAATTAAATAAATATTTAAATTTTGGAGATGATTAATGCATGATCTAATTAATAGTAACAAAAAATAACAAGTCAAAACATACTCGAGAAAAGTAGGCAATTAACACTTGAAATAGCTAAAATAAAGAATGGTTATTAACAAATGGGTAACAAAATATTATAAAAAGATAATATATGATTTTATAAATATGATTTTTGTTCTATTACAATCTATTGACATGTTTATACCACTTATGAAGGAGGTTAAATGATGTTCACCTGAAATGAAATGCTAGGTAAGGGATTTTCATCTCATTTTTTATATCTATGAGATAAATGTCAGGTTCACGATTTAATTATTTTTTTGGGGTATCTACTGACCATTATTATATATTATATAATGAAATATTGTATCTTCATTGTATTTAAAACTTTCATTTCATATTATTCCATCATGAGGCTTATGATTTAAAATGTTTCAAAGTGGTATGAGACACTTTAGGATGTTTAAATATTATTTTCCTCAAGAATAATATGAATGATATTTCAATAATATTTTCATATGAGGAAATTATATGAACATTGTTCAATAATACCTTTCATTTTATTCTCCTCTATTTATTCATTACCATTTTCTATTATTAGTACCATTTTCCCACTCTATGCTACTCAGAATGTTTTAGAAGTTATTTTTAAGAAAACCCGGCACCATTTCACTCTTTAGTAAGAGAACCCATTTTCTTCTAAAAAAATGTTTTCTTAAAATGTTTTCAAAATAATTTTTAATATTTTTAAAATTATTTAGTAAATAAAAATTTACCCTTTTTAATTTTACCAATTTTTTCAAATGAATCTTATTTTCTTGTTCTGAAAAAGGTTTTTTTTTCTACCCGTTTAACATGTAAAGGGAATGTTATTTTACCTCACAAAGAAACTATGGATTTACCTACCATAATTTATTTGAGGATTATTTTTCGTTTTTAAAAGGTTACTTTTAAAATAAATTTTTTTTCAAAGTGATTTTCAAGGAAAAGGGTTTTCTAAAGGTTTTTTAAAATAAAATGATGTTTTCTTCAATAATGTTTTTAAAAGTTATTTTTATAGTCTTTATAATCATCAATGAAAAAAATACTTTATTGTTACTCCACTTGGGATATGTTTTATTGAAACTATCCTTATTCTTTATCTGGATGGTTTATGATTTATTTTTTCAACTATAGTATTGAAAGTCACATCCTGATTCCTTTTATTCCCCATGAAATATTCAATTTTATATGATCATTTAACATTATATTTCCCCTAAATATCCATATCATTTTTCCTGGATATGATTATTTCCTAAACTATATACCATTTTTTCTATAGTATTTACTATGAAAGTTATTTTATTATTTGGGGAAATATTGATAAATCAGTATACTTTATTCAATATTAATATTTGATAAGGCATATTGTTTATTCGATGTGAGGAATGATTTAGATAGGTAACACATGAGTCGGGGACTGTTTAAGGTAAGACCTAGGGTTTAGGGACTAATTAATAAAATCCCCTTAATACATTAGTAGTATAATGAGATGAAATTAGTTAGTGAAAAACCCTTTAAGTTTGTTTCCAAGAAGAATAGATTGGTTTCTACCTGATATGATAAACTATCTTGTGAATGGTCATGATAGTATGGGTTCCATGTACCTAAAAAATAAGGAGTCCAATAATTAAACATTTCCCTCATTTAGTTTAAGTTATTATTCATCAATGATATCATGTTTCGACATATATATAGATAAATTTCATTTTTAGTTCATTTATTAAATGGTGTGTGTATTAGTTTCTTTCATTTCTATATTTATTTTTCCTTATCTAGTTATTTGAATGGAATGTGTTTCGATTTCATTACATTTAAACTTGATTATTCTAATTGATTTATTATTTCTTACATTATACTTTACTCTTACTGAGTATTTGATCTTACACATATTTTTTTCATTTCTACATGAATCTAAGAAGTAGAAATGATATCCATGGATATGCTAGATGGAATAAAGTTATTATCCAAGATGTTATTTATAAAAACTATATTGTAATTAGTGTATTAATTTGTAATACAGGACTCATGTATGTTTCTGGTTTACCAAGACTACTAAACCCTCAGTCCTTTGGGATTTTATTCAATGTAATTATGTTAGTTTAATGGTAATAGACCCCCGATTCAAACTCTCTTGGGTCGGGTAGCTACACATTATCTAAATAAATGAAGGGATTAAATGTTGATGTGAAGATAAATAAATCTTTAATTAAATTAAAGTATAAATATGTTTAAAAAGATAAAAAATATCATGTCTTTTATCAAAAAAAATAAAATATATAATGATTTTAATAAAGGGTATCTTCCATTCAAATGTTTTAATTATTTTAATATGATTCATTTTCAAGAAAAAAATTCATTGTTTAAATATGGTTAAGATAGATTTAGAATATGATTATCTCAAAAAAAATAAAGGGTGATTCATTTATGAAAGTATATTTTTTTGAAATAGAAATAATTTTTTTCATTAAAATATAAGATAATTAATTTTTTATTAAAAAGGGAAGTAGAAACTAATGGTAACTATAATGATATTTATTATAAAATATCAGGTTCCTTGCGTTGGGATTAAGAAATTATATCAATGAAAAGGAGGTTTCAATGCAATTTTTATTAAAAATGGAACTATGAGAATGTTTAGTAAATATCACTAAATTTTAAAAGGATAATAGGAGTCTAAATAATACCTCAAAATCATTAAATGATTTTGAACACTTGTAATAATAAATGAGGTTGATTTTCTGATGAAGTTTGAAGAAATTAATTTTATTCTTACCAAAAATAATAAAATAATTAAAGATAAAGACTCTATGACATTATGAAAATAATAAGAGATATAATTACTTCAATAAAAGTTGTTGTAATATGTATGGTAATTTAATAATTTTAAATTTTATTTTGAAAATAAATGGATGTTATTAGTGAAATATTAGAACATACTATGAAATATTAATGACATCAATAAAACAGTATAAATGTATTAAATAGAACATATATCAACTTATAGAGAATAAATGGATAGTTTTCCAAAATAATAATTTAATTATATTTGAATAAGATTAAATTTTATTTTGAAATATAACATTAAATTATTTTTGGAATATTATATGATTCTTAGAATGATTAATGACATCAATAAAACTTGATAAATGTATGATTTATAACATATACTGCATCATAAAGAGGAAAGTGGTTGGTTTTTCTAAAAAAGAACATTTTATTATAAATGAAAAGTTTATGGAATATTTTTTTTCTAAATATAGTGAAAAAATGCAGACACTTTGGGAATATTTGAAGAAAAAGTTAAAAATTGGAAAAACAATTGAAGGAAAAAAATACAAACATGATTGGGTGATTTTAATTTCATTTCAAAATTTAATTTCAAGATAAATAAGATTAATAATGGCCTCAGATAATTAAATTCTACTAAGCTTTCACTTCTATATAATATTATTATTCTAAGAATAATTACAACATTTTTAACCCTTGTTGGTGTTAGAGTGTTTAAATATTTTTTAATCATACATTGACAAAGAACATATTTTTTTTACATTATAATTAAATAAATTAATTCCAATAAATTTTTTTAATTTTGGGTGATTATAACATTTTTTGGTAACTATATAATAATAAATACTTAATTTTAAAATTGGTTAAATACATTTTTTTAACTAAATTATTTATTTTTGGAATTATTTTGAATTAATTCATAAAATGATTTTTATTTTGGAATTGAATTTTAGTAGGTTTTTCATAATTTCTAAGTATTTGTATGAATGTGAAGGGATTTTGAGTAGCTACATGTGATTAAATGGGGTTTTGAAATCTATGTATGAACCACGGCTCGATCCATAGGCTATGTCCGAATCATTTCACAAAGACGTAGCTACAAATGATTAAACCTCATGCTCTACCACTAAGTAAGAATAAAAGAGAAACCTCAAGTCAGATTAAACATAATAAATATAGAGTTTTGTTAGATTAAATTCCTTATGTGGAAGAATAAATTTGACTAGAAAACTATCTATGTAAATATAACTCCCAAATTTCTGAGGTTATTTGTAATACTTGATATCCTTCTATAATAGGTAAACACTATATCCTAGAAAATCATGCAATAAACCCTTTAAAGATCCTTCATTAATGAATTTATTTAAAATATTAATTATAAAAATTTAAATTGAATGATATAAATTCATTTTTTAATTTCTTATATCATAATTAGCAAAGATTAAATTTTCGATCTTTCTCTGAAATGGTCTATTTTTTGTTGAAAAATATGAATTTTATAAAACTTTTAATTTTCATTACTTTATCATTATATAATAATAGACTAGAAGATTAAAAAACCTTTTAAATAATAATATTTGAATTTAATGAATAAAAATATTAATTTTAAAATATTATTTGAGGTTATAAATCCTATGTCCAACATTTTTAGAACTAATTAAAATGTTATTTTAATAAAAAATCACTTTTTCTCTTTTCTTCGAATCAAGTATTTTCAAGGATAATTTTATTTTGGATAAAATTTAAATCCTCTTATCCTTTAATTTTTTACAATACATTAATTTCTGTCATTAAAATCATTATCTAAGATAATTTTATCCTATATGTAAATTTTAATCTTAAAACATTATTTTTATTAAAAAAATTACTTGATTAAGTGTGTTTATTTTTAAATTAACTTTTTACAACTTTTAAGATTTTATTTGATAAAATCATTTTAAAATTAGAAATCCAAATCATCAAATTATTTAAAAAATTTAATCTTTATAGTTTTTATTAAAATTAATTACTAATGTTGAAAATTAAATACCAATGTAAAAATAAATTTGGTTAAAAGATAAAAGTAAAAAAAATCCTTAAAACACTAAAAGTTTTCTAAAAAATGAGTAGTTCAGGTTAGTTTAGGCTGACACTCTCTATCCCTCACTCTTATATCCATTTTGGTGACCATACATTATTGAAAATGTAAGGGAAACTCCTGAAACAATCCATTACCTTCATTTATAAATGATTCACACTCCCACCGCTTCGTGGATAACCTATAATTATAAAATATGATTAAAAATATACAAATTTTATAATCCTAGACCCCTCTCCCAACCTAAAAATAACTTTTTTACCATTAGTTAGTATAATTCCTTCATTTCTAGGAAGACTTCCATGGAAAATTCAGGTCCTCGGTGTGAGCGTTATCAGCTACTTAGCTTGTCCTCTTAATTATCTTCAGTAAAATTTAACATATACACACTAATATATTTATTTTATATAATTTAATATTATTATTTTAAGGTTATTGTCATTGATTTTTTATATACCTCATTCATTTATAGTAGAGACACAAGCTTGACGTACATGGACATTAAATTACTTTTTCTTACTACTTAATACATAACAAAAAATGACACCCAACGACCATAATAGTTTAGTGTCTTTGGAAACATGGAACATAATCTTCTAATCATGGTGAAAGATCTTCAACAACTCTTATAAAGATCTTCCAATTTTGTTTTCTTACCTAAAAAATTTCTTTATTTCCTGGGGAAAAACATATAAAGGGTGATCTCAAATTCTCAGTAAGGGTAATCATGGAGAAAATAAAACAAAACATATACATATAAACATAAAAAATATGAACATAAAGTTTAAACATCAAGATCTTGAGTTGTGAAATAAATCTTGGAGTACATAAGGCATAGATCATAAAAGAACATTAATTATGATAGAATATCATGGGAATAAAACATGTAATTGTTTCATACATTAAGGACATGATATTATTTCTATAGTAGCCTAGGCATTGCTTCCAAGACCATCATAGTGGACAAAGTCCCTTACCGAATCGAGTTCACTCCTCGTTCCAGTCCGGTATCACTGAACTGGATTAACATGTCATTCCAGCCATGTTTATATCATGAGATATAAATATTTACCCAATGCATTTAGGGGATATATAGGTCCCACCCATCTCATAATGAAATCATTCTTACTTGTGCCACAAAATAAACATAAATCATTCATCATAACCCAAAGAATAAAATGGGTTTCCTAAACATTATCCCATTATAACATAATCCATATAAAACAAATAGATATCATTTCATCATAAGAAGAATCAAACCATGTAAATAATAGAGTCATTATACTTGAAACATAATCATACTAAATAATGTCATCTTATATGGACAATAGTTTGGACAAAACACTTGAAATTAATTCTTGAGGAAAATATCATTTCTTCTTCAAAATCATTTTCTTTTCACAAAATGCCATGAAATTTTAAAAGAAAAGGATTTTATTGAAAATAATCATGAAATCTTATAGAGTATGCTTCATGAAAATAAGGCATTATGAAACCGTAAAAAATCTGTTCCTTCCGTATAAGTTAAAAAACATTCTCCTCATACTTTTAATGGAAAAAAGTCAAAAAGTACCACGTATGGTAAAAAATAAAGATTCATTCCATAACACAAAGTAAAATTCAGATATGGGTAAACATGACTTTAAAAATACATGGAATAATATTAAACACTTTATGAAAAATATTATTATGGATATGGATGAAAAATATAACCCCAGTAAATACTTACGTATAAGTAATCTCAGATAAAAATGAGATTGCAAAATTATCCCTTACGTCGGGTCCGATATGCTTCACACATATCCAAACCTCCTGTATAATGATTTAAATAATGACATTGACTTATTAAAGAATCATATTCATTGTTATGATATCATATATGGTTCACCTATTACTTTATATTACCATTCTTTTGTAAATTCCATGTTAAAGCAGCGTTTTGGGTAAAATCGTTTTATTTATCATATGTGTTTGGACTTGTTGATCTTGAAATTATTACTTATTTCCTGATTTACTTAATTCTAGAATGTAAAACACTGTTTAGATATAATATATATTCATCATATAAATATATATGATAGATCGATAAATGGAATGAAATACACCATTCATGGAGACGGTAGACCGTACGTATGCATGAATGATATTTTCGTTTCCTTATTAAATTGAATGGAAGTAAATGACATATATATATATATAAATCTAGTATCATTATTATGTCATATGTTTCATGGTTACTTATTATCTATACTTTATAATCATTCTTGAATGGTTAACATGGAGAATGAATCTCATCGCATCGTGGAGATGGTAGTCCGTACGTACGCACGAGCGACAATATCATTCTTTTGATATTAAAATCATATATAATTGGATGGTATATCATAAATAAAGAATAATAATAATGTTATATTTATTATTTATATCATTTATACTAATTATTATACCCATCCAAATGATGAAATGTTTGACCAAACTACACCATGACATGGAGACGGTAAGTCGTACGTACGCACACGTGGTTACTTTTTCATTCATTGGATAGATAAAATAACTAATATTTTTATAATATTTTTATAATAACATCATATTATATATAATATAATGGAGTTATTATTTTCTAATGGAAACAACAAAGAAGGAGGAAGTGGAAGAAGAAAGGAACTTGAAATAGGTGGTGAGATATTTACCTCTTCTTCGGATTCTTCCTTTTGATTTGATCAAAAGAGCTCCTTAAGTTGGCTTTATGACTAAAGTAAGTCCACTAGGATGAATGTAGGATAGTTTAGAGGATATTTGGGCAGGGTTTTGCCGATCCAAATGGGTTGGGAGAAGTGAATTTGAGAGAAGAGGGAGTTCCCTTTTATAAGAGGAGTGAGGGGCACCTTAGGAAAAAATTAAAATATTATTTTATAATAAATTCATATTCGGTTTGTAATGGCTCCAAAGTGACTTATTTAAGGGATAGGGTGGGTATGGTTCTAAATATTTTCAACAAATAGGTTTTATAAAATTTTATGTTACCATTTTAACCTTATCATTTAGATTTAACTCTATGTTAAATAATATAACTTTTACTGTGTCTTCTTGTATTCTTACACTATATGGTTAATAAATTTACTATAAACTGCCAATCGAACCCCAATTGGTTCATTAATGTCATATATATTATTATATAAGTCTTTTTTTCTAAATTTAGATTTTTAGGAATATAATATCAATTAATAATTTAATATTTATTTTAAAAACTCTTTTATGTCAATTTTGAAACTATTTATTATTTTGTTTTTTCTAAATTCATAACAACATTATTACTTAAAATAAAATTCATCTAACCAACCCTAATATGTTATATTAACCTATAAAATTAGTTTAATTCATAAAAAGTCCCAAATTACTTTTATATGGGTATTTATATTATCAATTATGTTAATATTTCATTAATAAGTTAATTACTACATCATCATTGGGTCATAATTAAATTAAATTATTTAATGTATAAAAATTATAAATAAAATAATATTATTTAGTAAATCTTTTTAGATTTATAATTAATATTTATAGTTGAATTTATCTTATGTATAACCCTATATTAAAAATGTTTTAATTATTAAACTTTGATTTTAACTCTTTTAACTCTTCTTTGAATTAAATAATAATAAATGTCCTAATCTAATCCAAGTGGACCAAAATGGTCATATTTTATTCCTAAGGTTTAATTTCTCGAATTACACTTATCAAATAGAATTAGTACATGTTTTAGGGTAATAATAATATCATTTTTACCCTTAATTACCCTATTTACTTTTAACCGTGGTAAATAAAAGTAAAAATTTAATATTCACCAAAAATTATTTTTATCTTATTTAACCACATTTTACTTACTGATATTAACCGTGTCTCTCAGATTTTTGAAATTCCACTCATAGAAGCGGTAAAATTATGTTTTATGTAAATTTGCAAATTCTTTTAGGAGGTGGGTAAAAGACGGTTAAAAGTTCAATAAAAATTTTATATATCTAAAATTATTATGAAATGAATCCAATGAATTACAATGAACATATATAAGAATTATATATCTATTTTGACCTAAAATAAATTTAAATTAAATAAATGATTATTTAAAGAAAAAGTCAGTTTTAACCAATAACTCAGCATTTTCACTATTCATCAAAAATTGAAAGTTTTCATAAAAATACCAAAAATTCACCCTAAGATAATTTTTATATTCCAAATCCAAAAATGAAGTCCATTTTGAAAGATAAAATTTATAAAATTTCAAAAAGTGGGTATTACTATTAATAACGACTAGTTTATATAATATTTTAATAACATATCATTGTTTTGTAAAACCTGGTATTGCGTTCTACACACGCTACCGAGGAAGGTCACGATTGCATTAAATGAAAGCCAAGTCAGGGCTACGTGTAGTGAAAGCTCCATTTGGTGTTGCATATAACATAATAAAAACTTATTTCATTTATACATTAAACAAAATCTATACTTACTATTGCGTAGAATAATTTCCACAAAACGAACTTGAAATTGTGTGTAACATGATCCAAGAATAGTGTTGTGTATACTGCAAGCTAATATAGTGTTGCGTATAGTACAATCTAATCTTAGTGTAGTGTACAATAGAAGACATCAAAGAAATTAAAAAGAATATTTCTCATAAAATCTTGGGGTGTTACATTCTACCCCCCGTAAAATGAATTTCGCCATCAAAATTTGTTGGGGATATAAATGGTTTACTACTTGAAAGTTTCATTCATAGAAATATATATCTGAAAAAGGAATACCAAGACATGATTTTAAAAACTAAATTATGAAATGTAATGGTTACCCAAATTAACTCATCACTGGGTTTCCACATAGGAGAACATAGGTGAAAATATGGATATGGAAGAGAAATCTAACCATCAAGCTCTGATGGAGAGTGGTAGAGGACATGGACCAAATCCATTTTTTTCCATTTTCTAAATAAACCACTTTAACGTTAGTTGGAACTTCACAATACTCGATATCAAATTTAAAACACCCCAAACATTTACCCATTCAAGCTTCGAATTCCACCCCAAAACATAAAAATTCATCTTCAAATTTCAAATTCAGAAAACAGGACACATAATTCAAAAAACACAAGTCACCTGGGGTCTGCCTTGAGCCATGCTCCCTGAATCGCAACCCTAATGTTCAATCAACCCATCATCGCATCAACATCGACACGAAACAGAAACCAACAGATCATATCATCGTCATCATTGGCAAGAATAGAAATCCTTCAAAAATTTTGGGGGGAGATCTCCCCTGAACTAGCAAACAGAACATCTGAAAACCATCAACACATGAAATTAACATCACCTAGATATGTGACCTCCTGGAACACCGCCGACGTAGGAACATGTGTCGTCGAGCATGAACACCAACGTCAAAAAATTTATGATTGAAAGATCTCAAGATAACAGAAAGTCCCAACCATCAAACCAGAACGAACCAACCAAAAGAAAACTCCACCAAGAACTAGAAAAATAAAATAGCGGGCCAAAGAAGAAGATTCCAACACCAGCAGGGCTTCCCAAAATATCGGTGACCGGTCGAACCACACCTCCCAAATCTCCCAAGGATTCAACAAACCAGACCGAACAAAAAGGGGTGCTAGAGCTTGAAGTCAGGGAAGAGTTGAGCGGGCGAAAGACAAACAATCCACCGCTGTCGGCACCAGAACCTCCATCTTCGACCATAGATAACAACCCAAAGGACTGTCACGGAGCCGAATCAAAAATCCAAATACGATACAAGAACCCGGAAGGTAAAACCACAGATGAAGATATCAGGGAAGCATGGATAGGAGGAGGGGGGAAGGGAAGGGGAGATGATGTCGGAAGCGGCACATAGGCCTCCCCCTCCTGAAACACCACTGAAGGAAACCCTAGCGCGGAAGGGGCGAGGGAGAGAAGCCGCTCTGAGGTGAAATCTTTCGGTAGAGGACATGGCTATGAAAAATACAACAATCACAAATCCATAAATTTGTGATGATCTAAGGTACCATCTGATTCATCAGATATGAGGGCACTAGGACAACATTTTCATTTTTCAAGATCATTTCAATAATGTTGAAGAATTAAAAGAAATACTTACTTTATTTTGGTACAATCTCCCCGTTGTTTGTACCTTGAAAAATTTCCACATCATCTCGTAACGAAATCAAGTTGAATTTGTCTTCTGTAAAGTGTTAGAAGATCATGCGATAGAATGATAGGTCATTCCATCTGTCTCAAACATACAGTTAGCAAAAGTTATATACATAAGTCCATCTTATGGTTATATTAATCATATATGGTTCCAAAAATGGACTTATACTTCATCAATTAATAAAATAAAACGGGTTTCTACTAACTAGGGACTTCGTGTAGGCCCGAGGTAGAAGATAAAGGTCTGTCGCACTTCGGTTGTGGGTTCGATTCCCGTAACCTTGTCCGACGCGATGGGTTGTCGCCCATCCTATGGGTTGTCCTTTTTCAGAAAATTTACTATTATAACATTTTAGAAATAATATCCAAAATTTCTAGCCTTAAACAAAACTATCGGATGTCTAACTTATTCCATTCCAACCTTTAGGCTTATCAAAAATGCTTATGTCTAATCTCATAGTATAAAGAAAAATATTACTAGATATTTCATCAACCAAGCATGTGAATACCATCGTTTATCACCCATATATCATAAGATATATCATGTTGGTCACATTCCAAACATATGAATATCATAATCATGTATTCTTTTGAAAAATAAATATCCATTGAACCATAGTGAAAACATGAATGCTGTCAAAAGTTAACTCTTTCCACACACCAAAATCCCAAAATTTCTATATACTCAAACCATGATATCACTTTGTACTTATATCTGTCATGAGCTCATGAATACTATCAAACAAATTATTTTTTCATTATCCCTTCATTATGCGCATATCATCTTCTTTCCAAAAATATTTCAATCACTTTTCATGGTTACTAGTACCATATATTTATTTAAAACCACAATAAACCAGTACATATATATTCCAATATTCCAAAATACTATATATGAGATTCCACAACATTATTTTGGGATCCCGCTACATAAACACATAATCATTCCACTACATTGTTTTCATACTCAACATCACCAATAGTGATCGCAAGTGACTTCCCTTTTTCATTTTCCCTCAGAGGTTTCTCACATCGATAATAATTAACCCTTGTATTTGGGCATTGATTAGCATAATTCCCCAATTCCTTGCACTTGAAGCATTGAAGTTTCGGTAGAGCGTTCTCTGTAGTCTTTTCTCTATTCACGTCATTAGAAACTTTTTTCTCATAACTTCAGCACTCGGCTACTCGATGACCTCATTTTCCACACTTGAAAAATTTTCTAGTACCTTTTAGACAATATGCACCATGATTCTTTCCACACTTTGAGCATAAAGAAACATTCACCTTATTTTCACCATTGTTCTGAGATTTCTCCTTGAACTCCATCTTTCGTTTTTTGTCAAAACCATGTGATGGATATGTAACACCAACTTCCTGTGCTAACTTAATAGCACAATGCACAATTTCATCATATCTACTTAATTCTCTTATAGATAATACCCTCCTAAGACTTGGTTTTAAGCCACTGAAGAATCGATCAATTTTACTTTCAGGTTGGATGATAAAGCTAGATGCATACCTTGAAAGCCTTGTAAAATTCACCTCGTATATACCAATAGAGTCATCATCCTTTTTCTTAAGATTAAGAAACTCTTTTCCATCTTTGTTAGAATAATACGAGGGCAATACTTATTGAAAAACAATTTCTTGAACTCGTCCCATTCCATGGATTCAATTTCATCTTGGGGACTTGTATTCTTAATTAGAGTCCACCACTAGTCTGCTTCACCTTCTAACCGGTAAACAACCAAAATGAATTTTTCATGCTCTATACAACGAAGTATGGAAAATATCTATTCAATGGTACTGATCCATTGTTCAGTAATAATTGGATCAGAAGACCCACTGAAAGAAGGTGTTTGTTGCCTCATGAAGGACTCAATAGAATATTTTTCATTTCTTTGCTCATTTGGAAGTCTAGAATTATTCATAGCTTGTGTAAGTATAGTAATAAGATTTTTGACTCCATCTCCCATCACATTTGGTTGTTCGAAAGGACAATCATTTCATTTTCCATTACGTTGATCAACACGGTTCCTTCAGGTTCCATCCATCGCCTAAAACCCAAAAAGAATAGTGTGAGAGGAAAAAATCATTCTAGGAAAAAAACATGATAAAGGGGAGTACTTTCAATCTCTAACATCTTAGGTTTAATTCTATGATCATTACCAAAATTCTAGTTATATAACCTATAATTATACTTAACCTTATGGAAATCTCTAGATATACCTTAGAAATATCTCTAGGGATCTAAAGTTTTTGCATCCAAGTTTCCAAAGGTTAACTAAACTTTTCCTCTGATACCAACTGTAGAGACCCAAGCTTGACGTACATGGACATTACATTAATTTTTTAGAATACTTAATATATAAAAAAAATGACACCCAAGGACTGTAATAGTTTAGTGTCTTTGGAAACTCGGAACATAATCTTCTAATCATGGTGAAAGATCTTCAACATCTACCATAAAGATCTTCCACTTTTGTTTTCTTACCTAAAACCTTTCTTTATATCCTGGGGAAAAGAAAACATATAAAGGGACAGCTCAAATGATCAGTAAGGGTAATCATGGAAAAAATAAAACAAACCATATACATTTGAACATAAAAACATGAACATAAAGTTTAAACATCAAGATCAAAAGTTGTGAAATAAATCCTAGAGTACGTAAGGCATAGATCATAAAGTAATTTTAATCATGATAGAATAACATGGGAGTAAAACATGTAATTGTGACATCCATTAAGCACATTATAAAATTTCCATAGTAGCCTTGGCATTGCTTCCAAGACCATCATAGTGGACAAAGTCCCTTACTGAATCGAGTTCACTCCTCATTCCAGTCCTGTATCACTGAACTAGATTAACTTTTCATTCCATCCAAGACTATCTCATGAGATATAAATCATTACTCAATGCATTGGAGGGATATATAGGTCCCACCCATCTCATAATTAAATAATTCTTATTTGTGCCACAAAATAAACATAAATCATTCATCATAACCCAATGAATAAAATGGGTTTCATAAACATCATCCCATAATAACATAATCCATATAAAACAAATGGATATCATTTCATCATAATAATAATCAAACCATGTAAATCATAGAGACATTATACTTGAAACAAAATCATACTAAATAATTTCATCTTAGATGGAAAATGGTTTTGACAAAACACTTGAAATGAATTCTTGAGGAAAATATATTTTCTTCTTAAAAATCATTTTCTTTTCACAAAATTCCATGAAATTTTAAAAGAAAAGTATTTTATTGAAAATAATAATCAAATATTTTAGAGTAATCTTCCTGAAAATAAGGCATTATGAAATTGTAAAAATCCGTCCATGCCGTATAAGTTAAAAAAACATTATCCTTGTACTTTTAACGGAAAATTCAAAAAGTACCATGTATGGTAAACAAAATAAAGATTCCTTCCATAACACAAAGTAAAAGTAAAATAGGGTTAAAAATTACTTTAAACATACATGTAATAATATTAAACACTTTATAAAAAACCTTTTTATGGACATGAATGAAAAATATAACCCCAGTAAATACTTACATATAAGCAATATCAGATAAAAATGAGATTGAAAAATTATCCCATACCTTAGGTCTGATATGCTTCATATGTATCTAAAAATCCTTTATAATGATTTAAATAATGTCATTGAATTATTATAGAATCATATTCATTGTTATGATATCATATATGGTTCACCTATGACTTTATATTACCCGTTCTTTGGTAAATTCCTTGTTAGAGCAGCGTTTTGGGTAAAATCATTTCATTTATCATACGTGTTTGGACTTTTTGTTCATGAAATTATTACTTATATTCTGATTTAATTAATTCCAGAATTTAAAACATTGTTTAGATATAATATATATGATAGATCGATAAATGGAAGGAAATACACCGTTAATGGTGACGGTAGAACGTACATATGCATCAACGATGTTTTCGTTTCCTTATTGAATTGAATAGAAGTAAATGACATATATATATAAATAAATCCAGTAGAATTATTATTTCATATGTTTTTTTATTACTTATTATATATACTTTATAATCATTCTTGAATGGTTAACATGGTTAATGAATCTCATCGCATCATGGAGATTATAGTCTGTACGTACGCACGAGCGACAATATCATTCTTTTGATATTAAAATCATATATAATTGGATGGTATATAATATATACAGAATCATAATAATGTTATATATATTATTTATATCATTTATACTAATTATTATACCCATAAAAATGATGAAATGTTTGAATAAACTACACCACGACGTGGAGACGGTAAGCTGTATGTACGCACGTGTGGTGACTTTTTCATTAATAGGATGGATAAAATAACTAATATGGTTGTACCATTTTTATAATAACATCAAAGTATATATAAGATACTGTATTTATTATTTTATAATGGAAACAAAAATGAAGGAGGAAGTGGAAGAAGAAAGGAACTTGAAATAGGTGGTGAGATATTTACCTCTTCTTCGGGTTCTTCCTTTTGATCTGATCAAAAGAGATCCTTAGGTTGGATTTATGACTAAAGTAAGGCCTATATGATGAATGGAGGATAGTTTAGATGGTATTTGGGCAGTTTTTAGTGGATCCAAATGGCTTGGGAGAAGTTAATTTGAGAGAAGATGGAGTGCCCTTTTATAAGAGGGGTGAGGGGCACCTTAGGAAAAACTTAAAATGTTATTTTATAATAAATTCATATTCAGTTTATAACAGCTCCAAAGTAACTTATTTAGAGGATAGGGTGGGTATGGGTCTAAATATTCTCAACCAATAGTTTTTAGACAAGTTTTGGTTACCATTTTAACCTTATCATTTAGATTTAACTCTTGGTTAAATAATATAACTTTTACTATGTCTTCTTGTATTCTTACACTATATGGTTAATAAACTTACTATAAACTGCCAATAGAACCCCAATTGGTTCATTAATGTCATATATATTATTATATAAGTCGTTTTTCCTTACTTTAGATTTTTAGGATTTGAATATCAATTAATAATTTAATATTTGTTTTAAAAACTCTTTTATGTCAATTTTGAAACTATTTGTTATTTTGTTTTTTCTGAATTCATAACAGCATTATTACTTAGAATAAAATTCATATAACCAAACCCAATATGATATATTAACCTATGAAATTATTTTAATTCATAAAAATTTTCAAATTACTTTTATTTGGGTATTTATAATATCAATTATGTTAATATTTCATTAATAAGGTAATTACTACATCATCATTGTGTCATAAATAAATTAAAATATTTAATGTCTAAAAATTATAAATAAAATACTATTATGTATTAAATCGTTTTATATTTATAATGAATATTTATAGTCTAATTTATCTTATGTATAACCCCATATTAAATATGTTTTACTTATTAAACTCTGATTTTAACTCTTTTTAACTTTTCTTTGAATTAAATAATAATAAATTTCCTAATCTAATCCAAGTGGACCTATATTTTAATATTTTATTACTAAGGTTTTTTTTGTCTAATTACACTTATCCAATAGAATTAGTACATGTTTTAGTGTAATAATAATATCATTTTTACCCTTAATTACCCTATTTTCTTTTAATCGTGGTAAATAAAAGTAAAAAGTTACTATTCACCAAAAAATATTTTTATCTTATTGAACCACATTTTACTTACTGATTTCAACTGTGTCTCTTGGATTTTTTAAATTCCACTCACAGAAGTGGTAAAATTATGTTTTATGTAAATTTGTAAATTCTCTTAGGAGGTGGGTAAAAGACGGTAAAAAGTTCAATAAAATTTTTATATATCTAAAATTATTATAAAATGAATCCAATGAATTACATTGAACTTATATTGGAATTATATATCAATTTTTACATATAATAAATTTAAATAAAATAAATTATTATTTAAATAAAAAGTCGGTTTTAACCAATAACTCAGTGTTTTCACTATTCATCAAAAATTGAATGTTTTCAGAAAAATACCAAAAATTCACCCTAAGATAATTTTGATATTCCAAATCCAAAAATGAAGTCCATTTTGAAAGATAAAATCTATAAAATTTCAGAAAGAGGGTATTACTATTCATAACGGCTAGTTTATATAATATTTTAATATCATATCGTTGTTTAGTGAAACCCGGTATTGAGTACTACACACGCTATCGAGGAAGGTCATGATTGCGTGAAATGAAAGTCAAGTTAGGGATGTGTGTAGTGCAAGTTCCCTTTAGTGTTGCATATAACATAATCAAAACTTATTTCATTTATAAATTAAAAAAATCTATACTTACTATTGCGTAGAATAATTTCCACAAAACAAACTTGAAATTGTGTGTAACACGATCCAAGAATAGTGTTGTGTATACTGCAAGCTAATATAGTGTTGCATATAGTACAAGATAATCTTGGTCTAGTGTACAATAGAAGACATCAAATAAATTAAAATGAATATTTCTCAGAAAATCTCGAGGTGTTACATTTTGGAAAATAAAAAGGTTCTTCGTGTGTTGTGTGAGCTACCACCTCTACGACGTATCATGTTTCTTTCATCACCGCATCTCAAGGATTGATAAAATGATGGAATTAAATGTTAAATATTGTTTTTATGATATCATTAAAGTCTTGGTATGATAAATTATATAACCTATTAATGATATGATCAACAAATGATCATCAATAATTTAATCATTTAAAATAATCGTAATAGGAGGATAACTTTTTATTAAAATTATGTAATATTTTCATATAAATTAGTTCTTCTTATACTTCCTTTATATTATTATATATCACACTAATAAACACTAAATAATATCATTATTATTTTTTTATAATTATATTAGAACAAAATCAATCATTCATTAAATAAGGGTATGTTCATGTTTTGGTTGGTTTAACCACCTACTTGGACAATACAATGAATTTATATCATGAATGAATATAGGACCAGAATTATTTTTATAATATAATATTAATGTGTAAATAATTATTATTTTTATTATGGATACATTATAACAATATTTAATTCATTAATTAAGAATACACCCTTTGATTTTCAAGAATCACTAAAACATGCATGTAATCGATTTCATATTCATGGATAAAGACTAAGATGATCATAAATGAAATTTGAAACATCATATATAATTATAAATAATCCCTAAAATTAACTTTAATTACCATATTGTACTGAAATCTATAAGGATAACGAATATAAAAACATCTATTGAAAAACTAGTATAAGCGATCAAAACTATAACACCCAATGTGAAAATACTGGTAGGATTCATATAGGGAATGGATATCCATAAAGAGTATAAATAAAAATTTATATGAATAAGTTTATTAATTAAGTGATTAAGTTATCTATTTTTATGATATAATATTTTAAATTATATTCATGGAAGTTATGACAAAGAGGATAGGGTTTTTCGTCTCAATTTCCACTCTTTATGACATGTTTGGTATTATGTTCCTAACATCCTTTATGTCATGTATGTAATAAAAAATTTAGTTTTTATATTATTAAATTAATTTATTAATGGAATCTAAATATAAATTTTAATCCCTCTCTTTCAAGGTATTTTTATTGAATTGATACCTATGCCATGTGTAGTGTTTTTCCATCTCATTTTTCATTCTTTAGGACTCCTGTTATATTCACCATCGATTTTATTTTTGTGTTGTGTATATATTTCCATGGAATATTTTTTCCATATTACTCATCCAATTTATGTTATTTATATGCCTATATTTTTATACCTCTCTCATATTATTTTGATTAAATAATTTTCAAAATTGTTGTAAAACTCAATCTTTTACATGATATGAAAACAATCCTATATTTTGGTAAAGTAAAAGTGTGTTAAATTTCATAGAAAATTCATCCTTATATATATATTAGTAATTGTATGTGGCTATGTAATAGATGAACATATGGTTAATTGCCTTGAAAAGGGTTGGTTGATCCTTGACTCAATCATCACCCTGATGCACGATAAGTAGGCCTAAGATCGCACAACTGGTAAGACACTCTCAGGGAATATTATTTGAAATATTCACATGATATTAATATACCATGATAAAGTATATTTCCTATGATATCATTAGTAACCTACCAATTAAACATATTTAACTTAATTACTATCTTCCATGGATAACCCAATACATTGAACGTACCCTCACTCCTATATTTCTTTTATAAGGGTATTGCCATTTACTTTGATGATACCCCACAACTTCTAAGTTTATTAATGGATGTTCTCATAGACACTATCATTATTATTTTTAACGAGGAATTATTTTATTTTCATATTTCTCATCATATGGATATCCATGTTTTATTTAGCAATGGTTTCGTTAGGGAATGTTATGAAATGTCTTGTTGACTCTTATGGGAATGCATTAGACATAATTTGCTAATGGGTGGTGCCCTAAATTATATAGCTCCTTGATCCATTGATGGGTATGATGAGACAAAATAGGTTGGAGTTTTGTATATAAATATTCCCATTAAAATATAGTGTCTTATAAAAAATCCATGAGAGTAAGTATTGATGTCTAGATTTATACATTACAACAGTATGAGATCAATGATTATTTTTATGCATGTTTTCATTTATTTTCATTGATATATCATGCCCTATTGCACTACTTTGATTATTTTGAACTTTTATATGGTATATTAGATTTAAAATACTATTAATCATCATAAACATTGGTAATATATCCATATTACATTGAATATATTGATAAATATATTATGATTTATGATAAATTCCAATTGATATAGAAGGAAAGGGGAAATGGTCCCGACCAGTAGAATCATACCATATAAATCCCATTCATCAGATAACCTGAGGGAGATAGCATCACTTGGATTTTACAATGACCAATACCAAGTTGATATTCAACAACTAAATCACTATAAAACTGTTTATGAGATAATTTCAAGTTCATCCCAATCACGACCCAATCCATGTTTTTCGAACCACCCTAAGAAAATATCATCACTACACACTTTACCCTTGGGGCATTCGCTAGTGTAAAAAATATATATGTATCTAGAACCTGATAGTATGAAGTTATATTTTTTATTTCATTAAAATATGTTTTATATTTATTCAATTTTATTATTATTTTTTAAATGATTTGATAATGATTTTGGTAAAAATTATATTTTTATATGATGAAATGTAAATTGTATTTCTGGGAAATATATTGTTTCAATCACGACACTATTTTTTATGAATTAAATTTTTTTTGATATAAATTAAATTTTAATAAGATATTTATATTAAATAATATTTATTATATATAAATGAAAATGTGATTTTACAAATTAAATGTAATTTAGGGTTAGAAAACTATTATTGAAAAAAATCAATAAATGAGAATTTTTTATTTTAAAGTGAAAAATATTATATTTAGAGAATTAAACTGATAAAATAAAAAATATTTTTTAAATCATCACATTGAAATTATCCAATGGTTATTTTTTCATAATTTTCTGAGATAATCAAATTTTTTGGTCAAAATTAAATATAGTATAAATATATAGTATATGTTATAACATCATAAAATCCCAAAATTGATGTAATAAATACTATAAATATTATCTATGAACAAAATATTGTTTCCCATTTAAAATGATGTGTTTTTGGAGTTATTTGATTAATTTTATTAACCCTTAATGAATCCTCCAAAACCTATATTGTATTTTAAGGTTTTAAAATCAATTCTTTATAAGCATGAATCACATCCACATCACCAAGGGTATTATCCAACGAATATTTATAAAATACAATGAATATAAGGGCATGTTTCAAAGTTTTTAAATAATGATGTTGTACCCATGTTTTAAGTTATTATGTCATGTACCAAATTTCATAAAGACATTAAGCCTCATGGACTTTGGGGATTGTATTAAGTGTGTGTTTATATAATACATCATGAGGTAAATATTATTAAAGATATGGGTTATTATAGTTGGTATCATATGAAATTATAGTTATTTTTTGGGAATTAATATTTGAAAATTCTTTTGAAAGACAAAGTGATAGTAGTAAACATAGGAAAACATCCCTGAATTTTGGTAAGGTATAGAGTAAGTGGTTTCCAAGAAAATAAATCCTTCCCAAGATACTATAAGTGGATGTAGATCTAGAAAATTAGTAACTATGGGTAATAACCCTAGAAAGGGATCATTGATTTGCACTCGATAATCACCTAGTGTATGACAATGAGAGTTTTTGAACACCTAGTTTGACACTTTTAGGGGATATTCTATAATAAATTCACAATCTTCTTACGAACCATTAGAAAGGGAAAAAAATTCCCATAAGATTCTATGTTAGAAAATAGATCATGAATAAATTAGATTAAAACCTAGAAATCCATAGGTTGAGGGATATATTTCATTTATGATTTATCCATTTAATGTTAATGGTTTCCCATTTATGTGTTCAATATTTCAAAAATTATCATCCCTAAGTCTATTTTGGATAAAGTAAATGGTTAGGAAAAAAATTAAAAAAGTGAAATGAAGAATTATAATCCATTCATGAACTTCAAAATTTTCTATGTGACTATGGTTCTATGCATTATTTTGTTTCATTAATGTTTAGTAGAACTATTCAAACACTACTATAATACAGGTAAGTAGATCTATTGATGAAAATATAAAATCAGGGAATTATTTCATATCGAGTATATAAATTCGACCATATCAAAAAAATTGGGATGAATTTCACAAAAAACATTATGATAGCCCCTTTATATAAATGTGATGTTATTCTAAGAATGTGTTAACATTCCTTTTATAGATCCAACATAAACTGATGAGAGAATAAATTCACCTTCCATATCTCAAATCATCCTCCAATTTTATATAAGTTTAAAGAGGAGGATAAATCTCATTTGGTATAATCATCTAAATCATGGATATTATAACCTTGTGAGAAAGCGTATATAGATAAAACCATTAAGACTAAGTAAAATATCATCCTTGATGGCATTAAAATTGTAAAGGAATTCACTGATGTGTTTCCTGAAGAATTTCCTAGTCTTCCACCTAGTTGATAGGTTGATGTATCGATCAAAATTATACACAAATATTTAACAATATCTAAGAAACTATCTATATTGGCCATTGTTAAACTTGAGGAGATGAATAAAAAACTACATGAGAATTTTTATAAAGGATTTATAGACCCAAGTGCTTCACTATGGGGTACACTAATCCTTTTTGTTGAGAATAAGGATGTGTTAGTGCACTTATTCATTGATTATAGTGACCTCAATAAGATCACTTTAAAGAAAAAGTATCATCTACCATGGATTGATGAATTGTTTGATCAGATAAATGGATCCCGATACTTCTACAAGGTGTATCTCTAGATGGGATATTATCAATTAAATGTCAAATAAGGTGTATATCCCTTAGATTGTTTTTTATACATGGTATAGGAACTATGAGTTAATAGTAATTTAATTTAGAATCACTAATTCTCTAGATATATTCATGTAATTGAAGAATAGATTTTTTAGGTATTACTATGACAAATATTTGGTACTATTTATAGATGACTTTATTATCTAATCTAAAATAATGGAGTAACATGAGGAGCATTTGAGTTTTGTGATGAATAATTTTTGAAAGGAAAAGTTATTTATGAAGTACAATAAATGTGAGTTTTTAATAAAGTAATTTTCCTAGGAATATTTTCACAAGTAAAGGAATATATATAGATCCTTTAAAAATAAATTAAATTTAATAATGGCCCAAACTAACCACTGTAACATAAATCCGTAGTTTTCTTAGATTATTTAGGTATAATCATCAATTTATGAGAAAATATCCTTATTTTCAAGCGCAATAACCAAGACGACTTGGAAATGGGTGAAGTTTGTATAAAATGATGAATTAAAATAAAGAATTAAAGAGATGAAGAAGAATCTAATCACTACACCCATGTTTACATTACCCATGAGTGGGAAAGTATTTATGATCTACAGTGATGTGTCCAAAAAAAAATTTACTCATGAATGATACAAAAATAAATATTATTCCTTCCCCCAATTAAATATCCATGGGAACAACTACCCAAGACATGATCAAGAATTGGATGTAATAATCTTCGTACAAAATATTTGGTGAGATTATCTATACAGATAGAAGTGTGATATATATATTGATCATAAAAGCATCAAATATATATTAATATAAAATGAGATCAATATGTCTCAATGAAGGTAGTTATAGATAAACAAATATTATGATTGTTAAATCCATTACCTTCATGGGAAGGTGAACAAAGAGGTAGATTCTCTGAGTAGAAATGATCTTGTAACCTTATACATGATGAGAATTTCAAGTGATCCAATATTCTTGGACATATAGAGGATGGAAATGGGAATAACAAAATTATCTTCATCCTACCTTTCTCAAATGACTACTCAATCATCTATTATTGAGAGTGTTAAGGAGGCCTAAAATGATGATAAGGTATTATAGAATAAGGTAGTGAATATTTTAGAGTTCAACTTTGAAGAATATGTAATTATAAAGTTTAAACCAAGATATGTATTTCGTCAAAATAGACCTAAAGATGGAACTTATAGATTATTCACATATCTCAACATTCTCTATTCATCTAAGAAGATCTAATATGTATATATATTTGAATCCAGGATTCTGGTTAGATAACATGAATAGGTATATTGTAGATTTTGTATCTCAATTCTTGGTATGCCAATAAATCAAGGAAGAACAACCTATGTCTAAGAGTATGATGCAATAATTGCTCATACCTATATGTTAATTGGAAAGAATAGCCATGTATTTTATCATAGGACTCACCAGAACATCTAAAGGAAATAACACCATTAGGGTGGTGGTCGGTGACCTTATAAAGATAGGGCATTTAAAATATATCAAGGAAAATTTCTCTTCAGACCAAATCACCATGATATTAATAATAGAAGTGGTAATACTATAAAGAGTTCCACTCTCCGTTCTATCTAATCAAGATTTTAGGTTTACCTTAGGATTCTGAGAATCCTTCATCAGGAATTGGATATAAAACTGATCCTTAGTACTTCTTATCACCCTTAGATAGATGGTTATTCTGAAATAACCATTAAAAATTTAGAGGATAGATTGAGATCACATTCAATGTATTCCCAAGGATTTTATGATCTACACCTCCCCTAGTGGAGTTCTTATATAAACAGAGTTTCTATTATAGATTTCAAATGATACTTTATGAAAATATATATTTTAATAGGTTTCAAAATCCAACATGTTGGGATAAATATGGAGAGTAAAAGCTGATGGGACTTGATATTGTCTAAGAGATGATAAAGATGTTTTAAACCATTCAATGATATAAGAAATCTATAAAAAGATGATAGAAAATCTATTCATAAAATCATCAATGAGACCTAGAGTTTGAGGTTAGAGATAAATTGTTCCTTAGAATATCACCATGGAATAAATTCATGAGGTTTTGGAAGAATGGAATGTTTCTTCCATGATAAATCAGTCTATTTGAGATCTAGGTCGCATCGGAGTGGTCTCCAATTGACAAGAACTCCCAAATAACCTATCTAAAGTACATGATGCATTCCATGTTTACATATTGAGGAAGTATATACCTGAACCCTCACATGTACATAAACTATATGTGGTACTATTACACTACTGGAAGGCTAGATTTCCCAACACTTTTATACCAACGGTTCAAAATAACTGTTGGTATTGGTGTCCTTTACCAATGGTTTTAATAAAATGTTGGTAAAGGTGTGGTTAGGGAAGGATTTATCAATGGTTTGAAGAAACCATTGGGAAATCCATGATATTACCAATGGTTTTTAATAACCATTTGGAAACCCCCCCCCCCCCCCCCCGCCAATTTACTTAAACATAACCACATTCCCCTGAATCCCAGAAGTTCCCTATTTATAGAAGCACATTCCCCCGACTCCCAAAAGAGCCCGCCCAGGTGAACCTCTTCCATCCGATCAGCTGCAACTCCCCCATTCCGATTAAAATCCTTCAACCTCTTCTCATATTAGCTAACTATATCCTTCTATTCTCAACATTTATATATTTATTTCACTACTTATAAAGATCACGTCGTTTTTCCCTATTTCAAGGGATTTTGGAAAATTTTATGATTCACTACTCCCTTCGCGAATTTTGTACCCAAATAACTACATCAATGTGCACATTGTTCAATTATTGTTTTCATTACACATATATATTTATAAGGGTATAATATCTTTCTTTTGTTCAAATTATAAATATTTATAGTTCTTTGTTTAATCTCAATGATTCAAATATTATAGCTTCATGTATATAAACTCATAATAAATTGTTTGTAAAATTTATTCATAGTATTTCATGAAAATCACTCCTTTCATTCAGATCATGTCAAACATAAATATCTTATTCATATTCATTTTTGTACACTATGTGTGTTACATAACAAGTATGTATCATGTTTCTATCAAAATATTTATATATATAAAATGATACACTATTCACTTTCCTTTGCACAATAGAACATATGGAGTACCTTCTTCAACTTTGCAAAATAGTATGTGGTCTCTAATTATTCTTAATAGAATAAATAAGAAGTACTTAACCGTAAAATCCAATGTTTTTTATGAATAAAATATCTATAAAGGGAACTCTCTGTGGGACCTCTGTTTTTCCCATGTAGTACTTCTTCCATATTTGTGAAACTAATTCACAGAATTTCAAATTAGCAATATTAATGAATATTGGTTTTCATAATATAACCATTAATAATTCTGCCTTTAACATCATACATGAGTTATTCAATCGCCATTTTAAAACACAATGAACATTTTCACTGATTTGGTGTTCATCAAAATGCCTGGGAAAATGAGAAAAAACACATTTATTGAATCGTGCTTCTCATATGGTTTCATAGATACAAGTTTATCTCAAAAATCATGACTGTGTGGTTAAAATATGAAGAGGACCATGGTATTATTATTCTTCACACAAATGAAGTTGTCTTGATCTCTTCCTTTTGTGAACACAAAGCTCATGATCCACTCTATTTCACTCCAAAAAATCATTATTCGTATGTGAGATAAAACACAATAGAACTTGTATGGAATGGATGGATATTTTACTTTCTGTGGGATAGGTGGTTTTCCTTCTTTTTGGTTGGTTGATATGGTACTTTATGTGAACATTAGTTTGAGTGTTATGAAATGTAATAACTTTTCACAATATTTCCATTTTTAGCATCAATAACTTATTTAAAAAACTCTCTTTACTCATTCTGAATCTTTCATGAAAAGCCTTCACTTTGTAATATCTTTAATAATGTTCTGTCAGGTCTATGGTGTCTTCTTGTATGTGATAAATGAAAAAATTACAAAACACATCTCACCTCAAATTTAGGCACACATAACTGAATTAGTATATCTTTACATTGTTTTAATAGTTCTCTACATCAACTAGAAACTCCTTTATCGTTTACTTAAATATATTTTCGATTAAACTTCAATCTTATTGATTTTCTTATGATGAAATGACTTATAACAATTATTTTTACAAAATGTATAGATGTTTGATGTTTTAAACCGATCATATCTCAAGTGATTTTCAAAACAATTTAGAGAGATTTTTATATTTTTCATTTCATAATACTTCAGATAGTGGTCGCATACACTACCCATGTTCCAATTGTGTTGGTAGATCTTGGTTGGGTCATTAAAAATTCATCTACCACATAACAAAATATGGATTTCAATCAAACTACTATGTGTGGTATCACAATGGGAAGAAAATGAAATATCAAATTGGTGATGATCGAAATGAAAGTACTGGACTGGAGAATTTGTTAGATGACTGGTTCTTGTTTATTCGTCATCATGAAAAAGAAATGATTTCAACTCAAGAAGACTTCAATATGAGTATAGATGATGCATCTAATGAATATGATGATATTATCTGGGTGAAAAAATTGAATGATGCTGCCACGACTCCAGTATATCGACAACGTGATAAAAAGAAAACACTGGAATTTTTAATTCGATTGTTTCATGGGAAAACTATGTATGGGATTTCTAATACAACAATCGATTACATTATTACCTTCTTGAATGATTTACTTACAGATGATGCAGATATTCCCTCAAACCACTATATGGAATAGAATTTAGTTGAGGAACTTGGATTTTCAAGAAACAAAATTCGTTTTTTCCTGACAGATTTCAGTTTATTCTGGGAGGAAACCACTGAACGAAATGATTATATAAAATGTGGCACATCCCACTAGAAGTCAAAATCTGATGGAACATCATCCCACGTGCCACAGAATGTAATGTGGAACTTTCCATTGATCCTCAGACTCTAGAATCTTTTTATGACTAATGAAATATCAATAAAAATGAGATGCCATGATACTGAGAGAAAGAAGACTAATAATGAGTTAGTTCAACCTACAGATGGATTTTCCTGGCAGAGATTTGATGCTCGATATCCTAATTTTGCAGTTGATGTACGTAATGTGCGGATGGGTCTTTCATGCGATGGTTTTAATCTGCTTATAAAGATGCTTACTTCGCACAACACATGGACAGTTTTTATATACATTTATAATCTTCCCCAATGGTTGTGTATGAAAAACACTTTCACTTTCATGAGTATACTCATATCTGGCCCTTCTGATCCCAGAATTAATATTGACGTATACATGCAACCTTTAATAAAAGAGTTGAAACTTCTTTGGTATGTGGGTGTGTGCACATAAGATGCATATTCAAAAGACATATTTCAATTGTGTGTTGCGCTTATGTGGATGATCAATGATTTTCCATCTTATGCAATGATCTCTGGATGGAGCACAAAGGGAAAACTGTCGTGTCCTGTTTGTATGAAGAATACAAGATCCAGAAGATTGATCGATGTAGTTTCAGTTTTATCGGACATCGAAGATTCTTTCTAATGGACCATCCATATAGATAATCATCAAAGATTTGATAATACCATAGAAACTGATGATCCACCTCAGTGTATGTCGGGAACTGATGTTCTTAATGAAGAAAAAAATTTCAGTTTTTCATTCAAGAAGGGTAAAATGAAATCTGGAAAGAGAAAGAATGTTTCCACTGAAACCTGTTACAATTGGAGGAAGAGGAGTATCTTTTTCGATTTTCCTTATTGGTCAACCAATTTGTTATGTAATTTATTATACTTAAGGCACATTGAAAGGAATATATGTGAAATTTTTCTTTCAATACTTCTAAATGTTAAGGTAAAGACAAAAGATTATTTATGGTCTTGGCATGACTTGGTGGATTGGGGCATCATACTAGAATTTCATCATGTGTGTATCAGTGAAAATGAATGGGAAGTTACATGTGCTTCTTATGTGATGACACCTATGAAAAAAAAAACAATTTCTGAAAGTATTAGAGACTATTTGAGTTACTTATGGATATTCAAGAAACATATCTAAACTGGTCAACAGAAGAGAGTTGAAGATAAAATCATTGAAGACTCGTGATTATCACGTTCTTCTTCATGAGTTGATTCCAATAGAAATCTATCAAATTTTGTCCAATAATGTAAGGATGAATGTTATTCAGTTTTGCCATTTGTTTAGAGATCTTTGTGCTATGAAATTGTCTAAGTCATTCTTATAAAAAATGTTGACAGATTCCCCATTAATTTTGTGTGAGTTGGAGAAAATATTTCCTCCATAATTTTTTATATGCATGTTGCATCTTAATGTACATATTCTTACTGTAATACTTCTCAGAGGAACTATTTATTTTCATTGGATGTATCCAACTAAAAGAAATATGTACACATTAAAGTATTATATTTGAAATAGGAATCATCCTGAAGGTTCTATCATGAATGGTTACAAGGCTCAATAATGTATGGATTTCTGCTCAATGTATTTTTCTGATCTTACTAAAAGAATAAACAGACCAATGAGAAATGAAGAAGAACAGTATGAGAAAATTGAACCCATTTTTCTATCACTTCCTCAAACAGGAGGAATTCATGGATCACATACATTGAAGACATTAAGACTTGAAGAGCGGGAGATGGCACATCACATAGTTTTGTTCAACTGTGATTCATTCGATAACTACATCAGATAACTAAATTGAATATGTATTCCTTACATATATATCTGCTAAACTATTCATATTTTTTATCTACAGGGAACATAAAACAATGATAAATAGAAACCATCATTCTTTATCTTTGATAAGGAGTGAGACTTTGCATAGCAAGGAGTTTTCTGCTTGGTTAAAATTGAATGTAAAAATATTATTATTTAAAATAATTAAATCAATATTTAATTATGTTTAATATTCATTTATATTGTAGGTATTGAGTTTTCCTGCTGACTCTGTCTCTGTGGAAATAAGATCTTTGGATTTTGGTCATAATACAATGGTTCGTGACTGTAAATAAATTGTTATCAATGGGTACAAATATATTGTCACTGAATGAGAACATAACATGATAACACAACATGATGGTGTTATAGTTACTTCCACAACAGATTGTTATGTCAGTGCATCAGATAGTAGACCACAATTTGAAAATGTAGGTTATTATGGATTCATTGAAAAAATAATAATATTGGATTATTACTCTCATGGACGAGTCACGATGATGAAATTCCATTGGTTTGATTCGATGACAAGACAGGGAAACTTTGTTGATGATTGTGGATTTTGAGTAATTAATATGACTCGCACTATTGCTACAGAAGAACCATATGTATTGGTATCAATGGATAAACATGTTTTTTATGTCATTGACCAACTTTAACCTGAATTTGGTATCATAGTTGAAGTAATTACAAGACATATTTTTGATCATGGTGATGATGGAATTGACACCATCCCTACAACCATTGGAACCAATCCATTTATTTCTTTTGATGACTCAAATAGATTAATTTTCATAGTTGACTATGAACCAGAAGTTGTGGTGGGAAATATATAAAATCATCCATTCATATTCTCAATTCTTTTGGCTTTCATCGATTTGGGTTGTTAAGGTTGGTTCTATTCAAATTGATTTAATATTGAAACATGCATCATCTACCTGAGCTAACAAAATTACATTTTTCCTTAATTTTGAAAATTTATTCTCCCTCTCATTTATTTTGTTTTTTGGGTTACACATTAGTTATCATTTTCTATTTACTTCCATATTTGTTTTCAAATGCAGGAAATGAAACCAATTAAAGAGAGGCGACGAAAACATATTATGGAAAACAATCGTCGCATGACTGAGATGAGAATTCCACCACTAGTGCCTACAGTGAGTATTTTATTTCAAATATATTTATTTAAATTATATAAAAGGTCATGTGATTATTATTTTTTAAATATTTTTTCCGGATCCATCTACTAGACGACAGTTATTTGATGAGCAGCCGAGTAGTGGTCCCAACACTCGGGGTGTTCGTACGAGGGGGTGGTATGAGAGCTAGTCGAGCTGGTCAGCGTACCCGATTAGACCTTGCCCCTCCCACTGACATACCATCCATCCCACATTATGATCCTGGTGTGCTGTTAGGGACACACAGGATATTTAGGCCTCCCATGTTTTCACCACCCTTTACATTTTACCCTCATCACCCATCTGTACCAGATCCGATGATGATTCCCACTCCCCATCCACCATTTGGTCAGCCATCCCTATCATCTTCTTTTACTGTTGCTTCGATCTCTCTGAGATTTTATATTCCATCTTCTTCGACTCTTGATCTACCAGATTATATCCTTATGGAGCATACATTGGGTCTCACTCCATCTATAGAGGGTGTTCCTTCAGTTTCTGCAGATCCAGCGGTGCCTATTGATTAGACTACCGCAGGTATACTTATACAACCCTAACAAATTGTTACACCATTATTTATTTTTATTATAACATGTATTGATAAATATTTGTTTTTCTTTCATAACAGATACATCTAATGATAGGAGGCAGGGCAGGGGCATACATGCATGCATGCAATGTGGAATTGCCACACGCAGTTGATGGTGGAATACAATGAAGATATTCATATGATTGAAAAATCAGGGCAGTAACTTCAGAGTTTTTTGGCGACACTTTCCAAATACTCTGACATCATTCCTGTCATCCCACTCTCATGGAGACAACTGGCAAATGAATTCAATGATAAAGCCTAGTATGAGATATGGGTAAAAAAATCAGTTTTATTTAATGCAATATATTAATTTTTGTGTTTATATGAATTAATATTGTGGTTCCAACTGCGGTTTAGTTTCCCCGATGGTGAGGGTGCACGGCCCGCATGTGTAAAGGATTTAGATGAGCTTTGGAGAGCTTATAAGCATGAGTTGTATATTGGCTAGCGTGATAGAGTGGGAACATAGTTGAAGGTGGTCCCTATCGTGGATGATTGTTCATTAGAACAGCATCGACAGATGAGTACTCATTGGGCGACTAGCCAATTTACGGTATTAATCAAATTAGAAGTATTTAAATTAAAATTTTCATGTTTTTGGTTAATACTAATTATTGAATTTTATTTAGGATTCATCTGGAAGAAATAGAAAAACATTGATTCTAAGAAATACATCCACACATTTGGACATACTATGATGTCAGATCATGAGAGATAGTTTGTATGACAGTTTATAATCTTTCTTTACGACTTGTACTTTCTATTGCTTCCTCCATAATTTATTCGATTGATAATGTTGTTATATGATTTTAGTTATGCAATTACTATTTTTTTGTATCCAATTTTTAATTATGGTTTCCTACATTCAATGTCATTGTAGAGGCATAAATTTAATATAGAAGGATGTGTGCCTCGAGCAAAACTATTTTTCTCGATTAGAATGAAGAAAGATGGAAGTGCGGTTAATGAACTGACTCAGCAGTAGATTGTAAGTTTTAATTTGTAGATTTAAAATTTTAATCTCTATTTTGTAACTTAATAATCTATTTATATTTTTAAAACGTAGATTTATAGGCCCTTGATGCCCAGGAACCCAACAATTTTGGGCTAAACGATCACTTACATCAGGTGTTGGGAGATGAGTACCCCGGTAGAGTACGTTATCGGCCTGGGAAGAGTATAGTTTTGATGAGGTATTGGACCTCATCAGGTATAAGTTATAGTGCCACTGAGTTGCAGCAGGTTAAGGTAAAGGCAGAACAGGCTGAATAAAGGGCCATAGAGATGGCAGCACAGTCTGCTATGGAAAATACTACATTTATGAAACTGATGGAAGATTTATGTCCAACACTTCCACCAGAGGAAAGAACTTCTTATGAGGAATATATGTCATCTATGTGTTATATATATGGTGCACAAGGTTTCAGAACTAGTGGTGGTCGAGAAGATGGCGAGGAGGAGGCTGAGGCGGAGGAGTAGGGTGAGGAGGAGGTCAAGGCGGAGGAGGAGGGTGAGGAGGAGGCTGAGGTGGAGGAGGAGGGAGATGAGGAGGTCGAGGCTGAGTATGAGGGCAAGGAGGAGGGCAAGGACAATGATGGGGATGAAGATGAGGACAGGGTGAGGGTAAACATGATGTTGATGATAATGACAGTGATGAGGGATAGATTGATTCGTTACATTTTTTACTGATATTACTGACCTTTGATATTTATTGATTTGTTGTGTCGGGATATATGTCTGATTAGGTAGGTCACATTATTTTTATTTATTTATCTATAAATAATAAAACTTGGTTTGATGATTTTCTATGAAATCCTCCTATTTTAATGAAATTTTAATTTTTTAGAAGTTGATATAATGAAATTATTTTTTAACCATGAAAGAATTTTCTATGAAAATATGTTAATACCATCCCATGAAACCGGTACAGCCCCCCGGATAGCCCCCAGATAGCCCCCTTCACATCCCCCCCCCCCCCCACTCCTCTCTAGACCTCTTATAGCCCCCCACCATCCTCCCTGGACCCCGGACAACCCCCCCCCCCCCGGACAACCCCCCGGACAGCCTCCCCACCCTCCTTTCTGGACCCCGGACAGCCCCCCAAACAGCCCCCCAGACAGCCCCCCCCCCCCCCACCCTCCTCCTTGGACCCTAGACAACCCCCCAAACAGCCTCCCCACCCTTCTTCCAAGGCCCCGACAACCCCCCGAACAGCCCCCCGGACAACCCCCCCCCCCCCCCACCTTCCTTCTTGGACCCCCCCCCCCCCCACCCTCCTCCCTGGACCTCGAACATCCCCCCCCCCCCCACCCTCACCCGGATCTTCAATCCACACTTTACGGCACTCAAAATGGCCAAGTTATGTGTATGAGTCAACCCCACCTCAAACCGAGGCACGGTGTGGCCAGTACCACTCAAAGCGTCTCACTTGTATTTGAAATGGACAACATTTTAAATGAAAACAAGAAATGACATATGGAAAACTAATTAAATGGATTTGGATTGTTTTGATACTTTATCACAATGATCCATGGGTAATTTGTGACATGTACGAGTCATCCCCACCTCAATCTGAGGCATGGTGTGGCTGGTACCACTCAAAGTGTATTTCTTTTTTTTAAATGGATACTCTTTTAAGTAAAAAAACTAGCATACAGAAAACCAACCAAACATATTCACATTGTGTTGATACTTTAGAAAAATGATTCATGGGTCATCTATGATGTGTACGAGTCAACCCTACCTCATTATGAGGCACGGTGTGGTCGGTACCACTCAAAGTGTCTCACTTTTATCTGGAATGGAAAACATTTTATGTGAAAACAACAACTGGCATACAGAAAACCAACCAAACACATTTGTATTGTGATTTATACTTTAGAACAATGATCCATGGGTTATTTGTGACGTGTAAGAGTCAAACCCCTCTGAATATGAGGAATGGTGTGACCGATACCACTCAAAGTGTCTCACTTTTATTTGAAATGAACAACATTTTATGTGAAAACAACAACTGGCATAGGGAAAACTGACCAAATGTATTTGGAATGTGTTTATACTTTAGGACAATTATTCATGGGTCATTTGTGACGTGTACAAGTCAATACAACCTCAATCTGAGGCACAAATTGGATGGTACCACTCAAAGTGTCTCACTTTTATTTGAAATGGACAAAATTTTAAGTGAAAACAACAACTGGCACATGAAAAACTGGCCAACGTATTCTGATTGTGTTGATACTTCAACAAAATGATCCATGGATCATTTTTGACGTGTACGAGTCTACCCCGCCTCAATCTGAGGCACGGTGTGGCCAATACCACTAAAAGTGTCTCACTTTTAGTTGAAATATACAACATTTTAAGTTTAAACAACAATTGGCACAAGGAAAATAGACCAAACACATTAATATTATTTTGATACTTCAAAAAAATAATCCATGAGTCATTTTGATGTGTACAAGTCAACCCCGCCTCATTCCGAGGAACGATGTGACCGGTACCACTCAAAGTGTCTCACTTTTTTTTGAAATGGACAACATTTTAAGATAAAACAACAACTGGAATACAGAAAACCGACCAAACACATTTTTATTATGTTGATACTTTAGGAAAAGGATCCATGGGTCATTTTTGATGTGTACGAGTCAACCCCGCCTCAATCCAAGGCATGGTATGGTCGGTACCACTCAAAGTGTCTTTCTTTTGTTTAAAATGGATACTCTTTTAAGTAAAAAAACTGGCATACAGAAAACCGACCTAATGTGTTTAGATTGTGTTGATACTTTATCACAATGATTCATGGGTCATTTTTGACGTGTAAGAGTCAACCCCGCCTCAAACCGAGGCATGTTGTGGACAGTACCACGCAAAGTGTCTCACTTTTACTTGAAATGGACAACATTTTAAATGAAAACAACAAATGACATACATAAAACCAACCAAACGGATTCAGATTGTGTTGATACATTAGCACAATGATCCATGGGTCATTTGTGATATTTATGATTCAACCTTTCCTCAATACGAGACACAGTGTGGCCGGTACCACTCAAAGTGTTTCGCTTTTAGTTAAAATGGACAACATTTTATGTGAAAACAAAAACTGGCATATGGAAAACTGACCAAACGCATTCAGATTCTGTTGATACTTTAGGAAAATTATCCATGGGTCATTTTTGATGAGTATGAGTCAACCCCACCTCAATTTGAGACACGGTGTGTCCAGTACCACTCAAAGTGTCTCTCTTTTGTTTAAAATGGATACTCTTTTAAGTAAAAACAACTGGAATGCGGAAAACAAACCAAAAGAATTCAGATTGTGTTGATACTTTAGGAAAACGATCCATGGGTCATTTGTGAGGTGTAAAATTCAACTCCACGTCAATCTGAGGTGTGGTGTGGCCAACACCACTCAAAGTGTCTCCCTTTTGTTTCAAAAATACATCATTTTAAGTGAATACAACAACAGACACACGTAAAACCGAAAAAAGGCATTCAGATTCTATTAAAACATTAGGACAACAATCCATGGGTAATATGTGTTGTGTACGAGTCAGCCTCACCTCAATATGAGGGCTGTTGTGGCCGGAACCACTCAAACTGTCTCACTTTTATTTTAAATGTACAAGATTTTAAGTGAAAACAACAACTGGCATACAAAAAACTAACCAAACGCATTTTAATTCTATTGAAAAATTAGGAAAATGATCCATAGGTAATATGTGACGTGAATGAGACCACCCTGCCTCAATATGAGGCGTTGTGTGGCCGGAACCACTCAAAGTGTCTCTCTTTTGTTTAAAATGAACATCATTTTAAGTGAAAACGACAACTGACATACGGAAAACCGACCAAACGCATTCATATTCTATTGAAACTTCAAAACAACGATCCATGGGTCATATGTGAATTGTATGAGTCAACCCAAACTCAATCTAAGGTGTGGTGTGACCATTATCACACTAACTTTCTTTCTTTTGTTTAAAGTGGACATCATTTTAAGTGAATACAACAACTGGCATATGGAAAACTGACCAAACGAATTCTGATTATATTGATACTTTAGCACAATGGTCCATGGGTCGTATGTGAGGTGTACGAGTCAAACCTGCCTCAATCTAGGGCGTGGTGTGGCTGGAACCACTCAAAGTGTCTCACCTTTATTTGAAATGGAAAATATTTTAAGTGAAAACAACAACTGGCGTACGAAAAACCAACCAAATGCATTCAGATTCTGTTGATACTTTATGACAACGATCCATGAGTCATTTGTGACGTGTACGAGTCAACCCTGCTTCAATATGAGGCATGGTGTGGCTGGTATCACTCCAAGTGTATGTCTATTGTTTAAAATGGACATCATTTTAAGTAAAAACAACTGGTATATGGAAAACTGAACAAATGTATTCGGATTCTGTTGATACTTTATTTTGGAGTTATTTACTTCAAATTTCTGAATTTAATCATGTATGTGTTATGGAAAATGATTTTTTGTATGTATTCTTAATTCTGTATAACCCACCCCCTAGAAACCCCACCCCCATGGACAGCCCCCCACCCTTGGAAACCCCCACCCCGCGGGACAGCCCCAACCCCTTGTATGTCATATTATATATGTGTTATATATAATTCAGAATTTTGTATGCAACATAATTCATTTTTTATGTGTTACTGATTCATAATTAAGAATTCATTACATAATTCATTCTGCATGTATTCAATTGAGAATTCAATTGTGAATTATTTATTGCGTAGGGTAATTGGGTTCATTTACATGATTATAATTGTGGTACATTCCATGGTTATAAGAGTACCATGTTTTTATGTGCTTTTTTGTGCTATAGCAGGTGTTTTTATTGTTGTTAAGAGTGTATATAGGTGTATGTAGTTGAGTGCGCAGTGGAGGATATTTTAGGTGGCTGGTCTGCTAAATTCTGTAAATACACTATACCAACGGTTTACTAAAACCATTGGTATAGCATTGTACATATTTTTACCAACGGTTTTAGTAAAACATTGATAAAACATGGAAACGATAGTATTTCCAATGGTTGTAGAAACTGTTTGGGAATTCTCCTATATACCAACGGTTATTTAAACCATTGGAAAAATAGAAATTACACTTCATTTTCCAACGGTTATACTAAAACTGTTGGTAATGGGATATACCAATGCCTTACTTACCAACGGTTTGGAAGCCTTTACCAATGGTTTGAAACTGTTGGTAAAGGCTTAATTTCCAATATTGTTAGTGAATGATCTTTCATACAAGGAGAATATAGTAAAGATCTTAGATCATAGAGACAGAGTTTTAAAAAATAAGACAACTCACCTGATCAAAGTGATGTGTTAGAACCATAAGTTTAAGGAAGCGACATAGGAACCTGAAGAGTTGATGAAACTAAAATTGCATCAACTGTTTTAATGTATGAAAGGAATGTTTCAAGGGAAAATTTTTTGAAGGGGAGAGAATGTAACAAGTTGACCTTTTTGAAATGAAATTCCATTTTTCAATAAATAAAATAATTATTACGTAATGTAGTTATAGAAAAAAATGCACTACTTAGGTTATTTTTAACCATTAAATGTTCTATCGAATTTTAAATATTTTTAAGCATTATAACCATTGGTAATATATTCTTTATATAGTGATACTTAATATTATTATATTAAGAGTTATAATAAAGATTGATTTACATAGAAGGAAATAGTGATGGTCTCGACCAGCAGAATCATACCCTATGAAGCCCATTTATCAGACATTCAGAGGATGATAGTATAGTTACAGAAGATTCTCATACATAGATATTACATATTTTTAAATGAATATTAATTACATTACATAAACACATGATTGAGGACCATAATAGTTTAGTGTCTTTGGAAACATGGAACACAATATTCTTAATTCTGGAAATATTGTCAATGCCTTCCATAAAGATCTTCCCATTAAGTACTCTTCATAGACATGACCTACTTATAACCTTTCTTCGTAACTCAGGGAAAGGAATCATAAGAAATGGTGAGTTAGGATTCATAGTAAGGGTAAAAATTGGAGATATATAAGAATATCATGAACATAAGGGTTTGAGAACATGATACTAAAATTTTAAAACCATACCCTGCATATCAAAGATCATAATATTGATTCATGTAATAATGATTGTTAGTTCATAGGACATTAATCATAAGAAAATAAAATAAGATGATCCATGAGGGTATAAAATTGGAATAATACATGGATCTATGGAATACACATAAACATATAAAATCATTTCCATAGTAGTCAAGGTTCACTGTTAATGTTATCATAGTGGAATGGGTTCACTTACCAAACTATCATAATAGTCAAGGTTCACTCACAAGACCATCATAGTGGAAAAACTCCTTCACATAACTTGGTTCACTCCACATTATAATAGATTCTATCTCATTATATTGTAATATTTACTTAATTCATTGGAGAGAGATATAGGTGCCGCCGATATCATAATGAAAACCATATCTGTGTGTGTTATAAGATCATAAAAAATTCATCATATCATAATTCAGGAAATAAAATTTCTTTCATAATAATTTCATTATATAACAACCTTTATAAATGATATAGGTTTAATAACCATTTCATCATTTCAACATAGCATAAGCTTTTTAAAATAAGTGGTTTTCCTAAAAATATAATCAATCTATAACCTGTGGAAGAGAAACAAGTATCATAAATTTAGGACATTTTAAAAATAAATCACTCATATAAAGAATAAAAATGGTATCCTTGTATCATATACCCATTAAATCAAAAGTAACCTTTAAGTATATAATCTTAGATAGATAATAACTTTGAAAGAATAATCACTTGGAATGTTTCTTGATGAAAAAATCCTTTTTATGAAAATAATTTTTCAAAACTAAACTTTATAAAGTATTTTGGAAATAAATTTCATGGAAACTAAAATTTTAAAACATATAAATGGGTCTTTAAATATAATTTTAAAACATTTCTTAATGAAAATAGTCTTTCTAATTTGAAAAACAATTTTTAAAACATAAAACATTTTTAAACTCCTTTTAATTTTGAAATCATCTATTTAAAAAAACCCAAATATTAAAGAAAAAAATTATTTGAAATAAAATTTGAAAACATTTATGGAAATATTGAAATAATTTATCATTCATGATATTTGGAAACACTTTTCATGTCATTCATGTTATAAATAAATATTATATTCACATTTTAGGAAAAATCTAAAAAGGCATTTTTTTAGAAAATGACATGAAATAACCTTTCAAAAAAATTTGTAAAAGATTAAAGATGTTTCTAAATGTGTTTAATTAATCATTTTAAAAAATTTAAAAACATTTTTGAATTTTTTTTGAAAACATTGTTTTGAAAGAAAAATGGATTTTGACCTAAAAGATGATTTTTAGTAAAAACCTTATTTTTAAATTATTTAGTACATAAAGAGAAGAAAATGACGGGAGAACATTTATTCACATGAAATAACCAGAATAGAATAAAATTCATTAGTTTCTTGATGTATGGATCATAATATTTGATCATAAAAAATATTGTCATAAACAATGCTGATAAACGATGAGATTGTAACAAAAAATCTTTAACACTTTGGTAACTTTGGAAATTATGGCCTATGAAAGAGAGATCTTTAAATGGATATGTAAATACCCATAATTTTAAGGGAAATAATCATAAAATATATTAATTTTTAGTATATACACCACATAAAATAAATAGTTGGGGAATATGGATTGTGTCTCATAGAAGTAACAAACATGACAAAAATCTCGTACCACTTTAAAAATCTTTTGAATAATAATCCCCAATGAATAATAACATAGAATGAAAATTTTAATTTAATTAAATTTAATATATTAATTATATAACATTTCAAATGGGTAGTATATACACTACACAAAATAAATGAGTGGTGAATTTTCATGTGCCTCACAGAAATAAAAAAGATACTACAAATCCAATATCGTAAGTCTTGAAGTCCTTCGTACACATTTGAACCTCCTATATAGTAAATATAAGTTTATAATAATTATATTACAGAACCATAATTATATATGTAATACCATGTATGATTTACTTATGTCTTTTTATTACCCTTTTATTAAAAAATCCATGTTAAAGTCGTGTTTCGGGTAATAATTTCTTTGTTTTTCGTATATGTTTGGATTTTGTTCTTTTTGTTACTCTTAAGTTAATCATGGTTAAATAATAAATATAATATTAATAATTAAGTAATTATAATATTTATAAATCAATTATAATTTTAATATAAATCATTAAATTGGATTTTAGAAATGAGTTATGTTACTATCACAGAAACGGTAAGCCATACATATGCTTGAGTTAAGTTTCCAATTTTCAGCGATCATTATGGAAATAAGTTATGTAATATTTTATCCTTAAATAATTATAATAATAAAATAAATGAAATATTACTTCTCTAAATATAATTTTAAATATCATTCATGTTATTTGGTGATGAAAATAAAGTCATGTTACTTTGTGAAGGTGGTAGTCCACACGTACACTAACGATGTTATCATATTTTAGTGACTGAAATGGTAAGAAAGAAAATGATATATTATCTTTTTTAAAATGATAAATATTTAATTAATATCATAATTATATCATTTATATTATATATTTTTATTAAATTTATCCTTATTATCTTCAATGTAATGTTTTATTGAAAACGAATCACATCACTTCAAGAGGTGGTAGTCTGTCATACACACAATGACGTTATCATATCCCCTACTGAATGGAAAGTAAAAAAAGTTATATATGATATAAGGAATAAAAAATGATAATAATATTATGAATATCATATATATATATATACTTTATATACATAAACATACCCAACCATGAGGGTTGTAAATCAAAAAACAAATGACATCGGTTCATGATGTGGTAGTCCACCTTACACACGAACGATGATTTTGTAACCCATTTGATGGCAGTGGAGATGGTTTTAGTTCATGAAATTAACCTAAAAAATATAATTATATATAATATAATTATTTCATTAAATCATTATTGTTTAATAACAATTTAAATAGGTGGAGAAAGAAACAAAATAAATACATACGTTGAAGAACGTTACCTCTTCTTTTTATAACCTCCTTAGGTTTGCACCAAATCCTTCAAGGGTTGAATTTATACAAAAAATAAGGCTTATTGTAAGATATGACGGAATTCTGGAATTAATTTGGTCAGTTATTTTCCAAAATAAAAGGTTTTTATGGTGTAAAGAGGATAGGAGAGGGGGTGGCATTTTATAAGTGAGGTGGGCGGCACACTTGTAATTTTTAAAAAAGAAAAGGTGTAAACACATTTTTATCACAAAAAAGGCTCCAAGATGAAGTATTATAGATAATAATACATAATAGGGTATATATATGTCTATAAAATATATTTTAAACAAGTTTTTAGGACATTTTATGCCTTGTTTTTTAGTTTAACCTAGGTAAAACCATTTTTACCTTAACCTCAGTAAATAATTTTTATGGTTTTCACTATTAATTTTGGTTAGAAATTAAATTTACCTCATTAAATGATATAAATTATTCTAATTTTTAATATTTAATCCATTTTTCCATATTCAAATCACATAAGTGGAAAGTTTTAATTTAAAATTAATCTCATAGACGCGATGAGAAAGCATGTTATCAAAGATAAAATGTTCAAATGTTTACAAAGTTTTTATATCCAATTTAAAAAAGAAATTGATTACAATTAACTAAATTTTATTAATATATATAATCTAAATAATTTAACTTTAAATTTAATTTAAAATATAATTTAAATTTATATATAATTTAAATGTAAAGGAAGTTTTAAATTAAAATTCACTATTTTCACTATTCATCAAAAAAAAATATTTTTTGAAAATTCTCAAAAATTAAACCTAATATAATTTTGAAATCATTATATCAAAAATTAATTTTATTTTTTAAAATAAATTTTAAATAATATTAAAAACTGAATTTAAAACAAAACTCATATATGTGATGAAAAAGAAAATTTTCAAGAAGTGTATTTTTTAAGCATAAGATGATTTTACATTAACTCTATGTATAATAACAATAATTAAATGAATATAAATTCCAATTTATTGATATATAATTTATAAACTTTGTTTAAAATATTTTTCATTAGGGGTTCATTTAATTAATTGAAATTTAAAAACATTATGCACTTTAAAATAGTTTTTTGAAAAAAATAATCCATTTTTTAAACCCAAAAATGAACTTATTCTAAAATCCAATATAAATTTGATTAAAAATTAACTAAGTAGATTAAATATTAATAAATAATAATTTTTTACTGAAAAAGTAATTTTTAATTTTAATTAGTTAATTTATGGAAAAGAAATTATTGTTTTACAAAAATCGGTATTTCTTATAATTCACTAAAAAATCAATGTTTTCCAAAAAAAATACCAAAATTTCACCATAAATAAATTTATATATGATGGTTTAAAAAAATCAACTTAATTTTATTAAATAAAGTTTCTAAAATTTATATAAATTAAACATGATACTTTCTCAAAAAATAAAAAAAATTATAATTTTTTTGAATAAAATATATTTTTAATGTTTATAATTACTTTACTAAAACTTGAGTGATTATTTACTAATAGTTTATAAATAAATTTATATTGATTATGAAATTTATATGTATATTTAATAAATTATTTAATATTATTCATACTTTCTTATTTAATAGCTAGATTATAATGGACATATTTAAAATAATATTATTTCATGGTTCAATGAAGCTCGATGTCAAGTTTCATGCAGGGTATCAATGAAACTCATTGTTTCGTGTAATGAAATATATCTAAAATTTCACATTAGATTAAAAAATATTTCAGAAAATATCATGTGTTACATTCTACCCCCTTAGAAATGAATTTCTCCCTTAACATTCTTCTCGATCATAAAAGGTTTAACATTTGAAAATTCCTTCATATAATACCACATCGCAAAAAGGGTTAATAGAAAATACTATTTGAAAAGAGAAAGGTATTTGTGAAATTCAATTTTAATAACACATACTAGGTTTAAAAATAGTATAGCATAGTCTAAAATTGAAAACATGAACATAGAAGTGAAAACTAACACCCAAATATTGATGGAGAGTGATAGAGAACACAATCAGGAGAAAGTTAACAACCACAAAGACATAAAATAAGGAGGTCTGAAAAGGCTAATTGATATCATCAAAAATGATGATAATAGGATAAAATTTTATTTTAATATCCTTTTATAAATGTTGAGCAATTTATTTTCCATATAGACTGAGAACATATGAAAATGTACTTACTTAATACTTTCTATTTCATAGGCATAATTTCATCCTTTATTCATGCCTTGATCAATTTCCCCTTCATTTATCACTCTAAGAAATAAAGGTTTATTTTGTGTACCTAAAGCACTAATGGATCATAAGATCCATAAATAGAATGATAAGTCACATCATCTATCTTTAGTTTTTGTCACAAAAAATCTATGTTTTCATTGGTAATCCAATATGAATAAATCATTATATGGTGAAGTGATAAATTAATATTTAAAGCCGCATCCAAAGTTCAACTTCAACCATTTAATAAATCCTTAGCCTTATGACCCTTATAAAAGATTAAAATCCAAAAATTTAGAAAGAAGGTACCTAAATTTCTCAAAATCAACTTAAAATTAATCCCCCATATATAAAAAATCAACTCTTGGTTGTCACATACCAAAGATGTGGATTCCTTAATCATGTATTCTCTTGAAACATGGTAATAACCTAAATTACTATAAAACCTTATGGAAAACATAAATATTTCCTCATTCCTTACACAGTTATTGGATATATTCCTTAAATAAAAAAATAATATAAACTTTATCAATGATATAATAAACTGCTTTCTTAATAAATAATTAAGGTGATCAATATAGTCTAATTTAATTATTCATATCCAAAATCATATTATCTCAACATTATTATCTCAACATATGTAACATATTATGGTTTATATTCCCTTAATCAAAATATTACCTGGACATTAAGTCATGTTTCTAGGTCATCATCACCATTAAATTTCTTTTTTTCAATTCTTAAATAAAAAATTATACTGAAAAATCCTTATATATTTCTTAATTCATATAACATAATTATTAAATTACAATACATAAATCCTTCAATCATCCCACTTCCTTTTCAAACCATCAACAATTTTTCATCATATTATTATTTAATACCCCTTTCCTTTCATATTTCATCTATAGTCTATTCATTGTTAACAAAATAACCATTACTCATACAACCTTATTAATCCCCTTCATGACACTTCCCCTTAGGACATTGAGATGTATAATTCTAATAAATTCTACATTTGAAACATTCAACCATTGATTATAACATAGGGAGACCGTTATTATCATCCATTTCTTTAATCAAACCTTCCATTTTTCCTTTATAATTACTTGCTTTGTGTCCTTTTTTTCGAAATCAAAACATATTATTATCCCTATGAGACTTTATCTTGAGTTCTTCTTCCCAAATTTTTAATATATTGGAAACTGAATCTTCTTTCCTCCATAGTATCCATTAACTGAACTCTCAGTGAGCTAAATCCTTACCTTCTATCGCTAGTCTGAGAGTTTGTTATGGTGCATGTTTTTAATCATATAACGTGATAATTGATTATGCATAATCAAAACTTCAATTACTCTAGTCATCATCTCATTTGGATATTCCTCAGAAAATTTCCTATCACATTCGATGTTAACCCGATTCCTTATGGTTCTCACTATTGAATAAAACCAAAAATCATAGTGTAAGAAACAATATTCATTGTGGGAAACCACATAATTATAAAAAATCACTTTTAGTATATCTAAATCATGAAAAGTTACTTTTAATATATTAAACTTTAAGTTTATCCTAGTCTATTCATAGACATCATATATTAAAATAATTCATGATGGTTCATAAAGAGTTTGTGAATTTCCAAATCTTATCCCCCTGAGAGTGCCAAACTAGGTGTATAATAAGGTTCATTTTCATACACCAGGTGATGATTGAGTCCAGATCAATGCACCCTTTTTAGATTTATTAGCCCTGCATACCTCTATGCTAGAGCCACATCCACTTGTATAATATAAATAGGGATGTTATTTCTTCGAAACCTCTCACTCTATCCTTTAGCAAAACTCTAGTATATTTTCCTAGACTTTTACTCATCCTTATAATTATCCGACATATCAAGATAAATATAACTAAAGTTTTCACATCTTAGGTTCTAAATGTTAACTAAAAAGTTCCTCTGATAATAACTATAGCGACCTGGGATTTTCATACATGGATATTACATCTTTTAATATGAATATTCATCACATTAAATAAAAACATACCTAAGGACTATAATAATTTTGTGCCTTTGGAAACTTTGAACACAATCTTTTTAATTCCTAAAATATCTTCAATTTCTCCCATATATATCTTCCCATCGAGTCCTATTTATGAAAATTCCATACTTAAAACCTTTCTTCATAATATGAGGAAATGAAACATAAGAAATAGTGATCTCAAATACTCATTATGGTTAAAAAAGGGATATACATAAGCATAACATGAATATAAGGGTATGTTAACATGAGAATAAAATTTGAAAACCATACCATACATATCAAATATCATAATCTTGAGTCATGGCATAAATAATAGAAGTTGAAAAGGCATTAATAATAAGGAAATCAAAAAACATGAGCCATGAGGTAATATAATTGACATAAGACATGGAATTGTGGTATACACATAAATAAATAAAATCATTTTCATAGTAGTGAATACTCACTGCCAATAAAATCATAGTAGAATGAGTTCACTCCCCAAACCATCATAGTTATCAAGGTTCACTCTCAATACCATCTTAGTGAAAAAATTCCATTACTAAATCAAGTTTACTCTTAATTCTATCCATATATATCTCATGTGATATAAATCATTACCCAATGTGGTGGAGGGAGATATAGGACCTAAGCATCTCATTATGAAAACCATATTAATGTATGCCTATAGATCATAAGATATTCATAATATCGTAACACATGAAATTAAATGTGTTTTATAAACTTTTCAATATATCATAATATATAGATAATAAATAGTTTTTATAATAATTTAATCAATTAATTATAGTATAACTGATGTAAAATAAATGGGTTTCATAATAATTTTATCATGGTAGAACCTGTGGAAGGAAAACAGGTTTCGTAAATAAATTATCAACATAAAAATAAACCATTCATAGAAAGAATGATAATGGTATCCTTGGATCATATCTCTAGTAAATCATAAGTAACCTCTAAGTATTTCACCTTAGATATATAATGGTTTTGAAATAATAATCACTTGGAACATTTCTTGATGAAAATATCTATTCTTTTAAAAGAAATTTTTAAAACTAAACAATATAAAATATTTTTGAAATTATTTCCTTTGAAAATAAAATTTTAAAACATATAAAGGAAGCTTTAAAAATTGTTTTAAAATGTTTATTGAGTAAAATTACTTTTCCACCTTCAAAAAAAATTAAAAACATAAAACAATTGGAAAATCCTTTTCAATTTGAAATAATTTATTTAAAATATAAAATTTTCTTTGAAAATAAATTTTAAAACATTCAATGCATTCTTGAAATTATTGAGTGGTCATGACAACATGAAATATTTCTCATGCTCTTTAAGTTAAAAAAAATGATTCTTTCAACTTTTTGATAAAATAAAAATGTTATTTTTGTTAAAATAATGTGAAGATTACTTTAAAAAAAATTAAAAAATTCAAACATGGGTAAAAATTTATTTAATAAATCATTTTAAAAATTTTAAAAACATTTTTGAAAACATTTTTAGAAAACATATTTTTGGAAAAAAATGGTTTTCGACCTAAAAGATGATTTCTCTTAAAAAATATTTTTGATATCTTGAGTACATGAAGAGTATAAAATAAAGAGTGAATATTTATTGTCATTAAATAACCATAGGAGAAGAAAATTCATGAGTTTATTGATATGTGGATAATAATATTTGATCATCGAAAACAATGTCATAAACAATCCCAATAAACAATGAGTTTGTAACATAATATCATTACCACTTTGGTAACGTTAAAACATAAGCCCCATGAAATAGAGATCCTAAAATGGATATGTAAATACCCATAGTTTTAATGATAATCATCATAAAATAAATTCATATTAGTATATAAACCACATAAAAGAAATGGATGTTTAATATGGCATGTGTCTCATAGAAGTAAAAAAGTGAGATATAAATCCCTTACCGCTTTAGTAATCATTTAAACCATAAGAACTAATAAAGAATAACATTGATAAAACGTTAATTAATATTAAAACTAATATATTAATATGTTAATATGTCAAATGGGTATTATATACACCATAAAAATAAATGAGTGGTGAATTTTCAGACATCTCCCAGAAATAAAAGAGATACTAGAAATCTCTTACCGTGAGTCTCAACATACTTCGTACATATTTGGACCTCAAGTATAATAAATATAAGTTTTTTATTAAAATATTACAAAAATTAAATTATATATACAATACAATATTTTATTTAATTATGACCCTTTATTACCTCTTTATTAATAACTCTATGTTAATGTCACGTTTTGAGTAATAACTGCTTTTTCATATATGTTTTTTTAAATATTATCCCTTTACATTGATCATTGTTACATAGTATTGATAATAATAATAATAATGTAACAATTATAATATTTATACATAAAATGTAATTTTAATACCAATAATTTAAGACACTTTTGAGATATGAAGTATGTTACGATCATGGAGATGGTAGGTCTTACGTACGCATGAGTAATGTTTTCATTTTTCAACCATCATTAGGGAAAGGAGTTAAGTAATATTTTATCTTTCCATAACAATAAAAATATAATAAAAACATATTATTTATTTAAATATACTTATACAAATCATCCATGTGGTCTGCTAATGAAAATAGAGAGTTATATCGCTTTGGGAAGGCGGCAGTGCATGTGTACACGAACAATGTTATCATCTTCCAATGAGTGAAAAAGTGAGAAAATAAAATGATATATTTTCTTTTAAGAATGATAAATATGACAGTAATATAGTAATTATATCATTTATATAATATATATTTATTAATTTTATCCTTATTCTATTCAATGTAAATTTTTAGTAAAAACAAATTGCATCTCTTAGCAAGGTGGCAGTTCGTCGTACACATGAACAATATCATTGTATCCCATAAAGAATGGAAATTAGAAGTTTATATATGATATATTGACCCAAAAGTTATAACAATTTTATAAATATAACACACACAGATATACACAAACACACACATATATATATATATACTTTATATCATCATCATACACAATAGTGAGATGTGGTAATGGAAAAACAAATAATATCGTTTTGTGAGGTAGTAGTCTACCGTACACAAGAATGATGGTTTCATAACTCATTTTATGAAACTAGAGATGGTTTTAGTTAATGAAATTAACATAAAAAATATAATTAAATTTAATATACTAAGTTTATTATATCATAATTTTTCAAATATAATTGAAGGATGTGGAGGAAGAAATAAAATAAAAACGCTCATTGAATAATGTTACCTCTTCTTTGGGTAACCACCTTAGGTTTGTACCAAAGACTTAATAGGTTCGATTTATAACAAAAATAAGGATTCTAGGATTTTATTTGGAAACTTTTTAAGTGGTTTGGTTAGTACTTGGTTAAACAGATAGGTTTTGAAGGTGTGAAGAGGAGAGGAGAGGGGTGGCTTTTTATGAGTGAGGCAGGTGGCACACTTGTAATATTTCGAAAAGAAAATGTGTGCAAACATTTTTATCATTAGTAAAGGATAAAAAATGGAGTATTATAGATACTTATACATAATATATTCAAAATATTCCTAGAAAATAAATTTTAGATGTGTTTTTATCATTTTAAACCTCATCTAATTTGTTTAACACCCAGTAACCCTATTTTTACCTTAACCATAGAAAATAATTTTTAATGTTTCCACTATTAATTTTTTTCAAAAAATAAATTTACATTATTATATTTTATAAATTATTATGATTTAAAATATTTAATCCATTTTTTAAAATTTACATAACATAAGTGTAATTTTTAAATTTAAAATTAATCCTCCATACGTGATGAGAAAGTGGGTTTTCAAAGAGAAAATGTTCAAAAGTTTACAAAATATTTATATTCAATTTCAATATGAAATTGATTTAAATGAACTAAACTATATTAATAGATATAAATTTGAACTAATTTAATTTTAAAACTAATTTAAAATATAATTTAACCTTATAAATAATTTATATGAAAAGGAAGTTTTCAATTAAAATTCATTATTTATCACTATTCATACAAAAAATCATTTCAAACAAAATGTAAAAAATTAAGCGTAATATAATTTTGACATGATTATTAAAAAAATTAATTTTATTCTTTCAAATAAGTTTTCTAAAAGTTTAAAAATTAAATTTAAAACAAAACCCGTAATCATGATGAAAAAATAGGTTTTCAAGAAGTGTATTTTTAAAGCACAAGATGATTTTAAATTAACTCTATGTATAATAATAATCATTGTATTAATATAAATTAAAAATTATTTTTATATAGTCTATAAATTTATCTTTATTTATCCCTCATTAGGGGTTATTTTAATTAATTTAAATCGAGAAATGTTATGCACTTTGAAACAATATTTACAAAAAAACGCACCTTTTTTAAACCCAAAAATAAAATTTTACTAAAATTCAATATAAAGTTGATTCAAAAGTAATTAATTGGATTAAAAATTAATAAATAAAATTTATGAAACTTTAAAACATTTTTTTTTTAATTTTAATTACTTAATTTATTAAAAATAAATGATAGTTTTACAAAAATCGGTATTTTTACTATTCATTGAAAAATTGATGTTTTTTAAAAAACATAAAATTTCACAATAAGTAAATTTTGATGTGATGGTTACAAAAATTAATTTAATTTTATCATATAAATTTTCTAAAATCTTTATAAATTTATTATAATATTGTCTCATAAAAAATATTTTTTTGAAGAAAAAATATTTTCAATGAATATAATTACTTTACACAAAATTGATTAATTATTTACTAAGAATTTATAATCAAATTTATATTTATAATGCAATTTATATTTTTATTTCATAAATTATTTAATATTATCCATACTATCCTATTTAATGGATGGGTTATAATAGATAAGTTTAAAATAATATCATATCATGGTTCACTAAAGCTCATTGTCGCGTGTCATGAAATCCATTAAAGAAACTTGTTATTCCATGTAACTCAAGCTATCTAAAATTTTAAATTAATTTTAAAAAAAAAATATTTCAAAAAATATCATTTTTTTATAGATATCATCACTTATATTTCCCATTGATCAATCCAAAGTTGAGATTCAACAACCAAATAATGATAAAAATTGTTTATGAGAGAATTTCAAGTTAATCGAGATCATGGCTTAAACCATTTTCTCAAAACTACCCTAAGAAAATCTCACTATCACACACATTGCTTATAGGGAATTCTTTGGTGTAATAAATGGATATATATCTTAACTCTAACAGTATAAATTTTTATATTTTATTTTAAGAAAATAGTGATTACATTTATTAATGTTTAATATTCCCTTTTAAATGATTTGATAATGAGTTTAATAAAAATTAGATTTTGATATAATGAAACTCATATTGTATTTTTTGGAAAATATTTCCTTTAAATAAAGACACTAAATTTTATGAATTTAATAAGTTTTAAAATAAATAGTATTTTAATAAAATATTATTATCAAATAATATTTATTTAATACAAGTGATAATATATTTTTATGAAGTCAAATATAATTTCTACAAGGGTTAGAAAAATGTTACTCCAAAAAAAACATTATTTCTTAATAAATATGTACTTTTTTTATTCAAAAGTATAAATTATGATATTTAGAAAATTATTTTGATAAAATAAACATTGTTTTTTAAATCAGTACATCAAATTTATCTAATAGTAAATTTTTTTGAATTTTTTGAGATGGTCAAATTTTTGGGTCAAAATTTAATACGATGTAAATATATGATATTTATTATGAAATCATAAAATATGAAAATTCATATTATAAATAATATAAAGATTATTAATGAAAAAAATTATTTTTCTCCATTTAAATAATTTTTTTAAGTTATTTTATTAATTTTATAAACCCTTAATGAATCCTCTAAAACCTATATCATATTTTTATATTTTTAAATCAATTCTTTATAAACATGACTCGCTACCACATCACCAAGTTTATTATTTTACTGAGTTATATTTTTTAACATATAAAATAATTGAATTCACATATATTTTTTAGAAACTAGTGTAGAATGATGAGATTTTTTTTTGGTTTGAATTAATTTATCATATAGAGTCCAAAACACAGGTTTTAGAAATTAATAAATAATTCTCAACTATTTTTCTATAAAAACTCACAAACATCCCATTAATATTCACTCAAAACCACTATATCATGATGTTACTCAACCCTTACCTCTATATAGATCTCCCAAGGTGCCTCCAAGATCTTAAAAAACTCCTCCCAAGCTTTTAGAAGCACCCTCTCAAGGTAAAGGATCCTCTCCTTCTCATATTTATTTAAGAACCTTCTTTAAATTATGCCTTTTTTCAATTGTTCATGTTGGGACATATTTTTACACATAACTCTTAATATATTTATGATTTAAAACTGATTATAGACCCCTTTTACTCTCAATAATCCCTTCCATGAATCTTTATGAACAACTGTTATGCTATAGAAATCATCATGTTATTTTCCATGCCAAATATTTTTGTAGTGAATACCCATTCTCATTTCTACTAAAACATATTCACCTAAATGTGTGTATATTTTATTTATTGGGTAATTATATTTATTTAACCTATACTCCATAAGTAAAATCACATTACTTTTTTTAATTTTTTTGAACCATTGATTTGATTACCTAATTATTGGGTATCTTCATGGGTTGTTTCTAGAGTTTTTTCAGACTTTTTTGAAGGTTTCTATGCTTGTTCACAATTTATGCACAGTTTGACCATGGTTTGAAAAAGTGTACCTCCTAGGTAGTAGGGGTTTCATGGTTGGTGAATGGTTTGAAAAAGTATTCATCCAAACTGGGAAACATCTCCAGTGGCTCTACTCTGGGCATATGGTTTCCACATGGTAAACACTAATCAGGTAACTTAGCCGAGGAAACTATGAAAACAATGATTAAACTTATGAAAATGGTAATTAAAATATTGAAACCCTCCTAATTAACCATAAAAACCTCCCACTCAAACCTAAATCAATTATATGACTTTTGGGATCCCTCTAGAGCCATTTTGTCTCTCTCAAACCTCTTCCCCTGGAAGATTGAAAAACCAATAGAAGTGGAGATCTTCACTTTTGATGAGTTCTTATCTTATTTTCTTGGGTATCCCTTATCCTATTGATTCATTCTTCTTAAAGGTTACTATGTCCTTTTGTTTTTTTGGATCTTGATTTGTTGATGTGGAATTTTATATCTAGGATCCCCTCTCTCTTTTTTCAAGACCTATTTTCTTAGATCTAGGGATCTCCATTAAAGGTGACACATATCAAATTGTTGTGGTTGGATTCCTTAATTTCCAAATAGGTGTCTCTATGATTTTCCTTCATTTTTTGATTCATTATTTCTTTATAATTCATAGATACATGTTTCCTAATTTCTAATAAATGTTTAATAAATTCATCCATTAAATTCCTTATAAATTCTTCTTTGACCATATTCTCTTTGAATTTAATATTTCATTAATTAAATAGCTATAATATTGATCTCTATCATCTTTTTGTGTATTTTTTAATTTCCATATTTTTTGGATTTATTTTTAAATAATTTTTAAATTATATTTAAGTGAAATTAAGGGATTTGGATCAGGTTTTTAATTTTTTAATGGACTTCCTTGATTTTAATTAAATGAATTAAACTATTTTATGTTTTCAAAATTGTTTTAAATTAATGAATTTATTAAATAACCAAAAAACCCCTTTTAATGATTTTACCCTCGTTTTGGAAATTTTTTTCATGGGTTTTTTGAAATAAATGATTTATTCGCATGAAAAAGTTTGTGCAAACCCATGTTTTTAAATTTATTAAATGGTTTTTAAATTTTAATACATCCTTTAAATTATTTTGGGATGCTTTGAAATAGATGATTGTTTTAAGGGTATATTTTTAATTTTAAAGATTAATTGTGAAAGAAAGTAGGTTTCATAACCCTTTTGTATATTTAATTGTTTAAAAATTATTTGGAATGAATTGATGGTTGTTTTAAAGGCTTGATTGGCCTTTTAATGATGAATTATGAATAGAATAGGGTTTGGTTAACCTTTCTGTATACTGAAATTATTTAAAAGGATTTTAATTGAATTAATGATTCTTTACAGCCTGGTGGAAACATTATGATTGTAACACCCTGAGATTTTATGAAAAATATTCTTTTTAATTTCATTAATGTCTTGTGTTATACGCTACACCAAAAGGAGCTTTCACAACACACATCTCTGACCTGGCTTGAATTACACGTAGTCGCGACCTTCCTCGATAGCGTGTGTTGTACGCAACACCAAGTTTCGCTAAACAACGATATGCTATTAAAATATTATTAAAACTAGACGTTATGAATAGTAATAACCACTTTTTGAAATTTTGTAAATTCTATTTTTCAAAATGGACTTCATTTTTGGATTCGGAATATCGAAATTAGATTAGGGTGAAATTTTGGTGATTTTCGGATAACTTTCATATTTTGATGAATAGTGAAAATTACTAAATTTTAATTAAAAACAACTTTTTCAATCGAAATAATTAATAGTGATAAATTATTAATTTGAGTGGTTTTAAAGTATATTTAGAATATATTTTTACAATTTAATACAATGTTGGCCATTGGATGTAATTTCACATTTAAACCAGTTATAAACAAGTGTCAATCTTTTGATAGTTATTATCTCTTAAAACACGCCTTTTATTTTGACGACTAGAATTAATTTTTAAATTAATTAATGCAACTGATATGTTTTGAATTTGTTAAAATAGACAACATTTTTGAGTTCATAATATCAAATATATCTTAGGCCTAACTTTTGGTATTTTTCTGAAAACTTTCAATTTTTGATGAATAGTGAAACCATTAAGTGGTAGTTAAAAAAACTGAATTGTTCATAAAACTTAATTTTACCGCTTCTGTGAGTGGAATTTCAAAAATCCGAGAGACACGGTTGATGTCAGTAAGTAAAATGTGGGTCAATGAGATTAAAATAAATTTTTGGTGAATAGTAACTTTTTACTTTTTTTTACCACGGTTAAAAGTAAATAGGGTAATTAAGGGTAGAAATGATATTATTATTACCCTAACACATGTCCTAATTCTATTGTAAAAGTTTAATTCGACTAAAAACAAACTTAGGAATAAAATATGACCATTTAGGCTCACTTGGATTAGATTAGGACATTTATTATTAATTTATTTAAAGATGGGTTAAAAGAGTTAAAATCAAAGTTTATTTAATAAATCATTTTTAATATAGAGTTATACATAAGATAAATTCGTCTATAAATATTAATTAGAAATATAAAAGGATTTCCTACATAATGGTATTTTAGTTGTAATTTTTAGACATTAAATAATTTAATTTATTTATGACACAACGATGATGCAGTAATTATCTTATTAATGAAATATTGACATAATTGATGTTATAAATACTCAAATAAATATAATTTGAGACTTTTTATGAATTACACTAATTTTCTAGGTCAATATGACTTGTTAGTATTGATTTAATTAACTTTTTTTGAACTTATCATTCTGTTATGATTTTCACAAAAATCAATTACTAAATAGTGTCAAAATTGACATAAAATAGTTTTTAAAACAAATATTATATTATTAATTGTTATTTTATTCCTAAAAATCTAAGGATCGTCCAAATGACTTAGATAAGGTTATATATATTAATAATAAACAAATTGGGGTTCTTTTGGCTTCTTATAATAAGTTTATTAACCTTATAGTGTAAGAACACAAGAAGACACAGTAAAAGTAAAATTATTTAACTTAATGTTAAATCTAAATGATAAGGTTAAAATAGGAACCTAAACTTGTCTAAATTCTATTTTATGGGAGGATTTCGACCCATCCCCACCGTAGCCTCTAAATAAATCAATTTGGAGCTATTTAAAACCGAACATTACTTTATAATAAAATAATATTTTTGGTTATTCCAAAGGTGCCCCTCTCCTCCCTTATAAAAGGGCACCTCCTCCCTATCTTCCTCACACAACTTTGAGCCTTCAAGCTCGGCCAATGTAAAGACCCGCAAATTTCAAGGAAATTTATTTCTTAATTTTCTTTGGAATTTTACAAGAGCGCAGCTTCAGACGGCACCTGATTCCGAGGCCCGGTGTGCCCGGAATCAATTTCCGAAGTTTGGCTCGGGTACGTTCAGTGAACGGACGAGCGGGTTTTTCTATCTTTTGAACCGGTGCCCGGAATCGAATTCTGAGGGCACCGATGAAATCGCAGCGCCGGTATTTTCTTAGAAACGCCTCTTCCAGAGTTGCGTTTGCTCAGACGTGGTTTTTAAATTTTGGGGCTTTAAGACAGAAATAAAATAAAATTTATGCGACAACTTTATTTTATTTCACTTAAGCTGCTTGGAAGTCACTTGGAAGCCACTTGAACTGAGTTAAAGCGGATATGGTGCTATCCAGAAATATCCTACCCTCTTGGTAGGATATTTGTGAGGCAGGGCCCGCACGAGCCCCGCCGTTTCTTTCGCTAAGTAACGCACCCGCGAAAACCCGTCAAAGTAACTGAAAAGTCAACCGACGCGTTTTCTTTATTTCTTAACATACCATTTAATTGGGCGGTTTATTTCGTGAATTAAATGGGCTGTTTCATTCGTTGAATTAATTCAACGAATTTAATGGGTCGTTACTTACGCGTTTTGCGTTTGTTGGCAAAATAATAAAATAGACAAACTTGTCTATTTTGGAGGATCCTCCTGTTGTGCGAGATCCTCTAAACCTCCACCCTCCCCGCGAAGAACGCGAAGAACGCGAAAAACGCGAAGAACGCCGGAACCGGAATTCGACGACGCACGATCCGCGACGTCAAAAAACTTTTCCGTGACCTTCTCCTTCTTCTTCTACGGCGCCTCTTCTTCCGCGGCGGACCTTCGATCAGCGGTTAAAGGTGAGAATCGAATCTTCTAATTCTCCTTTTTTTTTAATTTCAATGACAACGGATTTAATTAATTAAATCCGTTTGATCTTGATCCGGAGATCGTAGGCGCGGCGTTTTTCCCGCGGTGCGACGAACGTCTCCTCCGCAACGACGCGACGATCCCCTCCTTCCGCGACGAGCGATTCCGCGACGACCTCACGTCCGACGACGACAAGGTAAGGGTTGTTGGAGTATTTTATTCCCCGTGTTTATTCTTTTAAAATAAATAACCTGATCTCCGAACAATTTTAATTTAATTAAAATTGTTGTTGATTATTTTCTTTTCCTCCCGTTGTTTATGACTAACGCGGAGGGTGCGGATCTAACGAACAAGACCCGGCAACCCTCCGCCGATCTTTTGTTGTGCGGATTTGGCGGACGACGACGAACCGTGCGGCAAGGGCGATCCGTTGATCCCGCAGTAAAGATCGGCCCGCGGCCGGAGGCGGCGGCGCCCTGCGCGCCGCCGTGGAGGAGATCCGCCGCGGCTGAAGCCGCGGCGGCCCGGCCGCGTCCGCGTGACAGGCGGCCCCCCCGCGGGGCCGCGTTCAACCTAAGCCGCGGGTCAAACCCGCGGCGCCCCTTCGGCCGCTCGGCCGAAGCCGATCCGGCCGGTCCGGTCGGCCGGGCCGCGCCCAGGCCGGACCGGACCCGGCCTAGCCGGGTCGGGCCGACCCGGTTCGGGTCGACCCGGTTCGGCCGACCCAGGGGTGGTTCGGGCCGGGTCGCCCCGGGCCCAGAACCCCCGTTTTCGGGCCTTCTTCGGTCTTTTGCCCATATCTTGGGCCTGAGACCTCCGATTGACGAACCGTCAGCGGCTACGCGATCCTTGGATCAATCCGGTCGTTTCGGTATATTATACTCAAGGTTTCGGAAGACTTTGGATTCGGCCGGGTTGGTTCGTACACGAAACCAACAGGGCCCTCGGAGCGGAAACGCTCATAACTTGAGCTACGGACGTCCGATCGACGTACCGTCAGCTGTGGTAGTTTCCTCTAAGTGAGACGGAACTTTTGGCATATTCCGCCCGAGGATCGGATACAGGCGGAGTATGGTCGGGTTGGTTTTTCCCTAAAAACCAACCGGGCCCCTGGGGCGAAAATGCCAATAACTCTCAGACCAGGCGTCCGATTGACGCGCCGTCTGTTGCGTTGAGATCCTGTTGTCGATACGGAACTTTTGGATACATCAACTTCGGACTACATGTCAGTTGATGTATCAGCCTCTCGGCTCTTGGAGCGGACTCCCCTAAACGAGCTCGCTGTGTGCGGGAACCCTAGCGCTGGCTATGACTTCGACGACAGAGCAGAGATCCTCCGTGGACTGTGACGACGGCAGAGCAGAGATCCTCAGTGGACTGCGACGACGGCAGAGCAGAGATCCTTCTTGGACTGCGGCGACGACTGTGCAGAGATCCTCAGTGGACTGCGTCGACTACTGCACTCAGCGATCCTACGTGGATCAGTGCTACAGGTTCTGTGTGAGCCCGATCCTATGTGGGTCCTTACTACCGGTTCTGTGTGAGCCACTGCCTACAGGTTCTGTGTGAGCCCGATCCTGTGTGGGTCTTTTGCGGGGGTTAGTACCTATCGATCCTTCGTGGGTCCGACGACTTAGATGGATCAGTGATCATCTTTGAAGTCATCTGAAAAAGTATACCTGGTTGAGCTGAATCTTATGTTACTCTCCTTTGTGGTTTGTGTTGAACTATCCTTTGTGGATTTACTGTTTACTCTCCTTGTGGATTTGAGTCTTGCTTTCCTGTGTGGATTGAGTTGTTCTTGAGCTCGTGAGCAGAGCTAGAATTGGGGACTTAGGTATATGTATGGGCATATACCTAAGTCGAGTCAGATGTTACTTCGTGATTGCATCTTTCTTTTGTGCTATATCCTTTGTGGATTTCGGGAGACCTTCGGGGGTCTCGGGGTCCTTACTGAGTAGCTTATACTCACCCCTGCACGGGCTATGCCCGCACCTTCTTGTGTTGGATGCAGACCACGGACAGTGCTGATCTCGGTTGGGGCGTGGAGCAGGACGGTACCTGGAGGTGGACCACTGGGCGGGACGTGCTCGGAGCGGACGTGGGACCCGAGGAGCCTGGAGGCTATCTGTACCCACCCTTCAGGTGGGATTGCCAGTGGACGACACGAGGCCTCCGTCTTTTCTTCAGTTGCTGTTCTTTACTTTTTCAGTTGTACTTTCAGTTGGGCTTGTATTCCGGCCCCCTTTACTTTTCTGCACTTGTAGTTACTTTCCGCTTGCTGACTCTGTGGTGGTTGTTACTTATAAAGGCAATGCCTTCCCTGTTTACCGGGATTTTATGCCTTGGTGCTAGTCGCCAGCCCCTGGCCTATGGAAGGCGGGCTTGGGGTAGTCACGGCACGGGCCCCGAGGTCGGGTCGTGACAAATTGGTATCAGAGCTGGTCGGTTCTACCGCAGACTCTGATCGTCTTTTCTTTCTATATGAAGCAATAGTGTTTAGTGTATTGAGTGTGGTTATCAGTTCAGGGAGCCCAGTGTTGGTGCGGCGGCCGACGTATCCGTACACCAGGACCCTGACTCCTGATTTCCGACTTAATGCATGAAAACATTGATTGCGTGTGTGTTTCAAGTTTTCTTCGTGATTACTTGTGTCAGCTCACCGGGTATACTGATCTGCTTTATGAAAGTCTCAGGTTTTCCTCGTGATTACTTGTGCCAGCTCACCAGGTATACTGTTCTGACTGTGGTGCTCTTGTTCTCTTTTTCAGGATGGCCCCGCGACGACAGCCAGCTAGGGTTCCGAGTGTAGGGCGTGATGGCAGCCCACCGAGCGACGAGCCCTCAGTGCAGGGCCCTTTGCCAGCAGTGTCACCGGCGGTAGCTTTACCCGCCGAGCCACCGATGCTGCTAGTACCAGACGCTGACGATGCACGTCGCCTCAGAGCACTGCATGAGTTTCAAAGCCAGCGACCGCCCAGGTTTCGCGGTGAGGCGGACCCCCAGGCCACCGAGGACTGGCTAGAGGCGGTGGTACGGATCTTTAGGATAGTGAGGACACCAGCGGATCTCATGGTGATTCTCGTGGTGAGCCTCCTGCAGGCGGCGGCAGGACGATGGTGGAGCTTGATGCTCCAGGTTCACGATGAGGCATCCTTGCTCTGGACGGACTTCGAGAGCCTCTTCCGCTCTGAGTTCGTCCCGGCCACCCTCCGAGCGGTGCGCATCCAGGAGCTTCTCCAGCTGCGCCAGGGCAGCATGACGGTCGCTCAGTACGCGGCGAGGTTCACTGACCTATCTCGCTACTCGACCGACATGGTACGGGACCCCTTCTTCCGGGCCCGGACCTTCGAGCAGGGCTTGCGACAGGAGATTCGGGCGTCGCTGATCTCCCTCAGCATTCCGACCCAGGCGGGAGTGCTGGAGCGAGCACTCCTGATCGAGAGCTTCCTGGAAGAGCCTTCTTCAGCGGCGAGACCTAGCGCAGGGCGGCAGGTAGCTGAGTCTTCGGCAGCAGGTAGCCAACGGATGACTCTCGGGTCCAGGCAGACCAGACCCCCACGCAGACGGCCTCAGGACACCGGCTCAGCAGTGCGGGGCACACAGCGGAGTGCCAACCTTCCGAGAGGCAGGCTGTGCTACTCCTGCGGCGGGCAGGGTCACATGGCTCGTGACTGCCCGACTCGCCGATCAGAGGAGCAGCAGACGGTGGAGGGACCACCCAGGCAGAGGCAGAGGGTCGACCGTGGCGGTCCGCAGGGAGGAGGCGGACGAGGCAGAGGAGCTGGCCGAGCAGCGGGTGGTGGGCGACGCTTCCAGGCTCTACCCCCACCACCACCAGGAGGGCCACCTCGACCACAGGGAGCTGGCGGGCAGGGGCAGGCCCAGCTCCAGGCAGTGGAGGCCTACGACCCCGACATGCCTGAGATGATTCGAGGTACGATCTGTGTCTATTCCACCCTTGCTGCAGTACTTATAGACATAGGAGCGAGTCACTCTTTCATAGCCTCTGCGCTTGTTCGGAGCTCGGAGATTCCGACTGAGCCGTTGGCTCGATCCTTACGGCTAGAGACTCCTACGGGAGCAGACTCGACGATTACGCACTGGTGCCGGCAGTGTGAGCTTACTCTAGGAGGCGAGAGCTTCGGCTGGGATCTCCTTGTAGCGGCATCGAGGCCTTACGATGTCATCTTGGGCATGGATTGGCTATCCACGGTTCATGCCCAGATCGACTGTTTTAGGCGCAAGGTGCGATGTGTTCGCACCGACGGGAGCAGGTTTACCTTCACCGGCGAGAAGGGAACCTTTGCAGCACAGGATGGACTTCCGCGGAGGAGAGTGCAGCCCATCTCTCATCAGTTGGCTAGCCTCATCCTAGGAGCAGTGGATGTGCGGAGTCCAGCTTTTCCTGTAGTGGTGGACCAGTACGTGGACGTCTTTCCGGACGACGTTCCAGGGCTACCTCCTCGTAGAGAGGTAGACTTTTACATCGACCTTTACCCCGGGACAGCCCCGATATCTACTCCAGCATATCGGATGGCCCCCGCCGAGCTTTGGGAGCTGCGGGTACAGTTGGAGGACTTGCAGAGCAAGGGGTTTATCCGACCCAGTGTTTCACCCTGGGCTTCCCCGATTTTGTTCGCCAAGAAGGCGGACGGGAGCTTGCGACTGTGTGTCGACTATCGTTGCCTGAACCAGGTGACAGTGAGGAACAAGTATCCGCTGCCACGGATTGATGACCTCTTCGATCAGCTCAAGGGAGCGCGGTGGTTCTCGAAGATAGACCTCCGGTCAGGCTATCATCAGCTCAGAGTTCGAGACGAGGACGTGCAGAAGACGGCCTTCAGGTGTCGGTATGGCCATTATGAGTTCTTGGTTATGTCGTTCGGCGTAACCAATGCTCCAGCAGTGTTCATGAGCCTCATGAACAGGATCTTCCAGCCATACCTCGACCGATTTGTCGTGGTCTTCATTGACGACATTTTGGTATACTCGACGACTGAGGAGGAGCATGCCTACCACCTGCGAGTTGTGCTAGACACGCTCCGAGAGCACCAGCTTTATGGCAAGCTCTCAAAGTGCCAGTTCTGGCTACGTGAGGTCCACTTCTTGGGGCACGTCATCTCTGAGGCGGGAGTTGCAGTGGATCCCGCGAAGATCGAGGCAGTGCTAGCTTGGGAGCCACCCAGGAGCGTGACGGAGGTGCGGAGCTTCTTGGGCCTAGCCGGATACTATCGGAGATTCGTTCCAGACTTATCCAGAGTTGCGGCACCACTCTCAGCGTTGACGAAGAAGGGGAAACCCTTCGTGTGGTCAGACAGATGTCAGCAGAGCTTCTAGGAGCTGAGGCAGAGGTTGAGCAGCGCACCTATCTTGAGGTTGCCTGAGGAGGGAGTTGGATACGTAGTTTACTGCGATGCGTCAGGAACTGGACTCGGGTGCGTCCTGATGCAGGAGCGGGCCGTGATCGCCTACGGATCACGTCAGTTGAGGCCGCATGAGCAGAACTACGCCACTCATGACCTGGAGTTAGCAGCAGTGGTCTTCGCTCTGAAGACTTGGCGGCACTATCTGATGGGCGAGCGCTTCACAATCTTTTCTGACCACCAGAGTCTCAGGTATATCTTCTCTCAGAAGGACCTGAACCTGAGACAGCGGAGATGGCTTGAGTTCCTCCAGGACTATGACTTTGAGATAGTCTATACTCCTGGGAAGGGGAACGTGGTAGCCGATGCCCTCAGCAGGAGGACGGGCATTCAGCTACTTGAGGAGGCGACGGAGAAGCTAGCCTCCTTACAGATATCCTTCGTGGATAGAGACGGAGCAGCCTTTCTTCAGTCTCTCACAGTCTCTCCTCCACTTCTACAGCGGGTCAGAGAGGCTCAGCGTGGGGACGCTGACTGTGAGACCCGGCGTGCACTGATATCCTCAGGTCAGGCGCCTGATGGTTTCTCCCTTGGAGCAGAGCACGACATCCTTTTCAGAGGACGTACCTTCGTACCAGTCGCTTTACGAGAGGAGGTGCTGAGAGAGTTTCACACTTCTCCCTTGGCGGTGCATCCCGGAGTGGCGAAGATGTACCAGGATCTCAGACGACAGCACTGGTGGCCGGGCATGAAGAAAGCTATGGCAGAGTTCATTTCACGATGCCTCACCTGCCAGCAGGTGAAGGCAGAGCATCAGGTACCAGCAGGCTTGGTACAGCCCTTGGAGGTCCCGGAGTGGAAGTGGGATGGCATATCTATGGACTTCGTGACTGGACTTCCATGCACTTCCAGAGGTCACGACTCCATTTGGGTGATTGTCTACCGACTCACCAAGTCGGAACACTTCTTACCCATCAGAGAGCAGGGCTCAGTGGAGAGCTTGGGACGTCTTTACGTCCAGGAGATCGTACGGCTTCACGGTGTTCCATCATCTATCGTCTCCGATCGAGATGCTCGTTTCACTTCCCGGCTTTGGAAGGGGTTGAAGGAGGCGTTCGGGACACGGCTCCATCTGAGCACAGCCTTCCACCCTCAGACGGATGGTCAGACGGAGAGGACCATACAGACACTCGAGGACATGCTCCGTGCATGTGTTCTCGACTTTGGTCGCAGCTGGGAGGACCACCTACCCTTGGTGGAGTTCGCGTACAACAACAGCTACCACTCGACCATCGGGATGGCACCATACGAGGCGTTGTACGGCAGACCCTGCAGATCATCGTTGTGCTGGACAGACCCTGGGGAGTCAACACTCGTGGGACCAGAGATGGTCCGAGCCATGACAGAGAAGGTCCAGATCATCCAGGAGAGGATGAGGACAGCTCAGAGCCGGCAGAAGTCATATGCTGACAGGAGGCGGAGGCCACTAGAGTTCGAGGATGGCGACCACGTCTTTTTGCGTGTCTCACCTCGACGTGGTTTACAGAGATTTGGTCGAGGCGGCAAGTTGTCTCCACGCTTCATCGGGCCATTCCAGGTCCTCAGCAGGATAGGAGAGGTGGCTTATCGCCTGGCTCTACCACCTCAGTTGCACCGGGTGCACGACGTCTTTCACGTGTCTCAGCTGAGGAGATACGTGCACGACCCGACGCACATCATCGACTTTGGGGAGCTGGACGTGGACGATGGGGCGACTTTTGCGGAGGTCCCAGTGGAGATCGAGGATCGACAGGAGCAGGTCCTACGTGGGCGGTCGATTCCTCTTGTGCGCGTCAGATGACAGCACGGGAACCTCCAGGAGAGCACTTGGGAGCGGGAGGCTCAGATGCGTGCTCAGTACCCCCATTTGTTCCCCTAGTTTTTGATGTATCTTTACGGGGACGTAAAGCCCTGAGGTGGGAGTAATGTAAAGACCCGCAAATTTCAAGGAAATTTTTTTCTTAATTTTTTTTGGAATTTTACAAGAGCGCGGCTTCAGACGTCACCTGATTCCGAGGCCCGATGTGCCCGGAATCAATTTCCGAAGTTTGGCTCGGGTACGTTCAGTGAACGGACGAGCGGGTTTTTCTATCTTTTAAACCGGTGCCCGGAATCGAATTCTGAGGGCACCGATGAAATCGCAGCGCCGGTATTTGCTTAGAAACGCCTCTTCCGGAGTTGCGTTTGCTCAGACGTGGTTTTTAAATTTTGGGGCTTTAAGACAGAAATAAAATAAAATTTGTGCGACAACTTTATTTTATTTCACTTAAGCTGCTTGGAAGTCACTTGGAAGCCACTTGAACTGAGTTAAAGCGGATAGGGTGCTATCCAGAAATATCCTACCCTCTTGGTAGGATATTTGTGAGGCAGGGCCCGCACGAGCCCCGCCGTTTCTTTCGCTAAGTAACGCACCCGCGAAAACCCGTCAAAGTAACTGAAAAGTCAACCGACGCGTTTTCTTTATTTCTTAACATACCATTTAATTGGGCGGTTTATTTCGTGAATTAAATGGGCTGTTTCATTTGTTGAATTAATTCAACGAATTTAATGGGTCGTTACTTACGCGTTTTGCGTTTGTTGGCAAAATAATAAAATAGACAAACTTGTCTATTTTGGAGGATCCTCCTGTTGTGCGAGATCCTCTAAACCTCCACCCTCCCCACGAAGAACGCGAAAAACGCGAAGAACGCCGGAACCGGAATTCGACGACGCACGATCCGCGACGTCAACAAACTTTTCCGCGACCTTCTCCTTCTTCTTCTACGGCGCCTCTTCTTCCGCGGCGGACCTTCGATCAGCGGTTAAAGGTGAGAATCGAATCTTCTAATTCTCCCTTTTTTTTTAATTTCAATGACAACGGATTTAATTAATTAAATCCCTTTGATCTTGATCCGGAGATCGTCGGCGTGACGTTTTTCCCGCGGTGCGACGAACGTCTCCTCCGCAACGACGCGACGATCCCCTCCTTCCGCGACGAGCGATTCCGCGACGACCTCACGTCCGACGACGACAAGGTAAGGGTTGTTGGAGTATTTTATTCCCCGTGTTTATTCTTTTAAAATAAAGAACCTGATCTCCGAACAATTTTAATTTAATTAAAATTGTTGTTGATTATTTTCTTTTCCTCCCGTTGTTTATGACTAACGCGGAGGGTGCGGATCTAACGAACAAGACCAGGCAACCCTCCGCCGATCTTTTGTTGTGCGGATTTGGCGGACGACGACGAACCGTGCGGCAAGGGCGATCCGTTGATCCCGCAGTAAAGATCGGCCCCCGGGAGGAGCAACGGCGCAGACGGGAGGCAAAACGGGCCACCGGAGCAACTCCGGCGGCCCGCGGAAGGCGGCGGCGGCGCGGGTCGCCGGCGCGGCGGCGCCGGCGGCCGGAGGCGGCGGCGCCCGGCGCGCCGCCGTGGAGGAGATCCGCCGCGGCCGCGCGGAACCGGGGAGGGACGCGGCGGCCCGGCCGCGTCCGCGTGACAGGCGGCCCCCCCGCGGGGCCGCGTTCCACCTAAGCCGCGGGTCAAACCCGCGGCGCCCCTTCGGCCGCTCGGCCGAAGCCGAGCCGGCCGGTCCGGTCGGCCGGGCCGCGCCTAGGCCGGACCGGACCCGGCCTAGCCGGGTCGGGCGGGTCGGTCTGACCCGGTTCGGGTCGACCCGGTTCGGCCGACCCAGGGGTGGTTCGGGCCGGGTCGCCCCGGGCCCAGAACCCCCGTTTTCGGGCCTTCTTCGGTCTTTTGCCCATATCTTGGGCCTGAGACCTCCGATTGACGAACCGTCAGTGGCTACGCGATCCTTGGATCGATACGGTCGTTTCGGTATATTATACTCAAGGTTTCGGAAGACTTTGGGTTCGGCCGGGTTGGTTCGTACACGAAACCAACAGGGCCCTCGGAGCGGAAACGCTCATAACTTGAGCTACGGACGTCCGATCGACGTACCGTCAGCTGTGGTAGTTTCCTCTAAGTGAGACGGAACTTTTGGCATACTCCGCCCGAGGATTGGATACAGGCGGAGTACGGTCGGGTTGGTTTTGCCCTAAAAACCAACCGGGCCCCTGGGGCGAAAATGCCAATAACTCTCAGACCGGGCGTCCGATTGACGCACCGTCTGTTGCGTTGAGATCCTATTGTCGATACGGAACTTTTGGATACATCAACTTCGGACTACGTGTCAGTTGATGTATCAGCCTCTCGGCTCATGGAGCGGACCCCCCTAAACGAGCTCGCTGTGTGCGGGAACCCTAGCGCTGGCTGTGACTTCGACGACAGAGCAGAGATCCTCCGTGGACTGCGACGACGGCAGAGCAGAGATCCTCAGTGGACTGCGTCGACTACTTCACTCAGCGATCCTACGTGGATCAGTGCTACAAGTTCTGTGTGAGCCCGATCCTATGTGGGTCCTTACTACCGGTTCTGTGTGAGCCACTGCCTACAGGTTCTGTGTGAGCCCGATCCTGTGTGGGTCTTTTGCTGGGGTTAGTACCTATCGATCCTTCGTGGGTCCGACGACTTAGATGGATCAGTGATCATCTTTGACGTCATCTGAAAAATTATACCTGGTTGAGCTGAATCTTATGTTACTCTCCTTTGTGGTTTGTGTTGAACTATCCTTTGTGGATTTACTGTTTACTCTCCTTGTGGATTTGAGTCTTGCTTTCCTGCGTGGATTGAGTTGTTCTTGAGCTCGTGAGCAGAGCTAGAATTGGGGACTTAGGTATATGTATGGGAATATACCTAAGTCGAGTTAGATGTTACTTCGTGATTGCATCTTTCTTTTGTGCTATATCCTTTGTGGATTTCGGGAGACCTTCGGGGGTCTCGGGGTCCTTACTGAGTAGCTTATACTCACCCCTGCACGGGCTATGCCCGCACCTTGTTGTGTTGGATGCAGACGACGGACAGCGCTGATCTCGGTTGGGGCGTGGAGCAGGACGGTACCTGGAGGTGGACCACTGGGCGGGATGTGCTCGGAGCGGACGTGGGACCCGAGGAGCCTGGAGGCTATCTGTACCCACCCTTCAGGTGGGATTGCCAGTGGACGACACGAGGCCGCCGTCTTTTCTTCAGTTGCTGTTCTTTACTTTTTCAGTTGTACTTTCAGTTGGGCTTGTATTCCGGCCCCCTTTACTTTTCTGCACTTGTAGTTACTTTCCGCTTGCTGACTCTATGGTGGTTGTTACTTATAAAGGCAATGCCTTCCCTGTTTACCGGGATTTTACACCTTGGTGCTAGTCGCCAGCCCCTGGCCTATGGAAGGCGGGCTTGGGGTAGTCACGGCACGGGCCCCGAGGTCGGGTCGTGACAGCCAACCCCTGCCAAATTCTCTTCTCCACTTCCCTAGAAACATCCTAGAGGTTCTGGTCTTCCTCCAAGACCAATTTTAGTGCCCTAAGAGGAGGTCTCAAAGAGGCGCTTCAAAGAAGAGGTAATTTCCGTTACCAATTCTTTCACCTTTATTTCTTCTTCCACTTCATTTTCTTAGGTTGTTTCATTATGAAGTAATAACATCAGTATCATTAATATACGGATATGTTATTATAAGTATGAAACAATCGTATTTCACCATCTATCCATCCTACGGAAAACGAAATCACCGCACGTGCGTACGTACGAAATACCGTCTCCACGCCGTGGTGTAATCTATTTTCCGCCACCACCATAATTGTATGGGTATAATGGTGTAATGAGTAACTATATATGATTATTATAAAGTGATATTGATACTAGAATAGTATACATACACTTCAACACAAGTTCACGATCATGAGAACGATATCATTGCTCGTGCGTACGTACAGAATACCGTCTCCACGACGCGATGAGATTCATTCTCCAATTTAACCATTCATGAATGATTATAAAGTATATATAATAAGTAATCATGAAATATATGACATAATAATGATACTGGATTTATGTGTATATATATGAATGTCATCTACTTAATTACGTTCAACTCAATAAGGAAACGAAAACAGCGTTCATGCGTACGTACGGACTACCGTCTCCATGAACGGTGTGTTTCATTTCATTTATCTATCTATTATATATATATATATATACTGAATATATATGATATATAAATCATGTTTTATATTCTGAAAGTAATTAAATCATGATATAAGTAATAATAATGTCAAGAACAACAAGTCCAAACACCTACGACAAATGAATCGATTTTACCCAAAACACTCTTTAACATGGAATTTACAAAAGAACGGTTAAAATAAAGTCATAATTGAACCATATATGATATAATAACAATGAGTATGATTCTAGAATAAGTGAATGACATTATTTAAATCATTATACAGGAGGTTCAGACACTTACAAAGCAAATCAGACCTAAGGTAAGGGAAATATCACAATCTCATTTTTATCCGAGATTGTTTATTCGTAAGTATTTACTGGGGTGTATTTTATCATCCACATCCATGTTTCATCAATATTTAATATTATTTCCATCCACCTATAATTGTTTAAATCCATTTTTACCCTTCGGTGAGTTTTTAGTAAAATAAATGAAAGGAATCTTTTTTCGTTTTTCATACGAGGTACTTTTTGAATTTTCTGACAAAAGTACGAAGAATGTTTTTTTAACTTATACGGCATGAATGTATTTTTAAAACATTATTTCCAAGAAGATTCCTTTACAAGTTTTCAAGTTTATTTTTAATCAACTTCTTTTAGTTTAAAATTGTATGACATGTTAAGAAAGGAAAAGTGTTTTTGAAGTAGAAAGGATATTTTCCTCAAGAATGAAGTTCAAGTGTTTTATCAAAATTATTTTCCATCTAAGATAATAAAGGGTTCTGTTTTTATCCCTATTATTACATTGATTTGATTATGTTGTGATGGAATTATTTTTATTAATTCCTTTATCTTATATGAATTGTTTTATGATGTCATGATGTTTAAGATTCCCATTTGTATTACATGGGTTATGAAATGATGTATGATTTATGATTTTGTGGCACACATAAGAATGGTATCATTATGAGATGGGTGGGACCTATATCTCCCTCCAATGCATTGGGTAAAGATTTTATATCTCATGAGATAGAAATGGCTGGAATGGTAGGTTATATCGGTTCAGTGAAACAGGACTGAAACGAGGGTGACTCGGTTCAGAAAGGGACTTTGTCCACTAAGATAGTCCTGGAAATGAGTCTTGACTAATAAGAAATGATTCTCTATGATTATGTGTGTATTCCACAAAGTTTAATGTTTTAAGTTATGATTATTTTGATTTCATTTCACTGCCATGATTTATTCCATGTTATGAAATTATGATCTCTTTTGCAGGTTAAGATTTCCAAAATGTTATGTTCTTATGAATATGATGTGTTTGATATTTCTTTTGTTTACCCTTACTGAGCATTTGAGCTCACCCTTTTATGTTTTATTTTCCCCGGGATATAAAGAAAGGTTTTAGGTAAAAAAAAGGAAGATCTTTCACCATGATTAGAAGATTATATTCCGAGTTTCCAAAGACACTAAACTATTACGATCCTTGTGTGTGTGTTTTTGTTATGTACTAATTATTCCGCAAAAATAATGTAATGTCCATGTACGTCAAGATATGGGTCTCTACAGTTGGTATCAGAGGAAAGGTGTAGTCAACCTTTGGAAACTAGGATGCGAAAACGTTAGTGAGATCCCTAGAGATATTTCTAAGGTATGTCTAGGGATTCCCCTAAGGATAAGTATACGTATAGGATATAGTCCTAGAACTATGGTAACGATATTAGATTAAACCAAAGATGTTAGATATTGAAGTTACTCCCCCTTTATTATGATTTTTGCCTCTTACAATATTCTTTTTGGGTTTTAGAAAATGGCTGGAAACAAGGTGATTCACGATAATGGAGGATATGATGGACAATGGAATGATATTTTTCATGAGCAACCAAATGAAATGGGATTTGGAAGTCCAAACATCATTGTTATGCCGAATCAAAAATCTCATAATATGATCAATAAAGTAAAATTTGATAAGTTTTCTAACTCGGCTAATAAGATAAAGATGGAGTTTCATGATGATCATAGAGGAAAGAAGGTTCAATTTCCCCTATGTAAATCATGTGTGAAGAGTCATCAAGGAGAATGTTTCAAAGGAACTGGAAGATGCTTTGGGTGTGGAAAAGAAGGACACAAAGCCAGTAAGTGCAAAGGAAAAGGTTCAGTTAACACCAGGGATGAGGATAATGGTATTGCTACGACATCAACAATGGTTAAATGTTTTAAATGTGGAATGTACAGGCATTATGCAAACCAATGCCCTAAGGGAAAGTCTTGTGAAGAGAATCAGTATGGTCGTATGGGTAGTATTTATGTGGATGATGATGAAGAGACTACAAATGATATATGAGATGAAAGAATTTTTGAAGCTCATCCAACGGTTTAAGAATGTAGTGGAATGATTACATGTTTATCATGTGTAATGTTGTATAAGAAATCTCATGGTACTATGGAATAAAGAGACATCTAAGGATTGTTACACTGTTGTCTTTCCTTGAGTTTTGAAAGTGTATGATTAATGGTACCACTATCCATGAAAGGTTATTCAGATATTTTTGGAATGTAGATGATATGCGCATAATGAAGGGAAAAGGACAAAATTAAATGTTTAACAGTATTCATGAGCTCATGATTGATATAAGGACTAAGTGATATCATGGTTTGAGTATATAGAATTTTGAGGATTTTGGTATGTGGAAAGTGTTAACGTTTAACTGCATTCATGTTTTCAATAAGGTTCAATGGATATTCAAGAGAATACATGATTAAGGCCTTTTAATGTTTGGAATGTGACCAACAAAACATATCTTATGATATATGGGGATCAACGATGGTATTAAATCTCTGGTAATCATTTTCACTATGTTATGAGAGTGGACTGCAGTATTATGGATAAGCCTAAAGATTGGAATGGATTATGTTGGACATAAGTTAGTATTGTTTAAGGATAGAAGTTTTTTCGATATTATTGATGGGATGTTATAGTAATATAGTTTTAGAAAAAGGACAACCTGCAGGACGGGCGACAGCCCATTGCGTCGGACAAGGCTGTGGGAATCGAACCCACAACTGAAGTGCGACTGGCCTTTATCGCCTACCACTAGCCTACAGGAAGTCCCTGTTTAGTAGAAACTAGTTTTATTATATTAAGCAGTATGATATATGAAGTATAAGTCCATTTTAGGAACCATATATGATTAATCTCACTATAAAATGACTTATATTTAATAACTTTTGCTAACCTTTTGTTTGAGACAGATGGAATGACCCGTCATTCTATCACATGATCTGCTAACACTTCATGAATAACAAATTCAACTTCATTTATTTAAGATATGAAGTGGAAATTGTTCAAGGCACGAACAACAGTGAGATTGTACCAAAATAAAGTAAGTATTTATTCTAATTCAAATTCTTCAACTTTAGGGAAACGATCTTGAAACCCAAAAATGTTGTCCTAGTGCTCTTATATCTGATTAATCAGATGGTACCTTATATCATCCCAAATTTATGGATTTGTGATTGCTAGCTTTTCCATAGCCATGTTCTCTACCACTCTCCATCAGAACATGATGGTTAGATTTCTCTTCCATATCCATATTTTCACCTATGTGGAAACCCAGTGATTAGTTTATTTGGGTAACCATTACGTTTCATACTTTTGTTTTTAAAGATTGGTTTTGGTATTCCTTTTTACGATGTGGGTTTTGATTAAAGAAACTTTCGAATAGTAAACCATTTATAACCCCGACGAATTTCGAGGGCGAAATTCATTTTAAGGGGGGTAGAATGTAACACCCTGAGATTTTATGAAAAATATTCTTTTTAATTTCATTAATGTCTTATGTTATATTCTACACAAAAAGGATCTTTCACAACACACATCTCTGACCTGGCTTGAATTACACGCATTCGCGACCTTCCTCGATAGCGTGTGTTGTACGCAACACCAAGTTTTGCAAAACAACGATATGCTATTAAAATATTATTAAAACTAGACGTTATGAATAGTAATAACCACTTTTTGAAATATTTTAAATTCTATTTTTCAAAATGGACTTCATTTTTGGATTCGGAATATCGAAATTAGCTTAGGGTGAAATTTTGGTGATTTTCGGATAACGTTCATATTTTGATGAATAGTGAAAATTACTAAATTTTAATTAAAAACAACTTTTTCAATCGAAATAATTAATAGTGATAAATTATTAATTTGAGTGGTTTTAAAGTATATTTAGAATATATTTTTACAATTTAATACAATTTTGGTCATTGGATGTAATTTCACATTTAAACCAGTTATAAACAAGTGTCAATCTTTTGATAGTTATTATCTCTTAAAAACACGCCTTTTGTTTTGACAACGAGAATTAATTTTTAAATTAATTAATGCAACTGATATGTTTTGAATTTGGTAAAATAGACATCATTTTTGATTTCATAATATCAAATATAGCTTAGGCCTAATTTTTGGTATTTTTCTGAAAACTTTCAATTTTTGATGAATAGTGAAACCACTAAGTGGTAGTTAAAAAAAAACTGAATTGTTCATAAAACTTAATTTTACCGCTTCTGTGAGTGGAATTTAAAAAATCCGAGAGACACGGTTGATGTCAGTAAGTAAAATGTGGTTCAATGATATGAAAATAAATTTTTGGTGAATAGTAACTTTTTACTTTTTTTTACCACGGTTAAAAGTAAATAGGGTAATTAAGTGTAGAAATGATATTATTATTACCCTAACACATGTCCTAATTCTATTGGACAAGTATAATTCAACCAAAAACAAACTTATGAATAAAATATGACCATTTAGGCCCACTTGGATTAGATTAGGACATTTATTATTAATTTATTTAAAGATGGGTTAAAAGAGTTAAAATCAAAGTTTATTTAATAAAACATTTTTAATATAGGGTTATACATAAGATAAATTTGACTATAAATATTTATTAGAAATGTAAAAGGATTTCCTACATAATGGTATTTTAGTTGTAATTTTTAGACATTAAATAATTTAATTTATTTATGACACATCGATGATGCAGTAATTATCTTATTAATGAAATATTGACATAATTGATGTTATAAATACTCAAATAAATATAATTTGAGACTTTTTATGAATTACACTAATTTTCTAGGTCAATATGACATGTTATTATTGATTTAATTAACTTTTTTCGAACTTATCATTCTGTTATGAGTTTCACAAAAATCAATTACTAAATAGTGTCAAAATTGACATAAAATAGTTTTTAAAACAAATATTAAATTATTAATTGTTATTTTATTCCTAAAAATCTAAGGTTCGACCAAATGACTTATATAAGGATATATATATTAATAATAAACAAATTGGGGTTATTTTGGCTTCTTATAATAAGTTTATTAACCTTATAGTGTAAGAACACAAGAAGACACAGTAAAAGTAAAATTATTTAACTTAATGTTAAATCTAAATGATAAGGTTAAAATAGGAACCTAAACTTGTCTAAATTCTATTGGATGAGAGGATTTCGAACCATCCCCACCTTAGCCTCGAAATAAATCAATTTGGAGCTATTAAAAAACGAACTTTACTTTATAATAAAATAATATGTTTGGTTATTCCAAAGGTACCCCTCTCCTCCCTTATAAAAGGGCACCTCCTCCCTATCTTCCTCACACAACTTTGAGCCTTCAATCTCGGCCAAACCCTGCCAAATTCTCCTCTACACTTCCCTAGAAACATCCTAGTGGTTCTGTTCTTCCTCAAAGACCAATTTTAGTCCCCTAAGAGGAGGTCTCAAAGAGGCGCTTCAAAGAAGAGGTAATTTCCGTTACCGATTCTTTCACCTTTATTTCTTCTTCCACTTATTTTTCTTAGGTTGTTTCATTATGAAGTAATAACATCAGTATCACTCATATATGGATATGTTATTATAAGTATGAAACAATCGTATTTCACCATCTATCCATCCTACGGAAAACAAAATCACCGCGCGTGCGTACGTACGGAATACCGTCTCCACGCCGTGGTGTAATCTATTTTCCGCCACAAACTTAATTGGATGGGTATAATGGTGTAATGAGTAACTATATATGATTATTATAAAGTGATATTGATACTTTAATAGTATACATACACTTCAACACAAGTTCACGATCATGAGAACGATATCATCGCTCGTGCGTACGTACGGAATACCGTCTCCACGACGCGATGAGATTCATTCTCCACTTTAACCATTCATGAATGATTATAAAGTATATATAATAAGTAATCATTAAATATATGAAATAATAATGATACTGGATTTATGTGTATATATATGAATATCATCTACTTAATTCCGTTCAACTCAATAAGGAAACGAAAACAGCGTTCATGCGTACGTACGGACTACCGTCTCCATGAACGGTGTGTTTCATTTCATTTATCTATATATTATATATATATATATACTGAATATATATGATATATAAATCATGTTTTATATTATTGAAATAAGTAAATCATGATATAAGTAATAATAATGTCAAGAACAACAAGTCCAAACACCTACGACAAATGAATCGATTTTACCCAAAACACTCTTTAACATGGAATTTACAAAAGAACGGTTAAAATAAAGTCATAAGTGAACCATATATGATATAATAACAATGATTATGATTCTGGAATAAGTCAATGACATTATTTAAATCATTATACAGGAGGTTCGGACACTTACGAAGCAAATCGGACCCAAGGTAAGGGAAATATCACAATCTCATTTTTATCCGAGATTGTTTATCCGTAAGTATTTACTGGGGTGTATTTTATCATCCAAATCCATGTTTCATCAATATGTAATATTATTTCCATCCACCAACAATTGTTTAAATCCATTTTTACCCTTCGGTGAGTTTTTAGTAAAATAAATGAAAGGAATCTTTTGTCGTTTTTCGTACGAGGTACTTTTTGACTTTTCTGACAAAAGTACAAAGAATGTTTTTTTAACTTATACGGCATGAATGGATTTTTAAAACATTATTTCCAAGAAGCTTCCTTTAAAAGTTTTCAAGTTTATTTTTAATCAACTTCTTTTAGTTTAAAATTGTATGGCATGTTAAGAAAGGAAAAGTGTTTTTGAAGTAGAAAGGATATTTTCCTCAAGAATGAAGTTCAAGTGTTTTATCAAAATTATTTTCCATATAAGATAATAAAGGGTTCTGTTTTTATCCCTATTATTACATTGATTTGATTATTTTGTGATGGAATTATTTTTATGAATTACTTTATCTTATATGAATTGTTTTATGATGTCATGATGTTTAAGATTCCCATTTGTATTACATGGGTTATGAAATGATGTATGATTTATGATTTTGTGGCACACATAAGAATGGTATCATTATGAGATGGGTGGGACCTATATCTCCCTCCAATGCATTGGGTAAAGATTTTATATCTCATGAGATAGACATAGCTGGAATGGTAGGTTATACAGGTTCAGTGAAACAGGACTGAAACGAGGGTGACTCGGTTCAGAAAGGGACTTTGTCCACTAAGATAGTCCTGGAAATGAGTCTTGACTAATAATAAATGATTCTCTATGATTATGTGTGTATGCCACAAAGTTTCATGTTTTAAGTTATGATTATTGTGATTTCATTTCACTGCCATGATTTATTCCATGTTATGAAATTATGATCTCTTTTGCAGGTTAAGATTTCCAAAATGTTATGTTCTTATGAATATGATGTGTTTGATATTTATTTTATTTACCCTTACTGAGCATTTGAGCTCACCCTTTTATGTTTTATTTTCCCTAGGATATAAAGAAAGGTTTTAGGTAAAAAAAGGAAGATCTTTCACCACGATTAGAAGATTATATTCCGAGTTTCCAAAGACACTAAACTATTACGATCCTTGTGTGTGTGTTTTTGTTATGTACTAATTATTCCGCAAAAGTAATGTAATGTCCATGTACGTCAAGATACGGGTCTCTATAATGATGGCCCTCTCTTGTAATAATCCCTCTATGTAACTTTCTTCTTTTACTTCCCATTACTGGGTGTTGAAAAGGGATTATATACTTTGAGGGAATTTGGGGTGAGAGTGAGATGTGTTATTAGGGCTTGTGCCCATGTTTGATAAGGATCTATGTGTGATCATATTTAATCTATTACCTCACTCAAATATTTTGACTATTCATGGGAACCTGGATAGTTAGATGATATTTTCTGGATATATGCTTCACTAGCATATGGACACCCATCTAGTGGATTCGTAGAGAGTGTGAAGGGTTCAGTATATGGACTTGAGACTAGGAAAGTATGTGTGCATGGAACTGGTTTGATTTAGACCCATGAGACTATATGTAAGCCTAGAAATTTTTCAAATTATATTTGATTAGATATTCTGATGTGCAATCACTATCATACCTAGATTGTACCCAGGACATTCATATATTTGATATTGATACATGACAGTATTTTTTTCACCATTTGGATCTGAAGTTATCTTTCTTTACTTATTAATTGATATTATAAACCTTGAATCTATTATATTAACTCTTTTTCATCTTTCCATATCTAGTTTATATTCTCATCTTTTCTGAATTATTTAACTTTAGCTTGTGAAATGGTTTTCAAATATTTTCAAGAAAATATTTTGTTTTTAAATGGTAAAATGGCATGTTTTATAAGTTTATTATAAAAAAATTTTAAATGCTAAAAATTATATTTTAAACTAATCCTATTACTTCCTTATTTTTACTCCTCTGTTAGAATATTAGAATTTTCTTATGAAGTAACTGTGTAGAATATTTAATGGAATCCTATTGGGATCTTTGGAACATACACTACTTGTACCATTTCTGTGTTTGTAACCCTTCATTATCTTATAGCATGTGTTCATTCTCTCACCTTCATTTTTGTATTCTTCCTTGGGTGACCATGGGTGGGTGACTTGGGAGATGGTGGGTGTTCTTGGACCACAAGGAGGCGAGATTTAGTGGTTATGTTTCACTTTTAATTTTATTGGTTTCTCTTTGTACTACGATATATATGTATTGATACATATATATATATATATATAATTATATATTCTACAATGTAATCTATTATTGTAATACTTTGAGAGATAAAATATTCCCATTGGTTATTTTTTAATTCACATGTTCTTGTCACTGGCCCATGGAGATCGAGAATTCTCTTTCAGTTAGTGGTGAATCAGCTCGGGTATTGGTTTAGAAGGTATCCTGGATTGGTTCTTTACAAATGGTATTAGAAGAGTTATTTCCTTAAATGGAAATATTTTCCTTTGAAATACTTATATTATTTGGGGTGAGTTTGGGTAGAAAGGATATTAAGAATGTGTCAACACCCAAGAGGTAGTCCATGAGTGGGTTCTTGATCTCCACCCCTTCATGGTGATACTTGAGTTACCAGGGATGTTGGGACTTGATTCTACCGTTTGAGTTATTTGTTTTCTGATGATAAATTACAATCATATTCCCAATGAGAATTTATTTTATTTTGGGAATCTCTAATGAGTTTTTTTAATTAGAGTGCAAGGATGACCACAATCCCACCATGTTTTCACAGTCTGATAAATTGTGAGGAAATGGAGTGACTGATCTGTAAATCCACCCATGAATAGTTGTAGGTTTATGTGTGGTTTACTATCCCATACGATCAATCCTTATATAGTTCTAACTTGGTTAAAACTTTAATCCTTATCCATTTTCTTACAAGTGACTTTACTTATGTGAGTTTGGTTATGTGGTTTATAAATGTGGATTGTTTCATGCTCTTATTTGGTTGTTTCAAATTTAATCCATTTTTAATCATTTTAAATCCTTTTTAAAAACTAAATTGTGTCTTAAAACATGCTTTTTTATGTTCTTTGAGAAATTTTTTCAATAACCCCAAAAAGGGAAAGTTGTGTGAAATGTTTAGTTTGAAAAACTAATTATCAAATACTATTATGTGATGTGGTAAAATAATGTTTTAAGAATAAATTTTGGTTTTTGATGGATTTAAATGGAAATGTTTTTATTTATTAGAAAAATGGTTCAATGATTTTCAAACCATGGAATAATTTACATGTTCTGGTAAAGTTTTATTAAAACTGAAATTGATTTATAACAAGATTTATCATTTTGAAAGCAAAGAGTAATGTTTTATAAATGGTGAAATATTGTGTGTTTTGAAATCAATAAATTTTTTATTAAAATGGGTTGTGACTTTTTTTTAAAGATTGTGTGCTCTTTTTGAGTGTTCCTTGATGCCTAAGTTGATATGATTGTGTTTTTTGATGTTTAAAAATGTCTCCCTAAAATTAATACAAGAAATATAGAATATTAGTCCTATAGTACGGTCCTCAAGGTTGTTCTTCACATTTTCTAGAAGTTGAATCCATTATCAATGACTCTACCCAGACTACATATTTAGTGGTGTCGAAAGATAATTTCCAAGCATTGAACCCCATCCATGACATCTTGAGTTGTCTCCCACCTTATTATAAAGGTGAACAAGGTTATCTTGAGGTGATGTTGTGGCTTTAAGAAGTTGATGTGATATTTGGTAATCTCAAGACTCATGAATATTCGAAGGTCAAGTCTATCCACTCCGTATTTGAAGAACATGGCTGAGTGTGGTGGGAACTTGTGATTACCACTATTATGTATGAAATAGTGTATTGGGAATTCTTCCAGTTAATATTTATTCAATAGAAATATCACGAGGAAGTGAAGAAGGATAAACTTTCTAAGTTTCAAGTTTTTAGTCAAGATTATCTATTATTTGTGATGTATGACAAGAAGTTCTCACGTCTGTTGTGTTTCATACATGGTCTTGTTGGTTATGATTTTAGTAAGGCTGACTCTTTTAGAAAAGGTCTTCAACCAGACCATGTGGCCACCATTCCTATAGAATGGTTAATATCTTATCCAAATATGCTTGAAAGGGACTTTTCAGGTGAAGTGGGGCTACAAAAACAACATAAATCTATAAATTCCACTTTCCAAATTGAGAAGTTTCAGTATCCTTGAGAAAGGAGGAGGAATACTGTGTGTTTTCAATGTGGATCACCTAGCCATTCTAATATATTGTGTTCAAAAGCTCCAAGAGTTTGTAATTAGTGTGGCCAATTATGTCACTTTATGATGTTTTGTAAGTTGGGAGATCGAAAATAGAAAATTCAATTAGGAATATTAGATTTAGAGTGAAGGTAAACAGATGCTTCATTATAATAGGGCTCCAACCATATGTCTTGGAGTGATGGTTTTCACATAGTGGATGAAATTCTGGTTTCCATCTTGTTTTTTATGATGTTAGAGTGGAAACTATTTGAGTTTTCCTTCTTCTGTCTTTTTTTTTATTGGAAACCTTTTGTGTGGGGATCTTTGTGGTGTTATCTTATGGAACATAGTTTGGGTAATTTATAGATTGGTGATGCAATAATGGTTTCCTTCTCTTTCCATATATTTTGTTGTTCCTTGGTGTCCTCTTTTTTTTACTTAAAAATTAGAGCTCAATTTTAAAAATTGGATGATATTATGTGTGAGAGTGTGGTTCCCTATCATTCACTAGACTTTATGTTTAATTTATTTCCATTTTGACTTGGATAGACCTTTGGAATGTACTTAAGTAACTATGATTGTGTGGATTTTTGATAGACCAGTAATATGATGGTTTTGGCCTTTGTTTTAATTATCTCATTAAGATATGAGGCTCAATTTTAAAAACCCTGGGTTACCATTGAGTACTTACCCAGGTTATAAATCCTTATCATTTATTTACCCTTCTTGTAGTTGTTGAACATTGATGTTTCTCCTAGTTTATTGGTTAAAGTATCTTCTTTGGGTTTAGGGGATGTGATTTTCTTATGTTACCCCATTTTGGTGAGACTTTAAATGGTGGGGAGACATGTACTAGGTCTCTAGAATTTTCTAGTTTTGATATGTGTCGTGATCTTGGTGTGTTGGTTTTTGAGATGTTAGATTATCTTGGTGTTTTTATCTCTATATGTGTGTGAGTTTTCTTCCTTTGGGTGTATCACACCTATTTTTTTCTTTTCATGTCATGGTTTTGATCTGGTTCATTGAAAATACCAATCATTTTATTGGGTCATGGGTGAGTTTAATTTTGAGTTTTGAACTACCATATATGTCTAATCACCCTAATTTGGGTTCTCCATTACTTGTTTAGGAGTTTTTGGAGAAAGGGTGGTTACTTCAAGATTTGGACTAATCGTGATCCCATTTATAGTTTTAAAAACAAAATTTGTTTCTTTTATAAATCCTTTGTTTGTAAAAATTTTGCACACATTACACTTGATAATTTTCTTAAATTGACATATTCAGACCACCATATCCTTTTTGACCCCTTAAGAATTCATAATCATGGTGAATTTGGGTTACTTATTTAGGTATTGGGACAGCCCATGGGCCCATTTCCAGTTTAAAAAAAAAATTATTTCTTTTATATCATTTTTATTTTTCAATATTTTCTAGTGATTCTACCTCCCACTTGAAGCCAAAATATCCAGGCTTAAACCCATTATCTATTTTACCTATTTGGATCTCATTCGAATTCCATATAAGGGTGAAAGTTCTCAAGTTTCCTCAAATCGTCCAGAATTGATAAGGTAAATTGTTTCATACATAAATCATTCGATTATTTCTCTTTTTCCCACAAATATTCCTTCCATGGTTTTTATGGACCTTTAGAGCCTCTCCAATAAGTTCCAAGACATTAAATTTTCTATAGGGGTGTAAATATAATGGAAGACGAAGAGTTTTCTAGTTGAGAAGGTGAGATTCCTTCTTCTTTCTCCACCCTCTTCTTCCTTCTTTCATTATTTCTTGGTTTTATAATCACCCCTAGTCATGATCAACCTAGGGTTATATTATCCCATGAATTTTTATGGGGGTTTTGTTTGTTTGGGGCTATTCGTCATAGGTTTTGGATTTGTAAACCCTCGTATGGTGATATTGGCTATGTGTTTCCATTACGCCAAGGATTTGAGGTCGGATATCCCTTGTACAGGACTTTATCATTTAAGTTTCATAATTTTATTATTTTTTCATCTGATATATATGTTTATTATTATTTTTCATCATTTATATAATTTTATTTGTGTGAAAAATTGTTGTTCAAGCCTTGTTTTGTGAAAGGTAGTGTTTTTTTGTCATAAAAGTACACACCAAGTATTTGTTTAAATGTTCCACTATCTTTCACAACTATTTTGTCAATTTTTGAACTTGTCTATGGTTTTTTGAATATTTTCCAGTATCTTTTATAAAATATGTAATTCAATTGGTGTTTCTTTCTTTTCCAAGTGCTTAAAATAAATTGTTTTATTTAAAAGGGCTTGTTATGTGTTCAGTAAATTGCCGAGTTGGATTTTTTGTGTTAAGTTTGATTTAAAAATTATTTGTTTGGATTTATAAATGCATTGGGATAATTAAAATTGTATTTTTGGTCTTTCTATGGATTTAAAATTTGGATTTTGTTTTACAAACAAATGGGTTTTGGTTTACAACATGTTTTGGCCCTAGTTGATGAAAAATGGCCCGTTTCACATCCCTATGAAAATGGTTGTGTTTTTAATATATAACCTGAGTATTTTAAAGGATTTATGAAATTTTTTTGCTTCTTTAAATGTTTTTTATACACATCATTAATAAAAGTTAAATTCATACCTTTTTCAACTGTTAGTTTGGAGAAAGGCTTAAAGGCCCATTTCGAATTTTTTATCTTATAAAAATGGTTTCCATGTGTATTTCAGGTTCTATATTTTGGGGCCATTTTATGGTTCATGAAATTTATTTATTAATTGGTTTTAAGGCTGAAAATCTGGTTTCATATGGTATTTATGGGTTTTTTCCTTAAAATATCATTTTGGAATGGATTTTATGTGCAAGGCCTCATTATACTTCTTGAAATTGTTTTATGAAAATTTAGGTGGTTTATTGATCCATGAAAGAAATGTGAGACATTTCGGTGTCCTATTAAGTGTGTGTATGATTTTTAAATTGAATCTTCATGATAATATGGTATTTTATAGATGTGTAACTTGTTTGAGCATAAAAAGGGAAAACCCAAGTATCTAGGTGGCTGGACATGTACTAGTATGCTAGTGATCTCGTGGGGTTTGGCCCCTATTTCACGTAGAAAGTTTGATAATGAAAACACTAAATAAACTATGATGATGATGTTGTTGGAGTAACACTAGGTTATGGGTATTTTCCTAACTAGTGGATCGTGTGTATGAGAAGGGATATTTATTATGCTTACTTTCACCAAGATACGAGGTATCTGGGGCTCACAACTAACTAATTCCTAGGGTTGTTCTTCTGACTTGTGCTCATTGGCTATTTTGTACTCACTATTGGCATACAGTGGGTTTGGTTGGTAAATTATGTAGTGTATGTGATTTATTTAAAATTTTACATTCATTAAATCATCCCTCTTGAAAACTATTTTCAATTTTAAGTTTCACCTTTTGGAAAATTGTTACTAGCAATCTTGTTCATAAAACGTGAATGTTTTTGTTCTAGTAATTTTTTTATAGAATGTGACCTTATTTGGAAAACAACCCTTTATATATTGTATTTAAAACTTTAAATTGATGTTTCTTTTATTTTAAAGGATGTTAATTGGGAATAGAATATTCGGCTAACCAACTGAGTTGTAATATTCATGCCTATAGTCTTCTTCTGTTTTTATCCCTTGTGCAGGTTTCATCTTGAGTTCAATAACCTTGGGTGACATGTGATAATTGTTTTGGGGAGTGACCAGAGGGGTCACATGGAGTTAGTTGTTTATCATGTTTAGTCAGTTGAGTTGTTGGTTTAGTTATACATTCAGTTTCTTATACAAATAATGTTCAGTTTAATTTTTATATAAATGTATTTTGGGCTATCCATTTCTTTCCGCTGTTTGTTTGATTTTTTATATTTTGATAAATAGTTCTCTTATGTACTCTATTGATGCCCTAGGTTCTTGTCTCCATCCCAAGAGGATCAGGAAATCCTCTTGGGACTTGTCGTGGGCTGGCCTAGGTGACCGATTCAGGGTCGACTCGGGCTGGTTTGTGACAAAATGGTAGCATACCATTCTTTTTAGAGTGCCCTTGTTATTTTGGGGATGTAAAGGTAAATGGAGTAGGATTTTTGGGACTTGAGGGGTAACTGTAGTAAGAGTGTTGCGAACTCTTTCTCGTTCTGATCCTCAGGTTTCCATGGAAAGTCTAGTTTTATTAGTGTCTTTTGTTCTTGTTGATTTTTTGGTGTTGTGATATGACATGGGGAGTCTGACTAATGGACACTGTGAGCATAAAGGGCCTAGAAAGACATGTACAGTCGGGGTATGGTCCTAATAAGTCTCTATGTGTTGGTGTTGTGTTCGATATATAGTCTCCAACCATATGGTCAAGTCACCCACCGACACTAGTTCCTTTTTATGGGTCTCTTGGACCTTTCCTGAATTCTGAATTTTTATTTTTAAAATCAATGTGTGAGAATTGTACAAATGAGTTTTAAAGGAGTGGTAGGTTTTTGAAAAGTGGAAAAGGGGTTTTCAAAAATTAAATATAAGAATGGTTTTGGAAGGTTGTGCTTTTTGTGAAACAATTTTTTGGGAGGAAGTGGAAATGATTTAATGAGATTGGATTTTACCTAATCTAAAATTGTGGTTTGTTGAAATAAAATTATTTTAAAGTGTGAGTAATTTTAAGGTGATTCAGAATATTTGTTTTAAATGGGGTGTTTTGGGATGTTGAAAAGTGTATGAATCTGATAAATTCGTTTTGGAAATTGGTTTTTAGCTGTTGGTGTTTTCCTAGAAAGGGTATTGGTCTTAATGGCCATCATATTATGATTATATACCTTGCTAAATTTCAGAAAATGGTAATCATTTGTTTTGAGTAGCTTGGTTGTTTTAAAAGTTGTTAAAAATTAAAAGGGGTACATTTTTTAAGAAAATGTTTCTTGATGAACTGTGGTTTGTTTTGTGAAATATGAAAAGGGTTTTTGACTTGGTGGTTAGTGTTCCTTTGGAAGGTACATGATTTTTTATAATGATGTTGTTTTGTTTTAGCCTTTGGTGTTTTCATGGGTTCTCACATGCATGGTTTTACAGATATCTGGAAGGATGACCTATATGGAATGGTGGTTGGGTGCCTGGGTGGCATGGAAATGTGCATGTGGGTGAGACTTGATGAAACACCATTGGTGGATTTATAAACCCACCAAATTATTTTGTTTTTCAAAAATGTTTTGAGCTGAAAAATTTCAGCCTTTGTTTATAAACCAATGTCTATGTGGACAGTTTTTTCTATGTCTTAGAAGAGTATTTTACATAGTAGGCTTCCTTTTGATCTATAATCCATACTCTTGTTGTATCTTGAGAAGACATCTTGTTGGTGGATCAGTTTTGTAGTAATGTTCATTGGGTTTCTAAAGATGTGTTGGATGTTTTGATGTCGCCATGGATACTTCTCCGTTGGAAATATTTCTTGTTGATCAACCTAAGTATTCATTTAATATGTTAAATCTACCACATATGATGATTTCTCATCCTGTTTTTTGGAAAATATAGTTGTTTGGGATCGATTTAAAGTTCTTCCAGATCGTGATAATTCTTTTGGACATAGCAGTTGTGTTTGGTGATGTCGATGTGTTTTGCTATATTCCTTTTCCATTCTGCTTCTTTTTTAGAGTGAGACAGAATTTTGATATTTTTATATGAGTTCATATTTTGATTAAGGTGTTTTTTTTTGAGAAAGTGAGTTTTTTTTTGAGTGGTGTGATCCTGAGCACCAGACTGTGGTGCGGCAGATGGTTTAAGAATCAGGGCTCCAGCCATAGGCCTCATCGTGAAGCTTTTCACATTGTCAGGAAATCTCTAGAGGTGTGGGGTGCTTGACCTGGATCCTGCCTCAACCATTGTGGTATGGTAGTTTCTATGTATCTATTTTGGTTCCACATTACTATGAATTTCCCTTTGTCACAAAAATCATGCTGAACTTACCCCTCACACAATGTCTATGATTATGGCTTCATGGATGTGGGTTTTCGATCAATGTCCCTGTGTAGACCGCCTGTGAAAATAGGGTGTGGTCTTGGTGTTACATGTTCATAGGTGGAGAGTGTTGGGTAGTTCCTTGGTTCTTTTTCTGGTTTCAGTGGCCTAATTATTGGGTCCCCTTCCCTCACCTCCCTAAGTGGTGGGGGTTTGAATTCATTCCGAATGTGTTGGCCCATTTCTTGTCCCCTCTGTTCAGGAGTGGGTGGTTTAGATGTTCATATTGTAACCCTATTAACATGGGTTTATAGGTTGTTGTAGGAGATTTTTGGTGGTCATGTGCAAGTGAGGCACAATTCTAGTTCATTTTTAATTCTTTTTTTGTTCATTTCTAGTTGCTCTCTAATGGTGGGGAGACCCACTACGGGTCTCGAAGATATTTCCTTTGGGATTTATCGGATGGTAGTTGTGATTTAATAGTGTGGATCCCAATCCGGACTCCACCCCAATACATTGGATTTTTATAGTGAACAATGGTTTGGGTGATCATCGGGTTCATTGGTAGAAGGCCCAACAATCTAGTTCTTTTCTTGGTTGTGAAGGTGGTGACTTAATCTTTCCATTGATTCTCTGGAAGTGGTTGTTAGTTGGTGTTTTGTTTGGGAAAAATTATTAAGTTACAATGTTGGTGAATGATATTTCCTAAGAATTAGAGTCTATATTATGTTTATAAGTAATCCTTATGTGTTGTTATTTTAGTTGAAAAGCATTATGGTTTTTCGGGGGCAGAAAGCTTTGATGTTGGGGAGAATTGTCACGCCCGTTTTATTTCTTTTCATGTCATGGTTTTTTATTCGGTTCATTGAAAATACTAAATCTCATCTTAGGTGTTTGGTGAGATTAATTTTAAGTTTTGAACTACCATATATGTCTAATCATTCTAATTTGGGTTCCCCGTTGCTTGTTTAGGATTTTTTGGAGAATTGGTGGTTACTTATTATTGTGGCTAAATGTGAGCTCATTTCCCGTTTTAAAACCCAAATTTTTTTCTTTTATAAATCCTTTGTTTTTTAACATTTTTCCCTCATTACACTTCATAAATTTCTTAAAATGACATATTCAGACCACAATATCATTTTTTACCCCTTAATAATTAATAATCATGGTGAATTTTGGTTATTTAGTTATTGGGCCATCCCATGGACCCATTTCTAGTTTTTTAAAAAATAATTTGTTTCTTTAATATATTTTCATTTTTTAATATTTTTGGGTCATTACACCTCCCACTAGAAGAAAAAATAAACATCCTCACCCCCATTATCTATTTTACCTCTTTGTATCTCATTTGAATCTAATATTAGGGATAATGTTCTCAGGTTTCCTCAAATCATCTAGAATTGATAATGTAAATTGTTTCATACATAAATAATTCAATTAATACTCTTTTTCCCACATATCTTCTTTACCTACTTCTTCCAGACCTTAGGATACTCTCTAAGAAGTTACAAGACATTACCTATTCTCTAAGGGTACATATCTAATGGAAGACGAAAAGTTTTCTAGTTGAAAAGGTGAGATTCCTTCTCCTTTATCTACCCTCTTCTTCCTCCTTTCATTGTTTATTGGTTTTATAATCACCCCTAGTCATGATAGACCTAGTGTTATGTTATACCATGATTTTTTATGTGGGTTTTGTTCGTTTGGGGCTGATCGTCATAGGTTTAGGGTTTGTAAACCCTCGGATGGTGATATTGGGTGTGCGTTTCCATTACGCCAAGGATTTGAGGTAAGATATCCCATGAACATGCCTTTATAATTTAAGTTTCATCATTTTATTATTATTTTTCATCTTATATATATGTTTATTATTATTTTTCAGCCTTTGGATAATTTTTTTGGTGTGTAAAATGGTTTTTTAAGCCTTGTTTTTTTAAAGGTAGTGTTGTCTTGTCATAAAAGCGCACACCAAGTATTTGTTTAAATGTTCCACTATCTCTCGCAACTGTTTTGTGAGGTTTAGAACTTGTTTTATGGTATTTAAAAAAATTTCCAGTATCTTGTATAAAATATGGCATTCAATTTGTGTTTTATTCCTTTTCAAGTACTTAAAATAAATTGTTTTATTTAAAAGGAAATGTCATGTGTTCAGAAAATTTCCCTGTTGGGTTTTATGTGTTAAGTTTGATTTAAAAATTGTTTGTTTGGATTTATAAATTCATTGGAATAATGAAAAATGGTATTTTTTTTCCTTCTATGGCTTTCCAGTTTGGACTTGGTTTTACAAAAAAATGGGTTTTGGTTTACCACATGTTTTGGCCCGAGTGGCTGGAAAAAGACCTGTTTCCATCCTTATGAAAATGGTTGGGTTTTGAATATGTAACATGAGTGTTTTAAGGGATTTATGAAAGTTTTTTTATGATTTAAATTGTCTTTATACACCTCCTTAATAAAAGTTAAATTTATACCTTTTTCAAATGTTTGTTTTGATAAAGTCTTAAAGGCCCATTTGGAATTTGTTTCTAATAAAAATGTTTTCCATGTGTATTTCATGTTCTATCTTTTGGGGCCATTTTATGGTTCATGAAATTGATTTATTAATTAGTTTTAGGGCAGAAAAATCTGGGTTGATATCGTATTTATGGGTTTTTGGCCTTAAAATATCATTTTGGAATGGATTTTATGTGCAAGACCTCATTATACTTCTTGAAATTGTTTTATGAAAATTTAGGTGGTTTATTGATTTGTGAAAGAAATTTGAGACATGTGTGTGGAATTTTTGGTGTGTGTATGATTTTCAAATGTAATTTTCATGATAAAATGGTATTTTATATATGTGTAACTTATTTTATCACAAAAGGGAAAACTCAGGTATCTAGGTGGGAATACATGTACTAGTATGTTGGTGATTCGGTGGGGTTTGGCCCCTGTTTCACATAGCAAGTTTGACGATGAAAACAATAACTAATATATTATGATGATGTTGTGGTGGGCCACTAGGTTATGGGTATTCTCCCTACTAGTGTATTTTGTTCATGAGAACAGATATTTATTATGGTTACTTTCACCGAGATACGAGGTACTTGGGGCTTACAACTAACTAGTGCCTAGGTCTATTCCCGTGACTTGTGCTCAGTGGCTATTTTGTACTCACCTTCAGTATAAGGTGGGTTTTTTTGGTAAATTTAGAATTGTGTGTGATTTATTTAAAGTTTAAATTCTTTAAATCATCCCTCTTCAAAACTATTTTTATTTTGAAGTTTCACCTCTTTGAAAATTGTTACCAGCATTCTTGTTTATAAAACTTTCAAGTTTTTGTCTGGTAAATATTTTTATAGCATATGACCACATTTGGAAAATATATCTTTATATCTTGTATTTAAAACTTTAAATTGATGTTTCTTTTATTTTAAAGGATGTGCATTAGGAATAGAATATCGTTCTAACCTACTATGTTTTAATAATCATGCCTATAGTCTTCTTATGTTTTTAGCCCTTGTGTAGGTTTCAGCTTAAGTTTGATCACCTTGGGAGATGTGTGATCATTGTGTTGGAGAGTGACCAGAGGGATCACATGGAGTTATTTGGTTATTAGTTTTGTTTCTTTGAGTTTTTGGTTTAGTTATACATTCAATTTCTTGTTTAAATAATGTTCAGTTCAATTTTTATGTAAATGTATTTTGGAATATCCATTTCTTTCCTTTGTTTGTTTCATTGTTTATATTTGGGACAAATAGTTCCATTGTGTACTCTATTAATGACCTCAGGTCTTGTCACTATCATGGGAGGATTGGGAATTCCTCTCAGGACTTTTTGCAGGTTGTCCTAGGTGATGGGTTCAGGGTCGACTTGGGCTGGTTCGTGGAAGGGTGAGTCTCACTTCTGGACCACACACATTTCACCTCACAAGATGAGTGAGGGATTTTTTCCTATTTCATCATGTTATATCTTTCTGATTGGATTATTTCCTAGGTCATAAATTCTTATGGTATGGAGTTTGTAACATCTCATTACTTGTTTCTATGTATTTTGACCCATTTATTTTATTACCTAATGTTAGGAATCTTCATGGGTCATTTATTGAGTTTTCCTAGACTTTTTTTAAGGTTTTTAGGCTTGTGCATGGTTTTCACATGGTTTGAAAATTTGTGCATCTTGGATAGTAGGGGTCACATGGTTGGCGCATAGTTTGAAAAAGTGTGAAACACCACTAGTGGCTATGTTCTAGGATCACGTTTTGAGAATGGTTAGGACTAACCATGAAACTTAGCCCAGGAAACCATGTGTACAATGATTAAGGTTACAAAAATTGTAATTAAAATCCAAAAACCCCCTAATTAATCCTAAACGGCTTCCAATTAAACTTAAATCGATAATCTGACTTTTGGGAGCCCTCTAGATCCATTTTGGATCTCCCAAACCTCATCTCTTGGAAAATCAAATCACCGATAGAAGTTGAGATATTCTTTTTCGGTGACTTATTCTATTCTTTTCTTAGACCTCCCTTATCCTCTTGATTCCTTATTCCTAAAGGTTAGTATAACATTTTGTTTTTTTGGATCGTGATTTGTTGATGTGGAATTGTAGATATAGGATCCCCTCTCTCTTCTTTCTAGATCTATTTTCTTAGATCTGATAATCGCCATTGAAGGTGACGCATATCAAATTGTTACGTTTGGATTCCTTAATTTCCAATTAGGTGTTTCTATGATTTTCCTTTGTTTTTTTATTCATTTTTTCATGATAATTTATATATAGATGTTTCCTAATTTTTAATACATGTTATATTAAATTTATCCATTAAATTCATTGTAAATTATTCTTTTACCCTATTTTCTTTGATTTGATTATGGTATTGATTGAATGGATATAATCTTGATCATTCTCACCTTTTTGTGAATTTTTTAAATTACATATTTGTTTGGATTTATTTTCAAATAAATTTTAAAGGGTATTTCGCTAAAATTAAGGGCTTTGTCTTGAGTTTTTATTTCTAAAATGAACTTCCTTGATTTGAATTAAATGAATTGAACTATTTAAATTTTTTAATATAGTTATAAATTCTTGAATTTATTAAATGACCAAGAACCGATTTCAATTATTTTACACTTGTTTTGGAATTGGAGTTCTTGAGTTATTTGAAATAAATGATTTATTCACATGAAAAGAATATGAAAAAATATGTTTTGAAATTTATTCAATCCTTTTTAAATTGTAATACTTCCTTTAAAAGAATTAGGGATTCTTTAAAATAAATGATTATTTTAAAGGCTCATTTGGAATTTTAAAGATGAATTGTCAAAGGAAGCAGGTATCATTACCCTTTCGAATATTGAATTTTTTAAAAAGTATTTTTAATGAATTGATGATTTTTTTAATGGTACATTTGGAATTTTAACAATGAATTCTAAATATAATCAATTTTGGTTACTGTTTTTGACTATTGAAATTATGTAAAATAATTTTAATTGAATTGATGATTCTTGATGGCACGGTTGGAACTTTATGATGATCCTTTCGTGTAATTATACCTTGATGCAACTTTAATCTTGTACTTTCCATTGATGGGTGTTAAAAAAGGTATTAAACGCTTTGAGGGAATTTTGGGTGAGTGTGAGATGTGTTATTAGGGAAAGTTTCCATGTTTGATAAGAATCCCCATCTTAACTTCATAACTCGATTACCTCACTTGCCTTTTTTGACTAGTTGTGGGAACATGGATAGTTAGATGAGATGTCCTAGATATATGCTTCACTATAGTACTCACACCCATCTAGTGGATCTATAGAGAATGTGGAGGGTTCATGCTATGGACTTATGGCCAGGAAAGTGGGTGTGTATAGAATTGGTTTTCATTAAACCTGTGAGATTGTATGTAAGACCCAGAATAGGTCATTTTTTATTTGATTATCTATTATGATTTGGAATCACAATCATACCTATGTTTTACCCCTGACATCCATATACTAGATCTTGATACATGACAGCATTTGTTTTCACTATTTGGCACCAGATGTTTCATTCTTGCTTCATTAATTGATATTATGAACCTTGAATATATTGTATGGACTCTTTTTTGTCTTTACATATCAAATTAATATTCACATCTTTTCTAGATTATCTAACTTTAGCTTGTGAAATGGTTTTCAAAGCTTTTCGAGAAAATGTTTAGTTTTTAAATAGTAAAATAAAATGTTTTACTAGTTTAATTTAATAAATTATTTTTAAATGTTTAAAACTCCATTTTAAAATAATCCACGTACTCTCCTATTTGTACACCTCTTTTAAAATATTTGAGTTATCTTATGAAGTAACTGCAAAGAATATTTTTTGGAATCCTACTAGGATCTTTAGCGCACACCATGCTTGTACTTTTTTTTTGTGTTTTCAGCCCTTTATTATCTTATAGTAGGTTTTCTTGCTCTCTCATTACTTTGTGGGTTAATGCTTGAGTGACCATGTGTGGGTGACTTGGGACATGGTGGGTGGTTTTGGACCACTAGGATATGGGGTTTAGAGGTTACGTTCCACTTTCAGTTTTATTGGTGCGTCTTTATACTATGATATGTATGTATTGATTTATATATATATATATATAATGATTTATTCTGCATCGTACTCTATTAGTGTAATACTTTTAGGATTAAATAATTCAGAATGATTATTTTTTAATACCCAAGTTATTTTTACTGGCCCATGGAGACTGGGAATGCTCTTTGGGTTAGTAGAGAATTCGTTTGAGTATTGTTTAAGATGGTATCCCAGGTAGGTTTGTTACACCATAATTATGGGATTAAAAATGATGAAATGCATCTTTATGTTGTAGGATTTATGTGAAACACTTATGCATGTACATGATATGAAATCAATGGGTGGTCTCAAAATTATATATCCCTCTAAGGAATTGGGTAATGTTTTTATCTCATGATATGTCATGTATGGTGAATTGGAGGTTATCTTAAGAACATTATGTTATGATTTATTAGCAGTTATCCTTGACTTTTTTTTATGATGTCATTTTTTATGTTGTTTCCTTTATGTTATCATCATATATTATGGTATGATGTTTATGTTTATGATTCTCTCCCCTTTTATGTCACATTGGTATTTCTATTGACTCATATGTATTGCTTATATCACATTATTCTTTGATTATTCCATTACTGGGATTTATATCCAAACCATTTTTTATATACATTCATAGGTTATCCTATACAGTTTTAGAGGATCCATGGAATATAAGGGAATGTTTCAATGTTTTAAAATAATGATGTTGTACTCATGTTGTAAGTTATTAGGTAATATACCAAATTTTCCGAATACACTAGGCCTTACAATCTTCTCAATTTTTATTAAGTGTATCTTTATGTAATAAATTATTAAGTAAAGAGTAATAAATATTTGAGTTGTAATAGTTGGTATTAGATCAATGTTTAGTTATTTTTGGGGATTAGTATTACAAAACTCTATATAAAGTATTAGGGATGAGAATAAACATAGTAAAACATCCCTAAATTTTGGTTATGTGTATAGTAATTTGTTTCTATGAAAATAAATCTCTATCTAGATACTAAAAGTGGAAGTGGTTATAGAATAGTTGAACCTATGGGTTAATAAACCCAAAAATGTTGCATTGATCTAGACTTGGTCATCACCTAGTGCATGACAACATGCATTGCTACAAACCTGGTTTAAGAATCAAGGGGGATATGCTTTGGTAAATTCACAACTTCCTTATGAACCATTATTAAGGGAAGTGGGGATTCTCTTCCAGGGGAAGCTCATCCCATGTTCACTAAGATCCTCCTTTGTAATAAAAAAAGAATTTATATCAGAGTAGTTGAGATGAACTCTCTTGTTCTCTTTAATGCTCTTTCAGAAAAAGGTCCCACTCCCTGGTCCATTGAATATATCATTAGAAGATACAAGAGGCTTATGGGTAATCACTCAACCATTCTTCATGGTTGGTGTGACGATAATGTGGTGGCCGAATTTTTAGCATCTAAAGCTTATCCAAATGATCAAATCATTGTTTTTTCTAGCCCGAGGTCTTTCCACTCTAAGTGTGTCAACTTTGTTCAATCATATTCTCTTGGAATCCATTATTTTAGATCTCCTTATTTGTTTTTCTAGTATTATTTTTTTCCTTTTCCTATATAATAATAAAAAGTCTCTTGTGTGGTCATATGTGACTATGGTTCAATGAATTATTTCATATCACCCAATTTTAGTAGAAGTATTCAAACACTATTGCAAAACATTGAAGTAGAGATATCAATAATAAGGAAAATGGGAAAGTTATTTCATCCCATGTATATAACTCATCCCTTGCCAAAAAAATTGGGTTGAATTTCCCAAAAACCCTTATGATACTACCTTTATCAGAATTTTTTTCTATTCTGAGCATGGATTGGCTTTCCTTATATATATCTAACATAGATTTTTGAGAGAATTAAATTATCATATGTATCATAAATTTCCCTTAGATTATATACATGTGTACGGAGGATGATGAATAACTGTTGATATCATCATCTAAATAATGGATATTATTTCATTATGAGAAATCATATCTAACTAAAAATAATGAGACTAAGGAAAATACCATCCTTGATGACATGCCCATTATAATAAAATTGGTTGATGTGTTCCCTAAAGAATTTCCATGTCTTCATCCTAGATGATAGGTTGAGTTCTTGATTAAATGTATACCTTTTTCTTTTCCAATATCCAATCATCCATATAAAATTTCCATTTTTGAATTTGAGGAGCTTAAGAACCAACAACAGTATAATATGGATAAAGTTTTTATACACCCAAGTGCTTCACTATGGGGTGCACCAGTCCTTTTTTCAAGAAGGATAGATCAATGTGCCTTTGTTTTGAATATTGTGACCATAAAAAAGATCAAGATAAAGAAAAATTATCCTCTTATATGTATTTATGATGTTTCAATCAGAAATTTGGATCACAATACTTATCCAAGGCGGATCTCCAGTTAGGATATTATCAATTAAAGGTGAAAAAGGTGAATTTATTCAATACTACTTTTCATATAATGTATGGGCACTATTATTTAATAGTTATGCCATTTGGAATCAATAATTATCCATAAATATTCATAGATTTGATGAATAGAGTCTTCAGGGAATACCTTGAAATTTTTTTGGTAGCCTTTATAGATTATATTCTTATCTACTCTAAAAGAAATGAGGAACGTGAGGAGCATTTGAATTTTATTAGGAAGACTTTGTAAAAGGAAAAAATATTTTCAAAAGTATATTAAATGTGATTTATGGATGCAGAAATAAATTTTATGGGCAATATTATCATCGGTAAAGGGATATTATAGATCCTTTAAAAATATATGTAATTTAATGATTGTCCAGACCAACATCTATGATGGAAATCCATATTTTCCTTGGATTATATGGGTATTATTATTGATTTGTGAGAAAATTATCATGATTTTTAATCTCACTAACCAAGCTAACACGAAATGGGGTGAATTTTTTATAAAATGATAAATTACAAGAAATATTTAAAGATATAATGAAGAGGCTAATTGTTGCACCTATTCTCACATTACCCACCAGTGGGGAAGGATTTTTTATCTATAGTTATGAGTCCAAAAAATGATCGGGTCATGTACTCATGAAAGATAAAAAATTGATAACCTATTTCTCCCACCCTTCAAATATCCATGAGAATAACTACCCAAAAAATGATCTAGAATTGGCTGGAGTGATATTTTCACTAAATATTTTATGACCTTATCTCTATGGTGAAAAGTGTGACATATACGCAGATCATAAAAGACTTAAGTGTATTTTCAAATAAAAGGAGATCAATATGAACTGATGAAATTGGTTAGATCTAATAAAAGATTATTTTTTTCAATCCATTACCTTCATATAAAGGTGAATAAAGTGTAATATTCTTTGAGTAGAAAGGATCCTACAATCCTATCCATGATGATAATTGTAATGGATAAAATATTCTTATACATATAGAGGAAGGACATGGGAATAATAAAAATATCTTAATCCTAATTTAATCAAATAAATACTCAACCATCTATTATTTAGTGGATCAAGGAATCCTAGAAAGATGATGTGGTGTTATAGTAAAAGGTAATTAATAATTTGGAGTTTAACTTTGATAAATATAGATTTATAAGGTATAGAGCATGCATATGTGTACCATCAAAACTAGAATTTAAGAGGGAACTTCTAGATGATTTTCAAAGATCATCCTTCACTATAAATATAGTAATCACTAATATTTATATATACTTTAATCAAAACATTATATAGGATAACATGAAGAGGGGGATTGTAGAGTTTGTATCTCAATTCTCAATATACTAACAAGTCAAGGAAGAGTGAAAAAATTATAAGGTTATGATGCAAACATTTATCATACCAATATGGAAATGGGAAAACATAACCATGGATTTCATTATAGGAATCCCCAAGAAACCTGAATAAAATAACGTCATCTAAGTGGTAGTCAACCACCGAACAAAGATATCACATTTTATATCTATCAAGGAATATTTCTCTCTCAACCAACTCGCTATGATATACATAAGATAAGTGGTAAGAGTGTATGGAGTTATACTTTCTATTGTATCTAATTTAGATTAAAGGTATACATAAATGTTTTTCAAAAGCCTTTAAAATGTGTTGGATACAGAACTAAGCTTCAGTATTTCTTAAAAATATTAGATGGATGGTTAGTCTGAAAGAACCATTCAAACTTTGAAGGATATATTTAGATCACATTCAATGGATTTAAAAGGATGTTGAGATCAACACCTTCCCCTAGTGGAGTTCTCATATAAAAATAGTTTCCATTCTAGAATTCAAATGGCACCTTATATTAGTATGTGTGGGTAGAGGTTTTGGAATCCAACATACTAGGATAATGTTAGAGAGTAGAGGCCAATGGTACCTGATCTTGTCTAAGAGATGATAGATAAGGTTCAAACCAATAAGTTAAATATTAATTACGTACAAATTAAATAGAAAATATATGTAGATAATCCCCAAAGAGACTAGGAGTTTGAGGTTGGGGATAAATTGTTCCTTCATATATCACACTGGAAGAAAGTCATGAGGTTTGGGAAGAAGGTAAATCTTAGTCCAACATACATCATCCCCATTGAGATCCTTGATCGCATCATAGTTGTGTCTTATCGACTGTCACTCTCACCTAACATATCTCAAGTGCATGATGTATTATATGTATCCATATTGATGAATTACATACCAAACCTCTCATATGTACTGAATCCAAAGTTTGAATCATTACAGAATGATATTTCATATGAGGAGTATCCAGTGAAGATCTTTTATTATAGATACAAAGTTCTATGAAATAAGACAAATCACCTACTCAAAGTGTTGTGGTGGAACCACATGTTTGAGGAAGAGACATAGGAACTGGAAGAGGTGATGAAATAGAAATATACTCATCTATTTTAATGTATGAAATGAAAATTTTAAGGTTTAAATTTTTAAGGGTTTAATCATGTGATAAATTTAACTTTAATAAATGAAATTCCATTTTTGAATGAATATACGCATTATTATGTAATTTAGTTTTAGAAAACGCATGCAATACTTTGGTTCTTTTGGACCATTATATGGTGTGTCATATTTCAGATACCATTAAGTGTAATAATATTTATTAATATATACGTTGTCAAGTAATCATTAAGATTAATATATTATTATTATGATAATGTCTAATTGTCATATAAGGAAGGAGTGATGGCCTTGACCAGTAGGATCGTACTCTATGAAGCTCATTTATCAGTGATTATGAGGTGTATAACATCATTGGAATTTTTAATTGACCAATACCAATCTAATATTCAACAACTAAATCATTATAAAAACCATTTATGAGAGAAGTTCAATCTCATTGAGATCACAACCCAAACCATGTTTTTGAACCACCCCAAGAGTATCACATCATCACAAACCTTACACTTAAGGAATTCACTAGTGTAATAAAGGTTTATATATCAAGACCCTAATGATATGATTTTTTTATATTTTCATTAAATAAAATAATGATTATATTTATTCATTTTTATTAATACCTTTTAAATGGTTAGATAATGATTTTGATAAAAAAAATTAGATTTTGATATGATGAAACGAAAATTGTATTTTTGGGAAATGCATCATTTCAATCAAATTTTTTTTTGATGAATTCATTAATTTTTTAAAGAAATGATATTTCAATAAAATACTATCATTAAATAATATTTATTAAATATAAATTATAATATAATTTTATTAAGTCAATTGTAATTTTTATAAGGGTTAAAAACTATTAGTGTTAAAAAACCAATAATTTTCATTAAATATAGATTTTTTATTTAAAAGCATAAATTATCATATTTAAAGAATTAATTTTATTAAATAAAAAAATATTTTTTAAATTATATTATTGATATTATCCAATCCTGAATTTTCATAATTTTCTAAGATGGTAAAATTTTTGGGTCAAAATTAAATATGGTATAAATATACAGTACATATTATGACATAATAAAAGCCCAAGATTGATGTAATAAATACTAAAAAAATATACCAGACTAAAATTATGCTTCCAATTTAAAATAATGTGTTTTTATGTAATTTAATTAATTTTATAAACCCTTAATGAATCCACCTAAACCTATATTATATTTTATGGTTTTAAAATAAATTTTCTATAAACATGACTCACTTTCACATCACCAACGATATTATTTTAATGAGTTCGGTTTTTTGAATTATAATATAATTAAATACACTCTTGTTTGGAAGAAACCTTGGGAAAAACCATGGGATGTTTGGTGGTATGGATTAATTTATCATACAGAGTCTAAAACCCAGGTTTAGAAATTAATCAATAATTCTGTTGACTTTTGTTATAAAAAACCCACCCAAACACCCATTAATCTTAAATAAAACCCTTGGATCATGAATTTACTCTTATATTACCTCTCTATATTCCTCCCAAGGTACCCCTAGTCTCTTAAGAAGCTTATCTTTATCTTTTAGAAGTTTTCTCTTAAGGTAAGGGATCCTCGCCTTCTCCTCTTTATTCAAGAAACTTCTTTAAATTACACATTTTTTCTATTATTCATATTGGTATATATTTTTATACATACCTATTAATTTCTGTATGATTTCCAAGTAATTATATAACCCTTTAACTCTCACTATCCCTTCTATGAATCTTTATATACCCCCATTATGATGTCAAAATCATCCTATGATTTTCCATGCCAAATATTTTTATAGTGAATAACCATTCCCATTTCCACTCAAATGTATTCAAATATATGTTCCTATAATTAATTTATTTTGGAATTCCATACATGTAACCCAAACTCCTTAATCTTGGGATTAAAAATTCTTAATTATATCCTTATGTTGTATGATTTATGTGTCCCAATTATGATATGAAAGTGATGGGTGGGCCAAGAATTATATATCCCTCTAATATATTGGGTAATGTTTTCATCTCATGATATTAAGTGTATGGTGTGTGTTAGGTTATCCCAAGATTCATGTGTTATTATGTCTTATAGGTTATCCTTGACTTATGTTTATGATGTCAGGTTTTATATTGTTTCCACATTCCTACGCTGGCTTCATGTTATGACTGTATATCATGATTTTAAGTTCATGTTTATGATTATCACCACTTTTATGTCCTATTGATATGACTATTGAATCACATTTATTACATTCATCGTGTTATTATTTGATTATTCCCTTACAAGTATTTATATAACACCTCTTTCTTATGTACATCCCTAGGTTATCCCATGCAATTTTAGATGATCCAAGGAATATAAAGGCATGTTTTAAAGATTATAAATAATGATATTGTACCCATGTTTTTTAATTATTATGTCATGTACCCAATTTCCCAAATACACTAGTCATTATGATCTTATTGGGTTGAAATAATTGTATATTTATGTAATTAATCATGAATTTATGAGTATTAATGATATGGGTTTTCATAATGTTATTCCTTAGCAAGCATATGTGCTCATCCTTATTTGTTTTTTTTCCCTGGTAAACTGAGAGGGGGGATATGATTAATTTTCAAGGATATGATTGAATGGATAATAATTTTCTCAAAATATTTTCATGTTGTATATTATGTTTTGAAATGTAAAGTATGTATGTACCTAGTTTCCAAGACTACTAAACTATTGGATCCTTCAAGAACTCTTGAATTTTGTACCAATATTGTAATATAACTACAAGCTCTAACTTTTTTGAGTTTTTAATATGACAATTGGAATCATATAAATTTTTGTGTAAACCTTGGTGATTATATTTAGAGGAACAAATTGAGATGTCACATGTACTATGAAAACCCTCAAGATTTCTAGGGAATTCTCTATAAAACATAATATGAATTGTATTTTGTAATTCAACATCATGAGATAATTATGTGTATACCATTGTAGAAATATGGATACTAACTGGAGTAATGGGAATTGTATCAACACTCATAGTCAATTCATCGATATTCCCCCTAAATAATTTAATTAAGCTAAAGTTGAGGTTAATCCGTTCATAACTATATTAGGTAAGTTGAACTAGGTTATGAAAAGTAATCTCTCATGTATAGAGTGACCTACTGATCCACGACAGGGTGTAACTATGTTGGATCACTTCATGTGACAAATACCAAGCATTCAGTGGAACTACTAATCCATTGGTAATTTAACAATGGATCAATTCCATGGAGAAGATCTTTCTCGATTTGGGAATTAATGAAAAATAAAAAATTCCTTATGTTGATCTATCATCATATGGGAGATGTAAACCAATGGTGGTTTCTAATTCGAAACACTAAATAGGAAGATGAGATAAAGTTCGTGGACTGGGAAAATATGAAGGGGGTGTTCTATAAAAAAACATTCCTCATGATTGAAGAGTATAAATGGAAAGGCATTTTTTCAATATTATACAAAAGGAGGAGGAAAATATTTTTGAGTATGAAAAAAAAATTACAAGGTTAGATAACCATGTTGTGGACTATGTACATAGACAATAAAAAATTATTGTTTATTTTATGGGTTAAATATGATTCATTAAAGGGATTTGGTCTCTCAAACAATTTCATCATATGAGGATATAATCATAAGTCCTATTAAGATTTAAAATGAGTTATTTGGTATGTATTTATTCAAGGTAAGTTGGGAGAAGAGATTATTTGAGAGCCATGATAAGTGAAATATGGAAAAGGGGAAGATAGAAATTGTTGGATTTCTCACATGTGATAGCCATGCGAAGAAACACATTAGAGATTGCAATAAGGGAACTAATGTTTTTTTTAAGTGTAGAAAAAGTTTCATCAATCTCACTAATACAAGGGTAAGGTAGAATCTATTAATGTTTAGTGATTTAACTATAGAGATAAGGGACAATATATGAACCAATTCCCCAAACACCATGGGAGTTTACCTCAAAAAAGGCCAAGGGACCAAAGATAAGTTTATGTGATTACCATGATGAATTAAATGTTCATAATGACATGGTAGCAGATACTTTGATCATATCATCAATGTTAGCTAATGTTTTATTTGATTCTGGATATTTTTTCTCTTTTATATCTTTCTTGTTTTCTAAAAAACAAAATATTTTTCCTTTGAAATCTAGTAATATAATTATCAATTAATACACCAAGTGGATGTCTTATTGTAATAAATATGTTTCAGGAATTTATAATTATGATTCATGGTAATACCCTCTTTAAAACATGGTTAATATACATATGATTGAGTTTTACATAATCCTTAGTATGGAATGACTTTAAATGTATAATGAAAAAATTTATTTCCAAGATAAGGATATTAATAATATAACAACCCTACTCTTTATTTCACACTTAAAACAAATTTATTACATAAAATTTCACTTTATAAAACTATGAGTATCAATAGGTCTAGTGTCTTGGGAAATTAGGAACATACATGACAACATAAGACATAAAATACAACATCTTTATTGAAATCTTCTTTTACATGACCACAATATTCCATCGTACTTAGAATTTAATGGGATAACCTGAGGACATACATGAAAAAAGGGTGAGATATAAAACCCAATAAGGGAGTAAACAAGAATAACATAAAGAATACAATACATTTTAGGCAATAGGAATGTCAATGGAGCATAAGAAAAACATGAACATAAAGGCATGATATAACATGATTATCACATTGAGATGTGGTAACAACATTTAACATGATATTAGCATGATCCAAGGCTCATTTCACATGAATCATGAGTAAACCATAATTTTACTTAAATTATCATGAGTAAAACCTCATTGAACTTGACATATCATGTTACTAATCTTTACCCAATGCATTGGAGTGCTATCAGGGCACACCCTTCTTAATCATTTCATTTCATGCATAAGTGCTCCACATAAGGAGTTAATTATAGGGGATGTGATAAATCATACCCCCAAAATTTTTAATTGAAAATAAAAGGGAATAACAATATAAGAAAACATGGACATAAATAAGGAAGGAATAAAAGTGAGGATCCCTTACATGAGTGTGTGACTTCAAGATCTTGAGGAGGGGATTATTGAGATCTTATGAAACATTGGAAGGATTTTAGAGAGAGGATGGAAGAGTAGGGGCGTTATCCAAGTATTTTTAGTGAATAAAATTGGAGCATGGGAGGGTTTATATAGGAAAAGAGAGGTGAATTCTATAATATTTCACAAACTTGGGTTTTGGAATCTATATAATTAAATATTCAAAAACAAAAACCAACCCATGGTTTTTTCCCAAGGTTTAATCCAAAGAAGAGTGGAAAAAATTATTTTATAAGGTCAATGGACAAACTTATTTAAATATTTGTCTTTCTTATTTGGAGGTGAGTCACACTCTCGAGGAAATCATTTTAAAATGTTAAAATATTTTATATGTCTTGGAGGGTCCACTAAGGCACCATAAAATTTATCAAACAAATATAAAATCATATTATTTTAAATTTAAAACATATATTGGAAGAATATACATTGTATTGTATTATATTACTTCACTATTAGGTCATTATGATGTCATAAAACACATCATATATTTAAACGGTATTTAATTTTTACACAAACAAATTGACTATCTTAGAAAATTATGAAAAATTCACCATTAGATAATTTATAAATCCTGAATCCAAAAATAAAAATTCATTTTATCTAAATAATTTTCTAAATAATTTAATTTTTATTTTTAAAATAAAAACTGACATTTATCCAAAATTCATGGGTTTTGACAAAAACAGCTTTCAAACCTTATTAAAAATTACAATTGTATAAAAATTGTATGATAATTTATATTTAATAAAATTTAATTTAGTAATAATATTTTATTAAAATATTATTTAATTCAAAAATCCATTAATTCTTCAAAATATTTTTATTAATTGAATATTAACTAAAAAATATTATTTTTGATTTAAAAAACATTTACAAAGTAACAATAATAAAATTAATTTATATTATTTATACAAAAATAATACACATAATAATAGTTATATGGTCTTGTTAAATAACCCCTTATAACACCTGAATAATACCTAAGGTTAAGGTTTGTGATGGTGACAGACTCTTGGGGTTGGTTGGATAACATCGCTCAAGTGGTAATTTTTATTAACTTCCACTTCTCCTATAGGAAATTCCGTTTAAGCTTAACATGTTGAAGCTCGGCTTGGGATAGGTCAAGAATGAAGCCCAGTGATTCTACTTTTTTCCTAAGCCCCAAAAAAATGGTCTTGATATGGAGAAAATCTACTAGATGAGGTCATTGCTTCCTTTGTCTGAGTAAATTGGATTTTTTAAAGCCCTATATTTATACTAATCATGTGATCACTTTTCAATGACTATATTAGCAATGGTAACAATTATTAAATATATTTTTAAATCCAAAAACATATAACCAAGAAAGTTCATATGTTTTATATAACCATTTTACATAATAATACATTTAATTAGATCAGGATGAATTTTCATTAATAAATGTTTGGATCTTTAAAATATTCCCCCATTAAGAAATTTTTCCTTCAAAATTTTTTTTCCCATACTAAAATAGATGATAGTAATTCCACTTCATAACTTCCTCTGATTCCCACGTTTCTTCTTCAAACTTGTGGTTTCGCCACAACACCTTGACGAGGGGCATTTTCTTATTTCATAGAACTTTTTTCCTACAATATAAGATCTTCACTAGCTTCTCTTCATAAGAGAGGTCATTATCCAATGGTACCACCTCTAGATTGAATACATATGATGGTTCAGGTATGTACTTCCTCAAGAGTGACACATGGAATACGTCATGTACTTGAGACAGGTTCGGTGGGAGTGCTAGTCGATAGGCCACTACTCCAATGCGATCAAGGATCTCAAAAGGGCCAATGTAACTTGGACTAATATTTTCCTTCTTCCCAAATCTCAAAACTCTCTTCCATGGTGAAATGCATAGAAATACAATGTCTCTAACATCAAACTCTAGGTCTTGTTGATGATTATTATCATAGCGCTTTTGTCGACTCTGAGCAGCTTTAATGTGATGTTGGATGGCCTTAACCTTCTCCACCATTTCTTTGACCATTTTGTTGACCATTTCTAGACATAGTAGTTTTCTCTCCTCAACTTCATCCCAACATGTTGATGTTTTGAACCTCTTCTCATAAATGGATTCATAAAGATCCATTTGGATTCTTGAGTGCAAAATGTTATTATAAGATAACTCAACCAGAAGAAGATGTTGATCCCATCCCTCTTTTAAGTCCATTGAGAATACTCTCTACATGTACTCAAGTGTTTGAGTATTCCACCTAGATTGGCCATCAGTTTGAGGATGATAAGTCATACTAAAGTTCAGCTCTATATTCAGAGTATGTTGGAGACTCTTCTAGAACTTAGAGGTGAATCTTGGATCTCGATCGGATACAATCGATAGTGGTACACGATGCAGCCTTCCCACATTTTTTATGTATCCATGCTAGTTGATCAAATGATAAATCCTCCAAAATTGCAATGAAGTGTGCAGTCTTCGTAAGACGATCCCCAAAAACCTAGATAGAATTATTTCCTTTGGATGTCATTGGAAGTTCGGTAACAAAGTATATTATCATGTTCTCCCATTTCTATGTTGGTATGGGTAATGGTTGTATCACCCCCTTAGAGTTATGCCTCTTAGCCTTTACTTTTTGACATACTAGGAAATTTTATGTATTCTTCGTGATCTCCTTATTCATGTTATCCCACCAATAATTCTCTCAGATATCTCAATACATCTTTGTGTTTCATGGGTGAATTGAGAAATTCAAACTATGTGCATCATCCAAAAGTTCATTCTTTAACTCTGGATTTGATGGAACACTTAGTGTTGTCTCAAATCTCACAATTTCTTCTTAATTAACATAGAACTCTAAGGATTTCTCTTTTTTAAAAGTTTACACTTTCTTATAAATTCCCACATCATCCTTTTGAGAATATTTTAACCTTTCCAAAAGAGATGGTTGAGCAATACTTTTTGAAAGGAGTGATGATGTTCCCTTATTTATGATTCCCATGTCCATCTTCATCAAATCTAAGAAGATTGGATCCTTTTCAATTCTCATCAATGATAGAATCATTGGGTACTTTATACTTAGAGAATCTGCCACCTTTTTCACTTTCCAAAGGTGGTAATGGATTGAGAAGTCATAGTCTTTGATCAGCTCTAACCATCTTCATTGGTGCATAATTATACACTTTCTGTATGAATATATATTTGAGGAATTTGTGATCTGTATAAATTTCATACTTCTCCCCAAAGAGTTAATGTATCAAAATTTCTAAATCAAAGATTACTACAGCCAACTCCAGATCATGTGTTGGATAGTTTTTCTCAGGAACATTCAATTTCCTTGAAGCGTAGGAAATGACTTTGTCATTCTGCATCAACACACATCCCAGAACCTTCGTCGAAGCATCATTAAATACCATGAAAAGTTCTCCAATTGTGGGTAGTGTGAGCACAGGCATATTGATAATCCTCCTTTTCAACTCCTTGAATCCTTCTTCGCATTCATCACTCCATGTAAACTTGACTCCCTTCTGAGTTAGCTTGGTAAGTGGGTTTGAAAATCATGATAAATTTCTCAAATATTGGTAAAAATATCCAGCTAACCCCAGGAAGATATGGATATCCATCACATATGTTTTCCTCGTCCTTCCTTCAATTGCATTTGTCTTGGAGGGATCGACATATATCTCATTTCTTCTGATGATATGAACCAATAATGAGACGTCCTTCAACCAGAACTCACACTTTTTGTACTTTTCAAAGAGCTTCTCCTTTTGCAAGGTCTCTAGCATAGTTCTTAGATATTCCTCATGGTCCTCCTTGGTTTTGGAGTATATAAGAATATCATCTATAAAGACCGCCACAAATTTGTCTAGGTAATCTCTAAAGACTCTATTCATCAAGTCCATGAATATTTCTGGATCATTAGGGAGTCCAAAAGGCATTACTATGAATTTATAGTGCTCGTACCTTGTACAAAATGTAATCTTGGGGATATCCTCCTTCTTCACACTTACATGGTAATATCCCGACCATAGATCCACCTTGGAGAAGTATTGTGATCTATGTAGTAGATCGAACAATTCATCAATTCATAGTAGAGGATACGTATTATTTATCGTGATTTTTTTGAGCTCACGATAGTCAATACAAAGGCCCATTGACCCATCCTTCTTCTTGACAAAGAGGACTAGTGCACCCCATGGTGAAGCACTTGGGAATATAAACCCTTTATCCAGATTCTCTTATAGTTGTTTCTTCATCTCCTCAAGCTCCAAAACATCCATTATATATAGAGTCTTGGATATTGACAATGACCCAGTTATAATATAAATTTATAATTCAGCATCTCTTCTAGGAGGAAGACCAGAAAATTCCTTGAGAAAAACTTCAGTGAATTCCCTCACAATAAGAACGTCTTCAAGGATGGTTGATTCCTTATACTCAATCATATTAGCAAGATACACATGATAGTAGGTTAATAATATCCACTCTTGAGATGATGGTGCTAAATAAGTTTCATCCTCCTCATTTCAATTGTATAAAATTGGGGGCCAATTCGCCATATAGATAGTGATTTCCCTCTCCCGGAAAATTATGTTGTCTCTATATAAGGAAAGGAAATCCATGCCAATAATTGCATCAAATTATACTAGAGGGAGTATGGCGGGGTTCTCTAGAAAGTTCAATCCACAAATTGTGAAAGGGGAGGAGTAATATTCATGACATACAATGATTTCCCCATTTTCCATTCTCCCTGACATCTCCACTTCCATGATATGTGGTGGTGTTGGGATTGTTCTACTGAAGTTTAAAGATATAAAAGAATTTTTAGAACTAGAATCAAAAAGTGTGTTCACTATTCTTTAATGAATAAATAGCGTACCTATCACCACTTTTTTGTCGAGGTTTTCTTCGATGGTGGTGATGGAAAAAGCATGCCCATGGTGCCTTGGAGGTCGTTGGTTGCCTCCAAAAATCCTTGGCTTAGGGCATTGGTTTTCAAAGTGTTATGGTTTTTGTAGTTGAAGTAATGAACAATGCATTGAGGGTCAAATGAAGCATTCCTCTCTTCTATCATAGTAGCGGTTTTTTCTTGTTGCAATTAATGGCCATGTGTATTTCTCATCCACACCTAAAGAATTTCATCATCCCCTTAAGGAAATTTCTACGGTGATTCCTTCCACACCATTGGTATGTGGGGTGTTGGAATTTCTTAGCACCATTGGATTTATCCATCGAACCACCAGAATTAAAGTCTACTTTCCAATTCTTATCCCCATGATACCCCTAATATTCTCTGATCTCTATTTCAACTTTGCGGGAACATCAGAAAATTTCTTCATAGCTATCAAAGTTAGAGATCGCTAGGGATTTCCATAGGCTAGGTTTTAGCCCACCAAAGAAGCAGTAAACCTTGCATTTGGGCATAACGATAAATACTGAGGCATATCGTACAAGCCTTGTGAAGTTTTCCCCATATGCTCCGATGGATTCATCAAATTTTTTCCTGAGGGAAAGGAAGTCCCTTTCCATCTTAAGTAAGATGGTGCAGGGAAAATATTTATTGAAAAACATTTTCTGGAAATCCTTCCATTACAATGCCTCAATATCTTCCTTAGGCTTTGTATTTTTGATTAGTTTCCACCATTGATCAGCTTCACCCTATATATGATAAGCATCTAGTAGAACCTTCACTTTTTTGGAACATTGAAGGATGGAGAAGATCTTCTCAATGGAGTTGATCAATTATTTGGTGATTGAGGGATTGGATGATCCACTAAAAGTAGGAGGTCTTTGTCTTATGAAACTCTCAATTGTGGCTTGTTCTTTCTCTGGGGGTTGGATTATCCTCTTGAACCATTTTTCTATTCAAAACATGAGTAAATTGAGAGAGTATTGTGACAACATTTGCGATTCTATATCCCATCGGATTGGGCATGTTATTAGAACATTCATCACATTGATCTTCACATCGGTTGTTAGCCCGAGTCCTCCTATTACCATCCATTAGATATAATTAAGGAATGTTAGGTGTAACACATAAAGGGGAATCCAGTGAAAAAATGGATAACTTATAAATTAAATTTATTTCCTTAACTTATGAATTTATAGGCTTCAATATATGTTATCCATGATCAACTTCCCAATATATATTATTAGGGAAATTTTTTTTATTCCCTTAATAATGGTTCATACTAAGATTATGAATTTACCAAATCATATCCCCAAGGAGTGTGGAATCAAGAGTGCAACAAGGCCTATTATTGTGCACCAGTTACCGTTCGAGTCTATCTCAAAGCGGTGTTTTCTATTTTTACCCCTAGATACATCTATTATAGAGCTTCCTCTACTTGTTCTTATATAGACATGGAGGTATCTTAATTATAAAACACTTAATCTATACTCACCAAAATTTAGGGATGTTTTTATTATACCTTAGTCTTATCCCTAAGGCTTTCACTAGGGTTTTCTAATCCTAATCCCAAAAATAACTAAACATATCCTATGATATAAACTTTATCAACCCTATGATTTATTCCACACTTAAACATAATTTATTACATAAATATTCACTTAATAAAAATATAAGTATCAATATGTATAGTGTCTTGGTAAATAAGAAACATTACGTGACAACTTAATACATAAAATACAACATCTTTATTCAAAAATAATTTTACATGACCATAGCATTCCATCGTACTTAGCATTTCATGGGATAACATGAGGACATACATAAACAAAAGGGTGAGATATAAAGCCCAATAAGGGAGTCAACAATTCATAACATGAATAATACAATACATATTAGGAAATAGGCATGTCAATGGAGCATAAGAGAAACATGAACAGAAAGGCATGATATATCATGATTATCATAACATGGAGAGGTGGAAACAACATTTAGCATGATATTAGCATGATCCAAGGATTATTGATCATGGAGAATGAGTAAACCCTCACTGCACATGAATAGGAATGAGTAAACCCTTATTGCACTTTACGTATCATGATACTAATCTTTACCCAATGCGTCGGAGTGCTATTAGGGGGCACCATTCTTAATCATTTCATTTCGTGCATAAGTGTTCAATATAGATAATACAAGATAGATTAATTAAACATCATAATTTATTTCATGAATAAGAGATGTGGAATACAAAAATTTAAGTCCTCAATCAAAAAGTTCATGTGCCTAAATTTCAATACCCTTGATAGAGAAATGGGTATGGTTTTCACTTATATAATGATTTTGGCATTGGAAATTTTGGTGTAACTTCAGCAGCATAACGACATCAAATAGAATTATTAAAATGGGTTGAGGAGAGAGAAAGGGTTATCTCATAATTTATACATGAAATAGACAGTAATGGGTTCAAGTAACATAATATCCCAACATATTTAATGGAATTTATATGAAAAATATAAAATAATTCCTTGAATGTAATGGGGAGAGATAAATCCATTACGGAATTTCGGCATGGTAACAGTTGTACATGCGAAGAATTAATGAGAGATAAAGGGGTGTATCATCATTAAAAAATAAGGAGGGAATTATACGTAAGGTTAGAGATCGTACTCCAACATTTTTAATTGAAAATAAAAGGGCACAACAATATAATGAAACTTGGATATATATATATATAATGAAGGAAAGTGAGGATCCCTTACTTGAGTGTGTGACTTTAAGATCTTGAGGAGGGGATTATTTAGATATTAGGGTGGATTGAGAGGATTATAGAGATAGGAGTGAAAAGTAGGGACATGCTCCAAGTATTCTTAGGGAAGATTAGTGGGATATTTGGTGGGTTTATATAGGAAAAGAGAGGAGAATTCTTTAATATTTCACAAACTTAGGTTTTGGAATCTATATAATTAAATATTCCAAACCACAAACCAACCCATGTTGTTTTCCCATGGTTATTCCCAAAGTGGAGTAGAAAAAATTATTTTAGAAGTCCAGTGGATGAAATTATTAAAATATTAGTCTTTCTTATGTAGAGGTGACTCACACTCTGAAGAAAATCATTTTAAAATGAAAAAAAAATTATAAGTTTTGGAGGGTCCACTAAGGCACCATAAAATTAATCAAAAATATATAAAATCACATTATTTTAAAGTTAAAACATATATTGGCCGAATATCCTTTTTATAGTATTTTATTACAACACTATTGGGGTTTTATGATGTCATAAAACACATCATATATTTAAATGTTATTTAATTTTTACCCAAAAATTTTACTATCATAGAAATTTATGAAAAATTCACCATTAGATAATTTCTATGTACTGAATCCAAAAATAATATTAATTTTATATAACTAATTTTCTAAATATTTAAATTTTTACTTTGAAAATAAAAACTGATATTTATAAAAAATTCATGGGTTTTGACGAAAACAGCTTTCAAACCTTAATAAAAATTTCAATTGTATTAAAATTGTATGATAATTTATATTTAATAAAAATTAATTTAGTAATACTATTTTATTAAAATATTATTTAATCCAAAAATCCATTAATTCATCAAAAAATATTTCTTAATTGAATATGAAATAAAAATACTATTTGTTCTTTAAAAACCATTCACAAAGTAACGATAATAAAATGAATGTATATTCAATAAAAAAAATAATGCACATAATCATATTGTTAGGTACTTGTTACATAACCCCTTTTAACACCCGCATAATACCTAAGGTTAAGGTTTGTGATGGTGATAGACTCTTGGGGTGGCTCGAATAACATTGCTTGAGTAGTAATTTCTATTAACTTCCACTTATCTCATAGAAGATTCCATTCAAGCTTAACATGTTGAAGATAGGCTTGGTCTTTGTCCAGAGTGAATCCTAGTGATGCTACCGCCTTCCTGAGCTCTGAAAAATGGGATTCATATGGATCAATTCTACTAGATGAGGTCATCTCTTCCTTTGTCTGATAAATTGAATTTGTTAATGCCCTATATTTATACTAATCATGGGATCACTATTCAATGGCTATATTAGAAATGGTAATAATTATTAATGTTATTTTATAATATAATAACATAAAACCAAGTAAGTGCATATGTTTTATATAACCATTTTACATAATAAGACATTTAATTAGATCAAGAGGAATTTTCATTAATAAATTTTTTGGTCGTTACAACTATTCATGATAGCTTGGTAGAATCTATTTTCATTATAGGGGAAACTTAAACATCTAAATCGTGGATGGGTCCTCCCTAATAATTCTCCTTAATGAAATTATGGGAAGAGAGGAAGATCATGTTTAGTATATGTATAAAGAAGATATCCCATGGATGGAGGATATACCTATGGTTAAAAAATTCAATGATCCTTTTCCATAAGAATCACCCAGTCATCTACCATATTGTCAAGTTCAAATCTATATTGAAATCATTCCTTATGTAAGGTAGATATATAAAACTCCCTATATAATGGCACTGGTGGAGTTAGTGGAGTTGAAGAAACAGTTACAGTAGTTGAGTGATAAGTGATTTATACACCCTATTATTATATCATGAGGAGATCTTATTTTATTTAAGAAAAGGAAGGATTGGTCTATAATACTATTCATATATTATAAGGTGATTTATTATATTACTATAAAAATAAGTATCCTTTCCCATGTATTGATGAATTATTTGATCAACTTCGTGGATCTCAATAATTTTCAAAGATCGATGTTTCCTTTATTTATTATCAGTTAAGGGTAGAGAAAGATGATATACCATAGATGACATTTTGAACAAGGTATAAACATTTTCATTTTATGATAATTTCTTTTGGATTGACTAATGAACCTTTTTCTTTATGAATCTAATGAATATAGTGTTGAAGGATTATCTTGATAACGTTGTGGTGGTATTCATTGACAATTTCTTAAAATGTAGTAAGTGTGTATTTTGGATCAATGAAGTTTATTTTCATGGCCATATTGTCTCTAAGAATGGAATATTAGTTTACACTTAAAAGATAAAGGTAGTCAAATAATGGAATAAATTGATAAACATCATAAGGATTTGAAGTTTTTTGGGTTCGGAAGGTTACTATCAGCATTTTATTCAATATTTTGATTAATTGGCTAACCCATTGACCATGTTAACACATAAAGGGGTTAAATTAACATAGTCAAGGGAATATGAGGAATGTTTTGAAGAGTAGAAGAGAAGACTGATTAATGCACAGGTATTAAAATTACCATTAGGTAAGGAAGGATTTTCAATTTTTAGTGATGAATCAAAGAAAGGATTTGATTGTGTCCATATATAGAATGATAGGGTGATTTCATATGCATCAGGGAAATTGAAAATCCAGGAATAGAACTATCTGACTCGTGAACTTGAGCTAGAATCCATAATATCTTCCTTGGAAATATAGAGACACTGTATCTCTAGTGAAATATGTGATATATAAATATACTAGCCATATTATTTTAAAGTGTATCTTCTTATCTTATAAGGATCTCAACATGAGTAAAAGAAGATGGTTAGAACTACTCAAGTATTATGATTTCTTGACACATAACCACCTTAGTAAAGAAAATACGGTGGCTGATGCATTGGGTAAGAGGGATCAAGGAGTTCTAACCATGATGATGATTAACAAGGATCTTATATACAGAGATATATTAAAGATGGATATAATTATTTCTAGGAAAGGGGAGTCATCATTCCTTTTCCAAGAAATTACAAAACCATCATTAATATAAATTAAAATGAAGTCCCAAGAGGATAATGAAAACTTAAAAAGGGATATTAACCTAGTAAATTATAAAAAGTTTACGTACTTCAACTATAGAGATGGATTATTGATGTTTAGAAAGATTTTATGTTTTTTAGCCATACCATAATTAAAAAAAAGTAACTTCTAGATAAAGCACATAGCTCAAATTTCTCTATACACCCCGGTAGCATAAACTTGTATAGGGATTTAAGAGAATATTTATATTTGGTTGGTATGAAGTGAGAAAATACAGACTATGTATCTAGATACATAGTATGACAGTAGGTGAAGGATAAAAGACAACATCTTAAGCGATTCATGAAACCTCTATCTATGCATATATAGAAGTGGGAAAATGTTATAATGGTCTTTTTCACTGGACTCCCAAAGACTCCTTGGAATAATGATGTTATATGGGTAATCATTGATCATAATACTAAGTCTATCCATTTTCAAAAATAGGAGAAAATCTACCCCTTGATAACCTTTTTTGGGTCTATATCAATGAAATTTTAATACTTTATAGGGAACCTATATATATTGTATCTAATTGTGACCCTTAGTTCACATCAAAATATTGGAAGAGTGTTTGAATATATCTTGACACTAAGATACATTTAAGCACTATCTATCATTCCTGGGCTTATAGGTTGTCTGAAAGGACTATCTATACTTTGGAATATATACTGAGATCATTTTATCTTGATTTTAAAGGTATTTGGGATTAATATCTACCTTTAGTGGAATTTTATTACAATTATAGCTTCCATTAGAGCATCTAGATGGAACTATATGAAGCATTGTATGGGAAGAGGTTTACACTTCAAACTATTCAAGAGAGGTTGGAGAAATAAAGTTAGTTGGACCATATAATATAAAGGATATGGATTATAAATTATAACCTATTTAGGATCATATTAAATCACCCCATATCATAAAAAAGATCTATGATGATAATCGAGGGAAATACTTGGAGTTTCAAGTTAGGGGTCGTGTTTTCGTGAAGTTTAAACCATGGAAATGTGTTTTAAGATTTGGTAAAAATGGGAATTCAATACCTAGGTACATTGTGACTTTTCAAATACTTGAAATAATTGGATTTATAGTTTAGCAATAGACTATGTCGCCCATCCTGTCTAAGGTACGCGATCTCTTACATGTTCCATTACTGAGGAAATACATGCCAGATCCAAATCATGTGCTCACATATAAAGGAATAAAGTTAGATACTAGCATGTCTTATAATGAGGAGCCTATATAGATTCTTGATATCATATAGAAATTATTATGGAATTAGACAACTCATTTTTCGATAGTCTTATTGAAAAAACCTGAGGTGCTATAAATAAAATTTCTCTTTTGATTTAATTAAATGTATTATTATGTAATATGGTTATAGAAAACGCATGCTCTTATTTTGTTTTATTATATCTAATTGGTTTTAAAATACCATTAACCATAATTACCATTAACAATATATCTTTTGAACGGTGATCACATGATTAGCATAAATATAGGGTTTTAACAAATCCAATTGACACAGAAAAGGAAGTTATTTCCTCAACCAGTGGGATCATACCCTATGAGGCCCATTTATCAGAGCTTATGAGGGAGATATAATCACTGGTATTTTCCCTTGACCAATACAAATATGATATCCAAAAACTTAAGAATGATAAAAAAATGTTTACAGGGGAAGTTCAAGCTCATCAAGATCACGGCCCAAACCATGTACATCGAACCACCCCATGACAGTCTCATTTTCATGCACATTACTCTTAAAGAATTTACCAGTGTATTAAATGGATATGCATAAATACCCTGACATTATTAGTATGTGAATTATTTTATATAATAATGAATAAATTTCTTTCCTATTATAATACATTATAAATGATTTTTAGTTTGATATAATAAAACAAAAATAGAATTTTTTTGGTAGTATTAAAATTTAATCAAAGAATTTATTTTTAAGAATTCATGTATTTTTGAAATAAATAATATTTTAATAAAATATTATAATTTAGTAATTTTTATTAAATATAAATGATCATATTATTTTTATGAAGTCATATGTAATTATTATAAGGGTTCAAAAACTGTTATTGTAAAAAAAACCCATCATTTCTTAACAAATGTGGATTATATTATAAAAAATAAAATTAAAATATTAATAAAATTTTTATGATAAATTAAATATTATTTTTGGAATCAATACATCAAAATTATCCAATGATGAATTTTTCATAATTTTTCGAGATAGGTAAATTTTTGAGTAAAAAATTAAATATTGTATAAATATACTTTGTGTATTATGAAATCACAATGACCCAAAAATTATATAATAAATACTATAAAGGGTATCCACAACCAAATATATATTTTTTTCATTTAAAATAATTTGATTTTATGTTTATTTTATTCATTGTATAAATCAATTATGAATCCTCCAAAACCATTAATATTTTTTGTGGTTTGAAAATCATTTATTTAAGAGTATGACTCACCTCTGCATAAGAAATGGAATTATTTAGTTAATTTAGTCCCTTTACCTTACAAAATAATGAAAAATAGTACCATTTGTTAGAAACCATGGGTAAAAACCATGAAATGATTTTTAATTTATGTTATTTTATTATGTAGAGTCCAAAATCTAAATAATAAAGAAACTCCTATTTTCTATATAGACCCACCCATGATCTCATTTTTTTTCCACTAAAACTCCTTGGATCATGTACATACTTATATATCCACTATATATAGTCCTAAAAAGGTCCCCATAATCTCTCAAGAAGCTCATCCCAAGCATTTGGAGTCACACACTCATGTAAGGGATTGTCCAGTAACCTTTTTTATTCAAGGACTTCTTTTATGTTATGCTTATTAATTTCCTTTTTTTATGTTGGGATATGTTATTAAATATAACAATTTATACATAATGATATACCCCCTCCACTCTCATTAATCATTCCATTGAATTTTTATGTACACCTGTTACCATGCCAAAATTTAGTAAGGGATTTCTCTCTTCTTGTAACGACCCAAAGTTTTTCAATGGAAATTTCCTTCTTATAATTATGTCATAAAATAACATAAATACACAACATAATGAAATTCTAAGTGATAAGTGACCTTTAAACATAATTTTTTCACTACTGTGTTTGGAATTTTGAAATCTGACATACATGGTTGTGTTCAAGATGTTTTTTGGAGTCTAATAAAACAAAAATAATTTTCAGTGAATAGTAATGTACCCTTGTGAATAGTAACCTACCCTTATGAATAGTAATATGACCCTTATGAATAGTAAATAATCCATCATAAGATTAACCTTACCCATGAATAATTAAATAAAATTTAGACATCTTAGAAAGTGACAATTCAACCGTAGTAAAGGTTTTGGTATTTTATAAGTCATAAATAATTAATTATAATTGATTAATTGATTTAAAAGAAAATATATTTTCTTAAAATGTGTTATTTAATTATAAAATCAATGTCTTATAGTTTTTAGATAATTTTATAAGACCCTACGTAATTTTTGAAAGCACTATAAAATCAGTTTTAATTTTAAAAACTATTTTTTAAGTAAATTATAATTTAAAATAAATATTAAATTAATAATATTTATAAAAAAAATTGAAAAATGGACTTCATTTTTGGATTCTAAATGTTGAAAAATGGTTGGGTTAAATTTTTGGGATTTTTCTGAAATACTTGAACTTTTGATGAATAGTAGAATCAGATAATTCACAATAAATGCTAAATAATGGATTAATTGAGTCATCGATGATGTTCTACTGATGTAATCCCCCTTGGTTCGGGTTCACATGAAAAAATTACTATTATTGGTCATTCAAGACTCACTATTACTTTTATTAGGTGAAATTAATAAACTAATGTATTTTATATCAAGGAAACCCCTCTCCCCTCCACTATAAATACCACCCTTCACTCCCTCATTTCCTCACACCTATCAAGCACCAAGAATTCTCTAAAAACTGCCCAAACACCTTACCTAGCCCCTCCCCCACGTCTAATAGCATCTGGTCTCATCAAAGTACCCAGATTATGCCATTAAGGAGGATCTCAAGAGGAGGATTCAAGAGGTAATTTCTCCCCCTCTTCTCCTTTAATTTCCATTCAAGTTCAAGTTCATTTCTTGATATCTCCCCACATATCTTCATCCAAATGGTATTTTAACTCTCGTATTATACATATAATGTAATTTTATGATTCTAATGGGATATTATATCATACAACCCCCCTTTCCCTCTTCCTTTTATTTTATTAAAGAGAACGTTGTTCGTGAGGTGTTAATTTTCCACCTTCAAGAATGAAATGCTTTCTTCTTCCATTTCTACCTTCATATCTGGTCATGAAACCATTTTTATGGTTGAAAAAGAATATTATATATGTATTATCTCCTATTTAATGTTCTGGAACTAACGTATGGCCACATTACCATGTGATAAATTAAAACAAGTTCATTGTGATCAAAAAACTACCCAAATTAACCGAAACAATCGTCATTTAATTATTATCTAATGATTCATCAACATGGATAAAATATGATTAATTATAAGATCATTAAAACTCGTGTAATATTATTAATAACATTTAATATCAGTTATGGATGTTTACCCTTGATCTAACCAAACATCAATTTAAGAATACAATTGAATCACTCAAGAAAACCATAAAAACAAACATTCCCGAATAATGTTTTTAAACTCTATAACTCATACAAAGGAACATAAAATCACTTAATGAAACCATAATAAACCATATTAATTTAAAAAAAGGTTATTAATTTCTAATTAATGAACATACTGTCATTATATAGGACATTAAAGAGAAGGAAGCATTCAGATACAAGGTAAGGGGAAATCTCGAACCCAATTTTCTTCCTTCAGGTTCTCCCTCTTCACTCCATTTTTGATATGGTTCCTCCTTAAAGATAATTTGTTCATCATTGTCTTTACTTTTCTGGGGTATACATGTTTTTCAGTAGTTTTTATGTCAAACAAAATGTTTTCCGAAAGAACTCCTCTTTTAAGAACACCCCTATTACTTCTCACTCAAAGTGGACGGTTCTTGTAACATATATGTTATTCCCTCTTTCTTTTGGGAACCCAAATATTATGATTTTGTTATTATAATATGAAACCCATTCCATTCCATGGGTTAGTTATGTACATTTAATATATGAGTTCTATGTGTAAATCATGATAATGATAATGTTATGATGTGACGGGTGCGCCCAGAATTATATAGCGCAATATGAATGCTTCAATGTGACGGGTGTGCCCGGAATTATAAATCACTCCAATGCATTGGTTAAAGTGATTAATCTCATGATTAAATGTGAAATGAGGTGTGAACAAGATGATATCTTGGTTTACAAGTATTTTTGGTAGTTAACCACTAATACATGATGTATCATTTTTATGCTTTGCCACATTTCAAGTATTATATTTATGCTTCCTCTCATGTTGATGATCCTTTTCCCATGTTATGATTATGCTCACCCCATGATATATTGTTCTTATATATCCTCTTACTGGGATTCTAGCTCACCCCTTTTGATGTATATCCTCAGGTGGCTACATGTACTAAGGAGAGGACAAGTGCCAAAAAAAGCTAGAGAAGAAGAAATTAAATAAATGTTTATGCTTGATGTTGTAATTCTTATGTATAGTACTAGTTTTCCCAAGAAAATAAACCTTTGTATCCTCTATTTGTAATAATATTATGTTTTTTATCTTTAAAATGATATAATAGCAATGTAAGGAAAGGCAGGGTCATTGTACTTCTCATTTCCATTCAAGAACTTATTTTATGTTGTGACTCTTCAATTTCATTTTCTTATGTTGGGATATGTTATTAAACATTACCATTACTATAAATTTAATTTGTAAATTATTATATCCCCCCTTAAACTCCCATTAAGACTCCCATGATCCTTGATGTAATCTTGTTACCATTCCAAAATATAGTTAGGATTATTTTCTTTATTCAAGATTCTTCACTAACTTATGCCTTCAATTTCAAATTTATAATATTAGGATATGTTTTTTCATATCTCTATTACTTATTATTTTATGTATATTTTATGAGATACACCCTTATCTATCATCAACCCATTTTTATGAATCCTTATGTAATGTTGTTATGCTGTCGAAAACTCACCATGATTTTTTTCATGCCAAAACAATTGTGTAGTGAATACCATACCAATTTACTATCAATGGTGTTCACATTTATGAAAATATAACTTTTTATTGGGGAATTACATATATTTATTCTACTCTCCTTGATCATGGAATAAATTATGATGATTAATGAATACATCTGTTATGATCTATGTGGCACACTTAAACATGAGAATAAAATGAATGTGATCGGTGCACCCAAAATTATATAGCACTCCAATGAATTGGGTAATGTTTAGTCTCATGATATGTCATGTTTGGATAGGGAGTCAACCTGATTACTTTATGGGAATTTTTCCACCATGATTTCTTGGTAGTTTATCCTTGAATAATGTTTATGATGTAGTGTTTTAAGTTGTTGCCACATTTCCTATGTTATGATTATAAATCTATATCATATCTCATTATTCAGGTTTATGATTCTAACTATTTTGATGACCCATTTATATGACTATTTTCTAACATGTATCACCTTATATAATTTTTTTCCCTTACTAGTCTTTATATCTCACACCTTTCTTATGTCTATCCCCAAGTTATCCTGTCCAGTTTTAAAAGACATGGAATTTTAAAAACATGTTAAGGATGTTTTGGATAATGTTATTTTATCCCATGTTCAATATGTTATGCTACATACCTAAATCAAAAAGAAACTAGACTTATCAATCTTTATGGTTGTATTAAGTGTACTTTTATATAATAAATCATATACTAATGTGTAAAATGAACGGGTTTGTTATAACTATGGAGAAATCCCAAACTACAAGAGGAGACCTCAGAGACTGAAGAAGCTATAGAAATACCTAAAATTGTTCAATAACTAATATATACCCCAATTTTTTGGATAAAATTACTTAAGTGGGGTAGAATGTAATACATGATACCCTTATGTAGTAGGTAAACACCATACCGTAAACTATCATGCAGTATGCCCTTTAAATAGAATTTATTCATGAATTTATTTAAAAGATTAATTTTAAAATTTTAAATTAGACAAAATAACTTCATTTTTTAATTCATCATATAAAAATTATCTTAGTATGAATTTTTTATCTTTTTTTAAAAGGTTAATTTTTAGTTTAAAAATAAGGTTTTCACAAAACATGTAATTTTTATGACATTATTATTATATAAAAATGAAATAGAAGCTTGAAAAGGTAAGTAATAAAATATAAATTTCTTATTAAAAATATTCATTTTAAAATATTCTTTGAAATTATAAATCCAATATCCAATATCTTTAGAACTAATTAAATGATACTTTAATAAAAACTATTTTATGCCTTTTCTTTAAATAAAGTATTTTTAAGGGGCATTAGGTTTTTTCTTAGCTTGAAATTCTCTTATCCCTTTTTATAATAAATTAATTAATTTCATTAAAATATATATCTAGGAAAAGTTAATCTTATAGGTAAATTTAAATCTTAAAAATATTATTTTTATAAAAGCTATTTTTATGTGATTAAGTTTGTTTATTTTAAAATTAACTTTTCAAAATTTAGAAATTTAATTTAATAAAATTGTTTTCAAATTTGAAATTAAAAGTATAAAAATATTTAAAAGGTTCAATATTAATCTTTATCCTTAAAATTAATAACCAAGGTTATAAATTAATTACCAAGGTAAAAGTAAATTAGGGTAAAAGATAAAAAATAAAAAAAACCCTAAAACACATAAAGATATCTCAAAAAGAAGTGGTTGTGGTGGATTTAAACCAAAACTCAGTGTACCCACATATTTTTTCAATTTTTTTCCATTGACCCTTGAATAATAAACTTACATTATTGAAGATATAAGGGCTACTCTCAAAACAACATTTAATTTCACTTATAAAAGGGTAATAGTCCCACCAATTCAAAGATCACATATCATTTGAATTTATGCTTGAAACTCTAGAAATGTTTTCCAAATAGAACCTGATCCCACATTCAAAGTCTTTTGGTCACCATTAGTTAGAATAAGGCCTTCATTTCCATGGAGACTTGCAAGAAAAAATTCAAGTCACTGACATGAGTATTATCAACTACTTATCTTTTCCTATTAATTTTATTACTTAAAATTTATTCTATCCAAAATAATATAATGATTTTATTATTATTTATATATTTTAAAATTACTATATTATGGGTATTATCATTGTTTATTCATATACCCTTTCCATGAACAAAAACAAAACTGATGTTTGTGCGTTGTGTGGATTACTGTCTCTACGACATATCATGTTTTTTTTCCATCACCACATTACAAGGATGGATCTAAGGATGGTATTAAAGGTTAAATATGATGTTTATGATATCATTATGGTTCTTTTATGACAAATTATAGAAAATATTAATTATATGATCAATAAATGATCATTGTTAATTTAATCATTTAAAATAAGCATACAAAGAGGATGACATTTTATTAAAATTGTGCAATACTTTCACATCTATTACATAGTATTATAATTCATTCTAATTCTGATATATCACACTAATAAATACTAAATGAGATCATTATTCATCTGGTATAATGATATTACAATAAAATAACCTCATAATAACATGGTTTCATCCCTTTTTAATATGGATTAAAACATTATAGGAAACCAAAAACAAATATAGAATAATTGATGTCAAAAAAATTATTTATTGATTCTATTCAAAACCACCTCATAATCATTCATTAAATAAGGGTGTGTTCATGTTTAGACCAATTTAACCACCTTCTTTAATAATACTAAGAATTTATATCATGAATTTCTATAAGTACGTAATTAATAGTATAATATAATAAAAATGTGTAAATAATTATTATTTTAATTTTGGATACATTATATAAAAATTTGATTTACTAATTAATGAAACACCCTTCGATTGTCAAGAATCACTAAAACATACATGTTATCAAATTTATCTTCAAGTATAAAGGGCAAAATGATCATGAATGGAATTTGAAACATGATAAATAATTATAAATCAACTCTAAAATTAAATTTAATGATCTGGTAATAATGAAATTTGGAAGAAAATGAATACCGATATTTATATTATGAAACTAGTACAAACGATCAAGACTACAAACACTCAACGTGAAAAAAAGGTGGAATTAATATAGGGAATGACAATTTATGGAGATTATAAATTAAAATGGATATGAGTAAGGTTTTTCATTATGTTATTAAGATAGTTATGTTTATATTATAGGAGGATAAAGTAAGTTCATGGAATTTAGGACAAGAGGTAGGGTTTTTTAATCTCAAATTCCTCTCTTTGGGAAATGTTTGGTATTATACATCTAGATTCCTTTATTCAGTGTATATAATTTCTAATTTATTTGTTATATTTTGAAATTAATTTATTCATGTAATTTAAAGATCAATTTTAAAATCTCTTTTTCAAGGTGTTTTGATTGAATTACTACCCAAGCCATATGTGGGGTTTTTAATCTCAATTTTCATTCTTTGGGACTGATGTTAAGTTCACCACCTCTTTTATTTTGTGTGGGTAGACACATTTCCATGGAAGAATTTTTAACATATTACTCATAAAAATTATTGGATTTACAAGTCTATATTATTATCCCTCTCTCATATTCTTTTTATTCAAGAGTTACCAAAACTGTTGTAAAATTCAATCTTTTCCATGGTTGAAAACCTATCGTAAGTTTCGGTAAAGTAGAAGTGTGTGTAACTTCCAGGAAAATAAATCCTTATATAGATACTGGTAAGTGGATGTTGATTTTTCACTAATGCACCTAGTAGTAACTACCCTGAAAAGTGTTAGTAGAGAATTAACTCGATCATTACCTTGATGCACTACGAGTGGGCCTAAGACTGCACACCCAATGAGACACTTCTAGGGGATATGCTTTGGAATATTCACACACTCTTAATCACAATAGAGAAAATAGTATTTAACACTTGTTTTTTTTTATTAGCAAAAGTTTATACCACAACAAAAAGTAGTTTTAGGAAACATTCCACTGTCGTTTTCAAAAACCATCAGGAAAATTTTAGCTATGGTTTTTTATTTTCTTAATGTTTTTTATTTTTTTAATTTCTATTTTATTTTTTAAATATTTTCGTATAATTTTTTTATTTATTATTTAATTATTATTTATTTGATAATATTTATTTTTATTTTATTATTTATTTACTTATTTCTTATCCTACCATTCATGAATGTGCTATGTATGCCATGCATCAATTCAATATATATATGTGTTGGATGAGATTTGAACTATGGGCCTCTTGGTTATTCCACAATGGTTTTACCACTCCAGCAAACTCTTCATGTGGCGTGTAAACAAAATTTAATATATATATATATATATACATCTAAATACATCTAAATGCGTATACATAAATAATTAAATTAAAGAATAATAATAAATAAATAAATAATACATAACAAATAAATAAAAATTAAATTAATTAATAATAAACACATTTTTAATAATTAAGAATTAAGAATTAAGAATTAATAATTAATAAAAAAATATCTAATAAAAAATTAATTATAAATAATAATAATAAGAAATATATAATAAATAAGTAGTAAATAAATGGTAAATAATAAATAATAAATAAATAAATGATAAAAAATAATATTTAATATGTAATAATATATAATAAATATTAATTAATAATTTAATAATATGTTAATAATAAATAAATATTAAATAAGTAATCAATTAATAATAAATTAATAATATATAATAAATCAATATTCAATAAATTAGAAATAATAATTAATAATTAATATATGTATATATATATATATTTGTATATAAATTTATTTAAATACAATTATATATATCTTTTAAAAATATATAAATATAAATAAATTTACATAAATGTATATAAATAAAATAATAAAGGCACACACACACCAACTAACAGAATATATATAAATATATATACCAATATCATATAAATAAATATACATATATGTATATGTATATATATATGTACATAAATATACATAAATGGATATAAATATATATATATAATAATAATATGCATATATATATATATCTACACATAGATGGAATTATATAAAATATTTAAATAAATATTGATTAATATATATAAATTTTACATAAATATATATAAATACACTCAAATATATATATATATATATAATAAATCACCAAAAGATGGAAAACCAAAAAAAATTACAACATCATCAAATCAATATGAATGTAAATCCATAAAACAAAATCATGGAAAACCCATAAAGTGTATGAAGAAACTCTTAAATGAAGCTAAAATCACATCAAATGTTCAAAATTTATGATATTAAAATAAAACTCAGTTTTAAAGGTCTTTTGAGCCCTTTTTGACATTGAAAAACAAATACTAGGGTCCTTGAAGGTTAACATGGTGTACAACTCATTACAGGCTTCGATTTGATATGTGGTAGAGACCAAATAGACACGAAGATTAAAAGTTTTGGTCTTTTGAAGTTGAAGTTCAATTTTCAAATTCTCTTAAAATAATAATAAATTTCATTCTATTAATTATTTCCAATTATTATCTAATTTCATTATATTTCATTTCATAATATTTGATTTGACAAGTTTTGGAGCTAAAATGGGCACCCACTTCAAAAGTTGTGGTAATTTGATACTAAAGTCTGCTTTTTGACATGTCCTAGAAATAATTTAAGTCCCAAATAATTACTAACTAATAATTATAAATGATTAATAATTAAAAAATAATGATTAAATAAAAATATAAATAAAATAATAAATGATTATAAATAAAAACTAATTATTATTATTATTAAATTATTATTATTAATTTACTATTTTTCCATTATATAGAGCTATAAATCCTTAAAAACTCATCACTAATTCATGTCATTTTTTAAAACCACCACTACAAATAATGGATTTTAAAAGAAAAAATATTTAGAATATGTTTTGAAAAAAATAATGAAATATTTAGCGGTGGTTTTAAAAACCGCCGTGAATTTCAACTTTTCCTATAGTGGTAATGGAATAACATAACCAGTTCATTCCATTATCATTTATCTAGAGAATAAATCATTACCCAATGCATTAAATAACTATATCTTAGGATCACCAATCATCATTTATAATGCTCCAGTACTATAACATGAATAAAACACATAATACTTCCACTTTTCTGTATCATGAAAAAAACTCATAAATACATACACTTCAACATAAAAAAAATTAATTTTTATTTAACCTATAAAAGAAAATGATTTTAAAATACTGGGTAAACTAATGAAAAAGGGCATGTAATACTTATAAGAATATTTTAGAAAGCATTAGAGATAGCGTTGAGAGAAATTCTTTAAAACTTAAAAGTATATGTTTTTTAACAACATCCCCTTATCCTGATCCTTGTATAAAACTGAATATTTCTTGTCACCTTATATATAAAAACCCAAAGGAATCTTCTTATGATAGAAATCTATGGGATGAGTTAAATTAATAGAATATATATGAAAAATTGAACCTTTCATGTCTGTAAAAATGGTGTGACAAGTTCCCTTTATAGAAGAGCTTCAATGGAACTTTTATAATTAAGTATTTCATGATATTTTAAAATTACCAAGTTGTATGCAAGTATTCTTGAAAATACCTTATCTACTTTTATCAATTAATTTACTCTTTATATTAAAATATACACCCATTTAAATTATCCCTATCTCTACTAAACATGTAATATTGTTGACTTCTTTATTGGGTTTCATAAACATGTATTTATCCCTAAATTTATTTGAGTGAAACTCTTTTACAAAAAATTGAAAAATAAGATACAAAAGTACATTTCATATTTATAATTATATAAATAATTACCCCATTATATGGTTAAACATTTTTAAAATTTCAAAAGAAACCACAAATATAAACATGGAAAAAAACATACATAACGAAATGAATCGTCCCACAAGAGACCATCTAGGGAAGAAATCTACTAAGTGTCCCACCTCAATTCTACCTTCAATAGGCCAATAGTTAGTTACTAGCATTGAATTGACATATCACACAAGATCATCAGGATTATCAGAATGCACCTATATGCAATGTTTGCCTCTACAACAAATAATATAATGTGAAAAAATAAAATAAAACCAAAAATAATATATAATGCATGAAAAAATTGCTAAGATACACAAAGAAGGTACCAATACAAAAATCGTAATGAAAAAAGAAAAAATACCCACCCAACAACCCAAATGAAAAACCAACCTAAATATATAAGGTGAATAGACCCCTATAAAAAAATAGTTATAGATTAAAATTTCAACTAATATTATCACCACCGTGCACCACTAATCTCAACCAACATCATGTTCACCAAGGGCACCACCGAACCATCCATCCTCTACATATAACACGAAAGGTGTGGGTAAGACATCCATATAGGGGTGAGTATATACATACTGATTGGGACACCCCAAAAACCATAAAGGGGATAATAATAAAACAATTCATCTAAAACAATCAAGGAAATAAGTAATTAATAAACTATAAAAACCCTATATATACTTTAAGGGATAGAAATCGGGACATAGGGGAGAGTTATACTCTTCGCCAATTAGTTATAGGAGAAATTAGTAAGTAGACCTAAGGATTTGAACTGAACAAACCAAGAAACCCATGTAACCTATCTATAACTATAGTGGGAGACCCATGCCTCATCGAGTATCACACAAAATATGAGGGGGGATATAACTCTTAAGATAGAGGACACACACCTTAAGTTGCACACACAAAATGATGGTGGATGTAACTCTATAGATAAAATAATTGCACCCTGATCATGTGAGGGAGTATTGAACACTATTAGTAATACTAGAGACCTATGCCTTACCAAGTAGAAAAAAATAGATGAGGGAGTACCTAAAACTATAAATAGTCTTATCACCAATCCCAATCCCCCATTATCATCTATACTGAGATAAGAAGTCTAATTTTCTTGTATCACTTCATGTATCACAATTGATGTCATAGAGAACCTTGTGTCTCACCTATTATGATAAATAGAATCATTATATTACATACTGTATGAAAAGACACTTAGGATGGACTACTCACTCACCCATATCTGAGTCCTGGACTTAGGGATATGAAATCTGATTCAGCCTAGAAATGTTCACATCATGTACTATAGGGGTACATGATGTGTACCCACTTAGTAATAGTCTGGTTGTGTACTGCCTCAAAACATGGAATATTTAAGTCCACCTACATGATGTGTATCCCCTTAGTAATAGTCTGGTTGTGTATGGCCTCACAACATGGAATATTTAAGTCCACCTATAAATCATGTCCTAATAAGGGTACATGGTGTGTTGACTCAACTATCTCACTCATAATGTACTAACAAGAGGCTAAGTCATGTACTTATGAGGGTACACAACAACTGGGCTTGACCCACATGACATGTGTGGCAAGATATCCACCGAAGAATATACTCCATGTGCACATCATGCTAGTTAACTTACGAATACATGATGTGTTCCCTTAGGCTACACAGTGTGTAATATTTTTCTCTTACTAAAACCATAACAATATCTTTCTAGGAAATACATGATGTGTATCTATAGAACAAACATTTTGTGTTAGTGTCGTTGATCCCGAATTATACAAAGTTCCTAAAATCATGTTTTATTCATCATTCATGCCTTCGATTGAGGTCAAAACTCCCAAAAATGCCTTATATAAAAATGGAGCGCCTTTAATGGTCATTCTCCTACTATGACTTCACTGAAAAATAAATCAATAGGGGTTAACAAACAACACCCATCACCCCCACACACATATGCATCAAAAACCTCATGCCACCATGCCTTTTCATGACTCCAACATCACATATCGTCAAACCCACATGCCCTGATCCTCATCATTATATCCAAATCTATCAACTATAATACTTGAATCTCAATCACTTATTGATCCAAAAACCATTAATCAGACCATCGACCATAGATATGGATAGTGGTGAAAATACTCAAAATATAGAGGTAATTGTTTATAAAAAATATCATATATTTGATGTGAGGGTTTGAGCAACATTCATTGAGTGTAAATCCACCAATGGTAAATAATGATAGGGAAGTGGCACAAAATTCATAAATCTATTTCCAAAGTAAAATAATAAATAAGTTAGTATGGTCATTCTTTCCATCTTCTGAAATTAATTACAAATATCTCTAACTTATAAATCACCAATAATAAAGCATGATAAAAATAATAAAGCCTTGAATCTTGACCAAATCAATTGATAAAGAGTTATATGTCTTCTATGAGACTGGATAGTGATTCCTCCTTAAATGTGTTTATCATATCTCTGGGTATCAATTTCCCCAACAATATCCTCCTCTCCCTTCCTCTCTAAAACTATATTTTTTAGTAACTATCCCTAATGATAGAGGTTTACAATGAATAAAAACTAGTTTCCCATGTCAAAAAAGTATATAAATCAATCAATTAATTCAATTTAATTTAATTAATCAATTCTATCCATGATGACCTGATCTTAGGGGCCCTAGTGAAAATAAATATTAAACCACCCCTAGGGTAAACCCCCTACACCAGGCACAACTGTGATTTTAGTTCCTGTATATGATGCTTCATTTAGAGGGAAATTCCTTGTCCCCATGAAAGTGAATACACAAATGAAAAATGATATTTTTTTAATATATTATTTTTGAATCTCTAGGGAACCAAAATCGATAAAAAATAGTAGTGAAAAACTTTAAAATATTATTTACAATATTTTAAATTTTCAAACAATAATAAAAAAGTCTCTATATTTTCCCTACCTTCAAATATTTTCACCATAAAAAGTATACACTACTCAAAGAGGTGATAGTACTAGGCTTTCACCTACTTTTACATATCACATGAGATCTCCTAAAGGTTCCCATACTTCCAAAGGATATGCACTAGTGAAATGGATCACCAATGAATATTCCTCTCTTATTTTTCTTTGATCATCATAGAATAATATGAGAAGGTGGAACCATCCTCGATGCAAGGATCACCCCAATTAATAACATCTCGTGATTTTTTCATGTATCTAATTAGAAACAACACATGGAAGATGGTTTGCACCCAATATAACCATGCAGACAATGATAGGTGGTAAGAAACATCACCCACCCTACACATAATCTAGAATAGACTATTAAACCTTAGGGATAACTTGACTCCTTTACTAAATATCAGTAAACCATGTTGTCGTGAGACTTGTATGAACACATGATATTCCTCCTCAAACTCTAAGTGCCTCCATTATTGGTTTGTGTAGGACTTCTATCAGCTATGATCAGTACTCATCTACTCCTTGATAACCTGCACCTTCTCTATTATCATCCACACCAAATTCATCCCCATTAATGATAACTTTTATAACTCCACATGGGTGACCTATAAGGTCTCCCATATAGGGTATTAAAAGGTTTCATATCAATGTTGGAGTGTTCATTGCTTCTTTATAGTAAATAAACTAAATACAAGTGATCCTCCCAACTCCAACCAAAATCTAACACATAGTCCCTCAGCACTTCTTCAAGAACCTAAATGATATGCTCAGTATGGCCACTTGTTTGAAGTTGAAACACTATACTAAACCATAATAAAGTCATGAATGCCTCCACAAAACCTCTCCATAACCATGAAATAAAACTATAATCTTAGTAAAAAACAATAATCATGGGTATCCCATATAGTTGGATTACCTCCTCCACATACAAATGACTCATTATCTCCACCTAACTCTTCTCTTGAATAATAAGGAAGTCTCTGATTTGGTCAGTTGATCCATAATCACCTATATTGCATCATTTCCTATCATTGATCATGATATATCCATTATAAAATCCAACTATATGTCATTCCACTTCCACTCTAGCGCCTCAAGGTGTTGAGCTAAAAATTTTGGTACCAAGCGCTCCACCTTCACCAAATGATAGGTGAGGATTCATAAGAAAAACATTGAAAAACTCAATTTCATTCTTCCCACAAAAACTTATATATAAGGTATTGGTAAATTTTTGTCATGCCAGTAAGTACCATAAAGGGTAAATAATGGTACTCCCTTAGTTCCTCCTTATGCATCCTGACCAACACCACTATTCATCCTTGGAAGAGGGTGATATGACCCACATTCATAATATCTGTCTGGATTATCACCAAAGAATATTCAATCATGAAAAACACCATAATCAATGTATCTTAATTGGGTATCCTTCATGTACTAAAGAATCATAGGGGCCACCACCGTAACCCAAAGATAATCCACCACTCCCTCATCCACTACGGACTGCTACAATGAGGTTGAATGCTCAGACACCTCCCCTAGTAACTAAGAGTTGGAATTACTGCTAAGCAAACTAGCCTCCATTTTTCTCGTTCCTAAAGTTATATAACCTTGAAGTCATAGTCTTGAAGTAAATCTAACCAAAACCTCTTCCCTGTGTTAACATACCTCTGAGTAAAGATGTACCTGAGACTCTTATGGTCTATATAGACTATGAACCACTCTAAAGTAATTTTGTACATCCAAGTATTTAAGGAAAATACTACCATTTCCAACTCCATATTGTGGATCATGTATTTCAACTCATGAGATCTCAACTATCTAGACCTATAATAAATCGCCACCTACCTCTTCATCAGTACTTAACCAAACCCAGATCCAAAGTCATCATAGAACACCAAATACTCAAATCCCTCCTTTGGAAAAGTTAAAATGTGATCACTTTTCAAACTCCACATAAACTCCTTGAAATATCTTTGGAATTTCTCAGACCAAACAAAAGGATTCCCCTTTCTGGTAAGGGTAGTCATGGGGCACAAATCCTGGATAATTTTTCCATGAATCTCTGGTAGTACCATGTCAACCAAAGAAAACTTTTCACCTCAAAAATTCTCTTGGATAGATCCCAATATATCATTGGATTGATCTTTTCAAGGTCCACTTCTACTCTTCCCTCTAAGATGGATTTCACTATGAAGTAAACCTCTGAAATCTAGAACTGACACATTGAGAGTTTGCAAAATTTTTGGTTCTACCAAATTATGTAAAGGACAATGCTCTGAGGGTAAATATGATAATCCTTTTTTTAATATAAAAGTATTTAATCAGTGAATAAAACCATGAAAAAAAATAAAATATTGGTTGAAAGATCTGATTCATAAGGCCCATGAACATAGTCAGGGTGTTTGTCATGCCGAAGGGAACCAACGAAAACTTATAATAAAAATTATGAAATTAAAATGTTATATTTAGTATATCCTCCTCATAAACCTAATGTTTTTCATAGATAGACCAAATATTGATCTTTGAGAACCAATTCACCCCATTCAGTTATTCTTAGAGTTCACAGATCATCAGCATAGGGTACTTATTCTTGAATATCACCCGATTCAGGAAATGATAGTTAATATAGCACCTCAAGGTCTCATCTACCTTATTATTGAACAATATAAGAGATGATAAGGTGAAACATTGGGTATAATGAAAACTTTTTCTATAAGGTCCTATAATTGCATCACCAACTCCCTGATCTCATATAGTTCTATCTAATAAAATACAGAAGATATTAAAGCATTCCCAAGGTACAAATTTATGTAGAAGTCAACCAATATATAAGGGGGAACCATATGAAATCCTCAAAAAAAAATCCATGTACTCTTATACAACTATAGGAATCTAATCATCTAAGGAATATTCCTCACAAAGAGCCCAACCCAACAACTAATAGAAGATAGGTTGTAACTTCTCATGCATATGACTTTTTCATATCAACTAAAGGTCTCACTCACCCATGAATAAGAATCTTAATACATCATTTTGGAAACACATTAATCTCTAATGGTAGCATTATATCTGGTTACAAACTAAGGATAGTTTATCCATGCTAAGGATGATGTTATAAGGCTTCATTGAAACCACCATGAGGTCCCATGAAAACCTCCCATAACTAAGAATATTATCACATCATAAGAAGATGTGGGTTATCATGTGATTTATGTTAGTATGAGTCCATAACTGCATTGGTCAGGATAAGGGATATTCAAAAATCTTTATCTCTTAAAATAGGTATGTGGAAAACAAAATGACTCATGTCAGTGCTTATGAGTATGAGTGCTAAAGTAAAGTAGGCACATATTATACCTCATTACATTTCAAGTGTGTTATAGCCAAAACCCTACATCACCTACATCTAGTCACACCCCTGACCACCATCCATCTAATCTTAGAATGGAAATCACGGGGGTAGAGATGGTGGAAGCAGATCGTAATTATGTTCTCCTCTATATACTTTTTTCAGTACATTGTTATATCCTCCATTGAAACCACCTCCCTGAGGACCACAAAAAACACCTCTATAAGGGACTTAATAATATCACTATCTATAACATGGAGGTACATCTACTGCTCAACTGCTTTCTCTCAATTATATGTCAGGTTGGTTATTCATGTTCTATATGAACTTGTCCTCTACAACCATAAAAAATCATATTCCCTAGATGAATGGATCCACTACATGACCCTTGAGTGAACCATTCTCAAGTATTAGACTACACATGTGCTTTCCCACTATCTTGTGACAATAATACTTATTATTTGTAGGCCACAACCAATGACTATTCTCTTGGATGATTACTATCATTACCCACTACATGTTTTCCCTCTTCCTAGAATATCTCCATCACCATGGCCCACTCCATAACCCTAACATTGGTGGGAATACATAGGGGAATAATGCCAACTTGCTTGTCTATTTGGAGACTATGCTCAATCTTTCACTCTCAAAAGAATTCATCGTGAATCATATCAAGAAAGTACCTATTGAGATTAGTGGATCTTGATTCATATTTAGCAACAAATATTCTTACATTATATAAATACAAAATCTCTTGGATGTGTATATATTTCAACTTCATCAAGTAATACTCCTTACAAAAAAATTATTTAATTATGGCCCTGAAAGAGTCACCTCATCATGGGTTTAGATGGTCAAGGTCTACCAACGGTCAATCATACCATAGAGAAAAATATATTCCAAAATTACCATATGATCAATAGGAATATAAATAAGTAAGAATACTCAAAAAACCCATCTCAATCTAATCCTAGGTTACTTTAGGGTTAGACTCAAGTCAGAAACTATGAGTTCTCTATCAATGAGACTTATTCAGCACAATTGGCTTACATGAGTCCTCATTTTGTCATACTAGAATAATCATGTGCACAACAGTTTGTAGGTTGTCCACTTTCACTATGGGAAGTGGGTCTACTTGATACACAATGGGACTAGGTATTACTCCCTACATACCCAAAGGAATTATAACATGACTTTATCCATAATAGAATCCTTGTTTCATAACTAGTTGATGATAGGAGGATCAATTGTTAGAACGATCATGTCACAACCCCACCTCATGATCCTTGCTAGTTATTTGTGTGGAGATATCAAACAATTTAACATGATAGGAAAAAATTATCAAATAATATATGGGTAAATAACTTGATAAGGATATAAAAATCAATGACTCGTTCTTATATGATGTATGTACCATTTATTTGTTCCTTCTAACTGGTGGCTTAGTGTACCGAGTTGACAGATAGTTTATTAGAGTACTGGTGAATGGATGCATTATCCACCACGCCAAAATTGTGTTCTCTATCCTAAAAGTAGAAATTCATACCCTTCAACACTATCATCCTAAATTCCCAAATAAATCCTCATCATATTTCTAACTCAGAACTCGTCACCTATGAAAAATTCACTCAAATACCACTCTGACATGAATTAACCCATTAGGGGCCCTCCCAGGTAGTGTTGTGACAACTGTTTTACCCTAATATCATATCCAATAATATAGGGGATGATTAATATCACCAAGTTGGAATATCAAACATGATGGGAGGCCTTATCCTAATAAGCTTTTATAAAACACACACCTCCATAAAAGAATTAATAATGTGGAATAAAAAAATAAAGCTAATTATAATATATAATTCATAAGATAAATTCTAAGATCTATAAAGGAGAAACCAATACATACACTATAATGAAAATGGAAAAATACCTTCCTAAAACCCCAAATGAAAATAAATTACCTAAATAGTTGAGATGAAGAAGCTCATGTGATTAACTAACTCTAGATGTGAACATTATCTACTGCTATCACCACCAGGTACTACTAAGCTCAACCAACACTATGTCCACCATATCCACTACCAAACTATATTTCATCTATATAAGGCATAGAAATGTAGGTTTGAGTATATACATACTAAATAATATTCCCTCAAAATAAAAAATGGGGTAATAAGAAAACCAATCAATTGAAAACTACAAGTAAATAAGGAAAGAATAACCCATAAAAACCTCATATATGCATTAAAGAAGATAACCTAGGACTTGGGATAGATTTTTTATCTTCACCACTTATCCATAGGAGAAACCAACAAGAATCCATAATTATTTGAACTACCCAAACCAAGCAACCCACATCACCTCCCTAGAACTATAGTAGAGGACCTATTCCTCTTCTAATTGCGCATAGAAGATGAGGATGGACCTAACTCCATTGACATAGGGATAATTCCTTTTTGAGTAGCACATAGAAGATGACGTGACACCATATTAAACAAATAGATGACCCACACCCCAAGTAGCACAAAACATATGAGGAAATACCAAATTCCATAAATAGAGGTACCATGCCCTAAGAAGATATGGGAGTACAAATCTCTATTAGTAATATGAGGGACCCTCACTTCACTAAGTAATACATAATATATTAGAGAGTATCTAATATGAAAAATACTAAGATTTCCACTCTATATTCCCATCATTGGCCATACTGAGATAATGAGTCTAAGTTACTCGTATCACATTGCATCTCACTTGTGATGTTGTAGAGAATATCATATATCACCTATGAAATAAAAGATAAGTTCACCATCACATCATATGAATAAAAATTCATAGTATAGACTACTACACACCCAAATCTAAGTCTTAGTAAAGGATATATTAAATGAAACTAAGACAAGAAAATCATACAATATGTATTATAGGGGTATAAAGTTTGTATCCTATCAACATTGGTCTATTAATATACTTCCTCACTACATGGAATGTCCAATACTACCTACACATCACATGTAATATATAAAGTGATGTGTGGGGTGATTTTATATCACAACTACATAAGTAATTATATTTAATTTTTATGTGGACTATATGGTGTGTCCTAAGAAGGGTACACAGTGTGTAGAATTATCTATCTCACTTGATGTGTACTTATATGGTGGTCGAGTCATGTATTACTGAGGGTACATGATGTGTGGTCCTAACCCACATGATGTGTGTGGTTGTACCACCACTTAGGAATTTACTCCCTATTCACAACAGGGTTTTCATCTTAAGGATACAAAACATGTACCCTTGGGTGGCACAATAAGTAATCTTTATCTCCATATGAAACCCTAGCCACAACTATATGGGAAATAAATGGAATTTGGATATAAAACACATGTTATGTGTCTATGTCTTCAATCCCAAATTATATGGATCACACAAAATCATGAAACTACCAAATTTCCTACCTTTGATCGAGCTCGAAACTCCATCAAATGCATTTTATGATAATAGAATGCCTCCAATGGTTTAATTAAAATTGTGATTTTGCTAAAAAAATAGACCAATATGGGTTCACACTTAACCTCCATAACCCTTTCATTCCATTTCACTCACGGTTTTTCATTTTTTCACCTTTTTATGACTCTGAGATCTCCCATCATCAATCTTGCATGCCATGATCTCTACCTCCATGTAAAAATCTATCAATCACAAGACATGGATATCAATTTCTCATCGATAAAGATCTCATTTATTATTTTCTAGGTAGGTTAGGGGAGTATTTAAATCCAACTATGCAGAAAGTTAATTCTAAGATCTCATAGATAAGTTGAAGGAGGACCTTGAACAATCGGTTTTGAAATCCTTATCTAATAATCTAATTTAATTCCTACACTAATTTATAGAGTTACATTAATAAGTGTATAATTTATTTGAAGATATTTTCCTTCATAAATTTTTAGAAGACATCATGAAAGTGGAAACAAGACTGTATAACCCTTCTCTCCCACATATTTCTACAATCCTCTTGGTGTCTTTGTAGAATAACTCACACTTGAAGCTGATTAGTTGAAGAGAGAAAACTTAACATTATATTATATTATTTTTTATTTAACATTGTTATAAAATATAATTTACTACCCACATGTTTATTTTTTTGAATTATTAATTAAACTTTCCCTTGGTATTGAAAAAGAACGTGAAAAAGTAACCTTAGAAGAGAAGGTGGAGCTGGATTTTAAAGATGAAGAGTTACTTAGGGATTTGAATGAAGGAACAACTTCTAATGCTACAATTCATGGGGGTGAATTTTGTTTAAATTTAAAATATTTTAATTTTATTCAAATAAAATTATTCACTAACTTTCCCTTTGATAATTATATTGATTCTAACATTATGAGAAAGCCTTGGAAGTAGGAGAATCGGCCAAAGAAGTTGTGGTTTAGGAAAAGAAGGACCCATATTTTATCCTACCCCCAGAATGAAAATTCTACCTTATTAAAATGGGGATGGACCTAATATACTATATCCATAGGATATTCTACAAGTATTGAAATTATGATCAAATTGGAATGAAATATATGTGGTGGATAATCTCAAAAAAAAAACCACCCACTAACAGATTTTGGATAACCATTGGTACTTCCTTTCTAGAGGCTGTCAAAACCCAAAACCCACATAGGGGTTAAAATATTATTTTTATATTTTTTTTCCTTTCTATTTCATGTATTTATTTTACTTTCAATAAATTTATTATTAATTCTAATTTTTTATATGTTTTTATGAGAATAAGTATGTAGATTAACTCAAATTTGTCATTACTAATTATTTAGGTTTGAATGAAAAAAATGATTTGCAGGAATTATTTAGGTTTGATCTCTCATTTTCTTAATTTTTTTACTGTATAACCAAAATCTACATGAAAATCTAATCATATAATTTTTAATAAAAAATTGGGTAATAAAAATTTAAGTGTTTAGGATTGGTACCAATAAGTTTGTGTTTTCATGTTTTTTTTCTAATTTTAATTTTTGGTGCTTTTTTATGTTAGAGAATTTATCTTTAAATGTGATCTTTCCTAGTAAAAGATAGCATGATAATTCTAAAGATATTACATATTTTGAAGTTATTGAACATATATGATTTATGAGTGAGTTATTCTACTTATTTCATGGAAAATTTTATTTTAGATCCAAAAGAATGTTTATAAATGGAAGGAAATTAAGTGGAATCAAAATTATAATATGTGCAAGATGGAATTTTGAACTCTATATTGAGTAACTTTCCCATTATGAAAAAGAACATCTCTGGGGACCAACCAAAAATAAATTCATATAATTCCTTTGAAACTATATTAAAATGGAAAATTGGGATCCCACATGAAATTGTAAAACATTTCAAAACTAAAAAAACACATAACAAAAAAGTGTAAATCCTTAATTATAAAAAAAGGATTAGATTTAAGTGAGGGGAATATTGAACACTAGACGAAGAAAGAGGTTATTGACTATTGACCTCCTTGTTTTAATGATCATAAAATAATGATTATAATGATATTAATGAATTCATTTCTTTCTGTAAGTATTTCATAATATGAGATATGTGATGGAATCTTCAAAGGATGAATCACAGTTGAGGTTTGGACACTGTCAACCTGACTCACGGCCAAGATATCACACTATCAAACATGACACTACCAAGATAGAATTTTTACTAAGTACGAGACACCATCGCATATGAGTCATCATTGTCCATGACTCACTGTCAGTATTGAAGTTTTTCTAAGTCTGGGACACCATTAGGCGACACACCACCAGCTGAGATACCACCAGTGAAGACACTGTCATCTACACACTACCAGAACATAAACTTAACGATGTGTGAGATATCACCAGCCCGATCTAACATAATATAAGACACTGCCAGCAAACTGTAATATTGGATAAGTTTAAGACATCGCCAATGTCATACCGGCAAGATGAGACACTATTAGCCTAAGACACCATCAGTATGTGACACTGCCATACTATGTTACTGCCAATGTTTTATTAACTTAAAATTTTTCATTTAAAGTTTTTCTAAGAGATATATTATTAATGTTAATGAAGAATGTTATTTTAATTATTGTTTCACAAAATCTTGATGAAATACATTGAATTGAATGTCATACATGTTGTAAAAGGAAGCAGAATATCTAAATTCACATGGATATTCTCTTTATTGCTTCTATTAAGAAAGTAAGCAAACTCCCTTATGAAAAAGTGAGACACAATAGATGTGTGAAGAAGATGGATATAAATATGAGAGCTCATGCTTACTGAACAGTTACATAGAGTAGAATAGGTGAATTGTTGCATCTTAAAAAACACTCGAACCTTCTACACATCATTTGTCTTCCTTCAGTCAATAAAAAGAGTTTTTGACACTATTTTTTTTAGAATTTCAAGATAACCCAACTCAAGATTCTGTATAAATCAAATAAAGAGTCACATGTTTCACTTCAATAGACTGATCATCTCTAAACTCTACACTCTCATATTTCATAGTTTTGTTTAAATATTTTTACATATTAAGTAGTGTGATATACTCTATTTTATATATACAGACTTTATTCTATTATAAACTATAATATAATTGATATCTTCATATATCATTTACATATACTCACATAGATAATAGTGGTAGAGGTCCCTATGTGTCCTGTTTGATTTTACTCCCACGTATAAACAAGGGCGTGGTTGTGTGTGACCTGGATAGTTGTGAACTATTGTAAAACCTGATCCAGGTTGTGGATCGACTTTTTTATTTCATATAAAATAATTTTTGGTGGGTGATAAACAATTGGAGAGGACTAAGTCTCTTCTTGATAATGAACCTATTGTTTCAATTTTCCATTGTGTGTTTTTATTACTTTACTTATGCCTTTAAAAACTAAAACTATTTTAACCATAAAACTAAAACTTTGATAATTAATATTTATTATTTTTTTATAAGAATTTAATTAAGTAAATTGTTTTCAAAGGACTAAATAATATTCTATATCTCTTACCCAATAACTAATCACTCTTTAAGAAATATTTTTAAGGATTATAACTTATAATGATTTTCTATATTGATTAACTTGTTCATTTTGAATAAATTGGGGGATTTCAAATTAATCTATTTTAAACAAAAAAATATTGTGTACTCACTTCCCCCCCCCCCACACATGAGATACTAAAACCAACCATTATTTGGTATCAAAGGATTGTTTCTTTAATATTAAAGTTTTGAAGTCTTTCTTTGTGACGTCCCGGTTTTGAGAGCCTCCTAGAGGTGCCCCGTACCCGGTTGGTCACATGGCCTCAAGCGCATTTCCCCGAACTCCAGAGGCTACCAACTAGAAGTGAGGGCCTTTCATGTGATAGTGGGTAAAATAGTCCCTCATTGGTAGAGTAACAAAGTGGAAATAACAAATATACAATAACGGAAGCAGTAAAATCATGCAATAAGTAAACAGCGGAAGACTAAAGAAATAAACAACTGGAGCACATATATATATATATAATGCATGATACATATGTCTAGGAAATCATCCAAATAAGTCACAATTGTGTAATACATTAATAAACCGAAGTACAACAAAAAATAGATAAAATTCTCCAAGGCATCGCAAGCCTCAGCTTGGTCCCTTGCTCCCCAACTCCATAACAATCAAGTACCTGAAGTAGAAGGGTGTTTGCCCTTATCTATACATGCAGAAATATAATCTATTTTGGCCCAAAAGCATGACCCAAACAAGGTGTGAGACTAATCCTAGTAGGAAACCACCCAGAGATATGTGCCTAACAGTCAGGGAATATATATGGTAGGCAATAAACAAAATGAAGTAGTAAACTAGGAGGCACACATAGTAACAATCCTACTATTGCAAATGAATTAATTTTCATATGTCAAGTAAGTAGCCAATGAAAAGCAGGTAACCCTATGGTAGGTACTCATTTCCTGAACCCTTTGGTTCAACAAAAACAAACATAAGCAACCCTCTTGGAAGTACACACAGTCTAACCCCTCTAGTCCAGCTTTAGAAAAGACACTCTAAGGAATCACTCACCGACAGTTCCCCATGTGGTCTCGTATCGGTAACTAATAGGCACTCTAGGGAATAACTCAACATCAAATTACCCATATGTCCCACATCGAGGAACTACAGACACTCTGAGAGAGTACTCAACATTCATCCTCCATATGGTCTCAAAACGTAATAGTAAAACAGACACTCTGGAGAAGCCCTCAACTTCCATTATCCCTATGGTCTACTACACCAGGTTCTCACAACCCTGTGTAAGACAATCGAGAACAGTGATATATGGAATCCAAATTAAACCTCAATAACTACTTGGCTAAAAAATATACAGCATATCATATCATGTAAGATAATATTTACTCCACCCTAACAAAACTAGGCATGGAAAGAAAAGCAGCAGCCTAACAGCCAATGCTAGACCAAATGGTCAAAACAAGAAAACTTGGGAAAAAATCCATAGCCTGGAAAAGTTCACACTATTCATAACAATTAACCTCTATACAAACAAATAAGGAACAACAGGTAATAATAGGGATAAATCCATAAACATGCAAAACCCTATTCTTGGGTGTTGGGCACTTTTGTACATAAAATTCAAAGACTAACTGTGGAAAGGCACAAAGCACCTAGCTCAGTGTCGTGAGATTAATATACCCCGGTTTCGGCCCATGGATCAACCTAGAATGCGGTAGATATACAAAAATTTCTAAAATTTTCAACCAAGGATAACTTGAGAAAGAGGAGAAATCAAGAGACAAAGATCTAGAAGAAGGAAGAGCTTATCGTGGTGATCCCAACGCAATTGACAGCGGTTGAACCAGAGAACTGATGCTCGATCGGGGGATCAGGGAAGGATCAGTGTCATATAGACACTCTTGGTAGAATAAGGTGAAGAAAAAGATACTTCTTCCAATTAGACATGACCTAGGTCAGTTTAATGGAAAAAAAAAAGTACACAGCGTGTACATTCTCTTACTGAGTCTTACATTAGGCGGCCTCTAGGTCACCACATATGATTTTGTGCTCCGCCACTACACGGATAGAACACGGCTATGTTTGGAAACTGATTACATGGTGTGCACTTTATAATTAAACGGCATGTACTCAAGAAATTTCTAGAGACTCCTCTTTTTTTTCAAAAACAAACCGAAAAGAAGAACATACCTGAAAGAAGATCCGGGTTCTCACATTCTTACTATGATTTTAGGTTTACTTTAAAGATCTTAAATTTCTATTATTTCTAAATTTTGTTCTTTAAAATAGATAATCATTAAGAAGGTTCTTCTATAAACATACCTTCCTTTTTCAATGGTACAAATTATCCTCAATGGAAGATTAAAATGAAAATGCATATAGAAAGTATGGGCTTTACAATTTGGACTTCCATAAAAGATAAATATGTGTTCCCTATTACTTATATAGCCACATGGGATGAAGCTACTAAAGCTTCTTATAACAAAAAATGTAAATATTTGAATTTGTTATACTATGCTTCTAGATATGAGTAATTTAATATAATTTCTACATGTAAAACAATATTTAATATTTGGAATACTCTATCTATTTCAAATGAGTGAACTATTAAGATGAGGCTTACTACTTATGATATTAAGTGTGATAATTTTAATATGAATCCTGATGAACCTATTTATGACATGTACCTCAGGTTAAATGAGATTTTCAACACAATGAGAATGCTTGGAAAACCTGTATCAGACAAGGATCAAATCATGCAACTATTAAGATATCTACCTGAAACATAGAGAGGTGATTCTGTGTCAATCAGAGAATCATTTTACATTAAAAATATATAAGTAAAGAAATTGATAAGTAATATTATGATTTATAAATAATATATAAGATTAAACCATGAATAAGATGAATAGACTAAAATAAAATCTGTATCCTTTAAGATTTCTACATCTATACATGAGGAGAAGGAAAATGAAAAGGATAAAGTCCAAGATATAGATTCAAGTGATAGTAATATCCACCAGATATTGATGAGGATATGGATCACTTATCCAAAAGGTTGAATACGTTTTATAAGAAAAAATAAGTTTTTTAGAAAAAAAACTAAAAAGGAAAATATGATTCCAAAGGAACTTGGAAGAAATTCTATAAGAAGGATAATGATTCAAAATAAGTTGTATGTTATGAATGTAAAATGAAAGGACATATAAAATCAGATTGTCCAAAGATTAAGTATAAAAATAAGTATGAGTACAAAGAAAGAAGATAAAAAAAGGATATGAAATCTACATGGATGGCTTCAAAGGATAGCTTTAGTGATTAATATTCCTCATATGAGGAGAAAACTGATAGAGCAAAAATTGTTTTTCATGACTAAAGTCAATGAGGTACCTATTTTACCCACTATTTCTAATATTCTTCATGTGCATAATTCTAATGATTTTGAAGATGAAAATAATGATTATGATAGGTCTCAATAAGAGATGGTTGAATTTTATAGACTGATGGAAGATACATTTAATGATCTTAAGGATAAATATAATGTTTTAAAAATACATCACGCTTTATCTACTAATTTTAAATCTGATCTATCTATTAAAAAAGAGAACAATCCTCAACTGCTCAAAGAAAATAATGAACTCAAAATGTAAAATGATAAATTAAATAAATATTTATAAAATCATACAAATGGTATAGAAAATTTCACTTAGATTTTAGAAAATAAAATTTCACCTAAGTATATAACTAGAATAGAATATCAACTAGGTATAAGAAAATAACATGGAGCACTTTTTTCCCTAAATCCAAATTAGATAGTTCTTATGAAAACTATTTTTATAAGGGACATAATATAGTTTTTATTTCTAAATGTTTGCAATCTGTTGATAGGAAACCCATTATAAAAATTTGGGCTCCCAAATCTTTGATTAATAACATTTTTGGACCCAAACAGATCTGGGTACCAAAGTCATTTCTTGTATGAATATTGACTTATAGAGATATTTTTTGAAGGCCTCTAGTAGAATTATATGGTACTTGGACAGAAATTATTCAAGACATATGAAAGGATATTATTCATGCTTCAAGATCCTTATTAAGTTTTATAGCTGTCATTTCAACATTGGTTACAATTCTAAAGGAAAAAAATCATCATCCTAGGCCAAATTGGTAATAATAATTCAGTTTTAATTTCAAATGTTTTTTTATATTGATCGTTTAAAATATAACTTACTTAGTATTTACCAGTTATGTGATGATGGTTTTTATGTTATGTTTTAAAATCATTCTTTCAATGTTTATGATTCAAAAAATTATTTAATTTTTACTGCACTTAGAAATGATAATGTCTATGTTGTTGATTTAAACTCTTTAGTTTCTTAAATTTTTTCTTATTTAAGTGAATTTCAAAAAGAATAATTTATTTCTAATAGGAGACTAGTCCATTTCAATATTCAATCACTTAGGAAGATTACTAGGAAATGGTTAGTTAGGGATCTACCTAATCTTGATTTCCCAACTGATAAAGTCTATAACCCCTATCAAAAAGGGAAAAAACAAATTTTCATTTTAAATTAAAGAAAGAAGTGTCAACTTCTAAAGCTCTTGAGTTGGTTCACATGGTTTTTTTGGACCTTCTATAGTTTCAAGTATTAATGGGAATGACTATTTTTATGTTATTATATATTTTTTCTCTATGTATACTTGGGTATACTTTGTAGCTCACAAAAGTGAATCTTTCAATTACTTTACCAAGCATGCTAAGATTGTATAAAATATAAGTGGACTTATAATTAATACTTAAGAATTTACCATGGATGTGAGTTTCAGAATCAAGATTTTGAATATTTTTTCCCATAAAATGGATATACTCATAACTTATTTTATCATAGAAACCCTCAACAAAATATAGTTGTACAAAGGAGAAATATAACATTACAAGAGATAGCTCAGACCATGTTAAATGAGTATTCCATGGTTGAATCACCCTTATAATTCTTCTCTAAACGAGTTGAGATAAGCTAAGAAGCAAAAGAAAACATCACGTGAGTTAGTTATCATATAACCTGTTAACCCCAACCTTTCAAAGTAAGGTGTAGTAGCTAAATGGGAAGTAAAATTAAAATGTGTAATCACCCACCAATTCTCATTGGCTTGAGAACAAAACGAGTCATTACTAGGCCTTAAGCGACATGCCCAAGACGCCAAAGGATAGTAATTAATGCCAAAGGGTTTAAAATACAAGTGGGGGACGATTTACCCTTTAAAAATAAACCAATAACTTACCAACCATAACAAAACATTCACTATATTATGAATGAACAAATGGAAGACAACTCAACAACTTCATGTATCTCAAAATCACATCAAAGTAAGCAACAATAGAAGAATAACCAAGTATCAAAGTACACAGCGGATAAACTACACAGGACTCTCCAAAGACCTCAAGACTCTATTCTCCAAAAGATCTAAGCTCCAAAATATCCAAACAGAACAAACAACATGAGGTAGTGCTAAACACGTGTGAAAGATTACCGTTTCCCTTGTCCCAGAAGATAGAATCTGCAAAAGCACCAATGTGCCAAAGCAGGGGTGAGTATAAAACTCAGTAGGTTTTCCCCAATGACTTCCCTACACACGCCACTATGATAGAAGAGTTAGCAACAATTATATAAAACAGTTTATATAAAACAATTTCTCAAAAATAGTTTATAACTAAATATAAAATTTTTTCCAAAATAATTCATTACCAAAATCTTACAAGTACAATTGAAAACAATTTTCTCAGTAAGATATTTTTTCAGAAAAATAACTAAACAATCTTTACAACTGTTTCACAATATCACTTTATCTGCATACCCAACCATTCCTCAAACCCATCCAACAAACCATGCATGCTACGTTATGATTCCATACTCATGATTAGTTTCTCGTTGAACTACCAAGTCATCACAAGGTAATTGCTTCCAATGTGTCATTAACCCTTTGGCACCGAGCACAAGGTCATATTTCAACCAAACCCCGTATATGCAATTATCATGTGCCATTAACCCTTTGGCACTAAGCACAAGGTCATATTTAAACCAAGACCTGTATATGCAACATGAACACACACCACATATGCCAAATCATCATGCCAAAACACCCCTTTCAATAAAAACTCCTTTTTATCGAAAACCATTTTCGTCAAAACCATTTTAATGCCAAATCATTTAAATTACAAACAATTTCATTAAAAATCTATTTTTATTGAAAAACATTTATATTGAAAACCCCCTTTTTCATCAACCATTTAACAATTCCAGAAAATCTATAGTTTAAAATCAACATTTTAAATTCATGATACTAAACCCCCTTTGCACAACTATTCCACAAGATCACGTAATTTTACAAAAAACATAAATCATCACTAATGTAGATTTTTACATGAATTTAAAAACCCATAAAATAATTTGAATCTAATACAATTAATTATATCAAGAGGATATGAGATTGAATCCACCTACCTCAAAGGTTCTGACGAAACTCGACAACAGATGAAGAATGCACAAGATTTCGGGTCGATTCTCCAAGAACGGCCTTAGTTATCTTATCCTAGCAAGATCACGACTCAAAATTGAATTATTTGGAATAAAAAAACGTATATCTTCCCACTATAGGTTCAGATCTGAGAAAGAATGGATATCGGATAAGTAGATATAAGAATATCTAATAAAACATGACAAATCCAGAAAAAATGGTGACATACCTCAAGAACCGGATCAAGACTCCAAAAAAGCATCTTAGGAATCTTCGTCTATCATTAAAAATGATATATTTATCATTTATTGACATCAAAATACTTTTATCTACCCATAGGATGTGTAGATCTAATAAAATTGGAAGGAGAGAAGGAGGAGTTTGCAAAAAATGGAAAAGAACCAAGAAGATCGGCACTTACCCCAAGAATAGGGCTTGAAATCACCAAGGGAAGGCTCTAGGTTAGCTCTAACTTATGTGGGGAGGGTTTTCCAGACTTATAGAGAGAGTGATGTTGAAATAGGGGCGTTTTTATTCCAAAACAATATATATATATATATAGAAAAAATGAGTAAGCTCCTAGAAAATAGGATCTAGATTTGATCTGTGCACAAGGTTTGACCACATGGTTTGAGCCAACCGTGTATGGATCGTGCGACCTTAATTTTGGTCCCAACACTCCTTATAAAACCCCCAAACTCTTCCATCCTTCACCTTTACCCTTTTTATGGAAACACATTTTTTATGGAAACATCCCACTTTATGGAAACACCCCACATTATGGAAACAACCCATTTTATGGAAATACCCCACTTTATAGAAACAAACCACTCTATGGAAACACCCCGCATTATGGAAGAAACCCACCTTATGGAAAAAACCAATATTAGGGAAACACCAAACTTAATAGAAACTCTCTATATTATGGAAAATCTTTATTTTATGGAAACTCTCTATTTTATGGAAACTCTATTTTTTGAAAACACTCTATTTTATGGAAACTATATATTTTATCGAAACTATCTGTTTTATGCACACCAATTAAAAAGATGTGACGAAAGGGGTTATGTACCCAAAACAGGGGGTACTACATTCTCCCCACCATTGGTCTTTCTGTCCTCAGAAAGTATAAAACTCTCACTGGCTAAAAAGAGTTCTGTCCACTACTCTTTCATTTCCTTCTCAAGTTCCCAAGTCTCTTCTTGAATCTGATCATGTTGCCATAAAACCTACACTAGGATGTTGTTTTTTCCATGAAAGACTTTCTCTTGTCTATCCATGATCCACATTGGGATATGTACCAGTGATGCATCAAGTTCTAGATCAACGTGATCCCATCTTATCACATGGTCATGATAAGGGTGATACTTTTTCAACTCGGATACATGAAACAAATTATGCACTGAACTAAACCATGGTGGTAATGCCAAACGATATTCCACCTCTCCAACATGTTCCAGTATCCAAAAATGGCCAATTTATCTAAGAGATAACATGTCCTGCTTCCCAAAGTGATGATGTCCAAGCCTTGGAGAGATCCTCAAGAAGATATGATCACCCACAACGAATGAAAAAGGTCTTTGACGGTGATCTGCATAAGATTTATGATGACTTGGAGCCTTCTCCATCCTCTTTATAATCAACTAGATCTTCTCCGTTGTTTCTTGGACAAGGCTTGGCCCGACTAGTGAAGTTGTTCTTGTTTCCACTCAGCATAGTGGAGAACGACAAGGACGCCTATACAATACTTCAAACAGAGTCATGTGTATCAAGTATTGATAGATTTTATTATATGAGAACTCCACTAAGGGTATATGCTCCTCCCATGATCCACCCAAATCCATTACACAAGCCCGCAACATGTCTTCCAACATTTGTATCATCTTCTTGGTTTGTCCATCCATCTAAGGATGATACTCCGTGCCCATAGTCAATTGAGTCCCAAGGGATTACTGTAAGGATTCCCAGAAACGAGATGTAAACCTCATATCTCTGTCTGAGACTATTGACACTGGTACACCATGCCTCTTTACCACTTCTTGTATATATATTTTTGAAAGATCCTCCACCCTATGAGTTTCACGATAGGGATGAAATGGTCCGAATTGGTTAGACGATCCACTATCACCCAAATGACATCGTGTTTCTGGACTATTCTTGGAAGAATTATAACAAAATCCATTTCTATCTGATCTCATTTCCACACTAGGATGGGCAAATATTGTAACATATCAGCTGGTCTCTAATTCCCTTCTTTAACCTGCTGACAATTTAAGCACCACGAGACAAACTCGTCCACCATCCTATTCATTCCGCTCCACAAAAACTGTGCCTTCAATGCCTTATACATCTTCTATGTACCTGGATGTATTGCCCATATTGAATAGTGGTAAGAATGAAGGATTTGTTCCTGAAAAACCATAGCTACAACCATACGATCTCTGAAACACAAAACTCAACCCCCATCAAGTTTCCATCCCTCAATGGTCTCCCCGCCATTGAGTTTTGAACTTAAACCCATACATTCTTCATCATATTTTTATGCCTCTTTGATCATTTTTACTAAATAAGGAACAAGCATAGCTGAAAAGAAAACCGCAACATCACCTCAGTCTTCACATTCCATATGCATGTCGGTTAAGACCGACATCAACTACCATTCAACTGAAGATTTTTTTGCTAACTGAGCATATGAATTTCTACTCAATGCATCTGCCACCGAATTTCGTTTCCCTAGTGTGTAAATTAAGTCAAAGTCAAATATTTGGAGATAATCCATCCATCTCCTTTTCCTGAGATTCAAATATTATTATGATAAAATGTGTTTTAAGATTTTTTGATTCGTAAACACAGTAAATTTCTCACCAAAGATAAAATGTCTCCATGTTTTCAAATAATGGACGACTATAGCTAACCCCAAATCATATGTTGGGTAATTCTTCCCATGCACACTCGACTGACTTGAACCATAAGCAACCACATGATCTCTTTGTATGATAACGCATCCCAACCCTAATCCCAAAGCATCACAATAGACCACATACCCCTATCCTGATTCTAGAAAGATCAAGATAGGTGTCGATGTAAGCAGAACTTTCATTTCCTGGAAAGAATTCTGACATTCCTACAACCATTAGAATAGAGCATTCTACTTTGTCAGATCTATCATTGGTGAAGTTAGTCATGAGAAATCACGCACAAAGCGTCGGTAGTAACCATCCAGACCAAGAAAACTTCATTTCTTGAACACATTCATTGGTGGTTTCCAAGAGAAAACGACTTATAGCTTTTCAAGATCAACATAAATGCCTTTCTAAAAAATGACATGGCCAAGGAAACATACATCATGTATCCAAAAATCACACTTTGAAAATTTTTCATACAAAATATGATCTCTCAAGATTTGTAACACTATTTCCAGGTGCACCTCATGATCATCCCTTGTCTTTGAATAGACCAAAATGTCGTCCATAAACACCACAATAAAATAATTCAAATATTGTTGAAATATCTAATTCATCAATTCCATAAAGACCATTGGTGAATTCGTTAGACTGAAAGTCATGACTACATATTCATAGTTACCATATCTACTTCTAAAATATGTCTTTGAAATATCCTCTTTTTGAACTCTCAATTGGTGATATCCTTATCACAAGTCAATCTTGGAGAACCACTGAGCTCCCCTTAATTGATAGAATAGTTCATAAATGTGTGGAATTTGATATCTATTCATTATCGTAACTTGATTAATCTTGCAATAATCAATACACAACCGAAGAGTTCCATATGCCTTCTTCAAGAACAACACTGGTTCTACCCATGGATACGTACTTGGTTGAATGAAACCCTTTATTTCCATCTCCTCTAACTACACTTTCAATTCTTGTAACTCTATTGGTGCCATCCTATAAGATGGAAGAGAAATAGAACTGCTACCTGAAAGGATATCAATTGTAAACTCCACTTCCCTTAGAGGTGGTAACCTTGATAAGTTCTTGGAAAAGACATCTGGAAATTGATCCCCAACAGCTGGAAAACTATTATCCTCGATCTCTTCCATTGATGCCAAAGTCAATGCTTCCAATTAGTAACAGATCATTCCCACCATTGGTGCCAACAATCTCTTTTCACCCTTCTTTACAATCCTCTCTCCTCTAAAGAGATGTTTGATGTCGTCCTCAATCATGAAACTAAATGTTCTCCTATAACAATCGATTTGATCCTTGAACGTTGTCAGCCAATCCATACCCAGGATTACATCATATACATCCATATACAACATCAATAATTCCCATTTCACCTCACCTCCATCAAAAGTTATAACACAATCTCTACACATGAATTCTCAACATTCTCTTTCACTGAGAGGATTTTGTAGTTTTATCATAGAAGGCATCATTTCAAGTTTTAAACATAGAAAAAAGGTGACCCACTTCCACTTCATCTTAGTGCTAGAGTTATCAACCCCTCTCGTGAAGACAATGTTCTTCCTCCACACGGATTATCAGTAGTGAATGATATAATAAACGGAGTATCTAACTACAGTCCTAACTCAACAGTTTGAAAATCCTGAGTGATTCTTTTGAACAACTATTGGTTCACTTATAGCTCGGGTGCATCCAAATTCTCAACAACCTCTTTTAACTAGTTCTTATGACACCTATTAGGTTCCATTTTCTGAACCAATAACAAACTCTATAATTCTCACTCTATAGAAACTAATGGATTAGCATTCCAAATTCGTTCACATCAATTATCACAACATTGTTTTCCAAAAACAACATTTTTTCATGTTTAACCATTTTTGAAAACTTTCAACATTATTTTTGAAAATTAAACCATTTTCAAAATATAAAAAGCATTCCTTTTTTCAAAATCATTCATTTGAAGAAAAATTTGATTATTTTTCAAAAATAAACACTTTTTCACAATATGAATCATTCCTCGAAATGATGTATTCACTTCTAGTTGGAAGTCATTCCTATACAACTCATGTCATGCTCGTCTCATTGGCTAAACCCATGACAATGAGATTTTAAAATCCTATACGTGTCTCCAAACACTTATTTACTCAAATCCCCGGTAACTTGAAGTTCAACATAAAAGGGTTAGCTACATCCTTTTATGCTATACATTTCAAGTTCCAACAATCCTACCCCTTTCTAATATTCCAACCCAAGGAATATACAAGAGGGGATTTCAACTCCAAGACCAAGAACCCTGAAGACTACTTGTTATGAAAGGACCAAAAAGGCTGATATCATTTGTACCACCATGAAAGGACTAGACTGATACCATTTGTAATGACCTTCCAATTCTCTTTTGCTTGAGAGTACAACGAGTCATTACTAGGCCTTAAGCTACATCCACAAGATGCCAAAGGCTGGAAATAAATGCCAAATGGTTTCAAATACAAGTGGGGTACGATTTACCCTTTAGGAAATAAACAAATAAACCTACAAACCATAACCAAACATTCACACTATGATGAATGGAAAAATGGAAGACAAATCAACAACTTCATGTATCTCAAAATTACATCAAAGTAAGAAACAATAGAATAATAACCAAGTATCAAAGTACACAGTGGATAAACTACACAAGACTCTCCAAAGACCTCAAGACTCCATACTCCACAAGCTCCAAGCTCCAAAAGATCTAAACAGCCAAAACATCATGAGGTAGTATTAAACAAGTGTGAAACATTACCTTTTCCTTTGTCTCGGAAGATAGCATCTGCAAAAGCACCAAAGTTCCAAAGCAGGGGTGAGTATAAAACTTAGTAGGTTTTCCCTAATGACTTCTCTACTCAAAAAACTAGGATAGAAGAGTTAGAAATAATTATATAAAATATTTTATATAAAAAAATTTCTCAAAAACAGTTTATAACTAAATATAAAAAAGTTTCCAAAACCATTAATTACCAAAAGAAAACAAGTACAATTGAAACCAATTTTCTCAGGAAGATATTTTTTCAGAAAAATAACTAAACAATCTTTACAACCATTTCACAATGTCCCTTTACCAGCAAACCCAACCATTCCTCAAATCCATGCAACCAACCATGCATGCTAATTTATGACAGTTCCATACTCATGAGAAGTTTCCCGTCGATCTACCAAGTCTTGAAAAGGTAATTGCTTCCCATGTTCCATTAACCCTTTGGCACCGAGTATAAGGTCATATTCCAACCAAGCCCCATAAATGCAGTTCACATGTGCCATTAACCCTTTGGAACTGAGCATAAGGTCATATTTCAACCAAGACCCATATATGTTACATGAACACAGACCACATATGCCAAATCATCATGCCAAAACAACCCTTTCAATAAAAACACCTTTTTATTGAAAACCATTTTCATCAAAACCATTTTAATGCCAAACCATTTCAATTCCAAAAAAAATCAATAAAACTACATATTTATGGAAAACCATTTATAATAAAAACCCCATTTTTCATCAAACATTTAAAAATTCTAGAAAATCCATAATTTAAAATCAACATTTAAAATTCATGAAACTAAACCCCTTTGCACAACTATTCACCAAGATCATGCAGTTTCACAAAAACCATAAATCATCACTAATGGATACTTTTTCATGAATTTCACAATCAATAAACCAATTTTAATCTAAGACAATAAATTATATCAATATGAGATGAGATTGAAGCCACCTACCTCGAAGGTTTTGACGAAACTCGACAACAGACGAAGAATGCACAAGAAGGCGGCTCGATTCTCCAAGAACGGACTTAGTTCTCTTATCCTAGCAATATAACGACTTAAAATTTAATTATTTTCCATAAAAACGTATATCTACCCACTATAGGTTCATATATGAGAAATAATGGAGATAGGAGAAGTATATCTAAGCATATCTAATAAAACATGACAAATCCGGAAAATATGGTGACGTACCTCAAGAATCGGATCAAAATTCCAAGAAAGTAGCTTAGATCTCTTACTCTATCATGAAAAACACTATATTTATCCTTTAATGATGTTAAAATACTTTTATCTACCCACATGAGTTTAAGATCTAAGAAAACGAGAAAGAGAGAAGGGGGAGTTTGCAGAAAACAGAAAAGAACCAAGAAGATCGACACTTACCCCAAGAATCGGGCTTGAAATCACCAAGGGAAGGCTCTAGGTTGGCTCCAAATCGTGTGGTAAGGGTTTTCCAGCCATCTATGGAGATTAATGTTGAAATAGGGGCGTTTTAATCCAAAAAAAATATATAGATCAAAAATGAGTGAGCTTATAGAAAATAGGATCTAGATTTGACATCTGTGCAAGGTTTGACCACACGGTTTGGGCCAACCGTGTATAGATCGTATGACCTTCCTTTTGGTCCCAACACTCCTTATAAAACCCTCAAAATATGACATCATTCACATTTTACCTTTTTATTGAAACACATTTTTTATGGAAACATCCCACTTTATGGAAACACCCCACATTATGGAGACAACCCATTTTATAGAAAACCACAATGTATGGAAACCACCCACTTTATGGAAACACCCCACATTATGGAAACAACACACTTTACGGAAAAAATAAGCATTAGGGAAACACCAAACTTAATGGAAACTCTCTATATTATGGAAAATCTCTATTTTATGGAAACTCTCTATTTTATGGAAACTCTCTATTTTATAGAAACTCTCTATTTTATAGAAACTCTATATTTTATGGAAACTCTCTATTTTATGGAAACTCTCTATTTTATCAAAGGTATCTATTTTATGCACACCAATTAAAAATACATGAGGAAATGGGTTATGTACCCAAAACCGATGGTACTACAAAATGATTGTTGTAAAGCAAGCCTCTATTTCTCAGAGTTCTTCAAGTCCAATGTTAGTTGAATTGGTTTTCCTCAAATAAAAAAATGTTTACCCAAAATTAGTTTACCAATTATATCAGAATATGGATTTTTCTTTTGATACATATGGGTTTGAATAGATAAGAATTCATGTAAATGGACATGAAATAGGTTTTTATTCAATTAAAGGGGATAAATGTTTGGGTGTACCTCATGAAGTAATTTATGATGACTACTAGGGAGGAATTATAGAAGCTAGTGACATTTTTATATATGAGGATGCACTTTTTATTCTAACAAAATATGGGATAACAAGAAGATATATTTAATCTGAGCAGGATAGATAATGTAGTTTGTTGTTTAAGTTTAATCAACACATTCTATATCCCAAGAAAGGGAACATTCCCACATTAAGATATAATGATATATATCTAATTTATCTAATGTAATAATGAAACAGATTAAATTTTTGTAGATATTCCGTGGTTCATATGTGAGATATGATAAAGCCTAACTCAAGGTCTAATTCCCTGATCTACCCAAAGTTGATTTCTAAAATGTTAAAGTCTAAGGGTCTTATATATGAGGGTGAAGAAACAGTTACCAAATGTGGTGGTTTTTGTATTTCAAGATCTATTTGTTCAAGGATAAAAATTAGTTAGAACCCCTAGAAAAGAAAATGGGTTGAAGATAGTGAAAAATTATATTCTGAGTTTAAACCAGTGGATCCTCCTCCTTGGACAAGGGATGTTGTTGATATTGTTCTCAAGATGGATAAGGTTTTATAATACTCTTATGAGGAATTATAGGGTGTTGTAAGAGAATAAGTTAAAAAAAACTATCTATTATTGAAGGTGTTGATATAGACTTGTCACCTCAATCTTATCCAATCACTTTTGGTGCTCCTAGACCTCTTAAAATTATGCCTAAAAGAGAAAATCTTGTTAAAAGTGGTGTATAGGAAACAAAATTTTTATTATATAATATATTTAAAAGTTCTTCTAATTGTAATGATGAATATGAAAATGGAAATGGGGATGAGGAATAGGAAGATGAGGAAAATGGAAATTAAGTTAAAAATGGTAGTGTAAGTGATGTTGATGATGATGATTCTAAACATGATGGTTTACCTAAATAATTAGAAGAAAATATATATAAATGATTACAAAACTACTTGATTCACTTGGTGAGTCTTTAGAAAAATCATATTTGACTGCAAAAGTGGACTCAAAGCTTAAATAACAAGTTTCACTTATTGAGGGGGAGAAATCCCCATATTTTGAATTTATTAAAAAGAATAAGTGTGTTGATGATACAAAGGTAGAATCTAGTTCTAATTTGGATAGTTTATTAGTTTCTGATTATAATAAAGTGGAACAGATGAGTGTGATTTCTACTATGGAATAACATGTGGATGAGCAAGATCAAATGGATATGCCTTCTTTTGAGCAAGGTAGTGATGCTCACTGGATGTTTTGGATACTAATGAGACTCCAGTTGATAGCTGTATAGAATTTGATTCTATTTTTTTCCTGAAAGATATTGTCTAGAACTCTAGTGTTCAAACTCTTAGTGTCTAGATGGAAGAAGTTCCAATTAGAGGACAATCTACTAATGCTCCGGGTGTTGAGATAATTATTTCTACCTATGCTACTATTGTACCTACATCTATTGTGGTACCTCCTATATCATTTATGGTAACTGTTCCTTGTGATGTTTTTATTTCAACTCCTTTAGGTAGTTGGGATGACCACATGATAGAATAATGGGGTAAATTCAATAATGTGAGGTGTCAACTAAATGATGGTGGGCCATAAGTTAGAAAGGAGGAAGATCTTAATGTTTGTATGATTGATCAAATAGACTTTGGAGGTTTGTTAGAAAATATTTCCTTAGTGAGACCTCCTACACCAAAACTCCTCTCCATAGCTTCTCCTATTGTGCCTATTGGTTTAGTCACAAGATATGACTTGAATGCTTTTGGTGAAAATACGTTTTCTGATTTTAGTAAGTGTTTGAAGAATCAATCTCCTCTTCTGACCAAGATTAGTGAGAATAATGCCCAATATTTTCTTAAATTGGTAATTCAACATATATAACCTAATATGATGGATCACAAACAAGAAGTTGAGATATAAAATAAGATAATAAGTGCTAAACTAGAATCTGAAAATTTATTGATTTTAGAGTTCAAATCCTCCTTTTCTACCTCTCTAGATGGTATTCTTAAAATTCTAGAAGATAACTCTCCAGATACATCCACAACACCTCCAACAGTTGATATTGATTAGATATGAACTATGGATAGAGATGAAGTTGTAGACATGTATAGTGGACCCACTAGTGGATAACCTATTATTCCTTTATAAATTTAGAGAAAGATTAAGAAAGGAATTGAGCATGATCATATGATGATCAGAAAGTATTCTAAATATATGGATACTGATATAGATATAATTACAAAATCCATAAAATACTATCTCATTGTGATTTATACAAATAATGTCATGGATGAAAATTTTATGTTTTTTGATAAGAATATGAGGATTCCCCATATTAAATAGGCTTTCAAGGAACAATTTAGACAACTAAAGGAAATGAATCCAGTATTGAGTTAGTTTGTGGAGGAGAAGGGTGATTTCTTTAGTGTGTTGGAAACAGGTGGTCAGATTATAATGGACGTCATTAATCTCATGAATCCCTTTATTCATGTTCATAGACAAGTGGTTGTTTCTCACGAATCCATTCCTATTAATCATTAGTTATCTCTTAGACCATGATTTGATTAAGATTTTCTAGTAGCTCTTCCTACCAAATTCCAACATTTACATATGCCTCTTTCTCAAGATTTGAGTCAGCTCTAGCCAGTTGTTTTGTAGAAGATCATCCTCGAGATATCATTGGACAAGTGGTGGTCTATGTACTTTCCCCCTAATACCTTCTAATTATTCTGCCTCTAATCCTAATAAATCCAAGAGGAAAAATAAAAAAACCATTGGATCCTCTGACCCATCCTTGAGGATTTTTTTAAACTTTGTTTTTCTGTTTTTATGGGATTAATTATTTTTAATAATTTTTTGGTTTCTACTTTATATATTACTTTTGATCCTATTTATTCATGAATATTTATATCAACTGATGTTAACTACATTTCCTACTTTACTCTACTAATTTTTACCTTTTTGATAAAATTAAAAGGGGGAGAAAAGTGTGGAATTTTATGTTTCTATGTTACCTTTGAATTTGTTTTTACATGTTCACCTTTGATACTATCTGATTTTGATCTGATTTTATCTTTGATACCTTTTAATTATATTTACTTTCATATTATTTATATTTGATACCATCTGTGCATACTGTGAATGATAATTCATGATTTATATTATTGGTCTTACCTTTGATATCATGTTTTCTATTCATGATACCTTTGATGTCATGATTTATGATCATAAAAAGGGGGTATATTGTTGACCACCTTATTTTAATGATCACAAAATCATGATTCTAATGATATTAATGAATCTTATGCCTTTCTATAAGTATTTCATAATCTGATATAGGTTATGGAATTGTATATAGATGATTCACTATTGAGGTTAATAAACTATCAACCTAACTCACCACCAAGATATCACACTTCCTAACATGTCACTACCAAGACAGAATTTTGAAAAAGTCTCAAACACCATCACATACTAGTCACCATTTTCCATGACCCACCATCAGCATAGAAATTTAGCTAAGTTTGAGACATCATCAGATAACACACCGCCAGCTGAGATACCACCAGTAGAGACACCATCATCTACACACCCTAGAACATAAACATAGAAAAGTGTGAGATACCACCAGTCTGACCTACCATCAGAGGATACACTACCATCAAAGTGGAATTTTGGCTAAGTCTAATACACTGCCAGTTTCATAATACCAAGATGAAACACCATTATCCTATGACACCTCCAACATTTACCACCGCCAGACTAATCCACTGCAACTATTTTCTTAACATAACCTTTTTCATTTAAAGTTTTTCTAATGAATATGTTATTGAATTTAATGAAGAATGTTATTTTAATCATTGTTTTATAAATTATTGATCGAATGAATTGAAGAATATTTCAGACATGCTGTATAAGGAATCCTAATATTTAGATACACGTGGATATTATCCGTATTGTTTTTGTTTATAAAGTAAGTAGACTCCCTCGTGAAAAAGTGAGACACAATAAATATGTGGTGAATATGGATATCTAAATGAGATATCGTGCTTACATAAAATTAACATAGAGTTGAAGAGTTGAACCACTGCATCCTAAAAAACACTTGACTAAGGAACTTGAACCTTATCCACATAATTTTTATTCTTTTAGTCAAGAACAAGTGACTATGACACTATATTTTTATGAAAAGTTTAATATATACCAACTCAAGATGCTCTGCAAATCAAATCAAGAGTCATAACCTTCACTTCAATATACTGAGCACATCCAAACTCTATACTCTAATATTGCTCAGTTCTGTTAAATTATTTTTACATATTAAGCATTGTGTAATATACTCTATTTTATATATGCACTTTGTCTCTTATGTTGAACTGGAAGATACTTGATATCTTCTTATATTCTTTACCTATACTCCCATGGATAATAGTGGTAGATGTCTATGTGTGTTCTGTTTTGATTTTACTCCCTTGTATAACTTTGTAAGAGGTTGTGTGTGACCTGGATAGCTATAAACTATAGTAAAAACTAATATAGGTTGTGAATAAACTTGTTTATTTTAAATAAACTGATTATTGGTAGGTAATCACCAAGTGGAGAGGACTAAGTATCTACTTGAGACTGAACCTCTTGTTTCAACTTTCTACTATGTATTTTTTATTACTTTATTTCTACATTTAAAAAATGAAATTTTTTTAACAAAAAAAACTAATACATTGATGGTTAATCTTTATTAGATTTTTTATAAGAATTTAATCAAGTAAATTTTTTTCAAAGTACTAATTAATATTGTATATTACTTACCCAAGAAATAATCACTCTTTAATAAATATTTTAAATGATTAGAAATTATAACATTCTTCTATATTGTGTAACTAAGCCATTTTAAATTAATTAGGGTATTTAAAATTAATTATTTTTAAACAAAAAAAAATTGGGTACTCAATTCACCCCCCCCCCTCTTCAAATACTCACTCCAACAAACATTTAATTATAATAATGTCATTTGTGTTATATCATGAAAGTTAGAAATAGATATTTGGTATAAGAATCTTGGTAAGGTGGAATTTATTATAGTGAAACTAGTTAAAATTTTAATTCCACTAAATTTTATTCTATTCAAAAACCTGCAATTGAACTTTGGATTAAATTGAAGTGGGGAAGTGGATATGACTTTTAGAGGAGGCCTTATATTATCAATGGTGGAAGAATATTTATTTCTTTTATTTTTTGGTTTGTGTGTTTGAACCTATGTAGGATAAATATTTTTGTTAATTGAATTCTTTTTATTTCCTAGGAGTGTAATTTTTATGTGTGTGGAAATTGAAATATAAAATATTTTCAGTAATTTTACTTTTAATTTTATTTGTTTAAATCCCACTAATTTTTTAATTTAAGCGTGATTGTTACATTTTTATATTATAGGAATAATTTGGGTTGAATTTTTAAAATGGATTAATTATTGATTTTTTATTGTTTTTATTCATATTTGATAATAATTATTAATGACATAATTTTTATGTGATTATTTAATTGAAATTTTTAATTAGAAAATTAATTTTGAAACTGCATGGAAATTCTAGTTCTACCCTTTCAATTTCACTATAGTATTTTTATCCTAAAATTTATATATTTCAGATATTAATTTTAATTTTTTTTCATCGAATTTTACACATATTGGGATACATATTTTTTTCATACCTCTAGTTGGATCACATGTTTTGATGGAGAACATGGGCCCATATATCAATTATAGATTGGATTAAACATATTAGACCTCACCTCACTATTTAGTCCATAACTTTTTCATCTATGCTAAAATTAATATGAAATTTTTACACATCTTAAAGAGAATAGTATTTAATTAAATTTGAGAAACATTTAGTTTTTTTATTTTGATTTTTAAAAACATGACACAAAATATGGTATTTATTTTGAATTTATTTTTAAATTCTATTTTTATAAATATTTTAATCCTAGACTCCCCTATACTTTATAAATAAGTGATATTCACATTTTGAGGGGGTTCAATCATGAGGAGTTATTCTTGGAATTATACTACTTTTAGAATAGTTTTTCCTTTATATTTTATTTCTCATTAATTTTTTATTTAAAACTTGGCATTATTTTAATAAAATTATTTTTTATCCCCCCTACTATGACCTCTAACACTCACGATGCTGAGTTACTAACTTGAGGATTGTCCTTAGGGATTTTTTCATGGTGTTTTTGAATTCTTTATATTTAATTCATAATTTTTTCATTCATTGTTTGGTGAGGGATATAGGAGTGTTATAGATTGGTGTGATGGTCATCCACTTATCCATGGTCTGACTCTAAAACTCATTATATTATCTAAAAAATCACTATCCCCTTCCATGTATTAATCATGATCTTCATTTTATAGAGTTAAGTGTGCTCGATGGATGAAATGACATATGATGGATTTGGGTATTAAGATGTGTCACACTCTCGATTGAGGCATGTTAATTATTCTTGAATATTAGAGGAGTTAAGGTTTTGTGTGCCAAATTTTTCTTTTAATAATGATAAATTTCAAATTAAAAGTAAGGATTAATAGTTTATGCATGATTTTATGGAATATTAAGTAAAATTTATACAATTTAAAATAATAATGATTCATCATATCTATATTATTTATCTGTATATCTCTTTTTTATTTTTATTCTATAACTAAACCCCCATATTTTTATTGATTTCAAAAAATATAAAAAATATTAAAATATAATAAGTGTTTAAGAGTAGTTAGTAATTGACTGAAAAATCTTCTCAAGAGAGATGTCCCCAGTTAGACATTTTGTTTCATTGGGAAAAATAAATAGTATTTTTCACACCCCATGATATGAATTTCAGTGATACACGTTGAGTGTTACATAGTCTTATAGTTCAATTGAATATAATTATAGTAAGAATATATGTGTAAAAATACTATATTAGATATTTTTGACACTTTAAATAACTGAACCCATTTTATCTCAGAACTAGTATCTTAATTACCCACTATGGATTAATTATCAAGGCATCCAATGTCTATATCAACCTACAAAGGGTCACTACACACCCCATAAAAGAGTTAATACATAGTAATCATCAAAGATAATCCCTCCATAGAATCTACATGAACTATTATCAGAAGAAAAATAATTTGGTTCAATATAGTAAAATTCCACCAAGAATTTATATGGGAAAATTCCATATACATTTTTTTGACACTGTAAACAATTGAGAACTCTATATTCTATGATATCAATCATATAAATCCATGAAAGATTCATGTGAATCTCATATTCCAAGAATGATTCATGTACACATTCCTTTTTCTAATGTGTTGGCTAAGAGCCAAAAACCCATAAATCATAACTCATAAATCTATGAAACCAAGTGTGCCACACTAGTTATAATCATACAATCATAAAATAAGAAACCAAGAAGAGTAATATTGTGTCACTTTAAACCTATATTTCCTACTAGAAAAAAGGTGGTTACAACACACCAATATGATATCCATCACAAGCTCTAACAAGTCTTTAATCCTTGTATGTCATATCCTAAATCATAAAACAAAATAAAGGGATGATTTGATACCACATTTAACATCCCATCGCCTCTGAACACTCGATTATTGCATAGATCAGTAGTCTCCACATGACCTCAGGCATGCCACCTCATAATCCAAATGCTATTGACTAGAAAAAAGGGTCTATACTATTATCATGGGGAAACTATACCCTCATATTAGAGTAAAAACCAACAAAAAATAACCAAATATCATCCATCACAATAATTAGAGTATACAAAATCAATTAACAAGAATCATCAATAATGAATAATGAATGTGGAATTAAATAGTTATATAAACTCATGGTCATTCCCTCTTTCAATAATTGATTTCTCATCAAGTTTTATCACATTTATAGTAATAAAAAATAGAATACAACTACACTAAGCCTCTAATTTTATCCCCAAGACACATCTCATTTGAATATCTAGACTCCATCTAAGATATCCCACTCAATCATGATACATCAGGCCTATTCCCAACCTAAACCTACAAATAGTAAAGTCTAATTGGGTACCCATGTTTCATGGTTTCTTTAGAAGTGGGTGAGTATAACTTAGTAGGGAACCACCAATGGGGTCCCATACATATCCATTAAATATAGTGCATGTGTTGGTGATGTGCTCATAATAAATCAATAACTACATAAGCATAAATAAAATGACCACTGGAGGTTCTTAGTTTCTAACATAAAACTTGATATTTAATATTTTAACACTCTAATTTTTCTTGAAAATTTTATCTATAAATAAATTTGATTTCTTGGATAACTTGTGTTACCCACGACACCAGGTTTAAACTAGTAGCGATATAATATATTATTATTTAGTTTGATGGTTATCGCATAAAAATTATGTAATGACCTGACCCCAGTTACCCAGTGTCGGTGCATTATTACATAACATAGGAATGATCACAAAAGATCAAGTCTCGAAAGACCGATTATTTTAGTAGCCTTGAAAACACTAGATACATTCATAAGTCTTACATTACATCATAATGTGAAAACTACAACAAAATCTTGTCTCCACACTCATATACCCTTATACTATCCTTGCTGGTAATTCATAAAATACTTCTTCACATCTTGGGAAAAATAAAACATAGAAAGGGGTGAGATCAAATTCCTAGTAAGGATAACAATATAGTGGAAACTTTTATAAATAAGCATAAACATTTAAGGCAATGTATAACTAAAACAAAATCCTTTTTAACTTGAACTTCAGCATAATATGGAAAAAATAAAATGAAATAATTCCATTTACTTATTCACATGGATATTCTACTAGTCGAATAATAACATGCAATATCAATAACCACTTTCATAATGATAGAATGCATAATGCCAGACTATCATAACCATGTAGCCAAGGCCTTGTGCCAAGAATACAAATAATATTTTTTCAAGGCCTCATGCCAAGACACTAGTTTGTCTCATGAGACCTACCGATGCATCGAGGAGCTATAGCGGGCTCCACCCGTCACTTATTAATTCCAATGCATTCCTCATATGAATAGGTTTAAACATAACATAAATATTCGTATTAAAACTAGCCTATGAAATGTCAATACTTTCTCCATAAACCATGAATGGTATAAAAATAACACATCCACAGTAAAACATATCACAAAACCTTTAAAACAATATGGATGTTTTGTATCATAATAAATCAACTTCAAATAAACTTAAAATCCATCAAAGTATGTTGACATAGATGAAATCAAAACTATTTGAGAGAAATATCTCTTTTTTTGAAATCATTTAAAAGTCACATAATTATAAAAGAAAACATTTACTTTAAAAATATTCTTATAATATTGTAACGGAATCTTCGATGATTTTATAATGGCAGAAAATATCTGCACCTACTGTATAAGTTAAAAAAAGACATTCTTATGTTAATTCTATCGAAAAGGTTAAAAAGGACCTTGTTTGGAAAACAACGGAAAGATTCCTTTATAAAAATATTATAAAAAGTCAAAAAAGGGTATAAATGAATTTAACCCATATTCTGTAAAATAGTAAGAATGTTTTGAAATACATTTTTAAGAAACATGGATGTGGATGATAAAGAGGTCCCAGTAGATAATTACTTATAAACAACCTCGGATAATGAAGAGATTGTGAAATAAACCCTTACCTTGTACTTTTCCTTGGTTGAGGGTAGGTTAACCTCATGTATAATGGTTAAATAATTGTTATTAAATTATAAAAGAATTATATACATTAATATGATATCATATATGATCTTTTAACATTGATTTGTTAATAATATCTTGGTATTATCATCGTTTCGGGTGTTAACTTACTCATTTTATTTTATATATTTTGTTACATAAGCCATGTTTGTTATGGATAGGTTGTATCTTATTAATATCCAGAATGATATAAAGTCCTTAAACATTACTTTTAATCATCAAATTAGAATTATAGTTGCAAGGATACGATGGGGAATGGATCTCATTGCGTTCGTGGAGACGATAGTCCGTACGTTTGCATGAGCGACAATATCATTCTTTTGATATTAAAATATAATATAATTGGATGGTATATCATATATAAAGAATAATTATCATGTTATATTTATTATTTACATAAATTACATATCATTATCATACCCATCCAAATAATAATGTTTTTGAATAACAATTATACCATGACGTGGAGACGGTAAGCCATACGTACGCACGTATGGTGAAATTTCATTCAAAGGATGGATAGAATAATTAATATGGTTGTAACATATTTATAATAACATAAAATTATATATAAGATACTGGAGTTATTATTTTATAAATTAAATAACAAATAAAGAAGATGTTTAAGAAGAATTGAACTTGAAAAAAGGTGGTGAAAACATTACCTCTTCTTCGGGTTCTTCCTTTTGATTTGATCAAAAGTGCTCCTTAGGTTGGATTTATGATCAAAATAAGTCCTATAGGTTGAATTTAGGGAATTTTAGAGAGTATTTGGGCAGGTTTTGGCCAAACCAAAATGTTTTTAAGGTGTGAAGAATTGGTTAGAAGTGGTGTCCTTTTATAAGGGGGAGGAGAGGCTCTTTAGGAAAAACTTAAAGTATTAATTTATAATAAATTATTATTCGGTTTATAAGGGCTAAAAAGTATATTATTAAAATTATAAGGTGGGTATGGGTCTAAATCCATTCAACCAATATATTTTAGATAGGTTTGGGTCACTATATTAACCTTATCTTTTAGTTTTAACTCTTAGTTAATTAGATTGACATTAACCATGTCACTTTGTATATTTATATTATATAGTTAATAAACATACTATATACATCCAAGAGACCCCCAAGTGGTCCATTAATGATACACCTATCATTATATAAGTATTTTTGTTGAACCTTAGATTTTTAGGAATATAATATCAATTAATAATATAATACTTGTTTTAAAAACTCATTTATGTCAATTTTGACAATGGTTAATAATTGATTTTTGTTAAAGTATTAACAACTTTATTAATTCAAAAAAAATTAATTTAATCAATCCTAACATGTAATATTAACCAATAGAATTCGTGTATGGCATCAAAACTTTCAAATTATATTTATTTTAACTTTTACAATACCAATTATTTGATTCTTTCATTAATAAAGGAAAATACTGCATCATTATTGTGTCATAAATAAATTTATTTATTAAATGTATAAAAATTATAAATAAAATATTATTATATAGTAAATGTTTTTATATTTATAATTAATATTTATTCTAAAATATAACATATATAACCCTATGTAAAAAAAAGTTTTTCTAAAAGATATATTCTTATGTCATTTTTGTATTTACTTTAACTTAATTAATATAAAGTGTCCTTATCACCTACAAGTGGCTCCATGGAGTCCCAAAATCAACCCAAAGATGCCCATGGTCAGAAATTTATCAACCAATAAGGTTAGGACACGTTTTAGGGTAATTTATTATTATTATAATATTATTTTGTTTACAGTTATTTACCAGATTTACCCTTTAACCATGGTAAATAAAATATTTACCGAAGTAATTATTCAAAATGTATAAAAATAAAAGTTAACTATTTACAAAATTTGGACATCTTGATTCCAAATATGAAATCCATTTTTTAAATTGAAAACACAGAAGTGGCAGAAATTAACTTAAAATTAATTCCCTCTGTCAAAACAAAAAGCTTGTTATTAAGAAATAATAACTATCAAAAGATTGACACATGTTTATATCCGGTTTAGTTGTGAAATTATGTCAAATAAACAACATTGTATTAAATGGTAAAAATATAGTCTAAATATACTTTAAAACCACTCAAATTCATAATTTATTACTATTAATTATTTTGATTAAAAAGTTTTTTTAATTAAAATTTAGTAATTTTCACTATTTATCAAAATATAAAAGTTATCCGAAAAGTACCAAAATTTCACCCTAGGCTAATTTAGATATTCCGAATCTAAAATTTAATTCCATTTTGAGTGATAAAATTTATAAAATTTTAAAAGGTGGGTATTACTATTCATAATGGCTAGTTTGATTGGTCACGGTGTGTTAGAATCTTGAAATTGCATACAATGCAAGCTATTGCATTATTCAAAGCGAAACGTATCGTGGAAGCCTGGGGTGTTACAACGTAGATTTAAGGATATGAATATGAATAAATAAAATATGAAAAACTTATGTTTTATATAATTATAATATTAATTCACTGTTTATCAATTAATTAAATGAAAATAAAAAACCATTTTATAATAAAGAAAATATTTTTTATAAAAAGGTATTTTTATACGTGAAATGTATTTTTATCTTAATAAATTAAATTAATAATTATTGTTAAATGATTTTAATAAAATTTAAATATTATATATTCAATAAAATGTTTTAAACTTTATCTAATATTTTTTCTAGGAGTGATATATGCATAAATCCAGTTTTATGCTTAAAAGTTTATTTTTCTAAAAAACAGTTATCATCGCATTTTTCATGCTTATTTTAAAATTAATTTCTACCAATTATAAAAATTTAATCTTGAAAAATCGATTTAATATTTTTTATTATTTGGACCAAATTTTGTAAATAGTTCTCTTTTATTTTTAGGTGTTCTGATTCGTAACCGTGGTAAACTTTATCACCTCGATAAAGGGTAAATCATGTTAAATGAGGTTAAAACTAAATGTTAAGGTCAAATTTATTCATATTAATTCTTATGGGATGAATTTAATTAAACCCTTATCACCTTAGTCTCAAAATTTAATTTTTTAAAGGAATTATTTCTATGAAAATTACCTATATAATATTTAATGCAAGGAAAAATTCAAAAAGTCACTCTCTTACTTTTAAATATCTATCATGTATCCATATAGAGAAAAAAGTAAGTTATGAATGGATTAAAATGTCTATTTTTAAAATAATTAAATTATTTTCATGATTTTAATTTATTTATAATTTTTAGTAATTATGTAACAACCTTTAATTTTTATTCAACGTCAGCACAATTTTTGTTCAATTAATAGAAAAATAAAATAAATGATTTTAAAAATATTAAAAGTAACATAATTTGAATGATTTATAATGTTTCAATAATTTTATAGATGAATATGACTTATTAGTTTTTTTAAAAGGATTATATTTTAATTAAAACCTTTTCTTTATGTCTTTTAAGTAAAATTAAATGAATAGTGTAAAAATTGACATTAATGATATTTTATCTAAATAATATTTTATTAAGTTATTTAAAAATCATAAAATTATTTTAATAATTAAAAGTGGATAATATATGGTAAAATATTTCATCAAATTTCCATTTATGATCCAATTTACACCTTATAAGTAAAATTATAACCCTTTATGTGTAAAAAGACTTTACTGTGTTTAAAGGATAAAATAGGTGAACGGAGGAGTTGCACCAAAAAAAAGTTTCAACAAACCATATAAACATATCCAAATTTTATTTTTTGATGTTATTTCAACCATATAATACCTTATATTAAAATCCCTATCCATTTGGTAGTATTTTTATAGATAATGACTTCATTATATTTTAATCTTTCATAAAATCCCTAGAGTTCCCCTCCCCTCAATTATAGAGGGGCACCCCTCCTTTATCTTCTTCACACCACTTTGAGCCTTCTATATCTACCAAATCCTAAAAAATTATTTTATACACTCACTTATAAAAATTATATAGGTTTTTTTCTTCCCAAAATACTTACTCTAGGGTCCTTAATAGGGGATTTAAACGAGTTGTTTCAAACAAGAGGTAATCACCTTAGCCTGTCACTTTCTTTTTAATTATTCTTTTACCTTATATGAATATATTAAATACTTCATAAAATAATAAGTTTGGTATTATAAATATATTTAAATGTTATTATTATTATGAAACCACTTTTATTCACCCTATTTTCCATCTAATGAAAAGTGAATGTATCGCTCATGCGTGCGTACAACTTACCATATTCACGTAGTGATACAATTCATTTTCCATCACCAAATTTCATGGATGGTTATTATGATAGGTTTGAATTTTATATATTATATTTATGAAATAATTATTCTTCAATAATGATAATATTATATCTAACTTCTTACCTTACAAACCGTTTTAAAATGATAATCTCACCTGCGCATACGAGTGGACTACCACCTCCACAAATCAATTTGATCTTGTCCATTTATTTTTTACATGTATGGTAATAAGGATGGATTTTATGAATAAATATAATTTATATTATATAATAATTATTCTAAAAAGATGAATTATTACTTAACTTTATTTAATTCTATTCCTCAAAAAATGATAACAGTATTCATGCATACGTAAAACCTACCATATGTGATCCCTAACTTATTATGTGGCATATTCCCTTTCAAATATAGTGGTGTAAAATTTCCATGTATATCCCTCTATCTTCATAGTTTCTTCCCCCCTTCCCAACTTTCTCTATATCCATTTGGTTTCCTAGCTACAAACCTCTAGTTTTGGTGTCCCCTGGTGCTCATGTCTCTACATATCCTAGCCCCGAGCGGAATTTCTATTTCTAAATCAACTTAGGTACCTTCTTCAGGGATGGTGTCTGGATCGTTGGTAGGTATTCTAGCCCAAAGTGGCATCGAATCATCCTTAATGGACTTGTGGAATCTATCTCATCAGTTATGGTCTCTCTTTTGGTGGGTCATGGGTTTTAGTGGAGTCAAAAGAGCTACTCCGGTGGTGGTGGGGTTGGAAATGGGTTCGTCTATTCCAGATTATTTCTTATCAAGGTTCGGCCTCATCCTAGGTGGTGTTTTAGAGGTTCTGAGAGATGTGCTTCATGGTAAATAAAACATTGGTTGGTGTGTTAGTCCTACCAATATAAATAGTTTTTATTTACTTTTCCCTCTACTATAGTGTTGGCTTACAGGTTTCTATTTTTTATTTTTGGTAGTGAAATTTCTTGTTTCTCAATGGTGGTGGTGATAGAGGTTAGTCTGCGTTGTCAGTGTCGAGATGTCATATTTCTATTATAAAGGTTTTGGATGGTGTGGTGCTCTGATGTGAGGGTTCTGGTGGTGCTTGATGATTGTCATTGATGAGGTGGTCTCAGATGGTGTGTATCCTCGAGTGTTTTATGTTTATAGTCTCAATGCATTATTAGTAGACAAAGGTTTTTCCACTCAATGTGTCTTTCATGTGGGTCGAGGTGTGTCAGAGTCTCTGGGGTCCTATTGTTTGAAATTTAAAATTTAATTGTATGGTGTGGAATTTAGTTCTCTTTTTGGTTCCCACTAAACCATAAATAGTTTATTTTAAAAAAAATGTATTTTGAGTTTTGAACATGTATGAAAAAATTTGGTAATTTAGGTAAGGTATTTCTCATCTCACTTTTATATATGTGGGACATATGTCATAGTCACCACTTATTTACTTTGTGTAGTGTATATAATGCACATGAATTTATTTTATAATTATTTTCATGAAAATTATGGGGATTTTAATACCACTATAAGGTTATCTTTTTCATGATGTTTTAATTTAGATATTACTAAAGTAGTAAGGTTTTATTGTCTCAAATTATCTTATTTGGGACATATGTTATGTCATGTGCCTATCTTATTGTATGAGTTGTATATAATTTCATGTGACATGATATATCATTATTAACATTTTTTATTATATTTTAATTTAAATTTTAAGTTATTATTTCATGTGTCTTATGATTCAAATGTTACCAAAATGGAAAGGGTTTTATGTCACAATCTCATTGTTTATTGGGATTTCTTATGATTAAGTTTATAATGATAAAATAGTCTGATATACCTCTCAAGAAACTAATAAATTTTATTATCCTATAGTTATTTCTTGAGAATACATGTTTTCCATTCATTCTCTACATTTTAATTACTCAAGATACCAAAAGAACATTTTTAAGTAAAACTGACTAAATTTATCTCTTTGAACAAAAAACATTTTTCTTATATATAAATGTTTTCTAAAAATGTTTTCAAGAATATTTTTAATATTATATTATGATTTTTAAGTCATTTTTACCCATGATTAAATTTTTACAAAATATTTTAAAAGAAAACTTATTTTCATTTTCCTAATGAGATTATTTTTGAAATTTTTACAATAAATATAAAAGGATTATTTTCTTTTAACATATACGGAATGAATTGGATTTCCCACCATCAGGACCACTAAATAATATAAAACTCCCTTTATAAGTTTCCAGGTCTATTTTCAAAGAAAATCATTTTCAATATATTTTGTATGTTTATTATTTTAGAAAATTTACTTTCAAAGTGGAAATGGTATTATCCTCAAGAATATTTTTAATGATCATTTTATTCATTATAAATAACAACCCTTTATTTTAATTATGATTTAATAGGGGTATGATCCAAGGTTCCATCCTTATTATTTATAGGGATGGTTTAAGATTTTGATTACAATATTTTTATGAAATATGTTCCTTTTATATGGGTTATTATATTATATATTTTTGAAATGTTTATCAAACTCATTTCCTTTCCATGGTTTATTTCATGATGAAATGTTTATGAAATTTTTTTCTTTTCTTAGATTATTATATGATGTATTATTTATGATCATGTGGAACACATATGTATTCTTTTAATTATGTTATAGCTGTTCTAAAAATTATATATTCCTATAATGCATTGGTTAAAGTTTTATATCTCATGATATAACTATGTAAAACAAGTCAATGTTCTTGATCCATTATAGAAAACAAGTCAAATTTATTGATTCATTATGGGAAACAAGTCAATGTGGTTAATCCACTATGGGAAATGGTTGTTGAGGTCTAATTTGTAATGATTTTATGGTATTGGTAGTTAACCATGACATATGAAATGGTTTCTATAACTATGATGGGGCCACACTTTTATAACATTAACTTATAGTTCATGATTGATTTATGATGATTTATTAATCTTATAAAACATTGATTTTCAAATAATAAGGATTTATGTCATGAATCATGTTTATTATCTTTGACAGATTGGGTATGAACTTTGTAAGTTATGGCCATGATCACATACCCTTTTGCTTATCTTATTCTCTCATATGATCATCGGTTGATATCTCTCATGCTTACCCTTACTGAGCATCTAATCTCACTCTTTCATATGTTTCATTTACCCAAGTTATAAATAAAGGTATTAATTCGGGTATGTCTAATAAGTTTAATAAATAGTAAAACCTTTATGGGATATGTTTAAGATCTTCATAAGAATATTGTGTATCTAGTCTCCAAATACATTAAACATTCTCAAACCTCAAGTTTGAATTTATGAAATGAATTGATATTTCATCTAAAATGATGTATATATATGTATGAAAAGATTAGGTAACCATATTTTGTATCATATTAAAGTCTTAGAAAATATTTGGAGATTAATATTCATAAATGTTAGTGAAAATATTGGGGATAATTATATGGATAGGATAAAATCCTTATATTTTGGTAATGACCATGGATGATCAAGGTTAAACCTAAGGCCTCGTAGATTGAGATTAAGGTGTCATGATTTAGAAATACTATGAATTATATTTAATTATTATATGATAGCATGATATGATTATTATATCATGATAATTACATTTTGATTTTTGGTTTTATTCAATGTCTAGAACCAGAAGACATCATGCTAATAATGAATATAATGGATAATGAAATTATTTTCTACCTGAGAAACCAATTGATATAGGAGATTGAATGTATAATTTTGTTTCTATTCTTATGAAAACTTCATGATTCATGAATCATGATGATATTAAAAATGAGAAAATAAGGGAATAATGTATTTTTAAGTCTTTCATAAGTAAATTTACACCTTCTTTTAATGGGTCTTCTGATCCACTAGTGGATGATTGATGGATTAACACCATTGAGAAAATAATTTATGTTATTAATTGATCATTACATCAAAAAAAATTACTATATATTTATTACTTGGTAGAAAATAGATAAATGGTGGAATCTTATTAAGAATATGAGAAAATATTAAAAAATCAATTCCATGGAATGGGATGAGTTTAAGATATTATTTTTCAGTAAGTAATTCCCTCATATTCTATATAATAAGATGGATAAGTAATTCATTGAGTTGAAGAAAAAGTATGATGAATCCATTGGTACCTATGAGAAAAAAAATTTCAAGACTTTCAAGGTATACCTTGGGTTTAATCATTAGCCTTGAAAGAAAAATCGATAAATTATTTAGTGGCTTAAAATAGAGTCTCTAAAAGGAGTTATCTATAAGATAATTTAGTATCTATGAATAAATTTTTTTTTGTGTACTCAAGATGAAAATTAAAATTAGATATTCCCATAATTCCCATGGTTTTGATAAGATAAGGAAGGTAGAGACTCATGAAAACTCAAATAAATAACATAGTGGAAAGAAAGGTCAGCCATATACATGCCAAAAATATAGGAAGAAAAATAAAGGAAATTTCCTTAATGGAATTTGTAGGTTCACAAAATGTGGAATGGTAGGACATAAATCACATGGTTATTAAAATGGGATGAATGGTATCATTTATGAAAAAGAGGAAAAGAAGATTATAACTAATGAACCACCCATGCTCAAATGCTTATTATGAACGGAATATGGGCACTATGACAACTAATGCATGAATCTGAAGGTTTTTTATTATCATTTTCAATAACCTATTAAGCTTAAAGACAAAGGTAAATTTCATGTTATCAGTACTAACAAAGTGGGTTATCATAATTAAATAGTGAATGGTATACATATTATCCACTCTAGAATAGCTAATGTCTTATTTTATTTTGGATTTACCAACTCTTTTATATATATAAGTAATTTGAAAATGGTTTTGAATTACCAACTCAATTATTAGGTATTGGTTTAGAATTGAAAACTCTTAATAGAATGATGGTCACATATCAAGTCTATAGTTCTTATACTATTAAATTTTGTGGGAAATTGATTCCTAAAAATATTATGATTCCCCCTTTAGTAGAATTTAATAGGATTATAAGCATGGATTTTATTTTTTTTATATGGATCCCATATCAATTGTCAAGTAATGGAAGTCACATTTCATATTTCACATGAACACATTGTCATTTATTAGTGGAAGGATGAATACAAACTTCTAATGGAAATTACTTCTACCTTGTGAGTATTAATTCATATCCATAAAGTATATTTATATTATATGGTTGGGGATAAACTAAACTTAGAATATATTTCTATTGTTAAAGAGTTTGTTAATGTCTTTCTAGAAGAATTTATCAATCTTCTTTTGAATGAATTTGAGTTTTCAATAGAACCTATACTTGGTACCACACAAACTTAAAACTATCCATATATAATGGCCTCAATTGAGTTTCAAATATTGAAGAATAAACTCCAAGAGAATATAAATAAGGTATTAATTCAACCAAGTTCATCTCTATGGGGTTCACCAATTCTTTTGGTTAAGAAGAAATAAGGATCAATGAAACTTTGTATTTATTATCGATAACTTAATAATATCACTATCAAGAAAATGTATCATCTATCATGTACTGATGACTTGTTTGATCAACTACATGGAGATTAATACTTTTCTATGATTGACCATCATTCAGTATTTCATCAATTAAGTTTCAATAAGTAAGATATAACCAAACAACATTCCATACAAGGTATGACCACTATGAATCTATAGTGATGTATTTTGGTACTAAAAATGCCTCCACTATATTTATGGATTTAATTAAAAGAGGCTTTATAGATTACCAAGATTAGTTTTTGGTAGTCTTTATAGATGATATTCATAGATATTTTAAGAGAAATAAGGATCATGAAGATCATTTGAGAGTTGTGCTGAAAACCCAAAGGAAGTATAAGTTTTATGAAAAAATTACCAAGTGTGAATTTTAGATTTAGAAGGTTTAATTTTTGGGACATATAATCTCATGTGAAGGTATATCAGTGGATCCTTCAAAAAAAATTATTGAGTAATTTCCTAGACCAACCACAGTAACTGATATCCCTAGTTTTCTTAGGTTGGACGGATATTATACATTCTTTTTGAGAGATTTCTCATGAAAATATAATCTTCTCACCAAGTTGACTTGAAAGGGAGTTAATTTTTAGTGTATATAAGAATGTGAATAGAATTTAAATTATCTTAAGAGATGGTTTCTAAGTTAATTTATGCTCATACTAACATATATTGGAGAAAGTTTCATGATCTATAGTGATGCATCAAAAAATGGATTGGGATGTGCCCGAATGAAAAATTGATAGCTTATGCCATATACCATTTGAAAACACATGAGAAAAATTTACTGACCCATGATTTAGAGAGGATAATGTAAATTTTATCATTTAATATATGGATGAATTGTATTTATGGTTAAATGTGTGACATATATAAATAGATCATAAAATTTTAAAGTATATATTCACATAGAAAGAGCTAAATGTATTCCAGATAATATGGTTGGATTTGATTAAAAATTATGAATGCTTAATACATTACCACCTAGAGAAAGTGAACAAGGTGGAAAATGCTCAAAGTTAAAATAATCATGATAGTTTATATATGATGTTGATAAAAAAAGATTAAATTTTTTTGAATTTTCAAAGGATAGATCTAAAAAAAATTAAGAAAGATGAGAAATATTATCTTTCTGAAAGGAATGTTCAACCATCAATCCATCTGAAGATTAAAGAGGTGCATAAGAAATATGTGGAACTATATAAAAACGTCATAAATTTTCTTGAGTTCAAACTTGATTTTGAGGTAATGATAATGTTTAATAATTTTGTATGTGTCCTGTAAATACCGTACTTAAAAAATATCTATTGGATAAATCTCATAGTTTATCATTCTCTATTAATATTGAAAGTACAATGATGTATAGAGACTTGAAAGAGTATTTTTAGTGGGACAACATGAAGAGATATATTATAGATTATGTATCTCATTTCTTGGTCTATCAAAAAGTTAATATTGAGAGACGAAATTATAAGGGGATGTTACAACCATTACCCATACCAAAATGGAAATAGGAAAACATCACTAAGGAATTTTTCATATAACTCCCCAAAACAACCAAAAGACACAATACTATTTAGGTTATAGTATATATACTTAAGAAGTCATCCCACTTTATTTACATTAGATATTATTTATATGTTTACCATCTTTCCATGTTATAAATTAAGGAAGTGGTGATATTTCATGGAGTGTCACATTCAATTGTATTTGAAAAGTATTTGAGGTTTACCTCAAAGTTCTTTCAAAGCCTTCAGTAAGATCTTGATATAGAGATTAGTTTCAGTATGATGTATCATCCTTAGATATGTGGTAAATATGAGATAACCATTCAAACCCTGGATAATATGTTGATATCTTATTCTATAGATTTCAAAGGTGTTTGGGGTTGACGCCTTCCACTGGTTGAGTAACATTACAACAATAGATTTAACTCGAGAATTCAAATGGATATTTATAAATCCATCTATAGAAAGAAGTGTAAAAATCCAACAAGATGGAAAAATGTTAGAGAAATAAATCTATAGGTAATTAAGCTATTTAAGGAAATGGAAGAAAAATATAGTTATTCAACCGCACATCAAGGAAGATCAGAGTTGATAAAAAAGTTATAATTACAATCATCGATGAGATCTGGAGTAAAAAGTTAGTGACAAGATATTCCTAGGAATATATCCCTGGAAGGGGGTTATAAGGTTTATAAATAATAAAGTAAATACTTTGATATATTGGTCCCTTTAGGATTCTTGATCATATCATGATGTTATCTTACCATTTGGCACTTCCACTGAATCTCTCTTAAGTTAACAATGTTTTCCATGTATCTCTCTTAAGGAAGTATGTACCCAATATTTTATATGTACTAAACTCAAAAGTAGTAACATCTAAATAAGATTTATGTTATGAATAAAAACCAAAAGAGATTTTTGGATCATATATGTAAAGTTATATGAAACAATACCACTCACTTGGTCAAAGTTTGGTGGTGAAACCATAAATTTTAGGAAGTTGTTCGGGAACCTTAAGATTTGATAAGGAAGAAGTATCCTCATTTATTTGTATCAGAGTGATGGAATTTGAATTTAAAAATTCATTTATGTGGGTTTAATGTAACACCTTAAGATTTTATGAAATAGTTATCTATAAATATATTGTATTTCTTTGATAGCTTATGTTACACACAACACTTAGTTTAAACAAAACAGAATGTAATATATTATTATTTAGTGTGAAGGTTATAAACTATTAATAGGATTGGAGAGAAGGAATATTAATAACTAAATTATGGAAAATTTATGATTTACATATGTATAAAATAAATTCATTGGTTATCAATTAATTAAATGAAATAAAAAATCATTTAAGAATAAATTAGATATTTTTTTGAAAAAATGTTTTTATGCGCGCAATGTGTTTTTATCTTAATAAATTAAATTAATCATTGTTGGTTAATAATTTTAATTAAATTTATAAATTATATTTTTTATTAGAAAATTTAACATTCATATAATATTTTTTCTAGGCACAAGATAAAAAAATAATTCCTTGTGCTTAAAAATGTATTTTTCTAAAATGAGGTTTTCATCATGTTTCCATGATTATTTTAAAACTAATTTCTATAATTTATAGAAATTTAATCATAAAATATGGATTTTATATTTGGAATTAGAAGTTCAAAAATTGGCAAATATGTCCCTTTTATTTTTAGGCATTATGAATAGTAGTTGTGGTAAAATTTATCACCTCGATAAATCAAAAATTGGGTTAAACTATGTTAAAACTAAATATTAAGGTTTCTATTTTTCATATTAATTATTATGGGATGAATTTAATTTTTCCCTTATCACATTATGATTGAAAATTAATTTTTTAAGGGAAAAGTTTCCATGAAAATGACCTATATAAAATTTAATGCAAATAAAAATTCAAAATGTCACTCTCTCACTTTTAAATATCTATTATGTGTCCACATAGGTAAAAAAGAAAGTTATGAATGAATAAAAATGTATAAATTTAGAATAATGATATTATTTTCATGATTTAAAATTATTTCTAATTTTAATTAATTATATAATTACCTTAAATTCTTATTCAACACCAATTTGGTATTTCTTCAATTAATAGAAAAATAAAATTAATGATTTAAAAAAAATAAAAGTAATATAATTTGAATGATTTATAGTGATAAAAAAATTATAGATTAATATGACATATTATTTTTGTGTTGACGTATTATATTCGAATTACAACTTTTTATTTATGTATTTTAAGTCAAATTAAATGAATAGTGTCAAAATTGAAATTAATGGTATTTTATCAAAATAATATTTTATTAAATTATTTAAAAATCATAAAAACATGAAAAAGAAAATCTTAATAATATATGGTTGAAAATTTCATCCCTTGGACATTTATGATCTAATTATCACATTATTAAAAAATAATAACCCTTAAAGAGTGAAAGATATGTTACTGCGGTTGAGGTTAAAATAGGTTAACTAAGGGGTTAAACCAAAAGATAAGGCCTAAAAATTATTTAAACTTATCCAAATGTTATTTTTTAATGGTATTTAATACCCATAATACCTTATATTTTAATATCTAGATAATTGGAATCATTTTCTATAGAATGACTTTATTATATTTTAAACTTTTAAGAAATCCCAAGAGTGCCCCTCTCCTCAAATATAAAAGTGAACCCCTCCTTTCTCTTATTCACAACATTTTAGGCCTTCTAACTCAAAAAAAAATAAAAATTATCTTATAAAATCACTTATCCAAATTATATAGGTGATATAATTCATAAAATACCACCTCTAGTGTCCTTAAGAGGAGATCTAAATTAGATGTTTCAAAGAAGAGATAATCACCTTAATTGATCACTTTTTTTAATTATTATTTTACATCCTATAAATATATTATATTCTTAATAAAATAATATATTCAGTATAAAAAATTTCCTTAAATTTTATTATTATTATAAAACTACCTTTATTCACCCTCTTTTCCATCAAATGAGAAGTGAATGTATCGTTCGTGTGTACGTATGGCTTGCCGTCTCCATGTAGCGATATAATTCATTTTACATCAGCATATTTCATGGACGGTTTTTATGATAGGTTTAATATTTATATATGATATTTATAAAATAATTATGCTTCTATAATTATTACATGATATCTAACTTCTTACCTTCCAAACCATTGTAAAATGATAACATCGCTCGTGTGTACATGTGGACTGCCACCTCCACGAAGCGATGTGAATAATTTTTCATTTCCATTTTGAATCGATGGTAATAAGGCTGTATTTTATGAATAAATATGATTTATATTATATAATAATGATTCTTTATAGGTGGAATATTTTTACCTTTATATCATTCCATCTATCAAAAAACAACATCCATGTGTATGTATGACATGTCGTCGCCATAACCTATGTAATTCATTTTTCTATCTATAAATTTTATGTTTGAATTTAAATATGTATATAATGAATATATATATAATATTTATATAATTATTAAAATTATATATATGATGTAACCATGATCATTTTATAAGGAAAAAACTTCTGAAACGAAGCATACATGAAAAATGAAGCAGATATCACCCAAAATATGGATTTTAATAAAGAATTTTTAATAAATGGGTGATAAATGGTAATAAGTAAATAATATATGGTATGATATATATGATTATGGTTATGAAATAAATTTATAATAAACCTATATTCAATATATAGGTTTTTCTAGCATGTATGAAGAAAGCTGAGGATTGAGGTAATATATTTCTCGCTCACTTTTATTTTTGTCATACATATGCCATATTCACCACTTATTTATTTTTTATGGTATATATACTACCTATGAATGTATTTTATGATAATTTTAATGAAAATTATTGGTATTTAAAAACCCTTATAAGGTTCTCTCTATCATGAGGTTTTGATTCTGAGATTACCAAAGCTGTCACGAACCAGCCCAGGTACCCCTGGTAACCCGATAACCGAGCTGGCCCTGACATAGCCCGAGGGGTGTTCCTAATCCCCACGGGTCAGCGACAAGAACCTAGCATTGTACAACATACAATTACAAACGAATTTTCCACAAGAATTCAGAAGCAAGAGTGAAACAAAACATTATGTATAACAAAAGGAACTCCACTGGGAGTATTGTACCAGAAAACAAAGAGGCACAAAAGGCCAAAGTACAACAACCCAAGTACCATAGAGGGAAAAACAGTCCCAAGATCCCTAAGGACACAACTCACCATGTCCAAAGATCAGCAGCTAGAACCACCTCCAAGAGGTCCTTTCCCTTTGCTCGACTCTGGAAGGAAAAAGTCTACAGACACTCGAAGGCAAAAGTAGGGTGTGAGCCTAAGCCCAATAGGATACCAAAAAATATTCCATAACAGATGCCAAATATATATTATCCAAATAAAATCTTTCAATTTTCAAATAAACAGGTTTGGCAATTCAAAATCATATTTTTAACAAATCAAGCTATACATTTTCAAAATGATGGGAAATTCATCAAGCAAGGCTTTACAATGATGGAATATTTCTAAAACAATGTATTAAGTAAAACATTTATATAAAATAGTTTATATAAATTCAGTAGGCATGTAAAACAGTTCAAAAGCATTGGCATACATTTATATCACAAATATAAATAAACAAGGGGAGAAACATGGTCATCTGCCAAAAGATACAATAGTATTAACCAGTTATAGGATTCAACACTCTCTATGTGAACACAGTAAGATGTGTATACACACGTCCCTATGAAACTGGCCAAAGGAGACTCATCACTAACCCATCGGGGATGTGACCCGCTGCATGTATGTTTTAGAACATTGTCGTAGCGTAGAGTGTATCCAAATAACTCACTAACTATCTAAGGCTTGCATGCGCTCTTACATGATGGGTGAACTATTTTAAGAAATCATAAAATATGATCATTCACATTATTCCATTTCAAAAGTTCCAATCTCATTCCATTTAAAATCAAAACAGGTTTTATTCAAAACATGTCTCTTTGACAAGATAAAACCAATGGGTTTCTATCAAATCATTCTAAGCCATTTTCATTAGTTTGAAATCCATTCAAAACCAATTCCATTATTTCACAAATTCATTTCCACAATGAAATTCAATAATTTAATTGAAAACATTTCCATCAAATCCAAAATTTAAATCCAGCAATTTAAATCGACCAATTTTCCATAACCACACCCAATTCAATGGAATTGGGGCTTTCCAAATTTTCATGCCAAAACCATGTCAAATATCTCAATTCAATGGAATCAAGTTTTTATCAATTTAATTGAAATAAACTTAAGAAATTTAATTTAAATCAATGATTGAAATAAATCAAGAAAATACAAAGATAATCAAATTGGGAAGTCAGGACGGAACCACCTACCTCAAGGGGTGGACCAAAACCAAAAAGGTCGAGAATGCTAAAGAAAACCGAGTCTTTTCTTCAAGAAACCGCCTTAGATCTCTTCTCATAGAAATATTAAGACCAAATATCATCAAACATGGTGCCACACACTTAGATCTACCCATAACGGGCATAGATCTAAGAAATAGAGAGAAGAGGAGAAGTAGATCTAAGTATATATAAGAAACCAATCAAGAACGATGAAGCATGATCACATACCTCAATAATCTGGCTTAGATTCACCAAGAGGAGCCTTAGGATTGCCTCTATAAATATGGGAGAGCCTTATCTAACATTGAGAGAAGTCAAATTCTGAGTTAGGGCCATATAGGAGGAAAAACAAAGTACTTAGAGGAAAAATGGCCGAGATCCACAATTTAAGGATCTAACTTTAAGTGGTCGCACGGTTTGTCCGCATGGTTTGATAAACTGTTCACTAATCGTGCGTGAGCTACTGCCTTGGCCACCCTTCTTGCATGGTTTGGCCGCACGGTTAGACAAACAGTGTGTCGCCTGTGCGGAAGCTTCTGCCAAAGATTCAAGGCTGGCACGGTTTGGTCGAACGGTTTGTCAAACCGTTCGCAATCCGTGCACAACACATAGTCCTCTAGTTTTTCTTTAAAAGTTCACCCAAAAACAACCCAAGTCTTTACTCCAAAACAGGGGTACTTAGAGACATCAAAAAGTACCTGAAAACTTAATGGGATGTTACAACCTCCCCACCATAAGACCTTTCTGCCGCCAGAAAGCCTATGAATAAATATCCACGTCAAAAAGATGAGGCCACTGCTCTCTCATCAGTGCCTTCCTTTCCCACGTCTCATGAGAATCAGAACCATGCCGCCATAGTACATGGACTAGAGGTATCATTCTTCTATGAGGTACCTTGGTCTCAAAATCAACAAGCCTGACTGGTCGCTCAGTAACAGATAAATCTGGTTCAATCTCAAGATCACTCCACCTCACAACATGGGATGGATCAGAGATGTACTTTCGCAGCTGTGATAGATGGAACACGTTATGTATTGATGTTAGTTGAGATGGTAGAGCTAAATGGTAAGAAACTTTCCCCATGAGACCAACAACCTCAAAATGTCCCACAAAACAAGGAGTAAGCTTCCCTTGCCTCCCAATCCGTCGATGATTTAACCGGGGTGAAACATTCAAGAACACCTGGTCACCAACTGAGAATTATAAAGGTTTACGTCGATGATCAGCATAAGACTTGTACCAGCTCTATGTTGTCAACATTATCTGATGAATCAACTAGATCTTAGCTGTCGTCTCTTGGACCAAACTCAGTCCTACCAAAGAGCTTTCACCAATCTCCGACCTACATAAAGAAGATTTACAAGGACGTCCATACAAAGCCTCAAAAGGAGCCATTTTGATCACAGATTGATAACTGTTGTTATAGGAAAACTCAACTAGCCCCAGATGATATTCCCAAGACCTACCAAAGTCGAGAACACATGCACGGAGCATATCCTCAAGGATCTGAATAGCTCTCTCTGTCTGACCATCTGACTGTGGATGGTAGGTCGTGCTCAAATGGACCTGAGATCCCAGTACCTCCTGAAGGCCTCTCCAAAAGCGAGAAGTAAACCGAGGATCTCTATCAGAAACTATTACAGATGGAACTCCGTGCAAACAAACAATTTCTTTCACAAAGATATTTCCCAACTCCTCAACTTTGGTTGTATCTCGAATAGGTATAAAGTGAGCCGAATTGGTCAGTCTGTAGATCACAACCCATATCGCATTCTTCTTCCTCTGGGTTTGAGTTAACCTAACAACAAAGTCCATTCAGATTTCATCCCACATCCATGTAGGGACTGGAAGTGGTTGAAGCAAACCCGAAGGTTTCTGGTGCTCGGCTTTCACCTGCTGGAATGTATAGCAACGAGATACAAACTCATCAATGTCTCGTCTCATACCTGGCCACCAGAAGTGTCGCCGAATATCATAGAACATCTTCATAGTTCCCAGGTGCACAACCCACTGAGATTTATGGCAATCCCTCATCACATCCTTCCTTGCCGATAACGACACAACGTAAATATTTCGATAACACAAAACACACTCTTTGGAGAACGACTACAAGGTGTAGGTCTCCCCACCATAAAGAGAGTCCCTATTTCCATGGAATTCAACATCCAGTTGTTATTCTTAAAAAATTAACTCGAGGAGGGCAGAATTCAATTGAACGCTGGAAAAAGTAACTTCATTCCCCTTCCACGGAACTCTAATATGCAACTGTGAAAAAAGATCCATTAAAATCCACTCTTCTGATGACTCTTTCACAGCCTGAGATGGAAGTTTCCTACTTAACGCATCTGCAACAACATTCCCTTTCCCTGGGGTATAGGCAATTTCAATGTCGAAGGACTGCAGGTACTCCACCCAACGCCTTTGGCGGAGATTCAAATCTTTTTGAGAGAAGATATAACTCAAGATCTTATGGTTTGAATCCACAGTAAACCTTTCTCCATAAAGGTAATGCCGCCAACACTTAAGTGCATGCATTACAGCCGCAAGTTCAAGGTCATGGGTGGGATAGTTCTTCTCATGAGGCTTAATCTGACGAGACCCATAGGAAACAACATGATTTCCCTTCATGAGTACACATCTCAAACCTAAACCCGATGCATCACAGAATACCACATAAGTTATCCCAGCCTCAAGAATATTTAACACTGGTGTAGCAGTCAAAACACGCTTTAGCTCGACAAAATAACTCTACCATTTTTCATCCCAGGAAAACTTTACTCCCTTTCGAGTCAGAGCAGTCATTGGAGAAGCTAAATTTGAGAAGTCTTTAATAAACCGACGATAACATCCTGCTAATCCCAAGAAGCTCCGAATATCGAAAACATTTCGTGGTTGGTCCCAAGTCATAAAAGCCTTTACCTTTTCAGGATCAATTGATATTCTTTGTTCTGACATGACATGTCCCAAGAATTTCACTTCCCGAATCTAGAAATCACACTTTGAAAGCTTGGCATTAAGTCTGTGATTCCTTAGAAGACTCAGAACTGTTCTCAAGTGATGCACATGTTCCTCCTCAGATTTGGAGTAGACAATAATGTCATCCAAAAATACAACCACAAAAGTATCAAGATACTCACGGAAAACCTTGTTCATCAACGCCATGAAAACTGCAAGAGCATTTGTTAGGCTGAAGGGCATAACAAGGTACTCATAATGGCCATACCTACTTTGAAAGGCGGTTTTCTGAATTTCAGATTCCTCTATCCTCAACTGATGGTAACCAGATCGAAGATCAATCTTTGAAAACCACTTTTCCCCTTTCAATTGGTCAACCAAATCATCAATTCATGGTAACAGATACTTGTTCTTTATCATAACTCGATTGAGCTTTCGATAATCAACACATAAGAATAGAGAATCATTGGCCTTCTTGGCGAAGAGAACTGGTGATACCCAAGGTGACACACTCGGGTGTATAAAACCTTTGTCAAGAAGATCATCCAACTGAGACTTCAGTTATTTTAATTCGTCTGGAGCCATTTGGTAAGAAGAGATAGAAACTGGTTGAGTACCAGGCATTAACTCAATTGAAAACTCGATCTCCCTTACCGGTGGCATACCATAGAAGTCAGAAGGAAACACATCGGGAAACTCAACGATGATTGGAGGGAGATCAGAACACAATGAATATCTCTCTAGATCAAAAGCAAACACTAATATAAATTTCCCCAACTCTGGGAAAAAGGTTCAGGCTCTGCTTGACCTTGGGTCCCATTCACTTTGAAAAAAATAGGTACACCACTGGGTGTATTAAGGTAGACCCGTCGAAGATAACAATCAATCCGGGATTTATTGGCGATGAGCCAATCCATCCCAAAAATGACATCAAAATATTTCATGTCGAGAACCAAGAAATTCCAAGAATGATCAACATATGATAGAGAGAAGACACAAGTAGGACTACAGAGACCTTTCTCTCTCATTACACCAAGGGGTGTAGTAATATCCATTGCACAAGATAAAAGTTCCCTGGGCAGATTAAGCAGATTAACAAGACGGGTTGAAATAACAGAGTGAGATGCACCAGAATCAAAAAGAGCTGTCACTAAAGACAGAGCTATAGTAATGGTACCTCTCACAGTTGTAGGACATGTATTAGCAACCTCTGGAGACTCTTCCACTACGTGAAGAAGCTTCATTTCAGATGCCTTTTGGAGGTGTTGATTATCCTGTTCCACTACGTAGAGTAGAGAAGTGATGGAAGAATCTCTATAAGTTCCCAAAATGTCCGCAGGGGTTATAGTTCTTGGGTGCCTCAGTGCAAACCCTCTTATAATTTCTTGGCTTTCCACACTGATAGCAATTCAAGGAAGTCCCTCCTGGTGCTACCGGAGGTCTAGAATGACCCTGTTGTCGAGAACCACCATGAGAAACATCGCGCTTCCATTTTCCTTTAAAGGAACCAACAGTGCCACTAGAAGAAAAAGGAACTTCCTGCAACCCTAACTTTCCTGCCAAATCCATCTCAACCATCATCGCCCTATCCAGCACATCAACATTAGTGGGTAGCTTCAGTAAAAAAAACCTGAGAACAGATATCTGATCGAATCACCAACTCAAATCTTTGGGCCTTAATCCTCTCATTAGATACAATTTCAGGAGAAAACTGTACCAACTCAGCAAAGTGATCTGAGTACTCAGTCACGATTTTGTTGTCCTACTCAAGTTTGAAAAACTCTACAGCCTTGGTCAACACTATAGATTCTGGATAGAACTGATCAGTGAAAAGAACCCTAAAGTCTTTCCACTCCAAACCCTCGTCTTTCCCTACCGTCACCATCATGTACCACCATCTTCTGCTTGGTCTCTCCAGCATGAAGGTGGCACACTTCACCTTGATCACTTCAGTTGTCTCCAAGAACCCAAACAGTCATTCAATCTTACTCAACCATTCCTCAGCATGTTGAGGGTCAGTGGATCCTTTGCAAACTGGTGGCTTCTGGCATAGGAACTCTTGAGAATGACTTTGGAGGATATCACTTTGAGGATCTAAAGCTGGAGTCTAAACAGGGATTGAAGGTGGTGCTTGTCCCAGATCTTGGACAGTGTGAACAATCACCTCTACCAGACTTGGATCCACTACATGACTTGCTTGTTGAGATTCAGCAGCAGCCTCTTTCTGGATTTTATTCCCACATCTTTTCGGGGGCATGATGCTACAAAACACCAAAAAAGACAGAGGTTAAGACAACAATAGAGTAACAAGGAAAAATACTCTTTAAAGAAGGAATAAACAAGATTTGGATCCCACTTAATCTAAGTCAAAATAGGTAAAAGACTAGAACTAATCCACAAGTCACCTTTCCCTAACCACCCCTAGTGACTTAAGGTTCATTGTGGTGAGAGCTGGCTTGGCACTTAATCATAAATACCTTCTAAGTCCCGACAAGAAAACTCAAATGCATATTGTCATCAAGGCAAGATGTTTAAAACCTACCTCTGATACCAATTTGTTACGAACCATCCTGGGTACCCGGGTAACCCAATAACCTAGCCGGCCCTGACATAGCCCGAGGGTCGTTCCCAATCCCCACGGGTCGGAGACTAGCACCTAGCGTCGTACGACATACAAGTGGGAACGAATTTTCCACAAGAATGTGGAAGTAAGAGTGAAACAAAACAGTATTCATAACAAAAGGAACTCCACTGGGAGTATTGTACCAGAAAACAAAGAGGCACAAAAGGCCAAAGTATAACAACCCAAGTACCATTGAGGGAAAAATAGTCCCATGGTTCATAAGGACACAACTCACCAAGTCCAAATATCACCAGCTAGAACCACCTCTAAGAGGTCCCTTCCCTTTGCTCGACTCTGGAAGAAGAAATTATACAAACACCCGAAGGCAAAAGTAGGGTGTGAGCCTAAGCCCAATACGATACCACCAAAGATTCCATAACAGATTCCAAATATATATTATCCAAATAAAATCTTCCAATTTTCAAATAAATAGGTTTTTCAATTCAAAAGCATATTTTTAACAAATCATGATATACATTTTCAAAATGATGGAAAATTAATCAAGCAATGCTTTACAATGATGGAATATTTATAAAACAATTGATTAATTAAAACATTTATATAAAATAGTTTATATAAATTCAGCAGGTATGTAAAACAATTCAAAATCATTGGCATACATTTATATCACAAATATAAATAAACAAGGCGAGAAACATGGTCATCTGCCAAAAGATACGATAGTATTAACCAGTTATAGGATTACACACTCTCTATGTGAACTCAACAAGATGTGTATACACACGTCCCTATGACACTGGCCAAAGGAGACTCATCACCAACCCATCGGGGATGTGACCCACTGCATGTATGTTTTAGAACGTTGTTGTAGCGTAGAGTGTATCCAAATAACTCACTAACTATCTAAGGATTGTATGTGCCCTTACATGATGGGCGAACTATTTTAAGAAAGATTAAAATATGATCATTCTCATTCTTCTATTTCAAAAGTTCCAATCTCATTCCATTTAAAACCAAAACAGGTTTTATTCAAAACATTCCTCTTTCACAAGATAAAACCAATGGGTTTCTATCAAATCATTCTAAGCCATTTTCATTAGTTTGAAATCCATTCAAAACCAATTCCATCATTTCGCAAATTCATTTCCACAATTAAATTCAAAAATTTAATTGAAAACATTTCCATCAGATCCACAATTTAAATCCAACAGTTTAAATCGACCAATTTTCCATAACCACACCCAATTCAATGGAATTGGGGTTTTCCAAATTTTCATGCCAAAACCAAGTCAAATATCTCAATTCAATGGAATCGAGTTTTTATCAATTTAATTTAAAGTAACTTAAGAAATTGAATTTAGTTCAATGATATAAATAAATCAAGCAAATACAAAGATAATAAAATTGTCAAGTCAGGACGAAACCACCTACCTGAAGGGTTTGGACCAAAACCACAAAGGTCGAGAACGCTCAAGAAAACCAGGTCTTTTCTTCAAGAACCTGCCTTAGATCTCTTATCCTAGAAATATTAAGACCAAATCTCATCAAACATTGTGCCACACACTTAGATCTACCCATAACGGGCGTAAATCTAAGAAACCGAGAGAAGAGGAGAAGTAGATCTAAGTACATCTAAGAAACCAATCAAGAACGATGAAGAATGATCATATACCTCAAGAATCCGGCTTTGATTCACCAAGAGGAGCCTTCAGATCACCTCCAGAAAGATGGGAGAGCCTTCTATGACCTTGAGAGAAGTCAAATCCTGAGTTAGAGCCGTATATGAGGAAAAACGAAGCACTTAGAGGCAAAACATCCAAGATCCACAATTTAAGGATCTAACTTTAAGTGGCCGCTCAGTTTGTCAGCACGGTTTGATAAACTGTGAGCTAACCATGCGTGGGCTACTACCTTTGCCACCCTTCTTGCACGGTTTGGCTACACGATTAGACAATCTGTGTGCCGCCTGTGCGGAAGGTTCTGCCAAAGATTCAAGGGTGGCACAGTTTGGTCGCATGGTTTATCAAACGGTAAGCAATCCGTGCACAACACACAGTCCTCTAGTTTTTCTTTAAAAGTTCACCCAAATGAAACCCAAGTCTTTACTCCAAAACATGGTACTTAGAAACATCACAAAGTACCTGAAAACATAACGGGATGTTACAAAAGTTGTAAGGTTTTATCGTCACAAATTATTTTCTTTGGGACATGTGTTATGTCATCCACATATCTTATTTTATAAGGTTTATATACTATATTTTTACATTATATATCATGATTATCCTTATTTTAATTATATTTAATGTTAAATTTTATGTTATTATTTCATGGGGTTATGATTCAAATGTTACCAAAATGGTAAGGGTTTTATGTCATATTCTAATTGTTTATCAAGATTGTTTAGGGTTAAGTTTCTGATGATAAAATATTATGATAAACCGATCAAGAAACCCATGAATTTTATTCTGATCTAGCTATTTCTTTATAATACAAGTTTAAATTTCATTCTCTTCTCTTTAAGTACTAAAAATAATGAAAGAAATTTTTTAAATTTAATCGACTTTATTTCTCTCTTTGATGAAAAAAACTTTTTTCTTCCATATCCATGTTTTCTAAAAATGTTTTCAAGAACATTTTTAATATTAACTTATTATTTTTTAAAGAAATTTTTACCCATGATTTTATTTTTATAAAATGGTTTAAAAGGAATCTTATTTTCATTTTCTGAATAAGGTAGTTTTTAAATTTTTTAACAAAAATGTGAAAGGAATGATTTCTTTTAACTTATATGTCATGAATGTGATTTCCCACCATCATGACAACTCAATACTATAAAGATACAATTATAAGTTTCTAAGTATATTTTCAAAGAAAAGGATGTTAATAGTATTTTTTAAACATTATTTTTTGAAAAGTGACTTTCAAAATGGAGAGGTTATTTTCCTCAAAAATGTTTTTAATGGTCTTTTTATTGATAAAAGACAACAAAACTTGATTTTACTTATGATTTAATATGTATATGATTTTAGGGTTCCATAATTATTATTTATCTAGATTATGTATGATCATCATTACATTTTTTATGAAACCTATTCCATTTTCCATAGGTTTTTCTATGATATATTATTGAAATGTTTATGAAACCCATTTTTGCATGGGTTATGCCATGATGAAATGTTTATGAATCCTATTGAATTTCCCATGTTATGATATGATGAATGTTTTATGTTATTTTGGAACACATATGTATGATTTTCATTATGTGATGTGTATTCTAGGAATTATATATCCCTCGAATTCATTGAGTAAAGTTTATATCTTATGACATAACTATGGGAAACAAGTCGATAAGCTTGATAAATTATAGGAAACAAGTCGATGTGCTTGATCCATTATAGGAAGAAAGTCAATATTCTTGATCCAATATAGGAACAATGTTTTTAGGATTGATCATTTATGATTTGATGGTCTTGGACGTTAACACTAATATATAGAATGGTTTCTATAACTATAATGGCACCAAAAATTTATGATATGAACTTATGGTTCATGATTGATTTATGATGATTTATTACCCTTATGAATAATGTATTTTAAAATGATAAAGATTTATTCCATGAATAATTTTTATGATCTTTGATGGATTTGGTATGAACTTTGTAAGTTATGGTCATGATATCATACCCTTATATTTGTCTTATTCTTTCATATGATTAGCGATTGATATCTACCGTGTTAAACCTTACTGGGTATATGAGATCACCCTTTCTTATGTTTCATTTCCTCATGTTATACATAAATTTTTTAAGTAGGGAGTTTCAATGAAGAGTACTAAATAGTAATATATTTATGGGAGATATTGAAGATATTTTATAATAATATTGTGTTTCTAGTATCCAAGGACACTAAACTTCGATGGTCCCCAAGTGTGTATTTTTTAAATGTATTAAATATTAATCTAAAAATATGTAATTTTATGTATGAAAATATTTGGTCACTATAAATATACATTATTTATCTAGTTTTTGAGTGTATCTGAGTACATCACATAACTTTTCCAACCAATACTAAGCCCAACAACCATATAGTAACAAATGTAATCACTGATTCATAGGGGTGGCACTCAGAAATATGGATCATATTATACATACAACAGATTCTTATGGTGATAACCCTAAGAAATCACATATTATCAAGCCCATGGATGATTATTAGGATAAAGTCCTAGGAAATCTAAATATACTTATAGGTTGATTCTTTTCTAACTACCCAAGAAATCTACATAGACCCTTAGAATGATTCATAATTAACCACCTAGGAAATCTAGATAGACCCATAGGATGATTCGTGGGAAAGAACCTAGTAAATTCACATGTACCCATAGGCCTAATCCTAAAATATTGAGCATTCCATGTAGACCCATTGGCGGATTCCTAGTTGACGTGACCAAGAAAAATGATAGTATCATGCTAAATAATTAGATCCTATTAGCATGTCATAGTCATCCAATAGTTTCATCCTCAACAATTGATTCTTAGGATAAATTCCTAGTAAATAAAATAGTCATAGGGGTACTCTATCTCCCCGAGACAATACTGCATAGTCATCAGGGTAACTTTCTCTTCCTAGGATCATACCACATAGTCATCTGATGCATGCTCTCTTCTTAGTATCACATTGAAACTTAATACTCTCAAAGGCTGAATCTAAAGTGACAAACCATAGGAATTACATTCATAAGAGTTTAGGGAAGTGCATACCTCCCATAATATTACATGTCACTATCACTATAGCATTATCGTGGCCACTCCATTGATTCATTTTCTCATATGATACTGAAAATCAACACCCCCTCCTACCAAAACTACCTCTCTGTAGGTTCAATATCATATTAGGTAACCCACTGAGGTCACCTAGTTCACACCATAGCACAAGCACCCCACATTGGATCCTTAATATCAATATCATCTCTTAGTTATACTCCCTCGACTCACAGGGAGTAGTTTCTTTCAACGTAGTCATATTAATCTGAAGGCTTCATTAGCCTCCTTGGAAAGGATATGTAGGCACCTCTCTAGAGAGTAATATTAAATCCCATTGCAATAACCATGTTATCCTAGGTCAATATACTAGCTAAACTTGACGTTATTTTACCTAGGTCATACCCTACCAAGTGATCACATATCAAAGGGATAGGATCTCTCACCCCTCACTCATATCAACTATCCCAAAAAATATATAGTATCTCACAGTTCCATCATTCCCTACTTGGGTTAATCACTCTTGGTCCAACACTCAAATCTATAAGGAATCATCAAGTTAATCTATATTAAGGTTCAATATATATCATTAATTTATTTAATTTACACCCCTCACATGGTTCATAAATTTAAAGGTACACAATTATAATTATAATTTCAACCATAAGTGACTGATAAATATATCCAGTGCATAAGGTTTCACCATGTCCCTTGGCACTTTGTTCATTCCATTTATAGGCATCACATTTTGGTTAAAAAGGTCACTTAATTTAAACACGTTCGATTGATCAAGGTGGAGAGACTTCACATGTCACATTCTATATAGATCATGCATAATACCAAAGGGAAAATTAATAATAACCACCTACCTTATTTATTAATCCATTCCCATCTTCAAGAAATGCTTGACCACATCCACTGATACCCTTCCAATCTCCAATATTTACCCGAGATCTTATCCCAAGCATCATAATAAAAAATAAAAAAATTTATAATTTTATAATTAATTATGTAACTCTAATCAATTAATTACACCTGTTGGGAGAAAATCCCTCAAGGTAACATTGCAGCATTTTTGGGTTGATTATGTTTATTGAAAAAGTAGGTTTCCATGGAGAATTGTCGAGTTCCAAAGAAGTTTTTGACAATCCATATTGAAAAAGAACTATGGTAATGGCATGAATTTCGCGAAGAGAGGCTTCATGGTTTGGATTTCACAAAGACCAGAAGAATTTTCACGGTGTTCTTCACGATTACGTCAAGCTTCGTGAATGACAGAGGTTGAAGCACATCGCGGTGGTGAAGAGCATCGTGAGGGAGCTTTTCGGTGAAGGTTCAAAGTAAATGACGGAATGCTTCGCGATTACGATGAGCTTCGCGATCAGATAATTGTCATGGTGCTTTGTGATTTTGAGAGAATTTCGGCAGGAACTTCGGAGATTCGCGATGTTTGATGACGTGGTGTTGACTTTTCATGGAAGGTTCAAGAGTTTGTGGAATCGCCTATAAATAGAGGTTGAACCCCTCGAGAGAAGCAAAGAGAATTAAAAGAAAATCCTTTGCTCTTGTTTCACGAAGGTGGTTCGCGAAGGTAGGGTGCTTCGTGAACGAGAGGTGCTTCACGACAGCTAATCTAGATCCGCAAAAAAAGTTCACTTTGCGAGGTCATGTTCTCTAAGGAGTGTGCTTCACAAAGTGGAAGGAGCTCCACGACGGCCTAAGAATTGCGAAGGCTTGAGCTTCGCAAGAGTGATTCATGAAAAGGCAGGAGATTCATGAAGGCTTGTTTGAGCTTTGTGAAATTGGGAGCCTCGTGAAGTAGGAAGCTTTGTGAAGTTTGATCCAAAGGAATTGCCTAGTGTTCAAGGGAAAAGAGGTATTCATCAGTGGATGAAAGTTGTACTTCAACAGAGCATATATCAACAGATAAGGATGCATTCATTCATGAAAATGAAGAGACCTACAGGTCTATAAATTGTGAGTGGATCTTCTGAAGAAGTAGTGAGCTCACTTCAGTTGAGAGAGCTGTGAGTTCTCAAATTGTGAGTGTTTGTAAACTAAGAGGGACAGTGAGTCCACTTCAAACTTGTAGACAGCAGTGCACTTATAGTGGAATTGTTACATCGTTACACTGTCGGTGTAGGCTCCTTGGACGTATCCCAGTGAGGGTGAACCAAGTAAAAATCGTTGTGTCCTATGCATGCTTTCTGTTTTATTCATACTCTACATCGGGAAGGACAAAGAAGAGGGTCTTGTCTAACAACAAAACAAGATCAAAAGGGGTAGTTGTTTTAATTTGTCATTCCCTGATTCACCCCCCCCCCCCCTCTCAGGGTATCTATCCTAGTGGACCTAACAACACCAATTATAATTAATTACATAATTTTTATAAAAAAGTTTGAATGATGCCAAAAAACTCATCAGAAATCAACTACTCATAGAAATCTCAACCAATGGGTTGCCGTATACTTCTAACACACATTCAAACCTAAAACAAAAACGATAAAAAAATAATTTTCATCAATTTAAATTCTAAATTAATTTAAATTACATGAAAAACCTAGGAAAATTCATCAGATAATTTACCTTAATTGAAACTACATACGACAATGTTTAAACATTGTCTTGGGACGTCCTCTTACCAATCCACACAAAATTACCATCATAATGTGATGATTCCACCATGATCTGGTGGAATAATCATTCAAATCCTTAATGGAGTTGCACCAAATTACAAAATGACATAGGGGGGAGGATAAATGAGAAAAAATATAGGATATTTCAATATAAAATTCCAAATAAACACCATAAAATGCCTCGAAATCAAGGGGGTGAAGGAAGAAAAAAAGGAGATCCCTCTTGGTCATTATACACAAGAGTGTAGAAGGATAAGGGATTAATATATTTAAACTTAATGGGTTAAAATAGTCATTTTTCACTTTTTAAAGGGTCGTGGGGTTTCTTTATGGTATGTCAAACCATGTGCCAACCATGTGGTTAACATTATCTCAAACAACCCATCTCACTTAGTTAGGATACACAGTATACCAAACCATGAAAACATCACTATATAAGGTCACACAGCACAAATAGTTTTTTCACATGATTTTCCAAACTGTCTTCCAACATTTTAAATCCCTTATTGAAATGAATTTTACATTCCAAATATTTTTTCGTTAACTATATGCAAACCGTGCACCAAAACCCAAGAAAACATCATCCCATATAGTTCACCTTGGATTTAACATGGTTAAAATTTAAAGATTTTATAACCCTGAAAACCAACCATGCATGAATAAAATTAACTAGAAACATCCACCCCCTAAAACATGTACACCAAACAATGCACTAGGGAAAACCCCTTACAAAAACTCTAACATTCACTTGAAACTCTTGAGACCCACTTGAAAACCTGAGGTACATCCAGAGACTTAATCCACATCCAAAAAAATATCTTTAATTTCTTCTAAATATCATAAATTCTCATCCAAATCTTAGTTCATAAAATGACCCTTACTCTCAATATTCAAAATTTCAAATCCCCATTGAAATTTTAACCTAGAGAGGATAAAATGTATTACATTTTCCATGTCTAGAAAGATGATAAAGTTGGGGTTTTAAAATTTGATCCTAAATGATCCATAATTCAAGGGAATTTCAAGGTATATAATAAGATTTTTATATTTAATATTACTATTTTATAGTTATTATATTGTTGGAAAACGTTTTATAATAACATTAGAATGAATTAATTATAATAATTGCAAGTAAATCATCTAGAAGATATAATAAGGTTATGTGACATCCCTTTCACTCTATATTGAAAATTTTTATTTAATCTATTGATAAAAAAATATAATTTTTATTTATCAACTATGTAATGACCCAATATGAGACCACTCATCAATGTCCCAGTCAGAGTGTTATGTGACCTCAAATGTGCCTCCTCCATATACTAGAGTCTGCCAACTAGCGACAAGGGCCTAGATAACACATCAGAGAGATAATTAACACAACATCATATCCATTAATAACTTATAAAATAACTAATACTCATACACAAAATACATTATAGTACACAAAATCAATAAACATATCATTCTATAACAATGAAATGAAACATAAAGTTATACATCCCAATTGATCGCCTACTTAGACGATCACGTATACAAGATATGAAAAATAAATAAAATACTCAAGAATCTTGGTTATCATCCATGGGACTCACCTCCATCCCTATATTCAATACCTATCAATTTTCCCTAGCCCGATTGACTATGCATTTTGTGCTCAACTTGAGAAGAAGAATTGTACTCAAAATGAGGTGCATGTTCAGGGTGTGATCGTAAAACTCAATAGGATCTCACCAATTTACCCTAATATATTCCATTATATATGTGTATGAATGAGTAAAATAATACATTCAAGCATGCACATTTGATCGTTGTGTGCTACCCTAGCCACCATGACACCCAAACCTACCTATTTTGACCAGTACTAAAAACCTATCATCACATTCCAAAATCCATGAACTATGTCTAAATATTTAGGTTAGGTTACTAATCATATTACCTAACTTAATTCCTTACAGGAAAGGTTTCATTGAAAATATATTAACCCTTTCCCTCACAAGGAAGGGAACTCTAAAAAGTACCCAAATCAATTCGCCATGGGGAAGGGTGCACTGAATAGATCCCAACCCAATCGATCATAAGGATGTTCCTACTAAAAAGTACCCAACCCAATTCACCATAGGTTTTTAATCACTTAATATATCCAAATCCAATCACTTGTCATTCAATGTTACACAAAAAAGTACCCAACCCATTCCTCATAGGGAATGGTACACTAAATATATCCCAACTTATTCTCTCTCAAGAAAGGGGGCACTAAATGTACCCAACCCAACTGCTCACAAGAGAGGATTCATTGAACAGATCCCAACCCATTCTCTATCATTGAAGGTTACACTGAAAGGCCTAGACTGTAACCTCTTCCAATGGAGAACTCATCCATCAGTATCCAATTTCATAATCATGCATATCTTGTCCACTACCCTCTCAATCAAGGTAGGGCCCATCCATCTGGTTCTATCATTAAAAATAAAAATATTGAGTACTCACATGAAGCAACAAGTAGGTAATTCATTATATCCCATAAAATTAATAGTTCATCACTAGAGCACTAGTAACTCGACACCCATCCCCACATCTCGACACATATCTCATCATCCACCTATCCTCATAGGATAATCTCCCTATATTATCTTAGTATCACAAGAACAATATGTTGAAACCTCTGAAAATATGCATCCCTCCCATAAGGGAATACAATGGGGTCCTTCAAGACCATCTCAATCTCCGCACACTGGTACCGAGACATATCCAATACCTCGCATTTTTTCCTCAACCCATAGGATCTATCTGGCCTAGAACATACGATTTCATTCCATCCCTCTTCTGATACTCACATCACAACCAGACCCCACTAACTAGGAACCATCTCAATATATCTCACACTAAGCCCCTTGAAACCCTATATTAGGTCATCTAGAAAATTCTCTAAACATGTACCAAAGTCTTATCTCGAATCTCTCATGGAATAACTTTTAGAACATATCCCATAGGAAAACCCTCTATATCACACCTGATTGACCCCTAAGTATTTTCCCTACTCATGGAACTCATCATGGTCCTCATTTACCCTTAATAGGGAATTCTCAACCAAACATGAGATGTCTCGTTATCTATCCAATAACCATTAGTTATAATACTCTCATAAATTCCCAAATTACCCTAGGAAACTAACATAGGCTACCCATAACTCATTCTAATCCCTGAGACCTCTATGAGTCTCTTGCAACCTCAACTCGTACCTTCCCCCCATGGTGACATAGTCACTAGGCAATCCCAAAATACCTTAAGTACCAAATTTCACTTTATTTAACTCAAGGAGTCTTGATGGAATCCTATCTCTTTACTTAGGGTTATCTCATTCCTTATTCATTTCTACCTGAAAGAAAAATATACATGCATGAATGAAGTCATTCATAAAAAGGAATATGGTTTTGTATTATTTGGACTACCCACCTCAAACATGTAGTAACCATCCTCATGATGCTAAAACCATCCTTGGAAAAGATTTTATATTCCTCATCCAAACATTATTTATCACTAAAACTCCAATATGACACCAAAACATTCAAATAATTAATTATAAAATTTTATAATTAATTATTTAATTTAATAAACAAAGTTATAATGGATAAAACTCATCAGTCATTTCTGCATCATTGAGACCACACCAAACCCCAAGCATTTATCATTCATTACTCTGATATTAACCTATTCACCTAAAACATCTCTTGAACCACTAAACACGTCCAAAAAATTCTTCATGAGAAGTTTCATCCCTCTAAATCCAAATTCAAGTCAATATTCTCAAAATGTCACTCACCTTGGGAACAAAATTTTAAATTTCAATTGAATTTCACAACTTGTAACAATGAAAATCATTATAAATTCTTTTTCTAAAACATATTATCCCTAAGAAGTCATGGTTTGTTTCTAAAAAACATTTTTTAACTTCCCCATTCATTAATATAACTCACTGCATTCCATCCTCAAATGATAATCTCACATCCTTTGTGAGACTCCAAACACCAAGATGTACGACTAGTCACCATATCCAAACACTGATATAACACTTAATCACACTTATCCATCACTAGACATTATATCATAAACAAAACATTTATCCCTAGTCTTATGGTTCTCCCCACTATATGACTATACTTACAAGAACAATTATGGTTCATTGTGTTTCCCACCATAGGAACCCCTATCTAAAAAACACTTACAATGGTCCATTGAAACCCTTAATGTTGTTTCTACCTCAATGTACCCAATTTTATACAAAAAAACATTGATTGGTACTACATTATTTCACCTATCCTATAAAAAATTGGATTCACCTGCCGACACACCATCACATCTTTCGATCATAACACCTTAATTCCCAGAGGCATCATAGAATTTTATAAATGACCAAAGTGAAGTCAAAACATGAAACTTCATGTAATTTCATGGTTTGATACTTAACCAAATTCACCATCCATAATACTCTCTACATGAGTATTGTTACACCTGTAGAGACCTGAAGCTTGACGTAAATAGACATTATATTACTTTTTCGGAATACTTAGTACATAAAAAAACAGACACACAAGGACCGTAATAGTTTAGTGTCTTTGGAAACTTGGAACGTAATCTTCTAATCGTGGTGAAATATCTTCAATATCTCTCATAGAGATCTTCCAATTTTTCTTTCCTTATCTAAAATCTTTCTTTTAATCATGGGGGAAAAGAAAACATAAAAAGGGTGAGCTCAAATTCTCAGTAAGGGTATGAATGGATAAAATAAAACATACCATATACATTTGAACTTAAAAAAAACATGAACATTAAAACTCTTGAGCAACGACATAAAACATGGAAGTACATAAGGAATAGATCATAATGGAACATTAAACATGATAAAATAGCATGGGAATAAAACATGTAATTGTGGAATCCATTAAGCGCATGTAATGATTTCCATAGTAGCCAAGGCATTGCTGCCAAGACCATCTTAGTGGACAAAGTCTCTTTCTGAATCGAGTTCACTCCTCGTTCCAGTCCAGTAATACTGAACCAGATTAACTTACCGTTCCAGCCATGTCTATATCATGAGATATAAATCTTTACCCAATGCATTGGAGGGAGATATAGGTCCCACCCATCTCATAATGAAATCATTCTTACTTGTGCCACAAAATAAACATACATCATTAATAATAACCCAATAAATAAAATGGTTTTCATAAACATCATCACATAATCCATATAAAAGAAATGGATATCATTTCATAATAATAAAAGTGAAACCATGTAAATCATAGAGCTATTATAATTGAAACATAAACATATGAAATAATTTCATCTTAGATGTAAAATGGTTTGGATAAAACATTTGAAATGAATTCTTGAGGAAAATATCCTTTCTTCTTCAAAATCATTCTCTTTTCACAAATGTCATGCAATTTTAAAAGAAAATGATTTTGTTGAAAATAGTCAGGAAATATTTTGGAGGAAGCTTCATGAAAATAAGGCTTTATAAGTCTGTAAAAATCCTTTCATTCTGTATAAGTTAAAAAAACATTTTTCTCGTGATTTTACCGGAAAAGTCAAAAAGTACCTCGTAAAAGAAAGATTCATTACACACCATGTAGTGAAAGTCAAAAATCGGTAAAAATGACTTTAAACAAACATGAATGAAAATTAATCATTTTTTGAAAACATTTTGAGAACATATGGACGTGGATAATAAACATAACCCCAGTAAATACTTACGAATAACAATCTCTGATAAGAATGAGATTGGAATATTTATCCCTTACCTTAGGTCCGATATGATTCGTACGTATCCAAACCTCCTGTATAATGATTTAAATAATGGCATTGACTTATTACAGAATCATATTCATTATTATCATATATGGTTCACTTATGAATTTATATTACCCGTTCTTTTGTAAATTCCATGTTAAAGAGTGTTTTGGGTAAAATTGTTTCATTTGTCGTCCATGTTTTGACTTGTAATTAATCATATGATTACTTAGATCATGATTACTTAATTACAGAATATAAAAAATGATTTATATATAATATATATTCATAATCTACATATATATAATAGATCAATAAATGGAAAGAAATACACCGTTCATGGAGACGGTAGGCCGTACATACGCATGAACGTTGTTTTCGTTTCCTCGTTGAATTGAATCGAATTAATTAGATGACATACATATATATAAATAAATCCAGTATCATTATTATTTCATATATTTAATTATTACTTATTATATATACTTTATAATCATTCATGAATGGTTAATCATTGAGAATGAATCTCATCACGTCGTGGAGACGGTATTCCGTACGTACGCACGAGCGATGATATCGTTCCCATGATCGTGGAATTTTATTGGAGTTTATGTTTACTATTACAGAATCAATATCACTTTAAAATAATAATATATAGTTATTATTTACACCATTATACCCATCCAAGTAAGGTGGTGGGGGAAAATAGATTTCACCACGGCGTGGAGACGGTATTCTGTGCGTACGCACGCGTGGTGATTTTATTTTCCATAGGATGGATAGATAGTGAAATAGGGTTGTTTCATACTTATAATAACATATCAGTATATGAGTGATACTGATTTTATTACTTCATAATGAAACAACCTAAAAATAAGAAGTGGAAGAAGAAATAAAGTTGAAAGAATCGGTAACGGACATTACCTCTTCTTTAAAGCGCCTCTTTGAGACCTCCTCTTGGGGAACTAAAATTGGTCTTTGAAGAATACCAGAACCTCTAGGATGTTTCTATAGAAGTGGAGAAAAAAATTTGGTAGGGTTTGGCCGATCTTGAAGGCTCAAAGTGGTGTTAGGAAGAGAGGGAGGAGGTGTCCTTTTATAAGGGAGGAGAGGGGCACCTTTGGAATAACAAAAAATATTATTTTATTATAAAGTCAAATTCGGTTTTTAATATCTCCAAATTGATATATTTAGAATATAAGGTGGGTATGGGTCAAAATCCTCTCATCCAATAGGATTTAGACATGTTTAGGTATCAATTTTAAAATTATCATTTTGATTTAACTTTAAGTTAGATAATTTAACTTTTACCGTGTCTTCTTGTTTTCTTACACTATAAGGTTAATAAACTTACTACATGATTATCCACTAAATGAGGCTAATATTCATTGTTAATATACATAATATTCATGTTCTTTGTTATTCATAAACACCATTTTAGTGCATTTTACACTTTGAACATCATTTCACATTATGATTGTAATACCTTCTTAAAATGCACTATTATGTGGTACATTTTTGAACATCATTTAGAGTATCCAATGATTCATCTGATTTTAAGGAATTTAATTATAAATATTTTAATTTGATATTTTTGTAAATTTATATACACTTAAATATGAACATTTTTGATTCAGGGATCATTGGAGAATTCATGGAGGATGATGGAGATATTTGGAAATGAAAGGAAGCAATTCTGGAGAAGGCGGATTGGACATCAGCCCACTGATTAGGCTGTGGGGCCCAACATACAATCCCAATTAATCCCAAATTTATTGGGATGATAGAAGACATGTACAGGAACAAATCCATCTTCAGTAGATAATGTTAATTCGGCCTCCATGTTGGTAATTTAGGCGGCCCAATTTAGAAATAAAATTCTGGGCCAGATTCTGCGGCCCAGAAAAATAGTTCTCCAATTTGATCATATCTCATAATCCACAAGTCCAAATGGGACCAAATTTTACAGGAGGTTAGAAGACATCCGGAGATCCATTTTATTATTCTATGGACCACCCTGATTCTGACTTCTAGAAGGTCTTCTAGACGCGTCTGTTCGGTGAAGGAAAGTTGGCTGCCACCTCGGGTCACATGTGGAAAAGTTCAAATTCCACAAGCTTTCCACCACCTATGGCCTACCAAAATTAATTGAGATGATTTGTACTGTTGGAGACTCTACCCAAGGCTCCCAAAATGCCTATTTAAGGCAGTTTTGGTGAAGGAGTTAAAGATCTTGGATGCTTTGTTCAATTGTAATGTTATGCTGCATTTTTGTTGCCTCAATTTTGTCGTTCACATGTAAGTTGTTAAATTCACTTTAGTTTCTTAATAAAAGTTCTTATTCTACTCTTATTCTGTTTTTCTTAATATCACTTTGATACTGTTGGATCAAGGTGTGAATTTATTCACACCAACCCTTGTGAAATTATTCACACAACGGTGGAGTGATCATTTTATTTTTGTTGTTTTCTTTACTTCTCCATTTCCTCCCTCATTAGTCTACTTTCCGCTTCCATTGAAACCATGGGATCAATGGAGGGCTAAACCGCTTATGGGTTGACCCAAGGGAGTATAAAGGGGCTTGATTGGATGTTATTTATCACCTAATTAATGTATAATCACTTTTTTAATTGGTATTTTTTTATTTGATGATTTTTAAACTCCATCGTCCTTGTTGAATTTAAGGTCACACACTTCAAGTACTAATACGATCCTTTACCTTGAAGTGCTCAAAACTTTGATCCTTCAAGTGTATAGGTGATTAGTATTAGAAGGTTTAGGCATTAAACCAGTAAGTGATGATGTTGTTTTATCTCCTTAAATGAACCCATCTCAAATTTAAGAAATTGAAATCATTAAAAAGAAAATACGTCCAATCCACCCCGAGCGATAACCTAGGATCAACTCATTCTTTTAAATTGAATCCACTTAAATCTATTAGATATCTTTAAAACCCATCCAAAATCAATCCAAGTTGTCCACTTCATAGCCAAAAATCCATCCCTTAGGTTGTGTATCTTAGGTATCTTCTTAGGTCTCTGTGGAATCGACAACCCAAGCTACACTACAAGGACCGTTCTACCCTTCTTCTCTTGGGTAAATTTGGGCGTGAGCCACTATATCAAGCCAAACGAACCCAGGTTCTTTATTATTAATATATATATCCTTATATAATTCATTTGACCGAACCTTTGATTTTTAGGAATAAAATGAAAATTAATAATATAGTATTTGTTTTAAAAACTATTTTATGTCAATTGTGACACTATTTGGTAATTGATTTTTGTGAAAATTATAATAGAATGATTAGTTCTAAAATATTTAATTAAATCAATAATAACATGTCATATGAACATATAAAATTATTGGAATTCATAAAAAGTCTAAAATTACTTTTATTTGGGTATTTATAACATCAATTATGTCAATATTTCATTAATAAGATAATTACTGCATCATCATTGTATCATAAATAAATTAAATTATTTTAATTCTAAAAATTACAAATAAAATACCATTATGTAGGAAATCTTTTTATCTTTTTAATGAATATTTATAGTAGAATTTATCTTATGTATTACCCTATATTAAAAATGCTTTAGTTATTAAACTTTGATTTTAACTATTTTAACCCTTCTTTAAATAAATTGATAATAAATGTCCTAATCTATTCCAAGTGGGCATAAATGGTCATATTTTATTCTTAAGGTTGTTTTTGGTCGAATTACACTTATCAAATAGAATTAGGACATGTGTTAGGGTAATAATACTATCATTTGTACCCTTAACTACCCTATTTACTTTTAACCGTGGTAAATAAAAGTAAAAAGTTACTATTCACCAAAAAATATTTTCATCTCATTGAACCACATTTTACTTACTGAAATCAACTGTGTCTATTGGATTTTTGAAATTCCACTCACAGAAGCGGTAAAATTAAGTTTTATGAAAAAATTCAGTTTTTTTAACTACCACTTAGTGGTTTCACTATTCATCAAAAAATGAAAGTTTCCAGAAAAATACCAAAAATTAGGCCTAAGATATATTTTATATTATGAATTCAAAAATGATGTTTATTTTACCAAATTCAAAACATATCAGTTACATTAACTAATTTAAAAATTAATTCCTGTCGTCAAAACAAATAGCGTGTTTTTAAGAGATAATAACTATCAAAAGATTGACACTTGTTTATGTCTAGTTTAAATGTGAAATTACATCCAATGACCAAAATTGTATTAAATTGTAAAAATATATTCTAAATATACTTTAAAAACACTCAAATTAATAATTTATCACTATTAATTATTTTGATTAAAAAATTGTTTTTTAATTAAAATTATTAATTTTCACTATTCATTAGAATATGAAAGTTATCCGAAAAGTACCAAAATTTCACCCAAAGGTAATTTCGATATTCAGAATCCAAAAATGAAGTCCATTTTGAAATATAAAATTTCAAAAAGTGGGTATTACTATTCATAACTTCTAGTTCATAATAATATTATAATAATATCCCATTTAGTGAAACTCAGTATTGCGTACTACACACGCTATCGAGGAAGGTCGTGATTGCGTGTAATGAAAGGAAAGTCAGGGATGCATGTTTTGAAAGCTCCTTTTGGTGTAGCGTACAATAGAAGACATTAATGAAATTAAAAAGAATATTTTTCATAAAATCTCAGGGTGTTACATTCTACCCCCCTTAAAATGAATTTCATCCTCGAAATTCGTCGGGGTTATGAATGGTTTACTACTCGAAAGTTTCTTTAATAGAAACCCACATCATAAAAAGGAATACCAAAACATGGCTTTAAAAACTAAATTATGAAACGTAACGATTACCCAAATTAACTCATTACTGGGTTTCCACGTAGGAGAACATAGGTGAAAATATGGATATTGTAGAAAAATATAACCATCAAGTTCTGATGGAGAGTGGTAGAGAACATGGCTATGAAAAAGCCAACAATCACAAAGCCATAAATTTGTGACGATCTAAGGTACCATCTGATTCATCGAATATAAGAGCACTAGCACAACATTTTTGGTTTTCAAGATCATTTCCCTAAATTTGATGAAATTGGAATTAGAAGAAATAATGTCGTGATTTTGGTACAGTCTCACTGTTGTTCGTTCTTTGGACAATTTCCACTTCATCTCTTAAATAAATGAAGTTTAATTTGTCATTTGTGAAGTGTTAGAAGATCATGTGATAGAATGATGGGTCATTCCATCTGTTTCAAACAAAAGGTTAGAAAAGTTATCAAAAAAATACATAAGTCTATCTATAGTGAGATTAATCATATATGGTTCCTAAAATGGACTTATAATTCATATATCCTATTGCTTAATATAATAAAACTAGTTTCTACTAAACATGGACTTTCTGTAGACCAGTGGTAGGCGATAAAGGCCAGTCGCACTTCGGTTGTGGGTTCGATTCCCACAGCCTTGTCCGACGCGATGGGTTGTCGCTCGTCCTGCAGGTTGTCATTTTTCTAAAACTATATTACTATAACATCCCATCAATAATATTGAAAAAAGTTCTATCCTTAAACAATACTAACTTATGTCCAACATAATTCATTCCAATATTTTGGCTTATCTAAAATACTTCGGTCCAAGATCATAGTATAAAGAAAATCATTACTTGAAATGTCACATAACAATCATGTGAATGCCATCATTTATCCCCCATATATCATAAGATGTATCTTGTTGGTCAAATTACAAACATGTGAATACCTTAATCATGTATTCTCTTGAAGAATGAATACCCATTGAACCTTAGTGAAAACATGAATGCAGTTAAAAGTTAACACTTTCCACACACCAAAATCCTCAAAATTATTTATACTCAAACCATGATATCACTTAGTCCTTATATCAATCATGAGCTCATGAATACAATCAAACATCTCATTATCTTCTTATCCCTTCATTATGCGCATATCATCTGCTTACCAAAATTTCTCAATCACTTTACATGGTTACCGGTACCATAAAATTATTGAAAACCACAATTGACCAATACATAAATATTCCAATATTCCACGATACTATATAGATCATTATTTTGGAATCCCATTACATAAACACTTAATCATTCCACCACATCATTGTCATATTCAACATCTCTAATAGTGATCGCTTGTGACTTCCCTTTGTCCTTTTCCTTAAGTGGTTGCTCATGTCTATCATCATTAACCCTTGAATTAGGGAATTGATTAGAATAATTCCCCATTTCATTTCACTTGAAGCATTGAAGTGTTGTTGGTGCGTTCTCTGCAGTCTTTTATTTATTCACACCATTAGCAACCCTTTTTCCATTACTTCGACACTCATCTGCTCGATGACCTTCTTTTCCACACTTAAAATATTTTCTAGTCCCTTTAATACAATCTCTACCATGCTTCTTTCCATACTTTGAGCATAAGGAAACATTCATCTTCTTTTCACCATTATTCAAAGATTTCTCCTTGAACTCCATCTTTCATTTCTTGTCAAAACCATGAGATGGATATGTAACACCAACTTCCATTTCTACCTTAATAGCACAACGCACAATTTCTTCATAGCTACTGAAGTCTCTTATAGCTAATGCCTTTCGAAGATTTGGTTTTAATCCACTGAAGAATCGATCAACTTTACTTTCAGGTTGGATGATAAATCCAGATGCATACCTTGCAAGACTTGTAAAATTCGCTTCGTATACACAAACAGATTCATCATCCTTTTTCTTTAGTTCAAGAAAATCCTTCTCCATCTTTGTTCGAAGAATATGAGGGAAGTACTTATTGAAAAATAATTTCTTGAACTCATCCCATTCCATGGACTCAATTTCATCTCTTGGCCTCGTATTCTTGATAAGATTCCACCATTGATCAGCTTCACCTTCCAAACGATATACTGATAAGATGACTTTATCATGTTCAGAACATTGAAGAACTAAAAATATCATTTTAGTGGTACTGATCCATTGTTCAGCAACAAGTGGATCAGAAGACCCACTGAAAGAAGGTGGGCGTTGCCTCATGAAGGACTCAATAGAATATTGTTCCCTTCTCTGCTCATTTGGAAGTCCAGAATGATTCATAGCTTGTGTAAGTATAGCAATAAGATTTTGCACTCCATCTCCCATAACATTTGTTTGTTTAGGAGGAAAATCATTGCATTGTCCATTGCATTGATCAACACGGTTCCTTCGGGTTCCATCCATCGTCTAAAACCCAAAAAAATAGTGTGAGAGGTAAAAATCATGCTAGGGAAAACAACATAGTAAATGGGGAGTACCCTCAATATCTAACATCTTAGGTTAAATTCTAAGATCATTAGCGCAATTCTAGGACTATAACCTATACGTATACTTAACCTTAGGGACATCCCTAGACATACCTTAGAAATATCTCTAGGGATATCATTAAAGTTTTTGTATCCTAGTTTCCAAAGGTTAACTAAAACTTTCCTCTGATACCAACTATAGAGACCCGAATCTTGATGTAAATAGACATTACATTACTTTTTCAGAATACTTAGTACATAAAAAAAACAGACACACAAGGACTGTAATAGTTTAGTGTCTTTGGAAACTTGGAACGTAATCTTCAAATCGTGGTGAAAGATGTTCAATATCTCCCATAGAGATCTTCCCATTTTTCTTTCCTTACCTAAAATCTTTCTTTTAATCCTGGGGGAAAAGAAAACATAAAAAGGGTGATATCAAATGCTTGGTAAGGGTAATCATGGATAAAATAAAACATACCATATACATTTGAACTTAAAAAAACTTGAACATTAAAAATCTTGAGCAACGACATAAAACATGGAAGTACATAAGGCATAGATCATAATGGAACATAAATCATGATAAAATAGAATGGGAATAAAACATGTAATTGTGGCATCCATTAAGCACATGTAATGATTTCCATAGTAGCCAAGGCATTGCTGCCAAGGCCATCTTAGTGGACAAAGTCCCTTTCTGAATCGAGTTCACTCCTTGTTCCAGTCCTGTAATAATGAACCAGATTAACTTACCATTCCAGCCATGTCTATCTCATGAGATATAAATCTTTACCCAATGAATTGGAGGGAGATATAGGTCCCACCCATCTCATAATGAAATCATTCTTACTTGTGCCACAAAATAAACATACATCATTCATAATAACCCAATGAATAAAATGGGTTTCATAAACATCATCACATAATCCAAATAAAAGAAATGGATATCATTTCATAATAAGAAAAGTGAAACCATGTAAATCATAGATACATTATACTTGAAACATACACATATGAAATAATGTCATCTTATATGAAAAATGGTTTGGATAAAACATTTGAAATGAATTCTTGAGGAAAATATCATTTCTTCTTCAAAATCATTCTCTTTTCACAAATGTCATGCAATTTTAAAAGAAAAGGATTTTTTTGAAAATAGTCATGAAATATTTTAGAGGAATATTCATGAAAATAAGGGTTTATAAATCTGTAAAATCCTTTCATGCCGTATAAGTTAAAAAAACATTCTTCTCGTGCTTTTGCCGGAAAAGTCAAACAGTACCTCATAAAAGAAAGGTTCCTTACACACCATGTAGTGAAAGTCAAAAATGGGTAAAAACGACTTTAAACATACATGAAATAAAATTAAGCATTTTATGAAAACATTTTGAGAACATATGGACATAGATAATAAACATAACCCCAGTAAATACTTACGAATTACAATCTCGGATAAGAATGAGATTGGAATATTTATCCCTTACCTTAGGTCTGATATGCTTCGTACGTATCCAAACCTCCTGTATAATGATTTAAATAATTTCATTGACTTATTACATAATCATATTCATTATTATCATATATGGTTCACTTATGACTTTATATTACCCGTTCTTTTGTAAATTCCATGTTAAAGAGTGTTTTGGGTAAAATCGTTTCATTTGTCGTCCGTGTTTTGACTTGTAATTAATCATATGATTACTTAGATCATGATTACTTAATTCCAGAATATAAAACATGATTTATATATAATATATATTCATAATCTACATATATATAATAGATCGATAAATGTAAAGAAATACACTGTTCATGGAGATGGTAGGCCGTACATACGCATGAACGTTGTTTTCGTTTCCTCATTAAATTGAATGGAATTAATTAGATGACATACATATATATATATACATAAATCCAGTATCATTATTATGTCATGTATTTTATTATTACTTATTATATATACTTTATAATCATTCATGAATGCTTAATCATTGAGAATGAATCTCATCGCGTCGTGGAGATGGTATTCCGTACGTACGCACGAGTGATGATATCGTTCCCATGATTGTGGAATTTTATTGGAGTTTATGTATACTATTACAGAATCAATATCACTTTACAATAATCATATATAGTTATTATTTACACCATTATACCCATCCATGTAAGGTGGTGGGGGAAAATACATTACACCACGGCGTGGAGACGGTATTACATACGTACGCACGCGTGGTGATTTCGTTTTCCATAGGATGGATAGATGGTGAAATAGGGTTGTTTAATACTTATAATAACATATCATTATATGAGTGATACTGATGTTATTACTTAATAATGAAACAACCTAATAAGAAGAAGTGGAAGAAGAAATAAAGTTGAAAGAATCGGTAACGGACATTACATCTTCTTTAAAGCGCCTCTTTGAGACCTCCTCTTAGGGAACTAAAATTTGTCTTTGAAGAAGACCAGAACCTCTAGGATGTTTCTATGGAAGTGGAGAAGAGAATTTGTCAGGGGTTGGCCGAGCTTTGAAGGCTCAAAGTGGTGTGAGGAAGAGAGGGAGGAGGTGCCCTTTTATAATGGAGGATAGGGTCACCTTTGGAATAACTAAAAATATTATTTTATTACAAAGTAAAATTCGGTTTTTAATAGATCCAAATTGATATATATCGAATATAAAGTGGGGATGGGTCTAAAGACTCTCATACAATAGAATTTAGACAAGTTTAGGTATCAAATTTAACCTTATCATTTTGATTTAACTTTAAGTTAGATAATTTAACTTTTACCGTGTCTTCTTGTTTTCTTACACTATAAGGTTAATAAACATACTATATCAAGAAAAACGTACCCCAAGTTGTTTATTATTAAAATATATAACCTTATCTAATTCATTTGGCCGAATATTAGATTTTTAGGAATAAAATTACAATTAATAATATAGTATTTGTTTTAAAAACTATTTTATGTCAATTTTGACACTATTTGGTAATTGATTTTTGTGAAAATCATAAAAGAATTATTAGTTCGAAAAAATTTAATTAAATAAATACTAACATGTCATATTAACATATAAAATTATTGTAATTCATAAAAAGTCTCAAATTAAATTTATTTTGGAATTTATAACATCAATTATGTCAGTATTTCATTAATAAGATAATTACTCCATCATCATTGTATCATAAATAAATTATATTATTTTAAGTCTAAAAATTACAAATAAAATACCCTTATGTAGGAAATATTTTTATATTTCTAATGAATATTTATAGTCGAATTGATATTATGTATATCCCTATATTAAAAAAGAATTAGTTATTAAACTTTGATTTTAACTATTTTAACCCTTATTTAAATAAATTGATAATAAATGTCCTAATCTAATCCAAGTGGGAATAAATGGTCATATTTTATTAATAAGGTTGTTTTTGGTCGAATTAAACTTATCCAATAGAATTAGTACATGTGTTAGGGTAATAATAATATCATTTGTACCCTTAACTACCCTATTTACTTTTAATCGTGGTAAATAAAAGTAAAAAGTTATTATTCACCAAAAATTATTTTCATCTCATTGAACCACATTTTACTTACTGACATCGACCATGTCTCTCGGATTTATGAAATTCCACCCACAGAAGTGGTAAAATTATGTTTCATGAAAAAATTCAGTTTTTTTAACTACCACTTAGTGGTTTCACTATTCATCAAAAAATGAAAGTTTCCAGAAAAATACCAAAAATTAGGCCTAAGCTATATTTGATATTATGAATTCAAAAATGATATTTATTTTACCAAATTCAAAACATATCAGTTACATTAACTAATTTAAAAATTAATTCCCGTCGTCAAAACAAATATCATGTTTTTAAGAGATAATAACTATCAAAAGATTGACACTTGTTTATGTCTGGTTTAAATGTGAAATTACATCCAATGACCAACATTGTATTAAATTGTAAAAATATATTCTAAATATACTTTAAAACAACTCAAATTAATAATTTATCACTATTAATTATTTCGATTAAAAAATTGTTTTTTAATTAAAATTTAGTAATTTTCACTATTCATCAGAATATGAAAGTTATCCGAAAAGTACCAAAATTTCACCCAAAGCTAATTTCGATATTCAGAATCCAAAAATTAAGTCCATTTTGAAAGATAAAATTTATAAAATTTCAAAAAATGTGTATTACTATTAATAATGGCTAGTTCATAATAATAATATAATAATATCTCGTTTAGTAAAACTCGGTATTGCGTACTACACACGCTATCGAGGAAGGTCGTGATTGCGTGTAATACAAGGCAAGTCAGGGATGCGTGTTGTGTAAGCTCCTTTTGGTGTATCATACAACACAAGACATTAATGAAATTAAAAATAATATTTTTCATAAAATCTCGGGGTGTTACAACACCTCTGTTCTTACTCACTCTAGAATCACTCTAAATTCCATCTCAAGCCTGATACCAACATTCAGGCCCTATTATACACCACATCTGAATCCCAAATCTAGTATTTTACATGGAACATATAAAATTGGATCTTCTTACTCACTAGAATCTTCATTAAATCCTAGAAGTCTAACAAATGGTCTCACTACATCTACGACCCTTCTGATAAGAGTTTCATACTACTGAGTCCAATATGATATTGGGATTCTTAGAGGTATAATAACACTTATTAGAATAAGCATAATTGATTAAAATTTCAACCTAAGATCACCATGCTTAGATAAATTAAATATAAAAATACTGGAATTGAATAATTGGGTGTGCCATATATTGAAGATAAATAATGAGGAAACTCAAGTATTAGAAACATAAATATTACATAATTTTAGATGAATATTCAATAAATATCATAATAATACACACCCTAAAACCATAAATGTTTAGTGTCTTTAGATACTAGATACATAATTATCTTATTTAAAAAAATATATTCAATATATTCCACATAGTTCTTATCACATGGTACAATTTTTATACATATTCTACTTAAAACATTTATTCATAACCTGGGGAAAGGGAACACAAGAAAGGGTGAGATCATATGATCTGTATGGATAAATATATGTGATATCAATCAATGATCATAAATGGGTATAATATAAGTATAATGGTGTGATAACATAATTATAACTTACAAAATTCCTACACAATGAGACAAATATATTTAATCATGAATCATGGAATAAGGGTTTTTCATAAAAAAGATATAACTCATAAGAGTGAAAATCATCAATAGTAAATCATGATCCATGAGAATATATCAAAAGAACAATGAATGGGGTTATAGAATACACGTAATCATAGAAAACCATTTTCTTATTAAAGTTTCACTGAAAATACTATCATAGAAGATTGGGTTCACTCCTCATTCAATCATTTATTTAGTTAAGGTTCACTCCCAAGACTATCATAGTGTATAGAGTCCCTTACTAAATTGGTTTCACTCCCCATTCAATCCATATTATCTCAGTAGATATCAATCTTTACCTAATGCATTTGAGGGTTATATAATTTAGTTCCCACCCATCACATAATTAAAATTATACATATGTGTTCCATAAGATCATAAAACATTCATCAATTCATCATATCATAACCCATGGAATAGAAATGGGTTTTATAAATATTTCATCATAGCATAACATGTGGAAAATAAATGAGTTTCATAAATATTTCATCATAACTTAATTAACCTTTGGGAATGAAATGGGTTTCATACAACCATCCTTAAATAATTATTATCATATACCATCAAGAGAAAGAAAGTGGATGGTGTCATAAGATCATATCCCCAGTAAAGCATGAAAAAATCTTTAAAGGATGTTGAAATAGGCCCCACTGAATCATAAAGAAACTTAATGGATATTGATATATATTAAAAATACATTTAAAATATTATTTAATCCTTTTTTAACATGAGAAAAATATTATTTTCTTTTGATAAAATTTTAAATAAAAATTATAATAATATTTAGAAAATTATTTTCTTTAAAAATAACCATGGAAACTTGTAAAGCTATATACAAAGAAAATAATGGTCATTATGTTAGTAAAAAAATGTCATGTTGTGTATTTTAAAATAGAACGGTCATTTAACACTTCTGAAAATAGTTAAAAAAAACTTTTTTAGAAATTTTTTTTAAAGAAAATATTCCTTTTAAAAATTTATAGATAAGTAAAAGTTAGTGGAAATTAACTTTTTAATAAATTTAAATTACAGTTAAAAACTTCTATAAAGAATTTTTAAGATCAAAGACATTAAAGAAAAAGTTCATCGACCAAAGAGGAAATAAGGTCAACTTTTATTTAAAAATGTTTTCTCAATAATTTTCAGAACCAGGAGAGGAAAAAGTTACAATTAATTTAAAATTTTAAGAAAAAAATCTTAGAACAAAATATATAGGGTTTAAAGTGTATGATATATATAATTTACCTCAGTATAAATTTAGTATATATAATCCTTAAATGAAAATAGATTGTAACATAAATCCATTACCTCAAGTCCATCTGGCTTCGTTGACGTTAAAACCTTCTGTATAATAAATATAAATATATTATAAATATATTATATAAAAATATATACAAATAATATACTATATATCATTCCATTATAATTTCCAATTATCCTTATATTAAAATTTTCTTCATTTAAAAAAATATTCAGGTGAAAACTAGTTTGTTTTCTATGCATGTTTTGGTTCGATGGTTTCTGTACTTTCACCTTGGTCAGGATTTAATCATATATGGAATCTTTATCATGAAATAATTATCATTTCTATTCATTATATTAACTTTTATAACCATTTATATATATATATATGTATATTGATGATGAAAAATTAATTACATTACTTTTTGGAGATGGCAGTTTGTACGGATGCACAGATAATGTTTTGACTTTTTGATAGGTATAATGAAATAAATATAAATAATAATTCACCATTATAAAATCATAATTATATTATAAATATCATTTATATTCATTAAATATATATTTATTACCATCTATATAAAGATAAATGAAAAATTAATCATGTCACTTCATGGAGGTGGTAGTCCACACATATGCACGAATGACATTATCTCTTTCCAACAGATGGAAAATCAAAGAAGGTGGATAATATATTATAATTAAAGAATCATAATTATTTCATAAATATCATATATAATCATTAAATTCTTCAAAATATCTGATCATGAAATATGGTGATGGAAAATGAATCATATCGGTACGTGGAGGCAGTAGTCTACGCATACGTACGAGTGATACTTTCATTTACCATTTGATAGAAAGGTGGTAGAAAATGGTTTTTACATGATCAAAATAACATATAATTATATTTATGATATTTGATTCATCATTTTATGATGAAAACAAGATATTTATATGAATTATAATAATAAATAAACTTTGAAAGAGATGGGTAAGATGATTACCTCTTCTTGGAGAGGCCCCATTTGGCTTCCACATTAAGCCTTATTAGGATGTTATTAGGGTAATACCATGCGATCAATAATAAATGGAAGGAATATATTATGGTTTTTGTGTTGGTTTTTTCTAAGATATAGGGATAAACTTGTGTTATTAAGGGAGTATAAGCGGTTCACTTTTATAATAGAGGGGAGGTACGTGCATGGAATTACTTAAAATATTTAAATAATATAAAGTCTGTTTCTTTTAAGAGTGAAAAAAGTCCAATAATTAAAATTTAAAATTTTCAAACAATAATATTTTTATAAGTTTAAGTGGTATTTTTACCCATATCTCTTGGTTTAACCTCCCTAGAAAACTCGTTTTAACTCTAACAATGGTAACAAATTTTTGTTGTTTTTACTATACATTAAGCCAAAAAATGAAAGTCTTATCATTACCAAATTTTGAAATTATAATTTACAAAATGGAATCCATTTTATAAAATTCAATTCCTTCAAGTAGAATAAATTAATTTTAAAATAATCATCTAAAATGCAATAAAAATAATTTTTTATAAAATTGTGTTTTTAAGAATTAAACTAGATTTATTCTTATTACATTTCTAGGAAAAACGATTATATTAATTTGAAAATATTTTTTTGAATGTATAATTTATAAATTTAATTAAAATAATTCATTAATGGTGATTAATTTAATTTATTAAGATAACAAACATTTCACGCATAAAATTTGTTTTTCATAAAAACAATTATTTTTACCATCAAATAATTTTATTTTCATTTTTAACCAGTTGATAACCAATAAATTAATTTTATAAATGTTTAAGAAATATAATTTCACAATTTAGTTGTCCCAATTAATACCTTCCAGTCCAAAAACTAGGTGATAACTATGGCATTAAATAATAATATTTTAATGGTATATCACAGTTCATTTAAACTTGATGTTTCATGTAAAGTAAGATGTCAGAGAAATAAAATTTAGTTAAATATAATTGTATCATAAAATTTCATTCTGTTTCATTACACCCACATTATAATAATTTCACCCTGAAAATTCCACCACATCGATAAAAATAACTGTGGATAATTCAGCTTCATTACATTTTTGGGTTCCCACATAGTTTCTTCAAATTTATGGTTTCAATATAAAACTTTAACATGGTGAGTGGTTTTGTTCCATATAACATTCTATATGAAATCCAAAATATCTATTGATTGTTCTTAATAAGATATATCATGCTCTAGAGGTGCAACCATTGAGTTTAGTACATGTAAAGTATCATGTAAATACTTCCTCAGAAGAGATACATGGAACACGTCATAAAATTAATAGAGATTCGATGGAAGCACCAAGTGATAAGAAAACATCTCAATATAATCAATAATTTCTAAGAGAATAATATATCTAGGGATAAAATTTACCTTCTTTATAAATCTCATAACCTTCTTCCAAGGATATATTTTTAAGAATACCTTATCACCAAATTTGAACTCTAGATCTCATCAATGATTGTTAATATATCTTTTTTGTCAACTATGTGTTTTCCTGATGTGGTATTAAATTTATATATCCTTATATAAAATTTTCATATTTATATTATGTCCCAATATCTTTCATTATCCACCTCCATCCCAACACATTTGAGTTTTTCAATTCCTAACATAGAGGGCTTCATAATGATTCATCTGAATGCTTGATTGAAAACTATAATTATAAGAAAACTGAAATTGAGAAAAGTTTTGATCTAAAAAACCTTTTAAATACATAGAAAATTATATCAACATATATTTTAGGGTTTTAATAGTCCTCTCAGACTGACCATATATCCAAGGATGATATGGAGTGCTAATGTTCAACTTCTTATTCAAATCTTGCTGAAGACTTTACTAGAATTTTTTGGTAAACCTCATATACTGATCATATTCAACAGAATATGGTTCTATATTTAACCTTACCAATTAATAAATGTATTCCATGGTAATATGATTAAGATGTAAATATTCTATAATCATAGTGAAATGTGATGACTTCATAAGGTGATCAACAATAACTCAAATACCATTATGGACTTTAGATGTTTTATGGATTCTGGTTATGAAATATATGGTGTTGTTTTCCCATTTCCATTCTAGTATAGATAATGGTTGTAACATACCCTTAAAATGTTTTCACTCATCCTTAATTTATCAACATAGTAGGAATCAAGATACAAACTCTACAATAACTCTTTTTATATTGTCCCACCAGAAATACTCTTTTGGATTTCGATACATCTTCATACTTTTAGGATGAATAGAGAATGATGAAATATGAGCTTCATAAAATAGCTCCTTCTTCAAATATGTTATTTATGGGACATGTAATTAGTCTATAGAAATTATCATTCCATCATAATAATGGTGAAAATTAAGAACATTCCTCACATTATTTTTTAGCTCTACATCATCCTTTCATGCCTCTTTAATCCTCTCACGGATAGAAGGTTGAATACTCATATGATAAAGATAAAATATATCCCTTTTACTAATTATTTCGTGATCCATATTCTATAAATCCATAATTATTGGATCTCTTTCTGCTCTCATCAAGTAAAAACTAGCATGCTCTTTCTAACTCAGATCATCAACCACCTTTTTCACCTTCTCGTGGTTGTAATGTATCGAGTAGTCATTATCTTTAATCAATCCCAAACATCTATTTTAACAAATATTGAACTCAATATTTGTTAATATATAATTCAAGATATTATTATTAGTATATATATCACATATTTCACTATAAATATAATTCCTCCAAATTTTCGATTCAAAAAATTTCGTCATCTAACTCCAAATCGTGATTCTGGTAATTGTTTCACATGGATTTTTGTGTAAGGAAAAATTTATCACCATATAATTATATATGATGATTCATCCTAGACCTTATTCTATCAATTAATATATATATCACAAACCCTTATCCATTAGAGGGTAGTGTGATCACAGGTTCACTGACCAACCTTCTATTCAGTTCCTTGTAATTTTCTTCGCATTCATCTATCAAAAGTAACTTGAATCCCTTCCAAGTCAATTTGGTTATTGGATTAGATAAAAATGATAAATACATCACAAAGAATCAGTTGTATCCATCCAACCCAAGAAAATTATGAATCTCGGTCACTGTGGTTATTCTAGGTCATTACTCAATAATTTTCATCTTTGAAGGATATATTGTTATACACTCTCTTGAGATTATATGACCAAATAATGATACATTTGTTTCTATAATTTACACTTGATTAATTTGGAATAAAAATTATCCTTATTAAAATTATTCAATACAATACTTAAATGATCTTCATAGTCTTCCTTTCTCTTGTGATATATAATAATATCATTTATAAATTTTACCAAAAACTGATTGAGGTCATCACTAAAGACACTATTCATTAAATTCATAAAGATTGAAAGGGAATTGGTAAGTCCAAATGACATAACTATACATTCATAATGAATATACCTCATATGAAAGGTTTTATTATGTATATCCTCATTATTGGCCCTCAATTGATGATATATAGAATGAAGGTCAATTTTTGAAAATTATCGAAGTTTTCATAGTTGATCAAAGCAGTCATCAATAGAAGGTAGAAGATACTTCTTCTTGATAGTGATCTTGTTATGTTATCGATAATCCATGAAAAGATGTATTCACCCATATTTCTTTATAAAAAAAGAATAGGTTCACCCCATGGTGACACACTATGGAATATGAATCCCTTATCATGATTCTCTTGGTGTTTCTTCATAAATTATTGTAACTCAATTGGGTCTATTTAAAATAGGTGAAGCCCTAGGTACGAGCTATATTAAAAATTAAAAATTCATGATTTAGGGAAATACTCAGGAAGTCATTAGAAAATAAATTAGAATAATCCCTAAAAATAGGAATATCTTTGATGTTGAGTTTCTCACTGCCATTTGAGGTAAATTACCTCATGAAAAGGAAGTAAGACCCATATAATAGAATCAATTTCAATTGGAAGTTAATGTTCATCCTCACAACTATAGATGATCATATTTTGATCCAAGATATCAAAAGTTATTTTCTTATTCTAGAAATTCATAAGTGACATTTGTAGAGGGGTCTAATTAATGATCAAAATCACATCAAATCTTACTAAATTAAGAATAATAATATTTTCACAATGTATATTATTATAAACTTCAACATGAAATCCCCAAATATGGTGTGGATGATAGGTGTTCCTTAATTGTCATGATTCACTTATATTATATACATAGAACATTCCATTCCTAGGTCTCAAATTTATCCTTCCAATTAGGGCATTGAATCGAATAATTACCAAGTTCGCCACATTTAAAACATTAAACTATTAATGGTACCTTATAATGGAGTTCATTTTACTCCATTAAACTCTTTATTTTTTTCCTTTCCAATTAGTTTATTTATGACCTTATTTTCCATACATAAACATATTTTCATTCCTTTGAGACATTTCCTTGGGTTCTTCTTCCCATATTCTTGAACTATATAAATTTGAATATTATTTCAATCATTGTATCCATCAACTAAACTCCCATGAAACTCCATTTTTCTCTTATTATTTTTTTATGAAACTCGCCTAATTTAAGGTTAAAAATCATATATCAAGATAGCTAGTTAGTCATTCTCACAAGGTTTCACATTCTAACTCACATTTCATTTGGTTTCTCATGAGGATGGTCATTGCATTAGAAATCACATTTATTTTTCATATGATTCCTACAGGTTATAGCCATTGTCTAAAACCAAAAAAAAAAATAGTGTGAGTATAAAACATCAATAATTAAAGTAAACAACCATATTTTTATGAAAAATCAATCTTATGATGTCATAAATTATGAATCCTTCTTTCTACCCATGGAACTTAAGGTTCATCTCATATCAATATGACTTATCATCAGTTTTCATAGGTTTTATCCTCTAATTAATTATAATGTTTCATAAAGAAAATTTGAATTAACCAAAGAATATACCCCAAGAGTGTCTAGCTAGGTGTGTATTCATATCCCCACTTATTTTGTACTAGTGATGATTGAGTTAACACCCAATCCACTAATTTCATAGTTATTAAACCTTGGTTAATCTATGTCACAACTACATCCACATTCCAATTTCTAGATAGGGATGTGTTTTCTAGGAAAACTGAACTCCTTTATTTACTATAAGTTAGGATGTTATCATATACTTAGGCATATACTAAGGGTTAACACAAAAAGATTTCTAATCCTAATCTCCAAAAATAACTAAATGATGTGATATTGTTTGGGAATGTGGTATTCATTGGATAAAATGCAGAAACACAAGGGATGAAATGAGAGAAATTGATAACAAATAAATGTGAAGGAAATTAAAGGGGGAAGGGGGTGATCAATTAGGGTCCAAAAGAGACATTCCCCTTAAAACCCTAATTATAAAGTGATACAAAGTTTGATCACTCCTTTGATAAGCCTTACTGAAATTAATTAAAGAACACAAGAAGAACATGTATAATAATAGTAGAAAACACTCAAATTAAAAATTAACCTCAAGGGGTATAAGGAGGTTTCTATTTATATCAAAATGAAAGTCATATAAATCAAGAACCCTAAACCACAAAATTTTAAAGCCTATCCCACGATTTTTTCTTTGTTTACACATTTTCATGCCTTTAGGAGACAAAATATCCACCAAGAAGAATATTTGGAACCAACCTAAATACTTTGAATTTTCCCACCATGACTTGGGAGACAAGGGCCCCACCACTTTTGAACTTGGATATTTTATTCATTCAAGTAGATTTAAATTCATAGGATTATTTGGGTAGGCCATTTCAGATCACTTTTCGGAATTAATAAGAGAGATTAAAGGCCCAATTACTCCTCCCATGCATGAATGTTGGGCATCCACTTGTATATTTAAAGTAAGGATATGTAAATCCTCTTTCATTTTTCTCATTATTCCACTTCTCATTAGGCCAAAAATCCCATGCAATGGGTCCTTCCCATTTAAGTTACTTCTGAAATATGTGTCACAATTTCTCTCGAATATCAGAAGTATATGTGTGCCATGATTCTCATCATTCCATCCCTCTTTAAAAAGATTCATCCATGAATCTGCATATTCAAAGAGAAAGATAATTGTAACATTATAGGTAACACTCACATTTTAATACCTATCATGTAATATAGTCTTGTAGGAATAATCATGGATCTTATTTAAAATATGAAAATTGTTATCTCTTAAATGGAAGGTCTTTGACTTTATATTTTCTAGAAACCTTCATTTTTTAAAGTATTTCCATACCAAACCACATGGATCAAATGGAATTTGTTTCAAACACTTCCTCACATAGTCACAATATTCCAAAAATAAATAAACAAAATAAGAGGGAAATGAATGGTTTAGCTCATTAGTTTCAAGGTCAGTATCCTTACTAATGAGTAAGAATACTTTCTCGCACAATAAATCTATTTTAACCTCACTTTTTCCCAAAAATAAACTCACCTTATACTGAACACTCTTATTTTTAACTCATTTATTTCCCTCAATTCTTTTTATGTCACTCATCTCTCCTTTTTTACTCTTTATTTTTCCACTTGTTTCATTTTTTCTATTTTTTCTCTATTTTATTTTTTTCTTAACTCATAATACTTTTTTTGTGACTCAAATTTTTATTTTTAAAGTATTATTTTTCACCCATTTGTTTTTTCTTTTTGTATTCATTCTCTATCCTCACTTGATCTTCATATACTTATATGGGACTAAGTGGAGTTAAAGTAACCTTAAAACCAATGAAAATAATGGATAAAATCTTAGCATGAACATCGTATATAATCCTCCTATCAAACTACCATGGCCTCCCAAGTATAAAATGTCCCACTTTCATTGGAACAACATCACAAACAACCTCATCTTGAAATTTTTCAATGTAAAAAGAATCTATATCCTGTTTTTTGACTCTTAATTATCTACTACCATTCAACAACTTCTATTTGATGTTAAATAGCATATGAAAAATGTGTGCACACTTATCCTCATTATGATCATATTTAAATTTAATTTTTAAAGATCTTCTCTCCACTAATGCATCTATATGTATGGGTTCTTCAACTTCCATATTTGAAAACTCCTCCAATGGTGGAATTTCATCCTCACTAGATCTATAATTAAGGATTCCTCCATTATATTTTGAATCAGTGTGGGAGAACTTGTTTTGGAATATTCACTTTGTTTTAGGAAATTTTTTTGAATCCTTCGGTTTTGTTGTATTCCACTAAGAGGTAGATTTATTATCTTTAGGTTATCCTTCCAAAAATTGTGGAAACAGACTTGTCTCCTTTGATAATGTAGTTTATTTTCTACCTTCACCATCTTATGTAGTAATTACTCTATGTAAATGTATGTTTGAAGTTATACCACATATCAAATCACTAGATTTAATCCATTGATGAATCTTGCCATTATAGCTTCTCAATTCTTCTTAAAATTGGATTAAATCTTGGATATCTCTATTTCTTTATAGTAATATTCCACTGACATGGATAATTTCACAAGTTTTTGTAACTTAAAATGTAAATCTATATATTAATTACTATTAATTTACCTGATGTACATTACTATCTTTTTTTCTTCTTAAGTTTTAATTGGCATTTCTCTATTCCATCATTGACTTTCTTGAAATTGGTCCCACCAGATAGTAGCATAGTCATTGAACTCAAGTGCCACCAACTTTAACTTATTATCCTTTGAGTATTTTTTGAAGTTCAAACACATTTTCAACCTTTCTTTACCACTCCAAATAAATTTTTAGATCACTCTTCCCTTGAAATAATGGAAGTTTCTTTTTGATGCTTGCCAAGACACTTTCCCTTGTAGCACCATATTTCACTCACCTAGGAAATGAATCTTCAAAATCAGAGAACTCATCATCTCCTTAAACAATTTATTTCCTTAATGAATAATTTTAAGTCAAATAACTTTAAAAATCATCCAACCTAGAATTTAGTCTTGTAAATTGGTCAGCGCCAACTTCTATGAATAATTTGACGTCAATCCCACTTCTTTATCCCTCACTCGAAATTTTTTTAAATTCCTCACACACTCTTTCTCTTATTTTTAATCTCTCAAAAGGTTCCTTGTGATATCTAGAACAAATAATTGTCTCTTACAAGTAATCTTAAATATAGTCAAGAATACAACTAGTAAGAAGAAATCAATTTCTGGAAAACCTCAAAAATCAAAAATTTTAAAAGGGGTTTGAATCAATAAATTCCAAGAAATATGAGAGATAAAGTGAGATGGGAGAAGTGTTCATGATTTAAGGTTGTATATGGATGAAATAAATAATATGTAGGATAATAAAAAATGCAATCATATTTGTGACTAAATGAGTGGATGCAACTTTTCAAATGAGAAAAGTTTTTTTGTTTTTTGTTTCTTTTTTACTTTTTTTTCTTTTTTTAATTCTCAATAATCACGAAATGAGATAAAAAGAGAAATTTTTTTGTTCTCAATGTATAATAGATAGAAAATTTAAAAATGACCTGATTTAATTGCAATGATGTAAATGGGTGAGATAACATGAACTTCATACTCGATAGGAATTTGTTTCGGTGATAGTTATATTTCACAAGAGTGAATATGTAACATAAATTGATTTAGATTTATATCCAAATATATGATTCAAATTTTAATGTTTCCAAGTTGATAAGAAATATAATATTTAAAACTATTAAAATGAAATATCATATGTCCATAAACCCAAAGAAAAATATGTTTAAATGGTATAAGAAAGTTACAGCTATAATTGGTGATGGCCAAAGAAAATTGAGGGAGAAGAAAAATGATGGGAGAAAATAGAAAAATAAAGAACTTGGTTTCCATTACCGAGCTCTGATACCCAATGATATCATATCATATGGTTGTACGGTATCTATTAGTAAAAAATTCAAAAACACAAGGGATGAGATTAGAGAAATTGATAACAAATAAATACAAAGGAAAGTGAAGGGGGAAGGGGGTGATCAATTAGTATCCCAGGGCGACTTTCCCCTTAAAACCCTAATTGTAAAGTACCATAAAGTTTGATAAATACTTTGATAATCCTTACTTTAATTCATTAAAGAACAAAATAAAGACAAGTATAATAATGTTAGAAAACACTCAAATTCACAATTTACCTCAAGGGGTACAAGGAGGTGTCTATTTATAGCCAAATGAGATGAATGCATGTCGAAAAACCTATCACACAAAATTCGAAATCCAATCCCGCGATTTTGACTTTTTACACATGTACATGCCTTTATGGGACACAATATACATTAATAAGACTTTTTAGAACCACCCCAAAGACTTTAAATATTTCCACCATGAATTTGGAGATAAGGGGCCCAACACTTTTGACCTTGGATATTTTATTCATGAAAGTGGATTTAAATTCATAAGATCATTTGGATGGGCCATTTAGGTTCACTTTTTTCCTTTAATAAGAGTTATTAAAGGCTCATTGGCTCCTCCCATTAATATATGTTTGGTATCCACTTGTAGATTTAAAGTAATTCCATGTAAATCCTCTTTCAATCTCCTCATTCTTCCACTTCTCATTGGGCCACCAATACCATGCAATGGTCCTTGTCCATTTATGCTCCTTCCAACCTCTATTTCGTGATCACTCTCAAATCCTAGAAGAATATGTGTTCCTTGATTCTCATCACTAAACATTTCTCTAATACCAACTGAGGTGAACTAAGAATTACATACAAAAATATTACATCATTGTAGATGAATATTAAATACATATCATTATAATAAATTCCCCAAAACTATAACTTTTTATTTTATTTAGAGACTAGATATATAATTATCTTATTTCATTAAATATCTTCAACATCTCCCGCAAAGTTCATATCTAATAACACATTTCTTAGACATATCCTACTTAAAACCTTTATTCATAAACTAGAGAAAGGAAACATAATAAAGGGGGATCTCGGATGCTCACTATGGGTAAATATACAAGATATCATTCAATGGTGATAAATGGTCATATTATATACATAATGTTTTGATAACATAATCATAACTTACAAAATTCAAACCTAATAATTCAAATATCATTAATTCTGAATCATGGCATATGAATTTTTCATAATAAAATACATAAGTCATAAGAGTGTGAAATCATCAATACTCAATCATAGTTCATTAGAACATATCATAAGTATAAGATATTAGTTTTTATCATACACATAATTATAGAAAATCATTTCCTTAGTTAGGGATAACTTCCAAGACTATCGAAGTGGATTGGTTTCTCTTCTCATTCCATCATTTCCTTAGTCAATGTTCACTCCCAAGACAATCATAGTGGATATAGTCTAATATTGAAATTTTTTCACTCCCCATTCTATTCTATATTATCTCATGAGATATCAATATTTACCCAATTCATTGGATTGATATATAATTCTAATACCACCCATCACATAATGAAAACCATACATATGTACACCATAAGATCATAAATCATTCATCAATTCTTAATATTATAACCTATATAAAGGAAATTGGTTTCATAAACATTACATCATTTTATTATTTCATAACTTGTGAAAAATAAATTGTTTTTATAAATATTTCATCATAACTTAATTAACTCATGGTAAAGAAATGGGTTTCATAGAAATATCCTTAAATTTTCATCATTATAATCTATCAAGAGAAAAAAATTGGTTGGTATCATAATATAAAATTCCCATTGAAGCATAAAAATACTTAAAGAATGTTGACATAGACCCCAGTAATTCATAAAAAACTCTAAAATTACTTTTAAATAGATGAAAAATATCTTTAAAATATTATTTAAACCCATTTTGAAAACATTATAAAAATATTCTTTTATTTTGATAACATTTTAACTAAAGACTCTCAAAACAATGAGAAAATAATCTTATTTAAAAATAAAACTTCAAATAAAATAATGGAAATGATGGTGATAAAATCTATTTATGATATATATATTAAAAGATAAAACTATTTTCACACTTTTGTAAAAATATAAAAAACAACTTGTTACAATTTTATTTTAAATATTAATTTTAAAAATTTGTAAATAAATTCAAATTAGTAAAAATAACCTTTTATATAATTTAAATTATATATAAAAACTTATATAAAACAATCTTTAACACCATATACATGGAAGAAATAGTCCATCAGCCAAAGAGGAAATAAGGTTAAATTTTATTTTAAAAAATATATATATCATTTCTCATGCCAATGATAAGAAAAAGGTATGGTTACTTGAAATTACTAGGAATAAACATAGGATAATAAAATATAATGGGTTTAAATAATAATATCTATATAATTTCTCTTAATTTTATTTTATCATAGAAAATCTCGAAAAGAATTGAGATTGTAACATAAATCTTTTACCTTAAGTCTCATCTTACATGATATAGGTTAAAACCTCATGTATAAAAAATATATATTTATTATAAATATATTATATAAAAATATTCAAACATAAATTACTATGTAAGATTCCTTTATAAATTAAAATTATCCTTTTATTGGCAATTCCCTCAATAAAATGAACATTCGGGTGAAAACTAATCTGTTTTCCATGCGTGTTTCTGTTTGATGGTTCTGGTAATTGAACCTTGTTCATGGATTAATAATATTAAAATATTAATCATTAAATAATTATCATTTTTATTAACTATATACACTTTTATAACCATTCATATAAATTGGTGATGAAAAATGAATTACATCACTTCATGGAGATGGTGGTTCGTACGTACACACAGTTGATATTTTCACTTTTCTATGGGTGGAATGAAAGAAAGGTAAATAATAATTTTCCATTAAATAATCATAATTATATAATATATATAATATATATTCATTAAATTTATCATTATAATCATCCATGTATATATAAAATGTAAAATGAGTCGCAACGCTTCATGGAGGTGGTAGTCCACACGTGCGCATGAGCGACGTTATCATTTTACAACAGATGGTAAGGTAAGAATAGGGATAATATATTATAATTATATAATAATAATTATTTCATAAATATCATATTTAAACATTTAATCAATAATAATATAAAACCATGATATATTTTGATGTAAAATGAATCATATCTCTATGTGGAGGCAGTAGTTCACATGTTCGCACGAGTGATACTTTCATTTGTCATTTGATAGAAATGAGGTAGAAAATGGTTTTAACATAATCATAATAACATATTAGTATATTTATGATATTTTAAACATCATTATATTATGGATAAAATATATTTATATTAACTATAATAAGAAACAAACTTTGAAAGATTTGGGTATGATGATTACCTCTTCTGGGAGAGACCTCCTTTGGCTTACACCTTATGCCTTATTAGGATGGTATTAGGGTGATAATAGGAGATAAATAATTAATTGAAAAAAAAATTGGGGAGTTTTTTTTAGGTATTGGATTATATATAGGGCTCAAAATTTGGCTAATAATGGAGAATAATAGGTTCCCTTTGATAAGTGGGGGGAGGGACACACATGAAATTACTTAAAATATTTAAATAATATAAAGTCATTTTTTTGTTAAAGTGGGACTAAATATCAAATAATTTTAATTTAAGATAATATAAGGTCTAAATATCATAAAACAGTCACATTTATACAATTTTATGTGGTATTTTTACCCTTATTTATTAGTTTAATCCCCTGGTAAACTCATTTTAACTCTAACCATGGTAATAATTTTTTACTATTTTTATTATTCATTTTAAATAAAATGAAAGTGGAATCACTAAAGAATTAATTTTTTATTACAAATATATCATAAATTTTATAAAATTTAATTCCTATAAGTGTTGGAAATTCATTTCTAAATAATCACACAAAACGCAATGAAAACTATTTTTAAAAAAATGTTTTTTAAGCATAAAATTGGATTAATTATTATTTAATTCCTAGAAAAAAATTATATGGATGTTAAAAAATTTTATTTAAAATATAATAAATAAATATAATTTTAATAATTCATAAATATTTTTTAATTTAATTTATAAATATATAAAAACATTGAGCACGTAAAATCTATTTTTTTAGAAAAAACACACTTTTTACCTTCAAATGCTTTTATTTTTATTTATACACTATTTTTAACCTATAAATTCAATTTATATATGTGTAATAAATAATTTTTCATTATTTAGATAATATTATTCATACCCTCTAATCCAGTGGCTAAGAGATAACTATCATATTAGATAATAATATTTTTATAGTATATTGTGGTTCGATAAAACTCGATGCTTCCTGTAAAGTAATATATCAAAGAAATAGAATTTATATGAAGATAAATATACCAAAAATCATTTGATGTTATAAAAAAATCAATATTAATCATCTTATGTGATTTTTAAAGATCACATGAGTTGCAATCAAATGACTCCCACCTCTTAAGGTATCCAAAGGTTGCACCTGAATTGATCTATATTCGAGAAAAACTCTCCTTGTCAATGATGTGATAGAACCTCATAGTGAAAAGGAGGTAGAAAAAAGATATATTAAATTTGTATTGTTTTTCTTCTATATTAATAAAACTAGAAAAAACGCACACTACGATCATATGGAAATGTGATCTCTATAGGGCCCTCAAGGATGCTCCTTGATTGAAAGTGCAATAAATCATACATTATAATAGATGAGTTAATAATACACCCAGTTAATGCATCACAAGCATGAATTCATCTCCCATTTAGTATATCTCATGAAATTACTAGTTAATTATATCATCCATAGAGTATTAACTTAAACATTAACACTTAATATTTGGTTTTCATTTCTATTGTAGATTGTGATGCCCTTTGGGCCACAGGTATACTTGGTTTGCACTTGGTTTATACTTTAGGTTGTTCTAGAGGATTCAATAAGGTGGGTTTGAAAAAATTGAATTTTGGAGGAACTAAGTCAGGCTCATAGTTTGTACTAACCGTTTTGAAACTGTGTGGTATGGAAGTGTGAGGATCATATGCGATTTTCATGGTTTATGCATGGGTTTTCAAACCATGTGGCTCGCTATGGGAACCATGTAGTTGTTTGGGTGATTTCCATGAGTTTATTATGACCTAATCATGGTTTTCCCAAACCATGTGGGTACTTTGGTGGTTGTCCAGGGGAATCAAATGGTTTGATCATGGTATTCCCAAACCATGAAGATCATATCTAAGAGGTTGTGTGCCTGGTTTTTAAAGTCATAGAGGCCATGATTGGTTGGTGAATGTTTTTTCTAACCACATGACCTAAATATTAACCCATATCTAAACCTCTAAAAAGTTGTAATTTACCATTTTTTTCATTGAACATTTTTATATCTAATTATCCCATAATCCTATTTAGGATTGAACTAATCCCTCTCCGATGTTCTAGATGATTCTCTCCTTGGATTATTGATAGAATTTATTTATTCATGATGGATATCTTCGAGGTATGTTCCATTTTGATATGTTTCTCTCTATTCTATTTAGACCCTCAATAGATCCTCCATCCTCTTCTCTCATTATAACCCAAATGGGATGCGATTATCAGATTTAATGGGTTTTACAAAGTATTAATGTTGTTTCTTATGAATCTAGGATCATGAGGACCTGATCTACTCATTTACAATCTTCATTATTTAGGGAGACTAGTATACCTCTATTCTTGAGGTTGGTGTATCTATATGAAGGTAATAACTAATTAATTACTTGAAGTTCTTGGGGTAGTGATGCTTAACTATGAAAATGTTTTATAAATTTTGAGCATTGTTTTCTAATGGTTTTGGAAAACATAGAAAATTGGAATCCTTGGGTGCATTGGGAAATTTGTATGTCACTGTAGTGTGTGTTTCACCGTTAAGGGTTCTTTTGTTGATATCGACAAACTATGTCAGGAATTGATGTCATTTGGATATACGTTATACTTGTATTAGGCTTCATTTTATTTTATATTACATATTCCTATAGTATATATCCCATTCTTTTTCTTTTTCATTTATGATTGGTTTTCCCCATTATGGTATATTTCATGTCTAGTTTATTATTTGTTTATCTTATGGTATATCCCTGGTTGAGATTTCTTATACATTCATGATTTCTTACATGTACTTTTTATATTACTTATTTTATGAATTTTAAGGTATTTTTATGAAAACAAATTGGTTTTTTTACAAAATTATTATCATTTAAAAATGTTGTATAAACTGGATTTGTTTTAAATCAAGAACTAATGTTTTCAGGATATTAGAATTTGTATAGATTCATTGGTTAAATCCTACTATAATTTGTTCTCACACCCTACTTTTTTCCTTAGGGTATTTATAGATTTAGTTTTTTAAGATACAGGCAAAGGTAAGTGTGTCTTGAAATTCTTTAGCTTATCTGAGTGTTATTGCCTTCCTAGTGAGATGGCTTGGTGGCATCAGATGGTCACATGGAGTTTTAGATTATGGATTATCTTGTTTTACTTTTCGTTTTATCCCATTGGTCTTTAAATTTTATATAGTATGGATTTATACTCTTTCATATTCTTTATACACTATTGGTTTGTCACATTCTAGTTATTCATGATACTTGTGTTGGTTGTTTTGTTGCACCTCACCATGTGGAAAACCTTCTTGGGTAACTTGTACAGTTGACCCAGTTTGGTTTGTTAAAATATGGTATCAGAGGGACTAACTAACTATAAGTGTTATAACACTACCTAGGTTTGGTTCAATGTCTTTGATGTAAAGGATTTAGGACCTTCATAATTTACGTAGTAAGTTTGGAAAAGTTCCTAGCCAACTCACTTCTATTTCTGAACTCGATTTATCATGGGTGGTCATTAATTTTTTCCAAGCACAAGAAATGGTGTTTGAGGTCATTTTAATAAAATAGATTTAGAGTTTATTTGAATGTACCAATTCTATTTTATTGTTTGTATTTAATTCATGGATTCCATGATTACTTTAAATTATTTATATTTGAAGGAATTAATATAGAATCTAGAAGTTGGTATTAGGATATGGGAATTTACTCTTAAGTTGATTGGTTATTGTCTTATGTTCATTAGAGAATGACTCCTTGAAGAGATATTATAAATCCAAGTGAGGAATCTAGGAGGAAAGTTCCATTGGTTAATCCTCTTATGGACATTTTTTTATGGAAGCTATAATCCACACTATTCAAACTTTGGGTCAAGCAGGTATTATACACTAGGAATGAGTAGTGGATCATGGATCTGAATTTACTAAGAATAATACACCCATCATTAGTGGTGAAAAAGAACCCCAAGAATCTGAGGAATCACTTGAGATAATTGAAAGGATCATCCATTTTCTGAAAAAATGAAAGGGCTACAAGGTGGTTTTACAATGTATATTCTTGAACAAACATGAAGGAGATGGTGGGACTCTATTGTGAAACTTAAGTTTTATTAGGATCTTACGTAGATTTATTTCAATAAAATATTCAATCAGAATTTTTATCTTGAAACGTTTAGTGTTGTGAGGACTTGGGAATTTCCAACCTTAGAGAATGGGGAGCATACAATTTTGGAGTATGCCACCCATTTCACTAAGTTGGTGAATCTAGCACACATGATTTTTACAATGATTACCTTAATGCTATGAGGTTTAAGATGGTTATGAGGGATGATATTTAGTTGATGTTGATTTTATTATTCCTTATGAACATTATGGAGGTGGTCTATAAGGTCTCTATGGATGAGTTAGACATATTTTGAAGAACGGGGTTGGGTGGAGCTTTGGTTGGTGAAACTATTAATCAGGGTGTGACTTTTGGACAGAAAAGGAAATGCAAGGGTACTCAGTTTTCTTCAAGACCAGTTTCAGGGGATTCTTCAGAACAATAGTAGGTTGTTTTCTATTAGTGTGGAAGTCCTGGTCATACTGAGCCTAATTGTATGGAATCACACTAGACTTGTCATTTTTGTGGAAAATCCGGTCATCTCAGGAATTTTGTGGAAGGATTTCTCAAGGTAGTAATGCTAGATCCACTCTCCCCAAAGGTTCATAGATTCATTTTTTGATTTCAAGGGTTGTGGATATTACCTTGAATCCAAAGAGTATGTTCATGGAACTAAGAAATCTCAAGGAGGAGTTGAGGCTGGACATCTTTATGTAGTGGAGTATGCATCAGAGGAATCTGAAGTAGGACCAACTTTTATTAGAGGTACAATGTATATTTCATCCTCTATTGTGGTAGATTTATTTGACATGGGTGTTACTCATTATTTTATATCATCAATTCTTTTCTATGTGCTAGGAATGGGTTTGGAACTTATTCTATACCTATTGGATCTTTCCAAACCTTTGTGAAAGAGGTTCGAATAAGGTTTTTGATGCACTGTGTGTTGGGTGATGATAACCAAATTCAAAGTGGAGTGGGGTTTATTGGTTATTGATCTTGATATCTTTGACCTTATCAATATCATGGATTAGATGGTCCACTTTAAGTCCCAGGTCCATTTTTATCATCATTGGGTTCAGTTTCTATCTCTCTATGGGGTTGTTCATGTCTTTTAGGGTGAGTGGGATTCTAGATCTGGGAGAGTAGGGCCTATTGTTTCTTATGCTAGAGTTATCTCATGATAGTTTTTAGAGATGATCCTTAATATTGTCAACTCTCATAAAATTTTTCTATATATTTTAGTGTTGAGTGTGTACCCTAAGGTCTTTACAGATGATTTTTGGGGTTACCACTACAGATAGAGGTTGATTTTACTACTGATATGCTCCCTTGTATGATGTCCATTTCTATTCCACTTTATCAAATTGAACTTACTGAGTTAGAGGATATTAAGGTTCATCTTGCAGACCTTGAGGACAAGGGATTTATTCATCCTATCATGTCACCTTGGGATTTACCTATTCTATTTTCCAAGAAAGTAGATGGAATCCTCAGACTTTTCATTGACTACCGAAAGCTAAATTAATTGACTATTAAGAACAGGTATCCCTTACCGAGAATTAATGATCTATTTGATCAAATTAGTGGGTGTTGTTAGTTTTATAAGATTGATCTCTAGTACGGGTACCGCTAGTTGAGATTCTGAGAAGAGGATATACCTAATATGGAATCTAGGAGCTAGTATGGGCATTTTGAGTTTTTTGTTATGTCATTTGATCTTACTAATTCACATACGGTAAACATGCCTTTGATAAACCAAATCCTTTATCAGTTTATAGACTCTCTCATAGTCATGTTTTTGGATAATATTTTGTTAAAATCTATTTCATAGAATGAACATCAGGATCATTTGGATATCATCCTTAGGACCTTGGGAGAACATCGGTTGTATGGTAAGATTTCCAAGTGTGAATTTTGGACCCAATAAGTGAATTGTTTTGGGCATGTTATATCTGATGGAGAATATCAGTGGATCCTAAAAAAGATAAAATGGGTAATGTACTGGGAGCATCCCAAAGATGTTTCTAAGATCCAAAGATTCTTGAGTTTGGTTGGATATTACAGGTGGTTTGTTCGGGACTTCTCCAAGATCATATCTTCAATGACAGCTTTGACTCTTAAGGGTGTTAGGTTTGAATGGAATGACAAATGTTATAGATCTTTTGAGGAACTGAATTTGAGGTTGACTTCATCTTAAGATCTAATCCTTTCAGAACATGATTCAGGTTCTGATGTTTACTGGGATAATTTAGGGATAGGATTGGGGTTTTTCTTGATGTAGGGGAAGCAGGTGGTGGCCTATGGCTCTCATTAGTTATTCTCTCATGAGAAGAACTACCCAACCCACAATCTTGAGTTGGCACTAGTTATCCATGCACTCAAAATGTGGTGTCACTATCTCTTTGGGGAGTAGTTAATAGTATGTTTTGATCATAAAATCTTAATGTATGCTTTTACTCAATGATATCTGAACTTACTATAAAGATGTTGGGTTGAGTATCTTCAGACTTTCAATTTTGATATTGCTTACACTATAAAAAAAAGCAAATTAGTGGTGTTTTTTGTTTGCATTAGTAATGTTTTAAAACGTTATTAATTCATCTACTAACATTTGTGAAAAAAATTGGTAAATAACACCTCATTTCTCAATGTTTCTAAAAGCGTTGGTAAATGAGTTATAAAACGTGACTATTTTTTGAAATTCATAATTTTTTTAAAAAATAAACTAATTTTTCAATGCCCCACCTATACGCACCCTCCCCTCCTTTATTACCTCATGCACATGCCCCCCTCCCCTACTCTCCTAATGCACACATACCCTCCCCTTCCCTACTCCCTCATGTGCACACCCCCATGGGATTCAATCCCTAGACCTTCCACCTAACAACATAACACCCTGACCAACTAACCTATCAAATTTTCATTTATAAAAATATATTATATTATATTTATATATATATTAATATATTTCAGTATTAAAAAAATAATATATATATTTGTGTGTGTGTGTGTGTCTATATATATATATTATATATATGTATATATATGTATATATATGTATAGATATGTGTATATATATATAGAGATATATGTGTATATATATATTTGTACATATGTATGTATATATATATATATTAATATATATATATATATGTTAGTTATATGTGTGTGTGTGTGTGTCATTTTATATGTGTCTGTATAAATATAAAAATATAAATGTGTATGTATGTTTATATATATATATATATATTAGTAATATATATGTGTGTGTGTGTGTGTCAATTTATATGTGTCTGTATAAATATAAAAATATAAATGTGGATGTATGTTTATATATATATATATATATCTCTTATATATATATATTATATATATATATCTTATATATATATATATGTCTTATATATATATATATATTATGATATATAAGTATATGTTAATGTATTTCTATATCATTATATATATACATATATATAATTATAATTATAGTTTTTGTATATATGTAAATTGATAGACTTATAATTATCTATGTATATATAATTAGCCATGTTTTAAAATGCTTGTAAAATTATCATTAAAATCGGCACATTTTCTTAAAAACATTGCTAAATTTAAAATGTATGTGTTTTTATATAAAAATATATGTTTATATGTGTGTGTGTGTGTTTATATATATATATACATATATATATATTTGTGTATGTATATATTATTTATTAAAAAATTAATATGTGTGTGTGTATTTATGTGTGTGTGTGTGTTTATATTATATTTATATATATATATCCATGTTTTTAAACTTTGCTAAAAAGGACTCGCTAAATTTCAATTTATTGTAGTGCTTATACTCCCAACCTATAAGACGAGCTCCACCCCCACACGCCTGCACGTCTTGGACTACCTCTATGCGCAAATGGAGCCCAAGCCGAAAATCAACCTCAACTAGAATTCAAACTCAACACCTTCAGCGTCACACCAAAGACTAAACCAACTCATCTATGTTAATTTTGGATATATAATTTTATTGTGGTATATATATACACACAAATAGATTTCAGTATTTAAAAAATTAATATTATATATATAATTTTACATATTAATATACATATATTAATATATGTGTGTGTGTGTATATATTATATTTTATGTTTATATATATGTGTGTGTGTTTATATTATACTATATATATATATATATATCTGTGTGTGTGTGTTTATATTTTATATTTTATATATATGTCTATGTTTTATATTATATAAATATATATATGTTTATTATATGTATATATATATGTGTGTGTTTTTATATATGTTTATATTTTATATTTTATATGTGTGTGTTTATATTTTATGTTTATATATATATATATATGTTTATATTTTATGTTAATATTATGTGTGTGTGTGTGTTTATATTTTATGTTTATATTATATATATGTGTGTGTTTATATTTTATATATATCATATGCTTATATTATATATATATATATATATATATGTTTATATATATGTGTGTGCTTATATATATGTGTGCGTGTGTATAAATTTATATGTGTATGTATACATATATATAATTATAATTATAAATTTATTTATACATACATATATATAATTAGCTAAGTTTTAAAACACTGGTACAAATATCACTAAAATAGTCATATTTTCTAAAAACATGACTAAATTTAAAATATATGTGGGGTTTTGTATATAAATATATTTATATAAATATCTTTATATATTTATGTGTGTGTGTGTGGTTGTGTTTATATGTGTGTGTGTGTGTTGATATGTGTGTGTGTGTCTGTGTGTATTTACATCGATGCAGGGAAATTGGCTATATAAATATATATATTTTTAGCAATGATTTTAGGAAACATCTCTAAATTTAAAATTAGTGATGTTTTAAAACGTGGCTAACAATGATACTAAATTAGTGATATTTAAAAAAAAGTCACTAAAAACATCGCTAAATTTCTAGTTTTTTTATAGTATTATACTCCTGGAAAAGGGAACTGGGTCTCTAATGTGTTAAGTAGGAAATTGCTGACCCAATATATAAAGGATTCGGTGGAAGAGTGGTATCTGATGAGTTTTTTTACTGAGTTTAGCTTGGAGGTGGAAGAGGATGGTGGGAAGGTGTTATTATTTTGGGAGAAGTTTGACTTGTTATTCGATGAGTGGGTTCAGGTTGAGAAAGTGTTGAACATCGAGTTCTAACACTTTAGTGAAATCCTAAAAGGTGGGGAGACCTCAGGTGAGTAGTCTCGGCCTTTAGTTGGCACTTTGTGTTTCCAAGGAATGTTTGTTATATCTCTAGGGTGGGAATTGATGGGTGATGGGCATAAGTCTTTCTAGTCTATTCACCCAAGTACTACCAATATGAATCATGATCTAAGATATTAGTGCTGATGTTTGCAGATGAGGCATTCTATTGTAGATTTCATCTCACGGTGCCTTACTTGTCATAGGATTAAAGTGGAACACCAATGGCATGTTGTTTTGTTGAAACCTTTTCCCATTTTGATATGGAAGTAGAATGGGACCTCTATAGACTTCATTGTTGGTTTACCAAATGTTCATAGTGTGAAGTATGTGATTTTGTTGATAATTTCCTGACTTATGAAATTGACACATTTTCTTATTATTAAGGATATGATGAGGGTAGATCAGCTCATGCACTTTTATGTCTGAGAGATTGTGAGACTTAATTGGGTTCCCTATATGATTGTATGGGATATGTATCTATGGTTGAAATCAAGTTTTTTAAAAGTTTTTCAAGAGGTGGTGGGTTCCAAATAGAAATTAAGCATGGAATATCATCCACAGAGGGACAGACAGACTGGGAGACCAATTTATTTTCTTGAGGATATGCTCCAAACATGTGTTCATTATTTTGGTGGTTCCTAAAAAAGAATATTTTCTTGTTGAATTATCATATAATAATAGTTATTAGGATTCGTTTATGATCGAACCCTTCAAATCATTATATGGGCATGTATGTAGATCTCCCTTGTGTTGGGAAGAGTTGGGAGAATGGTCCTTGGTTGGACCAAGCCTTGATCAGGAGACGATGGAAATGATGTACCTGACCTAGAGGAGATTGTTCACTACAAAGAGTCATCATAAATCCTATATGGACCATCATCATCAACCGTTATAGTTTGAGGTTGGTAATCAGGACTTTCTTAGAGTTTTAGCTCACTTTTGACATCGTCGGTTGGATAATTAGGGTAAGTTGGCACCGAGGTTTGTTGGCCGCTTTGAGATATTTGAAAAAAAATGGAAAGTTAACGTATATATTGGACATTTCATCACACTTGAAATCGATTCACAACATGTTTCATGCTTTCTAGCTGAGGAGGTATCAATTGGACCATTCCCATGAGGTTGAGTGGGAAGATGTTGATCTTGAACCAGACACCACTATGGTTGATCAACCAAATCAGATTATGGATTGCTGAGAAAAGGTACTGTGTGGTAAAATAATTCCCCTAGTCCATGTATTGTGGTAGTGATAAGTTTATTTTATCCATATATTTTAGTGTGTTTTAATACATTGATTTTGGTAAATAAATTATTAATCTGTCCAATTCCTATACTATTTGACTTGTTTTGTGATATTTGGTAAGATATTATAGATATTTAGAAAAGGAATGAAATGAGATGATTTTCATGAGTAAAAGAAATTCTATGTAGCAAAGCTTCATATCACTATGCGACATAATAATATTGAAGGTTAATGCTAACATAACATAAAGAAGGAGTGGGCCATAGAACTGTAAAAGGATGATTTTCACATCGTGTAAACATTACATGATGTGAATTCATCGAGATAGAATCCATCATCACCACAATTACAAGTCGTGAGGTAATTCAAACTATGATAATCCATTACATGCTGTGTAAACAATAAATGACATGAAATACTCAAAGATAAAAGGACATTGGATAATCCACCACCCCCACAAATTACATGATGTGTAAATACTACACATCATGAACCCATCAAAAAGACTGAAACATGAATGCACCGCAGCTAAGGTATTGATGAAAAATATTATATATACATTCCACCAACCACCACTATCGAGACATCTTTGGAAGGAGGGGGCCAACATGACACCAGGCCGAAGAGAGTTCATATCCCTGCTACTACTATATAGGTTTTAATTTATTATTTCTTTACACTATACCTAGGGTAGCTTGAGGGTGGGTTTCTTTATGTCATATGTGCATTATGAATGAGGATTGATTGTATAAGATATTTTATTTTTTTATTATAATTCATGTTATGATTTAATATTTTTTCATCATTTCTCTCTCTTCCTTGATTCTTTTTTCATGACCATTTTAAGTAGGGTTAGAAAATAGATTTAATTTCATTATTTATTTGAGCATTATTATTTCTTGACTTGATTAAATTCATTTATTTAATGTTGGATGTAGGTAATAGACTACTTCCATGATCATTGGGACAGTTCTTACCCTATTTTTAAATATGGTTTCTTGTTACCCATTATTTTTCAATATGAAGTACCTGACAATAAGAAAATGATATTTTGGGATGGATATCATTTACCATTACCCTTGGACTCTCTAAGTTCTAATTATAATGAATTCATGATTGTTAATAAATTATTTCATAGCTTTTTATCCCATGAACCTAGATTCATTGCTACCTTAAACCCTTCTTATATTTTATTCTCCCACGTTCTTCACTAATCATGTTCTCAGTATCCTAGATTCAATTTCTTCAAATAAAAATTAGTTTAAGTATTTTTAAATAATTAATATTTTCTTTAAACATGTCTCTGTGGATTCAAAATCATACTTTCATATACTATATTACACTATAGTTTAGTGGTTTTTTGTATTTGTGTTATAAATTTATAAATTCAGTTTGGGAATTAATGACACCCTATAGGCTAGTAGGTAGTGTGGATGGGATATCCATGAGACATGGGATTGAGAATTGTTGATGAGGTAGTAGTTTTCTTATCTTTTTTTAATTATAGGATCTAGATAAAATTTTGAGAGAAAAAAATATATTATGGTAGGGAGAATTGTGATGCCCTTTGGGTCACAGATATGATTTAGTTTGAACTTTTTTTATCCTTCATGTCATTTTATAGGTTTCTAGTAGGAAGGATTAAAAAATTGGAATTTTGAGGTTACAATCCAGGTGCACGATTAGGGAACATAGTTATTACTAATCATGTAGAAACTGTGCAATATTTCATTGTGAGGCAAATAAGAGATTTTCACATTTTGAGCAGGGTTACTCAGACCATGTGTCTTGAAAAGGGATCCCTTTAGTTGTCTGTGTGATTTTTTAAGAGTGTATCATGTCCCTAGAATGGTTGTCTCAAACAGTGTGGTTGTTTAGGAGGTTTTCCATGGGTGTCACATAGTTTGAGAATCATTTTCCCAAACCATTCAACTCATCTTTAAGAGAATTTTTTTTCTATTTTCAAGGTACAAATTCCACACATAGATGGGGCATGGTTTTTCTAACTATGCGGCCTAACCATGAACCCCAATCTAAACCTATAAAAAGTTATAATTTACCCTTTCTACCTTGATCATTTTTATATATAATCACCCTATAATCAAATTTATGATTGAACTAAACCTTCCCCAGTACTCTAGAGGCTTCTCCCATTGTATTCCTGACTGAATTACTTTTTTCACGATAGATCTCTTCAAGGTATGTTCTATTATTTATCTAGGATTCTCTCTTCTTCTTAGATCATCACTAGATCTCACATCCTATTCTCTTATCAGAACCCGCATGTTCTATGATTATTGGATATAAGGGGTTTGATAGATGATTGATTTTTTTATTATGGATCTAGTCTCATGAAGACCCAATATACTCATTTTAAATCTTTATTATTGAGAGAAACTAGTTTACATAAATTCATGAGGTAAGTTTCTCCTAACTCGTAAATTACTTCAATTTATTGTAAATTAATTTGGTATGTTTCATAAAATTTGTTGATTTAATATCAAAGTGGTTTTTTAAAGATATTTATGTTTTTAATGGGGTTTTACTTTAAAAACTTTTTTATGCACACAATATATTCAATGAAATTCCTTAAAGGTGGTTTAGATTCTAAAATGGGTTTTCAAGCATGGGGAGGTTATGATTTATTGTGAAAATATTTTATAAATTGTGAGCATAGTATTCTAATGCTTTTGGAAAATATATAACATTATAAACCTTGGGTGCATTAGGAAATAAGCATGTCACTATAGTTTATGTTTTACCACTAGGGGTTATTTTGTTTATATTCACATATTGTGCAAGAAATTGATATAAGTTATACTTGAATTATGCCTATATTAGGATTTATTTTATGTATAAGTATATATTCCCATAGGCTAGAGATGAATATTTTTATTTTTCATTTATGGTTGGTTTTCCACATTATGGTATATTTCATGGTTGGATTTTCATTAATTTATCTTATGGTATATCCATGATTAGTATTACTTATATATATAATCTTTCTTACATGTACTTTTCATAATACTTTATGTGTGAATATAAAAGGATTTTTATGAAAAAAAAGTATTTTTTACAAAAATTTTATCTTTAAAAAATATATTTATAAATTGGATTTGTTTTAAAGCTAGAGATAATTTTTACATGATATTAAACTCTGTAGAGATTCTTTGGTGAAATCCTACTGGGATCTATGTTCACACCCTAATTTTTACTTTGGATTTTTGTAGATTGGGTTTTAAAGAATATGGGTAAAGAGAAGGGAATCATGTAATTATATGTATTCTATAGAGTGTCTTCACTTTCCTAGTGAGATGGTTTGGTGGTCAAGTATAGTCACACAGAGTTTCAGACTATGGTTTTTCTTATTTTAATTTTAAATTTAACTCAATGGGTTTGATATTGTATATCTCATGGATGTTTACTCTTTCTTTTTCTTTGTAATATAATGGTTTTTCATGTTCTAGTTATTCCTGAGGCTTACGTTGGTTGTTTTTTTGCACCTCATCATGTGGAAGACCTTCTTGGGTGACCTGTCTAGTTGAGCTGGGTTGGTTTGTTACACATACAGTGGAATTATATCATATATAAATCAATAATACACTAGTACTACATGGGTTGTGGCATAAAACAATGCACTATGACATATCCAATCATACCCTACTATTGATACGATGGTTGTAAGTTTTTATTCCATATGATATCCCAATTTTAAATTAATACTTGACCATATTTCATCGTATACAAAGTGAATTTAGGGAATATCTCCTTCAATCTACCACTTTTACTAAATCATAAAATATTTTGTTCCATTTTACCATATATTTTATCATATATAATAACTTTTGAAGTCATATCTAAGAATATTTTTGGATATGTTCTAAAATATATTTGTAAATCTGTCATTAATCACACTATATATCACATTATATACAATAATTTGTGAGTTATTATCCAATTTTTTTTCTATTAACCCTGAAACACTTTTATAACATCACTATGAGTTAAACTCAATGCCTATTCAGTCAACTACAATGTGTGTCTCCATGGGCCTTTGTAACATTAACAACAAATATGAGTCTATAGATCTATAAATGTAAGCAAAGAGAAGCATATAGTAAAGAATCAGTTTTATTCAAGTTATAAGGATATCTAGTGTAATATCTATAAAAACATGTATCTCTATACATGTTTCCACTAATTGTATCTCATGCTATCCTATAATCTCATATATTACCTTTGTCCAATATATTGAGTGACTGTGGGACATGAAGTATGCCAATCCCATATAGAAATCTCATATGCTCTTGATTCTCAGAGTATAGACTGATTAAGTTGATGAATACATCACTTGTCATTCACCTTTATAAATGTGAACATCATAACCCCCTCATCGGAATAGATAATCACATAAAATGTACAGTCTAGGTGTAGCGACACACTCCTCAATCTATCTCAATCGAGATCCCAAATGTCATACTCATCATATGAGAGGAAAAATATCATCTTGGCCAACCTCCAACTGATTAAATGATCAGCAACATACCCAAAAAACCCTAATTAGCTAAGCCTTAGGGATTGCATAAGAAAGGTATCAAAGTATGAAGTATCACACGCTACGTATCTCACCAACCTATTGTACTGGGGACCGAATATGATTCATTCACCCCTAGTATACCAAATACATAATGTATGACACTCCATGTGGTATACTTGGTAAGATAACTCATATATTTAATACACTTTATTTCATGATTTATTATATGAAAATACTGTTAATACTACCCCAGATGATCATGAGGCCTAGTGTATTTGGGTAATTAGGTACGAAGCATATTAAATCATGAAAAAATACAATGACATAAACTAAAACTCTACAACATGCCCTAAAAATCTCTTGATATTCTAAAATTTCACCGGATAACATAAGAACGTACATAAGAAATGGGTGATATATAAATCCTGGTTTGGGAAAAATCAAATCATAACATGATGGAAGTCATATATGTTAGTCAAAATGAATATCAAGAAGATATAAAATGGGTGAGAATCTTAAACATGATCATTGAAACATGATATAATATGGTAACATCAAGGTAACATAGGGATGTGGAAACAACATAAAACATAACATTATAAGAATAAGTCAAGGATAACTATCAAAACATTAAAACATAGTGTTCTTAACATAACCACACATGCACTATTCATGGTATCTCATGAGATAAAAACATTAACCATTGCATTGGAATGTGATATAATTTCAGGACCGCCCATCACATTCATATCATGTACATGAATAAGTGTTTAACATAGATCATAAAATATAATAATTCATTTCATCACTTTTAATTCCATAATTAAGGAGTGTATGTTATATGCATGGAAGTACCCAACAAATAAAGGATAGGTACATCTAGATAAATACCCTTGAGTGAAAATAGGGATGCGTATTCACTGCATAATTTTTTGGCAAGGAAAATCATAGGATAATTTTGAATGCATAATGGGTGTACATAAATGTTTATGGAATGGTTAGATGAGAGATAAAGATAAGGGTAGTAAAGGGATCTGTAAAAATAAATTACAACATAGAAAATTGTAAATAAAATGGTCTTTGTAAAAGGAAATTATTTCAAATAAAATGAAAGAGGAGAGAGTCCCTTACCTTGATAGGGAACTTATAAAAGCTTGGGTGGAGATTATTATGACCATGGGAGCACCTTTGGAGGGCTCTAGAAAGGGAAAGGCCTAGAAACTTCTTGATCAAATGGTTTTGAGTGAATAATAATGGGGGGTTGGGAGGGTTTTTATAGAAAAATATATGGTAATTGTTTATTAATTTCAAAACATAGGTTTTAGACAATATATGATAAAATAATCAAAACCACAAACCTTCCCATGGTTTTTTCTAAAGATGACTGGTTTCTAATATTTTATAAGCCCAAGAAATAAATAGTTTAAAATAATACCTTTAGTGATGTGGAAGTGAGTCAAGTTAATAAAATATTGATTTTAAAATATTAAAATATAATATAGGTTTTAGAAGATTCATTAAGGGTTTATAAAATTTATAAAATAAATTTAAAAAGCATTAATTTAAAGAGAACCCTATATTCAGTCAAGGATTCCCATTATAGAATTTATTACATCAATTTTGGGCTATTATGATGATATAATAAATACTATATATTTATACCATATTTAAAATTTACCCAAGAATTTGATCATCTTAGAAAATTATAAAAAAAATCACCATTGAATAATTTCAACATGATGTAAATTTATAATTTTAAATAAAAATCCACATTTATTAAAAAATACAAGTTTTAAAAAAAACTATTTTCTGAATCTTATAAATATTACATTGGACTTTAATAAATTTTATTATAATTTTTATATAAATAATTATTATTTGATAAAAATATTATATGAAAATCATATCTATTAAAAAAAAATTTAAATTTCTCAAAAAAGTGTTTTAATTGAAATCATATATTTTCAAAAAAAAATGGTTTCTTCATATAAAAAATATAATTTTTATCAAATCATACATAATTGTAAATAAAATGTAATAATGAAAAGGGATAAACATAATCATTATTTTATTAAAAAGATTATTTACAAACTCATACTAATAGGGTATAGATACATAACCCCAATTTAAACCAACATACACCCTAAGAGTAAGGTGTGCGATGGTGGGGCTTTAATGGGGTGCTTCAGTAAATATGGTTTGGTTTGTGATCTTGATGAGCCTAAAATTATCCCATAAATAGTTTCATTAATTATTTAGTTGTTTAATATTAGATTGGTCTTTGTAAAAGGAAAACCATAGTGTTTTCATCTCCCTTAGAACCTCTAATAAATGATATTCATAGGGTAGAATCCTACTATTCGAGGTCTTCACCCCTTATTTCTATGTCAATTATACTTTATCATAACCCTTAATATACTAATCTTAATGGTAATTGTACAATGAATATATTATCAATGGTTATGATCCTTAATAGTCTTTTAAATAAGACAGTATATAACTTTTAATGATCCAAGAGTACCAAAGTTATGCATGTGTTTTCTATTACTTCATTACTTGATAAGAAATATCCTCAATCAAAAGATAGTTTCATTTATAAAAGTTCAGGATGTTACACTTAGTGGGTCATCCAATGCATAAAAACATTTTTTGTGCTTCATGAGCATATTTGGTATTACTATATGAGAATACTACCCATGTAAAACTTCACATTTCATCCTAACATGTAATAATCCATAATGAACATTGATTAGGGATAACATGAAGTCATACTTTGAGAGGTTAATTATAATTACACTTCATGAAATGTATCTCAATATATAAATTGATGTATCCAATGTGAAATAATGATAAAGTATATATTTACTTCTATATGATATATTAAATATTCTTAAACTCTTTTAAGAAAACTTTAAAATATCTTACATAAGAGCCTATTTATCATATAATATATGATAAACTATCATACTATCCTTATGTCTACTGCACTTATAGGGTTTTTTAAGTCATTACATCGATCTGTAATTCCTACCACATCATTATGTGACTATCTGATAAAACCCTCCCACTAAACACTTTATCAAGTAATATTTTTAAAGAAAGAAAGTATGGATAAAAGAGATATTTTAAAATGAGGAAACCCAAGATATACTTGCCTTTATTTTACATCATTTATATAATTAAAAAATTATATTATATAATAATCTCAACATCTATAAAATCAATTGGATTGGTGTCTTTAAAGACAAGATACATAAACAACATATTTTACAATTCATGTGAACATTTCCCCATAATTTCATCATAATATATTTTTCCCTAAACATATCACAAGTTAAACTCATCCTCATGACCTAGGAAATTAAAACATAAGAAAGGGGTGAGATCAACCCCTCAGTAAAGTAATAATAAACATGTCAAGATGTTACTGAGGGTGAGATCATAAGAAAATGGGAAAACAAAATGAGATAAATATCAGATTAAAAAAATGGAATAATAAAAATTATTCATATTACATAATAGGAGAAAAAGTAATTCCATATGATCATACATATTACATAGCATAAATACTATGAAAACATAAGACATAAATCATGAGTTAGGGGAATAACATGGACACATATCAAAATAGTGTTGCACCAATATAAACATAGAAACTCAATATTGTGTATAAGTAATCGCAGCTTGTTTAATATAGTGGATCATGCATTAAAAACTATTTTCCATAGTGGACTAGGCATCATAACCTATTTCCCATTTTAAATCAAGCATCACTACTCCTTTCATCATTATCTCATGAGATATAATGATTTACCCAATGCATTGGAGGGATATATAGGGACCATCCATCACATAAATATTAACCATACATGTGTCTTAAAAGTAATAATATAATCATAAAATCATTAAAACCATATAATAATAATGGGTTTCACATTATATTTTAAAATGTTTTACATAAATAAGCATATAAACTAGATCAATCAGCACAAAATTCAATCACCAAAATAGTAACCTTATAAAATATTTTATAGGTTAGTTCATAAAACAAAACATTATGTAAAATATATTCATTGAGATAAAGATAAAAATGGAATCCAATGTTAAAACATTTGATTTTTAAAGGAAAAACATTTTTTATATTTTGAAATACCTTTTTCGAAAACCCACATCGAAAAAGAGATAATAAAACTTATCATTTAAAATTGGAAAATGAAAGTAAGAAAATCACATAAATTTATACACACATGGTTTTCAATAAAATAAAGGATAAAATTGATCATAAGTGAAAACATATACTTTAAACAAGGATCAAATTAAGAGATGGAGGTTTTCTCTTGATAACATTATACTGCTAGGTGAGATAACTCTTAATTAGGAAGCTTGGAATCAAAAGATAGATTTTTCTTGGAAAGATTAAATAGAACACCATATAAAATTTGAGTCAAAAAATAAATATAATAGTGAAGGTTTAAGTTCTAAAGAAACATTATAACTGAAAGAAATAGATTTTTACCAATGTAACTTATGGAAAACATAGTTCACCAAGTAAGAAACTTTTTAAAAGGGGTTTATGTTGTAAAAATTTAAATCCCCAGAATTCAAATATGAAATACCATATAATAAAATCATAGGGAATAATGTACTCAACTTATATGAAATATTTTCAAGAAGAATAATTATAACTTGGTGAATGAGGTTTGAGTTAACAAAAACCCTTACAACTTGAGGAGCATTTAAATAAAAACCTATTGACAGAGAAATATTTAAATTGAAATTAATTTATCACAAATAAAATTTATATCATGACAGAGTATCTAAATTAGGAATTATAAACACCACCTAAAATAAATTATGTTCATAATACAAAACATTTCCCAAAGAGAAGAATTTGTGACGAAAACCCTTCCCTTGGTCTGAATTCACTCTGTAATTACACTAAACATACTGAATAATTAAATTAATTTTATTAATTAAATACCCAAGAACCTAATTTATAACTATAATCATTTATACTCCCAATTTCTAATCATTCCATATATATAAATATATTATTTAGTTTTTACCTATTTTACCACATCAAGTTTTTATGGTCTATACTAGTATTGTAGGATCAATGCCTATATTTATTCTCATTCCAAAGTTCATCTTTAAAAAATAATTAATGTTAATATAATATATGATTTATAATGATTTGTAAAATTTAAATTTTCTTTCCTGAGTGATTTAGTCTTTATCATAAAAGATGAGATTGACAACAAGCATATTTTGGTGATTTTAACTTGTGAAGGGTATTTTCTTAGTTCATGAATTAATTATTGATATAATAATTATAGATTAAAACATAATTTATTTAAATATTTATATAATGTTACGTCATTAATTATTCTTTTCATAATCATCCATGATATAATTTCACATCATCGATCAAGTAGGTGGTCAAGCTGACCCAAACAAAAACATGTCATGATTAATGGATGATTATGAGTTGATTTAATTGAAATATAATTATAATAGTAGAATAGTGGAATTATTTAGTGGTTATAAGTGAGATATATAAAAATTATAAAAATTATGTGAATAATTAATGAATATAAAACAATTACATAGTATGGATAATTTTTTCCTCTTAGTTCTCTTGTTTAAGACGTTAATTTTATAATGATTTTATCTCAGTCATATCATTAATAGTTTATTAAATTTATATTAAAATACCACGATTAAAACAGAATTCATCATACCATAGAGCCGGTTGTCTGCACATAATCATGAATGATGATTTTTTTTAAGGAATGAGATAAATAAGTAATTTTTTATAGTATTATAAAATAATAAATAAGATAAAATAATCATAATTATATATTAAATTTAATTTTTTGTACCATTTAGGTTAGGTGGAGAAGGAAAATAGACTCATTTATTCATGGAGTTTTTAATCCACACATACGCACGTTTCATATATCTCTTTTTTCTTAATTGAAAATGGAAAAGGTGTTTAATAATTGTACTATAATTATAATAATATACTAGAATAATAATGGTACTTATGTTATCATTTAAATATGTTTTAATTTAATTTTAAGAATAAAGAGTGCACAAAAATAAATTGAAATGAAAAAAAGAGAGAGTAAGAACTTATACCTCACTTCTAGGATTATCGCCTTTGAGAAGGGGTCTAAACCTTTGAGGAATGGTATTTTTAGAAGACCAAAACCTATTTAAAGTGTCTGGTAATATTTATTTTAGGGTTGGGTAGAGTTTTTTATGAACTTAGGTGGTTTTTGGTGTTATAGTAAGTGAAGAGAGGAGAATCCCTTAATAAGTAAAAAGGGAGGGTATTTTTGTAAATACCCAAAAAAAATAAATAATGGGAAGTTAATATAAAACAAAGTGGAACCAAAATTTGAGAAAAAAGTTTTTGGGAATATATATGTTCTATCAAGCCTCAACCAAGTGTTTGAACGCATGTTTTAAACATGTTTTAATCCCTTTACCCCTTTAATTATTACATTTACCATTTTGTTTTTACTTTGGAAACTATTTTTTTACCTAATGTAACTTAATCATTATAACTAAAATTAAAGTGGTCCTTATTATATTATTTAGACCTAATGATTATAAATTACAATTTAATTTTGTTTGATTTAATTTCTGAAATTGTTAAAATTTTAATTTAGTATAATAAATATATAATGTTTTAAAATAATTTTGAGAAAAATATTACTTGAGTTCTAAAATATAAAATAAAGGTTTATAAAATATAATAAATATTTTAAAATTTATAATTTAAATTATAAAATATTTTTTTCAAGAAAAAGGTTTCATAAATCTCTAAGTCATACTTATATACTAATAATGCCATAAAAGTCGTTGTATTAGTGAAAAAAATTATTGAACTATTCAAATAAAAATCCATCTTTTAGAAAAATATAAAAAAAATTAATCTTAGGATAATATATTTTTTGATAAATCTAAAAATTAATTTAATTTTTTTAAAATTATCATTCTGAAATTTAAAAAATTTACTTTTAAATAAAATCATAAAATGTAGTGAAAATTATTTTTATAGGAAAATGACTTTTGGAATATTATTTATTCTTCTTTCTTATTTTCTATAAATTATAATTATACTAGTGTTAATATACTATTCATAGAAAAATATATTACACTTTAAAAAATTTAAATTTTAGAAAAAAATTATTATTTTCTTAGTTTCACTATTTGAGTTTATATTTAAAGTAATTTTTATTATATTTTGTTAATTTTAAAGTATATATTTCATAATTTTGTTAGCACTATTTATACCTACCAATTCCATGGATACCTTACAATGGTCTATATTTTTTTGGTTTGGTGTTGGAGAAAACTATCAAATAGGGTATTTATTTAAGGAGGAATATTTTATTAAAACTTAAGTCATTACATTATACCCACTTAGAATAATTTATTCCTAAATATTATATTACATAAAAGAAAAAAAAGTGAGGTTACTTTCTTTTATAATATCCTCAAGTTCCCACAGATCTTCTTCAAACATATGATTCCTCTATATATCTCTAACCAGATGAGTGGTATTATTCCAGAACATTTTATCTCTTTGATCCAGAATTTCCACTGGTTATTCCTCAATGATAGATCATATTCTGATTGCATGGATTCTGAATTTTGAATGTGTAATGGGTCTGGTATATACTTCCTCAAAAGTGATACATGGAACACATCATACACTTGGGAGAGGTATGGACGGAGTGCTAAGTGATATGCTAGAACCAAAATATGTTCAAGGATCTCGAAGGGGCCAATATATCTAGGGATTAACATACCTTTCTTCCCAAATATCATAACTCGTTTCCATGGTGATATTAGGAGGAATACCTTGTCATCAACGTCAAAATCTATACCTCATCGATGATTATCTGTATAAATATTTTGTTAACTTTGTGATAATTTTATATATTGAATTTTTTTTTTATCCTCCTTCATCATTTCTTAGACAAGGTCAAGACCTATGAGTTTACACTCTCTAACTTCATCCCAACATGTTGGATTCCAACATGTCTTCTCAAAAAGAGCCTCATAGAATTTTATATAAATTAAAAAATGTAAACCTTTATATGATAACTCTGCCAAGGGGAGGTGTTAATCCTTACATCCCTAGAATTTTATAGAACAAGATCTTAGTATATTCTATAGAGCTTGAATAGTTCTCTCAGAATGACCATTTGGTTAAGGGTGATAAGAATTTTGAAAACTCAAATCTGTCTCCAATTATTTCTGAATACTTCTCTAGAACCTCAAGGTAAACCTCATATCCTAATAAGATACAATAAGGAGTAGTAATCTATGAATCCTTATAACTTACCTTATATATATCTTGGTGAGTTGGTCAAGAGATAAATATTATTTGATATAAATAAAGTTCACTGAGTTTCTAGAAAATTTGGATCTCTAACGGGCCTTAAATATCCTAAAACTTTCTTCTAGATTGAAGGGGATCACCTCTCAAGACTTGGGATGAAAAAGAGTTGGAGATTGTGAAATATTAGGAAATAAAAAAGAGTCTCGAGACTTAATCTAAGTTAGATCCACTAATTTCAGATCTAAAACTATATTATGGAAAATTAGGCCACATGGTTGGGTTGACAATTCACCGATTGTGTGGTGTTATAAACTTAATCCAACCCCTCACATAGCTATCTTGCATGGTTATAAAAATCATGTACCAAAAATTATTTCCCTCTTTCCATACATGCATATTTTCCTCTATAAATCCATATTTTTTTTACAAACTATTCACCAACCATGTGGAGCTACTTTCCCTCCTATCATAAGCTACATAGTCTCATGGATGGGGTGAATGGTTCTCACTAACCATTCTCAAAACATTAACCTTCATAAAAGCCTCCAAATATTCCAAAACTCTTTATAAACTCCCAAAATATAATAATATCATTATATATACTTAATATAAATAAATAAAGGGTCTAGTAACTGAAATTGTGGGGTGCTACATTCTCCCCGCCATTGGAATTTCTATCCCCAGAAAGTAGAAAATCATAGTTTTCTATGAAGAGTTCAGGCTACTACTCCAGTATTTCCTTTTTAGGCACCCATGTTTCTTATTCAATCTGACCATGTTATCATAAAACTCGTATTAGACCAACACTTTTACCATTTAAGACTTTCTCTTTCTTATCCATAATCTATATCGGCACATAAATCAATATAGCATCAAGCTCTAGGTCAATGTGATCTCATTGAATCCCATGTTCAAGATTAGTCTGGTACTTATTCGATTAAGATACATAAAACACATTATGAAATGAACCAATCTTTTGTGGTAAATATAACCAATATTCCACCACACTAACTTATTCAAGTATCTCAAAAGGGAATATGTGTTGAGGAGAAAACTTACCCTTATTACCAAAATTAAAATTCCCAGCCCTTAGAGAGATTATACAAAACACATGACCACTGATCTCAAATGAAAAAGGTCATCAAAGATGATCTTCATACAAATTTTGAAGACTTTGAGTGGTCTCCATCCTCTTTCTGATCAAATAAATCTAATTTGTTATCTCTTACACAAGTCAAGGTCCAACCTGTGAAGTCTCACTTGTTTCCACCCAATAGAGTGGAAAACTATAAGGACAGTCATACAATGCTTCAAAAGGATCCATATGTATCAATAAATGAAAAATATTTTTTATGACAACTACAATAATGGTATATTATCCTCTAATGATCCACCAAAATCTAATAAAAATTCCTAAGCATGTCCTCTAGTGTTTGGATCTCCCTTTCAGATTGTCCACCCATTTTAAAATGATACGATGTGCTCATAGTCAACTGAGTCTCAAGGGATTTCTATATGTATTTCCAAAAATAATATGTAAACCTAGGGTCTCTGTCTAATACAATCAAGACTAGAATTTTTTTTATCTTTACAACTTCTCAAATATATATTTTCATCAATTACTCCACCATATGGGATTCAATAATAGGGATAAAATGAGAAAACTTCATGATATGATCCACAATTATCCATATGCAATCTTGTTTCCTAAGAATTCTTGGTAAAATTGTCTCAAAATCCATGGATATTTACTCCCACTTCCACACAGGAATTGGTAAAAAATTCAATATTCCCATTGGTCATTGGTGTTCCTCATTGACATGTTGATAGTTGAGGAATCTCGAAGAAAACTCATCCACTTCCCTTTTCATGACAACCCACCGAAACTATGCTTTCATTGCTCTATACATATTTTGAATGCCTAGGTGAACATCCTATTTTGAATGGTGGTAATAATTAAAAAGTTTTTTCTGACAATCCCAAGGTACCATAATGATCTATTTAACCAACCCAGTGGGGCTCATCGGTTTTCTAATATTGATCTCTAGTAGGGGTACCGCTGGTTGGGACTCTGAGAAGAGGATATACCTAAGATGTAATTTAGTATCTGGTACAAGCATTTGGATTTTTTTTTATGCCATTTGGTCTCACTAATTCTCTTGCAGTATATATGCCTTTGATGAACCAAATCCTTCATCGGATTTTGGAATCTTTCATAGTCATGTTTTTGGATGATATTTTGGTATAATCCAAGTTAGAGAAGGAATATTAGGACCATTTGGATACCATCTTTAAAGCCTTGGGAGAATATCATTGGTATGGTAATATTTCCAAGTTTGAATTTTGGATCTAAGAAGTGAATTTTTTGGGGGCATATTATATATGATAGAGGCATTTCAGTGGATACTGAAAATATATAGGAGATAATTTCCTAGGAGTATCCCATAAATGTATCTGAGACCTGAAGATGATTATATTTCTCTAGATATTATAAGAGGTTTGTTCAGTACTTCCCCAAGATCATATATCCAATGACATATTTGACTCATAAGGGTGTTATGTTTTAATGTAATGACAAATGTCAGAGATCTTTTGAGGAACTGAAGTTGAGGTTGAATTCATCTCCCATTCTAATTCTTTTAGAACTGGGTTCAAGTTATGATTTTTTCAATGATGATTTAAGGATAGGATTGGGGTGTTTCTTGATGCATGGGAATCAGGTGGTGGCCTATGGCTCTTTCCAGTTATTCCCTCATAAGAAGAACTACCCAAACCACAATCTTGAGTTGGAAGCCGTTATGAATGAACTCAAAATGTGGTGTCACTATCTCTTTACAAAGTGGTTTACATTATGTTATAATCATAAAATACTGAAGTATATTTTTACTTAGAGAGATCTTAACTTGCTACAATGACGTTGGGTTGATTATCTTCAGACTTTCGATTTTTATATTTTTTACACTACTGAAAAAGGTAAATTAGTGATGTTTTTTTTTGCATTAGTGACATTTTAAAACGTCTCTAATTTATTTACCAATGTTTCTGAACAACTTCGGTAAATGACACCTCATTTCTCGATGTTTCTAAAAGCATTGGTAAATGAGTTATAAAACATTAATAATTTTTTGAAATTCATATATTTTTCAAAATAAATTAATTTTTCAATTCCCCCCACACACACTCCCTCCCCTCCCTTGTTACCTCAAGAACACACCCCTCTCCCCTACTCCCCTCAGGTGCATGCACCCTCCCCTACCCTACCACCTCACGTGCACACCCCCATGGGATTCGAACCCTAGACATGCCACCTAACAACACAACACCCTGACCAACTAACCTATCGAATATTCATGTATAAAAATATATTAACTTATATATATTTATATTAGTATTAAAAAAATAATATATATATATATATATATATTATATATGTGTCTGTTTGTGTGTGTTTATATATGTGTGTGTTTGTGTTTATAGACAGATAGACACACACACACACATATCTGTATTTATATATGTGTTTGTATAAGTATATAAATATAAATGAGTATGTATGCTTATATATATGTGTATTATATATATTATGATATTTAAGTATATGTTAATGTATTTATATATCATTATAAATTTATGTATATACATACATATAATCATAATTATATTTATATATATATGTAAATTAATATAATTATATATATATATATAATTAGCCATGTTTTAAAACATTTGTAAAAATGTCACTAAATTAGGCATGTTTTATTAAAAACTTTGCTATGTTTATAATATATGTGTTCTTTATATATAAATTTATGTTTATATATATGTGTGTGCATGTGTGTTTATATATATTTGTACATATATATCTATATATATATATTATTAAAAAATTAATATATATTTGTGTGTGTGTGTTTATATTATATGTATAGCCATGTTTTTAAACATGGCTAAAAGAGTGTCACTAAATTTCAATTTTTTTTGTAGTTATTGTGCTCCCACCCTACGTTAAAAGCTCCACCCCTACACGCCCGCATGCCCTAGACTGCCTCCACATGTGAACAGAACTGAATCCAAAAATCAGTCTTGACAAGAACTCGAACCCAACACCTTCTGCATCACACCAAAAGAATAGAACAACTCATCTATGCCAATTTTGGATATATAATTGTATTGTGGTGTATATATGTATATATATCAGTATTTTCAAAATTAATATTATATATATATATATAATTTTACATATTAATATACATATATTAATATATATATATATATATATCTGTGTTTATATTTTATATTTTATGTTTATATGTGTGTGTATGTTTATATTTTATATATATGTTTATATTTTACATATATGTCTATATTATATATTATATGTGTGTGTGTGTGTTTTTTATATATATGTTTATATATCTATATGTTTATCTTGTATATTATAAGTGTGTGTGTGTGTGTGTTTATATTTTATGTTTATATACTATATATATACCTATATTTTATGTTTATATATAGTTATATTAATATATATATATATATGTTTATATTATATATATATATATGTTTATATTATATATATATATATGTTTATATTATATATATATATATGTTTATATTATATATATATATATGTTTATATATATGTGTGTTCATATCAATAAATTTATATGTGTATGTATACATATACATAATTATAATTATATATATAATTGGTCACATTTTAAAATACTGGTAAAAATATTACTAAAATATTCACGTTTTCTTAAAATGTTACTAAATTTAAAAAATATATATAATTTTATATATAAATATATGTATATAAATATTTTTATATATTTTTGTGTGTGTTTTTTTGTGTGTTAATATGTATATATATATATATATATCTAAATATATATTTACATCAATGTAGGAAAAAGAGCTATATAAATATTTTTTTTCAACGTTTTTTGGAAATTTTTCTAAATTTAAAATTAGTGATGTTTTAAAACGTGGCTAAAAAATGTGTCTAAATTAGCATCATTTAAAAAAATGCTAAAAACATCACTAAATTCCAGTTATTTTTTATAGTGTTACACTCTTGGAAAAGGGGACATGGTAAAGTGTTAAGTATGAAATTACCAACCCAAACATAAATAATTCAGTAGAGGAGTGGTATCTAATGAGTTTGTTCGCTGATTTTAGCTTGGGAGTGGAAGAGGATGGTAGGAAGGTGTTTTTAGTTTTGGTGAAGGTTGACTCATCATTTCATGAGTGGGTTTGGGTGGATAAAGTGTCAAAAACTGAATTCCAACACTTTAGTGAAACCCTAAATGGTGGGGAGACCTCAGGTGAGTCGTCTTGGTATCTCGTTGGTGCATTGTGTTTACAAGGAAATTTGGTTGTTCCTATATCTCTAGGGTAGGAATTGATGGGTGATGGGCATAGGTATTTCTAGTCCATTCACCTTGGGACTAACAATATTTATCATGATCTAAGATATAAGTATTGGTGTCTAGGGATGAGGTGGTTGATTGTATATTTCATGTCATGACGCCTTACTTGTCAGCGGATTAAGGCAAAACACAAATGGTATGTTGGTTTGTTGCAACCTTTTACAATTTTGATGTGGAAGTGGAATGATATCTCTATAGAATTATTTTTTGATTTACCAAATACTCCTAGTGTGAAGGATGTGATTTTAGTGATCATCTATTGAATTAATAAATCATCTCATTTTCTTCTTATTTGGGAGATGATGAAGGTGGATCTGGTCAGGCACTTATATGTCTGAGAGATTGTGAGACTTGATGGGGTTCCCGTTGTGATTATTTATGATATGTATCTAGGGTTCACATATAGGTTTGGGAAATATTTTCAAGAGTGGATGGGTTCCCAGAAGAAATTAATCATGGCATATCTTCCATGTATTTATGGATAGATAGAGAGATCTATTTTGATTATTGAGGATATTCTTCAAGTAAGTGTGCTTGATTTTGGTTGTCATTAGAAAAAGAATCTTTTCTGGTTGAATTTTCTATTAACAATAGTTATCAGGCTTAGATTACGATATCACTCTTCAAATAATTATATGGGTGGATATATAGATCTTCCTTGTGTTGTGTAGAGTTTGGAGAACAGTCCTTGGTTGGACTAATCCTTGTTCAGAAGATGATGGAAATGGTGCAGTTGATCTAGAAGATATTGGTAACAACATAGAGTCATTATAAATCCTATTCATACCATCCTTATCATCCAATAGAGTTTGATACTGGTGATCAAGTATTTCTCATAGTTTCACCTCACTTGGGACACCATCGGTTGGGTAATTAGGGTAAGTTGGCACCAAGGTTTGTTGACCCCTTTGAGATCGATGAAAAAAATTGAAAGGTGGTGTATTGGTTAGACTATTCGTCTCACTTAACATTGATTCACAATATGTTTCATGTTTCCTAGCTGATGAGGTATCAATTAGACCATTCCCATGTGGTTGAGTGGGAAGATGTTGATCTTGAGCCTGACACCACTAAAGTTTATCAATGAAATCCGATTATGGATTACTGAGAAAAGGTAATGTTTTATGAAACAATTACCCTAGTATATGTACTATGGTAGTGATAAGTGTATTTTATGAATACATTTTAGGGTGTTTTAAAACATTTATTGTGGTAAATAAATGATTAATATTTCCAAATCCTATACTATTTTACTTTTTTTTGTGATATTTGGCATGATACGATAGATGTTTAGAAAAGGAATGAAAAGATATTATTTTATGAGTAATATACACTTCAAATAGTGATGATTTTCTTTGTGATACAACACAACAATATTTTGGTTGAATGGTAACATTATATAAAGAAGGTGCCTACCATAGAACTGGAAAAAGATGATTGTCACATCGTGTAAACATTACACAATGTGAATTCATCGAGAAAGAATCCATCATCACTTCTATTGCAAGTCTTGAGGTAATTCACGTGATGAGAATCAATTACAATCCATGTAAACAATACATTACATGAAAGTACCAAAGATAAAAGGACATTGGAGAAGCCATCACCACTACAAATTACATGATGTGTAAAAAATAAACATTGTGAACCTGTCATAAATACTGAAACTTTAAGGTGTTTTGGCTGAGGGTTTCACGACGAAAAATGAAGGCATGTGCGTGAAGAAGATGGAATGAGATTATGGAGAGATAATTTTCAACAATGATGTGCAAAGAGATTCATGAAGATGCCATGTATCAAAATTCCTTTTGGTTACGGAGATCAAGCGGTGTGTCCCGGGTGCCGCGTTTGCAGTAACTGGTGCGAAGTGAAGATGATGAATACAAATGAAGCATAGGTGATGATGACGGCGATGATGGAATTTCAACGATGGCGAATGAAGGCATGTGCATGAAGAAGATGGCGTGTGAAGATGGAGAGATAATTGTCGACGACGATGTGAAAAGAGATTCATGAAGATGCCATGTATCGAAAGTCCTCTTGGTTGCGAAGATCAACCGCCATGTACCGGTTGCGATTATAGAGACCCAATCTTAACGTACATGGAAATTACATTACTTTTACGGAATAATTAATACAAAACAAGAACCAACACTCAAGGACTATAATAGTTTAGTGTCTTTGGAACCTCGGAACATAATCTTCTAATCGTGGTGAAAGATCTTCAATATCTCCCATAAAGATCTTCCCCTTTTGTTTTCTTACCTAAATCCTTTCTTTAAATCCTGGGGAAAAGAAAACATATAAAGGGAGAGCTCAAATACTCAGTAAGGGTAAGCATGGAGAAGATAAAACAAACCATATACATTTGAAATTAAAAACATGAACATAATGTTTAAACATTAAAATCTTGAGCAATGACATAAAACATGGAAGTTCATAAGGCATAGATCATAAATGAACATTAATCCTGCTAAAATATAAAGGGAATAAAACTTGTAATTGTAGAAAACCATTAAGCACATGACATGATTTCCATAGTAGCCAAGGTATTTCTTCCAAGACCATCTTAGTGGACAAATTCCCTTACTGAATCAAGTTCACTCCTCGTTCCAGTCCTGTATCACTGAACCGGATTAACTTAACGTTCTAGCCATGTATATCTCATGTGATATAAATCTTTACCCAATGCATTGTAGGGAGATATAGGTTCGACCCATCCCATAATGAAATCATTCTTTCTTGTGCCACAAAATAAACATAAATCATTCATCATAACCCAAAGAATAAAATGGGTTTCATAAATATCATCCCATCATAACATAATCCATATAAAAAAATGGATATCATTTCATCATAAGAAAAATAAAACTACGTAAATAATAGAGACATTATACTTGAAACAAAATCATACTAATTAATTTCATCTTATATGGAAAGTAGTTTTAACAAAACATTTGAAATGAATTCTTGAGGAAAATATCCTTTCTTCTTCAAAATCATTTTATTTTCACAAAATGTCCTGAAATTTTAAAAGAAAAGGATTTTGTAGAAAATAGTTATGAAATATTGTAGAGGAATCTTCATGAAAATTAGGCGTTATGAAACCGTAAAAATACGGTCAGGCTGTATAAGTTAAAAAAAACATTCTCCTCGTACTTTTAATGGAAAATTCAAAAAGTACCACGTATGGTAAACAAAAGAAAGATTCCTTTCATAACACAAAGTAATAGTCAAAGAGGGGTAAACATGATTTTAAACATAAATTTAAGAATATTAAACTCTTTATGAAAAACATATTTATGGACATGGATGAAAAATATAACACCAGTAAATACTTACGTATAATAATCTCGGATAAGAACAAGATTGGAATAGTTATCCCTTACCTTAGGTCCGATAAGCTTTGTACGTATCTGAATCTCCTGTATAATTATTTAAATAATGTCATTGACTTATTCCAGAATCATAGTAATTATTATGATATAATATATGGTCATATTCTTATCTTCTTATTAATAATATTTCATTGCTACTTGTTATTCGGGTGTTCATTGCTTTATGTTCTTATGCATGTCTTGTCGAATAAATTTGTATTTCTCTTTTTAGGTTATAGATACCTTATTTAAGAAATGGTATTAGTGTAATATATATCATATATATTCATCCAATTAATTTATAAAATCATTATCCAATGAAGATCATGTAGAACGAGTCGCATCACATTGTGGAGACGGTAGGTCGTACGTACGCACGAGCGATAATATCATTCTCATAACTATTGAATGGTATTGGAGTGGAAGATGGAATGTCTCAGAATAATTATCATGTTATAATAATCATATATAGTTATTATTTACACCATTATACCCATCCAAGTAAGGTGGTGGTGGAAAACAGATTACACCAAGGCGTGGAGACGGTATTCCGTACGTACGCACGCACAGTGATTTCATTTTCTGTAGGATGGATAGAAGGTGAAATAGGTTTGTTTCATATTTATAATAATATATCATTATATGAGTGATACTTATGTTATTAATTTATGATGAAATAAATAAATAATAAGAAGTAGAAGAAGAAATAAATTGGAAAGAATCGGTAAAGGATATTACCTCTTCTTTGACGCGCCTCTTCCTAACCTCCTCTTAGGGCACTAAAGTTGGTCTTTGAAGAATACCAAGACCTCTAGAATGTTTATAAGGAAGTGTAGAAGATAAATTTTCAAGTTTTGTATGATAATGAAGGCTCAAAGTTGTGTGATGAGGTTCCCTTTTATAAGGGAGGAGAGGGTCACCTTTGGAAACATAAGAAATATTAATTTATAATAAATTCAATCCCCACTTAAAAACCTCAAAAAATGACTTAATTATAATATTATATGAGATAAGGTTTTAGTATCATAATAAAATAAAATTTAGACATGTTGGGAATTTATTTTAAACCTTATCAATTTGATTTATCCTTATTTAATTTATTTAATCTTATTTGTGGTAATAATATTCTAAATTTTAAATTGTTATAAATAATTACTTATGTTCTGTGAATTATCTATAATTAGATAATTTATGAAATTTTAGACCATAAAAATTTAAATTTATAATTTTCAAATATTTTTGTGATTTTTAAACAATTTTATATTATGTTATTTTTATAAAATAACAATAGTGTCAATTTTGACACTATTCATTTATTTGAATTTAAATAAAATCCACACAGAAGATATGTTCGAACAAAAAGCTTTAATAGATTCATAAAATGTCATATTTATTTATAAAATTAGTGGATAAAATTAAATATTTCATAAAATATTTATTTTAATATTTTTAAAACCATTTATTTGATATTTCAATCAATAAAATAATTTCAACATCACTATTGTGTCACCTTTAATGATAATTATTTAATACCTAAAAATTATAAATAAATTAACAAGATGTATATAATGTTATTATCGTTCTGTATACTATTCATTTTTGATGTTTTATTAAGTTTATCACTAAATTAAAATTATTACACTTATAGGATTTAAGAGAGTGACATATTGTCACTTTCTTCAGTTTTAATAATAATTACATCCTTTTCATGGTAAAAGGTCCATAAAATGAATCTATTCTGATCCTTAGGTGATATGGGTCGACTTTTATTCATCCAATAGAATTTTTTAAAGTGTTAGGGTAATTTTACAGTCTTATTTTTACCCTTAATTACCCGATTTACCTTTAACTGTAGTAAATAAAAATTACCATAGTTACTATTCAAAATATAAAAAAATAAAAGTAACCTATTAACATAATTTGGACCCACTGAATCCAAATATGGAATAAATTTTTCAAAATTCAAAACACAAAATTTTCATTAATTAATTTAAAATTAATCCCGTTGTTAAGAAAACGAGTTTTAAAAGTTAAAACATTGCCAAAGATTGAAATGTTTTTACCTATGGATTCAATGTAAAATTAATTCTAATAGCGTAAATTATATTAAATGGTAAAAATATATTCTATTTATACTTTAAAACCATGAAATAATATATTTTAACCATATTAATTATTTTTATGAAAAAAGTTGTCTTCAATTAAAAAATTTCGTATTTTTACTATTCATCAAAATATGAAAGTTTTCAGAAAAGTATAAAAAATTTATCCAATGTAAATTTTTATATATTGATTCAAAGGAATAATTTTATTTTTTAAAATTTAAATTATAAATTTGTCAAAAACTATATTTAAAGTGGGTGCGTCATCAAAAGGCTGCAAAACTGCATTTTTTTGAAAAATACTTATTTTACCCGAAAAAATTATTTTGTTCACATACCATGTTTTAGAAAATGTGTAAGATGAATAATAATGTTGTGAAATTTAAAATTTAGTTAATACTATTCCTAACATCAAGTCCATAATAATATTATATCAATATATCGTTGTTTAGTGAAACCCGGTATTGCGTACTACACACGCTATTGAGGAAGACCGCGATTGCATGTAACGCAAGCCAAGTCTGGGTTGCGTATAGTGAAAGACTCCTTTGTTGTTTCATATAACATAATACAACCATATTTCATTTATACATTGAATATATATATATATATATACACTCAATGTTGCGTAGAATAACTACTATCAAACGAACTTGAAATTGTGTGTAACACGATCCAAGAATAGTGTTCCGTACACTGCAAGCTAATACGGTCTTGCGTATAGTGCAAGATAATCTTGGTGTAGTGTAAAATAGAAGATATGAAAGAAATTAAAAATAATATATCTCATAAAATCTTGGGGTGTTACAGCGATGATCGGCGGTACAATAAAAATGGCATGTTCATGGTGTCAGTGTTGTGTTGTAAAAATTACTTCGGGCGTGGTGTTACTAAAAATACTTTGGGTGAGTATGTGTAAAATTACTTTAGGTGATAAAATTACTTTGGGTGATAAAAGGCATTTGGGTGAAATCTTCTCCTCTTGTGTGTTTTCTGCAATGACTACTTCTGATGCGGTGCTAGGCTCCACGCCCCAACAGTGGTATAAGAGGGAGGTTGAAGTGCTCGGTTGCAGAACATGGTGACAAGAATTTAGTGCAGCAGCTTATCAAGGAATCAGGACTCTGATGTCATCGGAAATGATGGCGGTATCAGCAGTGTTTCTAGAATATTGAAAGTCTTCTTGGCCGCAGGTGTCATGTGGTGTGTTTCGTTCATTGGGTGACATTCAAAGAATGGTGGATTTGGTGATCAAGTTGAACCAAATGGTGGAGATGAATGTGGAGTATTTTAATTTTAAATCAAGGTGGATATTGTTGGTTTTTTTACTTAAAATTTTAATAATGAGGAGAGAGAAAATTATTAATGTAGGGATTTTATCAACATTAATGGAGGATTTTCTCCCAACATTAATGAAGAGTTATTCACAATATTAGTTGATGGAATTATGATGGAACTATGAATGTTGACCACATTTATTGAATATATGGGTTGGGTTTCTATATAAGAGGATGTTGTAGCATGTTTGGGAACGTGGGGTGGAAAAAATGTAGCCGCCACGAGAGAAATGAAGAAGGGGTTGCCGAGTTTGCGGTAACCGGTGCGAAGCGCAAATGATGAATACGAATGAAGCAGATTTGATGATGATGGCAATGATGGAATGTCAACGACAGTGAATAAAGTCATGTGCGTGAAGAATATGGTGTGCGATTATGGAGAGAGAATTGTCGACCATGATGTGCAAAGAGATTCATGAAGATGTCATGTATCGAAAGTCCTCTTGGTTGTGGAGATCAAGCAGCATGTACCGATTGTGATGATCATTAGTACAACAAAAATGGTATGTTCATGGTGTTGATGTTGTGTTGTAAAAATGCCTTCAGGTTTGGTGTTGTTAAAAATCCATTGGGTGGGTATATGTAAAATTCCTTCGGTTGATAAAACACCTTCGGGTGATAAAAGGCCTTCGTATGAAATCTTCTCCTCTTGTGTGTTTTTTGCAACGACTACTTCTGCTGTGGTCCCAGACTCTGTGCCCCAATAGTTTTGATGCAAAATCTTATATATACACACCCTTGGCCACCACTATCAAGACATTGGCAGATAAAGGGGACCAAGATGGCACCATACCAAGGAGATTTCGTAGCCCTTCTACTACTCTATAGGTTTTATTTATTCTTTCTTCATACCCTCTCATGGATAGCATGTGAGGTTGATTTCTTTATATTAGGGCATGCATGATGAATGGGGATTGATTGTATAATGTATTTTTTTTATTAATTAATGTTTTGATTTAAATTTTTTTCTTCATTTCTCTCTATTCCCTAATTCTTTTTCCTTGACCATTGTAAGCAGGGTTAAGAAATGGATTTAATTTTTTCTTTATTTGAGCATGATCATTACCTGAATTGATTAAATACCTTTATTTAATGTGATATGTAGGATTTAGAATTCTTCTATGACCATTGGGATAGTTCTTAACCTATTTTTAAATATGGTGTTGGGTTATATATTATTTTTCAATATAAAGTACCTAACCATGAGAAAATGATAGTTTGTGATGAAAAGTGTTTACAGTTACCATTGAACTCACTAGGACCTTATTCTGATAATTATGTGATTGTTAATTATTTATTTCATACCTCTTTATCCCATGAACCTAGATTAATTTATATCCAACACCCTTTTAATATTTTATACACCTAAATTCTTTTCCAATCACATGCTCAGTATATTAGATTCAATTTCTTCAAATAAAAATTAGTTTAGGTCTTTTTTATAGAATTAATATTTTCTCCATCCCGGTCCATGTGGGTTCTACCACATACATTCATATCCTATACTACCATTTAGTTTAGTGGTTTATTTTATTTGTGGTATAAATTTATAAATTCAGTGTGGGAATTAATGACACCTCATGGGCTATTAGGTAGTGTGGATAGGACAGTTATGGGACATGGGAGTGAGAATTGTTGATGAGATAGTAGTGTCCTTCTCTTTTTTCAATTCTAGGATCTTGATAAATTTTGGGGGGGAATATTTTATATTTGGGAGAATTGTGATTCCATTTGGATCACATATATGCTTTAGTTTGAGCTTGGTTTATCCTTCAGGTTTTTCTAGAGGTTTCTATGAGGTGGGGTTAAAAAAATATAATTTTAGAGGTAGTAGGATAGAAACATGGTTAGGGAAAACGGTTTTTACTAACCATTTAGATACTATTTAGTATAGAATTGTGATTCATATAAGTGATTTTCACAAATTGAGCAGGGTTAATCAAACCATGTGTCTTAATAAGGTATCTCTTCCGGTGTTTGGGTGATTTTTTCAGAGTTTTTCATGTCCCTAGCATCGTTTTCCAAAAATGTGTGAGTGTCTAGGTGATTTTCTAGGTGTTTCACATAGTTTGAGCATAGTTTTACCAAACCATGAATCTCATCTCCAAGATATTGTGTGCCTTGTTTTTCGAGGGACAAAGGCCATACACATCTGGAACATCGTTTTTCTAACTATGCAGCCTAACCGTGCACCCAAATCTAAACCTATAAAAAAATTTAATTTACCCTATCTATATTTATTGTATGTATATATAATCACCCCTAATAAAATTATGGCTTGAACTAAACATTCCCCAGTACTCTAGAGGCTTATCCCCTTGAATTCTTGATGGAATTATTTCGTTCTTGGGGGATCTCTTTAAGGTATGTTCCATTTTTTATCCAGGTTTCTCTCTTCTTCTTAGATCCTATCCAGATATCACATCCTCTTATCATAATATAACCGGAATGGGTTTTTATTATCGGATCTAATGGGTTTGATAGAGGATTGATGTTATTTCTTATGGATCTAGGCTTGTGAGGACCCGACCTACACATTTTTAGTCTTCATTATTGAGGGAAACTAGTTTACCTCAATTCATGAGGTTAGTGTCTCTATGAAAAGGTTATAACTCATTAATTACTTGAATTTATTTTAAATTCATTTATCTTGTTTTATTAAATTTATATATATAAAATAAAAGTGGTTTTTTAAATATATCCATGTTTTAAAGGGGGTGTCCTTTGAAAATATTTTTATGCGCACTATGTATTTGATGAAATTTCTTAAATGTGGTTTTGATTCGAAAATGGGTTTTCAAGCATGGGGGAGGTGATTATTCACTATGAAAATATATTATACATTGTGATTATGGTTTTATATTGGTTTTTTAAAACATAGAACATTGGAAACCTTGAGTACATTGGGAAATGGGCCTATCACCATAGTATGTGTTTCACCACTAGGGACTATTTTGTTGATATCGATAGATTGTGGAGAGAATTGATATCAGTTAGATATGTGTTATGCCTATATTAGGATTTCTTTTATGTCTAAGTATGTATTCCCATAGTTTAGAGCTAAATATTTTTCTTTTTCATTTGTGCTCGGTTTTCCACATGATGGTATATTTCATGATTGGTTTCTCATTCATTTAACATATGGTATATCCATGGTTGTTATTTCTTATACATCCATGCTTTCTTACATGTACTTGTCATATTCATTATTGTGTGAATATGAAATGATTTTTATGAAAACCAAAGTATGTTTTACAAAATGTTTATCTTTGGAAAATTCTTTATAAATTGGATTTATTTTAAATAGAGAGATAATATTTACATGATATTAGACTCTGTATATATTATTTAGTGGAATTTTAATAGGATTTGTTCTCACATCCTATTTTTTTTTGGGTTTTTGTAGATGTGTTTTTTCAGGATACAGGTAAAGGTAAAGTCATCATGTAATTATCTAGATTCTCTTGAGTGTCATCACTATCCTAGTGAGATATTTTAGTGGAGAAGTACGGTCACATGGAATTTCAAATTATGGGTTGTCTTGTTTTACTTTCAAGTTTAACTCATTGATCTAGTCATTGTAAATATCATGGATGTGTACTCTTTATTTTTCATTTTACTCTATTGGTTTTTCATGTTCTAATTATGTATGAGGCTTTTGTTGGTTGTTTTTTTTTCACCTCACCATGTGGATGGCCTTCTTGGGTGACCTTTCTAGTTGACCCATGTTGGTTTCTTACATAAACAGTGGCTTTATATCATATATATTTCCTTATGATATAGAAATCATATACTCTGACTACATGGATTGTGGAAAAAAACCATGCACTATGGCATGTCCAGTCATACCCTATGATTGATAATATGGTTGTATGTTTTCATTTTATATGATATCCCAATTTTAAATTAATAATAATCCATATTTCACTATATACAAAGTGGGTTTAGGGAATATTGTCTTCAATGTACCAATTTCACTAAAGCCTAAAATATTTTGTTCTATTTTACCATATATTTTATCGTATATAATAAATTTTGAAGTTAAATCTAAGAATCCTTTTGAATATGTTATAAAATAATTTTGTAAATCTATCATTAATCACACTGTGTATCACATTATATAAAATAATTTGTGAGTTCCTATCCAAAAATCTCTTATATTAACCCTGAAGCAATTTTAAAATAACTCTATGAGTCAACATCAATCCCTATTTAGTCAAAAAATAAAGTGTGACGCCATGGTAATTTGTAACATTGATAAAAAAAATATGAATATCTAGATCCATAAATGCAATAAAAGAGCATCATCGAGCAAAGAATCAATTCTACTCAATTTATAAGGAGATCTGGTGTAATCTCTATAAAAAAACATGTATCTTTATACATGTGTCCACTGATTGTATCTTATGCTAGCATACACTCTCATATATTAACTTTATCTAAGATATTGAGTGATTATGCGACATGAAGTATGTCAATCCCATATAGCCAACTCATATAATCTTGATTCTAAAATTATAGACTGATTAAGTTGATGAATACATCACATGTCATTCACCTTTATAAATGAGAACATCATAATCTCATTATCTAAATAGATAATCACATAAAATATACAGTCTAGATGTATCCACACACTCCTCAATCTGTCTCAATCAAGAGATCATATTTCATACTCTTCATATGAGAGGAAAACCCCATCTTGGCCAATCTATCACTGATTAAATGATCAGAAACATGCCCAAAACCCCCTTGATTATCAAAGCATTGGGGATTTTGTAGGAAAGGCATAAAATTATAAAGGATCTAATCTTATGTATCTCACCAACATCTTGTATTGTGGACCTAATATGTTTCATTCATCCCTAGTATACCAAATATATAATTAATGACACTTCGTTTGGTATACTTAGTATGATAACTCTTATATTCAATACACTTTATTTCATGATTTATTACATAAAAATGTAGTTAATACTACCCTAAGTGATCATGAGGCCTAGTGTATTTGGGTAATTAGGTACAAATCATAATAACTCACAATAAAAATACAATGACACAAACTAAAACCCTAAAACATGCCCTAAAATTATCTTGATCTTTTAAAACTACACTGGATAACTTGAGGACATACATAAGAAAGGGATGAGATATACAGCTAGGTTTGGAGAAAATAAAAGCATAACATGATGGAAGTAATATATGGGAGTTAATAGGAATATGAAAAAGATATAAAGGGGTGATAATCATAAACATGATCATCAAAACATGATATAATATGGTAACATCAAGGTAACATAGGGATGTGGTGACAAAATAAAGCATAAAATTTTAAACATAAGTCAAGGATAACTATCGAGACATTAAAGAATATTTTTTTAGGATAACAACCCATGCACCATACATGGTATATCATGATATAAAAACATTAACCAATGCAATAGAAGGTGATATAATTTCAAGACCACCATTCACATTCATATCATGTACATAAATAAGTGTGCCACATAGATCATATAATATAAAAAAACATTTCATCACTTTTAATTACATAATTAAAGAGTGTGAGTTATATAAATGGAAGTACCTAATCAATGAAGAATAGGTACATATAGGTGAATATTGTTGAGAGAAAATTGGGATTGGTATTAACTACAAAATTGTTTGGCAAGGAAAATCCCAATATAATATTGAAATCATAAAGTGTGTACATAAAGGTTTATGGAAGGGTTAAATGAGTTATAAAGATAAGGGCGGTAAAAGGACACGTAAAAAATTAAAAAATGGAAAATTGGAAATCAAAAGGGGATTAGTACAAGGAAAGTATTTGAAATAAAATGGAATAGGAGAGAGTCCCTTACCTTTAGAGGGAGCTTTTAAAAGCTTGGGTAGATATTCTTAAGAGCTTGGGAACACCTTTGGAGGGATCTAGAGAGGTAATGGCAGATTAAATTCATGATCAAATGGTTTTGAGTGAATAGTAATGGGTGGTTGGGAGGGTTTTTATAGAAAAATATACGGGAATTATTTATTAATTTCTAAGCATCAGTTTTTTACTCTATATGATAAAATAATCAAAACCACAAACCTTCCAATGGTTTTTTTCAAAGAGGAGTGGTTTCCAATATTTTATAAGCCCAATAACCAAACACCTTAAAATAATACCTTTGGTGATGTGGAAGTAATTCATGTTTATAAAAAATTATTTTAAAATATTAAAATATAATATAGGCTTTAGAGTATTCATTTAGGGTTTATAAAATTAATAAAATAAATTAAAAAACATGTTATTTGAAAGGCAAGACCTATATTTGGTCAAGGATTCCCATTATAGAATTTATTATATCAATTTTTGGCTATTATGATGTCATAATACATAATTTATATTTATAACATATTTAATATTTACCCAAGAATTTGATAATCTTAGAAAATTATGAAAAAATCACTATTTAATAATTTCATCATGATGAAAATTTAAAATTTTAAATCAAAATCCACATTTATTGAAAAATACTTGTTTTTTAAATGGTTTTCTAGACCTTATAAATATTAAAATGGACTTCAATAAATTATATTATTATTTGTATATAAACAAATATTATTTAATAATAATATAATATTATAATAATATTTTTTCCAAAATTATTAAATTTCTCAAAAAATAGTTTTTAAATTAAAATCATATTTTTTTGAAAAATATAATTTGGTTTTCTTCGTATAAAAATATAATTTTCATCAAATCATACATAATTGTAAATAAAAAGTAAAAATGAAAAGGGATAAACAAAATCATTATTTTATTACAAAGAGTACTTATAAACTCATACTACTATGGTATAGATGCATGACCCCTTATTACACCAGCGTACACCCTAAGAGTAAGGTGTGTGATGGTGGGGATTTCATGGGATGGTTTGGAAGACATGGTTTGGGTTGTGATCTCAATAAGCTTGAACTTCACCCATAAATGGTTTCATTCATTATTTAGTTGTTGAATCTTGTATTGGGATTGGTCAAGGGAAAACCCTTGTGATTCCATCTCCCTTGGAAGCTCTGATAAATTATATTCCTAGGGTATAATACTATTGTTCAAGGTCATCACTCCTTCTTTATGTGTCAATTATACTTTATCATAACCATTAATATACTAATCTTAATGGTTACTTTACAATCACTATATTATCAATGGTTATGATGCTTAATATCCTTTTAAATGTGAAAGTATATAACTTATAATGACCCAAAATAAGCAAAGTAGCACATGTTATTTCTATTACTTCATTACTTAGTAATAAATTTACTCAATCAAAAGATAATTTCATTTTTAAAGTTCAATACGTTACACTTAGTGGGTCATCCAATGCATAAAAACACTTTTTTACCTCATGAGCATATTCTGTATCACTATATGAAAATCCTACCCCTTCTAACCTTAACATTTCATCATAACCAATAATAATTTATAATTAACATTGATTAGGTATAACAAAAATTCATACTTTGATAGGTTAATTATCATTACACTTCATGAAATTTATGTCAATATATAAATTGAGGCATCCAATGTGAAAGAATGATAATGTGTAGATTTCCTTCTATATTATATATTCAATATTCTTAAACTATTTTAGGAATTATTAACAAAATACTAAATATGATCCTATCTACCATATCATATATGATAAACTATAAAACTAGCCATATGTTTACCGCACTTCTAGGGTTTTAAACTCATTACATCGATGTGTAATTCCTACCACATCATTATGTAACCACCTGATAAAACTCTACCACTAAAATCTTTAGCGAGTAACATTTATAAATCTAGAAAGTATGTATAAAAGTGATATTTTTTTAATGAGGCGACCCATGCTAGACCTACCATTATTTTAAATCATTTCCATAATTGAAAAATTATATTATATAATAATTAAACATCCTAGAAATCGAGCGGTTTGGTGCCTTTAGAGACTAGATACATAAAAAACATATTTTACAATTCTTGTGAACATTTCCCCATAATTTCATCCTACTAGATATTATTATAAATGCATCAAAAGTTAAACTCATCCTCATGGCCTAGAAAATGGAAACATAAGAAAGGGGTGACCTCAACCACTCAGTAAATAAATAATAAAATTATCAAGATATTTCCCAAGGTGAGACCATAAGAAAATGGGAAAAAAAGAGAGAAATTTCAAATTATAAAAACATGGAATCATTAAAATTGTTCATATTTCATAAGAGTATAATAAGTAATCCCATATGATAATACATATTACATGGCATAAATACTATGAAAACATAAGACATAAATCATGAGTCGGGGGCATAACATGGCCACATATTAAAATATTATGGCACCAACATAAATAGAGAAACTCTTTATTGTGGATCGAGAATTGCCCCATGTTTCAAATAGTGGATCATGCATCAAAACCTATTTTCTATAGTGGACTAGGAATAATAACTTGTTTCCACTTTTAGATTGAGAATGACTACTCATTTAATCATTATCTCATGAGATCTAAAGCTTGTCCCAATGAATTGGAGGGATATATAGGGCCCATACATCACTTAAATATTAACCATAGATGTGTTTTTCAAGAAAACATCTATTAATAAAATCATTAAAATCCATGAATAATAATGGGTTTCATGTTAGATTTTAAATAGTTTCACATAAATAACCACATAAACTAGATAAAACAATACAAAATTCAATCACCAAACCAGGAACCTCATAAAATATTTTAGAGGGTGGTTCATGAATCAAAACTTTATGGAAAATATATCCCATGATATAATAATAAAATTTGAATCCAAAGTTAAAACAATTGTATTTGAAAGGAAAAACATTTTTGATATTTTGAAATACCTTTTTTGAAAACTCAAATCATAAAAGAGGTGATAAAACTTATCTTCTAAAAGTGGAAAAGGAAAGTATGAAAATCACATAAATTAATACACACTAGGATTTCAATAAAAATAAAACATAACATGGGTGATAATTCAATACATAGACTTTATCAAGGATCCAATTAATAGATGGAGGTTCGTCCTTGATATTTTATACTTTTAGGTGAGAGAACAATCATGTTGTAATATTTGAATCAAAAGATATATTTTCTCAGAGAAGATAAAATAAAAAATCTTATAAAATGGGAAATCAAAAAATAATGATAATTTTGAATTTTTAAGTTCAAAATAATCCATATAACTCAAATAAAGATATTTTTACCAAAGTACCTTATGGAAAACAAAGTTCACAAAGTAATAAAATTTTCAAATGGGTTTTATGATGTAAAAAATTTAAATCCTTGAAATTAAAATAAGAAATACCAAATAATAAAATTATAGTGAATAATTTACTAAAATGTTTTGAAATTTGATCAAGAAGAATAATTATAACTCAATGAATGAGGATCGAGTTAACAAAAACATTTAAAACTTAAAGATAATTTAAATAAAATCATCTTGAAAGAAAAAAATTTAAATTTAAATTAAATTACCATGAATAAAATTTATTTCATTATATAGTATATAAATTATGTAGTATATACACCACATAAAATAAACTAGGTGCATAACACAAAACATGTCTCAAAGAGGTGAATTTGTGATGAAAATATTTACCTTTTTCCAGATTCATTCTATGCCTGCACCAAACATCCTGAATAATTAAATTAAGTTTATTAAGTACATACCCAATAACCTTATTAATAACTATAACCATTTATACTCTCAATTTATAATCATTCTATATAAATATATATATTATTTATTCATTATCTATTTTATCACATCAAGTGTTTATGTTCTATAATAGTTTTTAGGAGAGGTGTTTGTATTTCTTCTTATTACCAAGTTTATATTTACCAAATAATTAATTTAACTATAATATATGATTTATAATGTTTTTTTAATTTTAAATTTCCTTTCATTAGTGCTTCAGTCTTTATCCTAGAATATGAAATTGATAACAAGCATATTTTAGTGATGTTTAACCTATTAAGGGTATTTTCTTAGTCCCTGAATTAATTATTGATATAATCCTTATAGATTAAAAACACTATTTATTTAAATATTTATATCATATTACCTCGTTAAATATTATTTCATGATCATTCATGATATAATTTCACATCATTGATCAAGTATGTGGTCAAACTAACCCAAACATGAACATATCATTATTAATGGATGATTTGAGATAATTTAATTGAAATATAATTATACCAGTAAAATATTGAAATTATTCAGTGGTTTTTATAATGATATATAAAAATTATAATAATTATGAGAAGAATTAATGAATACAAAATAATTACATAGTATGAATACTTTTTTCTCTCTTAGTTCGCCTACTAAAGACTGTTAATTTTATAATGATTGTTTATCATTAAAATAATTTATAGGTTATTAAATTTATAATAAAATAAATCTATTAATATTGTAAAAAATAGATTTACCCTTTAAACTCATTCTTAGATACATCCATGAAAGTTAGTATTGAAAAACAGAATTCATCTTACCATAGAGGCGGTAGTATGCATATAAGCATGAATGATGATTTCAGTTTTTGAGGAATAAAATAAAGAAGTAATATGGTATAGTATTATAGAATCATAAATAAGTTATAAATATTATAATTATATATTAAAATCCATTTTTTACCATTCAGGTTAAGAGGATAAGTAAAAAATTCTCATTTATTCATAGAGGTGGTAATCCACACATACGCATGTTTCGTATATTTGTTTTTCATAATTGAAAATAGAAAAGGAGGTTAATAATTATACCATCATTAAAATAACATATTGGTGTAATAATGGTACTTATGTTATCGTTTTAATATTTTGTAATTAAATCTTAAGAAGAAGGAGTGCACAAAAATAAAATGAAACGAGAAAGAGAGGTTAGGAACTTATACCTCACTCCTTGGATTATCTACTTTGTGAAGGGGTATAAACCTTTGAGGGATGGTTTTTTTATAATAACATAACCTATTTAAAGTAAATATTAATGTTGATGATAGGGTTTGGTAGAATATTTTATGAAATTAGGTGGTTGTGGTGTGATTGGAAGTGAGGAGAGGATAACCCCTTTTAATAGAAATGGGGTGGCATTTTTTGTAAATACCCAAAAAAAATCAATAATGGGAAGTCACTCTCAATAAAAGTGGACCCAAAATTTAATAAAAAATGGTTTGGGAATAGATAAATTCGATCAATCCTTAACCATTTGTTTGAACGCATGTTTTAAAAATGCTTCAATCCATTTACCCCTTGAATTATTACTTTTACCATTTTTTCTTTTACCGTTGTAACTAGTTTTTTTACCTAAGGTAACTTAATATTTATGCCTAAAAATAAAGTGATCCTTATTATATAATTTATTCCAACTGATTATAAATTTTAAATTCATTTTTATTCAATTTCTAAAATCTTTAAAAAATATCATTTTAATATAATAAATATATATTGTATTAAAATAATTTTGATAAAAATATTACTTGAGTTATAAAATATAAAATAAAGGTTTAAAAAATATAATAAATATTTTAAAATTTATAAGTTAAATTATAATTCTTTTAGTAAAAGGGTTTAATAATTTTTGAAGTCGTAATTATATACTAATAATTCCATAAAAGTCATGGTATTTTTGAAAACTGTATATTGCACTATTCACCTAAAAATAATTTTTTTAGAAAAATATAAAACAAATCATATTAGGATAATATTGTTATGATAAGTATAAAAATGAAGTTAATTATTTAAATTATCATTCTAAGGTTTATAAATTTTACTTTTAAATAAAATCATAAAATATAGTGAAAACTATTTTTATAGGAAAATGACTTTTGGTATATTATATATTGTTATTTATTATTTCCTATAAAGTATAATTAGATAATTTTTAATATAATAATCATACCAAATTATATTACACTTTAAAAAATAAAATTTTAGAAAAATATTTTTATTATTTTCTCAACGGAACTATTTGAGTTGATATTTAAAGTAGTCTTTATTTTATTCCATTCATTTTTTGTATATATTTATATACATTTATATTTCACAATTTTGTTACCACTTTTTATACCTACCAATTCCTTGTATACCTTAAAATGGTCTATATTTTTTTGGTATTGGTGTTGGAGAAAACTATCAAACATAGTATTTATTTAAGATGGAATATTTTATTAAAACTCTGGTTGTTACATTATAACCCCCTTAAAAAGAATTTATTACTCAAAATTATATTACATAGAATAAAAAAAAATTGTTTAATTTTCTCTCATAATATCCTCATGTTCCCACATATCTTCCTTAAACTTATGATTCATCCATAGATCTATGACCAGATGAGTGCTCTTGTTCCACAACATCTTATCACTTTAATCTATAATTTCCACCGGTTGTTCTTTATATGATAGATCATGTTCCAGTTGAATGGATTTTAAATTTAGAATGTGTCATGGGTTTGGTATATATTTCCTCAAAAGTGTTACATGGAACACATCATGAACATGGTAGAGATCTAGAGGGGGTATTAACTAATAGGCTAAAACCGTAATATGTTCAAGGATCTCTAAGGGGGAAATGTATCTTGGGATCAACTTACCTTTATTCCTAAATATCATAACATGCTTCCATAGTGATATCAGGAGGAATACCTGGTCCCTAACTTTAAACTCTATATCTCATCAATGATTATCTTTATCAATATTTTGTCAACTTTTTTCTACTTTTATATGTTTCTGAATGGTCTGAACCATTTTATTCATTTCTTAGAAAAGGTCAAGACCTATAAGTTTCCTCTCTCTAACTTCATCTCAACATGTTGGAGTCCTATATCTATTCCCATATAGATCCTCATATAGTTCCATCTAAATGCAAAAATAGAAACTATTATATTATAACTCTACCAAAGGGGAGGTGTTAATCCCATAATCCTAGTAATTTTATCAAAGAGGATATAAATATATATTATAGAGTATAAATAGTCTACTTATAATGACCATTTTCTTCAGGGTAATAAGCAGTTCTGAAACTCAACTCTGTCTCTAATAATTTCTAATGACTTATCCACAACCTCAAGGTAAACCTCTTATCCTTATCAGATACAATATAGAGTAGTAATCTATGAAAATATACCACTTCCCTTATGTATATCATGGAAAGTGGGTCAAAAGAGAAATATTCCTTGATGGAAATAAAGTGTAATGACTTACCAGAAAATTTGGATCTCTAACAGGCTTTAAATATCATAAAACTTTCTCCTGGATTGAAGGGGATCACCTCGCAAGACTTGGGAGGAAAATGAGTTCTAGAATATGAAATATTAGGTAATAAGAATGTTCTTGAGGCCTAATCTAGGTTAGATACACAAATTTTCAATCTAAAACTATATGATATATATTTAGGCTGCATAGTTGAAAAAACAGTGCACTAATCATGTGGTATTTCCACCTTAAGCCAACCCCTTGCATAGTTGGCTTGAACTGTTAGAAGAATCATCTACCAACCATTATTTTCCCCTCTATCCAGACATGCACTATTTCCCTAGGATATCTATATGATTTGGACAAATCTTGAACTAACCATGTGGATCTATTATCCCTCCTAACACAAGACACACAGTTTCCTGGATGGGGTGCATATTTTTTACTAACTATTCTCAAACCATGCACCTCTATAAAAGCATCCAAATCATGCCAAAACTCCTCAAAACCTCGAAAAACATTATCCTATTATTATATATACTTAAAATAAATAAATAAATTTTCCATTACCTGAAACTAGGGATGCCACATTCTCCCCAACATTGGTTTTTACATCCCTAGAATGTATAAAACCATATTTGTCTAGGAAGAGTTCAGAACACTACTCCAACATTTCCTTTTCATGCTCTTTCATTTCTTCTTGAATCCAACCATGTTTCCATAAAACCCACACTAGAATGATTATTTTCCAATGCAATAATTTCTCTTGCATATCCATAATATATATCAGCACATGAATCAACGTATCATTTGAATTTAGGCCAATGTGATCTCATTGAATCACATGGACAAGATTAGGTTGATACTTATTCAATTAAGATACATGAAACACATTATTAACTAAACCAAACCTTGGTGGAAATGCTAACCAATATTCCACCACACCAACTTTTTCAAGTTTCTCAAAATGGCCTATGTTCCAAAAAGAAAACTTGACCTTCTTACCAAAATAAAAATTCCAAATCCTTATAGAGACTATCCAAAATATAGGTTCAATGAACTAAAATAAAAATGTTCATCAAAGATGGCCCGCACACAATTTTTTAAGACTCTAAGTTATCTTAATCCTATTTCTGATCAAATTAATCTAATATGTTTCCTTTACACAAGGTAGGGTCCAACCAGCTAAGTCTCCCATTTTTTCACCCAAAAATGTGAATAATCATATGGAAACCCATACAATTATTCAAAATAATCCATATGTAGTGAGGCATGATAACTTTTTTTATGATAACTCCACTAACGGTATGTGATCCTCTTATGATCCAACAAAATCTAGTACAAAATCCCTAAGAATGTCCTCCAACATTTTCATAGACCTTTTTATTTTACATAAATTTTACAATGATACATTGTGCTCATAGTCAATTGAGTCCAAAGGTTTTTCTATAAGGATTTCCAAATTTAAGATGCAAATGAAGGGTCACATTCTAAAACAATCAAGACTGGAATGTCGTGCATATTTAAAACTTCTTGAATATAGATTTTGGTCATGTACTCCACCAAAAGGGATTCAAGAATAGGGATAAAATGTGTCAAAATCATGAGATAATCCAAAATCACCAATATGTAATATTATTTCCTAACCATCCTTTGTAAAATTTTAACAAAATCTATGGATATCTACTCCCACTTACTCACAAAAATTGGTAAAGATTGTATTATGTCCACTAGTTGTTGGTGTTCCTACTTGATCTACTAGTATTTGAGGCATCTTGAAATAAACTCTTCCACTTAAGTTTTCATACCGACCCACCAAACCCATGATTTTATCACTCTATATATATTTTGAATGCCTAGGTGAACAGCCTATTTTAAATGGTGGTAAACATTAAGAAGTTGTTCCTAACAATTTAAAGATACCATGATCCAATCTCTAAACCTCAAAACTAAACTCCCATCAATATTTAATCCCTCAATGGTCTACCCACCATTCAGTTTTTAACTCATATAAATACATTCAAGGTCTAATTATTGGGCCTTTTTCGCATGCTAAACCAAATAGAGAACAAACAAAATTGGGAATAAAACTGCAACATCACCCTGATCGGTATAATATCAATTCATGTCCGTTATGACTAACATCATTTGTCATTGATCTAAAGATTCTTTACCCAACTAAGCATATGAATTTCTGCTTAATTTATCTACCATAGATTTTTCTTTACCTAGTGTATACATTAAGTCTAATTTGAACATTTTAATGTATTCCATCCATTTTCTTTTCCTTATATTCAAATCTATTTGTAATAAGATGTGTTTTAAACTCTTATGGTATGTAAAACCCATAAATTTCTCACCAAAATAATAATAATGTTATGTCATCAAAGAATAGACTATAGTGGACAATTCCAAATTGCATGTTGGGTAGTTATTATCATGAAACTATAATTAATGTGATCCATAAGCAACAACATGACCTCTCTTCATGAGAACACATCCCAACCTAGATCTTGATGCATCAAAATAGACTACATAGCCCTATCCTAACTTTGGAAACATGAGGATATGTGTTGATTTAAGTCTAACATTAAGTTCTTGGAAGTATTTATGAAAAAAAAATCATTTGAAAGGATATCCTTTCCCTTCCAAAGATGTCATTAGTGACAAAAAACATGAAAAAACATCTACAAAACATATGTAGTATCCTGATAAGCCAATAAAACTACATATCTCAAAGAAATTATTTAGTGTTTTACAAAAGATAAAAACTTATACCTTTTTAGGATCTAAAAAATCTTTTTCAAAAATAAAATGGCCAGGGAAACATACCTCTTGTATCCCGAAACCACACTTTGATAACATGGCATAAAGATGATTCTCCTGCAAGATACCCTGAACTATATCCAAGTGTCTCTCATTATTTTCCCTTATCATAGAATACTCCATTATATCATCCAAAAACACCACCACAAAGGAATCTAGATACCTTTGAATTAGCTGATACATCAATTCCATAAAGATGACTATTATATTATTAAGACCAAAAGGCATAACAAAAAACTCATAATAGCCATATCTTGTTTTGAAATATCTATTGATAATACCATACTTCTAAAATCATAGTTGATGATATCCCAAACAAAAGTCAATTTTAGTGAACCATTGGGATCCCTCAATTTATCAAACAGGTTATTGATTCTAGTAAGAGGATACCAATTATTTATTTTAACTTGGTTATTATTATGATAATCTACACAGAGATGAAGAGTTCTATTTTCATTACTTAAAAAAAGAAATGGTGTTGGCTATAGAGATGTTCTCAGTCAAATAAACCCTTTACTTTCCAACTTTTCTAATTGATCCTCTAATTCCCTCAATTATGTTGGTTTCATATGATAAGATGGAAAGGAAATAAGACTGGTCCCTGGTAGCAGATCAATTATAAAATCAACTTCTCTGTTGGGTGGAAACATTAAAAATTTTCTTGAAAAACATCAAAGAAATGGTATAATATATTTATAAAGTATCTATTCCTGATCTTACATACCAAATCAATCCCATCAACTATTATCAAACACACTACACATTTCAAGGCTCGACAATCTCACTATCCCATAGGTTTTTGGAGTTTCAAAATATAAAGCATCATCTCAACATGTAAATTAATCATATCAATAACATGAGAAGGAAAAAAATGAGTGGGAAGTGCTTGTATCAAAAAAATATTTCATAATGGTATAATTCAAAAATATAATACCTCTCATCATCGAAGGTGTCGATTGATCATTCATGATCATTTTCTCAACTCCTTACAATTTATTACTCAGTGAACTTTTCTCTTTGTTACCTTTTTGTGGTTTCATATATTGAGGATTCATGGTTTTCCAAGAATCACAATGGAATGCTCAGTTTTATTGACAGAATCTATTCTGATACACTCATCCCATCAAAGAATACAATTCTTGATAAGCATTATATGTGTCCCTAGCACCCAACCTTGTAGAAATATGATAATAGTATAAAATATATCCCATCTAATTGTAATTTTTACATGATCTAGGTGTTTTTGTAAAATCTCTCTTCATATGATCAAAATAACTAGACTGAAAACATCCAAGTTTACTCTTCGATCTCATGGGAAAGTTGACTGATCCCGTAGTTTGATTTTTAGATTTACCACCTCTTGAGAATAAGTGTACCTACTTTTCTGTTTCTAGTATTATAAATATAACATGTTCCTATAAGAATAAATATTATTCTTCTAACTATGTTTCCCAAGGTGTCTCTTTATTCCACTTCCACTCTATTGACCGCTTCTGTATAATTCGTAATACAAAGAATGAAAATATTTTAGTGGATTTTTTTTCAACCCTAAATAAAAAATGTATTCCTTAAAGGATGAACTTATAGAAAATTATAGTTGAAATCAAACTAAATTCATAAATTTAGCTACATACACTGTTACCGAGGGAGTCTCCTACTTCAAACTAAATAAGACTATTGTTCTTTAAATTTCAAATGTGTGAGGATAGAATTTTTTTTTCAAAAATTATTCAAAATATTCCCCTTCCATGCCTTGGTCTAATTTATCCTGAACTACTAAATCCCACCTTTAACATATTATATCCTCTATAATATATTTTTTTAAATTTACTTTCAACTATGATGGCGTTCCAAGAAAATCAGATATTTAATTCATCATATTCAACCAGACTTCTCATTTTTATGGTTTATAATCCCCCCAAAAGGTGGGTGGTTTTTGATTTTAGAACTAAACTAAATGATCCACTTGTCTTGGTTAATAATTTATGTTCCCTCTATCCATGAATTAGAAATACTATAAAGTATTTTATACTAATTATTGTTTCACTTGTGGCTCATGTGATACCACATTCTTAGTATCCTGTTCTGATTGGCTGTTACGGTGCCTACTCGATGTCATTCTCTATAACCAAAACAAAATCCAATTATTCTCAAACCTAGTAACTTAAGGATTAGATATTTTAAATTACCATTTCAACAAGTTCCCAAATCATTTTATCCACAATAAAATGTTTTAACCATTTTTAAAATACCACCAGCAATCCTTTTCCAAGCCCCATTATTTGAAATCATTTGTGAGGTTTTTCAAAAAGAATTACTTTTTTACCATTTCCATAAATCATTAAATCAATAATAAATAATAATGTTCAATTTGGAAGTCCAATTATAAATTATTTTCATGTAACTCTCGTCACTTAAACCCATGACAATGAGGTGACAACACACCTAGAAGTCTCTTAAACACTTATATACCCGAACACCCTTGTAACTTGGAGTTCAACATAAAAAGGTTATCTACATATTTTTATTCTCAACATTTCAATTTCCAACAATCCATATCCTTTATACCATCCTAAGAAATAAATGAAATTATCAAGACTGATACCATTTCCCACTATAGAACTGAGCATAACCGATACCCAAGGATTGAACAAATGAGGACCATTTGTAACATCTCTTCCTTAAACCATTGTCTTGGTAAGAGGCGGTGGTGTAACTAGTAATAGGTGACATCCCCAAGACACCAAAGGTTCGTAATAAATTCCAAGGGCCTCATAAATATTTGGGGGTAAATTTTCCATTTGAATATAAAACAACTAAACCAAGAGAACTATAAACAATCAAACCTCTACATGATGCATGAATACAAAAAACAACTCATCATAACAAAAATTATAACCATATAAGATTATAAGTGTAAAAAAGGACATAATAAAAGGAAAAAAAGATTAATAAAACTAAAATATTCTAAAGTGACATCAACCCAGTAACTCCCAAACTACTCCAAGCTCCAACATGATAATTCATGCCCTAGATATCAAGAATCGCCATTAAATAACTGAGATAAATTTCCTTTACTCATGATTTGATATATGACATTTGAAAATGCACAATAATTCAAAATTAGGGGTGAGTCTAAAATTAGAAATATTTCCCCAATGACTTCTTAATTTACACCACTATATCAAGAACCATTTAGTACATTTTATAAAAATCAATTTACAATAGCTAAAACAATTTATATCAATGCTAGAATAGTTTTACATGGAAATAAATAAAAAAATCCTTTACAAAAATTTATCACCTTTGGAATATACATTCCATGATTCGACACACACCCACATATCTATAAATTCATTCTTAGGTGATAGTTCCATAATCATGAGTGGTTTCTCATCAATCCACCAAGTCATAACTATGTGTCCAATCTCTCTGTCCTCTAATGGAACACACCTCCTATCTTGGGTTGTGTCTCTTATACCCCAATGGTTCATGCACTATATTCAAGTTCACATTGAAATCATGAACTCACACCAACCATGAATGCTAAAAATAAATTCCAAAACATTTAACATAAAACCTTTATTTCTTTAATACATTTCAAAAAAAAATCATGTATCAAATCAAACCATAATTTAAAATCTCCATTTTAATATTATCTTCAAAGATGGTTTTCTAAAAAACCATCCAATTTCTAAAAAAACTCAAAACCATCTATAAAGAGGATTATAATAAAAATCACACATTAATTTTACAATAAATTCAAGTAAAACATTTATTTCAAGATAAGACTTTAAGTTATAATCATGTGGGGCTTAGAGATAATTCACCTACCACTCAAATATTGGTGAAAAATGAAGAATGACACTATAATCCTCTAGATCTGGGTTGGATCTCATTCCATAAATAAATACGACCATAAAAATCATAATTCCCGTAATCAAACAAATATTTATCCATAAAAGACTAGATATAAGGTTCCAATAAAAGGAAGAAGAGGAGTTCTAAGAATAATGACCAAGAATGGAGAATTAATGATGAATATGGATCTCCAACAGGCTTTGAATCACTTAAAACTGGCTCTTGAATCAAATAGGATCACCTCTCAAGACTTGGGAGGAAAATGATTTCATGATTATGAAATATTAGGCAATAAAAAGGGTTCATATGAATTAATTTGAGTCAGATCAATAAATTTTGAATCTACAACTATACACTTACATGGTTAGGCTATACAGTTTGTTAGATCATGCACCAATTGTGTGGTGTTACATCTTTAAGACAACCCCTTGAACATTTGGATCACATAATTATAAAAAAAAATGCACCACCTATAATTTTCCCCTTTGTCTATACATGAATGGTTTCCCCTATACATCCATATAGTTTATCCAAATTTTGAGCCAATTGTGCATAGATACAGTCTCTCCTGCCACAAGCCACATGGTTTACTGGATGGGGTGCATGGTTTGTACTAACTGTGATCAAACCATGCACCTATAAAAATCCTCCAAAGAATTCAAAAACTCCTCTTAACCTCTTGAAACATAAACTAATCATTATATATACTTAGCATACATAAATAAAGGGTCTATTTCCTAAAACTAGGGGTGTTACATCACTATATAGATGTTTCTGCTAAATTTTCAATGAAAATACTACTACCACCATCTCCATATCTTTTTCTGGGTATTTTTTTCTCATGGGTCTTTAATTGACATGATTAATAAAAAAATTATCTCCTTGTTCTCCATAAGATCACATCCCAAACCTTTCAAGAAATAATTACTATATATAAAAAACCCTTCTCCACTTCAGTATAGTGTAAGTACAGGTGTAGTGACTAATATCTTATTAATCTCCTTGAATCTTTCTTCACATTCCACTGCACAAATGAAATTAACTCATTTCCATGTAAACTTGGTTTGTAGATTGGATAATATTGAGAAGTCTCTCACAAAATTCCTATAGTGTCTAAATAATCCAATAAAACTCTGTATCTCTATCATGGAGGTCAGCCTTGACTATTTTTTTATTATGTTTATCTTTGATGTGTCCACAAATATACCCTCCCCAATAATAACATGACCTAATAAGGATACTATTTTCATCCAAAATTCAAACTTTCTAAACTTGGAATATAATATCACACTTCATAAATCCTTTATAATAATTCTAAAATACTCTTTATCCTCTTCCTTTCTCATATAATATTTAATAATATCATCAATAAAGACTACCATATATTTTTCAAGGTCAGATGTAAATAATCTATTCATCAAATCTATAAATATAGTAGAATAATTTGTAAGTCTAAAAGGTGTCACTATAAATTTATATTGTTCATACCATGCATGGAAAGTTTTCATTGGTATATCTTCTCTCTCAACCCTTAATTGATGACACCCATATCGAAGGTCAATATTTGAGAAATATTGATCTCCTCATAGTTAATCAAACAAATCATCAATAAAAAGTAAAGGATATTTTTTCTTGATCATGATATTATTAAGTTCACAATAGTAAATGTTGAGGAACATTGATCCATCTTTATTCTTAACAAAAAAACACTAGTTCACCCCAAGGCAAAGCACTCAGGTATACAAAGACTATATCTAGATTCTCTTGAAGTTTATTATTTAATTATTATAACTCAATGAGGTTCATTATATATAAACCCTTCCAAGTGTCCCTTATTGTTGTGTATAATAACCCATATTATAGAATTTAATTCTTAGTGGAGATCATCCTTAAGTTGATACTTGATAATAGGATGATTTGAGATACAAAATGAGATCTCCTTCTCTTTAAAATAGACATGGGATATATAAAGGGATAAATAAACCATACACAATATTATTTTAAATTCAACCATGGGAATAAGAATTATATTTTCAGGAAGTAACTTTTTAGAAATTTTGATCAGAGATGATTTATATATCTTATATGTGATCATTATGCCACCATATGTTTTTACAGATGGATCAATATCCATATTTTGAGGTGATGATTCAATATTGTTAGGATACTTTTGTGATATTATATAATGTGAATAACTAGAATCAAATAAGGAATTCATAGGTATAGAATTGGTAATAAGTGTACCTTATATCACTTCATTATTATGATCCACCTAAGTTGTAGTGATTGTCTATTATCTCTTGTGTTCCTTGGGTTTGGGAGGTTTTTGGGGAATATTATCTTCATTATATATGGGATTAGGGAATTGACTCACATAATTCACAAACTTCTTACATTTTAGGCATTGAATAGTAGGTGATGTATCAATGGTGACCTTCTTCTATTCTATTGGAATTTTTTATCCTTTCAGCATTTGTGAGCTTGATGGATATTTCTACCACATTTAAAAAATATTTTTGGCCCTATTTGGTAATTTATCAGGTGTTTCTTCCCAAATTTATGGAATGAATTGATTTGAATCTTCTTTCCTTCCTGATATTTTTCAATTGAGTTCCCCTAAAACTCCATCTTCTGTTTCTTGTCCTTAGAGTAATGAGAATCTTCAGATTACAACTACACCTTAACTGCACACCAGAAAATAAATTTATAGAGACCAAAGAATCTTATTTTTAGTTAACTTAAAATAATTTATTTAAGGACACTAAATAATCACCTAATCTTACTCTTAGGATTTAAAACAATGTTAGAGGCATACCTATCCGGTCTTGTGAAATTATCTTTGTATGTGCCAATGGATTCAGTATCCTTTTATTTCAAATATAATAATTCCCTATCCATCTTAATGTGAATATTTCAAGGAAAATTCTTGGTGAATAATAATTTATTTAACTCTTCCTATATCATAGTGATCGCATCATGATTCACTACTTTATTTCACCCTTACATCATTTTTTTAAATTTGTTTTATATTTAAAATTAAAAATATTATATAAAATTGAAAATACTATTTGATTAAATTATTAAATTTTTATCACTATTAAAAAGGTAAATTATTCTTTTTTAGTGATTTTTTTGTAGGAGGAGGTGATTTGGAGGGTCAGAAATGATCTAGAAGGAAAATGGACCAAACTGCATGGAAGCTCAAGGAACTCTGTCCACTATTTTGCACATTTCAAAAAATATGTACATCCAAATGGGATGAAATTTTATGGGAAACTCCATAACTTCATGGGATACAACTCATATCAAGAAATAGAAGCCCAATTCATCCATTAATGGGGTTATCTAAACCAAACTATCTAGGGGACAGAATTTGAACTAAGTCAAATATTTGGTCCTGTATTTCGGCCATATCTCGCACTTTAATACTCATTTGGCCTCCAAATTTGACATGGAGACAGTAAAGATATTACACTACAACTTTTATCTTTTTTTCAAGTATATATAAGTCCATTTACCAACCCAAACTGAGACCCAAGTGGTATATCAAAATCTAGGTTCCCAAAACCACTTCCCATTTTGGCTATAAATTGGCACCTTGGGAACCCAATTTGAATGTTTGACCAAGGAATGAATTGATACCATTTTAAAGTTCAAGAGGATTCATATCATCACTATGTAGGTTCTGTAACTCCTTATACTTATAGGGTGAGCTCTTGAATCAAGGATCCCTTTATCGAAGCCTTCCTCTTGTTCTCATGTCGTAATGTTTGTGTTTTCATAATAAAATTCTTTGTTACTCTTCTATTTATTCACTTTTATTATGTTTTGTTCAATTATATTCCTATTTTCTCATACTATTTGGGCTATAATCAATATTAGAATTGAAATTGGGTTATACCCTTTCTAACATTTGCATATGCAAAACATTTCTACGATGACAACACCGCCCATGGAAGATTAGTTATTCTTAATAATCGATCTACCTATAAACTCTCTAATTAATTTATTTTCAATTAATGAGATATTTTAATTCACATAATATGATCTCTTAATTGAGTTTTTAATTTAAATGAAACTAATTAAACAATTTAACAATAAAGACAAAGAATGTGAGGTCGAAAAATGTATGAATTCTAAGAGCGCGAACTTAATTGGAAATTCCAAACCACACGGGATCAATTTGTAGAGTTAAAACATAATTACTAAACTCAATTAGTCCTCATTTAAAGAATAGATATGTGCCTTAATTTACCACTACCCATAAGCTATCCTTATAACTTTAATCAAACTAGGGTTATGTGATTTCAAGTTTTGAAGATAGCCTATGGTTTAATTCACTTCATCTTTGTGGTAAAGATAATTCTCATAGGGTTTGGGAGTTAAAAAATTAAAGGATTAAAATTAAGTAGAGATTAATTTAAATGATAATGATTAATAAGTAAGTGAATAGTTAGAGTTAGATCCATTATGCCTTTTAAAATAGCATCTTCTTGTTGTTTATTTTCAATCGAACATCATTTCAAAAATAAAAAAAATCTTCTTCCAACAAACTTATTATAGTTTTATAAATGATAAAAAACACCTCCATAATTTTCGGTAGTATGATTAAGTTAGTTAATTTTATTTTCGAAATACATTCATTATGTTGTCTTAAATTACTTCCTCCTTTGAGAGATGACTTTGGATAGCCACTCTCCAGCACCTAAATAACCCGAGACCGAACATCATTTTAAAGATCCCATGATAGTTCCATTCAAATTGGTGCCATTTATGGGGAGGCAAGTAATTTATGAAAATGATTAGAGTTATTTATTTTATTTTTCATTTAATTATTTTCTTATCCTCCTTATTTCTTTTTTCCCCTTTCTCAAGTTTTTTATCTCTTACTCTCTTCTTTTATGTTTATCAGACCAACTTAAACTTATTTTATTTTTGTTATGGTACACTTTTCTTTATTTATTTTGTATGTTTCATTGATTTATGACATGAACTAATCTTGAGGATATCTTATATCATGACCCTGAGATTGAACACAACCTTAGGTATCGAATTAGACATTCTCAGTCTACAGGAAGTTTCAACATTCAACCAATTAGATAATTCCTCCATTATAGTAAAATTGAAGTTGGAAGAAATTCACATTCAATAATAAAACAATAACCAATGGAAAAAAACTATAAAAATGAACTTAATAGAAGTATTTTATAGTTTTATTCATTAGATATTAAATATCAACCAAATTGTATTGCATACCCAAATCTCAAATCAGAATTTGAATTGAAATATGGGTTAATTTACCTTCTTCTAAAGTTTCATTGATTATCTGGTGAGGATCCAAAAAAACATTTAAAATAATTTAATGTGGTTTTTTCAACCCTTAAACCAAGAAATGTCTCTAAAGATCAAATAAAACTAAGGGCATTCCCATTTTCACTTAATAGAGCTACAAAGAATTGGATTCATTATTTACAACCTATAGATGTATCATGTTAGAACAATTTGAAACATATTTTCTTGCAGATATTTTTTCCACCATCAAGTACCAATTCAATTCATAAGAAGATATCAAGGATTAAGAAAGAATAAGAGGAGACAATGTATGAATACTGGGAGCGATTCAAGAAGCTATGTTCAAGCTGTTCGCATCACCAAATCAGTGAGAAACTCCTCATCTAATACATATATGAAGGACTCATGCCTATGGAGAGGAGCATGGTGGATGTCACAGCTAGTGGGTCATTGTTTGGTAAAACATCAGCAGTTTCATGTGTGTTGATCAACAAGATAGCGCAAAACTCCCAAAAATTTAGTGATCGAGATGTGCCACAAGTCAGGGGAGTGCATCAGGTAAGTCCTTATTCTCTTGAGAGTCATTTAATTGATACCAAGTTTGAATAATTGACCACTATGGTGAGGAAGATTGCTTTGGCTCAAAAGACATCCCAAACCACTCCTGTGGGAACTTGTAGAATTTTCACTGAAATAGACCACTTGACTTATTGTTTCCCCCAACTACAAGGGATAGAAGATTTTTCAGCGGTATTCCCTGGGAGACTATATCAACAAAAATAAATAGCCACATCCCCCGAACAAAATATTATTTCTTTTCACCAGCATACAACCAATGGTGGAAGGATCAATCAGACATGAGGTATAGCTCTAGACAACAACAAAGGCCCCCTTTAAAACAAAATTTCCAACATCCTTTTCCTTGCAAATAGGGTTTCCAACAACCCTAGATGATATTTGAATATAAAGAATCAACAAGTAAACAACAAGGTACTTCTCAACTAAAGGTAGATTCTAATATTGATGATATTTTGAAACAATTTTTTACTAATCAACATAATGATCTAAAGACTCAAGGTTCGGAGTTGAGGGAATTCAAGACACAAATGTGCCAAATTTCCACTGCCCTCTATGAACTGGTAAGTAATAATTCCATAAATCTACCTTTCTAACCTACTATGAATCCCAAGTGGAATGTCATTTCCATCACATTAATAAGTGGAAAGAAAACAACTGGTGCATCTTCACCTGTCGTTCCACTGGGATTCACCTTAACTCTATAGAAGCCCCATTCAAGACCAAATAATGAGAAACCAAAGGAGAAATACAATGGTAAGAAAAAAGAATGATAATGTTTCTCCGAAACCCCTTCCCTCTCCAAACAGGTTAGTGAGTTGAAGCTGATGAGAGTAGTGGTGTAGTTAGTGAATAGAGTTATAGAATATCCTACAGGAGTCCTTGAGGATGTACTTGTTTGAGTAAGAGATATGATATTCCTAGAATATTTCTACATGCTTAACATGGAGGATGATCAGGTAAGTTCTCATGCTCCCATTATCTTAGGTAGTCCCTTCCTCAATACTACAAAAATTATCATAAATGTTCATAAGGGCACACTTTCCATGGTGTTTGGGGATGAATTTGTGATATTTAATGTTATAGAATATATGAAGTACCCCTTAGAGGAACATTCTGGTTTTTTTATATCTCATTTTAAACCACCAAATAAAACCCCCAGGGAATTTTATTTTCTTATGCATAGGGAGATTATGATAATTAGTTCTAGTTTGATGTCTAAGATAACTTCCACACTGGTTTATAATGCACAAACCTCTCTTAGATTTGATTTTGAAATGGATTCATATTCAGATTATGATCATGTGAACTTTTATTGTGATATGGAAGTTGATTATGCGGATGAGTTTGATGATTTATTCTCTAAGTTTGATGATATATATTCTGATACTGATGTTCATTGTGCACATATTTCAGTTCCTTTAATTTCTCTATCCATGAATCACCCCCCTACAATGGAACTCAAGCAATTTCTACCTAATCTCAAATAATCATACTTGTTAAGTGGTGAGAAATTAACTATTATAATTGCTAACAATATTCCTTTTGAACATGAAGAAAAACTTTTGAATATTTTGAGGGAGAACATTAGGGAAATTGGGTGGACCTTGGCTGACATATCAGGTATTAGCCCCTCCATTTTCATTCATAGGATTCTTTTGGAGGAAGGAACTAGACCAGTTAGGCAGCCACAAAGGAGAATCAATCCAACCCTTCTACAATTTGTTTAAAAAGTGGTTGAAAAATTACTCAAGGTAAGTATAATTTATCCCATTTCAGATTCTCAGTGGGTGAGTCCTATTCAGGTTGTTCCGAAAAAAGTGGTGTTGCTATTGTTAAAAATGATAAATAGGTGTTAGTTCCAATGAGGGTGAAAAACAGTTGGAATGTGTGTATTGATTATAGGAAACTAAATTAGTCCACTTGTAAGGACCATTTCCCCTCCCATTTATTGATCAAATGCTTGAAATACTAGCTGGGAAGACACACTATTGTTTCTTGGATTGATTTTATGCATATTTTTAGGTTCCTATTTCTCTGGAGGATCAGGAAAAGATAAAATTCACTTGTCCATTTGGTACATTTTCCTACTAAAGGATGTCATTTGGACTTTGCAATTCCCCAGGTACCTTCTAGAGATGCATAGTGAGTATTTTTTCTCATTTTATTGAGACCAGGATGGAGGTATTTAAGAATTATTTTACAGTGTATGGGTCTTTATTTGATGATTTTATCTCTAGTTTGGGAAAGGTTTTGAATCATTTTATTGAGAATAATATAGTCTTAAACTTGGAAAAGTTCCATTTCATGGTAGATCATGGGATTATCTTAGGGCATGCAGTGTCAAAACATGGTATAGAGGTTGATAGGTCAAAGGTATATATTATCTCATCCTTACCCTATCCTTCATGTGTGTGTGATGTTTGATCCTTCCTAGGGAATGTAGGATTTTATTATCACTTCATCAAAGATTTTAGTAAGATTGATATACCTATATCTCGATTACTTCAAAAGGATTATGATTTTGTGTTTGATGATTCTTGTAGGAATTCTTTTGATGAGCTAAAGAAGTGTCTGAACACTCAACCGATCATACAGCCCCCACGGCGGTAGATTCATTTTGATCTTATGTGTGATGCCTCCGACTTCATTGTCGGAGTTGTCTTATCTTAGAGGGTGGAGGGACATTCACATGTGATTTATTATACATTGAGGGCATTGGATTCAGACCAATAAAACTACACAACCATATATAAGAAGTTTCTTACCATCATATCTTCTTTAGATAAATTTCGTTCATATTTATTGGGCTCTAAAGTAGTTGTTTTTTCTGACCATGCAGCTCTGAGGTACGTCTTGAAGAATCCAGATGAAAATCCTAGGATAATCTAATGGATGATCCTTCTTTAGGAATTTGATATTGAGATAAAGGACAAGAAGGGGTTGGAAAACCAGGTGGCAGACAACATGAGTAGGCTTACTCACACACTAGAGGATGACACCTTGGAACAGGTACCACCTTAGGACACTTTCTTCAATGAGAATCTTTATTCCATCTCATGTACACATCATTGGTATGATTATTTAGTTAAGTACCTTGTTTCCTCTAAAATTCCTCCAAATTTAAAGAAACATTGAGTCTATAAGTTAAATAGTGAGTCAAGATTTTATGTTTGGGATGATCCATGCCTCTGGCCCATGTGTAGTGATCAAGTTATTAGGAGGTGTGTTCCTGATCCTGAGTTTGAGTCTATTTATCATTTCTACCATACACTTTCATGTGGAGGACACTTTGTACCCCAACAGATATCTAGGAAAGTCTTACACTCTAGATTATATTGGCCTAGATTATTCCGGGATGCCCATCTATTTTTCAAGTCGTGCTCACATTGTGAACACACTGAGAACAAGTCTAGGAGACACGAGATGCCCCAATAATACATATTATTATGTGATATTGTTTATGTTTAGGGAATTTATTTTATAGATCCTTTTCTAATTTCATTTGTTTTTATTGTATATTTTTGTTACTGTTGATTATGTGAGTAAATTGGTGGAGGCTAAGGCCACCAGGACTGGTGATTCTCATGTTGTAGTAGAATTTGTCAAGACACAAATTTGTTGTAGGTTTAGTGTACCAAAGTCAATCATTTCTGACATGGGACAGAATGTTTCAATCATAATTTGGATTCCCTCCTTCAAAAGTATGGGGTGATACACAAAACATCAACACCATACCACCCTTAAACAAATGGTCAGGCTGAGGTTTCAAATCGGGAGTTGAAATAGATTTTAGAGAAAACTGTGTAGCCAAATAGGAAGGATTGGATAAATTGATTGGATGATTCATTGTGAGATTATAGGACAGTATTTAAGACCCCCATTGGTATGTCCCCATTTCATATTGTTTTTGGGAAATCTTGTAATCTCCCAGTGGAAGTCAAGCATTGAGCGTATTGGGAAATAAAGAAATGAAACATGGATTTGGCCCAAGATGGAATCCAAGGGAAGCTACAAATTCAAGATCTTGAGTAGATTTGATTGTCATCATATGAGAACTCAATGCTCTATAAGAAAAGATCAAAATCATCTTATGACAGAATGATCCAACAAAAGGTAGTTTCATGTTTGAGAGAAAGTCCTTCTCTATATTTCATGACTAAATTTGATGCCCAGTAAGTTGCATTTCATATGGTTAGATCCTTATATTGTATATAATATTTTTCTTTGTGGTGTTCTGGAGATCACACTAGAGGACACTATAAGAATCTTTACAGTTAATGGGAAACTTTTGAAGCAATATATTGAGGGAATTTCTACTGATGTAGGGGATTTCATCACACTCCATAAACCCATAATTACTTGAGAATATCAATTTATTCCTAAACCTTTCACATTTATATTATTTTTCATATTTAATATTATGTATTTCATGTAAAAATATCATCTCATGAGTTCACATTGAGGAAAATTCCATATTTTAAGTGTGGGAGAGGGAACCTTTTAGTTTAGTAATTTCAATTGATTTTCTGTTTTTCAAAAAAAATGTGTGTTGTTTTTTTTAAATTTTTGTGTGTTTCTAAAACTTTTGAGCTAAAATGATTCTCATAACCATTTTGAAATCCATATAAATAAGTCAAACAATTTATATCATGAAACTAAGCTTAAATGAATGATGAAAATGACTTTGTTTCAAGTTAAAATCTTTATTAATTTCCTGAAAAGTACTCTGAATTTTGAATCTCATGCCATATATCACGGTCTTTATATTTGAAATCACTTTCCTAAGAGGCTTCAAAACCATTCCTTTCATATTATTTACATTTAATTCACTTCATGAGAGAACCAAACCATGCTTGATTTAACCATAATTTGATTTATTTCTATCAAAACTTGAGGGTTTTAGGTACTTGTGTTTTAAATGATTGAGGAATCTGTTTGGTATTAAATCCCCTATTTCATAAGAATACTTTTCAAAATATCCTACCTAGAAAATTTTATCCTTTTAGCCCTTATAATTCACGAATATCATGTATGGTTAGGCACATTAAAAGAAAATTTTCTTATCCAACCAACTCTTGAAGTGAAATTGCATAATCTAGTTCAACTTAAGTGTGAGGGAAGCTATATGGTGTTGTTCTTCCACATTTTGTGATTCTTTTGGGGGAAAATTAAATTTTTAAGAGATGTGTTTGCTACTGAAAAAAAAATTCTGTTGAAAGTTGTGCCTTTTTGAAGCTTTCATGATAAAATAAATTATGCCTTTCTGCAGCTTCCAATGAGGAAATAAATTTGTTCCTATCTGGAGCTTTCATAAAAAACTATGTTTGAGAATATTGACATTTTTGTTTCAGAAATTATGAATGGTGTAAACTTTTCATGATTTTTCATGATGATGGAGTTGAATTGATACTAAACGGATTGAGGAGGATACCATATTTAAGTGAAAATTGAAATAATGATATTTTACTTAAAAAAGATCCAAGACCTCCTTATTCTACCTTAGAGTTTTTCAAATAAAAGTCCTACCAACTGAAATCCACAAAACAAACCTGAAAATTCCTCATGATAAACATATGTCTTTAACTCACATCGGGTGGATATGTACAAATTTATCAATCCTATGGTGACCCTTGTATGAGTTTGGATGAGAAATACATTGCTAAAAAATTTACATTTGTGTGAAGAGAAAAAATTAAAGTGAAGTAAGTTTTTTGTGTTCATGGTAGGTCAAATGAAGTGGAAATATATTGAATGATATAAATGGATAACTTGAAATAATGGTTTTTTATGAGGCATGATATCTTTTGTTTCTTGGTGTGGAATTGTTGGATATCAAGGATATGTGTTTTTTATTTATTTTATATTGATATTTACATGTCTCGATTTTTTGTAATACATGATATGAGGTTTTTCCTAGGTTTGCAAAAGGGTGAGCATGGGGGTGTGATCGCATCACGATTCACTGCTTTATTTCACCCTAACATCACTGTTTTAATTTTTTTGTATTTAAAATTATAAATATTATCTCAGATTTCACATCCTATTTGATTCAATTATTAAATTTTTATCACTGTTAAAATTTTCAATTATTCTTTTTTTTTTGTTATTTCGTTGTAGGATGAGGTGATTTGGAGGGTCGAAGATGATCTGGAAGGAAAATGGGCCAAACTTTATGGAATCCCAAGGACATTTTTCCACTCTTTTGCACATTTTGAAAAATTTGTGCCTTTAAATGGGCTTAAATTTTGTATTCTTCTCCATAAATACATGGTATACAACTCATATCAAGAAACCAAAGCCCAATTCATCCATTAATGGGGGAATCCGAACCAATCTATCCAGGGGATAGAATCTACACTAAATCAAATATTTGGTTTTATATTTATGTCATATATAGCTCTGTTATACTCCTTTGGATTACAAATTTTACAAGAATTTATTAAAAAAATTACTACAATTGTCATCTTTTTTCCAAGTCAATATAAGGCCATTTACTGAATCAAAACTGAGACACAATTGGTATCTCGAAATCTGGGTGCCCAAAACCACTTCCCATTTTGGCTATAAATTGGCACCTTGGGCAACCCATTTCCAAGTTCAACCAAGGACTGAAGTTATTACATTTTGGAGTTCTAGAGGATTCCTTTCAACACCTTGTAGGTTTTATAACTTCCAATACTTATAGGGGAGATCTTGAAGTAAGGATCCCTTTATCAAAGTCTACCTCTCTTTCTCATGTTGTAATGTTTCTGTTTTCATAATAAACTACATTATTACTCTTCTGTTTCTTCTCTTTTATTATATTTTGTTCAATTATATTATTATTTACTCATCCTATTAGGGATGGAATCAAAATTAGAAACGAAATTAGGTTATACCCTTTCTAAACATTTTCACATGAAAAACATTTCTACTGACTACACCGCCCATTGAAGAGTAGTTATTTTTAGTAATAGATCTACCTCTAACATCATTAATTCGTTTATTTAGAATAAATGACCTACAATAATTCACATAATATGATCTATTATTTGATCTTTTTAATTTAAATTAAGCTAATCAAGCAATTGAACAATAAACACAAAACGCACGAGGTTGAGAATTGTGTGAATTGCGAGAGCGTGAACATAATCAGTAATTCAAAACCACACTGGATCAATTTGTAGAGTTAAAACATTATCCCTAAAATTAATTAGTTCTCATTTTGAAAATAGATATGTGACTTAACTTACAACTGATTGTAATCTAGAACATCGATCAAAGCAGGGTGATGTGATTGCATGTTCTAAAGATAGCCTAAGGTTTAATTCACTTCATCTTTATAGTAAAGTTAATTCTCATAGGGTTCAAGGGTTAACAAATTACGGGATCAAAATAAAGTGGAGATTAATTTAAATTATAATGATTAATGACTATGTGAATAGGTAGAGTTATATAAATTATGATTTTTAAAATATTTTCTAAAAAACATCTTCTTGTTGTGTCTTTTTAATCGAACATCATTTCAAAAACAAAACAAAAAAATGCAGTATTCTTCAAAAAATTTCTTCCAGTTTTATAAATAATAAACAACCGCCCATCCTTTCAAGTATTATGTTTAAGTTATTTAATTTTATTTTCAAAATACCTTTAATATATTATCTTAAATTACTTCCTCCTTTGAGAGACAACATTGGTCAGCCACTCTACTGCACCTAAATAACTCAAAATTTAACATCATTTAAAAGTGCCCACAATAGTGCCTTTCAAATTGGCGCCATTTCTGGGGAGTAAAGTAATTTATTCAAACAATTATAGGTATTTATTTTATTTTTTGTTTAATTATTTTTGTCTCCTCTTTATTTCTTATTTTCCCTTTCTTATGTTTTTTTCTCTAACACTCTTCTTTTATTTTTATCAGACCAAATCAAACTTCTTTTCTTTTTATTTTGGTCCACTTTTATTCATTTATTTTTTATATTTCATTGATTTATGACATGAACTAATCCCGAGTATCTCTTAGATCTTGACTTTGATATTGTACGCAGCCTTTGGGCTCGAATTAGGCATTCTTAGTCTATAGGAATTTTCAACATTCAACTAGTTGGAGAATTCCTCCATTATAGTTACATTAATATTGGAATAAATTCAAATTCAAACATAAAACAAGAAGCAATGGATGAAAACAATAACAATTAACTTAATTGAACCATTTGATAGTTGGCTTCACCAGATATTAACTATCAACCAAATTGTATTGCATACCCAAATCTCAAATCGGACATTGAATTGAAATCTGGATTAATTCACCTTCTTCCACAGTTTCATGGATTATCTGGTGAGGATCCAAATAGACATTTAAAATAATTTAATGTGGTTTTCTCAACCCTTAAACCAAGAAATGTCTCTACAGATCAAAAAAAACTAAGGGCATTCCCATTTTCACTTGATGGAGCTGTAATGGATTGGATGTATTATTTACAACATAAAGATGTAACATGTTGGAATGATTTGAAACGTCTTTTCTTATAGAGATTTTTCCAGCATTAAGAACCACTTCTATTCATAAGAAGATCTCTAGGATCAAGAAAGGATAAGGGGGTCGATGTATGAGTATTCAGAGTGATTCAAGAAGTTGTGTGCAAGCTATCCGCATAAAAAAATCAGTGAGAAATTATTTATCCAATACTTCTATGAAGGACTCACACCTATGGATAAGAGCATGGTGGATGCCGCGGCAACAGGGGCATTGGTTGAAAAAAACACAAGGAGTTGCACATGCATTTATCGACAAGATGGTGCAAAAATCCCAATAATTTGTCGATAGAGGTATACCACATGTTAGTGGAGTACATCAGGCAAGTTCTTATTCTCTTGAGAGTCATTTAATTGATACCAAGTTGGAATAATTGACCATTATGGAAAGGAAGATTGATTTGGATCAAAATACATCCCAACCCACTCCTGTGAGACCTTGTGGAATTTTCAATGAAACAAACCACCTGACTGGTTGTTACCCCAAACTACAAGAGAGAGAAGATTGTTCAATGATATTCCCTGGGAGACCATATCAGCAGCAACAACTTCCACACCCCCAAAAGAAGTATGATTAATTTTCACCAACATACAACCAAGAGTATAAGGATCAATCAAACATGATGTATGGCTCTTGAAAACAACAAAGGCCCACTTTCCAACAAAATCTCTAGCATCCTCCACCTTACCAACAAGGTTTCAAAAAACCCCAAAGAAGATTTAAAGCTCAAGCATCAAAAATTCAACAACAAGGGACTTCTCAATCAAAGGTACATACTAATACTGATGATATTTTGAAACAAATTGTTCTTAATAAACAAAATGATCTGAAGGCCCAAGGTTCATAGTTGAGGGAATTAAAGACACAAATGAGCCATATTTCAACTTCCCTCCATAGACTGGTAGGTAAGAATTCTAGAAATATACCTTCCCAACCTACCCCAAATCCCAAGGGGAATGTTAGTACCATCACATTGAGAAGTGGGAAGAAAACAATTGGTACATCTTCACCTTTAGTTCCACTGGGATTCACCTCAACTCTAGATATTCTTCATTCAACACCAGTTTATGAGAAACCAAAGGAGAAAGAAAATGGTAAGAAAAATAATGATGATGTTCATCCTAAATCCCCTCCATTTCAAAATAAGGTTGTACAAACCAAGAGTATGGCTAAGGAGGTGATTCAAAAAGATTTTGGTCACATTAAAGCATTTGTAGATCACCATCCCTCTACTTCAATCCATTAAGAAAATCCCAAGTTATTCCAAATTCTTAAAAGAACTTTGTACCAATCGAAGATGGAACAAGGGAAATGAGAGGATCAATCTTGGAAGGAATGTGTGATCACTCATTACACAAACTCTAGCAATTCAAAAAAAGTTCAAGGATATGGGGACATTCACTATCCCTTGCACCATAGGGGAGTTGAATTTTTCTAATACTCTTTATGATTTAGGAGCTTCTATAAATGTAATGCCTCACTCTGTATTTTCTTCTTTACATGTGAGTGATTTGAAGCTAACGAGAGTAGTGGTGTAGTTGGTGAATAAATATAAAACATATCATGTGGGAGTCTTTGAGGATGTACTTGTTCGGGTAAGAGACACGATCTTTCTAGTATATTTCTACATGCTTAACATGGAGGATAATCAGTTAAGTTATCATGATCCCATTATATTAGGTTGGCCCTTCCTCAAAACTGAAAAAACTATCATAAATGTTCATGATGGTACACTTTCCATGGAGTTTGGGGATGAATTTATGATATTTAATGTTATGGAATCCATGAAGTACCCCTCATATGACCATTGTGCTTTTTCTATCTCCCATTTTGAACAACCAAATAAAAACCCTATGGAATTTTATTGTCTTATGATTAGGAAGATTATGAGTATTGGTTATATTTTGATGTCTAATACCACTTAAACACTAGTTTCTAATGCACAAAACTCTATTAGATTTTATTTTTAAATGGATTCATATTATGATTTTGATCATGTGAACTCGGATTATGACATGGATGTTGAGTATGCTGATGGTTTTGATGCTTTATTCTCTAATTTTGATGATGTATATTCTGATACTGATGTTCATTGTGCGCATATTTTAGTTCCTTCAATTTCTCTATCCATACATCACCCCCTACACTAGAACTCAAGCCATTTCCACCTAATCTCAAATAATCAGACTTGTTAAGTGGTGACAAACTTCCTGTTATAATTGCTAACAATCTCCCTTTTGAACATGAAGAAATTTTTTTGAATCTTTTGCGGGAGAACATTAGGGAAATTGGGTGGACCTTGGATGATATATTAGGTATTATCCCCTCCATTTTTATGCATAGTATTCTTTTGGATGATGGGGCTAAACTGGTTAGGAATCCACAAAGGTGACTCCGTCCAACCCTTCTAGAAGTTGTTAAAAAAGAGGTTGAAAAATTGGTCAAGGTAGGTATAATTTATCCCATTTCAGATTCTTAGTGGGTGAGTCCTATTCAGGTTGTGCCTAAGAAAAGTGGTTTTACTTTTTTTTAAATGATAATGAGTAGTTAGTTCTAATGAGGGTGCAAAACAGTTGGCGTGTGTGTATTGATTATAGGAAACTAAATTAGTCTACTCACAAGGACCATTTTCCCCTCCTATTTATTGATCAAATGCTTGATAAAATAACTGGGAAGACACACTATTATTTCTCAGATAGATTTTCTGGATATTATCAGGTTCCTATTTCTCCATAGAATCAGAAGAAGACAACATTCACTTGTCTATTCGGTATGTTTTCCTACTGAAGTATTCCATTTGGACTTTGCAATGCCCCGATACCTTCTAGAGATGCAAGGTGGGTATTTTTTTCTTATTTTATTAAGACCAACATGGAGGTATTTATGGATGATTTTACAGTGTATGGGTCTTCATTTGATAATTGTATCTCTAGTTTGTGAAAGGTTATGAATCATTATATTGAGAATAATCTGGTCTTAAACATTGAAAAGTGTCATTTGATGGTAGGTCATTGGATTATGTTAGGTAATGTAGTGTCAAAACATGGGATAGAGGTTGATATATCTAACTTAGATATAATTTCATCCTTACCCTATCCTTTATGTGTGTGTGATGTTAGATCTTTCCTAGGGAATGTAGGATTTTTTTGGTGCTTTATTAAATATTTTAGTAAGATTGATCTTCTTATGTTGTGATTACTTCAAAAGGATTCTGATTTTTTGTTTGATGATTCTTGTAGGAATTCCTATGATGAGTTAATGAATTGTCTAACCACTCTACCGATCATACAACCTCCATGGTGGTAGCTTCATTTTGAGCTTATGGGTGATGCCCCCAACTTCGTTGTTGGAGTTGTCTTATCTCAGAGGGTGGAAGGACGTTAAAATTTGATTGCCTATGAATCGAGGATATTGGATTCAGCCTAATAAAATGAAACAACCCCAAAAAAGGAGTTTATTAACATCATATTTTCATTAGATAAATTCTGCTCAAATTTATTGGGATCTAAAGTAGTTGTTTCTTCTGAGCATACAGCTTTGAGGTACCTCTTGAAGAAGATGGATGCAAATATTAGGCTAATCCGATGGATAATCCTTCTTTAGGAATTTTATATTGAGATAAAGGAAAATAATGGGCTAGAAAACCTGGTGGCGGAAAACTTTAGTATGCTTACTCACACACTAGAGAATGACACCTTGGACTAGGAACCACTTCGGAACAATTTCCATGATAAACATCTTTATTCTATCTTAGGTAATCATCCTTGGTATGATAATTTAGTTAAATACCTTGTTGCCTTTGAAATTACTACAAATTTAAAGAATCATCAAGTCCAAAAGTTAAAGACTAAGTGAAGATTTTATGTTTGGGATGATCCATACCTCTGGAAGATGTGTAGTGATCAAATTTTTAGGAGGTGTGTCCCTGGTCATGATTTGGAGTCTGTTCTATATTTCTAATATATACTTTCATGTGGAGGATACTTTGGACCCCAACAGACAGATATGAAAGTCTTAGACTCTGTATTATATTGTCCTAGCTTCTTCTATGATGTTCATGTGTTTTTCAAGTTGTGCTCACATTGCTAACACACTAGGAAAATTTCTAGGAGACACGAGATGCCCCAACAACCCATATTATTTTGTGATATTTTTAATATTTGGGGAATTGATTTTATGGGTCCTTTTCCTAGTTCATTTGTTTTTTTTGAAAATTTTGGTTGAGGTTAATTATGTGATTAAATGAGTGGAGGCTAAGGCCACTAGGACTCATGATTCTCATGTTTTAGTGGACTTTGTAAAGGCATAATTTTTTTCATGTTTGGACTTCCAAAGGCTATCATAAGTGACCAGGGAACAAACTTATACAATCATAATTTGGATTCTCTCCTATGTAAGTATGGTGTGACCCACAAAACATCAACACCATACTACCCCCAAACAAATAGTCTAACTGAGCTTTCAAATCTGGAGTTGAAATATATTTTGGAGAAAACTATGCAGCTGAATAGGAATGATTGGAGAAAGTTATTGGATGATCCATTGTGGGATTATAGGAAAGCATACAATACCCCCATTGGTATGTCCCCATTTTGTATTGTTTTTTTCAAATCTTGTCATCTCCCAATGGAAGTTGAGCATCAAGTATATTGGGAAATAAAGAAATGCAACATGGATTTGGACCAATAAAGAATTCAAAAGAAGCTAAAAATGTAAGAGATTGAGGAGATTTGATAGTCATCATATGATAACTCAAGGCTTTACAAGGAAATATAAAAAGAAACTCATGATACAATGATCCAAAAAATGGAGTTTCATGTTGGAGAGAAAGTCATTCTCTATAGTTCACTACTAAAGTTGAGGCCCAGTAAGTTGAGTTTTAGATGGTTAGGTCCTTATATTGTATCTAATGTTTTTATTTATGGTGTAGTGGAGATCACACAAGAGGACACTAAAAGAATCCTTTAGAGTCAATAGGAAACGTTTGATGAAATATATTGATGGAATTTCTACTGATGTAGTGGATTTCATCACACTCCATGACCCCATCATTCCTTGAGAATATCAGGTTGTTCCTAAAACTTTAAATTTCATATTATTTTTCCTATTTAAAATTATTTATTTCATGTGCACATATCATATCATGGTTTCACATTGAGGATAATTACATATTTTAAGTGTGAGGGAGGGAACCTTTTAGTTTAGTAATTTAAATTGTTTTTTTCTTTTTTAAAAAACAAATTGTGTGTTTTTTTTAATTTTTGAGTGTTTCTGAAATGTTTGAGCTGAAATTATTCTCATAACCATTTATAAATCCATATCAACAAGTGTAAAAATTTATCCCATGAAACCAAGCTTAAATGAATACTGAAAATGACTTTGTTTCAAGTTCAAATATTTAGTAATTTCATGAAAATTACTCTGAATTTTGAATCCCATGCCACATATCACTATCTTTATATTTGAAATCACTTTTTTTTAGACTTCTAAACCATTATTTTTGTATTCTTTAAATTTACCACACTTCTTGAGAGAACCAACCCATGCTTGATTTAACCAGAATTTGATTTATTCAAGTCAAAACTTGAGGGTTTGAGGTACTTGTGTTTTAAATGATTGAGTAATTTATTTGGTATTAAATCCCATAATTCATAAGAATAATTTTTATAATGGCCTACCTTGAACATTTAATCCTTGTATCCCTTAGAATCCCTGAAAAACCTGTAAGGTTTTCCACATTAGAAGCCAATTTTCACTATACAACCAATTATTAAAGTAAAATTGCATAATCTAGTTGAACTTATGTGTCAGGGAAGCTATCTTGTGTTGTTCTACCACATTTTATAATAATTTGGGTGTAAAATTAAATTCTGAATAGATGTGTTTGCTACTGAAAAAAAAATCATTCTATTGAAAGATGTGCCTTTCTATAGCTTTCATGATAAAAGAATTTGTACCTTTCTGGAGCTTCCACTGAAGAAAAAAAGTTTTTCCTATCTGGATCTTTCACAAAAAACTATCTTTGAGAATATTGAATTTTTTTTATGAAATGATGAATTGTGTAAACATTACATGGGTTTTCATGATGATAGAGCTGAATTGATACTAAGGAGATTGAGGAAGAGACCATATTTAAGTGAAAATTATAATAATGCTATTTTGCTTCAAAAAGAGCCAAGCACTCCTTATTCTATTTCAAGATTTTTCACATCAAACTTCTACCAACTAAAAGCCAAAGAACAACCCTGAAAAGTCCTCATGATAAACAAATGTCCTTAAATCACATCGGGTGGAGATATAGGAATTTATCAAGCCTATGGTGACCCTTGTATGATTTTGGATGAGAAAGACATTGTTGAAAGATTTTCATTTGTGTGATGAGAAAAAAGGAAAGTGAGGTAAGTGTTTTGTGTGCATGGGAGGAAAAATTAAGTGGAAATATATTTAAAGATATAAATGGATAACTTGAAATAATGGTTTTTTATGAGGAATTATATCTTTTGTTTCTTGGTGTGGAATTTTTGGATATCAAGGATTTGTGTCTTAAATTTTGTTTTGATTTTATATTGATATTTACTTCTCATAATTTTTTGAAATATATAATATAAGGTTTTTTCCATGAGTGCAAAAGGGTAATTGTGGTGGTGTGATCGCATCACGATTCACTGCTTTATTTCACCCTTACATCACTATTTTAAATTTGTTTTTTATTTTAAATTACAAATATTATCTAAAATTTAACATCCTATTTGATTAAATTATTAATTTTTTATCACTATTTATAAGGTCAATTATTCATGTTTTGGTGATTTCGTTGTAGGAGGAGGTGATTTGGAGGGTTGAAGATGATCCAGAAGGAAAATGGGCCAAACTGCTTGGAATCCCAAGAACATATGTCCATTGTTATGTACATATCAAAAAATTTGTGCATCCAAATGGACTGAAATTTTTTGTCCCACTCCATAACTTCATTTTATAAAACTAATATCATAAAAAAATCCCAATTCATTGATTAATGGGTCTATCCAAACCAATCTTTCCAGGGGACAAAATCTGCACTGAGTCAAAGATTTGGTTCTATATTTCGGCCATATATCATTTTGTAATCCTCCGTTGGTAGAACAATTTGACATTAAGATATAAAAAATGATTTGATACAACTTTTATCTTTTTTACAAGTATAGATAAGTCTTTTTACAAATCCATAATTGAGACACAAGTGGTATCTCGAAATTTTGGTTCCCAAAGACACTTCTCATTTTGGCTATAAATTGGCATCTTTGGCACCCCATTTGAAAGTTTGATCAAGAAGTGAAGTGCTACCATTTTGGAGTTCCAAAGGAGTCCTCTAATATCCTTTAAGGTTATAGAACTTTCTATACTTATAGGAGGAGCTCTTGAAGCAAGGATCTCTTCATCGAAGCCTTTATCTCTTTCTTGTGTTGTAATGTTTGTGTTTTCAAAAGAAACTTCTTTGTTCCTCTAATATTTATTATATTTTCTTCTATTCGGTTCAATTATATTATTTTTTACTCATCCTATTTGGTCTAAAATCAAGAGTAGAAACAAAATTGGTTTATACACTTTCTAAACATTTTCACATGAAAAACGTTTCTACGACGACTACACCACCCATAGAAGAGTAGTTATTTTTTGTAATGGATATATCTATAACCTTATTCATTAATTTATTTTGAGTTAATGAGGTACTGTAATTCAATTAATATGATCTATTAATTTAGTTTTTAAATTAAATAAAACTAAGAAATCAATTGAACAATAAACACAAAACACATGAGGTTAAGAATTGTGTGAATTATGAGATCACGAACTTAATCGATAATTCAAAACCACACGAGAATGATTTGTAGAGTTAAAAAAAATACCTAAACACAATCATTCCTCATTTAAAGAATGGATATGTGCCTTAATTTATCATTGAAAATAATATATCCTTATAACATCAATCAAATTAGGGTGATGTGATTACATGTTTTGAAGATAGTCTAAGGTTTAATTCACTTCATCTTTGTGTTAAGGTTAATTATTGTAGGGTTCGGGGGTTAATAAATTAGGGGATAAAATTTAAGTGGATATTAATTTAAATGATAATGATTAATAAGTAAGTGAAGAGGTATATTTGTATTGATTATTCCTTTTAAAATATTTTCTAAAAAAACATCTTCTTGTTGTGCCTTTTTAATCAAACATCATTTCAAAAATAAAAACAAAAAAATGCAATCTTATTCTAGTAAACTTATTCCAATTTTATAAATGATAAACAACCACCCCATCCTTTCAAGTATTATTTTTAATTTATTTAATTTTATTTTCAAAATACCTTCAATATGTTGTCTTAAATTACTTCATCCTTTGAGAGACGCCATTGGTCAGCCACTCTGATGCACATAAATAACCTAAAACCGAACATCATTTAAAAGCGCCCATGACAACGCCTTTCAAATTGGAACCATTTCCTAGAATTAATGTAATTTATTCAACCAATTAGAGGTATTTATTTTATTTTTTGTTTAATTATTTTATTCTCTTCTTTCTTTCTTCTTTCCCCTTTCTGAAATTTTTTTCTATTACTCTCTTCCTTTATTTTTATCAGACCAACTCAAACTTATTTTATTTCTATAATGGTCCACTTTTCTTCATTTATTTTTTTTATCTTTCATTGATTTATGACACAAACTAATCTTGAGTATCTCTTAGATCATGACTCTGAGATTGAATGTAGCCTTTGGGATTGAATCATACATTCTCAGTCTATGAGAAGTTTCAAAATTCAACCGATTGGATAATTCTTCCATTCTAGTAACACTGAAATTGGAATAAATTCAAATATAAACATAAAACAAGAACCAATGGCTGAAAATAATGACAATGAACTTAAAGGAACCATTCGAGAGTTGTCTTTACCAGATATTAACTGTCAACCAAATTGTATTGCATACCCAAATCTCGAATCAGACTTTGAAGTGAAATCTGGGTTAATTCACCTTCTTCCAAAGTTTCATGGATTTTCTGGTGAGGATCCAAAAAAAACATTTAAAATAATTTAATATGGTTTTATCAACCCTTAAACCAAAAAATGTCTCTGAATATCAAATAAAACTAAGGGAATTCTCATTTTCACTTGATGGGGGTGTAAAGGATTGGATGTATTATTTATAACCTGAACATGTATCATGTTGGAATGATTTGAAACATCTTTTCTTGCAGTTATTTTTCCCCATCAAGGACCACTTACATTCATAAGTCCATCTTGGGGATTAAGCAAGAACAAGGGGAGTCAATTTATGAGTATTGGGAGTGATTGAAGAAGTTTTGTTCAATCTTTCAGCGTCACCAAATCAGTGAGAAACTTCTCATCCAATACATATATGAAGGACTAACACCTATAGAGAGGAGCGTAGTGGACTTCATAGTAGGAGGGTCATTGGTCGACAATACCCCAACAGCTGTACATGCGTTGATCAACAAGATGGTGTAAAACTCCTAAAAATTTGACGATCGATGTACACCACATGTTAGGGGAGTATATCAGGTAAGTCCTTATTTTCATGAGAGTCATTTAATTGATAAAAATTTATAAGAACTGAACACTATGGAAAGGCAGATTTATTAGGATCAAAAGACATCCCAACCCACTCCTCTGAGACCATGTGGAATTTTCACTGAAACAGACCACCTGACTTATTGTTTCCCCCAACTACAAGAGGCAGAAGATTGTTCGGTGTTATTCCTAGGGAGACCATATCAGTATAAAAAACACACCCACAAAATAAGTATGATTAATTTGCACCAACATAAAACCAAGGGTGGAAGGACCAATCAAACATGAGTTATGGCTATGGAAAACAACAAAGGCCCCTTTCCAACAAAATTTCTAGCAGACTTCGCCTTACCGACAGGGTTTCCAACAGACTCAAAAGAGATTTGAAGCTCAAGCATAAAAAATTCAACAATAAGGGACTTAGAAACCAAAGGTAGATTCTAATACTGATGATATTTTGGAACAAATTATTCTTAATCAACAAAATAAGTTGAAGACTCAAGGTTCGAAGTTAAGGGAATTGAAGACACAATTGAGCCAGATTGCCACTTCCCCCCATGAACTAGTAAGTAAGAATTCCCAAAATCGGACTTCCAAACCTACTCCAAATACCAAGGGAAATTTCAATTCCATCACATTGAGAAGTGGGAAGTAAATAACTGGTACTTCCGCACCTATCGTTCCACCAGGATTCACCTCAACTTCAAAGAAGCTCCATTCAAGACAAACTGATGAGAAACCAAAGGAGAAAGATAATGGTAAAAAAAAGAATGATGATGTTCCTCCTAAACCCCTTCCCTTTCCAAACAGGGTTGTAAAAACCAATAATATGGCTGAGGAGGCGATGCAAAAAAAGTGGTTTTGGACGCATTCAAGCATGTGGAGATCAACATCCCTCTTCCTGAATCTATTAAGAAAATCTCAAGGTATTCTAAATACTTAAAATTATTTTGTACCAATCAAAGAGGGATCAAGGGAAATGAGAGGATAAATCTTGGAAGGAATTTTTCAGAACTCATTACACCAACTCTAACAGTTCCAACAAAGTAAAAGGATCTAGGGACATTATACATCCCATGCACCATAGGGGAGTTTCATTTTTTTTATGCTCTTTGTGATTTAGGAGCTTCCATAATTGTAATGAATCACTCTATATTTTCGTCCATACTGGTTGGTGAGTTAAAGATGATGAGAGTATTGGTACAGTTAGTGAATAGAGCTACAACATATCCCATGAGATTCCTTGAGGATGTATTTATTCAGGTAAGAGACATGATCTTCCCAACAGATTTCTATGTGCTTAACATGGAGGATGACCAGGTAAGTTCTCATGCTCCCATTATCTTAGGTAGGCCCTTCCTTGAAAATAAAGAAACTATCATAAATGTTTATGAGGGAACAATTTCCATGGATTTTGGGGATGATTTTGTGATATTTAATGTTATGGACTCCATGAAGTACCCCTTAGAGGACCATTCCGTTTTTGTTATCTCCCATTTTGAACCACCAAATAAAAACCCCATGGAATTTTATTGTCCTGTTCTTAGGTAGATTATGAGTATTGGTTTTAGTTTTATATCTAAGATCACTTCCACACTAGTTTATAATGCACAAACCACTTTTAGATTTGATTTGGAAATAGATTCTTATTCTGATTTTGATCATGTGAACTCTGATTATGACATGGCGGTTGAGTATGTTAATGGGTTTAATGCTTTATTATCTGATTTTGATGATTTATATTCTGATATTGATGTTCATTGTGCATATATTTCAGTTCCTTAAATTTCTCCATCCATACATCACCCCCTACACTAGAACTCAATCCATTGCCACCAAATCTCAAATACTCACACTTGTTAAATGGTGAGAAATTACCTGTTATAATTGTTAACAATGTCCATTTTTAACATTAAGAACAACTTTTGAATCTTTTTAGGGAGAACATTAGGGAAATTGGGTGGACCTTGGCTGACATATTAGGTATTAGCCCCTCCATCTGCATGCATATTATTATTTTGTTGGATGGGGATAAACCAATTATGCAGCCACAAAGGAGACTCAATCCAACCCTTCTAGAAGTTGTTGAAAAAGAGGTTTAAAAATTGATTGAGGTAGGTATAAGTTATCCCATTTCATATTCTCAGTGGTTGATTCCTATTTAGGTTGTGCCTAAGAAAATTGGTGTTATAGTTGTTAAAAATGATAAAGAGGAGTTAGTTCTAATGAGGGTGAAAAATAGTTGTTGTGTGTGTATTAATTATAGGAAACTAAATCAGTGCACTCGCAAGGACCACTTCCCCCTCCCATTTATTGATCAAATGCTTAATAGACTAGTTGGGAAGACACACTATTGTTTCTTGGATGGATTTTATGGATATTTACCTGTTCCTATTACTCTAGAGGATCAAGAGAAGACAACATTCACTTGTCCATTCAGTATGTTTGTCTACCGACGGATGCCATTTAGACTTTGGAGTGTCCATGTACCTTCTAGAGATGCATGGTGAGTATTTTTTATGATTTTATTGAGACCAGTATGGAGGTATTTATGGATTATTTTACAGTGTATGAGTCTTTATTTGATAATTTTATCTCTAGTTTGGGAAAGGTTTTGAATCGTTGTATTGAGAAGAATTTGATATTAAACTTTGAAAAGTGTCATTTCATGGTAGAGCATGGTATTGTCATAGGAAATGTAGTGTCAAAACATGGGATATAGGTTGATAGATCTAAGTTATGTATTATTTCATCCTTACTCTATCCTTCATGCGTGCGTGATTTTAGATCTTTCCTAGGGTATGCAGGATTTTATCGGTGCTTCATCAGTGATTTTAGTAAGATTTCACTTCCTATGTTGAGATTACATTAAAAGGATTCTAATTTTGTGTTGGATGATTCATGTAAGAATTAATTTGATGAAAAAAATAATTTTCTGACCACTCCACTGATCATATAGCCCCTATGGTGGGAGATTTCTTTTGAGCTTATGTGTGATGCCTCCAACTTCACTGTTGGAGCTGCTTATCTTAGAGGGTGGAGGGACGTTCACATGTGATTGACTATGCATCAAGGAAACTAGATTCATCCCAATAAGACTAAAAAACCACATAAAATGAGTTTCTTACCATCATATTTTCTTTAGATAAATTCTATTCAAAATTATTGGGCTCTAAAGTTGTTGTTTTTTCTAACCATACAGCTTTGAGGTACCTCTTGAAGAATCTGGATGCAAAGGCCAGGATAATCCAATGGATACTCCTTCCAAAATTTTATATTGAGATAAATGAAAATAATGGTTCAGAAAACCTAGTGCCATACCACATGTGTAGGCTTACTCACACACTAGAGGATGACACCTTGGACTAGATACCACTTCAGGTGACTTTCCCCAATGAGAATCTTTATTCCATCTCTGGTACCCATCCTTGGTATGCTGATTTAGTTAACTACCTTGTTTCCTCTAAAATTACTGCAAATTTAAAGAAACATCCAATCCAAAAGTTAAAGAGTGGGTCATGATTTTATGTTTGGGATGATACATACCTCTGTCACATGTGTAGTGATCAAGTTATTAAGAGGTGTGTTCCTGATCATTATTTTGAGTATGTTCCACATTTCTTCCATACACATTCATGTGGAGGACACTTTAGACCCAAAAAGATATCTAGGAATGTCATATACTCTAGATTATATTGGCTTATATTATTCCATGATTCTCATCTGTTTTTTAAGTCGTGCTCACATTGCGAACATAATGGGAACATTTCTAGGAGACGCGAGATGCCCCAACAAACCATATTATTCCATGAGATTTTTGATGTTAGGGGAATTTATTTTTTGGGTCCTTTTCTTAGTTCATTTGGTTTTTTGTATATTTTGGTTTCTATTGATTATGTGAGTAAATGGTTGGAGACTAAGGCCACCACGACTGATGATTCTCATGTTGTAGTAGACTTTGACAAGACATGAATTTTTTGTAGGTTTGGAGTACCAAAGGTTGTCATTAGTGACCATAGGACACACTTATGCAATAGTAATTTATATTCCCTCCTTTGGAAGTATGGGGTGACTCACAAAACACTAACACTATACCACCCCCAAACAAATGGCCAGGCTGAGGTTTCAAATCGGGAGTTGAAACAGATTTTGGAGAAAATCATGTTGTAAAATAGGAAGGATTGGAGAAAGTGATTGTATGATGAATTGTGGACTTATAGGACATCATTCAAGACCCCATTAGTATGTCCCCATTTTTTATTTTTTTTGGAAAAGCATGTTATCTTCTAGTGGAAGTCCAACATTGAGTATATTGAGAAATAAAGAAATGCAACATGGATTTGGCCCAAGATGGAATCCAAAGGAAGATACAAATTCAAGTTCTTGAGGAGATTAGATTTTCATCATATGAGAACTCAAGGCTCTATAAGGAAATATCAAAATCGTCTCATGATAGAATGTTCCAACAAAGGGATTTTCATGTTTTAGAGAAAGACTTTCTCTATAGTTCATGACTAAAGTTGAAGCCTGGTAAGTTTTGTTCCAGATGGTTAAGTTATAAAATTGTATATAAGGTTTTTCCTTATGGTGTAGTGGAGATAACATGATAGGGCACTATAAGAAGATTTTCCTTCAATGGGAAACATTTGAAGTAATGTATTAAGATAATGTTTACGGATGTAGTGGATTTCATCACACAGCGTGACCTCATCATTACTTGAGAATATCAGGTTGTTCATAACCCTTTCAATTTTATATTATTTATAATATTTAAAATTATGTATTTCATGTACACATATCATCTAATGGGTTCACATTGAGGACAATTCCATATTTTAAGTGTGGGGGAGGGAACTTTTTAGTTTAGTAATTTCAATTGTTTTCCTGTTTTTCAAAAAAAATGTGTGTTGTTTTTTTTAAATTTTTGTGTGTTTCTAAAACTTTTGAGATGAAATGATTATCATCACAATTTTAAAATCCATATCAATAAGTGAAAAGATTTATCCCATGAAACTAATCTTAAATGAATGCTGAAAATGACTTTGTTTCAAGTTCAAATATTTAGTAATTTCATGAAAAGTACTCTGAATTTCGAATCACATTCGACATCTAACTATCTTTATATTTAAAATCACTTTCCTATGAGGCTTCTAAACTATTATTTTCATATTCTTTCCATTTAACTAAATTATTTAAAGAACCAAACCATGCTTCATTTAACTAGAATTTGATTTATTCATATCAAAACATAAGGGTTTGAGGTACTTGTGTTTTAAATGATTGATGCATTTCTTTGGTATTAAATCCCCTATTTAATAAGAATCCTTTTTATAATGGACTAAATTGAACATTTATTCCTTGTATCCCTTAGAATACATGAACAACCTGTTAGGTTATCCACATTATAGGCCAATTTTCCCTATCCAACCAATTATTGAAGTGAAATTGCATAATCTAGTTGAACTTAAGTGTGAGGAAAGTTGTCTTATGTTGTTCTACCACATTTTGTGATAATTTGGGTGGAAAATTAAATTCTAAATATATGTGTTTTCTACTGAAAAAAATAATTCTGTGAATGTTGTGCCTTTCTAGAGCTTTCATGATAAAAGAAGTTATACCTTTCTAGAGATTCCAATGAAGAAAGAAATTTGTGCCTATCTGGAGCTTTCAAGAAAAACTATGTTTGAGAAGATTGACATTTTTTTCTGAAATTATGAATTATGTAAAATTTCCATGATTTTTCATGATGATGGATATGAATTGATACTAAGGTTATTGAATAGGAGACCATATTGAAGTGAAAATTAGAATAATGCTATTTTGTTTCAAAAAGGGCCAAGCCCTCCTTATTCTACCTCAGAATTTTTCACATCAAAATCCTGCCAACTGAAAGCCATAGAACAACCTTGAAAATTAATCATGATAAATATATGCTCTTAACTCATATCAGGTTTAGATATAAGAATTTATCAAGACTATGGTGACCCTTGTATGAGTTTGGATGAGAAAGACATTCCTGAAAAATTGACATTTGTGCGATGAAAGCAAAAATCAAGTAAGGTAAGTGTTTTCTGTGCATTAGAGGAAAAATGAAGTGGAAATATATTTAATGATATAAATGGAGAACTTGAAATTATGATTTTTTATGAGTCATTATATCTTTTGTTTCTTGGTGTAGAATTGTTGGATCACAGGGATATGTGTTTTAATTTTTTATTTTTTATTTATTTTTATATTGATATTCACATGTCACAATTTTTTGGAATACATGATATGAGGTTTTTTCCAAGAGTGCAAAAAAGGAAAGTGTGGGGGTGTGATCGCATCATGATTCACTGCTTTATTTCACCCTTACATCAATGTTTTAAATTTGTTTTGTATTTAAATTTAAAAATATTATCTCAAATTTCACATCCTATTTGATTAAATTATTAAATGTTTATCACTATTAAAAAGGTAAATTATTCTTGTTTTGGTGATTTCATTGTAGGAGGAGGTGATTTGGAGGGTGAGAGATGATTCAGAAGGAAAATGGGCCAAACTGCATGGAATCCTGAGGACATCTGTCCACTATTTTGCACATTTCTAAATATTTGTGCATCCAAATGGGTTGAACTTTTGTGGGTCACTCAATAACTTCATGGGAGATAACTCATATCAAGAAACCAAATCCCAATTCATCCATTAAGAGGTCCATCCAAACCAATATATCCAGGGGATAGAATCTGTAATAAGTCAAATATTGGGATCTATATTTCTCCCATATCTCACGTTTTAATCCTCCTATAGCCAAAAACATTGACATGGCGATAGTAAATATGTTTTCCCACAAATATTCTCTTTTTTCCAAGTCGAGAGAAGGCCATTTACTAACCCAAAATTGAGACAGAAGTGGTATCCAGAAATCTGGGTGCCCAAAAGAACTTCCCATTTTGGCTATAAATTGGCACCTTGGGTACCCCATTTTAAAGTTTGACCAAGGAGTGAAGTGATTCCAATTTGGAATTCTAGAGGATTCATATCATCACCTTGGAGGTTCTGTAACTTCCTATAGTTATAGGGGGGTCTCTTGAAGCAAGGATCCCTTTATCTAATCCTTCCTCTCTTTCTCATGTTGTAATGTTTGTGCTTTCATAATAAAATTATTTGTTTCTCTTATATTTATTCTCTTTTCTTCTATTTTTCTCAATTATATTCTTCTTACTCATACTATTTGGGCTTGAATAAAGAGTATAAACAAAATTGAGTTTTACCCTTTTGAAACATTTACAAATGCAAAATGTTTCTACGATGACTACACCGCCCATGGAAGAGTAATTCTTTTTAGTAATTGATATACCTCTAACCCCCTTCATTAATTTATTTTGAATCAATGAGA